>CM035849.1:156554102-157812436 GCA_020510985.1 Pholidichthys leucotaenia
ATCACCGTAGGAGTTGGAGCAGGGGTATCCGCTTTGTGTCACCATTCCCCTCAAACTTATTACAGGCCCTGGCAAAATGATGCAGGTGTCTGCACTTGCCACAGCGTTTACCTGTAGCCGGACACTCTCTAGCCTTGTACTGGTGCTTAGTCCAGCGAGGTCGAGGAGCCATTGGGGCGGCTGGGATGGACACCAAGAGACGCAGGAACGGGACACTCTGTTTCTATCACCGCTGGTTTGGTTTGAATGTCCAACGCTGTTTGCCACCGTGCCAATTCAAGAAGCCAGGGAAATGGCATGGCCAGCAGTCAGTAGCAGCTGCGACCGCTGGCGACAGGACCAATCTGCTTTTCATCACAGACACATGTTCGGGGAGACGTTTCTTGGTGGACTATGGTTCTCAGAAGAGCCTCATTCTGCTGGTCAGTGGGGACAGGTCGGCAGAAGGCTGCAGCCCTGAGCTTATGGCCACCAACGGATCCAACATCAGGACGTTTGGCAAACGAACGTTGACAGTGTGCTTACACGGACGCAATTACCAGTGGGACTTTGTGGTAGCTGCATGTTCTGTCCCCATTTTAGGTGCTGATTTTTTGTGTGCTCACGGATTGTTATTCGATGTTGCTAACAGACGTTTAGTGGATGCTGTTTCTTTCTTCTCTTTGCCCTGCACAGCTCGGGGAGTTGGGCCAACAACACATGCTAACGTTATAGTTCCAGGGGTTAAGTACCAACATTTGCTTTCACAGTTCCCAGCACTCACGGTTCCGACTTTTTCTGCTACAGTAACTAAACACGGGGTCAAGCATTTCATAACAACAAAATGTCTGCTGGTGTTCACGCGCCCTCGATGCCTGGACGCGGTTAAGCTGGCAAGCGCTCGTGAGGAGTTCACTAACTTAGAGCAACTGGGCATCGTTAGGCACTCCAACAGCCCATGGGCATCCCCGCTACTCATGGTGCCCAAGGCTGATGGGTTGTGGCGACCGTGCAGCGATTTCCAGACCTTGAACAACGCCATGGAACATAATCGGTACCCCATTCTGCACATCCATTTCTCTGCGCATCTGGCCGGGATGCCTGTTTTTTCAAAAGTGGATCCTGTCCGTGGTTACCACCATGTCCCGGTGCACGCAGAGGACGTGCCCAAAACAGTGGTAATAACTCATTTTGGCCTTTTCGAGTTTTTGCACATGCCGGTTGGGCTAAAGGGTGCGGCGCAAACCTTCCAAAGAATGATGGACGCAGTGCTTCGTGACCTGCCTTTCATTTTTGTCTACTTAGACGACATTTTGGTGGTGCCAGAAAGATACCCCCCCTTGCGCTGCGACGTCTCCACTGGACACCCAGTTTTTCTGAGCTCTTGGCGCCGCCGCATTTTTGAGTCAGTCCACTCTCTTTCACATCCCGGCGTGCGCGCCTTGGTTAAACTGGTGGGGGCAAAATTTGTCTGGCCTCGCTTACGCAGGGACATGAAAGAGTGAGCTGCAGCATGCGTTGTGTGCCAGTGGGCCAAAGTGTTCAAGCACACCAAAGCCCCCCTCGAAACGTTCCAAATTCTGGCCAGGAGGTTCAACCACATCCATGTGGATTTGATGGGCCCCCTCCCGCCATTGCAAGGTTTCACGCACCTTTTGACAATCATGGACAGCACCACGCGTTGGCCTGAAGTAGTCCCACTGGCTCCACCACGTCCGCAGAAGTGGCTCGCGCTTTCTTGTCAGCTTGGGTTGCACGGTTCGGATCCCCGTCGGACATCACTTTCAACAGAGGTCCGCAATTCATTTTGGAACTCTGGTCCACGATGGCCGAGACCCTGGGGGTCAAAATCCACCGCACTATCACGTACAACCCCCAGGCTAACGGGTTATGCAAATGTTTTCATAGGTCGTTTAAAGCAGTGCTCAGAGCCTCACTCACAGATGCAAATTGGGTCGACCGCCTGCCCTGGGTCCTGTTAGGGTTATGCTCCGTGCTTAAGGAGCATCTGGCAGCCTCCCCTGCGGAATTAGTTTTTTCTCAGCCACTGTGGATCCCTGGGGAATTTTTACTGGAAAACCCCACACTCGGGATCAACCCACTCACGCAATTTTTTACAGTACAGAGGCTGCTAACATGCCAGGCCCGGCCCACCATTGTTTTCCCCACACCTTCGTCCCAAAGAGCTTACAGAGCGCCAAGTTCGTTTTTGTCAGGCATGATGCACATAGAACTCTGCTGCGCCCACCATACGACGGACCGTTCAGAGTGCTAGAAACTGGGGCAAAGCATTTTGTGTTAGACTTAGAGGGGAGGGGGAGCGTAAGGAGACCGTCTGCATTGACAGGCTGAAGCCCACTTAGGTGTTTGCAGATGAACAGGTGGTGTTGGCCCAAGCTCCCTGGCATGGACGCCCACCGATGGTGGTTCCGCAAGTTGGTGTTCCCCTGGTAGAGAACTGAGCTCGCGAAGCTAACCTATCCACCCAGCCCCCACCCTCTTTCCCTCCACAGACCAGCGTACCCTCCTGCACTCCTCACCAGGAGGGCGCTTTGACAGGACCGGCGACCCCCTGCTACAGCCGCTATGGGTGCCGGCTCAAGCCCAAGGGACAGGGGTGTTAGCCCCCTTTCTGGGTGTTGGGGGGGGGGCTGTGTGGTGGCACTGAGTGGGGGGTTCTCCACACAGAGTTGGAAGTCGGGGGGGGGGGGTGGAATAGAGGACTGAAGGAGGAAGTGGCACCGGGAGATCTCATATGCAACAGAAAGGACTGGCTGCACCCCAGGGAGTCAGGAGACACCGGAGTGCGCTAGAGTGGGAGAGGGATTGGTAAGCAAGGTTTCATGTCCTGTAATGTTAATGTGCCAGATAGGCTTTGTGTACTGTGTATATTGTCTTTGGCTCCCTGGATCTCAGTGGTCAGGAATAAAGTGATATAAAGAAAAGATAAGTCTTTATTAGTCCCACAATGGGGAAATTCCAGGATTGCAACAGCACAGGGACAGCAACACTCAGAGCAAAAATTTAGAAGATAAGAAAAATAAGAGCAGTGAATATACATATGTACACATAAATATATAAGTATATATACACAGTGTGGAGCACTGTAGCTAGATGCAATAAACAGCATAACCGTCTACTTAGTTATCTTACATAGTATGAATATGTACCCATACATATTGTCACCCTTCGTAGCAACTGATATTGTCCTAGTTGTATACTGGAGGGGACCATTTGTGTAAGTCTGTTGCGTCTTTTGCATTCAATACTATTAGGTCGTCATGTTTTAAAAGGAGGCACCCAGAGACCCTGGGAGAAGTTTTCTGTGTTTTATGTTGGGAGGTGAATAAAGTTTGCGTGTCATCCAGCTCGCTGTCTTGTCTGCTTTCATCTTCCCACAAGGAGTGTTTTGCACATGTACAGTGAGTGAGCTTGTAAATATGTGCCAAGGCACTGTAGCATCATTCACTTTGGCTATAATCTATAAAATTACTTTTCACCTTGAAGACACTGTTTGACCCAAAAAGTCTGGTCAAGAATTGTTTTTCTTCATCCCAGGACCATCGGTTTAGAAACCCATTCCATAGTGAAAGGTACGATAAGGATCACATTTCGTACCAGGAACGGAGTAGTTTGCCATCATAAATAAACTGGAGCTTCCTCCCAATCAGACAGTTTTATGCTTTAACTAGAAAAGCACTCGGACAGCGCAGACCTCCGCCAAGCGCCGCAGTTCCGCCCATACAGTCTTGAGATTCCTTGATCATGAAAACATATGAGAAGCAGTGGTTCAGTAGTTATTCACGAAAATGGCATTTTCCGTAATGGCGGCCACAGTTGCTCCCATACAGTGTTTGTGTGTACGTTTTCAGATTCCTTGACCATGAAAACATATGACTAGCAATCGGACTGACAATGATAGGATTAGTGGTTCAGTAGTTATTGTGGAAAATGGGATTTTCCATAATGGCGGCCACAGTTCCTCCCATACAGTGTTTGTGTGTACGTTTTCAGATTCCTTGACCATGAAAACATATGAGTAGCAATTGGATTGACAATGATAGGATTAGTGGTTCAGTAGTTATTCACGAAAATGGCATTTTCCGTAATGGCGGCCACAGTTCCCCCCATACAGTGTTTGTGTGTACGTTTTCAGATTCCTTGACCATGAAAACATATGACAAGCAATTGGATTCACAATGATAGGATTAGTGGTTGAGTAGTTATTGAGGACAATGGCATTTTCCGTAATGGCGGCGTAGCACTACTGTTCCCCCCATACAGTGTTTGTGTGTACGTTTTCAGATTCCTTGACCATGAAAACATAAGATAAGATAAGATAAGATAAGCCTTTATTAGTCCCACAACGGGGAAATTCCAGGATTGCAACAGCACAGGGATAGCAACACTCAGAGCAACAATCAGAAGGCAAGAAAAAACAAGCAAGCAAGAGCAGCTAATATACAGTACATATGTACATATTACTATAAAATATATATATACACACACACACACACAGACACACAGTGCAGAGCATTGTAGCTGGATGGAATAAATATATGAATATATGAACACACAGTGCAGAGCATTGTAGCTAGATGGAATAAATATGTAAATATATAAACACCCACAGTATGGAGCATTGCAGCTAGGTGGAATAAATATGCAAGTATATAAACACACACAGTGCGGAGCAATGTAGCTAGATGGAATAATATGTAGATATATAAAAACACAGTGCGGAGCATTGTAGCTAGATGGAATAAATATATAGATATATAAATATAAACACACCCAGTGCAGAGCATTGTAGCTAGGTGGAATAAATATGTAAATATATAAACACACACAGTGCAGAGCATTGTTGCTAGGTGGGATGAAACAGCATAACCGTCTATTTAGTTATCCTACATGGTATGATTATGTGCCCATACATATTCTCACCCTCCATAGCGACCGGTATGTTCCTAGTTGTATGCCGGAGAGGACCATTGTGTAAGTCTATTGCATCTTTTGCATTCAAAAAAAAAAAAAAAAACTATTAGTTTGTTACGTCTTTTTGCTATCTCTGCGAGCAGCCCTGCTTAGGTTGTACAGTCTGACAGCCGTTGGTAGGAAGGACCTACGAAACCTCTCGGTTGTGCACCTGGGATGATGTAGTCTGCTGCTAAATGAGCTCCTCAGTGCATCCAGTATGTCCTGCATAGGGTGGAACTCGGACTCCAGCAGAGATGACAGTTTAGCCACCGTCCTTCTCTCTCCTATCTCCTCCATCGGATCAAGGCGTTGCCCCAGGACAGAGCTAGCTTTCTTAATCAGTTTGTTCAGTCTCTTCAAACTGATTAATATGACTAGCAATTGGATTGACAATGATAGGATTAGTGTTTCAGTAGTTATTCTTGAAAATGGCCTTTTCGGTAATGGCGGCCACAGTTCCCCCCATACAGTGTTTGTGTGTACGTTTTCAGATTCCTTGGCCCTGAAAACATATGACTAGCAATTGGATTGACAATGATAGGATTAGTGGTTCAGTAGTTATTCACGAAAATGGCATTTTGCGTAATGGCGGTTTTCTTGTGGACGGTGATCCGGATCACCACCAAAATCTAATCATCTGTAGGATACCCCATTTCTGACAATCTGTGAAAATTTCATGAAAATCTGTCCGTAACTTCTTGAGTTATCTTGCTAACAGACAAACAAACAGACAAACCAACGCCAATGATCACATAACCTCCCCCTTTGGCGGAGGTAATAATCGTTGAGACATATTCCAGACTCCTCAAGTGCATTCCAACTCGCTAGGAATTATCCACAGCTCAACAATACCCCCTGGTGGACATCTACGGAATATGTTTGCATTACTTCTGTAGCTGATGGACTGTTTGTTTATTTGACTGAAGACGGCCGCACCTCGGACACGGTCCAAGGACGGATAATTTTTTTCACACATAAGGAGTTGTTCAGAACTCCTTATACAAAGATATAGAGTGTTGATAATCAAGTCACTGGCGGTAATACACCTTTAAGCTGGTTGCCAACTGCCAATCAAATCTAAAAGAAGAAGAAGAAGAAGAACATTAACCCTTCTTGTGGTAAGATTTTATGGACAGATAGCGCCCCCACTGCCACAAGCACAGCACTGTGCCTGTCATGTGATGTTATAAGTCGTCGGCGGCCTCCGTCGGTCTATGATGACCATGGAAGAGAATCCTAAACGTCTACTCTGCTGGAACAGCACCGCCTGTGGCTGAACAGGCCAATGCGCGAATGGCAGTCCCTGTCACACAGGTCGCACTTGTGGGTGGTCTCCCTGCTGCTGGGTCTGTGGCGGTTCTTCCTGCGGGTCCTTTTTTCATCTGCTGCAGCAGTCAGTCTCTCTTCACCCTCCTTGAGCTGTCTGGTCAGGGTGCCTCTCCATTTGGAGCGGTCCGTTGCAAGGTCCTCCCAGCGCCCTGTGTTGATCTCCAGGGCCTTCATGTCTCTCTTGCAGACGTCTCTAAAGCGCAGCTGTGGGCGGCCAACGTCTCTCCTGCCAGTTGCCAGTTCTCCGTACAGGACGTCTTTGGGGATTCTGACATCCTCCATACGGTGAACGTGGCCTAGCCAGCGGAGCCTGCGCTGCCTGACAGAACTTCTGTGTTGGGCACTTTGTCCTGCCAGGATATATCCAGGATGTGGCGAATGCAGCGCATGTGGAAGGAGTTCAGTCTCTTTTCCTGCCGGGCGTATGTTGTCCTTGTCTCACTCCCATAGAGCAATGTGCTGATGACGCAGGCGTTGTACACTGCCATCTTTGTCTTGACAGAGAGTTTGGGATTCTCCCACACTCGTGTGGTGAGGCGAGCGAGTGTGAAGGCTGATTTTCCAATCCTCTTGTCGATCTCTGTATCAAGGGAGAGGTTGTTGCTGATCATGGACCCCAGGTACGTGAACTGATTCATGACCTCCAGCTCGTAGTCGTCGATGGTGATGGTTGGTGGTGCTTCCGTGCCTTGCGCCAAGACGTTAGTCTTCTTCAGGCTGATGGTAAACCCGAAGTCCTTGCATGCCTGAAAGAAGCGGTCCATCAGGGTCTGAAGCTCCTGCTGTGTGTGGGTTGCGACTGCAGCGTCGTCTGTGAACAGCATGTCTCTGATTAGAGCCTCGCGTACTTTGGTTCTGGCTTTCAGGCGGGCGAGGTTGAAAAGCCTGCTGTCAGATCTTGTGTGCAGGTAGATTCCCTCTGTTGCTGTGCTGAAGGCATGCCTCAGGAGCATAGCAAAGAAAATCCCAAAGAGGGTTGGCGCATACACAGCCCTGTTTCACTCCGCTGCGTATGTTGAATGGCTCTGAGACGTTGCCGTTGTGTTGCACTATCCCCTGCATGTTAGTGTGAAATGATTTGATGAGGCTTTGCAACTTTGGTGGGTATCCTATCTTTGGCAGGATCTTGAAAAGGCCCTCTCTGCTGACCAGATCGAACGCTTTGGTGAGGTCGATGAAGGCGACGTACAGGGGCATTTTCTGTTCTCTGCATTTCTCCTGGAGTTGGCGGATGGAGAATATCATGTCTACCGTCGATCGCTCAGCGCGGAAGCCACACTGAGACTCGGGGTAGACGCGTTCGGCAAGCTTCTGTAGATGAACAAGAACAACACGTGTGTAGACTTTGCCAGCAACGCTGAGGAGGGAATGCCCCTATAGTTGTTGCAGTCGCTTCTCTCCCCTTTGTTTTTGTAGAGGGTGATGATCTTGGCGTCCCTCATGTCCTGTGGTACGGCACCTTCCTTCCAGCACTAGCAGAGGACGTCATGCAATGGCAGCAGTAGGGCGGTCTTGCAGTGCTTGATCAGGTCGGGAGGGAATGCCGTCGTTGCCGGGTGCCTTGCCAGCAGCCAAGGTATCAATGGCCTTGCTGAGTTCGTCGATGGTTGGCTCGGCGTCAAGTTCTTCCATGGATGGCAGGCAGTCTATGGCATCAAGGGCTGACGGTGTCACGGTGTTCTGTCTGGAGTAGAGGTCGGAGTAGTGTTCCACCCATCTCTCCATCAGCTTGTTCTTTTCTGTGATCATCTCCCCAGTGGAGGATTTGAGGGGGGCCGTCTTGCTCTGAGCCAGACCAAGTGCTTTCTTGATGCCATCGTACATACCACGGATGTTCCCTGTTATGGCAGCGGTTTGAATGTCTTGGCTGAGCTGAGTCCAGTACTCGTTGGCACAGCACCAAGCAGTCTGCTGAACTTTGCTTCTCGCAGCCCTGAGAATCTGGAGATTCTTCTCGTTTGGGTACTTCTTGTACTCAGCAAGTGCTGAGCGCTTGGCTTCAATGACGGGGGTCATCTCAGTCAACTTGGCATCAAACCAGTCCTGTGACTTTGAGGTCTTCCTCCCAAAGGTAGCCAGGGCTGTGCGGTGGATGGTGTTTCGCAGCTCTTCCCACTTCTGCTTTGCAGTTTCTCCTTCTTGTGGTACACCAAGTTCCTTCTCAAAGGTGGAGGCAAACTGCTCAACAAGTTCTGGTTGGGCCATCTTGCTGGTGTCAATCTGTGCCTTCCCAGGCTGTCTAGCATGATGGAATTTCTTCAGCTGCAGCTTGACCTTGCAACACACCAATGAATGGTCTGTGTCGCAATCTGCACTCTGGAACGAACGGGTGATTAGCACGTTCTTCAGTGAGGTGCGCCTGGTCAGGATCAAGTCCAGCTGGTGCCAGTGCTTTGAGCGCGGATGTTGCCAGGAAGCCTTGTGTTGGGGCTTGGTCTTGAAGAACGAGTTTGTGATGCACAGATCGTGATATGTGCAGAACTCGAGCAGCCGCTGTCCGTTGTCGTTCATTCTGCCCACACCAAATGGTCCAAGACAGGAGGGCCAGGAGTCATGGTCAGCACCCACTCTGGCATTGAAGTCTCCAAGGAGAATGAGTTGTTCAGAGTTGGGGATGATCCTGACAGTTGTTGCGAGATTCTCGTAGAACTCGTCTTTTGCCTCTGGTGTGGCTGTCAGTGTTGGGGCATACACACTGACGAGGGTGACTGGGCCTTGAGTGGTGTTGAGGCGGAGGGTGAGGAGTCGTGCAGAGCCATTGCTGCCCGGTTCCACCATCTTCAGCAAGGTGTTCTTCACTGCGAAGCCCACTCCGTGTTCCCTGTGTTCGTCACTGCCCTTTCCCTGCCAGTAGAACATGTAGTCCTTCTCTCTCAGTGTGCCTGCGTCAGCCAACCGTGTTTCCTGGAGAGTGGCGATATCCACTCCCAGTTTCTTCAGCTCATTATTGATGATGGCAGTCTTCCTGGTGTCGTTGATGTCCTTGAGGTTAGAAGCGAGTCCTGTCATCATAGTGCGGACGTTCCAAGTTCCCAGTTTTAGAGTTGGTCTCTTTTGTTTTTTGTCTTGCCTGGTGCGAAGGTTCTCAGCCTGCTGTTCGGACTTCTCCTCATCCCCATGCACCCAATGAGGAAAGCAAGCTGTGGCAGGACAACACCTTATTGGCTGGGGGCTGCCCAGCTTGAGGCGGGTGGTAGCTGTCCAGTGAGATCCGATGATCCCTCCCACCGTCGGGAACAACCCCTGGCGCCGCGCTCTACGCCAATTGAGTGGTGGCTTATAACCGGTAACTGTCATTCCCCGTGTTTTGTCTACGCCAAAGGCGAAGCTGGAGTGTCCTCTCCAGTGATCCGGTGTTCTACCTTCCAGCGTTGGGCATTGGTAGGATTCAAGCCTGGGCAGGAAGACATGGAGGACAAGATGTTGCCCATGCAGCATGTCCCCCCTCTCCACGTCACTGATGAATCCAAAGGAACAGCAGGGCTGCTACAGTTTGGCACCAGCGCCATCGCAGGAGCTGCCAGAATGATGTTGAGCACAGCAGAGAATTGCCTTAGGGGCTCCGACTCCGGATTTTTCCTCAGGGTTGACTCCCGAAGCCTTTCCCGTGACCGGGTGTGCCGCAAGGCAGCGGAGGTTTGAAATGAGGGTTTACCTTCCCCTAGATGGGCTACCTTCCCAGGTTGACGAGCCACCATCTACCCAAAGCATCTGGTTTTAAGGCACCAGAGATCCGCCCTCGCCCCTTCTCCTATTAATAAAAGCAGTTCCGCCGGGCTTAGAGACTAAACCACATGGGCAGGCTAGGAGTTGGACTTAGTTGTTAGAGGCTTTTCGAGATGCACGCCATAAGGAGCATTTTATGAGCACTGGGAGCTTAACCTCAGTGCCGCTCCTGACTATGACAACCTTGGAACCATGTTATATGACGTGGTCAAAAACTCCCCAGTTCAGAATCAGAATCAGAATCAGAATCAGAATCAGCTTTATTGGCCAAGTATGCACAACACATACAAGGAATTTGACTTTGGCGAAAAACTTGCTCTCGTTGTTCAGGTGAAGGATTTAAATAAGGATTCAATGACAACCAGAGTATGTACAGTAAATTACAGTCTGTCCACGTTTCTATAAAAGGATGCAAATATATACAGGAATATATGCAGTTATTTATTCGGACTAACCACACTTTGCAGCAATATATGAAAAAATATACAATCACACAGTATTTCAATGTGGACTCAGATTCAGTGATATAATGTGAATGAAGTAAAAAGCAGTGTGAGAGTTATGTGCAATGTAATAATGGATGAAAAGTCATGAGTACAGCAACAGGTAGGACTAGGTGAATGTTAGGAGTTCATCAGAGTGATGGCTTGAGGAAAGAAACTGTTCCTGTGACGGGTGGTTTTGACCTTCAGTGATCTGTAATGACGACCAGAAGATAGAAGTTCAAACAGTTTGTGGCCGGGGTGTGATGGGTCAGCACAGATGTTTCCCGCCCGTTTCCTGGTTATGGACCGATATAAGTTCTCAATGGAGGGTAGGTCGGTACCAATGATCCTCTCCGCAGACTTAATGATCCGCTGCAGTCTGGTCTTGTCCTGTTTAGTGGCAGATCCAAACCAGACAGTGATGGAAAAGCAGAGGACAGATTGGATGATGGCGGTGTAGAAGACAACCAGCAGCTCCTGAGGCAAATCAAACTTCTTGAGCTGACGCAGAAAAAACAACCTCTGCTGGGCCTTTTTCCGGACAGTGTCAATATGGGAGGACCACTTCAGGTTCCGGGAGATTGTGGTACCCAGAAACTTGAAGGAGTCCACAGTGGACACTGTGCTGTTGAGGATGGTGAGTGGGGGGAATGAAGGGGGGTGTCGCCTGAAATCCACAGTCATCTCCACCGTTTTGGCTGGGTTAAGTTCAAGATGGTTCTGGCTGCACCAGAGGATCAGCTGCTCCACCTCCCGCCTGTATGCAGACTCATCATCATCCCGGATCAAACCGATGACTGTGGTGTCGTCCGCAAACTTCAGGAGCTTCACCGAAGGGTCCTCTGAGGTGCAGTCGTTGGAGTAGAGGGAGAAGAGCAGTGGGGAAAGGACACATCCTTGGGGGGCGCCAGTACTAATTTTTCGGGAGCTGGATGTAAATCTCCCTAGCTTCACCTGTTGCCACCTGTCAGTCAGAAAGCTGGAGATCCACTGGCAGGTGGAGGGGGGCACCTTGAGCTGGAGGAGTTTCTGATGAAGAATGCCTGGGATGATGGTGTTGAACGCTGAGCTGAAGTCGACAAACAGGATCCTGGCGTACGTCCCTGGGGAGTCGAGGTGTTGCAGGATGTAATGTAGTCCCATATTCACTGCATCATCCACTGACCTGTTTGACCGGTAGGCAAACTGCAGTGGGTCCATCAGGGGGCCTGTGATGACCTTCAGGTGGCTCAGTTGATTTAAGTTGTACAAAGGATCCCACCTCACAAGGTGGCAGACACGTATAACTTACTTCTCTTGCCTTGGAGGACTTATGGCAGACATACAACCATCCTGAAACCTCACCAGAGAAGAAAAGTTTGTGAACAAATCTAGATCTTACTCGATCGCAAGACTGAGGAAGCAGACTGAGGAGACATTTGCTCCCGAATATGCCAGCTCTTATTCTAAAAAGAGATTATTTAGCTTATGAAGGTAAATATCTACATTTTGTTATAACAGAGGGTGGGCGAAGCTGGTTGATGCTCACCTGCTGTCGACACCATCACCATGTGACTGGGTAGAACAATTGCGCCGGTTCCATGTCGTCATATATGATAAAAAACGGCAGAATAAAAGCGAAATTGAGGTGGAATAATCATAACAGTTTCTGGATATGAGGGGGGAAAATAAAATGACCTAATGACCAAGGAACTGTTTTTTCATTGGACCATACCCCATTCAAGTCTTCCACGATAGCCGATAATTGGTTCTTCCTGCTGCCAGTCATATTTTATGATCCGAGGCGCACGCTCAGTAAAATAGAGAGAGAGCCGCCCTAGTTTTTCAGTTTTTTGTTTCATCTTTGTTCAGTGAAGTTCAGTTTGTTTGTCCAGTCTTCTGTAAGCCTTTTTTTTTTTTTTCTGGCATCTGAGGAGAGATTATTATCCTGTCCTGTTGAGCTCAAATCTTCTTTATGGGAGTAAAACTCCAAAACACTTTTCTTCCCTCCCCTCAGAAGCCATGCTTATTTTGTTAAACTTTTCACTATTAATTTAATGTAACTCACCGGTAAAGTGGACTAACAGTTAATTTTGAACTTTTTCTAGAGACTGCTTCACCCACGTACCACTCTGTCAGAAGAACTAGGATTTCGTGGGTGGAACTGTCTAAATACATTTTTTCCTTCAGCCTTCATTCGTATCGGCTGGTGGATCATCTAAATTTGCGGACCCGGTTGTCCAGAAAGACTTCACAACTGCCCCAGGGCCAGCTGTTCAAATAGCCGTCCACACTCCTGCCGGCTCCATGCCCCAGATGCCCCGCTGCTGAGTCTAGGCCATCACAGCTGTAACTGAAAAGGATTGCTTGTCATGTGCAGGGTTGTTCTCGAAATACCCTTAACTTAATATTTTGTTGCACAACCTTTTGAGGCAATCACCGCAATCAAACGATTTCTGTAACTGTCAATGAGACTTCTGCACCTCTCAGCAGGTATTTTGGCCCACTCCTCATGGGCAAACTGCTCCAGTTGTCTCAGGTTTGAAGGGTGCCTTCTCCAGACGGCATGTTTCAGCTGCTTCCACAGATGTTCAATAGGATTTAGATCAGGGCTCATAGAAGGTCACTTTAAAATAGTCCAGTGTTTTGCTCTTAGCCATTCTTGGGTGTTTTTAGCTGTGTGTTTTGGGTCATTATCCTGTTGCAAGACCCATGACCTGCGACTGAGACCAAGCTGTCTGACACTGGGCAGCACATTTCTCTCTAGAATACCTTGATAGTCTTGAGATTTCATTGTACCCTGCACAGATTCAAGACACCCTGTGCCAGATGCAGCAAAGCAGCCCCAGAACATAACAGAACCTCCTCCATGTAGGGACAATGTTCTTTTCTTGGTATGCTTCATTTTTGCGTCTGTGAACATAGAGCTGATGTGCCTTGCCAAAAAGTTGCAGTTTTGTCTCTTCTGTCCATAGGACATTCTCCCAGAAGCTTTGTGGCTTGTCAACATGCAGGTTGGCAAATTCCAGTCTGGCTTTTTTATGATTTGTTTTCAACAGTGGTGTCCTCCTTGGTCGTCTCCTATGAAGTCCACTTTGGCTCAAACAACGACAGATGGTGCGATCTGACACTGATGTACCTTGACCTTGAAGTTCACCATGAATGTGTTTACAGGCTGTTCTGGGCTCTTTTGTTACCATTCGTATTGTCTCCTCCTGCGGCCACGTCCAGGGAGGTTGGCTACAGTCCCGTGGATCTTAAATTTCTGAATAATATGTGCAACTGTAGTCACAGGAACATCAAGCTGCTTGGAGATGGTCTTATAGCCTTTACCTTTAACATGCTTGTCTATAATTTTCTTTCTAATCTCCTGAGACAACTCTCTCCTTTGCTTCCTCTGGTCCATGTTTAGTGTGGTAAACACCATGTTACCAAACAGCACAGTGACTACTTGTCACCCTTTAAATAGGCCGACTGACTGATTACAAGTTTGTAGACACCTGTGATATTAATTAGAGGACACATCTTGGTTAAACATGTACCCATGGTCACATTATTATCAGTTTTTTCTAGGGGTACCATCATTTTTGTCCAGGCCTGTTTCATGAGTTTGTTTTTTATAGTAATTCTGTTGAACCACAGTTCAAAAGCATTGTCTGATTTCCATTGGTTAATTTTCATAGAATTTTTATTTATTACCACTTTTGTCAGATTCAAGTTATTTCTGTGACCATTGTGTGTTTTTCTTTCATTAACAGAGGGGTACCAACAGTTTTGTCCACGGCTGTACATAGTTGCTATAAGATGAAGGAAAATTAATACTCCCTTTTTCAGTAACCTCCATTTCTTTTGTAGAGTAACTCAGAATTTTCTTTTTCAGATAATCAGCTTTTGTCATTTTTCTTCATAAAATTGTGTCCATTTTATACATATTTTTGTTACAGTTATTCCATAGTCTCCCATTGCATCACAGTTACAAATTCAAAATCTGGTTTTCTTTTGTTTTCATAAAGGTTTAAATAAAGACTTAATGCTCAGGAATCCATTAACAGTTAATATGATATTTCACACTTGCTGATCATTTCACCTACTTACAAATCATTTGATTGTAATGTCATTTAACCTGAATCTGATTATTAAAACCTGTTAACGGTAGAGAGAAGTTTCTGCTTGAATCCTTTTGTGTGTGTGCCTTTCTGGGTCACTGCAGAAGAACTCACGAATATTGAAATTGGTTAATGACAGGTTCAAGGATTAGTTATTAATAAATTGTCCCGTTAAACTGGTGCCCCTTACAAGTGTTTTTCTCTTTTGTTTGTGTGTGTTTGTGGTGAGGGATAACCCTCCATCCACACACACATACGTACTTCTAATTATATCATAAGTAATCCTTGTACTTATCACACTTATAATCAATTGTTAAGCGCCACAGCACATTATTTTTTGATTTAACATGCAAATGTGCTATTTTAGAGGGGTGGAAAATATTTATTAGATACATTTTTTACTGAGACCGGGTTAAAATCAGCAGTTCTCCTTCCCTCCAAAACATATTTTGACAGTCTTTTTAAAGGTGAAATTCAGAAGAATTTTATGAAAACAAAGATTTTTTTTTAAAAAAACAATACATCTACAAAGCGTTTAGACACTTGCACAATGTAAGTCCTAATGTCCTTCAAAAAATTAGTATATTGATGAAAAAAAATATTTTGTAATTTCTTACGGGTCGTAAATCATATAAATATTTACATTCCAGAAAATTTCTGATTACAACAAAGTGTTCCGTGAGTTTTTCTTATCCATCCATCCTTCCATTTTCTTCCAATTACAATTAATTTTTGGATGTTAAGTGCTATTGCTTTTCCGTAGCACTAGTGTTGCCAATCAGTGATTAGTACGCTACCATGGCTGCTTCTGCAAGTAAAAAGTCATTCCGTTATCCTTCTGAAGTAATAAATGATAAACAAAGGAGCAACACCAGAAAAGTATTGGTTCAGCTTTTGATTGCTGGTGTGAACTGAAGAATCTTAAAAGACTGAAAAGCCATACAGCGGTCACCCATTTGCTCCTGGATCGGTAAGCTAAGCTAAGCTAACTAGTGTTTGCATAGCTTTCTGCAATGTAAAAACGGTCTCTGAGATGTTCCTGATATTAATATGACTGTGTGATGATATCAACTGGTGTATGGCGATGGGATAGACCACAGTAATTCCTCGCTAATCCTTTCCAAACAGTAATTTTTCCACTCTGATCTAGTGTAGTTAAAATCCCCTCTTGCTAAAGCTAGCATTAGCTTCCAATACGGTGAAGGAATGAACTCCATTTTTCTCTGACGAATGTTATGAGTTTTTAAAAATACATTAGTTTTACAGGGTGTTAGATGGTCTACCACACACTTGTGGCCATTTATCTAAATAAGCACTTTTTGCCCATAATTTTAATGTGGTCTACTTTAGACAGAATCAAAATTTGCTACAGTTAGCATTAGCTTATGATACATCGAACAATGGATGTTTTGTTTACGGGATCAGACGTTTTTGACTTTTATAAAATAACTTGCTTTTACATTGTGATAGTATTTTATCCCCATTTACTGAAAGAAGCACTCTTTGCCCGAAATGTTGCTGTGTCAATGTATGTAACTGGAGAGGCAGGGGAACAGGTCAATTGGACCCCTGACCAAGTGAGCCCCCCATGTGGACCCCGGTGTCCAATCTATACATGCACAAGTACATTTTCAATCCAGTGATTTAGAAAAGGATTCAGAGCTTTTTAAAGCCTCATTCAGAACATTCTAGTCCCACATACCTATTCTGTGAAATTCATCCATCTATGTATAATTTTTAAACTTCTTGGTGTATGTGAAAAGTATTCCCAAAAGTTCTAGAAAAATTATTGTTCTCCTTTTTCACTTTTATAAATCACAGGATTGAGAATGTACTTGTACATGAACATATAGGATCCCGTGGTCCACTTAGGGTGCTCACTTGGTCAGGGGTCCACTTGACCTGTATCTATCGTTCAGTATTTTTGGTTTGTTTTCAATGCAGGTGATCAGCCTAGAAGCCCATGACGTTGTGTTTTTTTTTTATTTATTTATTTATTTACCGAGCCTACTACTTATTATAACTTAAATTTTTGAAGGACCTTAACTATTGTGCAAGTCTTTTGTTGGTCAAAATATAAATATGTAGTGTTATTTAGTTTATAATTTCGATCAGGTATAAAGTTTATTAAATTTAGACTTGAAAGGATATGCGTGAATGGGAATTTGCCTCCCAGTTCACCCACACACACCAGAAAACAATATATATTACTCATTGGGGCACCAGCTCACCTCTTTCTCGGTGAACAATTTATTAATAATTGACCTTTATACCTTAATTATCAATTAATTAATTAATTATCAATCAATCTCAAATTATTATGAGTTCTACTGGGGACTTAGAAACCAGACACAGAATGGAATAAATTACTCAACGACTTCTCTCATTTTTACAGATTTATTAACCCCTTGCACTCTGGTCAATTTCTCTAAAAACGCCTAAAAATAACGTACCCAAAGTAAATCAAAAGCTGCTCTTCAACCCTTTGTAGCATCTTCATGGGGTTGGTCTCATTTAAAAGAAAGCACTTTGACTTTTTTGGCAAAACAGTCATAATCTCTCTAAGTGCTCCGGCCACTGATTAACAGTCATTTAAACATACTGAACTTGAAGAAAATAAATTTCGCCTGGGTGGTTTTTTGGATACAAATGCTTGCAAATAACACACAGCTGTCAGATCCGGGCTGGAAAATGCAACAGAAATGTAGAACCAAGTGTTATCCAGCTGAGGTCAAAATTTTGTAGCAATACCACAAAAAATGAATATATTACACAGCTTTTTTCTTAGGTTGTTCCCAGGCGTGTTTGAACTGTGCCAAATTGTGCCAAATGGCACAGTTTGGAAAAACGTCTGTAACTTTTGAATGATTCAATATAGAAGCTTGATTTGGGGCTCTAATGAAAGGTGACACTCAGGGCTGTGTGTGTGTGTGTGGGGGGGGGGAGTTTATTCATTCATTTATGAATGAATGAACAAACAAGCCCCCACACACAAAGAAGCATGCCACATAAAAAATGTGTGGTTTTTTTTTTTTTACAAGAAAAAATAACTACAGTGCACTAAAAATTATACTAAAATATCTGTAATGTAGAAGATAACAACTCCCACCCACCCCCACCCCCGCTACAGAGGACGGACATCGCCCATCGCTACATGACGGAAAGCGGGGACTGTGTGCCGCGGTCACGGTGCACCACGGTCTACTACGCACTGTTGTACTAAAATATCTGCAATAATATCTGCAATCTGCTACAGACGAGTAGCGGGAGGGGGGGGGCGTTCACGGTCCGGACGCGGCGCACGGAATGGACATGGTCCGTGCGCCGTCCGGACCAGACCGGAGCCGTCATGTTGCGATAACGCACAGTTGTAATTTACCAATCGGTCAAAAGTCATTTTTGATTACAATTTTCAGGGATAAAGAATAACACTTACCTGTCCGCAACAGCAGTGTCGCTGGCGAACTTCTCTTCCTCATTGTCAGACGAACATGATGCTGGTCCGCTTGTTACGGACTCGTGGTCCTGGTCACGTGACCCGGTCAAACCATAATTCCATTATTGCGGTTTTGCGCTTCCACGATTGCGGTTTTGGCGAATGATTTTTCAAAACAAATAAGAACAGTAGTAAGAAAAAAAGACTGGCAAATGCCTGTGTGTCACCCAGCCTTACACAAAACAGATTTTATGCAAGGGACGCATGCTTTCGAACTTCTGTGCTTCAATTGGCTCGCTGTATTCGCAGCCGTTGGTAGGCAGGTCCTTCTTGCTAGGTTTTCAGTCATTGGTTCTTCAAGGTTTCAGAAACCCAATTCAAGGCTCTTATTAGTCGAATGAGAGGTCAATCACATCTAAACCAATCAAAGCACTCTTTTGGCTTTCTGTTCGCGGCTGTGTCTGTAGTGGAAGAACGGAAATGCAGCTTTTTTTTTCAGTGCGCTCTAGGACGCAGAGACGTGTCCGCCCACAGTACACCGGAGTGCAAGAGGTTAATTGAACTCTGATTAAATGATCTTACATTCAAATAACTTGTGAGCAGGTAAAATGACCAACATATTGAGTATCACATTCAGCTTGTATAACTGATTATTAATCAACAGAGTATGATAACATTTGCAGAACCAGGGTGACAATGTAAGCTGAATTTAGATCAGTTTGAAGTTGAAGGATTATGAAAAACTGACCGCAAATGTATTGAGAAAAATATTAGGAAAAAATCTGAATTATTTTAAGAAAGTAAAAATGGAATTTTAATAAAGAAGAGTAATATTAATTCTCTTCGATTCTGTAGCTTTGATCAGACTGCGAGCTAAATTTAAAGATGAAACAAATTGTGGCATATGTTTAAGTCTGCAGACATCACGTTGGAGGCCATTAATCAGCAGACGGAACAAAGAGGGCTCACGTGAACGTTGGTTTTCGATGACTCCTTCCTCAGCCATTGACGCTGGATGAAGGTTTATTTCAGGTGATAACGGCATAGATCTGCCAGCAGATATATCTTCCAAGTCCAGCGGTCACAAAAGCTGAGGTTTGACCGTGACATACAGTTGGAGCTTAGGTCAGGTGATGTGAGGCTGCTTCTTAGGACTTCCCATTTTCTTCAGCCTCGTAAGATAGTATGCCCGGAGGACAACACGAGGAGGGCTTTACGGTTGAGTGGCGGCTCCCCTCCCGGGTCCAGTTAAATGGGACAGTCTAGAGTCTGATCCAGCCATACAGTGGAAGAGGCAAAATTAAAATTAACTAAATTCAAACCACAAAATCCAATTCCTTTTGATGTTGTGGTACAAGGGTGAAAATAGCTTCCAGTGTGCTAACGAATGGTCAGTCCTTTGAAAAACACACGATGAGTTTAAAGAAAGTTTAACAGAATACAGATAGTAATAGAAACGCCTAGAAACATGAAGTTTGACTTCATTTGGAAGAATTTTTAGCTCAAAAGAAAAGTAATTAATTCCAAGATGTTTAAAGAAAAACATTAAAACACACAGACATTTACACAGCACACGACAATGGAGGATCACACAAATCTGGTCTGACTCTGAATAAAGATGGCCGCATTCTCTTATACTCAGACAACTTTCGTGGGCTTCCGGTGATTGACCTGGGCATAAGCCAATAATTTTCCTTGGTGTGTGTGGGGGGGGGTATGAACTTTAGTCCAATGAGCAAACAGTCCTTTGTCTGTAACAACCAATAATATTGAGGGAGCTGTTGCTAAGCAGAGACTGGCAGATCCCAGTCTTATGACTCAAGAAACATTTTGGCAACCTGAGAAACACATCTTAATAACATTGAAAAGTCATTAATATACTTATGCACAGAGTCTGAGCTACTTCAGTGTTCCTAACTACTATTAAGTGAGCATGCATTTTTATAAACTGGTACTTATAATTAATATGCATTAAAATAAGATATATTGAAGCATTAACGACATTCATGCACACATTTAAAATCAAGATTAATAAAAATTCTTCAAACCCATATGATTGTCCACACCAAACATCAGAGTCCATTTGCTTTTCCATGGTGTCCTGGAAATTATCCTGAGGAATGAAACTTTGAAAAGAGAGCGGATTTTACTCAAAGATACACACAAAGTTTTAAGGCTGGTTAAATCCGACATGTCCCTGAGTTGTCAGAAGAGGGCATGTTGAGCTGTGGATATTTTCTAGTGACCATAAGATGCACTCAAAGTTTATGGGATGCTGTTCAAGAGGGTCTGTGATTTGTCAACAGGGTTTAGCAGATGCCCATACATGTGCAAGGTAATGATGACAAACATTGTTTATTAGCAGTATTGTTGATGCCACACATGTACTTTCTGTACCTGTGAATATGCATACCGTAAACAGATATACACTACCGTTCAAAAGTTTGGGGTCACCCAGACAATTATTTTGTGTTTTCCATGAAAAGTCACACTTATTTACCACCATGAGTTGTAAAATGAATAGAAAATGTAGTCAAGACATTGACAAGGTTAGAAATTATGATTTGTATTTGAAATAATAATTTTTTCCTTCAAACTTTGCTTTCGTCAAAAAATCCTCCATTTGCAGCAATTACAGCATTGCAGACCTAACATGATCGCACAAGGGTTTTCTAATCATCCATTAGCCTTCTGACGCAATGAGCAAACACATTGTACCATTAGAACACTGGAGTGATAGTTGCTGGAAATGGGCCTCTATACACCTATGTAGATATTGCACCAAAAACCAGACATTTGCAGCTATAATAGTCATTTACCACATTAGCAATGTATGGAGTGTATTTCTGATTAGTTTAAAGTTATCTTCGTTGAAAAAAAGTGCTTTTCTTTCAAAAATAAGGAAATTTCTAAGTGACCCCAAACTTTTGAACGGTAGTGTAACTGTAAAAAAGAATAACTGTAACCAATAGGTTACCAGGATGCAATGCAAATGTCATCCACCCTATGATGTCACCATCCATGGACAGGGATCAGCAAGCATTATGGACTGGGCGAGTTACTGCAGCGGACTTTTTTAATTCTCAGTTCTAATTGAGGCACAAAAGTAGTTGTGTACCTGTACTCTTGTTATAAAACTGACCTTTTTTTCATGGTACATGACAATAAAATTTACAAAAAACAGCAAACTGTGTCAGAGCATTGCGTTTTTATTAATCTAAACGGTTGTTTGGATGTTAAATCATTTCACCAACACTAAATGTTTTGTATGTCTCTCTATTCAGACATGTGCACAAGGCCATCTTATCTGGAGATGGAACTCACAACCCACCCTCAAGTTTGGGGTGCAAGCCGGAGATTTCCTGATGGCTTCTAACATTCTACTGTCAGGGAATAACTACAGCAAAGTTGCCCTATTATTTAAATTTATGAATATAGGATTTGTGGCACAGAACACATTTCATATCATCCAGGACACCTACTGTGTGGACAGTATCAAAGATAGCTGGAATGAGAACAGATGGGAGATAATAAACAGGATCCAAGACAGAGAAGTTGTGCTAATCGGTGCATTTTTAATTTTGGTTTTTAGGGTGGTTGGTTTGATGTGGAGAGATTATTTTTTTTATTTATTAATTTTTTTCAGTAAACTCAAAGGTAATTAATTTCAATCTGTGTATATAGCTGATGGGAGGAAAGACAGCTCCAGTCACTGTGCTCAGTACAGCACATACACGGCTATGGACCATGAAAGCAAAGACATCATTTCAGTTCGGACTGTTGACAAGCGTCAGACTGACCACAACTCCGTCGTAATGGAGAAGAAAGCCTTTGTGGACACCATGACCCAACTCGTCACAGAAGTGAAGGTGGTTGAAATGTGCACTGATGCCCATTCACAGATCTCGGCACTCATGGGTACGTGGGTATTAAAATTCTCTAGCTGAATATTTTAATTAGTGATATAATTCAAAATGCATTATCTGTCATTCAAACCATGGCATTTTTCCTGGTGTCAAGCAAAGCTTTGACATGTGGCATGGGGCCAAGAATCTAAAAGGATCTCATCTGTACGTAAGTCTTGCCAATCATTACAATATCCTAACTAGACACAAATGAATTACAAAAAATAAAAGACCATTTCTACTTTTGAGAATATTGTCAAAAATTTATTTTGCCCATCCGTCTGTCCATCCATCTATCCTCAACAGCTTTTCTGGGGATCTGTGTCATGGAGGAAGCAGTCCAAGTAGAGCAGCCCAGACTTCCCTCTCTCCAGCCACCTTCTATGGCTCTTCAGAGGGGACGCCAAGGTGTTCCATGCCAGCTGGGAGTCATAGTCTGCCCCGTGGTCTCATCCTTGGGGGACATGTTCCAAACACCTGAAGTGGGAGGCGACCTGGTCAGATGCCAAAACCACTTCTGCTGGAGGCTTTCTATTGTTAAAATGGAGTTTTTCCTCTGCACTGTGGCTAAGTGATCCTCACAGGGGATCACGTGATTGAGGTCTTTCTGGAATTGTGGGGTTGTTATACAACACTCCAAAGTTCTATGAGCTGACTGTTGTTGTGAATTTGTGCTATATAATAAAGTTTTATTTAAAAAAGCCATTTTTTTCAAAGACAACTTTAGTTGATGTTGATTTGCTTTGTAACATTATATTAGTACACTGTCAGAAACTGTAATTTTGCTGAGAATTTAACTTTTATAAAATACTAACAAAACTTTAAGATTATACAGTAATCCAATATAAGTTTAGATATTTAAAGAATACTTTTTATAGATATTATGAGGACTTTGACTAGTGATTTTGTGTCACATTGGATTGGTGATGTGGTTACTTTCTGAAATGCACTGAATTTCTTACAGTGAGTATCCATATGAGAACAACTGGACTATTACTGCACTACAAATAATTTCAAAAAGTGAGCTTTCTGAAGAGAATGCTCTGCACATGTCTTATCAGGTATGTATAACTGAAGTTCTCATTAATTTTTCAAGGTTATACAAAGGTTAACAGTATATCAGTTGCGCACTGAGGATAGGTAAGCCATCACTTGGTGAATCTAACAATGAATCAACAATACCCTTTACATATAAATTAGAAAAGGCACAAACAATATCAGGCATCCATTTTACATTTATTTTAATAATATATAACTATAACAATAATTTAAAACAATACGTAAAATTTAAATGAACAGAAAATGAGACAGAACCCAACAATTAATTGCCACCTCCTGTTTTTTTTTTTTTCAAATTAAATTAAATTAACCTCTTGCACTCCGGGATACCGCGGGCGGTCACGTCTCTGCATCCTAGCGCTCCCCTCGTGCGCACTAGGACGCACACTGTGCGTCTCAGAGCGCACTGAAAAAAAAAAAAGCTGCATTTCCGTTCTTCCACTACAGACACAGCCACGAACAAAAAGCCATAGGAGTGCTTTGATTGGTTTAGATTTGATTGACCTCTCATTCGACCAATAAGAGCCTTGAACTGGGTTTCTGAAACCTTGAAGAACCAATGACTTAAAACCTAGCAAGAAGGACCCGCCTACCAACGGCTGCGAATACAGCGTGCCAATTGAAACAGAGAAGTTCCACGATTGAAAGCGTGCCTCCCGTGCGTAAAATCTGTTTTGTGTAAGCCACTGGGTGACACACACGCGTTCGCCAGTCTTTTTTTCTTACTACTGTTCTTATTTGTTTTGAAAAATCGTTCGCCAAAACCGCAATCATGGAAGCGCAAAGCCGCAATAATGGAATCATGGTTTGACCGGGTCGCGTGACCAGAACCCCGAGTCCGTAACAAGCAGACCAGCGTCATGTTTGTCTGACAATGAGGAAGAGAAGTTCGCCAGCGACACTGCTGTTGTGGACAGGTAAGTGTTATAAGCTAAATTATTCTTTATCCCTGAAAATTGTAATCAAAATGACTTTTGACCGATCGGTAAATTACAACTGTGCGTCATCGCCACATGACGGACCGGTCCGTGCGCCGCGTCCGGACCGTGAAGGCCCCCCCCCCCCCGCTACTCTTCTGTAGCGGATTGCAGATATTTTAGTACAACTGTGTGTAGTAGACCGCGGCGCACCGTCCCCGCTGTCCGTCATGTGGCGATGGACGATGTCTGTCCTCTGTAGCGGGGAGGGGGGTGTTGTTATCCTCTACATTACAGACATTTTAGTATAATTTTTAGTGCACTGTAGGTTATTTTTTCTTGTAAAAAAAGGCCACACATTTTTTATGTGGCATGCTTCTTTGTGTGTGGGGGCTTGTTTGTTCATTCATTCATTCATGAATGAATAACCCCCCCCCCACACACACACACACACACACACAGCCCTGAGTGTCACCTTTCATTAGAGCCCAAGATCAAGCTTCTATATTGAATCATTCAAAAGTTACAGACGTTTTTCCAAACTGTGCCATTTGGCACAATTTGGCACAGTTCAAAAACGCCTGGGAACAACCTGACAAAAAAGCTGTGTAATATATTCATTTTTTGTGGTATTGTTACAAAATTTTGACATCAGCTGGATAACACTTGGTTCTACATTTCTGTTGCATTTTCCAGCCCGGATCTGACAGCTGTGTGTTATTTGCAAGCATTTGTATCCACAAAAACACCAAGGCGAACTTTATTTTCTTCAAATTCAGTATGTTTAGATGACTGTTACTCAGTGGCACGAGCACTTAGAGAGATTATGACTGTTTTGCCAAAAAAATTCAAATGTTTTCTTTTAAATGAGACCAACCCCATGAAGATGCTGCAAAGGGTTGAAGAACAGCTTTTGATTTACTTTGGGTATGTTATTTTTAGGCGTTTTTAGGGAAATTGACCAGAGTGCAAGGGGTTAAATCACCCTTTATTGTCAACCATACAACCAATCATGTACAGTAGAACAAAATTGTGTTTTTCCTATCTACAGTGTTAATCACACACACCCCATAATGCCCTGATGATGTACCTTGTACCATGAATGCACATGTGGACCTGCCACAGACCAGGAGCATGAGCTAGAGCAAACCCAATGTATTGTCCGTAGGGATCAGGGTAATGGTCCCTGATTGCCCACACACAGCAAATGGGGATGACCAAGGCAATGGATTAGCCATAGCAACAGCTCGTTTTAGAACAGCAGTCTTAGCTAAAAGGCTGAACATAAACAAAGCACAAGAGTGTGTTACAGCATATCTGCAAAAAACACACTACCAACAGCAAAGTCCTTAAAGTCTACAGTTTTGACATGATTACATTATCAAAATTATGTAATTATCAGGTTCAGTCACATCTGTGAAATGTTAGCATTACTATAAATTATTAATAATTATATGACAGTAATTTCAAAAAATGTCAAATGGAGATAAATATCAAAGAAGACTTGGTTAAAATCACTGGGCATTATACCACAAAAGATTCATTGCTTGACATTATTTCACTGGCTCGTAATCACAAAGAAACTGATTTCCATACAGTCTGCTGCAGCCTGTGAATGCTTGTTTCCAGCGCCGTTTCTGTTTCTACATGGCAACACGTACAATGTTATCATGAGGCAACAGTGAGTGCAACACTTACTGGGCAGGAGGTCAAAACATAATGGATTGCACCTTTAAAGATAAATCTTTATTAGTCCCACAATGGGGAAATTCCAGGATTACAGCAGCAAAGGGATAGTAGCACTCGGCGCAGTAGTTAATAAGACAATAAGAACTGGTTAGCCAAAGCAGTAGATGAATATTGGTGGGTTTTTTGGGGGGGGGTCCAGTGCACTATATCAGGGGTATCCGACTTTCAAGCGCTCTCTCTTTTTCTGTAATTTGCAGATGTCGGTTTCGTTTTTATAATATGCAAGGGAACATAAAAGAGTTTCAGACTTGCATTGCAATTTTTAAAAAAAATCATTGATTTTGCCGTTAGAATCGAAACTATTAGTCGTGTCCCCTCATTTTTCCCAGTTTTTGTGTGACATGAAAATCGCATCAATTTCAAACTACTGTAAAGTGATCTCTGAGTAACTCTTTCTACTCATTTATGCAAGAGATAACAGAGTTGTAATGCAAATTCAAAATAAAACATTCCCCAATGTGATCGGATCTATGGCTTTTGTACGCGACCCCTGCAAATTTACTCGTACGACGTAAATTTCCATGTCCCCGAATTTACGCAGCAACATGCAAGTTATTTGGTAAAGTAACCAGAAAACAGGAAGTGCTGATACTTTTCACTTTGCACCTTTCAAATTCCAAACCATACACGTAAAAAGGAGATCAGTCTTTGTGAAGCTCAGATGTAGAATATTTCAATAAAATCTCAAACATTTATGACACATCGAATATGGTGTCCTTTAAAAAATTTACGTCTTCGGTCTTGGTCGGCCGCGCGCAGCCCCGTCTGGCGAGGTGAGCGCCCTGGGAAAGCACTTTTATTTTCTCTACCCCGGATGTGCTCAACCCATGTGGAGAGGATTAACCGTGGTCACTTTATATTGAAGTTATCGAAGGTCCAAACTTCCGTGTCCCGCATTTACGCCTTTTGTGATTTTACGTCTTATCCAACAAACAGGGAGAATTTGAAGGTATGTATACACATTATCACATCTTAATATGTCATGAAAATGTAGCTGTTGATGAGTTTTGATGCGTGAAAAATACTGGAAGTGTTGAAGTTGTTTCGTGTAAAACGTGTGCCATTGCAAAGTGCATTGGCACACGGGGAAACAAAAGCCCAAGTGTCCTGTTTACGTCTCCATTTACAAGTAGTTGAAGTGAGCGCTCATCCTCAAGAGTTCCTGAACGCGAATGCCGTTACGAAAATAGTTAATAGTTTCATAAACCTGACACAATTGGATAGTGATTAGTCAATTTCATGTGCAGATTTGATCAGTTTTAAATTTTGCCACCAATGTCACACATTGGACCCCTAATAAATAAAAACACCCATATACAGATGTACACAGTTATATACAGTATAGTGTAGGAGCATTGCAGCTAGATGGATGGGCTCTTTATATCGTAATCCATTTAAATCTGTTCATTATAAGTTTAAACAATGTACCTACTGGTAGGTATTCTGAATATTTACCTAATATGACTAAAAAATGCTGTTAATACAGCAAATTGACACAGCTGCCATTCACACACCATTACAGAAAGGCCATTGTTTGGAACTATTTGGAGCTCCATGAACCGTGTGACCGGGCAGTGGCGAGAACAAAGAGTGTCACAACTCTCATATTATATGGCGATGGCTTGAGCCAACCTAGACGCTAGCTAGCTAAGATTAACATTAGTGATGAAAGAAGGGAAGGGGAATGAACTGTGCCTCACGAGCATTTACAATGTACAAAAACAAGCTGTTTTGAGGAAGGCTGCAAAACATGATTCACAATGATGCTGCAATAGTAAAATATTTAAAGACCATTTGTCCAAAGTACAGTGGTGTGAAAAAGTGTTTGCCCTTTCCTGATTTCTCATTTTTTTGTATGTCTGACACACTTAAATGTTTCAGATTATCAAACAAATTTAAATATTAGACAAAAGATAACACAAGTAAACACAAAATGCAGTTTTTAATTGAAGGTGTTTATTATTAAGGGTAAAAAAAAAAAAAAATCCAAACCTACACAGCCCTGTGTGGAAAAGTGTTGGCCCCCCCTCCCCCATCCCATTAAAGCATAAATTAACTGTGGTTTATCACATCTTTGGAAAGGTGAGTTCAATTTCTCTACCCACACCCAGGCCTGATTATTGCCACACCTGTTCTCAATCAAGAAATCACTTAAATCGGACTTGCCTGACAAAGTGAAGTAGACCAAAAGATTCTCAAAAGCTATACATCATGCTGTGATCCAAAGAAATTCAGGAACAAATGAGAAACAAAGTAATTGAGATCTATCACACTGGAAAAGGTTTTAAAGCCATTCCTAAAGCTTTGGGACTCCAGCGAACCACAATGAGAGCCATTATCCACAAATGGCAAAAACATGGAACAGTGTGAACCTTCCTAGGAGTGGCCGGCCGACCAAAGTTACCCCAAGCACAGCGACAACTCATCCAAAAGGTCACAAGACCCCACAACAACATTCAAAGAACTGCAGGCCTCACTTTCCTCAGTTAAGGTCAGTGTTCATGACTCCACCATAAGAAAGAGACTGGGCAAAAATGGCCTGCATGGCACAGTTCTAAGACGAAAACCATTGCTGAGCAAAAAGAACATAAAAGCTCATCTCAGTTTTGCCAGAAAACATCTTGATGATCCCCAAGACTTTTGGGAAAATACTCTGTGGACTGACAAGACAAAAGCTGAACTTTTTGGAAGGTGTGTGTCCCATTACATCCGGTGTAAGAGTAACACAGCATTTCAGAAAAGGAACATCATAGTAACAGTAAAATATAGTGGTGGTAGTTTGATGGTCTGGGGCTGTTTTGCTGCTTCAGGACCTGGAAGACTTGCTGTGGGAAATGGAACCATGAATTCTGCAGTCTACCAAAAAATCCTGAAGAAGAATGTCCGGCCATTTGTTTGTGACCTCAAGCTGAAGCACACTTGGGTTCTGCCATAGGACAATGTTTCAAAACACACCAGCAAGTCCACCTCTGAATGGTTTAAGAAAAACAAAATGAAGACTTTGGAGTGGCCTAGTCAACATCCTGACCTGAATCCAATTGAGATGCTGTGGCATGACCTTAAAAAGGCGGTTCATCCTCAAAAACCCTCCAATGTGGCTGAATTACAATAATTTTGCAAAAATGAGTGGGCCAAAATTCCTCCACAGCGCTGTAAAAGACTCATTGCCAGTTATCTCAAACGCTTGATTGCAGTTGTTGCTGATAAGGGTGGCCCAACCAGTTGTTAGGTTTAGGGGGTGTAGCATTAATCGCTTTGGCTCCAATCTATAAAATTACTCTTCACCTTAAAGAAATTGTTTCACCCAAAAGTCTGGTCAAGAATTGTTGCCTTCACCTAAGAACCACAGTTTGAAAACACATTCCATGGTAAAAGGGATGATAAGGATCCCATTTCGTGCCAGGAAAGAATCAGTCTGCAAATCATAAATCCTGGTACTTCCTCCCCAACCAGGCAGTTTTATGCTTCATGTACTGTTTGAGACATCCCAGATCCCTTGACCTGAATTCCACAGGTCTCTAGGAATTATCCACAGCTTAACATTGCCCCCTTCTGTTCAACTGAGGAACATGTTGGATCTAATTAACATTGGGATTTTGGTTTTATGAGATGAGATGAGATGAGATTGTCTGCCTGAAATAATCCTCTCTCCTAATGATTTTGATATTTTTCCAGGAAATAGTGCTCAGAACACTGTTGAAGATGACCGCCTCTGTGTTGGACAATGATGGGTTTGAAATGCTTCATTAATCATTGATTTTAAATGTGTTGCATGTTTGAAAATGCTTAAATGAACCTTATTCTTATGCATGTTTATTATAGAAGGGCAAGTTTATAAAAGTGCATGCTCACTGAAAGTGAGCCATGAATCACTGAAGTTAGCTTACATTTTATATTAAGTATATAATGTGAATTTCACAGTTAATGGGTGTGCCTTCTACAACTTTATGCTAGTCATCTGACTGTGACCAGCCAATCACCAGGCCATGTCTGTTGGATGATGCTCCCTTTCATTCTGTTGGTCCGGTTACAGACAAAGGACTGCTTTCCTATTGGACCACAGCCCATTCAAATCTCCCACGATAGCCGATAATTGGTTCTTCCTGCTGCCAGTCATAGGTTATGACCAAAGGATTGCACTCAGTTAAATAGAGAAAAATGCCCTAGTTGTTCAGTTTTTTCCAGTTTCAGGAGTTTTTGTGTTTTCTTGGATTGTCTTTCGTTGTCTTAAAGTTAAGACTTTTTCTGTTCTCTCTGAAGTAATTTTTGTCTCTTCTGTGTGTTTCCTGGTACCTGAGGAGGGGATTATCTTTTCTTGTTGAGCTCAGCCCTTCTTACTTGGAGTGAAACTCCAAAACATTTTTTTTCTCCCTCTCCTCAGACGCCATGTTTATTCTGCTGAACTTTTTTCTATTGATTTTCCTTAACTCACCGTTAAAGTGGACTGGTAGTGATTTTTGAACTTTTTCCCTTGAGACTGCCTCATCCACGTACCACAACGTCAGAAGAACTAGGATTTCGTGGGTGGAACTGTTTACATACAGTACATTTTTCCTTCAGCCTGTGGTTTCTTATCGGCTGCTAGACATCCCAAAGTTGCAGGCCAGGAAAGGATCTGTTGCCTAAGATAAAATGTCACACCTTCCCTGGGGGCCAGCCGTTCACTCTGCCGCCGGCTCCATACTTTGGACCCCAACTGCTGAGTCTGTAAAAGCTAGAACCGCTGCCACGATTGGGAAGGACTGCTGGCAGTCTTTTCCCCTTTTTGCCATCTGCTGGAGTTCAAGATCATCGCTGGACTCTGAAGACACAGCTGTTCATAAACCAGACTCCCACTTTCTATCCGCTGGGCTAAATGTGATGTCTAATTCTAATTGAATATGACAAATTTTTCATGTTAAAAGGTAGTCCATAAGGGATAGGGGATAAGGGATAAGGACCTGTACTTATATAGCGCTTTTCTAGTCTCAAAGACCACTCAAAGCGCTTCACTAGTACTAACCCTCTATTCTAAGGGCCTATAGCTACGATAGGAGCTATTAAGATGAAGGAAAAATAATATTCTCCTTTTCAATAACCTCCATTTTTTTGGAGAGTAACTCAGAATTTTCTTTTTCATATAATCAGCTTTTATCATTTTCTCCATAAAATTGCATCCAATTTTATGCATATTTTGTTAGTTATTTCACAGTCTCCCATTGCATTACAGTTACAAATTCAAACTCTGTTGGGGTTTTTTTTTCTTTTTCCAACAAAGGTTTAACTGTAGACTTTATGTTCAGGAATCTGTTAACATTTAATATGATTTTTGATACTTGTTGATCATTTCACTTACTTTCAAATCAATTGAATGTATTGTCATTTAACCTGAGTTAGATTATTAAAATTGCTTGACTATTATTAAGACTGCTTGATTATTAAAACTGCTTCTGCTTATTTCTTTTGTGTGTGTGCTTTTCTGGGTTACGGCAGAAGAATTCACGAATATTGACACTGGTTAATGAAAGGTTCAAGGATTAGTTATTAATAAATTGTCCAGGTTTGGACTGGTGCCCCTACGAGTGTTTATCTCTTGTTTGTGAGTGTTTGTGGTCACGAAGTAAACCTCTGTCTCCATACACACCTCTACATATAAATTAAATAATCCTTGTACCTTATCACACGTGTAATCAATCGTTCCTACAGGAGTAATCACTTTTTCACACAAGGCCATGTAGGTTTGAATTTTTTTCCCCTTGATAATAAACACCTTCATTTAAAAACTGCATTTTGTGTTTACTTGTGTTATCTTTGTCTAATATTTAAATTTGTTTGATGATCTGAAACACGGTGGGGAGCACGGTGGCGCAGTGGTTAGCACAGTGGCAGCACAGCAAGAAGGTCATGGGATCGATTCCACCCTTGACCATCGTGGGTTCGATCCTACCCCCAGACCATCGGTGACCCTTCTGTGTGGAGTTTGCATGTTCTCCCCGTGTCTGCGTGGGTTTACTCCGGGCACTCCGGTTTCCTCCCACATGCCAAAAACATGCAAGTTAGGTTAATTGGCATCAAAACTGGGGATTCTAAATTGTCCTTAGGTATGGATGTGAGAGTGAATGGTTGTCTGTCTCTCTGTGTTGGCCCTGTGATGGACTGGCAATCTGTCCAGGGTGTACCCTGCCTCTCGCCCAAAGATGCTGGGATAGGCTCCAGCCCCCCCGCGACCCGAAAGGATTAAGCGGTAGAAGATGGATGGATGGATGGATGGATCTGAAACATTTAAATGTGACAAACACACACACAAAAAAAGTTAGAAATTGTCATATCCGGCTCTAGGGAGCCGGGCAATCAGAGCCAGGGACAAGCCAGTGAGTCGTGATATTTTATTCAGGGAAAAGGGGAAGGGATGAGGAGAGCACAGATACTCATGCAGACGTACACTCACAGGTTGCACAGCGCAGAGGTAAGCAGCTCGTACCGGACGTGGGGGTAACAAGACGTACATACTCACAGCGGGATACAAACACAGGAATGCTGCAAGAGGAGTATAAGCTGACACCAGACGAAGGGGCTTCAGCTTAGCAATGTGTTTATGTCGCAGCCCCGAGTCATCGAGGCTGCTCCTATTTATCCTCATTGGCAGCGCCCCAGCTGATGAAGACTAATTGGCCCCAGCCGTCCATAATGCTGCCAGCTGGGGGCCAGCTGAGACGCTGCTCAATGGGAAGTAGGGATGAGGGAAAACATGGGCTGAGTGCCGAGACGGCATCTCAACCCATGGTGACAGAGCCCCTCCCTCAAGGTCGGGCTCCTGAACGACCAGGAACATCCCAGCCCCCCCCCCCCCACCTAGGGTGGGAGGAAGGGAGGCGGACCGGAGGGGAAGAAGCCAAGGGAAGGACAACACCAATGGGGCAATGTAGGGTAGCAGGAAAGAAAAACCCAAATACAATACTGACAAAACAGAATAATTAACCCAGGTACAGATGGGGAGAAGAACTGGGTCAGCACGCCGGTTACATACTACCCAGAGAGTACCAACCATGCGTGACCCAGAGCAAGGAAAAAAGAACCACCAAAAAGGTACAGGGCAAAAAATGCTGAGTACGGTTAAATAAAGGGGAACCTATACACAGCGCTAATTTAAGTACATACACAGTCACCAAGAAAAGTGAGGGTGACTGGAACAAATGACAATTATAGAGCATGGTGTTACGGAAAACAAAGCACATGACTCTATAATGAACCAACAGGACAAAAAAGAAATACTGAGTGCAGGCAAAGAAAAACCCACACACACGAATATATAAATACCCAGTCACCTAAAGAAATGAAAGTGACTGGAATAAATGGATAACTGCAGAGCATGGTGTTTCGGAAAACAAAACATAACTCTACAATACAAAAAACGAGACTAAAAACATGGCACAAAAAGTAAAATGCTGAGCATGAGCGATGGAAAACACAGCACTATAAAAACGAATCCACCAACAGGACAAAACATTACACCCGAGTGACCTTAATAACAAAAGAAAAAGTGACACCCGAGGTGAATGGCAGGCAGAGTCCAAAAATGGCCGAGATGGCTCCGGAGATCTCCCCGCCCATTGTCCAGCTGGCGAATCAGGGAAAGAGAAGTGTTCGGACGGCGAACTCTGGACCCAGATCCCAGGAATCCAGTCCACCGGCAGCCGAACCAGGCTGCCCAGAGGGAAACACAGACCAGTGGGGGGAACCAGATCACCGAACCGAAAGTTCTGTGGGTCGGGTCGTCGACCCGCATCACTCAACCACCAGGACCGTTGAGACGGGCGAAGGATCAGAGCGGATCCCGGTGGAAGAGGCTCAGGGGAGAGCCGATGACGAGGGCGGCGGGCGTCAGGCCGCAGGAAAACGGCCACCTCCTCACCGGACCTGGACAATACTGGGGCAGCACCCACGTCGGACCCCGATCGGGCCTCAGGCGAACCCACGTTGGACCCCGACTGGGTCTCGGGCGAACCCACGTTGAATACTGCACCAGAACCGACCTCCAACGTTGAACCCGGACCCTCCAGCACCACGAGGAACAGCAACTCCTTGCCGGTGACCCTGGAAGAAGGCTCAGAAGAGAAAACAGAACCGGGATCAGGATCACCGGCAGCGCCAGAACCCGGCGAGACGAGCTCAGACGCAGCGGACGGCTGCACCCGGCTCGTCTCCCCTGGAGATAGGCTGAAGTGCTCGGGGATAAAAAGAGAGAAAAGAAAGGAGAGCACTCGCCTGATCTCGGGTTCTGACGCCATCCAGGACTGCGAAGATCCAGGATCCGTCATCAGGAGGTCGTTGTCAGGCTCCCATCTAGCCGCGTCGGGCCCCGCAGCCAGCACGATGGTCAGCGCAGCTTGAGATTCCTCCAGCTCAGGTGACCCCGCCGACGATCCACTCGGCGTGAAGCCAGAAGAATCTCGTCCCGCCGGACCGAACCGCTCCTCCGTGGAGACCCGGGGACGCTCAGTCGTCGGCGTAGACTCCACGCAGCAGTCAGTCCCCCCTCCTCCGTCCGCAATGTAGCTGCGGAACCACAGGCCCTCTCCATATCCCACCACGTTGACCCGGAGCCGGGGACCGCTCGGCGGAGAGAGACACAGAGGATGCGGGATTAGGCATACAGGTTACAGCAGGTGGGGAGAGTTCAGGGAGCTGCGAACCCTGAACTTCTCCTCCAGGGATGTGACAGAGCAAATCATTAAGCAGGTGTGAAAAAACAATGACTTGCCTGCCCCCTGGAGGTTGAGTATCGCCTGCTGTAGTGGATTCTGCTTCTTCCTCTCCCCGCCCGGCGATAACGGAGGACCCCCCGGGAATTCGTCTGAGGGTCGCTCGCGTTGTCTCCAGCAGAGAGCTCACCAGGCCGGGATTCCAGGCACACACAGCGGTCAGGAAGCGCGTCGAGGAGGAGGGGGAAACAGCCGGGGTGAGCCAGCCCGAATGTCCAGGAATGACAGTGGGGGAACGAGGCTCAGGGGACGAAGCTGTAGAATCTCCACACTGACGAGGCGAAGGGATGACAGCTGCGTGGGAGGAACGGTCCTGACGATGACCCAGAACTGGATCCGGACGAGGTTCGTGCAGAGGTGACTCGGCGATGTGATGACGACTACTCCCAGGGGACGAAGCGAGGGGGAAACCCAGGATTCGCCGCTCCAGATCGGAGATCGAGACGAGGAAAGCGTCGAGCACGGGAAAGCTTCGTAGCCCTGAAGTCCTCACCATCAATCTCACTGCCGCCGCCACATGCCTGAAGGTGGTGACAGGAAACACAGTAGAGCTCGCGACAGCCACTCGACCCCGGACATAACTGCTGTCAGCTGCGGCTCCTAGAAGGGAATCCCGAGTGACGTGGCGCAGGTCGGGGGAAGTCCTCTGGTTGGCGCGAACTCCCGGACTGGAATGGCGGCAGGAACGGGACTCCGAAGCGGGGAAAGACGTCGCCCACTTCGACTCCCTGCCGGGATTTCCATCCACCCCGTGGAGCTTCTCTCGCTGTGTACCTGCAGCGTCTATCCTGGCACTGTCCTCCAGATGGTACAGAGAGTGAGGGTGACAGTCCAGGAGTTCCTCAGCACGGCCCGGATGCCAGCGTCTCGCGTTGGAGGCGTCGTGCAGGGTGAAGAATGTCCCGTCGACAGCCTCCGAGATGGACCTTAGCTCGTCGCCCTGGCGCCGGAAGTGACTCCTGGGAAACGGCATGCTAGCAGCGCTGACACTCGGACAGAAAGGTACATTTCCACAGCGACTCACGGCCGCCGGCAACTCTTCTGGCTGCGACATACTGTCATATTCGGCTCTAGGGAGCCGGGCAATCAGAGCCAGGGACAAGCCAGTGAGTCGTGATATTTTATTCAGGGAAAAGGGGAAGGGATGAGGAGAGCACAGATACTCATGCAGACGTACACTCACAGGTTGCACAGCGCAGAGGTAAGCAGCTCGTACCGGACGTGGGGGTAACAAGACGTACATACTCACAGCGGGATACAAACACAGGAATGCTGCAAGAGGAGTATAAGCTGACACCAGACGAAGGGGCTTCAGCTTAGCAATGTGTTTATGTCGCAGCCCCGAGTCATCGAGGCTGCTCCTATTTATCCTCATTGGCAGCGCCCCAGCTGATGAAGACTAATTGGCCCCAGCCGTCCATAATGCTGCCAGCTGGGGGCCAGCTGAGACGCTGCTCAATGGGAAGCAGGGATGAGGGAAAACATGGGCTGAGTGCCGAGACGGCATCTCAACCCATGGTGACAGAAATGAGGAAGGGGGCAAACACTTTTTCACACCACTGTATATGTGGCCCGTGCTGGCAAAATGAGTCTGAAAGCACACTGGGTAATTACGAGCTAAAGGCACTAGAAGTAAACAATCATGATTCTTTTTGTTTGCTTGCTTATAAATAATTTGACCTTTCTTAAACAGATTGTCTTTTCAAGACCACAAAAAATGCCTTTCAACACTGTTTAAGAAACAAGAACATCCTCACTGCATCAGTTAGGGTTCAATAATTTGGTGGCAGGTGAAACATGTTAATCAATCCAATAATTATCCAACGGGAGGCTCTCACCTATTTGTCTCAGCTAAATCCAGGGGTGGCTTTTTGAAAACTTTGTTTTTGGCAAAATTAAAAAAAAAAAGCCACCCCTGGATTTTAGCTAAGCAAATAGGTGAGAGCCTCCCATTGTCATAAACTTCCCCGTGCGCTTTTCCACAGCGCACGGAGGAGGGGAGAAGGAATGAGGATTTACACGCAGGGTTACACCAAACACACATTTATTGACATAAACAGTTCAAAACGTAACAACATACAGAAATGAAATAGATGTGCGCATAAAGGCTGACACTACTGTACATATATTATATATAATACAGCAGGCAGACCACTGTGCACCGTGACCACAAAAACTGACAAAACAAAAATGCTCGTGTGAATTTGGAGTACTTAAGGACGCTCGACTGCCACGGGAGAAGAGCCAGGCAGCAGTGCCCGAGTGTAGCAGTTGTGCTGCAAGGGGAAAACGCTACAGACAAGCGTAGCAGCACAACTGCCAACAGAAAAGCAGAAAAACTCTTACTCACCGTGCAGGAGCAGTCCAAGTCGTCCAAGGCAGACAACGAGCACAAACACAAAAGATCCTTCGGTGACGTGACGGTTAGACGGTGGAGAACAGTCATCCAACACGTACAATGGTCCAGCGGTGTTTGTCTAGCAAAGAGCCGCATAAATACAAACACCGCTGGCCACACAAATTGAGCACACCTGGGCGAGGCACGGGAAAGATAATCACCGGGGCTGGGAACAGCTGATGGAATACAAAGGGAGAGTGAGGGGGTGTGGCTGGACCAACAGACTGTCAGCAGCGTGGAAGAAAGTAGGTCACTGATGCTAACTAACCGCTGCCGGTCAGGCAGTGGCTATGGATATGGAAATTAAGTACAAGAATACACAAAAATGCACATAAACAGTAGAACCAAAACCCACAGAGAGATCAAGGCCGAGCCGGGGAAGGCCAAGCCGGCTCAGCACATAACACCCATTAGATAATTACTGCATTGATTAACATGTTTCATTAACATGTTTTTGGTTTTGTTTTGTTTTGTTTTATTTTGGCCGTGCTATGCAGATCAGGTGGTGGTTGAAGGCAGAGATCTTGGTAGTCTGATCCCCAGCTTCCTAAACTGGCCTTTGGGACGTGGAATGTCACCTCTGTGGTAGGGAAGGAGCCTGAGCTGGTGTACAAGGTTGAGAGATACCGGCTAGATATAGTCGGGCTCGCCTCAATGCACAGCTCTGGTTCTGGAACCAGTCTCCTGGAGAGGGGCTTGAGCTTGGCTTACTCTGGAGTTGCCCCGGGTGAGAGGCGACGAGCAGGGGTGGGTATTCTTGTATCCCCAGCTTGCTGCCTCTACATTGGAATTTGCCACAGTGGACAAAAGGGCTGTCTCCCTGTTCGGGTTGGGAAACGGGTTCTAACCATCATTTGTGCCTATGCACGAAATGATGGTTCAGAGTACCCACCCTTTTTGGAGTCTCTGACTGGGGTGCTGGAGAGTGTTCCTCTTGGAGACTCCATTGTCCTACTAGGGGACTTCAATGCACACGTGGGCAATGACAGTGAAACCTGGAGGGGTGTGATTGGGAGGAATGGCCTGCCCAATCTGAACCCGAGTGGTGTTTGGCTATTGGACTTCTGTGCTAACCACAGTTTGTCCATAACGAACACCATGTTCAAGCATAAGGGTGTCCATATGTGCACCTGGCACCAGGACACCCTAGGTCGCAGGTCGATGATCGATTTTGTTATCGTGTCATCAGACCTGCGACCATGTCTTGAACACTCGGGTAAAAAGAGGAGCGGAGATGTAAACTGATCACCACCTGGTGGTGATCTGGAACTGATGGCAGGGGAGGATGCCATTCAGACCTGGTAGATCCAAACATATAATGAGGGTGTGCTGGAAACATCTGGCTGAGGCCCCTGTTCAGGAGGTCTTAAACTCCCACCTCCAGAAGAACTTCGACCACATTCCGAAGGAATCTGGAGACATGAAGTTTTAATGGGCCACGTTCTCCACCTCCATTGTTGAAGTGGCTGCCCAGAGCTGTGGCCACAAAGTCATCCATGCCTCTCGTGGTTGCTTGATTGGCTTGTGTGACTCCCAAAGCAGCTGAGGTGTACTGGCAGGCCAAGCGGAGTGCTGCTTGGGTGGTTGCGGAAGCAAAAACTTGGGTGTGGGAGGAGGTCAGTGAGGCCACGGAACAAAACTTTCGGTCAGCCTCGAAAAGATTCTGGCAAACTGTCCGGTGACTCAGTAGAGGGAAACAGCTCCCTGTCCACACTGTGTATGGTGCGGATGGGGCACTGCTGAATTTGCCTGGGGATATCATCGGGAGGTGGAAGGAATAATTTGAGGATCTCCTCAATCCCACTGACATGCCTTTCACAGAGGAAGCAGAGCTTGAAGTCGAGGGGCACAACTCACCCATCACAGGGGCTGAGGTTGCTGAAGTAGTTAAAAATCTCTTCAGTGGCCAGGTCCTGGGAGTGGACAAGATTCGCCCTGAGTACCTCAAGGCTCTGGATGTTGTAGGGCTGCCATGGTTGACATGCCTCTGCAACATTGCGTGGAGCTCAAGGACACTGCCTTTGGCATGGCAAACCGGGTGGTAGTTCCTCTTTTCAAGAAGGGGGACCACACTCCTCAGCCTCCCTAGTCTATGCCAGAGCACTAGAGAGGAGAGTCTGGCTGTTGGTCGAACCTCGGATTCAGGAGGAGCAATGTGGTTTTCGTCCTGGCCATGGCACATCGGACCAACTCTTTAGCCTCTTGAGAATCCTCGAGGATTCGTAGGAGTTTGCCCAACCAGTCCACACATGTGTTTTGAAGCATTTGACCGCATCCCATATGATCTCTTGTGGGGGGTGCTGCAGGACTATGGGGTATCAGGCTTGTTGCTACGAGCTATCCGGTCCCTATGTGACTGTTGTAAAAGTTTGGTTCGTATTGCCAACACCCGGTCAAACTCGTTTCCAGTTAGAGTTGAACTCGACCAGGGCTGCCCTTTGTCACCAATCCTGTTCATATTTTTTATGGACAGGATTTCTAGGCACAGCCAAGGAATGGAGGGTGTCATGTTCAGTGACTACAGGATCTCATCTCTGCTGTTTGCAGATGATGTTGTCCTGTTGGCTTCATCGAGCAAAGACTTACAGGTCTTGCTGGGACGGTTTGTTACAAAGTGTGAAGAGGCTGGGATGAGAATCAGCACCTCCAAGTCTGAGTCCATGGTCCTCAGCCAGAAAAGGGTGGATTGTCTTCTCCGGGTTGGGGACAAGTTCCTGCCTCAAGTGGAGGAGTTTAAGTATCTTGGGGTGTCATTCACAAGTGAGGGGAGAATGGAGCGAGAGATTGACAGAGGGATCGGGGCAGCATCTGCAGTGATTCAGACATTTTTTCCGGTCTGTTGTGGTAAAGAGGGAGCTGAGCTGTAAAGCAAAGCTGTGGATTTACCGGTCAATCTATGTTCCTACCCTCACCTATTGTTATGAGCTTTGGGTAATGACCAAAAGAATGAGACTATGGATACAAGTGGCTGAAATGAGTTTTCTCCGTAGAATTGCTGGACTCACCCTTAGAAATAGGGTGAGGAGCTCAGTCATTCGGAAAAGACTCAGAGTAGAACCGCTGCTCCTCCACATCAAAAAGAGACAGTTGAGGTGGTTTGGGCATCTGATCAGGATGCCTCCTGGACACCTCCCACCTGAGGTATTTCAGGCACATTCCAGTGGGAGGAGACCCCGGGGCAGACCCAGGACACGCTGGAGAGACCATGACCCCATTCACACCAGGATAGTCCGGGGGTCTAGTTTCTAATGGGTGGGGAATGCCAAGAATTTTCGCACCTTCATTTGGTTAGGTTTGCATTCACACTGCAGTGGACCAAACTGCCTGGAAAACATCACACAGTTACAACTGCTCATTTGGGGTGCTGTAGCTGAGACCACCACTGGCCAGGAAGAAAAAAATTTCTCCAAAGAAAAATCCGGCTCATCGATTGGGCAGGACTAAAAACATTCCCTTCAGCCAGGTTGTTTGTCTGCCACAAACAAGATTTTTTTTTTTTACATTTTCTCATCAGCTTTCTCCGGTAAAAGGATTTCTTGGATCTGCGTGGTTGTCTTTATTGTTATTTTCTACCCAAAATGCACTACAGTAAACACCACTCCCTCTTCTGAGACTACGTGTTGCTATGGTTACACAAATGCCGAAGGGCACTTCCACCCTTTGGTCCGTTGGATTGTCCATTTGCATTCACACTGCAAGCAAAGCGCATCTGATTTTGTTTACATGTGAACCAACACCCCCGTTTTCAGGCAGACCAGACTTTGCTTGTTTGGTACACACCAGAGGTTGAATGCGTGTTCAGGCGGCACCAAACGAACCAAACTATCCGCAGATAGTCCTTTGGTCTGGACCAAACAGTGGCTGTGTGAATGCGCCCTATGTCTCCAGCTGGCCTGGGAATGTCTTGGTATCCTCTATGAAGAGCTGGAGCAGGTGACTAGGGAGAGAGCTGGTCTTCTCTGTTTGAGATGCTGCCTCCATGACCCGGAAAAGCGGTAGAAGATGGATGGATGGATGGATGGATGGATGGATAAGAAACACAAAAAATGTAAATGTCTTTGGAATAGTAGATAGATAGGCCATGAATATCATATACTCCTGATGGCATGTCACCAAGGACTACTTGCTGGACACAATAGTCTACACTCATTTTCGATCCCTCTATACAGTATTGACAGTATTCATTTGAATGTGTAAATGAAGCTGTTCAAATATTCCCTCTGATAAAACTGACCCAATTTTTAAGGGTGAAGATGGAGAATGAGCGGCAAGGGAGACATACAGTCCAAATTTGCATCAGTTGCAGTTAAATTGTGTGAGTGCGTTTTTGTGTGGAAGAGAATGCAGTGAGTGAAGAGGAGCGGCAGTGTGTACAATATGTGTGGGTTAATTGCTGTGTGACCGTACTAAGAGCAGTAAACTTTGACCTGTTAAGAGTCAGGCGTGGTGTTTCCTGATTGGCTGGCAGAGGAGAAAGTGTATAATTACTGCAGAAAGCCTTACTGATGACCTTGTTCAGTGGTTCACTTAAAGGATGCATACGCGGCAACTCTATCTGTTTCTCCAGCACTTTTTAAAACGAGTTAGATGAAAGCCAGCATTTCCCTTCTTCATTCTAATTTCTGTTGCTTCTCTTTCCTGGAAAAAAAAATTATACTGCTTATAATTTAGCAACTGGGTGATTTATATCTTTAAACTGACACAGAGAAAAAAAAAGATGACACTTAAAGCTCCAACTCAAGAATTTTATATGGTCTCCTCATAATCTGTTGAAATGAAAATGCCAGCCGTGTGTGGGGGGAAAAAGTAAATTTATGTAAGAAATAATGTGGCTGCTGTGTTTGTCAGTATGTGTGTGTGTGCATGCATGCATGCGCTCATGTGTGCGTGAAGACATAATCCCTCTGGCTTAGTCCAGGTCACGAATTCTGTCAGGTACTCATGGAGATTCAAAGAACAAGCCATGGAACGTCTTTGTGTCAGCAGAGAAGTGTAATTACTCTCTGACTTCTTGAACAATAGATTGACATTTAAGTGTCATTCACACTCTGTGTGTGCCAATCCATACATTTGTGCATGTGTTATTTGTGTTGAGAACAGAACAGTGTAACATTTCTTAAAAAAAAAAAAAAAACATTATCAGCCATTTTTTACATTTTTATGCATTTATTGCACATGTTTTTATTTACATAAAATGCATTACACTGTTTCAGCACTTTAAAGGGGTTATCCACTTATACAAAGAAAATTAAAGTAACACTATGTCAGGATAGTATCTCACAGAGCAGCGAATGCTGAGGAACATTTATGAATGTTGTTGGGGTTTAGTCATGTTCAAAATTTATTAAAGACAAGAAAAACTAGTTGTGGCCACAAAATTGGTTGGTGAAGTTTTTGTAGATGTATAGATTTATTTATTTTTATTTATTTATTTTTGCAGATAACTGATATGTTGATATTTTGAAAACTAAGACAACATCCTCAACTTAATATGAAAATAAATACATTATTTTATTTATTTTTTTTATTTTATTTTATTTTAGAGGGCAGCTCGGTGGCGCAGTGGTTAGCACAGTGGCAGCATAGTAAGAAGGTCATGGGATCAGTTCCACCCCTGACCGTCTTGGGTTCAATCCCACCCCCTGACCATCAGTGATCCTTCTGCGTGCAGTTTGCATGATCTCCCCAAGTCTGTTTGGGTTCACTCTGGTTTCCTCCTACAGGCCAAAAACATGCAAGTTAGGTTAATTGGAGACTCTAAAGTGGCCCTAGGTGTGAATGGTGAAGGGATGGCACCGTACGTGGTTGCTTCATCCATCTGGGTGGATGCCCTGAATTTCAATAAAGTACACAAAAAAATAAATAAAATTATTTGTTTTCAGACTGGCCCAGGTGTGATAATAATGGATTAGATTTACAGTATATGGCACTTTACAAGTCAAGTGACATCTCAAAGCACTTACAGTGAGTCCATTATTCATTCACTCCAGACAGCCATTTATAGTGGTAAACTACTGCTGTAGCCACAGTTGCCCTGGGGCAGACTGACGGAAATGTGGCTGCTAATCCACGCTAAAGGCTTCCCTGACCACTACCAAAAATTTATATCCAGTGTCATGGACACTGAAGGCAAGGTGTCTTGCTCAGGGAATCAACTGCAGGATGGCTGGGGAGAGCAAGATTTGAACCACCAACCCTCTGGTTACTGGACAACCCATTCTACCCCCTGAGCTACTGCCACATGTTGTATCTGGATGTAGACTCGGAATGACGAGGCCTGGTGTACAACTGAACTTCCGTTTTTTAAAGGTATCACACACACCACACTACGACCGCCAGGCAGGGGTGATGGCGAAGAGGGCCGCCCCTCCTGCCTGCTGCTCTTTATAGGCACGGGTGGTGGCGGAAACGGAAGTGAGTGCCACCACACTGTGCCTCACAAATAAGAGTACAAGAACTATATAAATAATTATATGACATTCTCTCCAACGCCCCCCCCCCCTTAGAAAAGTCCAAAACACACACAGACAATTTAGACTCTCCTCAATTTAAGACCCAAATCACACACTAAAATAATGGAAAAAAATGTACTAAAATTGGCCTACCACATTCACACCAAAGCAACTAAAAACTAGGGGGGACGGGTGGATTACCGTCCTGCCCCCACAAGGCAAAGTGGATTTATTCTGCCACCATCAAAATAGATAAATAAAGTCCATTTCTAAATTAAAATAGCTGCTGTTTCCCTAAACTAAAATAAAAAGTATAAAATAGTCCCCAGAACTACATACAACATATATGAACAACAAAATACTTTCCTCCTTTTTTTAAAAAAACATGCACTCAAATAAACATAGGGCAATTCCAAACCTATTACCAGAAAAAATTAACATGACTATTTCCACAACTTAACACATAGTACACACGGCCAAGGAAAAAGGGAGGAAACTAGCCTGTGGGTTCCCCTGGACCGTCTCGTCCTAAGTCCACCGCTGGAGGCGGCCTGCCTCCCAGGCCGCAGCTGGTTGTGTAAACCCCGGTGCGTCGTCTCTTCTTCACCATCGGGTGCCTCACTTGTCCAGGCCCACCACTCGAAATCTCCTCCAGGGCATGCCACAGCTCATTTGGGTGCTTCCACAAACTGTCCGACAGCTGAAGATACGCATCACCTTGTTTGGCCACGATGCGCAGCCGCCCCTGGTGCTCCTCAAACTGTCGCTTGGCTTGTACTTACCGTGGTAACCCCTCCTCCAGAGGCCGAACCAGGTCCGCGACTCCCAGAGGGGTTCTGCTTGGCTTGCAGGGTCTCTGCCTGGCACGCGGTCCCTCCGTGCCTAACGGTCTGGCACCGACCGCTTTTAATTCTGCTGTAGCCATCGCCATTGTATCCTCATGTTCACCGGCCCACTTTAGCCGAGTTCCGGAAACAACTGGAGCCATCTCCTCGGTGTCGCTCGTCGTTGCAGGCGCCCCACCGTGTCGCCCAGTACCCTCGTCCAGGGCGACTTGGGCTCTGGCACTGAGACCCTCCTGCAACGACTCTGAGCAAGACTGGTCCTGCTCGCCTTCCAGGGTGCTTGGCAATTCCTCATCCCACACCGCATCATCCTCCACTCTCGGAACTGGCCAGTCCCACAGTCCACAGCCCGACCACTCCTCCCCAGTGCCGCTCTTGATGGCAAAACCCAGACTATAAAAAAGGTCACAGCCCATGATGATGTCGCCACGGGCCGTGAAAGTAAACTCAAGGTTGGACATTTCCGCTGACTTGTATCGGGCCATCAGTCTCAGCGTTCTCACCGTGGACAGTCGTCCACCTCCATAGCCGTAAAGCGGCGGTGAGTCACCTTCAATCCTGTAGTGCGGGAAGAACCGTAGCCCAATTCAGCAAAGAGCCCTCTGCCCCTGTATCGATCAGCAATGGCACCTCCACACCATCCAGTTCGACCGTGCAGAACGTGTATCCGTTGGTGTTCGGGGACACAGTGTGGACAACTGTCGGGGCAGGGGAGTCGATTTCTTCTGCAGGCTCCCCTGCTCGGACATATAGCACACCCTGGCATAGTGGTTCAAGCGGTAACACTTGCTGCAGTGTTTCCCTCTCGCCGGACAGTCCCTGGCCTTGAAGCAATGCTTCACGGACCCGCAGCCCAAAAACATGGAGTTCCCCAGGGCAGACCTCAATTCCGTAGCGTTGGTCTCTGCAGTGTCGTCTTCCACCCTCCCATCACTGTCCGGGTCCACTACTTGTGTGGTAACGGGAGATTCCAGCCGTCAGTGTGACAAACGCTCACTCAGCTCCCACGCCAGCCTATCCGCTACCTCCAGCTGGAGAACTAACTTGATGGCCCTGGTCAGCGTTAAGTCACCCGGAAAAGTGAGCAGCTTTGATTTTATTTCAGCGCTGTTGGTATGCTCCGCCAGCTGGTTGTGAACCATCTCCTCCTCCAACGATCCAAACCAACACTCACTAGCCAGTAGCCTCAAGTCAGCTACGAACCACTGAATAGGGTCGCCCACCTATTGGCAGCACTGCCAAAACTTGATTCTCCAGATGATGACGTTGTCCGGGGCGCGAAAATGGCACGCCATTAGCTCGACCACATCCTCGAAGCTGTCTGAATCGCCGAGCGTGCTCAAAATTCACTGGCTCTTGATACCGAAGTTGTGCACCAACAACATGCATGCCCTCAACTTATCCATTCTTCCCAGATTCAGCGCCACCATATAAGTCTGGAAGGTGGCGTACCATCTTGGACAGAGGACAGGTGGCTCGTCCGGGAACTCCAGAAAGGCCGAATTGGAGACGCGCAAGCTTCCATACCTCTTTAATCCCCATTGCCAAATGGTGTGTCTGGATGTAGACTCAGAATGACAAGGCCAGGTGTACAACTGAACTCACGTTTATTAGAAGTATCACACACACCACACTACGACCGCCAGGCAGGGGTGATGGTGAAGAGGGCCACCCCTCCTGCCTGCTGCTTTTTATAAGCATGGGTGGTGGCGGAAACGGAAGTGAGTGCCACCAAACCGCGCCTCACAAATAAGAGTACAAGAACTATATAAATAACTATATAACACCGCCCACATTTTCACATTTCCCTCCTCTGTTCCATTTTTGCTGAGCACCAAGCTGGATGGCAGGAAGTTCCATTTTTATATGGTCTTTGGCATGACCCTTCCGGGACTTGAACCCCGACCTCTCGGTTGTGGGTCGGATGCTCTACCTCTAAGTCACCACTCCGGATAGCCAGAGGTGGCACTGGCCACCACTACAATCTCATTGGCCACCCTCAGACCCACCCTACCTGAGTTGGAATGTGATAGGTCATTGAGCCTGTCAGTATTAATTTTCTGTAAGCAGTTCTTAGCTCTTTGAGTTTCCTTTTTAACCAAAAATAAAATGTTACAGTACTAATGAAGGCTACATTATTTATGAAAATGTTAATAGACATCTACAGTCATTCCACTGACTGTTTTGGTCGTGGCACACTTGACATAGACCTACTCTGCACTGGGGAGGAGCCTTTAGAGAAGGGAACAGCCAGCAGCCAAAGTTGATGTAAAGCTTATTAAGGAAAATTTTCTCTTGTAAAAACAATGACAATGAATGTTTTGTGTTTATTTACTGCACAGCTTTTAATGTGGAAGGTTATGGGAAGCAAAGCTCTGCTGTGACTATTAAATTGTGATCAAAAGTCCTACGATATCCAGTTAATGCTAGCAGCAACATGTTAACATGGAAGTCAAGACAAGAAATAAAAACGCAGTGTCTTGGTTGGCCAAAAGTTGAAATATTGTCTGTAGTAAACCCAGTAAGGGTAAACACTTATAGATTTTATTCTAGCTTAGTGTGAGTTTTGAGGGGCAGGAGCAGGAGCTCAATTTTCAAAAAAGAGGCAAATGGAACAGAATTTATTAGCAATATACAGTATAGTACTAGTGCATATCTGTGCATGCCCGTAGAAACCGTATTTCTGCATACCCGTAGAAAGCAGTTGTAAGCAAGGGTGTAAGCAAGCACGTCAGCACTCGTTCAGTGATCCCTGCCTTTGATCTTTGATGATGGCATAGCGAGTGCTATGATCATGAGTGATGCATGCGTTTGATCTTTGATGATGTCATAGCGAGTCCTGTGATCATGAGTGATGCCTGCATTTGATCTTTGATGTCCTATGATCATGAGTGAGTGTGAGTGATGTCTGCCTTTGATCTTTGATGATGTCATAGCGAGTCCTACGATCATGAATGATGTCTGCCTTTGATCTTTTGGTGTCTATATGATGTCATATAGACATGTAGACATTATAGGCACATCAAAGGTGATCCTGTGATCTTTTAGCAAGTCCTATGGTCATAACATCGTCACATCCATCGTCACAGAGATTTCTTGTCTTGAATCAAATTCAAGAAATCTGTATGTGTCACGATCATAGGATATCATAGGACAGCCTGTGATGTTCCTATGATGTCTGCATCATAGGACATCATGCCGACCTTGATGTCTTTATGATGTCATATAGACCATCCCTCACCTGTTTGTTGCAACGTGACTGGTGTCAATGCTGGACGCACTCTCCTGATTCCACGAATCACACTTACACCATCTCACATGTTTCCATTCACCTTGCGATGTAAACAGTTTCCAGTAAGACCCTGCTTTGCCATGACTGTGAATAAGTCACAGGGCCAGTCTTTACAGTGTGTTGGTGTTTTCTGCACAACAGATTTCTTCAGCCATGGCCAATTCTACATTGCTGCAAGCAGAGTTGGCAGAACAAGCAGTCTTCATATCGCATTCTTGCTCAAGATGAAGAAACTAAGCAAAAGCCTTGCTTTCTGAGCAATGTTTTTAAAGAGGTGCTGACACAGTAAAAATGTGTAGTAACCTTGCATAATGGCAGTCTACACTACAAATGTGTAAAATGCCAAGCAAAGCACTGATTTTATCCAGGTGCTCTAGTTTCTTGGTTTCTATGGGCATGCACGGGTCTTCCTGAACAGGGTCGAAAGCCACTTCAGTCTTTACAGCGCATTGGTGTTTTCTGCACAACAGATTTCTTCAGCCATGGCCAAGTCTACGTTGCCGCAAGCAGAGTTGGCAGATCAAGCAGTCTTCGTATCGTATTCTTGCTCAAGATGAAGAAGCTAAGCAAAAGTGTTGCTTTCTGAGCAATGTTGTTTTTAAAGAGGTGCTGACACAGTAAAAATGTGTAACCTTGCAGAATGGCAGTCTACACTACAAATGTGTAAAATGCTAAGCAAAGTGCTAGTTTTATCCAGGTCCTCCGGTTTCTTGGTTTCTACGGGCATGCACGGGTCTTCCTGAACAGGGTCGAAAACCATTTTTTTTCTATTTTCATGATCCTGCCCATCAATTACGACGCACCTATCCCTCAACCACTGGTCTGAACGAAGAAGAAGAAGAAGAAGAAGAAGAAGAAGAAGAAGAAGAAGAAGACTCACCAGATGGAGAACAATACAGTGAGGAGAACTGCTGCATGGTTCCAGCAGTACGCAACAGGCATGACTGTGAACAGCACAGCCGTCTGAGACAGGAGGAGACCCTTCAGTAACGGGCATGCAGAAATACTTGCTTATAGTTGGTTTCTACGGGCATGGACGATTCGACCAGGACACAAATTCAATTAGGAGGAATGGAGGTGAGAAGCGAGGAATCAGAATCAGAATCAGAATCAGAATGAGATTTATTGCCATTGTTCATGTAGTACACAAACTAGGAATTTGTCTCGGTGCAATGCTGCAACATTAAACATGGAGTAGCACTAAAGATAAAAATAAAAAACTATGCATGCAATAAAAGGTAGAATATGAATAAGTAATACTAATCTATGCAATTTTAAAATATATTAACAAGCAGCAGATATTGTGGAGTTAGGGTTAGGCACATAGTGCAGTCAGTAGTGCAAAAAGAAAACAGTGATAATTGTCATGAGTCCGGTTGAGCTGCTGTACGTAGTGCACGAGAGTCTAATAAGTCACTTAGTGTTCAGCAGTCTGATGGCAGAGGGGAAGAAGCTGTTCATGTAGCGGGAGGTTTTAGTTTGAATGGACCGAAGTCTTCTGCCTGAGGGGAGGGGGGCAAATAGTGCGTGTCCAGGGTGTGAAGGGTCGGCTATGATCTGACCTGCACGCCTCCGGGTCCTGGAGATGTACAGGTCCTGGAGGGATGGGAGCTTGCAGCCGATCACCTTCTCAGCAGCGCGCACAATGCGCTGCAGTCTTAAGTCTGTCCCGGGCGGTGGCTCCTGCATACCACACGGTGATGGAGGAGGTGAGGATGGACTTGATGATGGCCGTGTAGAACTGCACCAACATCTTGGTGGGTAGCTTGAGCTTCCTCAGCTGCCGCAGGAAGAACATCCTCTGCTGGGCCTTTTTGATGAGGGAGCTGATGGTCAGCTCCCACTTGAGGTCCCGGGTGATGGTGGTGCCCAGGAAGCGGAAGGAATCCGCAGTGGTGATGGGAGAGTCTGTGAGGATAAGGAGGGGCAGAGGGGCTGTGACTTTTCTGAAGTCCACGATCATCTCCACTGTCTTCAGAGCGTTCAGCTGCAGGTTGTTGTGGCTGCACCAGGACGCCAGCTGGGCCACCTCTCTCCTGTAGACGGACTCGTCGCCGTTGGAGATGAGCCCGATGAGGGTGGTGTCGTCCGCAAACTTGATCAGCTTGACAGACTGGTGGCTGGAGGTGCAGGAGTTGGTGTACAGGGAGAAGAACAGGGGGGAAAGTACACAGCCCTGGGGTGATCCAGTGCTGATGCTAACAGAGTCTGAGACAGTCTTTCCCAGCCGCACATGCTGCCTCCGGTCCGTCAGGAAGTCGGTGATCCACCTGCAGAGGGAGTCAGGCACGTTGAGCAGGGACAGCTTGTCCTGGAGCAGAGCGGGGCGGATGGTATTGAATGCAGAGCTGAAGTCCACAAACAGGATCCTGACATAGGTTCCCGGGGAGTCCAGGTGCTGCAGGATGGAGTGGAGGGCCAGGTTGACTGCGTTGTCCACAGACCTGTTGGCTCTGTAGGCGAACTGCAGCGGGTCCAGGAGGGGAGTGGTGATGGTCTTGAGGCGGGGCAGGACCAGGTGCTCAAAGGACTTCATGACTACAGAGGTGAGCGCTACAGGTCTGTAGTCGTTAAGTCCAGTGATCCGTGGTTTCTTGGGGATAGGGACGATGGTAGAGGTTTTGAGGCAGGCCGGCACGTGGCATGACTTCAGGGAGGTGTTAAATGTCTGTGGAGACAGGAGTCAGCTCCTCCGCACAGTGTCTCAGGGTGGAGGGAGACACGCCGTCTGGACCGGGGGCCTTGCGCGGGTTCAGTCTGGAGAACTGTCTGTGCACGTCCTGCTCACTGATGGCAAGGGCAGGGGGGGAGGAGGGGGGGGCGCATTTGATGAAGTGGGGACCATGGAGGCAGTGGCGCTGGGGGGAGGGGGGGAGTTGGACACAGCTGACGAGGTGTCAAAACGGGCATAGTGTTGGGACAGTCTTTGACAAAGGGCTTTGTCATCCCTTGAGGAAGAGGAAGTTTGGAGCACGGTGGAGTCTAAAAGAAAGAAAAGTAGACATCAAGAAACTTAATCAAGACTGTTATCAAGTGCTGAGGAATCAGAGGATGAACGATCCCGGAATGAACAGAAGGAGTGGAAAGTAATCATTAAACTTAATCAGGAAGAGGCATTGTTTCATGAGTGGAACCCAATTAAGCTCACAAATGCAATTAATGGGTTACTTGGAGAAGTTTTAAATGCATGGGTTCTTCGTAGTGGCTCGTTGTTGGTTGCATGTAAAGATAGTGTTCAACAAGGAAAAGCCATCAGAGTCACTCAGATGGAGGGAAAAAATGTGCAGTGTTCAGTATTGGAAGGAAATAAGGCAATGGGAGGAGTGATATCGGGCATTTCAACGGCTGTCTCAACTGATGAAATAATGAGGAACTTAACTGGAGCAAAAATGACAGAGGTACGGAGATTGAAAGCTAATAGAAATGGCAAAAAATGTGATAGTCTGTCAGTAATGTTAAAATTTGATGAAACAAGACTGCCAAGTAATGTCATGAATCTGGGTTTGGAACTGGCAATCTCTTTTCTCGTTAAGTTAATTATTATTTAAGCGAGGAGTTAGGAGGAAGAGATCGCCGCAGCATTCGCCCTCATTCGTGGCAGCTTGTTCTCCACGGATGTTGTACAATTTCCTTCACACATTCAGCCTGACATTTACAGACGTTCATCCCTGGATGTTAGCAGCTGACCTACCGTGTTTTCCCTCATCTGTCAGACTACACAGGAGGCCCCGGATCGCTCCAGTTCGGTAAGACAATTGCCTTTCTCCCTGTGCCGACAGCAACTTTGCGGCACTAGGCTTTACTGTCACTTGGCTGTAGAGCATCCAGGTGGCGCCCTGAATGTCTGGTGGCCATTTTGTTCATCATTGCAATTCTTTGTATTTGTGGATATTCCTGGACTTGTTATTTTCAAGGGTATTGTTAATAAAAGTGCACAAACTTTCTCTGCTCATGGGCTTCTCATTCCTCCCTCTGTGCTCTGCGTAATAGCGCATGGGGGATCATAATAGAATGCTGCGGCCAGTGTAAAGCCCAGCGGAAAGGTTGTGCACGAGTGAATTTCTCTCCTTAGTACTTTTTTCCCCCAGCCTTCTCCATGGATTTTTCCATTTTTTGGACTGAGCCCTGAGGATTGTGAAGTGGCTGATTGAGCTGTGGTTTTTGTTTCCCGGGCTCAAGCCACCAACTCCCTGGAGGTCAATTTTTGGTTGTTTGATATCACTGTCAGGGTGCTGCAGACGTGCCCTGGTCTCTGGAAATATCCGGGGTTGACGTCGTTTCTCACCCTGGTCCACGAGTCACGCCGACATTTGGAGGAGATGACAAGAGGGACTATCGGAGCTCAACCGCAGCTTCCCATGATGCGCTCCCGGAGAACCGGAGCCCGCCGCTCACTACCCAAACCAGAGTCCTCCTCCCTCTGCCGGAGTTCCCATCCTACTCCTGGGAGGACAAAGAAGGACACTGAGGCAACAATGGAGACCATCATCAGTCAAGAGTTCAGGCAAGTTCATCTCTGTTCTCTTGGAACGTCTCCTGAGGTGATTAATCAGATTCCTGTGGAGGAGCTTCAGAACTTGCTACCCGCTGAAGCGCCCCAAACAGCTGCTATCACGGCTTCTCATTCCCTGTCCTCTGTCTCCCTTGACTCCCCGCCGGCCCCAGGAGAGGCTCTTGAGACGCAGGAGGAGTTGAAGGAGTCAACCACACGGCATGAGCTTAATCCCAGGTCAAAGCGACAGAAGAGGCCCGTCACCTCATCGGCGGTCTGTAACGGGACGTCAAGCCCAACCGCTGCTGCGGCAAAGCCCCCCTTGGTGCCAGCTGTCATGCCAGCAGACGCCCCTTCTGCTTCAGTCACTGTTTCCGTTGTTGGGTCTTCCACCCCAGCCGCCGGAGGGATTGTGTATGCCACTCTGGACCCGCTCACTTCTATGCCACTCGGGCCAGCTCCTCCGTCAACCACTGAGGAGCCTAGAAGAATTATGGGCATGAAGAGGGATGACAACACACCGTCGGCAGCAGCCAGCATTCAGACCCGGGAGGCCAGGCAAGTGTGTTTTCATTCTACCTTAATCATTAATGACAAGCCTTGTTTGTTTCCCGGAGAGAGCCTCAGGCTAGGCAGTCGCCTGAGTGCTCTTCCCCTGCTGCTCCTATGATGAACTTATTTATTTCCTCTGTGTCTCCCTTCCCTGCCTCAGAGTGTCCACCAGCCTTGGGGCTTGATTGTCAGGGGAGGGGGGAATGTGCAGTGCTGGAGGACTGCACCCCGCAGAATCGCTACAACCACAGGAGGAGCGCTGTCGCCAACTGGAAGTGTGTGTCAATGAAAGAGCATCCCCAAGCTTCAGTCTTTTTGGACATAGCGTCACCCAGGTCTCCACCTCCAGACTTCATGCTGGGAGAGTTACCAGCATCAGGGGCTTCACTGGAGGAGACCACAACTGCCTAGATCATCATGCCTGATGTGGGGGCCGCCACAGCAGAGTCATCCCCTGGACCAGACCTCCAGCCGACTGGACCCCGAACATCGTCGTCGGTATAGTCAGAGTCCTGGACGGCAGTAGAGTTTGAGCACAGGCAAGTAATCTCTCCTGTAGTTCACCAATCGATTGTTGAGAGTTCTTGCCTGGCTCCTGGGGAGGAGAGTCTGGTGTAGCCCCCAGCTGCATCTGAACTTCCCTCACCGGGCTCTGCAACTGCCGGCAACCCTAACCGTCTCTATTCTCCCGTCTCCTTCGAGCTCCTTCCTAGGGTCGCCAGAGAGGAGCTGCCGCAACCTGGATTGCCCATAGACAACGATGAGGGTCCGGTTGTCCCAGAAGAGGTTGACGGGGGTGCAGCACCCGACGGACTGGAGGAACCCGAGCACCCTAAATCATTGGAGTCCTGGACAGCGGTGGAGCGGAGTTCAGGCAAGTGTGCTCCATTATGTCAGCAATGTCAATGTCAATGTCACACTGCCCGACTCATGGCGAGGTGGACCTGGGGCAGCCCACAGTAGCCCTCGGGACTGCCACACCGGGCTCCGCCGCCGCCGGCAACCCTGACCCGGTTTCTCTTTCTCTCCCTTCGGGTTCAGAGCCCCCGACCATGGTCACTGGAGAGCTGCTGGTCTTGTCGGAGGCCGGCGAGGATCAGGGTCCAGCACCTGGTGTCGTGAGGAGCATCACCTCCCTCACTGGGGAGGCCACCGCGGGAGCAATGAGGCCCCTGATGGGGGCCACCGCAGGTGAAACGGTGCTCGAGCCGGAGCCCACTGCCGGTGCGGCAGAGCTCCAGCTGGGGTCCACTGCCGGTGCAGCAGAGCCCCAGCCGGAGCCCACCGCCGGTGCTGCAGCGCTCCAGCCGGAGTCCACCACCAGTGCAGCCAAGTCTCAGGCCGGGACCATCATGGGTGCAGCCACATCCCAGGCCGGGGCCACCGCGGGTGCTACGGTCCCCCAGCCCAAAGCCTCGGATGGCAGGGGGTTGGCTCCTGTTCCTTGGGTTGGCTGCCGTAGGTCTCGAGTACGTGGGCTGCCTCTCCACCTTCCCCTCCAGTTCTGGTGGCTTCACCACGTTGGTCGGCCACCCGGAGGACTTAGCTTTCGGGCCGGGTGGTCCATCGGGCCGGGCAGGCCGCCAGACGCTATTCTGTGGGCTGCCTGTTGGACGTGGAACTTGGGCAGGCCACCCAATCAATCACGCCTCACCATGCTGGGGGCCTGGGACTTTGGTGGACCCCCTGAACTTTGGACTCATGGGGAGGGGGGTTAGTGTCCTAGGTGGGGGCTGATAGGAGGGTCACTGCTCTATATTTGCTTATTATTTGTTGTATTTTTCACTGGTTGCTTCCCTCCTAACTGGTTTCCCCCCCACCTCCACCTCCCGCCCTGGGTAATTGTTTGTAGCTGGGGGGGGGGGGGGGGGGGTCCCTTAAGGGTGTGCTTTTTTCTTTTTGTGGCCAGCTGATGGTTTGGCTGTTCCAAACCCAGTTCTGACTTATTATTTTTTTGCCCTATTTTCTATCTGGCACATCAGGGAGCTTTAGGCCTTCGCTTCCTGACAGCTCGGGCATGCCCCCCGTCTGTCAGTGCCATCAGCTGTGCTCTGTTAATGGGTGTTTCCACACATATACACATGCACACACACACACACACACTCCATTTATTCTCATTCACACGCACAGACACTCACTCATGCACACCTGAGGTTCATTTGTCCAGCCCACGCTTTCCCACACCAGCGATCTCTTTCCTCGTTAGGTTTATTATTATTTAAGCGAGGAGTTAGGAGGAAGAGATCACCGCAGCATTTGCCCTCATTCGTGACAGCTAGTTCTCCATGGATGTTGTACAACTTCCTTCACACATTCAGCCTGACTTTTACAGACATTCATCCCTGGATGTTAGCAGATGACCTAGCGTGTTTTTGTTTTGTTTTTTTATCTGCACTGTGGCGCCACGAGACGGCTTTGGTTGTGATGTGGCGCATCATAAATAAAGCTGAATTGAATTGAATTGAATCTGCCAGACTACACGGGAGGCCCCGGATCGCTCCAGTTCGGTTAGACAAATGCCTTTCTCCCTGTGCCGACAGCAACTTTGCAGCACTAGGCTTTACCGTCGCCGGGCTGTAGACCATCCGGGTGGCCCCCTGTATGTCTCGTGGGCTCGTGGCTCGTGGCTCGTGGCTTGTGGCTTGTGGGCTTCTCATTTCCTCCCACCGTGCTCTGCATAATAGCGCATGGGGGATCATAACAAGTAAGGTGTATATTGGCTACATGAGGTATGAAGTCAGACTTTACGTTCCTTCTCCACTCAGATGTTTCAAATGTCAAAAGTTTGGTCATGTAGCAGCAATATGCAAAGGTAGACAACAATGTGCCAGATGCTTCACTGAACATGAATATGGAAAGTGTGAAAGAGGAGCTAAATTAAAGTGCTGTAACTGTGGTGGTGAACATAGCTCTGCATATCGAGGTTTTGAAGCCAGCAAAAGAGCGGCAGAAATTCAGCAGATAAAAGTCTCCCAGGGACTAACATATGCAGAAGCTGCGAAAAAGGTGCCATCTAAAAATGTGGAAGTGGACTCGAACAGGGAAATTGTGCAGGCTTGCAGTGCATGCAGTAGAATTAAAGAAGATACTCTGGTTTTGAAGGAAAATAATTTTGTCTTATTTGTGGTAGATATGAGAAAATGCACTGCGCAGACTTCCAAGAAAACAGAAAAAATCAAAATCACTGTGAAAGCAGCAGAAAAATATCTTGGCATTAAGGGGCTACAGTGGGAAGCAGTTGAAGACTTGTTAAGTGGGGGATCTTTAAGTTCAAAGACATCATGGGCTGATGGATCAACCACCAGTCAAGTCTAGAAAAAGAAGGACGGCCAAGATGTGTAGAGTGATGATATAGAGTGAAGTGATGATACAGTGGGGAAAAAAAGTATTTAGTCAGCCACCAATTGTGCAAGTTCTCCCACTTAAAAGATGAGAAAGGTCTCCAATTTTCATCATAGGTATACCTCAACTATGAGAGACAAAATGAGGAAAAAAAAATCCAGAAAATCACATTGAAGGATTTTTAATGAATTAATTGGTAAATTCCTCCAATGGAGATGAAGCTTAGTACAGAGGGCTTATCCAGGACTTCGTGGACTGGTGCCATCGGAACTGCCTCCAGATCAACGCGAGGAAAACTAAGGAGCTGGTGGTGGACTACCGCAGGCAAGGACAACCCCTCACAGCACCAGTAAATATACAGGGAACAGACATCGAGATGGTGACATCCTATAAGTACCTGGGTGTTCATCTGAACAATAAACTAGACTGGTCACACAATACTGACGCACTCTACAAGAAGGGACAGCGCAGGCTGTTCCTACTGAGGAGACTCAGGTCTTTTGGTGTACAAGGGGCGCTGCTGAAGACATTCTATGACACGGTGGTGGCATCAGCCATCACTTTTGGAGTGGTCTGCTGGGGCAGTGGCATTATGGCAGCCGATAGGAAGAGACTGAACAAACTGATCAAGAAAGCTAGCTCTGTCCTGGGGCAGCGCCTTGACCCAGTGGAGGAGATAGGAGAGAGAAGGACGGTGGCTAAACTGTCATCTCTGCTGGAGTCCGAGTTCCACCCTATGCAGGACATACTGAATGCACTGAGGAGCTCATTTAGCAGCAGACTACATCATCCTAGGTGCAGAGGTTTCGCAGGTCCTTCCTACCAACGGCTGTCAGACTGTACAACCTAAGCAGGGCTGCTCGCAGAGATAGCAAAAAGACGTGATAACCTAATAGTTTTGAATGAAAAAGACGCAATAGACTTATACAATGGTCCCCTCCGGCATACAACTAGGAAAATACCGGTCGCTATGGAGGATGAGAATAAGTATGGGTACACAATCATACCATGTAGGATAACTAAGTAGACGGTTGTGCTGTTTCATCCCATCTAGCAACAATGCTCCGCACTGTGTGTGTTTATATATTTACATATTTATTCCATCTAGCTACAATGCTCCGCACTGGGTGTGTTTATATATCTACATATTTATTCCATCTAGCTACAATGCTCTGCACAGTGTGTTTATATACTCATATATTTATTCCATCCAGCTACAATGCTCCGCACTGTGTGTGTGTGTCTCTCTCTCTCTCTCTCTCTCTCTCTATATATATATACTACCGTTCAAAAGTTTGGGGTCACCCAGACAATTATTTTGTGTTTTCCATGAAAAGTCACACTTATGTACCACCATGAGTTATAAAATGAATAGAAAATATAGTCAAGACATTGACAAGGTTAGAAATAATGATTTGTATTTGAAATAATAATTTTTTCCAGATACTCAACCTGCTCAAAGGAAGGTCAGTTTTATAGCTTCTCTAACCAGCTAAACTGTTTTCAGCTGTGCTAACATGATTGCACAAGGGTTTTCTAATCATCCATTAGCCTTCTGACGCAATGAGCAAACACATTGTACCATTAGAACACTGGAGTGATAGTTGCTGGAAATGGGCCTCTATACACCTATGTAGATATTGCACCAAAATCCAGACATTTGCAGCTAGAATAGTCATTTACCACATTAGCAATGTATATTAGATATTGGAGTGTATTTCTGATTAGTTTAAAGTTATCTTCATTGAAAAAAACAGTGCTTTTCTTTCAAAAATAAGGACATTTCTAAGTGACCCCAAACTTTTGAACGGTAGTGTGTATATATATATATATATATATATATATATATATATATATATATATATATATATATATACTGTATATATGTATGTGTGTGTGTGTGTGTGTGTGTGTGTGTGTGTGTGTGTGTGTATACATATGTATACTTGCTGCTCTTGTTTCTTTTTTTCTCTTGCCTTCTGATTGTTGCTCTGAGTGTTGCTATCCCTGTGCTGTTGCAATCCTGGAATTTTCCCATTGTGGGACTAATAAAGGCTTATCTTATGTTTTCTTATCTTAGCTGTCCTATGAGTTGTGGACATCCTAAATTGCCAAAAGACGTCACGTCTGCTCCTGGAGCCTCATTCATCCTGCTGCTGGCTATGCGCCATATGCTCCGGGGATCCCCCTGCCGAGTCTACACTTCAGCTGTGAACGACTGGAAAGACGACTGGCCGTCGCTTTCCCCGTTTGCCACTTTACTGGTGTTTGTGATCGCTGTTACATGTGGCTCTAGGGAGCCACACAATGAGAGCCGAGGGCGAGCCAGTGAGTTGAGATGTTTTATTAAAGTAAGGGTTAGGAACAAGGGATAAGGAACACGGGGTAAGGAACACGGTCGTTGTAGACCCAAAGCACAGCTACTCATATACAGGGTTAAACTCACGAGTAGAACAGCACAGGAGTAGAGGGCTGGCACCGGAGAATAGGATACCAAGGCATAATACTCACAGCGGGGAACACTCACAAGGTTACTGCAAGAAGAGTAAGGGCTGACGCCGGACATCAGGGTTTCAGCCTATAGTGCTTTAAGTCGCAGCCCCGAGTGATCAAGGCTGCTCCTTTTTATCCTCATTAGCAGCGCCCCAGCTGATGAGGATTAATTGGCCCCAGCCGTCCCGTAATACTGACAGCTGGGAGCCAGCTGAGACGCTGTCTAATGAGAGGCAGGGATGAGGAGACATGGGCTGAGTGCCAAAATGGCGTCTCCTCCCATGGTGACAGAGATGCTGCCTAATGAGAGGCAGGGATGAGGAGACATGGGCTGAGCGCCGAGACGGCGTCTCATCCCATGGTGACAGAGCCCCCTCCCCCAAGGTCGGGCTCCCGAACGACCAGGAACATCCCAGCTCCCCCCCCCCCCCACCTAGGGTGGGCAGAAGGGGGGCAGGACCGGAGGGGGAGATGCCAAGGGAAGGACAAAAAAAAACCCCAATGGAACAATGTAGGGTAGCAGGGCAGAGAGAGGAAAAAACCCAAATACAATACTTGCCAAAACAGGGAATAATTAACCCAGGGCACAGATGGGGAGAAAACTGAGTCAGAACACTGGTTGCACACTACTCAGATAATACCAACAATGTGTGGCCCAGGGCAAGGAAAAAAACCACCAAAAAGGTAACAGGACAAAAACGCAGAGTACGAGTGATAAATAACACACACAATACACAACGCTAAATGGAACAGGATGAGGTGAGCATGCTTTATCAACCATGAGGTGAGCATGGTTGATAAAGAAACCAAAACACATTACTCCATGAAACAAAAGTGGGCTAAGACCAGGACCAGAATAATAGGAATGACGTGCACCGGTAAGTAAAAAAGATAACAAAATACACGGCACCATATGCAAAGAAGGACACCTAGGAAAATAACGGTGACAGAGTAACAGGACAACAATAAGATAAGATGCTGAGTATGGTTAATAAGGAGAGAACGCAATACACAGCACTAAATATACGGGGGGTCACCTAGAGGAATAACGGTGACAGGTTCACAGGATAACAATGAGATAAATTGCTGAGTATGGTTAATAAGGAGAGGACGCAATACACAGCACTAAATATACGGGGGGTCACCTAGAGGAGAAAAGATGACAGGGAAACAGGATAACAATGAGATAAAATGCTGAGTACGGTTAATAAGGGGGAAAACAATACACAGCACTGTAAATATACGTATGTTCACCAAAAGGGCAGAATTTACACTCGAGTGACTTGATCATAATAAAAGGTAGACAACGCCCGAGGAATATGGCAGGTGTGACAGAGATCATCCTGCGCAGTTCGCCCCACACGGGACACGAACCCGCGACCTCTCAGTCAACTACACAGTTCGAGCATGGGAGACACAGCACGGTCGTGCTGAGCTAAAGGTCCGACCGATAGCTCAGCGCTACCGATACTGTATGAGGCTTTTCGGGAGGGAGGTTTTACTAACGTTCTACGCCAAACAGTACTAGTTGGCATCCGTTACACTCTCCCCCTTAAACCTCACTCCCATCCCAGGTTCACGGCACCATTGTGACAGAGATCATCCTACGCAGTTCGCCCCACACGGGACACGAACCCGCGACCTCTCAGTCAACTACACAGTTCGAGCATGGGAGACACAGCACGGTCGCGCTGAGCTAAAGGTCCGACCGATAGCTCAGCGCTACCGATACTGTATGAGGCTTTTCGGGAGGGAGGTTTTACTAACGTTCTACGCCGAACAGTACTAGTTGGCATCCGTTACACAGGCAGAGTCCAAAAATGGCCAGGATAGTACCGGGGGTCTCCCCGCCCACTGTCCAGTTGGTGAATCGGGGAGAGGGAAATGTTCGGACGGCCAAGTCCAGACCCAGATCCCAAGAAACCAGTCCGCCGGTGGCCGTGCCAGGCCACCCAGAAGCAGCAAAGTTCGTCAGGGAGTTGGACCAGATCGCCGAACCGGAAGTCTTGCGGGTCGGGCCGTCGACCTGCATCACTCAACCACCAGGACCGTTGAAACGGACGAAGGGTCAAAGCGGGTCCCGGTGGACGAGGTACAGGGGAGAGCCGATGACGAGGGCAACGAGCGTCAGGCCGCTGGGAAACAGCCACCTCCTCACCGGACCTGGACAACGCTGGCGCAGCACTCACGTCGGACCCCGATTGGGTCTTAGGCGAACCCACGTCGGACACCGCCGAAGCAGCACCCGCGTCGGACCCTGACTGGGTCGGCACCGCACCAGAACCGACCTCCAACATTGAACCTGGACCCTCCAGCATCACGAGGAACGGCAACTCCTCGCCGGTGACCCTGGAAGAAGGCTCGGGAAAAAAAACAGAACCGGGATCAGGATCACCGGCAGCGCCAGAACCCGGCGAAACGAGCTCGGATGCAGCGGGCGGCTGCACCCGGCTCATCTCCCCTAGAGACAGGCTAAAGTGCTTGAAGAAATAGAGAGAGAAAAGAAAGGAGAGCACTCGCCTGATCTCGGGTTCCGACGCCGTCCAGGACTGCGAAGATCCAGGATCCGTCGTCAGAAGGTCGTTGTCAGGCTCCCACTCGGCTGTGTCGGGCCCCGCAGCCAGCACGATGGTCAACGCAGCTTGAGGCTCCTCCAGCTCCGGTAACCCCGCCGATGAACCACACAGCGTGAAGCCAGAAGAATCTCGTCCCGCTGGACCGAACCGCTCCTCCGTGGAGACCCGGGGACGCTTAATCGTCGGCGCAGACTCCACGCAGCACTCAGTCCTCCTCCTCCGTCCACAATGCAGCTGCGGAACCAGAACCGCAGGGGCTCTCCTGGTCCCACGACGTTGACCCGGGGCTGGGGACCGCTCGGCGGAGAGAGACACAGAGGATGCAGGATTAGGAAAACAGGTTACAGCAGGTGGGGGGAGTTCAGGGAGCTGCGAACCCTGAACCCCTCCTCCAGGAGTGTGACAGAGCAAACTAGAAAAGCACTCGGAGAGCGCAGACCTCCGCCAAGCGCCACAGTTCCCCCCATACAGTGTTTGTGTGTACGTTGTCAGATTCCTTGACCATTTGAATTGAATTGAATTTATTTATTTCGGATAGTACATTACAGGTTAAAAGAAACTGTATAATATAACAACAAGGTCAAATTAGACAAAGACTCCTTCTACTATACAATTCCACGTGAGTTATCCGAAATGGGTGATGGCTGAAGCCACAGCTTATATTGCCATGAAACCATGAAAACATCTGAGTAGCAATTGGATTCACAATGACAGGATTAGTGGTTCAGTAGTAAAAGCATTACCTCCTTGGCGGAGGTAATAAACTGAAGTGTTGGTGTTGTGTCCATGTCCTGCATCTGCAAACTCCCAGGCTGGGGGCGTTGCAATTGAATGAACGAATGAATTAATCTTTATTTCGAATAGATTAAGAGTACAGGTTAAAAGAATGTGAATAATATAACAAAGGGGGTAATAAAATCCAACAAGGTCAAATTAGACAATAGCTCCTCTGATTATACAGTTCAACATAAGTTATCCGAAATATGTGATGGCTGAATCCGCAGCTTATATTGGCCACCCATGTTCCATCCAAGAATTCAAAAGAAAAAACAAAAGAAGTCATGACACAACTGCGTACAACCCACAGGCCAATGGGTTATGTGAGCATTTTAGATCACTGAAAGCAGCACTGAGGGCTTCACTGACGGATGCCAATTAGGTAGACGGGTTGGCGTGGGTTTTATTCAAAATTCAAACGTTTATTTCAAACTCAGGGTTCATATTAAATGCAGAACTAAAAGGAGTAGAAAATAAATAAATAAATAAAAGTATATACAGATCAGCAGACAGTCGGTGGTCTTGTAACAACAATAACATACAATACTGGACTCAGTATAAAATGGAACGCCACCACTTCCAAATGCTGAAGTGTGAGTGACGAGTTGACAATTGGTGATATAAGATGATTGTTACATGGCAGCAACCTTGTCATCAAACTGTAAACATCGTTACGTATCAACTCGCCAAAAGACGGAATGTTCACAGACACAAACATCTTGCTTGCACTCGACCTTCGTGGTACATCTAATCTTTATCTTTAGTGGGGTTGCGCTCCGCGGCCAAAGATGATTTGGAAAATTCCCCGGCAGAGAGCTTCTTTTTGCGGAGCTACTATGGCTGACCGGGGAATTTCTGCCAAATAATCTAGCGGCGGACAGCTGGCCGTCTGAGCTTTTGCAGCGTTGCGCAAACACAGGCACACAGCACGCTGCCGAGCAGCTGGTTTTTGCGCAGCGCCTATGGCTGCCCGGGGAATTTCTGCCAAATAATCCGGCGGCGGACAGCTGCCCGTCTCAGCTTTTGCAGCGTCGCGCAAACACAGGCACGGTGTTTTCCGCGTGCTTTTGTGCCTAAAACGTTGAAGAAGGCGGAGTTTATGTTGGTCAGACACGATGACCAGCGCCCTCCATTGCGCCTGCGCAAATGTTGAAAATAGCCGTATGTCACAGTGTTAAAGAATGCTTTAAAAAATTCCTGTATCCAGACGGTGATCCGGATCATCCCCAAAATTTAATCAGTTCTTCCTTGTACCATTTCCAACAAAGCCTGAAAGTTTCATGGAAATCCGTCCAAGACTTTTTGAGTTATCTTGCTAACCAACAGACAGACAGACAGACAGACAAACAAACAGACAAACCCCGGCAAAAACATAACCTCCTCCTGGCCTTTTCGGCCTGGCGGAGGTAATCATTAAACTGATGTAAATAAACTATGACTTGCCTGTCTCCTGGAGGTTGGATAACGCCTGCTGCGGTGGACACTGCTTCTTCCTCTCCCCGCCAGGCGATAACGGAGGACCCCCTGGGAAATCGTCTGAGGATCGCTCGCGTAGTCTCCAGAAGAGAGCTCACCAGGCCGGGATTCCAGGCACACACAGCAGTCAGGAAGCACGTCGAGGAGGAGGGGGAAACAGCCAGGGTGAGCCAGCCCGAATGTCCAGGAGTGACAGCGGGGGAACGAGGCTCAGGGAACGAGACTGTGAAAACTCCACACTGACGAGACGAAGAGGTGACAGCTGCGTGGGGGGAACGGTCCTGGCGGCAGCCCAGAACTGGATCCGGAAGGGGGTCGTGCAGAGGTGACTTGGCGATGTGACGACGGCCTCTCCCAGGGGACGAAGCGAGGGGGGAACCCAGGAATCGCCGCTCCTGAGCAGAGACCGAGGCGAGGAAGGCGTTGAGCTTGGGAAGGTTTCGTTGCCCTGGAGTCCTCTCCATCAATCTCACTGCCGCTGCCATGTGCCAGAAGATGGTGGATGGATGCACAGCGGGAATCGCGTCAGCCGCTCGGTCCCGGACGTAACAGCTGTCAGCTGCGGCTCCATGGGGGGAATCCCGAGTGACGTAGTGCAGAACGGGGGAAGCCCTCTGGGTGGCGCGAACTCCCGAGCTGGAATGGCAGCAGGAACGGGGTCCTGAAGCGGGGGGCAACGTCATCCACTTCAGCGTCCTGCCGGGGTTTCCATCCAACCCGCGGACTCCCGGGCTGGAATGGCAGCAGGAACAGGGTCCCGAAGCGGGGGGCAACGTCATCCACTTCGGCATCCTGCCGGGGTTTCCATCCAACCCGCGGCCATGGTCATGACGCCAAGGTCTCGCTGTGTGACCATGGCGTCAATCCTGGCACAGACCTCGAGATGGAACAAAGAACGAGGGTGACAGTCCAGGAGATCCTCAGCACGGCCCGGATGCCAGCGTCTCGAATTGGAGGCGTCGTGCAGGGTGAAGAGTGTCCTGTCGACAGCCCCCGGGATGGACCCCAGCTCGTCGCCCTGGCGTCGGGAGTGACTCCTGGGAAACGGCATGCTAATGGCGCTAACACCCGGACAAGGAAGGTACAGTTTCACAAACTCACGGCCGCCGGCAACTCGTCTGGCTGCGACTTACTGTTACATGTTGCTCTAGGGAGCCACACAATGAGAGCCGAGGGCGAGCCAGTGCGTTGAGATGTTTTATTAAAGTAAGGGTTAGGAACAAGGGATAAGGAACACGGGGTAAGGAACACGATCGTTGTAGACCCAAAGCACAGCTACTCATATACAGGGTTAAACTCACGAGTAGAACAGCACAGGAGTAGAGGGCTGGCACCGGAGAATAGGATACCAAGGCATAATACTCACAGCGGGGAACACTCACAAGGTTACTGCAAGAAGAGTAAGGGCTGACGCCAGACATCAGGGTTTCAGCCTATAGTGCTTTAAGTCGCAGCCCCGAGTGATCGAGGCTGTTCCTTTTTATCCTCATTAGCAGCGCCCCAGCTGATGAGGATTAATTGGCCCCAGCCGTCCCGTAATACTGACAGCTGGGAGCCAGCTGAGACGCTGTCTAATGAGATTCAGGGATGAGGAGACATGGGCTGAGCGCCGAAATGGCGTCTCCTCCCATGGTGACAGAGATGCTGCCTAATGAGAGGCAGGGATGAGAAGACATGGGCTGAGCGCCGAGACGGCGTCTCATCCCATGGTGACAATCGCCGCTGGAAATCGGCTGACCCGGTTGTGTTCGTAAGTGAGACTCCCACTTTCCTATCTGCTGGGTTTAAACGAGATGTCCCAAATATCAATTACAATTGAACACGACCAATATTTCATGGTATAATTAGTCCACCAGCCGTAGGACAAGCTATAAACTGGAGTAAAATTCCTATTCTCTTTTCAGTAATCTCCGTTCATTTTTGTAGATTAATTCAGAAGTTTCCTTTTTCAGATAATCAGCTTATGCAACTTTTCCCCATAAAATTGCATTCACTTTTATGTATGATTTTGTTAGTTACCTCAGCCTTCCATTGCATTACAGTTGAAATATAAAATCTGGTTTTCTCTTGGTTCCACAAAGGTTTAACTGTAGCTTTTACGCTCAGGAATCCATTAACAGTTGATGTGATATTTGACACCTGTTGATCATTTGAACCTGTTTACAAATCATTTGAATGCAATGTCATGTAACCTGAATTAGTTTCATTAGTAAACTTATAAACAAGAGAAGTCGTAATTGTTTTCTGTTGCATATACATTTTTCTAAGTCACTGCATCAAAGAACTCATGAATTGTTTGAGATTGATTGATTGATTGATTGATTGATTGATTGATTGAATATGAGGATTAATCATTAATAAATCGTCCAAAATTGGACTGGTGCCCCGTTCTGATTAGAGTATTCCTCTCATAATTTGTGTTTGTGGAAGAATCAAACATCCTTCCACACACCCACTTCTTACTCAATTAAATAATCCTCGTAAATTATCACCCTTATAATTAAATATTACTACAGTGATGATATAGAGTGACGTACATGGCAGTAATGCACCTGTAAGCTGGTTGCCAACCGCCAATCAAATCTAAAAGAAGAAGAGCTGTGTGGATCATATATAGAGTGATGATGTGTACAGTCCAAGGATGGATAATTTTTTTCATACATAAGGAGTTGTTCAGAACTCCTTATACAATGATATAGAGTGATGATAATCTAGTCAGTGGCGGTAATGCACCTGTAAGCTGGTTGCCAACCACCAATCAGATCTAAAAGAAGAAGAAGATAAAGTGACAGGAGATAGACATATATAGTGTGGCGGTATGCATCTTGGCCGTGGCAACTGTGTAGAGTGATGAAATAGAGTGAAGTGATGATATAAAGTATGCAGAGACGAAGAAGAGTGATGTCTGAAGATAGAGTTGAGGTTCGATTGGACACAGCAATGATGATAAAAGGACTACAGCTCCTGACCAGATAAGAGTGATGATATAGAGTGAAGTACGTGGTGGTAATGCACCTGTAAGCTAGTTTCCAACTGCCAATCAAATCTAAAGAAGAAGAAGATAAAGTGGCAGGATATAAAGTGTGTGGCGGTCCAGGGTGGCCGACATCTTCGCCATGACAGTTACCATGGCCAAGATGTGTAGAGTGATGATATAGAGTGAAGTGATGATACAGAGTAAAGTACGAGGACACGAAGAAGAGTGATGTCTGAAGATAAGAGTTGAGGTTCGATTGGACACAGCAATGATGATAGAAAGACTACAACTCCTGACTAGATACAGTGAAGTACAAGGAGACGAAGAAGAGTGATGTCTGAAGATAGAGTTGAGGTTCGATTGGACACAGCAATGATGATAGAAGGACTACAGTTCCTGACCAGATAGAGTGATGATATAGAGTGAAGTATGTGGCGGTAATGCACCTGTAAGCTGGTTGCAAACCGCCAATCAAATCTAAAAGAAGAAGAAGGCTACAGCCAAGGAGAACTCCTTATACAAAAATATAGAGTGATGATAATCAAGTCAGTGGCGGTAATGCACCTGTAAGCTGGTTGCCAACCGCCAATCAAATCTAAAAGAAGAAGAAGAAGGCTACGGCCAAGATATATGGAGTGATACTACATGAGCTGAAGGTCAGAGATACAAACTGAAGAAACAGGATAGCCACAGGGGAGCCGACGGATGATCGTGACATCGTGACGAGACAGAGCTCCTGACCAGAAAAAGTGATGATATAGAGTGAATTACGTGGTGGTAATTCACCTGTAAGCTGGCAGCCAACCGCCAATCAAATCTAAAAGAAAAAGAAGAAGTAGAGCTGGAGGTCAAGGGCCAGAGACAGATAGAGTGATGATATAGAGTGAAGTATGTGGCGGTAATGCACCTGTAAACTGGTTGCCAACCACCAATCAAATCTGAAAGAAGAAGGCGGCTACGGCCAAGACGGATAATTTTTTCATACAAAAGGAGTTGTTCAGAACTCCTTATACAGACAGACAGATTTCTTCTTCATCTTCTTCTTTTAGATTTGATTGGAGGTTGGCAACCAGCTTACAGGTGCATTACCGCCATGAACTTCACTCTAAATCATCACTCGGTTTTCTGAACAGAATCCAAACCACGTACTTCACTCTATATCATCAGTCTACATATCTTGGCCATGGCAACTCTTTCCTTTTCCAGAGAGCTCTGGATGTCGTGGTTCGAGCGCCGATTTCGTCCGCGCTCGGGCCATGCAGTATTTTCCTCCCATCTGGTGTGTGTGTTCATGATGGCTCTCCAAGCTCTTATTGTGACAGCGCTCGGAGGGCCTTCCGGCTGTCAGAGCTGAGCCCTCTGACAGCTGAGCTGTATTAGCGATTGCCTCATCAGCTGTTCCATCCTGAGCCCTATTTAAGGGAGCAGCTGAGGGCTAAACGTTGCTGCAGTCTCGTCGGACATCCCTCGTCTGACATCGCCGAACGTTTCCTCGTCGAGCTTCCCCTGGTCAGACGTGATCAATCCTTCATCTTCTTCCTTTATTGTAAGTGTTATTCTGAGACTCTGTGTTCCTCGTCCGTATCATTACCTTAGTTGTGTTTTAGCCCCCCTTGGCTCATTATTTTGTCTTTATCCTTCCTTTAATAAACTGTGCAAACTCACTGGTGGCCTATAGCATCTCATTAATGGCTCGTGAGAGCCAACCATGACAGTTGATAGCCTTCAAGACACATAGACAAAAAGAGGATAATTTTCTCACACGATTTGTTCAGAACTCATAAGAACTCCTTATACGGAGATATAGAGTGATGATAGTCAAGTCAGTGGCGGTAATGCACCTGTAAGCTGGTTGCCAACTGCCAATCAAATCTAAAAGAAGAAGAAGAAGTGATGATATAGAATGAAGGTCGTGGCCGTAATGCACCTGTAAGCTGGTTGCCAACTGCCAATCAAATCTAAAAGAAGAAGAAGAAGTGATGATATAGAATGAAGGTCGTGGCCGTAATGCACCTGTAAGCTGGTTGCCAACTGCCAATCACTTGAATTTGTAGAGTGATACATATAAACATGTAATGGACAGAGATTTCTTAAATTATATGTAGAGTGATGAAATAAAAGAAGAAGTAGGTATAGAGTGATGATAATCAGGTTGGTGGCAGTAATGCACTTGTAGGCTGGTTGCCAACCATCAATCAAATCTAAAGAATAAGAAGAGTGGTATTTAAAAAAAAAAAAAATCCTGTCAAGTATTTTCAATCAAAAAAATCTAGTAAATTTTACTGAGGTTATTCTTAAGTAAAGTTTTACTACCAAAAGCAAATTTTACAAAAGTAAAAAAAGGGCTGAAAAGTTCATAGTGGTCACATTTAACCAAATGTGATTTATTTTTCAACCACAGGGATCCAAGCGCTGCAACACCAATGGAAGAAGTGTGTGGACCAAAGGGAAGAACTATGTTGAAAAATAAACCACATTTGGTCAAATTTGACAACTATGAACTTTTCAGCCCCCATTGTATTCTAGTAAAGAAGAAGACATCTCTAATGTCATTCAGTCCATACAGCCAATCATGTACAGTAGAACAAAATTATGTTTCTCCTATCTACAATGTTAATCACGTGTAGAATCAGAGGGGTCACTGCCATGAAAGGAGCCACCACAAACAACTTCTCCTTCCCCCATTCTATTACGCTGCGCACCAAGCTAGAAGGCGGGCAGTATAATTTTTATATGGTCTTTGGTATGACCCAGCCAGGACTTGAACCCCCAAACCCCCGGTTGTGGGGCAGATGCTCTATCAACTAGGCCACTAAAGTTTATTAAGAACTTTATTTTTCAGATGAAAAAAAAAATACTTATACATTGGTAGTAAATTTTACTCAGTTCTCCTTAGTATGTTATTCCAAAACCTTAATAAATATTTATTTTCAGTGTTAATTTTCTAGAGTGTGAAAATAAGTAATTTTTACTTTATATGTGTATTATCATAAATATACTTCACCTCTAAATGATTACAAATTTATTGCATTTATAATCATTTTAGCACATGGGTAGTGTAAGGGTTCAGGTTGCACACTGTTCTCCCTCTCCCTTAACTGTCTACTCCCCACAGCTGAGCTCCTCACCTGCTGGTAATCAGCCCTTCTCTTTAAATAGGAGCTACATGCTGCAGACTGCAGGAGCTTATTAGACTCATCCATGTCACGTCGGGATCAACTACCCAGTGTGCAGCCTTCAGCCTTCGCTCTCCTACCACTCCACCAGTCACCACTCACTCAGCGTTCCACTCACCTCCCTGTGGCCCCTTTTCACCACGCTGAAGAATCACCCAGGAATCCAGTCTACGTCAGGTTCCTTGTTCCTCTCTGGTTGCCAGACTCTTCGCACCATCACCCCAGCACATTCTATCAATAAACAGGGCATTATTGCATTTCAACCGTGGTCTCGCTTGCTGTCTGCGTTTGGGTCTTTACCACTTACCATGTCAGTACGAGCTCCTCCCGAGGACCCAGCAGCCGCAGCCTGGGAGGCCATGGTCTCTTGGGTAGATGGCCTAGAGCAGCACGTAGACCATCTCTCGCTGCAGATGCAGTCAGTTGCAATCCAGCTTTCGACCAGCTTGCCCTTTCACCAACCCACCCTCCTGCTCCCGCTCCAACTTCTCCTCGACCCAGCTGTGCTCTTGTGGTTTCCACTCCAGCCCTTGACAACGGGACTTTAGGGGAGGGGAGAGGGTTCCTTTTGCAACACAACCTGGTGTTTCAGCATCTCCCGGATGATTTCCCCATTGAACATAGCAAGGTAAGCTATGTGGTCAACCTTCTCAAGGATCAAGCTCTTGCGTGGGCATGCGCTGTTGTTTTGAGCGCAAAATACTCATCCTATGCTTTTGTCCATTTTTCGGAGGAGTTTATGAAGATTTCTGACCACTCCGACCGTGAGGGTAGCACCTCCTCCTGCTTTCGTAACCTGCGGCAGGGAGCTAGCTCTGCTGCCGAGTTTTCTGTTGATTTCCGGATGCTCACAACAGAAGCTGGCTGGGATGACACCGCGCTGCACTTCACCTTTATCGGCAGTCTCCATTCTAGTTTGTGGGGCAAGCTAGCCAGCCGTGAGGATCCTGAGTCCCTTGATGCACTAATCTCTCTGGTCATCAAGCTGGACAATTGTCTATGTGAGCGTGCATGGAAACAGCAACACGCAAGTCGTGCACCTTGTCCGGTTCTTCTCCACCTTCTCCTACTCAGCAAACCTTTTCTTAGCGCAATTCGCCCAAATCTAGCGAACCCATGCAATTAGGCTGCTCCCGACTGCCTTTAGTGGAGCATCACCGATGCTCAACGGAAGGTCTCTGCATGTGTTGCACGGGGGCCGGTCATGGGGTGGATGAATGCCCGGTGAAGCCAAAAGACCCCGCCCGCCCATCATTGTAGGGGGACAGGGGGGCGTAGTTTCAAAACACCCTCACACTAAACTCTTACTTCCGCATCTTGCTGACCAACTCTTACCACACTGGGTTTGGTCTAGTGGATTCAGGGGCAGAACAGAATTTCATCTCGGAGAGTCTGGCAGCCCGGCTGGATGTCTCATGCACAGTCCTCCAAGAACCATTCAATTTACTGGCATTGGAGGAAGAGATCGCTGTACCCTCGGTTCATCATCATATCCAGAAGTGCCGCCGCATCTGGAGGGAGACCAAAGCGGTGCTACTGCAGACGGCCAAACAGAACTCAGAAGGTATGGCTTTCAACCAGGAACATTCATCTAAAAATGGACTCTAAAGAGTTATCTCCCCGGTTCATTGGGCCTTATCCCATTTGCTGCATTATTTACCCATCTTCTGTCTGCCTCAGTCTCCCCCCTTCTATCTGTATAAATCCCTCTTTTCATGTTTAAGAAATCAAGCCAGCTTTCTCCAGCCCTCTCTGCCCCGCCCCAAGCCACCTCCTCTTCCAAAGATCATCGATGGAGGCCCCACCTACATGGTCAACCAGATTCTTGACTCCCACTGCCAGGGGTGTGGTATCCAGTTTCTGATGGACTGGAAGGGTTATGGGCCAGAGGAACGCTCCAGGATTTTGGGTATCCTCATTGTGGACAAACATCAGGGATTTCTACAAGAAGCATCCCAACAAGCCTCTGACGCCAGGAGGCACGCCTCGGTGGTGGTGATGGTGGTGGTGGGGGTACTGTAAGGGTTCAGGTTGCACACTGTTCTCCCTCTCCCTTAACTGTCTATTCCCCACAGCTGAGCTCCTCACCGGCTGGTAATCAGCCCCACTCTTTAAATAGGAGCTACACACTGCAGGAGCTCGTTAGACTCATCCATGCCACGTCAAAATCAACTACCCCATTGTGCAGCCTTCAGCCTTTGCTCTCCTACCACGCCACCAGTCACCACTCACTCTGTGTTCCACTCACCTCCCTGTGACCCCTTTTCACCACGTCAAAAGAATCACCTAGGAATCCAGCCTACGTCAGGTTCCTTGTTCCTCTCTGGTTGCCAGACTCTCCTCATCATCACCCCAGCACATTCTAACTAACTCACTACTACTAACTAACCTACACTTATATAGCGCTTTTCTAGTCACAAAGACCACTCAAAGCACTTTCACTAGCACTAACCCTCTATTCTAAGGGCCTATAGGAAACATATCTAGCGACAATTTAGAACAGCCAATTAACCTAACATGCATGTCTTTGGATTCTATCAATAAACATCACATTATTACATTTCAACCGTGGCCTCTTTTTCTGTCTGCGTTTGGGTCTTTACCACTTAACATTTCAGGTAGCTTAACAGGCTCATTTACCTTTTTGTTCTTATTAAAGACAAAAAGAGAAAGGAGATGTTTTGACCTTCTTTACATGTTTCGATTGTTCACTGCAGCCTTCATCAGAAGTGTCAGCTGATTGCTGCCAGGTGTCATTTTATCAGCTGACTTTTGTAGGCGGGGCCAGCCCAGCAGACCTGTCAGATCCACCAAGCCGGCCCCGCTTTCCACCGTCTGATGGTCTCTGGAGAAATGATGGTCTTTCTTCTTGCTTTAGAGAGCAACAGACATAAACGCTGGATCAAGGAGGTCATAGAAATCAGGACGTGGGGAAAAGATAGCATGAACCAGGACGAGGGGGCCTTTATGCTTTCCCACACCTGGGACCACATTCTCCAGAGACCATCAGACGGCGGAAAGCAGGGCCAGCTCGGTGGATCTGACAGGTCTGCTGGGCTGGCCCCGCCTATAAAAGTCAGCTGATAAAATGACACCTGGCAGCAATCAGCTGACACTTCTGACGAAGGCCGCAGTGAACAGTCGAAACATGTAAAGAAGGTAAAAGCATCTCCTTTCTATTTTTGTCTTTAATAAGAACAAAAAGGTAAATGATTAAAGGAAGGCAAAATGAACCTGCTTGAGCTATTAACAGACTCGTGCAAAAAGTCCACAGATGTTTTAAAGAACACCACATTTATTTTATGTCATCAGAAACACAACAGTCATAAGCCAATAGGTGATGCAACGCAGTTACATCCGTCGTTTACAGTCTGTTTCCAGCCATTCAACTTCTATATTACTATATATACGATATACTTCAAATCAACATTCTATAAAAGCTTACATTTCTAATGCTTTTATTCTTAACTGGCTTTTTAAATAACATTATAAGAGATAATTCACAATGAAATATAAAGTGCATCACTTGGCAAGAAATAAATATGGTCACTAAAATGTCACATATGGTTTTAGATTTTCATGATCAAAATGATAACGTAACAATTCCAATTCCAATATTACTGTCATGACCAAAAAGTTTGGCATTTGCAGAAATTTCCCCAGCATTGTGATGAGTTTAATTTTAATGATGACCAAATTATTTAATATTTATCTACTATAGGCAAAATGCAGGCACCAGAGAGAGCAAAAGCAAAACTCATAAATCAAATTTGAATATCAGAGGAAAAACAGAAAGAAAACTAGAAGAAAGTGTAAAAAAAAAGTTATAAATTTGTCAGGAAAAAACAAATATGTAAAAAAAGTAGCAAAGTTATAATTAGGAGAAAATTTGTGGAAAGGGTTGCACATTTACAATTTTATTTAATTATTTTTTATTTTTGAGGAGAAAAAAATGCAAGAAAAAATCATACAGTGCATCCGGAAAGTATTCACAACGCTTCACTTTTTCCACATTTTGTCATGTTACAGCTTTATTCCAAAAGGGATTAAATTCATTTTTTTCCTCCAAATTCTACATACCCCATAATGACAATAATGACAAAAAGTTTTTTGTAATTTTTGCAAATTTATTAAAAATAAAAAACAAGAAATCACATGTACATAAGTACTCACAGCCTTTGCCATGAAGCTCAAAATTGAGCTCAGGTGCATCCTGTTTCTACTGATCATCCTTGAGATGTTTCTACAGCTTAATTGGAGTCCACCTGTGGTAAATTCAGTTGATTGGACATGATTTAGAAAGGCACACACCTGTCTATATAAGGCTCCACAGTTGACAGTGCGTGTCAGAGCACAAACCAAGCATGAAGTCAAAGGAATTGTCTGTAGACAGGATTGTCTCGAGGCACAAATTTGGGGAAGGGTACAGAAAAATTTCTGCTGCCTTGAAGGTTCCAATGAACACAGTGGCCTCCATCATCCATAAATGGAAGAAGTTTAGAACCATCAGGACTCTTCCTAGAGCTGGCCGTCCGTCTAAACTGAGCAACTGGGGGAGAAGGGCCTTAGTCAGGGAGGTGACCAAGAACCCAATGAGTCACGTTGTCAGAGCTCCAGCATTCCTCTGTGGAGAGAGGAGAACCTTCCATTAGGACAACTATCTCTCCAGCAATCCACCAATCAGGCCTGTATGGTAGAGTGGCCAGACGGAAGCCACTCCTTAGCAAAAGGCACATGGCAGCCCGCCTGGAGTTTGCCAAAAGGCACCTAAAGGACTCTCAGACCATGAGAAACAAAATTCTCTGGTCTGATGAGCCAAAGATTGAACTCTGGCATGAATGCCAGATGTCATGTTTGGAGGAAACCAGGCACCGCTCATAACCATGCCAGTAGTGGTGGCAGCATCATGCTGTGGGAATGTTTTTCAGCAGCAGCAACTGGGAGACTAGTCAGGATGGAGGGGAAGATGAATGCAGTAATGTACAGAGACATCCTGGATGAAAACCTGCTCCAGAGTGCTCTTGACCTCAGACTGGGGCGACGGTTCATCTTTCAGCAGGACAACGACCCTAAGCACACAGCCAAGATATCAAAGGAGTGGCTTCAGGGCAACTCTGTGAATGTCCTTGAGTGGCCCATCCAGAGCCCAGACTTGAATCCAATTGAACATCTCTGGAGAGATCTGAAAATGGCTGTGCACTGACGCTTACCATCCAACCTGATGGAGCTTGAGAGGTGCCTCAAAGAGGAATGGGCAAAACTGCCCAGTAAATGTACAGTTGACAAGCCTAAGCAAGGGACACACCAACTTGTCCAGTTACTGTAAATCCTTGACTTACCCACCATAAAAGAACAGTGTTGTATACTAGGGCTGAGAATATTTAGAAGTCACACGATTCAATTCGATTCCAGTTTTTGTTTTTTGTTTTTTGGTGGGGTAAGGGGGTGACGATTCGATCCAGAATCAATTTTCGATTCAAAACGCTTTTCAATTTGCATTTGGCTCTCAGTTTAGTACGAAAACCCACTAATCTCAGAAGGAAAAAGTCCACTGCACGCAAAAAATGCTGAGGTAAGCTTGAAAGCAGAGTACAGTGTGTTGATGGGGGGGTTATTGTTTTTTTTTAAATTGCATCAACTGATTTGCAATAAAATACTGGTAAATGAAAAAAGTAGGCTTAGGTTAGTAACTGCTTTTTTATTTCTTGAAAACTTGTTTCAAAAATGAAATTGTACACAAGTGAAATAAATTTAGAAAATTTTCCTTTTCAGCATATCACAATTCCTAACAGCTTTAACACAGTGTGTTGGTTTGGTCACCCTCCAGCATTCTAGAAATATAGGCTATTCATTAAAAACAAAGGTAAATTCTACCACAATATTGACAGATTCCCATAACGTAGCTGCAGCCGATCGCCGTAGCATAGGGCCTGCTCGCCATTCCCTGGCAACCACCTCTCCTGAGTAGCCAGGAGAGAACGGATTGGTGACATTGAGAAGGAAGCATAGTCGCAAGCCCCTGGTTCACCACCAACCTGGTCATGCATTCCAGAGGCCAGAGCAGGTAACATTGAGTCAAATTTGAAAATGATGGCTAAAAGTAACAGTAAATACTCCACAACTGAAGAGTTCTTTTGCAAAAACAGATAAGTCCAATTGGTTTAATATTGAGAAAAACATTTTCATATGTTGGTTTATAGGTGTTAGTATTTCCAAATCAGCTTCTAAGACATGGCCACTTGAAATATCTCAGACATAATAAAGCAAAAAATCGAACATCAACTCATAGTTACTTTTTGGCAATTGATTAGTACTTTTTTTTTTGCGAAAACAGATAAGTCCAGAAGCCATTCTTTTGCAAAAACAGACATGTCCTGAAAACCATGCTAGTTTGTCTGAAACATACTTAAATGTCTATAAGCATCAATGTAGTATGACTGACACACTGATTTAGGCATATCCACTCAGTAAAATTGTATAATATAGCTATAATAAAGCTACAATTCAAGATTCAAAGATTTTATTGTCAATATTACTATACTAAACAAACACCAGTGTGATGAGGGATTGTGACTGTGTGTGTGTGCTAACATGTTCCATTTAGGCACAGACAATTGGAACATGGCTCACTTGTAGCAAAGTATAACGCATGATTTTACTTGCAGAAAGTAAATCATGTAACTAATTTATCTGTGTCTTGGTCTGAATTTGACAGCCTCACAGCTTTAAGTGTTATTTAATATTTGTCTTAGATTTTAAATTTCAGTTTCAAAACAAACTCCATGGCCTAACAGTGTACTGTGTATGTGATTTCCATTTAAAAAATCTTTTGACCACATAAATAAATGTTCTTTTCCAAAGGGGAGGAAAGTTGATCACCATGACTTTCTGACCTTGCTGAACAAAGCTGACTACACACAGCTCCATTTATCCCCAGTTTAATTTTCTCCCCTGCCCTTTTGGAAAAGGGTTGTAATAAATAACTTCAGTTAGCATTAAGGTTAAATCATCACAGATAAACATTCATACATATTTGGCATGATTCCTTAAGTTTAATGTTTATTTGAAAGGGGCATTACATACTAATGAACATTAATAGAAATGTAAGTATGCCAGATTTAGCAATACTGCTAATTTGCATCTGTAGTACCCCGGCGGGTCACGAAAACAGTCATACATGAGAAAAACATTTACAGTGAAACTGTACAAAGTGGATATGATAAAGTGCAAGAGTTAAGCTGGATTTATGCTGCACCTCTGCTGTCCGCATATGTGTAACCAGAAATCTTGTGTGACGAAATTTACGTCATCGTCTGCACTCCGCTAGTGTCTGCAGTGCTTGACCGCGGACAACCACATGCAGCCCAGATTTTTGTGACCGCGCCGCCTGCCCACGACCTGAACACATTGAAAAACACATGCGCAAGACTGAACGTCCCATGGCGATATCGGCACAGCATACCAAGACAAAGTAGATGAAGAAGACAGCGAGGAAGCGGAAAACAAGAATAAACATACATGAATCATACATAAATACCTCAGCAGCAGCATCTTCGTGAAAACAGAGTGAAAACCGGGAAGTGAAGCAGCAGAAAGCAAGCAGCGTTTCTTTGTTGGTGAAAATCCTGGCACGTCAGCACATTGGCGCTACCTATCGGGCGGGAGTGAAACTACAAATGATGGTTGTGCACATGCGTCAACCGCTTGGCCTGGGTAGATGAAAAAAGTGAGCATGTACAGCGCCGTGTGCATGCCAGGCTTATCCAAAGTGCACGTGGACCGAAGCCGACTAGAGGAGAAATGCAGCATGAATAAGGCTTTTAAGCCCTGTCATACCTAGACGACCTGAACACGTTGAAAAGCGCATGCGCAAGAATGAACATCCCATTCACGAGCTGCCGATATCGGCACAGCATACCAAGACAAAGTAGATGAAGAAGACAATGAGGAAGCAGAAGACAAGAATAAACATACATGAATCATACATAAATACTTCAGCAGCAGCATCTTCATGGAAAAAGCGTGAAAACCAGGAAGTCAAGGAGCAGAAAGCAAGCAGCGTTTCTTTGTTGGTGAAAATTCTGGTGCGTCAGCGCATTGGCGCTACCTATCGGGCAGGAGTGAAAGTATAAATGATGGTTGTGGGCATATGTCAACCGCTTGGCCTGGGTAGATTTAAAAGTGAGCATGTACAGCACCGCATGCGTGCCAGGCTCGCCAAAGCGCACGTGGACCAAAGCGGACTAGAGGGGAAATGCAGCATGAATAGGGCTTTAAGGTGCTACAAAACATGCAAATGTCACACGAGTGAAGGGCTGTGTATGCATACACACACCCAAGCACCTCACAGCAACAAACAAAAGGCGGGGCATATGTGTGTGACGCACGGGCACATTTATATATGTGCATGCCACAGAGCAGCCACTAGTTATGGGTACAGTTTTGGTTGTTAGAAGTGTTTAGTGCGGTACATTCTCTGATTGCAGGTGGTATATTATTCCAGATCTTGGTGCCCCTCACTGATGCATAGATTGAGCAAATGTGGTGCGTCTGTGGGGGACGTCACAGTCTCCTCTAGTGATTCCTCTGGTGCTTGTATTGGTGACAGTCCTCAGTTTAACATATTTTCCCAGTGGGGGTGGTGCATAGCCATTTATCCATCCATCCATCCATCTTCTACCGCTTTTCCGGAGGTCCGGGTCGCGGAGGCAGCAGTTCAAGCAGAGAAGCCGAGACTTCCCTCTCCCCAGCCACCTGCTCCAGCTCTTCAGAGGGGATACCAAGGCGTTCCCAGACTAGCTGGGAGACATAGTCTCTCCACCGAGTCCTGGGTCTGCCCCGGGGTCTCCTCCCAGTGGGACGTGCCTGAAACACCTCAAGTGGGAGGCGTCCAGGAGGCATCCTAATCAGATGCCCATACCACCTCAACTGACTCCTTTCAATGTGGAGGAGCAGCGGTTTTCTACTCTGAGCCTCTCCCGGATGACTGAGCTCCTCACCCTATCCTCTGAGGGTGAGTCCAGCAATCCTACGGAGAAAGCTCATTTCAGCCGCTTGTATCCGCGATCTCGTTCTTTCGGTCATTACCCCAAAGCTCGTGACCATAGGTGAGAGTAGGAACGTAGATTGACTGGTAAATCGACAGCTTTGCCTTAGAACTAAGCTCCCTCTTCACCACAACAGACCGGTACAACGTCCGCATCACTGCAGATGCTGCTCCAATCCGTCTGTCGATCTCTCGCTCCATTTTCCCCTCACTCGTGAACAAGACCCCAAGATACTTAAACTCCTCCACTTGGGGCAGGGAGCCTGTCCCCAACCCGGAGAGGACAATCCACCTTTTTCCGGCTGAGGACCATGGACTCGGACTTGGAGGTGCTGATTCTCATCCCCAGCCGCTTCACACTCAGCGGCAAACCGTCCCAGCAAGAGCTGTAGGTCATTGCTGGATGAAGCCAACAGGACAACATCATCTGCAAACAACAGAGATGAGATCCTGTGGTCACCAAGCATGACACCCTCCATTCCCTGGCTGCGCCTAGAAATCCTGTCCATAAAAATTATGAACAGGACCGGTGACAAAGGGCAGCCCTGGCGGAGTCCAACTCTCACTGGGAATGACTCCGACCGAGTGTTGGCAATGCGAACTAAACTCTCACAACGGTCGTACAGAGACCGAAATAGCTCGTAACAACAAGGCCCGATACCCCATACTCCCGAAGCACCCCCCACAAAAATCCACGAGGGACGCGGTCAAATGCCTTCTCCAAGTCCACAAAACACATGTAAACTGGTTGGGCAAACTCCCACGAACCCTCAAGAATTCTCGAGAGGGTAAAGAGCTGGTCCGATGTGCCACGGCCAGGACGAAAACCACATTGCTCCTCCTGAATCCGAGGTTCCGACCAACGGCCGGACTCTCCTCTCCAGTACCTTGGCATAGACCTTCCCAGGGAGGCTGAGGAGTGTGATCCCTCTAAAGTTGGAGCACACCCTCCGGTCCCCCTTTTTTGAAGAGAGGAACCACCACCCCGGTTTGCCATGCCAAAGGCACTGCCCCCCGACCTCCACGCAATGTTGCAGAGGCGTGTCAACCATGACAACCCAACAACATCCAGGGCCTTGAGGTACTCGGGGCGAATCTCGTCCACCCCCGGGGCCCGGCCACCAAGGAGATTTTTAACCACCTTGGCGGCCTCAGCCCCTGTGATAGGCGAGTCATCCCCCTCGTCCCCAAACCCTGCTTCCTCTGTGGAAGGCGTATCAGTGGGATTGAGGAGATCCTCGAAGTATTCCTTCCACCGCCCGACGATATCCCCAGTTGAAGTCAACAGTGTCCCATCCGCACCATACACAGTGTGGACGGGGAGCTGCTTTTCCCCTCCTGAGCCGCCGAACAGTTTGCCAGAATCTCTTTGAAGCCGACCGAAAGTCTTGTTCCATGGCCTCACCGAACTCCTCCCATACCCGGGTTTTTGCTTCAGCAACCACCCGAGCTGCACTCCGCTTGGCCTGCCGGTACACCTCAGCTGCTTCGGGAGTCCACAAGCCAACCAAGCTTGATAGGACTCCTTCTTCAGCTTAATGGCCCCCCCTCACCACTGGTGTCCACCACTTGGTTCGGGGGTTGCCACCACGAGATGCACCGACCACCTTGCGGCCGCAGCTCTGGGCTGCCGCTTCAACAACAGAGGTGGAGAACATGGCCCATTCAGACTCCATGTCTCCAGACTCCCTCGGAATGTGGTTGAAGTTCTTCCGGAGGTGGGAGTTGAAGACCTCCCGGACAGGGGCCTCAGCCAGACGCTCCCAGCACACCCTCACTATACGTTTGGGTCTACCAGGTCTGAATGGCTTCCTCCCCTGCCATCGGATCCAACTCACCACCAGGTGGTGATCAGTTGACAGCTCTGCACCTCTCTTTACTCGGGTGTCCAAGACATACGGTCGCAGGTCTGATGATACGATAACAAAATCGATCATCGATTATCAATCGATCATAGCCATTTAATATTTTATAAATTGAACAGGCCAATTTGAGAGTTTTATAATTTTCAAAAGACAGAAAATTGTATTTCTTGTAAATGTGACAACAGTGATATGTGGGATATTTCTTAACTCATAACTTATGTGGCAAGTTATGGTAAGAATTGCTGCAGCTGCAGCTCCAGTCTCAACTTATTATGTGCATGTGTGACAATTGTACTGCGCTCAGGTCTTCCTACAGTCTTGAACTGCTAATTCTGGTTTGTTTGTTTTTTTTAACTCGATCATTTTCATAAAGCAGAAGCAGTAACTCCAGCATTTCAACTACAGGGTGTGTGGACTGGTTGGAGACGGCTGCGACATTCAGCTTATTTAAACAGGACAGACTCTGTGTAGGACCCTGCCTGACGCTTGTCTCTGTATCTCTCCATAGTGATTTTTGGACAACGCACTGTCCAAAAAAATCACATTCACTCAGCAAACAAGCAACTCTTAGAGCTTAAATCATCAGGATCATCAACGCTCCACTCAGTAGGAGCCCATCCAGCCATTATTTTATTAAAATTAGGATATTTTCTCACCTCCCCCCCCAATCTGCCACAAGCAATCTGATCTCACTAAAAGTAGTACAAATAACATGCTTTATGCCCTGCAAACATGCTGCTGGCAATAAAAATACACTTAACATTTAACAATTTATTTAATATTCAGTAGGGGCACATAAGTCAACATGAAGATTTAGCCACACACAAAAAAAGTAAACACTGCGATTGTTGTGGTTGCTCATTATCCTCCACGGTAGGCTTGTCCATTGCAATGTACTACATAATTGCGGTTATTGCGACAGCCCTAAGCTGAAAAGTTCATGGTGGTCAGGTTTCACCAAGTGTGGTTCATTTTTCAACATAGTCCCCCCTTCCGTCCACACACTTCTTTCATCGGTGTTGCAGTACTTGGATCCCTGCGGTTGAAAAATAAACCACATTTGGTCAAGTTTGACCACTGTGAACTTTTCAGCCCCCCCCCCCGCAAAAAAAAATGCAAATGGTACAATAAATGATAGAGGAATATGATCATGTTTTATTCAGTATATCAAAAACAGTAATTACCGTAAAGACCGTATTGCGCCGAGGGAGGTTCAGATTCTCAGGAGGGTTGCCACTTGTCAGCTGGTCATTGATTAATTCAATTCAATTCAACTTTATCTATATAGCGCCATTCCACAACAACAATCATCTCATAGCACTATCAACTGTAGGGGAACCCCCACAGTTGCAGAAAGACCCCAGCAATCAGGCGATCCCTGTGAGCAAGCACTTGGCAGGGTGTAGAGGAAAACCTCCCTTTTATAACAGGAAGAAACCTCCAGCAGAACCAGGCTCAGGGACAGGGGCCATCATCTGCTGCGACTGGCTGGGGGGTGAGGGGACAGAGAAGATGAAAAGAACAGACATGTAGAGAGCAAGCAGCACGATGGGGGCTCAATCTATGGGAGAGAACAAACAGATGTTAATGACAGCAAAAAAATATTTCATTGAGAGTGAAGAAAGGAGTGAAGCCCAGTGCAATATTGGTGGTCCCCCGGCTGTCTAAACCTATTAGCAGCATTGACTTAGGGATTGATCGATCGATGGGTGCATCAACTAATGATAATGTATAATCAAGTAACATGCCTCCCTAGCCTGAATTATCCCTTAAAAATGACAATAAGTCTTTACCATCTGTCTGGCAAAGGGTTCTTTAAATGCCACACATTCTTTGGGTTGTATGTCAAACCTCTGTGATACCATTTTTCAGGTTGTTATTGTTTTGCAATTTTTTACTATCGCAGAAATATTTTAGTAATTAATTTGCCAAATAAAAATTCATAAATTTGAGGAAAAAATGACATTTTATCAGACAAATTCAAGTTTACAAACCCCAATTCCAGTGAAGATTGGGACACTGTGTAAAACGTAAATAAAAACAGAATAAAGTGATTTGTAAATCCGTTTCAGACCTATACTCAGTTAGATGTCCTACAAAGACAAGATATTTATTGTTTCAAACTGATAAACTTTTTTTTTGTTTTGCAAATATTCCATTTTGGGTTCATCCCCAGGGTGACCATCCTGCCTCTGGGGACAGGAAATGACCTGTCTAACACCATAGGGTGTTGGGCTGGGTATGCTGGAGAGATCCCCATGGAGCAGGTTCTCCGAAATGTACTTGATGCCGAAGTGGTCAGAATGGACAAGGTCAGGGGTGTCATGACTTGGAAATAACTGTGGCTGATTTACAGGCAGATTTTATATCTGGGGCATTTTAAAGCACAGATATCAATGTTAAGTCCCATCAGTTTATACTTTTAACTCCCAGTCTTGTGAATTGCACCTTTTTGTTAGGGTAGTATCTCACGGAGCGGCGAATGCTAAGGAATCATTCACAAACTTTGTGAAGGGAGGGGTTTTGTATTAGAGATGCACTAATATGCTTTTTAATGTCCGATTAGGGCTGCAGCAGCACCTCTGTTTGAATTATCCTCAGAAGGGAACATGTGAATTGACAGAGGTGTGAAGCTTGTCCCAGCTGTTCCCACTGGATGTCATGGGAGGGTGATCTGTTGGGTGTCATGGGGTGTCATGTGTTTAGTCCTCCTGGATTAACTGGATTATCTCTGCTGCTGTGGCTCACCTATTCCTCTTCTTCTTCTCCTTTTTCCTGCTGATTAGTGCAGATCTGCAGGATTTAACACCACCAAACACCACCGTTTAGTTCCTCCTCACGGCTGTCATTTAAAAATGGCCAACACATGCCAATTTATTACATCTTTTTTTCATGTAAATTAGAAACATTCTGTTGTAAATGTGAGGACTTTTTTCATAATTTTGCAGGAATTTCCTGCAGAGTTACAGCCATTTTACTTGGAAATGTGCAGCTTCTTACTTGAAAATTTGCAGCTTTTTATTATTCATAATATTGCATCTTTTTCCTCATGAATTTAGAGCTTTTCTTACTCTTGAATTTGCAGTTAAAAAAAGCACTTAAATTTGCAGCATTTTACTCAAATCTTATATTTGCAGAATTTTAGGCCGTAAACAACTGGTAATTTACACCTTTTTTGTCTTTTTTGCTAAAGTTGCAGCTTTTTTACCCAAAACATTCCACTTTTTTTGGTCAGAAATTGGCAGCATTTAACTGAGACTTAAATCCTTTTTTTTTTTTTGTGTCAGGTCAGGCATTGACTTGCTTGCTACCGGATAACCATGAAAACCTGTACTATCTGTCTCATGGGTCAGGCCATCGGTGACTCAACCGGCATCCCCGCCCTTCCGAGGGCATGGAGAGTGAAACTGGGCATCCTGACAGAACTAAAAACAATATCTGCCACAGATCTGTGGTGGACCACTCCCAGTTACACCGGGTGAGACTGGACATCCAGGCAGATAAACACATCTGTCACAAGGTCTGTGGTGGACTGTGCTAGTTGGTGCATCATGACATGCACTACATAAAGAGCAGAGATAAACAAATCTATCATCTGGTTAGTCACTGCAACAGATACTGGAGTCAATTTGTCTTGGCTTGTCCTTGCCACTGATAATACCTTTATCTGCCAAGAATGTGCTACTAGTCCAGCAAAAGCTAGCGGTACTCAAATACTTTGCAAGCAGTTTCGTGAAATGGTCAGTCAGAAAGCAACTCATACCAGCTCGGATGTTGTCCAGGCTAACAAGGTCCACGCTGATCTGTTCACACTCCCGATAGGCAGCGAAAAGTAAGCTAGGAGCAGGAAGACAAAAGAAGAGAAAAACAGCAGCCTTGTGTGTAGCAGAATGGAATGTATGCACTCTGTTGGACAGAACAACATCACAGCGCCCAGAAAGACAGACCATGCTTGTGGCCCTGGAAATGAACAGGTACAATGTAGACGGAGCTGCACTTAGTGAAACAAGATTGCCTGGATATGACAGCTTGGAAGATCATGGGTACATATTCTTTTGGAGAGGGAAATCCCACTCAAGAAAGGAGAGATCAGGGATGTGAGCTTTGCAGTAGAAATGAGGACTAGCAGCAATGCTTGATGAGGGAACCAGTGACAATCAATGACAGGATAATGACTAATGAGACTCCCACATGACCAGCTTTATCAAGTCTGGATGAACCACCAAATTTTGATGAACTAATGGCAGCTATCGGGACAACACAGGATGGTAAAGCTCCAGGAAGGGATGGAATTCCAGCAGAAGTGTGGAAATTTGGTGGCGTTCAGCTGACCAACTGCCTGCACAAGCTCATCCAAGAGATATGGGATGCCCAGAAAGTACCTCAAGACTGGAAGGATGCAAGTATTGTGCCTTTGTTCAAGAAAGGTGACAAGAAAGACTGTGGAAATTACCGAGGTATATCACTGCTAGCCACTGTTGGTAAGATTCTGTCACATGTACTACTGAACAGACTCAATGAACACATCTCGCAGAATGTACTTCCGGAAACCCAGTGAGGCTTTAGAAGTGGAAGAAGCACAATGGACATGATTTTTTGCTTGAAACAGGTTCAAGAAAAGTGTATCGAACAGAACATGCCACTTTATGTAGTCTTCATAGACTTCAGTAAAGCTTTAGATACTGTTTCGCGACAAGGACTTTGGCAGGTACTCAAGAAATATAGCTATACAGGGAAATTTGTCAGCCTGATCAAGGCACTCCATACAGGCATGCAAGCAAACGTGGAAATGAATGGTTCAGTATCTAAAGACTTTTCAGTAAGTAACGGGGTGAAACAAGGGTGTGTGCTGGCGCCTACACTCTTCTCGTTATATCTGGCAGCCATGCTTGAGGTGGCCTTCAAAGGTGCTTCAGAAGGAGTATACATTCAAACAAGGAAAGAAGCAGACTTGTCAGTGTGGCAAAGTTTTAAAGCCAAGAGTAGAAGACATCGATAAAGGTAGTAAGAGAAATGCTCTTTGGCCGATGACAGTGCTCTAGTTGCACACAGTGCGGAAGATATGCAATCTTTAGTGGAGAAATTTGCAAGAGCAGCTAGCCAATTCAACCTCAAAATCGACATCAAGAAGACAGAGTGCCTGGTAATACCACCAAAGTTCCAATTATCAACATCACTACCAGAAGAGATCAGCACTGGTACAGACCCACTAGTCAAGTGCAAGACTTTCAAGGTATCTAGGAGTACTGTTTCAGAGAATGCTAGGCTGGAGGATGAACTATCTCTCAGAATGGGAAGAGCAAGCGCTGTGTTTGGACACTTGAGGGAGAGACTGTGGACAATTGACACGTGTCTATCCGTGTGAAATGCGAAGTGTACAGAGCAACAGTACTGGCTACTCTATTGTACGGTGCTGAAACTTGGACTGTCTACAGAGTGCAGGTAAATAAACTCCACGCGTACATGATGAGACATCTTCGAGCCATAATGAACATCTCATGGAAAGACAAGATAACCAACAGAGAAGTGTTGAAACGAGCTGGTCTACCATCAATGGAGGACATGCTAATACAGACGAACCTGAGATGGCTCGGACATGTTGAGAGGATGGACCACCAGCATCTCCCTCGGCAGTTACTCTACTCACAGTTATGCGAGGGCAAACACAATCAGGGTAGACCAAGGCTCGGATTTAAAGTCACTGTAAAAAGAAACGTGAAGAAGTTGGACATAGACAGGAGTTCCTGGCAGCGGAAGGCTAAGGGACAGAGCTGTGTGGAGGAATATGATCAGACCTAAATGAAACAGTCATTGTCTCCGACGACACACTGCTATGATGATTATGATGATGATGATGATGATGACTACTATACGTACAGGACAAACAGGAGAATTTGAAATGGTTTTTCTCTTTTCATTGGTGTGCACAGTATAAAAATAAAAGGTATAAGGCTGGAAAAAAGAAAACAGCAACAACTATGTACAGTAATGCAACCCATGGTGTAAATGGTGAACAAGAAAGACCCAGACCTCCCATAGTGCAAAAACAGAGATAAACGATTAACAATGATAAAACCCAGCAATCCTATATACAGACAACTAGAGATGTAATACCTGTAGTTGCACTTCAATGTGGTAGTGTAGGTGCAGATGGTAACAGATAGGACTGCACATGATCAGTATTGCAGTGACAGACAGACGGCAGCAGTTACGGCATTTGTGCAAATGGTTGCAGTTAATGTTAATGTGCAGAGACATACAGCAACAAAGTACCAATAATTCTGATAATCACTCTATAAATTCAAGAATTCATAGCCAGGAGCGGCACTGGAGTTAAGCTCCCAGTGCTTATAAAATGCTCCTTATGGCGTGCGTCTCGAAAAGCCTCTGACAACTAAGTCCAACTCCTAGCCTGCCTGTGTGGTTTAGTCTCTAAGCCCGGCGGAACTGCTTTTACTAATAGGAGAAGGGGCGAGGGCGGATCTCTGGCGCCTTAACCCAGATGCTTCGGGTAGATGGTGGCTCGTCAACCTGGGAAGGTAGCCCATCTAGGGTAGGTAAACCCTGTATTTCAAACCTCTGCTGCCTTGGACACACCCGGTCACGGGAAAGGCTTCGGAGTCAACCCTGAGGAAAAATCCGGTGTTGGAGTTCCTAAGGCAGTTCTCTGTTGTGCTCAACATCGTTCTGGCAGCTCCTGCGACGGTGCTGGTGCCAAACTGTAGCAGCCCTGCTGTTCCTTTGGATTCATCAGTGACGTGGAGAGGGGGGACATGCTGCATGGGCAACATCTTATCCTCCATATGTTCCTGCCCAGGCTTGAATCCTACCAACGCCCAACGCTGGAAGGTAGATTTGTGCATCAGCCTGTTCAGCCACAGGCAGTGCTGTTCCAGCAGACGTTTAGGATTCTCTTCCATGGTCATCATAGACCGACGGAGGCCGATGAATTCAAGAATTTTCTGTGTGTGTGTATGTGTGTGTCTGTATCACGATCATTGGGCATCATAGGATGGCCTATGATGTGCCTATGATGTCCCTATGATGTCTGCATCACAGGACAGCTTATGATGCTCCTATGATGTCCCTATGCCTTGATGTCTTTATGATGTCACATAGGCTATCAGGACTCGCAATGCTGTCATATACACAATAGGACACAGCACTTTAAAGCACACCCATTCGAAGCAGTAAATCTGGAAATCTTACAAAATACCACTATAAATTCAAGAAATCTGTCAGTTTCTGTGTAAATCTGGAAATCTTACTCATCGCCTGATTAACAGCAGGACACACTAAACCACACACATTCGAAGCAGTACATCATGTCTGCGTGTCACGATCAGAGGACATCACAGGACAGCCTATGCTGTCTGCATGATGTCCTAGGATGATCCTATGATATCAGGCAACATAGGACTCGCAATGTCATCATATACACAATAGGACTGGCTACCTATGACGCAGGCATGAGGTCCTATGATGGCTGCCTTGATGTCTTTATGATGCCATATAGACCATCACTCACAATGCCTGCCTTCATGTCTTTATGATGTCATATACACCATCACTCACAAAAGAAGAGATACTCATCACCCAATTACCAACAGGACACAGCACTTGAAACCGAATGGGAGTTGCCAGAAACGGGAAAGAAGATATGCTCATCACCCAGTTAAGAATAGGACACACTAATTTAAACCAGGATCAAATGCAGGCATCATAGGACTCGCTATGCCATCATCAAAGATCATAGGACATAAGACAGCTTCCGAGATCAAACGCAGGCGTGCCTCACGATCATGACTCCCTATGACATCATCACAGATCATAGGACTCACTATGACATCATTAAAAATCAAAGGCAGGCATCACTGAATGAGTGCTGACATGCTTACACCCTTGCTTACACCTGCTTTCTACAGGCATGCAGAAATACTTGGGTTTCTATGAGCATGCACGAGTTTACACAGCCATACACAGGTATGCGGAAGGCTAAGGACAGAACTGTGTGGAGGAATCTGATCAGACCTAAATAAAACAGTCATTGTCGCCCACGACAGACTGCTATGATGATGACACCGGTATGTACTAGTACAAGATAATAGTAGCAAGAATGCTGAATATTGTTCGCTGTTCCAACCTCTTTTGCGCCCTACTGGTGAACACATCACTGGTTCATCTGCTTTATCAAAATAACCATATTTGAGATAAAATGCAACAAAACTGTAAAAAAAAAAAAACTGGCAGGGAAATCACTCACAGCAAGCAGGTGCTGTGTTCAAAATGTTCACTCCTTCCCCATATAGTGTACTATATAGTGAATGTGCAGCCAGCGGAGCAGTGAGAGAAGAGCTTCACATCACAACATAAACTACCTTAAGGTATTATATTTAATAATTCAGCAAAAACTATTTGATTTAATACATATTTTGACATGATTTACGACCCAAGAGACAGACGCTGACACGAGAGATACTGACAATAATCTTTATTGTGGATTTGTGAGTGAAGTGTGAGTGAATGTGTGAATGTTCGTCTGGCCACTGGAGCTGAGCCCGTCTTGTGGTAACCCGGCAACCCTGGAAAACACAAGCACAAGGTTACTGTTGTTCAGTAGCAATGTTCGGCGGGTATGCTGCAGGGGCTTACTTGCGGGTGCCACAATGAGAGGCTGACTGACTCCTGGTGTCCGTGCGACGTCGTTGGGCTTTTATGGCCCGCTGATTGCCACCTGCTGAAGTGAGTGCAGCTGATGTTGATGATGCTGATGATGGCCTAGCGGCCATCATGACAGTGCTCCCCCCCTCTAGAGGTGCCTCCAGGCACCTGCCCAATCCTACCTGGATGCGCCCGATGGAAATCGCGGATCAACTGCTTGTCAAGGATCAACGCAGGGCGTATCCAGGAGCGGTGCTCAGGGCCAAACCCCTCCCAGTCCACCAAATACTGAAGGCCCCGACCCCTCCTGCGGACGTCCAGGATTGCCGTTACCCCCCCAGGCCGGATGGCCATCGATCATCCTCGGGGGAACGGGAGCCGCAGGGGGCGGGCACAGCGGGTCGGCGACGTAGGGCTTGACCTGGGAGACCGTGGAAAGTGGGGCAGATGCGCATGTGAGAGGGGAGAGCAAGACGCACAGATACAGGGTTGACAATGCGGGAGATAACAAAGGACTGATGAAGCGCTTGGTTAGCTTACGCTTCTCGGCAGGCACACTGACATTCTTTGTGGACAACCATACCTTGTCACCCCACCAATCGACTACTCCATGTGCCCCATTCCCACAGTAGAAGCATAACCCCTGCTCCCTGCGGCGCTGTCTCTCAGCCACTGTAAGACCCGATTGCCCCACAACCATATCCTCCTGCTCCAGAAGTTCTTCAGATGCGGGCAGAGCAAGGAGGGGGAACCTAGCGGAGCGAGGGCGAGACTTATTCGCACGGATAGCTGTTCGCCGTTCTGCAGCTCGCTCCCTCAGTCTGCTATCTAGGCTGATGGTGAGGGAGATTAATTCCCCAAGTCTGTCTGGTTTCTCCTTTGCCGCTAGCTCGTCTTTTAACTCTGAGTTAAGGCTGCGGAGGAAAATTCCACAGAGTGCTGGCTCCCCCCCACCCAACCTGACCGGCTAATACCCGGAAGTCCACGGAATAATTGGCGGCAGATCTACTGCCCTGCCGAAGTCCAAGCAGCCGTTCAGTTAACATCGCGCCCCGGTCAGCATGATCAAACACTTTCATGAACTCTGCCACGAACAACTGGTAAGTTAACAATGAATAATTTGGTTTGGCCATGATGGTATTAGCCCAATCAAGAGCCCTGCCTCCCAGCAGGTTGATGATGTACCCAATCTTATTCATATCAGTGGCAAAGTCCCCCGGGACGTGGAGAAAAACTGACTCACACTGTAGCAAAAACCCCCGAGCCTCCCCAGTTTACCAATAAAGCGTGCGGGGGTTGGTACAGGAGTTAGGCGATGTGTGGAAGATGGGCTGATTTGGGCTAGTAGATTAGATTAGATTAGATTCGATTCAACTTTATTGTCATTACACATGTATGAATACAAGGTAACGAAACACAGTTTAGCATCCAATCAGAAGTGCAAAGGACAGCAGTGCAGTATATACGGTAATTAACAGTATGTGCAATTTAAGCAAATATATGCAAATATATGCAGCAGTGCAGAAAGTTAAAAGTACTGTTATGTGCAAATAATGTGCAATAAGTTAGATGTAGTTATGTAGTTATGCAGTTATGTACAGGTGAGGATGGTAAAAGATGATTGTAAGAGAGTCAGCGGGGAACTAAGTTCAATAACGTGACAGCTGTTGGAAAGAAACTGTTCCTAAACCTGCTGGTTCTAGTCCGAAGGCTTCTGAAGTAGTAGCCGCAACTGCGGGGGCAGAAGGCGCCCCACTAGCCGGGGGGAATGCCTGGAGACCTTCCAGGCGATCCAGCCGGCTGTTAATCTGAGTTAGTTGGTTTAAGATTACTGTCTGCTGGTGGGAAATCATATCTACTCGTGCGCTGAGTGTGTTAAAGCGGCGCGACAACGCACTGTCTGATGGGTCATCCTGACGGAGTCGTACTGACATGATTTACGACCCAAGAGACAGACGCTGACACGAGAGATACTGACAATAATCTTTATTGTGGATTTGTGAGTGAAGTGTGAGTGAATGTGTGAATGTTCGTCTGGCCACTGGAGCTGAGCCCCGTCTTGTGGTAACCCCGGCAACCCTGGAAAACACAAGCACAAGGTTACTGTTGTTCAGTAGCAATGTTCGGCGGGTATGCTGCAGGGGCTTACTTGCGGGTGCCACAGTGAGAGGCTGACTGACTCCTGGTGTCCGTGCGACGTCGTGCTCGTGGTGTCCGGTGCTGTGGAGGCGAGGAGGAGCTCCGCGGAGCGGGAGACGGTGCCTCGTCAGCAGAGGAGGGAGGTCCGCTGCCAGGGAGGTCCACCTGTGCACAGGGGAAAAGGCTAGCAGAGGAATTGTGAAGAGATGGCTTACATGGCCTGGTTTGGCGAAGCGTAGAGTTCTTCACGAGAGGTCGAGATCTTGGCACGTTGCTCAGTGAGATTGACAGACGCCTCCGTGCTGAGGTGTCCGCGCGTTGGGCTTTTATGGCCCGCTGATTGCCACCTGCTGAAGTGAGCGCAGCTGATGTTGATGATGCTGATGATGGCCTAGCGGCCATCATGACATATTTACTACAAATTACATGCAGGTATTCATTTTTTTGCCACCTTAGTCTTTCGTTTTACTGTTTCATGTGATGACGTCATTAACCGTGCCACGAAAACAAGCCCAGTAATGTCCAAAAGCGTTTAATTTTGTTGTTTATAATTTACTGTATAGTCCACTATATCTAAATTCACTATAAAGCGAGTAGGGAGGGAATGAGTGAGTGAACATTCCGAACACAGTCAGGGAAATCAGTCACAGCGAGCAGACCGGGAAGGCAGCCAAGATGAGTCACACGACCCAAGTACCAAGCACTAATTTGCCGTGTGGAGTTATCTGCTTTTGTAAAAAAAAAAAAAAAAAATGCTCCCGGCGTTTATCGGCTTTTGAAAAAAAAACATGAATTTGTAGTGTCTATAACAGGACATATCGGATTTTGAGAAAAAACAATTTGAACTTGTAAAAGCAGGTATTGTTAACAGTTGTTTGATGTAAAGAAGGAAATTTTCTTGGAAGTGACGTTTATCGGTTTTTGCAAACAAACTCTTCAATTGTTATCCGCTCCGGCATTAACAACATCCGACTCTAGCAGTCGGAGGTCACCAAACTTAAGTTAATTATGTGCAATATATTGTTACAGCTTGTTCAACTCTTTGACAGCAGCAGGGACAAAGCTGTTTTTGTAGCGCTGGGTTCTACTTTTTGGGACAGCAAACCTCCGTCTTGAGGGAAGAAGCTGAAAGAGGCAGTGCAAAGGGTGGGAGTCATCATTTAAAATGGAGGTAGCCCATCCTCTGTACTTGTCTGGTGTACAGGGATGTCAGGCTCAGCTGTGACTCACCAAGTGAACGACTGGACCATGTAACTACCTGATCCAAGGATTTCCTCTGTTTCAGTTTTATCTGACCAAACCATGACACTAAAGAAAAGGATAAAACAGATTCAATAAAAGCCCGATAAAACACTGTCATTATGGTTCGGTCAATTTGGAAGCTTGCAAGTTTTCTCAAGCAATGCAAATGTTGCTGACCCTTTTTGCACACCCTTTCACAGTTCTCTTCAAAGTTTAAATTACTATCAATAATCGTCCCAAGATATTTGTAGGATTGTACACATTCGGTGGTCTGGCCTTTTGGTATGGTGACTTTGTGCCTGGGATTTTTTCCTCTAAAGTCAATAATCATGTCTTTAGTTTTTGTCGTATTCAGCTGCAGGTAGGAATCCTCACACCAGTGAACAAAAATCATCAACTACTGGGCCGTGGCCACTCTCACCATCCTGGAGGAGACTGACAATAACTGAGTCATCAGCATACTTTATAATGTGTCTGTTGTCATGTCTGCTCCGACACATGTTTGTGTACAGGATGAAGAGTAGTGGTGACAACACACACCCCTGAGGAGAGCCAGTAGAAGAGCACTTTAGGTCAGACAATGTACCATTGACCCTTACTCTCTGCGTCCTGTTGGTTAAGAAATCCAGAATCCAACCCACAGATTATTGCTCAAATCAAATTGCTGCAGGAGCCTTTCAACTAAGATATGAGGTTGGATTGTATTAAAGGCGGAGGAAAAGTTCACAAATAAAAGTCTGGCATGTGTCCCATTAAAATCCAGATGTTTAAAAAGCATGTTAAACAGAGTGACAGTGGCATCCTCCACTCCTCTGTGAGGCCTATAGGCAAACTGCAGAGGATCCAATGCATGCTCAGTCTGCTTTAGGACCTCACATCTGACCAGTTTTTCAAAAATTTTCATTAAAATTGAAGTCAAAGCAACTGGTCTAAAGATGTTTACCGTTTTAGGACAGCTGGATTTTGGAACAGGAACAACCACGGCTTCTTTCCAGATCTTAGGCACATGTTGTGTCTGTAAGGACTTATTGAAAATGTAATGAAATATAGAGTCCCTCAGGGTGATTGCAGAGCTCATCTGGCAGTGAAACTGTAGTGGGTGGTGCTGGAGCCGGAGTGGAGTGCCGAGAGAGCAGCGCTGACGCTGCCTTCACCTATTTTCCTCAGTCCTAGGCGGAGAGGTGGACCGCGGGGCACAGTAAATATGTAGCTCCCAAACCCACGGAAACACCAGAGACGTGGGATGCACTCCAACACCCGGGCTGCTGCTGTCCAGAACTGGCTCTCCTCCTCCGTATCGGTGCAGCTGAGGGCCTCAGTCACCAGAGTCCACAGCCTCTCCATGGCCCACAACTGTTTGTCAGTGAGTAGCACAAGTCCCTATCACAGCTCAGAGCAAACTTAAGTCTGCTGGGTCCACACTGGCGGCGTCCTAATGTCAGTGGTGAGGTGTTGTTCGCAGGACCCAAACGCCAGAGCTCAGTTTGCAAGGATTTATTAATTCAAAATAACATAGCACACTGGCTGGGAAAACACAATTAATGTAAAAAAAAACTCAAACTCCATAAACTAGGTAGACACACTGACTAGACAAGCCTTGACTAGACAGAAAACAGAACACCATCCTCAGCTTCTTCTTCTTCTGTTAGATTTGATTGGTGGTTGGCACCCAGCTCAAAGGTGCATTACTGCCACTGACTTGATTATGTTTTTCTTCATAGCTTCTGTGACGTTTTCCTCATAGCTTTGTGACTTCTTACTCATAGCTTTGTGATGTTTCCCCAGAGCTTTGTGACGTTTTCTCATAGCTTTGTCACGTTTTCCTCATAGCTTTGTGACATTTTCCTCATACGCATTTTTGACATTTTCCTCATAGCTTTGTGACGTTTTCCTCTTATCGCTCTGTGACGTTTTCCTCATAACTATCCTCAGCTTCTTCTTCTTCTTCTTCTTTTAGATTTGATTGGTGACCATCCTTAGCTGAAGGGGACGGGTGTACCTTAGTACAATGGGCAAAATGAACATAATGACAAACAGGCGTGCACAATCAGGAGCAAATGGAAACCAATAATCACTGACGGCTGACACATGAGGAAGACAGAGGCGATGGGTGGGGCGGGGCCTGCACAGACGAACACCAGCAGGGGAGACACAGAACATGAACAGGTGATCAGGGACAACACGATCATGACAAATAATGATAATAGGAGACAGAGAATCACACAAAACTAAACTTAACCCAAGACTAGAATAATGAACATAACTCCATCCATCCATCCATCCATCTTCTACCACTTCTCCGGAGGTCCGCGTCACAGAGACAGCAGCTTCAAGCAGAGAAGCCCAGACTTCCTCTCCCCAGCCACCTGCTCCAGCTCTTCAGAGAGGATACCAAGGCCTTCCCAGACCAGCTAGGAGACATAATCTCTCCAGTGAATCCTGGGTCTGCCCCAGGGTCTCCTCGACCAGTTACCAATCTGGGTTTGGGAGTCCAGACCTCGATCTCTGTTTTTAAGAATAGGGTAAAAACCTTTCTCTTCAATATAGCCTACGATTAGGGAGGGATCTTGTGTCTCTTAACCCTCCCTTTGTTTTCCTGTTAATAGATTTAGACTGCGGGTGACCTCCAATAATGTACTTGGCTTCTCTCCTTTAATGTTTGCTCTCTTTATATCTGTTCTTCTCGTCTTCTCTATCCCTCACCCCCCAGCCAGTCACAGCAGATGAATGCCCCTCCCTGAGCCTGGTTCTGCCAGAGGTTTCTTCTTGTTAAAAGGGAGTTTTTCCTCTCCACCATCGCCAAGTGCTTGCTCACAGGGCATCGCCTGATTGCTGGGGTCTTTCTGCAATTGTGGGGTTTCCCCTACATTTGAAAGTGCTATGAGATGAACAATTGTTGTGATATGGCGCTATATAAATAAAGTTGAATTGAATTGAATCCTCCCAGAGGATGTGCCCAAAACACCTCAAGTGGGAGGCTCCAGGAGGCGTCCAGATCAGATGCCCATACTACCTCAACTGGCTTCTTTTCAATGTTCCATCAGAGCAGCGGACCGGATTCCTGGTGGACCATTCACATTCACCACATTGTAAGTCGACTTACATTGTTCACAGTGCACTGTTTCTCACCCTTTTTCTCCCTCACCATTCAGGCCTGGTCAACCTGCTACATATTATCTCCACCTACCTGGATTCAGCTGAAGAGCTCCCAGTCCTTCTGTCTGTGAGTGTCAGTTCATTTTCAAACTAGTTTACTCTCTAATGTTGATACTTTTACTCTGATGACGACAGAATCTCAAAGCTAGTGCTATCCCTCCAACATGAACGTGCAAATGCGCAATTTCAGATGTGCTCGCCTCCTTTCCATTGACGTTGTATGCATTGTGTGAACACACCTTTAGAGCTCCAGTACAGCATGGAGTGATTCGTGTACGAATCTTTAGAACGGATCTTTTTGTGAATGAACCAAAGTGATTCAGTACATTTTAGTGAACTGTGGATCCCATAACTAGTATGAGCTGATCCAGTACGAGCAGACATCAGTTTCTGGTGATGTGTGGGTGTTCACGTAAATCAAAATGTTGTTTTTTTGGGGGGTACATGGAAATATCAGAACTATTGTATATTTAGCCTTTTTAAAAGTATTGATCGTATATTGTATAGGCCCTAAAACTTTTGTATAAATACAATAATTATTGTATGTCTGGCAACAATGGGCAAGACGTTATTCTTTCAATTCCTATTATTCCTGTCCACGCCGCGCCATTCATCAGCGGCGCCACCTGCTCACGCACCTGACAATCATCAGCGGCGAGGGATAAAGGCCGTCTCGCCCGGAGGCTCGGCCTGAAGCCGTCAGACTTCGTCCCTCACCGTTGTGAGCTACTTCTCTTCAGCAAACATTATTTGGGTAAGAACCCCTTACCTCTCTTTCCCAGTCTGCTCCCCTGTGCACAGGTGGATTCCCCGGCGGCGGGACATCTCCACTCCAACGCCCAATCCCTCGCTGCTGTACGGAGCTCTCCAGGTGGCTGTCTTCCGGGCTTCGTCCCCTTGTTGTGCCAGCTATCCAGACAAACCAAGTAAGTCCTTCTCTCGCCATAAATCCCTCCTGTGTTGGTGTATGCCCGACACCCTCTCCCTGTGCTCTCTCCATAGGGTTGCTCCGGCTGAACGGTCACCTGCCTCTGTGCCTGAAGCAGACGCCATCACCAACACATTTACATCCCGCAGACACGCACTCATTCACTCCTGCTGTTAATAACTCTTTGAACTACTCTACGCCTGTGTGTGTGCGTCTCCTGAGCCGTGCGTTATGTCAATTCCAGTTATTAATATTATTATTGCTCTGTACATGTACTACAGAATGCAGTCTGTATTTGTGTTCAGAATCTTCTATAACATAGCTTACTGTATATGAGTTCTATAAACACAACGGACAATTGTTTGTATTTTCTGTTATCAGAATACTGTAGAAGATGTAAAAACTGGAATTACATACCCAGTATGGGGCTGCTGTTTGCCGGGGAAATTCTTGCCATGGTTAGCATGTTCATATTCCAGCACTACAGTAGTTTTGACTAATGGTTTTTATTGTAAAACTAGAAAAACCACTCACAGAGCGCATACCTCTGCGAAGGATCCTTCCATCCCTCATGGATCACCTCCAAAATGTAATGGGTTTTTGTGTAAGCATAGAGCCACTTCTGGTGAAAACTGCATCAAAGTCTGTCCATTAGTTTTGGAGTATTGTTGCTAACACACTGTGAGACCTTGGCTGAGGTATGTATTCTCGGATCATCACCAAAATGTAATGAGTCCATCTCTAGCCCAAGAACCACCTCTGGTGAAAATTTCATCCAAATCCACCCAGTAATTTTTTGTGTAATCCTGCTGCACAAATACAAAAAAAGCCTTTGATGGAGGTATGCACTCTCAGATCATCACCAAAATCTAATCATCTCTTTCCCATGCCATTACCCACCTTTCCTGAAAATTTCATCAAAATCCGTTCATAGCTTCTTGAGTTACTGTATCTCACAAAAGTGAGTACACCCCTCACATTTTTGTAAATATTTTATTATATCTTTTCATGGGACAACACTGAAGATATGACACTTTGATACAATGTAAAGTAGTCAGGGTACAGCTTGTATGACAGTGTAAATTTGCTGTCCCCTCAAAATAACTCAACACACAGCCATTAATGTCTAATCGCTGAGAACAAAAGTGAGTACCACCCCTATGTGAAATGTCCAATTTTGTGCCCAATTAGCCATTTTCCCTCACCGTTGTCATGTAACTCGTTAGCTTTGGTGGAGGTATGCATTCTGAGATCATCATCAAAATATAATCATGTGTTCATTGTGCCATTACACACCTTTCCTGAAAATTTGAATGAAATGTGCTATATAAATGCAATCCATTATTATTATTATTATTATTATTATTATTATTATTACTACTACTACTATTATTACTATTATTATTAGTAACAGGCAGAGAAACGACAGCAAAACAATATGACTACATTATAGTAATAATAATAATAACAATAAGACTGTTATTAATGATAATAACAAGACACCAACAGATGCGGACATGTTCCTCCAAGCGTTAACTTTAAAATTTTGATCATGATATCCTTTTAGTGTCAGATCAAAGACTACCGGGTTGTTTGATGCAGCAAAGTTCAGCCTCCACAGTCTGCCACCTACTGTACCGGCATCCTATGTCCCGCCCTTCCTTATTTCTGATTGGCTGCTTAGAAAGGTCTGACATAAAATAAAGAGTATTCAGTTGGGGTATTCCTGGATCTTAAAAAAGCATTTGATACAGTGGATCACAATTTATTATTAAAGAAACTACAAAATTGTGGTATTGGGGGTAGCACTGTCCTGGTTAAGTAGTTACTTAACCACTTGCACTCCGGGCAATTTTCCTAAAAATGCCAAAAAATAATGTGCCCAAAGTAAATCGAAAGCTGTTCTTCAGCCCTTTGCAGCATCTTCATGGGGTTGTCTCATTTAAAAGAAAACACTTTGAATTTTTTGGCAAAAAAAAACATACTCTCTCTACGTGCTCCGGCCACTGAGTTACAGTCATCTAAACATACTGAACTTGAAGAAAAAAAATTTGGACACAGTGCTTTTTTTGATACAAATGCTTGTAAATAACACACAGCTGTCCGATCCGGCTGGAAAATGCAACAGAAATGTAGAACCAAGTGTTATCAGCTGAGATCCAAATTTGGTAACAATACCACAAAAAATGAATATTTTACACCAGCTTTGTTCTCAGGCTGTTCCCAGGCGTTTTGGAACTGTGCCAATTGTGCCAAATGGCACAGTTTGGAAAAACGTCTGTAACTTTTGAATGATTCAATGTAGAAGCTTCATTTTAGGCTCAAAGGAAAGGTCACACTCAGGGCTGTGTCTGTGTGTGTGTGTGGGGGGGGGGTCGTCCCCCCCCCGCTACCAAGGACAGAGTTCAGCCCTCGCTACATGACAGATTACACTCGTCTGCATGTTTCCACAGCAACGCTGTCACAGCGGCTCCCCCCCCCTCACTACTGTGTGTGTGGGGGGGGGGGGGTTGCCCCCCCCCGCTCGCTACAGAGGATGGACTTTAGCCATCGCTACACAACGGATTAGTCTTATGTGGTGATGTAGGACAGCAGTGCAGTCACCGCGGCCCCCCCCCCCTCGCTGCAGAAGAATAGCGGGGGTGGGGGGGGGGCCTTCACAGCCTGTACACTGCAAGCAACCCCTTGTACCGCGGCGCACAAACTTCAGACTTCGTGAACCGCACAGCTGTAATTTACTGATCGGTCAAAAGTCATTTTGGATTACAATTTTCAGGGATAGAGAATAATTTAGCTTATAACACCTTACCTCTTCACAGCGGAGTCTTGGCGAACTTGTCTTCCTCATTGTCAGACGAACACGACGCTGGTCCGCTCTGGTTCTGGTCTCGCGACTCGATCAAAACATAATTCCATTATTGCGGCTTTGTGCTTCCATGATTGCGGTTTTTGGCGAACGATTTTTCAAAACAAATAACAGTAGTAATTAAAAAAAGACTGGCGAAGGTGTGTGTGTCACTCAGCCTTCGTTGTCAGCCTCCGTCGGTCTATAATGACCATGGAAGAAATCATAGCGTCTACTCTGCTGGAACCAATACAAAATAAGCACCGCCTGTGGCCGAACATGCCGATCCACGAATGGCACTCCCTGTCACACAGGTTGCATTTGTGGATGGTCTCCATGCTGCTGGGTCTGTGGAGCTCTTCCTGTGTCCTTTTTTGATCCGCTGCAGCAGCCAGTCTTCACCCAGCCCTTAAAAAAACCAGCTCACGAACTTCTCTGCTTCAATTGGCTCACTGCATTCAAAGCGTTGGGAGGCGGGTCCTCCTTCCTAGGTTTTCATTCATTGGTTCTTCAAGGTTTCAGAAACCCAATTCAAGGCTCTTATTAGTCGAATGAGAGGTCAATCAGATGAACTAATCTGTTCGCGGCTGTGTTTACAGATTTTTTTTTCAGTGGCGCTTGGAGGCCACACCACCTACACCACCACCATCAATATCCTTATCATGCGTCATGCACACGAGGGCGCACGAGTGCGCTCTCGTGCGCCCTCGTGCGCCCTAGGACGCAGAGACTTGCCCGCCCGCGGAACAACGGAGTGCAAGTGGTTAAAGAATATGTATGTATGTGTTGGTAACAAAAACTCACAGTTACTGAAGGTACTTGTGGAGTCCCACAGGGTTCAGTTTTGGGGCCATTGTTATTCAATATGTATATAAATGATATATGTAAAGTCTCGGAAAAAATTGGATTTAATATTGTTTGCCGATGACACTAATCTATTATGCAGTGGAAGCAATTTGGAACAACTTTTGGATACACTCGGAAAGGAATTAGGAAAGCTTAAACTGTGGTTTGATTCAAACAAATTAACGCTCAATTTAAGTAAGACAAAATTTGTAGTTTTTGACAACCATCACAACAACTTAGTATCTAAACTCAGTGTAAATGGCATAGAGATTGAAAGGGTATCTGAAACTAAATTTCTTGGAGTAATAATTGATCATAAACTGTGTTGGAAGTCACATATTAATTATATTAAAGGTAAAATATCTAAATCAATTGCAATACTACACAGAGTGAAATATTTGCTGAATCAACCCACACTATATACCTTGTAACATTCATTAATACTCCCATACATGACATATTGTACTGAAGTATGGGGAAATACATATAAAACAAACATATATCCAGTCTTTATGCTTCAGAAGAGAGCTATTAGAATAATAAACAAAGCTGCTTACAGGGAACCAACAAACCCACTTTTTCTTAAATTAAAAGCGCTCAAGTTGAAAGATCTGGTTGACTTTAAAACTGCAGTAATTATATTTAAAGTGAAGAATCTATCACTGCCCGCAAATATCCAAAAGTTGTTCCAAATAAGGGAGAAACAATATCATTTCAGAGGAACATGTATATTTCAAAAACCTTCAGTGAGAACTACCACCAAGCAACACTGTGTTTCAGTGCAAGGAGTAAGATTATGGAATGATTTTGGACCTGAATTAAAATCATGTACAACCGCTTGGACAATTTAAACAAAAACTAAAGGAAGAAATACTCCAAACATACAGTGGGCAAAAAAGTATTTAGTCAGCCAAGAACTGTGCAAGTTCTCCCACTTAAAAGATGAGCGAGGTCTCCAATTTTCATCATAGGTATACCTCAACTATGAGAGACAAAATGAGAAAAAAAAATCCAGAAAATCACATTGAAGGATTTTTAATGAATTAATTAGTAAATTCCTCGGTAAAATAAGTATTTGGTCACCTACAAACAAGCAAGATTTCTGGCTCTCACAGACCTGTAACTTCTTCTTTAAGAGGCTCCTCTGTCCTCCACTCGTTACCTGTATTAATGGCACCTGTTTGAACTTGTTATCAGTATAAAAGACACTGTCCACAACCTCAAACAGTCAGACTCCAAACTCCGCTATGGCCCAAGACCAAAGAGTTGTCAAAGGACACCAGAAACAAAATTGTAGACCTGCACCAGGCTGGGAAGACTGAATCTGCAATAGGTAAGCAGCTTGGTGTGAAGAAATCAACTGTGGGAGCAATTATTAGAAAATGGAAGACATACAAGACCAATGATAATCTCCCTCGATCTGGGGCTCCACGCAAGATCTCACCCCGTGGGGTCAAAATTATCACGAGAACAGTGAGCAAAAATCCCAGAACCACATGGGGGGACCTAGTGAATGACCTGCAGAGAGTTGGGACCAAAGTAACAAAGGCTACATCAGTAACACACTACGCCGCCAGGGACTCAAATCCTGCAGTGCCAGACGTGTCCCCCTGCTTAAGCCAGTACATGTCCAGGCCCATCTGAAGTTTGCTAGAGAGCATTTGGATGATGCAGAAGAAGATTGGGAGAATGTCATATGGTCAGATGAAACCAAAATAGAACTTTTTGGTAAAAACTCAACTTGTCGTCTTTGGAGGAGAAAGAACACCATACTTACTGTGAAACATGGGGTGGAAACATCATACTTTGGGGCTGTTTTTCTGCAAAGGGACCAGGACGACTGATCCGTGTAAAGGAAAGAATGAATGGGGCCATGTATCGTGAGATTTTGAGTGACAACCTCCTTCCATCAGCAAGGGCATTGAAGATGAAACATGGCTGGGTCTTTCAGCATGACAATGATCCCAAACACACCGCCCAGGCAACGAAGGAGTGGCTCCGTAAGAAGCATGTCAAGGTCCTGGAGTGGCCTAGCCAGTCTCCAGATCTCAACCCCATAGAAAATCTTTGGAGGGAGTTGAAAGTCTGTGTTGCCCAGCGACAGCCCCAAAACATCACTGCTCTAGAGGAGATCTGCATGGAGGAATGGGCCAAAATACCAGCAACAGTGTGTGAAAACCTTGTGAAGACTTACAGAAAATGTTTGACCTCTGTCATTGCCAACAAAGGGTAAATAACAAAGTATTGAGATGAACTTTTGTTACTGACCAAATACTTATTTTACCGAGGAATTTACCGATTAATTCATTAAAAATCCTTCAATGTGATTTTCTGGATTTTTTTTTTCTTATTTTGTCTCTCATAGTTGAGGTATACCTATGATGAAAATTGGAGACCTATCTCATCTTTTAACCCCTTGCACTCCGGGCAATTTTCCTAAAAATGCCAAAAAATAATGTGCCCAAAGTAAATCGAAAGCTGTTCTTCAACCCTTTGCAGCATCTTCATGGGGTGGTTCTCATTTAAAAGAAAACACTTTGAATTTTTTGGCAAAAAAAACATAATCTCTCTACGTGCTCCGGCCACTGAGTTACAGTCATCTTAACATACTGAACTTGAAGAAAATAAATTTGGCCACGGTGTTTTTTTGGATACAAATGCTTGCAAATAACACACAGCTGTCTGATCCGGCTGGAAAATGCAACAGAAATGTAGAACCAAGTGTTATCCAGCTGAAGTACAAATTTTGTAAGAATACCACAAAAAATTAATATTTTACACAGCTTTGTTCTCAGGCTGTTCCCAGGCGTTTTGGAACTGTGCCAAATTGTGCCAAATGGCACAGTTTGGAAAAACGTCTGTAACTTTTGAATAATTCAATGTAGAATCTTCATTTTAGGCTCTAATGAAAGGTCACACTCAGGGCTGTGTCTGTGTGTGTGTGTGGGGGGGGGGGTCGTCGTCCCCCCCCCCGCTACCAAGGATGGAGTTCGGCCCTCGCTACATGACGGATTACACTCGTTGCATGTTTCCACAGCAATGCTGTCACAGCGGCTTCCCCCCCCCTCGCTACTGTGTGTGTGTGTGGGGGGGGGGGGGTTGTCCCTCCCTCGCTACAGAGGACGGCCATCGCTACATGATGGAATAGATCATATGTCGATGTGGCGACCCGCTGCGCAGTCAGCGCGGCTTCCCCCCGCGGAACGGGGGCGTTCGGACCGTGAACGCCCCCCCCCCCCCGCGGAACAGGGGCGTTCGGACCGTGAACGCCCCCCCCGCAACTCTTCTGCAGCGGGGGGGGGGGGGGGGTTCACGGTCCCGAACACGGCAAATGAACGTTTATCGCGGCGCACGCACTTCGTACTTCGTGCGCAGTACAGTTGTAATTTACCGATCAGTCAAAGTCATTTCTGGATTACAGTTTTCAGGGAGAAATAATAATTTAGCTTATAACACCTTACCTCTTCACAGCAGCAGAGTCCCTGGCGAACTTCTCTTCCCCATTGTCAGCGAACGCGACGCTGGTCCGCTCGTGGATCCCGATCAAAACATAATTCCAATATTGCGGTTTTGGTGAATGATTTACGACCTTTGTCGTCGGGCCTCCGTCGGTCTATGATGACGGAAGAGAATCCTAAACGTCTATTCTGCTGGAATGAGTGCAGGTTCCACTTGTGGGTGTTCTCCATGCTGCTGGGTGAGCCTGGGTCTGTAGCAGGTTTGTCCAGCGTCCTTTGTTTTCATCTGCTGCAGTAAATCTCTCTTCACCCAGCCCGAATTTCTGTGCTTCAATTGGCTCCTGCATTCACAGTAGGCGGGTCCTCCTTCCTAGGTTTTCATTCATTGGCTCTTCATGGTTTCAGAAACCCAATTCAAGGCTCTTATTAGTCGAATGAGAGGTCAATCAGATGAACTAATCTGTTCGCGGCTGTGTCTGCAGCTTTTTTTTTCAGTGGCGCTTGGAGGCCACACCACCTACATCACCACCATCAGTATCTCTATCATGCGTCATGCGTCCGAGCGCACACGACGTGCGCTCTCGTGCGCCCTCATGCGCCCTAGGACGCAGAGAGACTTGCCCGCCCACGGAACAACGGAGCGCAAGTGGTTAAGTGGAAGAACTTACACAATTGGTGCCTGACTAAATACTTTTTTACCCCACTGTATATACAAGATGACATGTAAAATCACATAAGGATTGTCATATCCAGTCTGCGTTGTGTTGTTGCTTAATTTTTTTTGTCACATTTTGTTTTGTCTTAGCTTTGTCCCGAATTGTAATCGCTCTTGTTTTGTTTTTCTTTTGAATTCTTGGATGGAATATGGGTGGCCAATATAAGCTGCGGCTTCAGCCATCACCCATTTCGGATAACTTATGTTGAACTGTATAATCAGAGGAGTTATTGTTAATTTGACCTTGTTGGATTTTTTCCCCTTTGTTATATTATTCTCTTTCTTTTTAATCTTTACTTTTAATCTATCCGAAATAAAGATTCATTCATTCATTCATTCATTCAAGACATTGACAAGTGCAGCTATACAGTAGTTTTACAAGTTGAACTTTTTTCAACCCTGAGCGCCACAATAAAAAGCGACCACCGCTCAAAGCATTTCAGCGCTGAGTAAATGCTGGACTACATAGAGAATGAATAGAAAATAGTCGCCCACAGGAAAAAATGAGTTTGATGACCACGCCCCCAATACATTTTCTGCAGTGTTTGGCTTCCGGGTTGCCGAGGCACATGGCCCATAGCCGTATAGTATGATAGTTGCGACATGCTTTGAACTCGCTGCTGCCCGGTCATGTGGTTCATGGAGTTCCAAATAGTTCCAAACAACGGCCTTTCTATAATGGCATGTGAAATGGCAGCTGTGATGATCTGCGGCATAAAAAAAACATTTTTTAGCCATATTAGGTCAATATTCAAAATACCTATCAGTAGGTATATTGTTAAACTTAAAATGAACAGATTTAACTGTATTATAATACAAACAAGCAACATTAACATTTTTTCAGACAGAATTGTGCTTTTTTTTCCTTTTAAATGTAATACTAACTAACTACTAACTAACTAACCTGCACTTATATAGCGCTTTTCTAGTCACAAAGACCACTCAAAGCGCTTTCACTAAGTACTAACCCTCTATTCTAAGGGCTTATAGGAAACAGATATCTAGGGACAATTTAGAACAACCAATTAACCTAACATGCATGTCTTTGGATTGTGGGAGGAAACCGGAGCCCCCGGAGGTAAACCCACGCAGCACAGGGAGAACATGCAAACTCCATACAGAAAGGTTCCAACCCCTGCCAGCCTGGGGATTCGAACCAGGAACCTTCTAGCTGTAAGGCAACAGTGCTAACCACTGCACCTTCTTTATTCTAAATTTTACTTTTTCGCAAAAACTTGCTACTTTTTCCTCATAATATTGTATTTCTGTTTCATAATTTTGATTTTTATTGTACATTTGAGACTATTTTCAAATTGAAATGTGTCCGTTTTTTAGTTTTTAAAAAAATCATTACTTTTTCTTACATATTTATGTATTTTTACACTAAATTTGAAAGTTTTTTCCATTCTAGTTTTTTATGCACACCATTTGTGAACTATTTTGAAAACGTTGCATTTTTCTCTTAAAGTTTAAACATGAGGAAAAAATACAGAGTATACACTTGTACTCTGTAAAACAATTAAATTCACATACAGTCATAAAATGAATTTCCTGAACCACAGCAGAATTACAAAGGATAGAAATATATTCTGTTAATAGTTCAGTTAGTTTTTTTATTATTAATTTCAAGTGAGCCATTTTCTAAAACTGAGTATTTCACATTTGTAAATGCTAGTGCATACCGTGCATGCCCATAGAAACCAAGTATAAGCAAGTATTTCTGCATGGCCGTAGAAAGCAGGTGTAAGCCAGCATTTCTGCATGCCCATAGAAGATTACTGTTATCATGGCAACAGTAACCATGGTGATGTCTGCCTTTGATCTTTGATGTCATCATCGTTCAGTGATGCCTGCCTTTGATCTTTGATGATGTGTGTGTCTGGCAACAGTAACCATGGTGAACGCTGCGTTTGATGTTCGCCGTAGAAAGCAGGTGTAAGCAAGCACGCCTGTACTCATTCAATGATGCCTGCCTTTGATCTTTGATGGTGCCATAACAAGTGCTGTGGTCTTTGATGATGTCATAGAGTCCTATGATCGTGAGTGATAACTGCCTTTGATCGCTGATGATGTCATAGTGAGTCCTATGATCTGTTATGATGGCATAGCGAGCCCTATGATCGTGAGTGATGGCTGCCTTTGATATTTGATGTCCTATGATCATGAGTGAGCTTGAGTAATGCCTGCGTTTGGTCTCTGATGACGTCATAGCAAGCCCTATGATTGTGAGTGATGCCTGCCATTGATCACATAGTCAAAGACACCTGTCTCTGTCTATATGATGTCATGTAGACATCATATCTCTATGACAGCATCGCGAGTCCTATGATGTCTGAGACCATAGGAACATCATAGGTCATAGCTAGTCCTATGATCGTGAGTGCTGCCTGCCGTTGATCACATAGTCAGACACCTGTCTATATGTCTATAGACATATAGACCACCATCTGTCCAAGTTTTGTTTTTTTAACTCTTCCATTTGAGTTGCTCTATATGTTGACTTTGTTAACATACAGATATGTTAACATCACTATGACATCATCAACGACATGTCATAGTGAGTCCTATGAATCTGTTATGATGGGCATATGTGAGTGATGGCTGCCTTTGATATTTGAGGTCCTATGATCGTGGTGAGCTTGAGTAATGCCTGTGTTTGATCTCTGATGATGTCATAGCAAGTTCTGTGATCGTGATGTGATGCCTGCCATTGATCACATAGTCAAAGACAACTGTCTATTTGTTTATACAGTGGGGAAAAAAGTATTTAGTCAGCCACCAATTGTGCAAGTTCTCCCACTTAAAAGATGAGAGAGGTCTCCAATTTTTCATCATAGGTATACCTCAACTATGAGAGACAAAATGAGAAAAAAAAATCCTAGAAAATCCACATTGTCTGATTTTTTAAAGAATTTATTTGCAAATTCTGGTGGAAAATAGGTATTTGGTCAATAACAAAAGTTCATCTCAATACTTTGTTATATACCCTTTGTTGGCAATGACAGAGGTCAAACGTTTTCTGTAAGTCTTCACAAGGTTTTTCACACATGTTACTGGTACTTTTGGCCCCATTCCTCCATGCAGATCTCCTCTAGAGCAGTTGATGTTTTGGGGCTGTCGCTGGGCAACACGGACCCTTCAACTCCCTCCAAAGATTTTTCTACGGGGTTGAGATCTGGAGACTGCCTAAGCCATCCAGGACCTTGAAATGCTTCTTACGAAGCCACTCCTTCGTTGCCCCGGGCAGTGTGTTTGGGATCATTGTCATGCTGAAAGACCCAGCCACGTTTATCTTTAATGCCCTTGCTGATGGAAGGAGGTTGTCACTCAAAATCTCACGATACATGGCCCCATTCATTCTTTCCTTTACACGGATCAGTCGTCCTGGTCCCTTTGCAAAAAAACAGCCCCAAAGTATAATGTTTTCACCCCCCATGCTTCACAGTAGGTATGGTGTTCTTTCTCCTTCAAACACAACAACTTGAGTTTTTACCAAAAGTTTCTATTTTGGTTTATCTGACCCATATGACATTCTCCCAATCCTCTTCTGGATCATCCAAATGCTCTCTAGCAAACTTCAGACGGGCCTGGACATGTACTGGCTTAAGCAGGGGGACACGTCTGGCACTGCCAGGAATTTGAGTCCTGGCGGCGTAGTGTGTTACTGATGTAGGTTTGTTACTTTGGTCCCCAGCTCTCTGCAGGTCATTCACTAGGTCCCCCCCATGTGGTTCTGGGATTTTTGCTCACCGTTCTCGTGATCATTTTGACCTCACGGGGTGAGATCTTGTACGTGGAGCAGATCGAGGGAGATTATTAGTGGTCTTGGTATGTCTTCCATATTTAATAATTGCTCCCACAGTTGATTTCTTCACCCAAGCTTCTTACCAATTCCAGATTCAGTCTTCCCAGCCTGGTTGCAGGTCTACAATTTTGTTTCTGGCTGTCCTTTGGACAGCTCTTTGGTCTTGGCCATAGTGGAGTTTGGAGTCTGGACTGTTTGAGGTTGTGGGACAGGTGTCTTTTATACTGATAATGAGTTCAAACAGGTGCCATTAATACAGGTAACAAGTGGAGGACAGAGAGCCTCTTAAAGAAGAGTTACAGGTCTGTGACAGCCAGAAATCTTGCTTGTTTGTAGGTGACCAAATACTTATTTTACCGAGGAATTTACCAATTAATTCATTAAAAATCCTTCAATGTGATTTTCTGGATTTTTTTTTTCTCATTTTGTCTCTCATAGTTGAGGTATACCTATGATGAAAATTGGAGACCTCTCTCATCTTTTAAGTGGGAGAACTTGCACAATTGGTGTAATAAATGTTGTCTTTTTGAGGTGCTCGAGGCGAGGTTGTCTGATTTGGAATCCCGGCTCCGCGGCATTGAACCACCGTCTGCGCTAGTTACTCTGACGGACGCCCCTTAGCTGCAGCGGAGCTAGCTAGCTTAGGCCCCCCTGTTAGCAGTCCCCTGGCTCTCCTCAGCAGCGAGGAGACTGAGTGGGTGACAGTGAGAAGGAAGCCTAGTCGCAAAGCCCCGGTACCACCACCAAACCTGTTCACGTTTCTAATCGTTTTTCCCCCGCTCAGCGACACACCCGCTGAGGAAAAAACTCTGATCACTGGCGACTCTGTAGTGAGAAACGTGAACCTAGAGACTCCATCGGCCATAGTCAAATGCATTCCTGGGGCCAGAGCAGGCGACATCGAGTCAAATTTGAAAATGCTGGCTAAAAGTAACTGTAAATATTCCACAATTGTTATCCACGCCGGCATTAATGACATCCATCTCGGGCAGTCGGAAGTCACGAAACTTAATGTAGAATCGGTGTGTGACTTTGCAAAAAACGATGTCTGCCACTGTAGTATTCTCTGGGCCCCTCCCTAATCTGACCAGTGATGACATGTTTAGCCGCTCGTCATCCTTGAACCGCTGGCTGTCTGTGTGGTGTCCTGCAAATAGCGTGGGCTACATTGACAATTGGAGCTCTTTTGGGGGAAAACCTGGTCTTATGAGATGAGACAGCACCCATCCCACTTTGGATGGTGCTTCTCATTTATCTAACAATCTGGCATCTTTTTTATCCAAATTTCCAAAACCCTGACTACTCAGAGTTGGGACCAGGAAGCAGAGTCGCAGTCTTACACGCCTCTCTGCAGCTCCTCTTCATCCGCCACACCTCAACTTAGCCCCTGTCTTCCCCATCAGAGAATCGTTGTCTGCTCCCTCCAAAGTAAATAAAAATATAATGTATAAGCATCCCAAAGTGATAAAGCAAAATGTTGGTAAAACTCAAATTAAACATAAAGCCTCTAAATTGAATGATTTGGCCTCTGTTCCTCCTCATAATTTAAAAATTAAATGTGGTTTATTAAATATTAGGCCTCTAACTCCCAAGTCTCTGTTAGTCCTTGATCTGTTAATTGATCATCAGATTGATTTAATTTCCCTTTCAGAGACTTGGTTAGGGCAAGAGGATTATGTTGGTTTAAATGAATCAACTCCCTCTGGTTATTTAAACTGTCAAAATCCCAGAAGTTCTGGTCGTGGAGGAGGAGTAGCAACAATTTACCATTCTAAATTACTAGTTAATGTAAAGCAAAAAACATGTTATAATTACTTTGACACACAATTATACCTGTCAATGAAGCCAGATGATAGTAATCAATTAGCCAAGTTAGAAGCCTGTCTTAAGGAAATCAAAGCTTGGATGACTTGTAATTTCCTGCTATTAAATTCAGATAAGACTGAAGTCATTCTTGTTGGTCCAAAAAATCTTAGAAAGTCCTTTCCAAATCAAACTTTCAGTTTGGATGCGGTTACTCTTCTCTTAATAGCTCTGTGAGGAACCTTGGAATTGTTTTTGATCAGGATCTGTCCTTCAATTCACATGTTAAATTTGTTTCTAAGACTGCCTTCTATCATTTGCATAATATTGCCAAGATTAGGAGCATCTTGTCTCAGAGTGATGCTGAGAAACTGATCCACGCTTTTGTTAGCTCGAGATTAGATTATTGTAATTCTTTATTATCAGGCTGTCCTAAAACATCTTTAAAAAGTCTTCAGCTGATCCAAAATGCTGCAGCAAGAGTTTTAACAGGTACTAGAAAGAGAGATCATATCTCTCCGGTTCTGGCCTCCCTTCATTGGCTTCCCATAGAGTTTAGAATTAAGTTTGAAATCCTTCTTCTTACTTACAAAGCTCTAAACAATCAGGCTCCTTTTTATTTAAAAGATCTGATACTACCGTATTATCCTAACAGAGCACTACGCTTCCAAAATGCAGGATTACTTGTAATACCTAGAATCTCCAAAAGTACAATGGGAGGCAGAGCCTTCAGTTATCAAGCTCCTCTCCTGTGGAACCAGCTGCCAATCTGGATTCGGGAGTCAGACTCGATCTCTGTTTTTAAGAATAGGGCTAAAACCTACCTTTTTGATATAGCCTACAATTAGGGAGGGATCATGTGTTTCTGAACCCTCTCTTAGTTATGCTGCTAATAGGTTTAGTCAGCCGGGGAACCTCCAGTAATGCACTGGGCCTCACTCCTTTCCTCACTCTCAATGAAATATTTTTTTTTGCTGACATTTGCAAAAAAAATTTGACTTTTTTTTTTGCTGGCTTTGCAAACATTTGTTTGTTCTCTCCCATAGATTGAGTCCCCCATTGTGCTGTTTGCTCTCTACATGTCTGTTCTTTTCTTCTTCTCTATCCCCTCACCCCCCAGCCAGTCGCAGCAGATGACTGCCCCTCCCTGAGCCTGGTTCTGCTGGAGGTTTCTTCCTGTTAAAAGGGAGTTTTTCCTCTCCACCGTCACCAAGTGCTTGCTCACAGGAGATCGCCTGATTGCTGGGGTCTTTCTGCAACTGTGGGGGTTCCCCCTACAGTTGATAGTGCTATGAGCTGACTGTTGTTGTGAAATGGCACTATATAAATAAAGTCGAATTGAATTGACTAAATACTTTTTTGCCCCACTGTATGACATCATATAGACATCATATCTCTGACGGTATTGCGAGTTCTATGATGTCTTGAGATCACAGGAACATCATAGGTCATAGCTAGTGCTATGATAATGAGTGCTGCCTGCCGTTGATCATAGTCAAAGACACCTGTATGACGTTATCTAGACATCATATCTATATGATGGCATTGATGTATATGACATCATAAAGGCATCAAGGCAGGCATCATAGGACACTACATCATAGGTAGCCAGTCCTATTGTCTTCCTCTTCTTCTTCTTCTTCTCTTGGTTACTGGCAGATAGCAAACAACTGAAAGGTGCATACCGCCACCCACTGTACAAGAGTGTGTAACACTATATCACTTGAGCCCGACCACCTTGTCCCTCAGCTACGTAGGAAATCTCGACCATAGGACTTCAGTCCTATTGTCTACATGACGGCTTCGCCTTTATGACGGCATCACGAGTCCTATGTAGCCTGAGATCATTGGATCATCATAGGACATCAGGCAGACATCATAGGCCGTCCTATGATGCCCTATGATCGTGACAGACAGACACAGAGATTTCTTAAATTTATACAGCGATGACAGTTGTTTTTAGAATGTTTGTTTTAACATTTGACTCTTCGTTTACACCTTAAAATAATCCCTTGTTTTCAAATGTATTAAAAAAAATAACTAGTCTATATCCCAAGTGTCTTTCATCCCATGTTTCTCCCAACAATTTCTTCAAATAAGTAAAGAATATTTCAATACCACAGAATGATAAAATATTAAAATTGCTAATTTATGAATGTTAAATAACACTTCCACCACCAGGTGCTAATTTATGCTAATTTATGAATGTTATTGTTAATGTATGCTAATTTATGAACGTTAAATAACACTGCCACCGATAAGATAGACCTGCCTGGGTGGCTGACATCTTGGCCGTGTCAGTTGCCATGGCCAAGATGTGTAGAGTGATGATATAGAGTGAAGTGGTGATATAGAGTAAAGTACAAGGAGACGAAGAGGAGTGATGTCTGAAGACTTGAGTTGAGGTTTGATTGGACACAGCAATAATGATAGAAGGACTACAGCTCCTGACCAGATAGAGTGATGATACGGAGTGAAGTACGAGGAGACGAAGAAGAGTGATGGCTGAAGATAGAGTTGAGGTTTGATTGGACACAGCAATGATGATAGAAGGACTACAGCTCCTGACCAGATAGAGTAATGATATATAGAGTGAAGTACGTGGCGGTAATGCACCTGTAAGCTGGTTGCCAACCGCCAATCAAATCTAAAAGAAGAAGAAGAAGAAGAACCAGGATATCAAGTTGAACTAGTTGCTGTTCATCTGAATTTAGTGTGGAGCAAGCTAATGAGCAAGTTTGTGAGCTTCTGTTGGACATAAACATGAAAAAAGCTGATGGAATAAAACACTATCACAGACTACATAATCTACATGTTAACTTAAGTGGCGAAATGAACAAAGCAACAGCCATTCATTAACTTACCAGTTAGAATTAAGCAGACACTCCGGGAAATGAATTTTGGTCTATGGGGAAAACTACATTGTTTGGAAGTAATCACTGCTCCATGACCCACATGACTTCCACTTTCCAAAGTTTTTATTGAAGTCTTCTTCTTCTTCTTTTAGATTTGATTGGCAGTTGGCAACCAGCTTACAGGTGCATTACCGCCACGTACTTCACTCTATATCATCACTCTGGGCAGGAGCTTTAGTCCTTCTATCATCATTGGTGTGTCCAACTGAACCTCAACTCTATCTTCAGACATCACTCTTCTTCGTCTCCTCGTACTTCACTCTATATCATCACTTCACTCTATACCATCACTCTATCTGGTCATGAGCTGTAGTCCTATCATCATTGCTGTGTCCAATTGAACCACAACTCTATCTTCAGACATCACCCTTCTTCTCACTCTTCTTCGTCTCCTCGTAATTCACTCTATATATATATATATATATATATAGATATATATATATACATATATATATCGGCGCCACACCAGTCGGCTGCCTTTTGCAACAGCGGCTCGATTCCGAGTTTTTTTTTCCCTTCCTCTCTCTTTTGATCACTTTTTTTTTCACCCCACTTATATCACGGACACACAGATCGTCCCAAATGTCTCCTGAGCCGGTGGATGGAGCCACTGTTTATAGCAGGATACGATACAACAGGGAAGAGCTGCTAGCATTTAACCGCCACCCGGTCCCACTGGAAAAACTTGACATACCGAGAGAACTGAGGCGAAAACGCCGCGGCTGCCGGGCTGGAGTAAGGCGGAGGACAAAAAATATAAGGTACATGACCCTCCCTTCCATCTGTTGTCATGGGAAATGTACGGTCGATACTGGGAAAGTTAGATGAGCTAGCGGCTATCTCCCGTTATGATAGCACTTACCGGGAGTGCTCTCTCCTTTTGTTTACTGAGACGTGGCTAACTGAACTAGCAGCAGATGCTAACATTGAGCTGGAGGGTTTTCACATGATACGAGCTGACCGAACACCAGAGAGTGGCAAAACTAGGGGCGGTGGAGTGATAATGTATGTTAACAACAACTGGTGTAGACCGGGACATATCACTGTTAAACAACGACACTGCAGCAAAGACATTGAGTTGCTAGCTGTTAGCATGAGGCCTACATATCTCCCGAGAGAACACTCACAACGTGATCTGCATTGTTGTTTATGCAAATCCGACGGCGAACGCTGGGACAGCGCGTGACGTCATCCATTCAGTAACCAGCAGGCTGCAGACAGAACACCCAGATGCTCTTCTCCTCATCTCAGGCGATTTCAACCACGTTTCACTGTCTCCCATTCTGCCCACTTTCACTCAGTATGTCACATGCCACACTAGAGACAATAAAACACTGGATTTGTTCTACGCAAACACTAAGGAGGCGTACACCTCATCACAACTCCCCCCACTTGGGAGATCGGATCACAACTTGGTTCATCTCCGACCGGTGTACAAACCCCTAGTGCACAGACAACCTCCGGCCATGCACACTGTGGTGTTATGGTCTGAGGAGACAATGGACACTCTAAAGGACTGTTTTGAAGCCACTGCCTGGAAGCAGCTCTGCGATCCACATGGTGAGGACATCGATGGCCTCATTCACACCTTCACGGGCTACCTCAGCTTCTGTGTGGACAAATCCGTTCCCACCAAGACCACTACGGCGTCACTCAAACAACAAACCCTGGATCAACCCTGAGATAAAAACACTTCTGAGAGAGAAGAAGAGGATCTTCAGGTCGGGGAACAGGGAGATGCTGAAGTCCGTACAGAGGGAGCTGAGGAGAAAGATCAGAGAAGGCAAGGACAGCTTCAGGAAGAAGATGGAGGACAAGCTGCAACAGAGCGACATCAGCGGGGTCTGGAGAAACCTCAAAACCATCTCGGGGCTCCAGAATACCTCCCCCCAGGCCACGGGGGGCAGGGAGTGGCGAACAACCTGAATCTGTTTTTCAATAGATTTGACCAACCGCCCTCCCCCCTGTCTGCACAACAACCACTGCTGCCTCTAAGAAATCAAGTCCTGCTACCCACTCCCCACTCCACCGACACCCCCCCCCCCACTCCCAACACACAGCCCCCCATCCTGACCCTGACCAAGACCCAGGTGAGGACGGAGCTGAGGAAGATCAAGGCGAGGAAGGCGTCGGGACCGGACGGCATCAGCGCAAAGCTCCTCAAGTCCTGTGCAGACCAGCTGTGTGGGATTGTGACGTATATCTTCAACATGAGCCTGAAACTGGGGAGGGTACCACAGCTGTGGGTAAACATCTTGTGTGGTACCTGTACCAAAAACTTCCCACCCCAAAGACCTGAACAGCTTCAGACCGGTGGCCTTGACGTCCCACTTGATGAAGACCCTGGAGAGACTGCTCCTTGCTCATCTCCGCCCCCTGGTGGAACCAGCGATGGATCCACTCCAGTTCGCCTACCAGCATGGCATTGGGGTGGAGGATGCGGTGATCTTCCTCCTTCACCGTTCTCTGTCCCACCTGGAGAAGCCCGGGAATATGGTGAGGATCATGTTCTTTGACTTCTCCAGTGCTTTCAACACCATCCAACCGATGATCCTGAAGGACAAGCTGCTGCGCGCAGGGGTGGACCAGCACCTGTCATCATGGATCCTGACTACCTCACGAACCGGCCTCAGTTTGTGAGAGCCCGGGACTGTGTTTCCGACACGATCATCAGTAGCACGGGGCCCCCCAGGGAACGGTGCTGGCTCCCTTCCTGTTCACTCTTTATACTGCGGACTTCTCACACAACACAACACATTGCCATCTACAGAAGTTCTCTGATGACTCTGCGATCGTTGGTCTCATCTCAGCGGAGATGAAGCTGAGTACAGAGGGCTTATCCAGGACTTTGTGGACTGGTGCCATCGGAACTGCCTCCAGATCAACGCGAGGAAAACTAAGGAGCTGGTGGTGGACTGCCGCAGGCATGGGCAGCCCCTCACAGCACCAGTAAATATACAGGGAACAGACATCGAGATGGTGACATCCTACAAGTACCTGGGTATTCATCTGAACAATAAACTAGACTGGTCACACAATACTGACGCACTCTACAAGAAGGGACAGCGCAGGCTGTTCCTGCTGAGGAGACTCAGGTCTTTTGGTGTACAAGGGGCGCTGCTGAAGTCATTCTATGACACGGTGGTGGCATCAGCCATCACTTTTGGAGTGGTCTGCTGGGGCAGTGGCATCACTGCAGCCGATAGGAAGAGACTGAACAAACTGATTAAGAAAGCTAGCTCTGTCCTGGGGCAACGCCTTGATCCGATGGAGGAGATAGGAGAGAGAAGGACGGTGGCTAAACTGTCATCTCTGCTGGAGTCCGAGTTCCACCCTATGCAGGGCATGCTGGATGCACTGAGGAGCTCATTTAGCAGCAGACTACATCATCCCAGGTGCACAACCGAGAGGTTTCGTAGGTCCTTCCTACCAACGGCTGTCAGACTGTACAACCTAAGCAGGGCTGCTCGCAGAGATAGCAAAAAGACGTAACAAACTAATAGTTTTTTTTGAATGCAAAAGATGCAATAGACTTACACAATGGTCCTCTCCGGCATACAACTAGGAACATACCGGTCGCTATGGAGGGTGAGAATATGTATGGGCACATAGTCATACCATGTGGGATGGCTAAATAGACGGTTATGCTGTTTCATCCCACCTAGCAACAATGCTCTGCACTGTGTGTGTTTATATATTTACATATTTATTCCATCTAGCTACAATGCTCTGCACTGGGTGTGTTTATATTTATATATCTATACATTTATTCCATCTAGCTACAATGCTCAGCACTGGGTGTGTTTATATTTATATATCTATATATTTATTCCATCTAGCTACATTGCTCCGCACTGTGTGTGTTTATATACTTGCATATTTATTCCACCTAGCTGCAATGCTCCGTACTGTGGGTGTTTATATATTTACATATTTATTCCATCTAGCTACAATGCTCTGCACTGTGTGTTCATATATTCATATATTTATTCCATCCAGCTACAATGCTCTGCACTGTGTGTCTGTGTGTGTGTGTGTGTATATATATATATTTTATAGTAATATGTACATATGTATATTAGCTGCTCTTGCTTGCTTGTTTTTTTTTTTTTTCTTGCCTTCTGATTGTTGCTCTGAGTGTTGCTATCCCTGTGCTGTTGCAATCCTGGAATTTCCCCGTTGTGGGACTAATAAAGGCTTATCTTATCTTATCTTATATCATCACTTCATTCTATATCATTACTCTACACATCTTGGCCATGGCAACTGCCATGGCCCCTGGAGGGGCAGTGCCCCACTATACCACCACACACTCTATATGTCTATTGAAGTCTATCAGAGTGTCGCAGCTGTCTTACTATATGGCTATGACGTGGCCCTATGGTGTGATCGCACACACAAATGAGTGGACACATCTCAAAGGGGCAATACATGAAAAGCACCGTATTAACATATAAAATAATATTCAAAAAATTCCTGCATCCACATCCTGATCCGAATCACCACCAAAATCTAATCATTTGTTCCCCGTTCCATTACACACTTTTCCTGAAAATTTTCATCAAAATCCGTTCATAACTTTTTGAGTTATGTTGCTAACAGAAAAAACAACCAACCAACCAAAAGACAAACCAACAAACCAATGCCATTAAAAACATTACCTCCGTCCTCCCTTGGTGGAGGTAATTAGCTTTTATCAGTATGACATTTCACCAGTATTACGAGAAGGTTAATAACAAATCAATCTCTGTTTTCTGATTTGCTGACATCACAGCACATCCCTCAACAAAAGACTAAAATGTGTATGTACCATTTCTACACATACAAACACACAAACACACACCATACAAATGCCACAGGATGTATTTCATCCCCCATCATGTCTGAAGATGACCATGATCTTAGTTGACAAGTTATGGCGGAACTACAACATGATATCATATCATCATGCCTGGCAGACCCCAAACACAGATAGTCTGACTGCACAGAGAACTAAAAAGAGGAAAAACAATCGACATTACAAAGTAAATCTTACTGTTATATGATTATGGGTTATGGAGAGTAGAGTTTCATAGCACCACATTATATTTTATATTTAATTTTCCCTATTTTGACAATCTACTAAGAGCTTTTGCGTCAAACTTTGCACCTTGCTCCAGTGCTTTTGTTAGTTTCTGTCAGAGCATAGTCTGTTTTTTACGCTTTGCTTCATTCCATCTAATAATTACCAGTAGACAGCTTGCCCACTTTGTGCTGCAAAAAGGGCACTCATTTAAAGAGGTATGGCAGTGGCACAACCTGAGCACATTGGTATTTTAGTGCATTTTATGAAAATGTGCATCTGATCGGGGAAAAAAGAGATCTGCAGTCAGAAATGCATTGTTAAAGATGAACAGGACCTGATTTTTTTTTTTTAAATACATCAACAAAATGTTTAAAAAGGTGCAGAATTAAAGTCTTTGTATTCCTCAAAAATAATACATTGATGAAAATATATTTTAATAATTTTTATGAGTCCTAAATAATCATAATATTTACTGAGCAGTTTGATGATGAGACTGCAGTCTAAGGGCCTGTACTTAAATAGCTTTTTCTAGTCTCAAAGACCACTCAAAGTGCTTCACTAGTACTAACCCTGTATTCTAAGGGCCTATCAGAGATGGATACCTATGCTCCAGTAGCTAGTAACATTGATATATGATACCCTAGACAAACTGACTCCAATATCTGTTGCAGTGACTGAACAGATGATAGGTTTGTTTATCTCTGCTCTTTGTGTAGCGCATGTCACGATGCACCGACTGGCAAAAGTCCACCACAGACCTTGCGACAGATGTGCTTATCTGCCAGGATGTCCAGTCTTACCCCGTGTAACTGAGAGTGGTCCACCACAGACCTGTGTCAGATATTGTTTTTAGTTCTGCCAGGATGCCCAGTTTCACCCTCCACGCCCTTGGTAATACCTCTATCTGCCAAGAATGTGCCGCTAGTCCAGCTAAAGCTAGCGGTACTCAAATACTTTGCAAGCAGTTTCATGAAATGGTCAGTCAGAAAGCAACTCATACCGGTTCGGACGTCGCCCGGGTGAACAAGGTCAGGAGTTCCTGGCAGCGGAAGGCGAAGGGCAGAGCTGCATGGAGGAATCTGATCAGACCTAAATGAAACAGTCATTGTTGCCCCCGACAGACTGCTATGATGATGATGATGAGACAGGACATGGCTAACATTTTCAATGCAAATGGATGCCATATTCTGTAGGCAATTATAATGGTTGACAGCACCTTCAGCATTGTGATAACAGAATACACAAACAATTGTTCATTGCATTTATTGTAACCATAGTCATCAGGGGCAGCTCGGTGGAGCAGTGGTTAGCACTGTGGCAGAACAGCAAGAAGGTCACGGGTTTGATCCTTGACCATCATGGGTTTGATCCCACCCCTGACCATCGGTGACCCTTCTGTGTGGAGACTGTATGTTCTCCCCGTGTCTGCATAGGTTTCCTCTGGGTACTCTGGCTTCCTCCCACAGGGATTCTAAATTGTCCTTAGGTATGAATGCGAGAGTGAAAGGTTGTCTGTCTCTCTGTGTTGGCCCTGCGACAGACTGGCCATTTGTCCAGGGCGTACCATGCCTCTCGCCTAAAGATGCTGGGATAGGCTCCAGCCCCCCAACCCCGGGACCCAAAAAGGATCAAGTGGTAGAAGATGAACTAATGAAGAATTGTAAGTAAGCTGTCTATATGAAACATGACATATCTATGGCCAGTAAAAATGTCACAGCCGGCCACAGCCAACAGCATGACTGGGTTGATGTCACATGTCTCAACCAACTGTCATGATACTGTCTCAAGTGTATGTAGGTCATGTTTTGTATTTCTTCATCTTTGTTTATTTAGTATTAAGTGTGGTTTGTTGTATTTTTGGTATCTGAGTTTGTCCTCTTGTTTCTGTTCTTAGTTTTCTGTTATTTTATCTTAGTGTGGTTATTGGATGTATTACTGGATTATCATTCATTCCAATTTTTTTCCAGTGTTTATATCCGTCCTTGTTGTTAGATCTACTTTTGCAGTTTCAGTATTTATTAGTATTGCATTATTAGCCTTCCTCAGTTTTGTATCCTCACCCTCTCCTCAGTTCTCTCCTTAAGTGTATTTTTAGTTTGCCTCTTCTTCTATCTGGTCCATGCTTAATTATCATTCTTAGTGTATTCTTGTTCATGTATTTGTTTCATGATTTTCATTCATTTCAGTTTTTGCTTTTATTTTAACAGTCCCGTTGTTCATTTCCTTGTGTCACGCCTGTCAATTATTTGTTCTGATTATCTTCACTCATGTCACCCAGACCTGTTCATCATTTGGTTCATCCCTGCTTCCCTTTTTAAGGACTGCTGCTCGGCTCACTCCTCGCTGCATCCTTCTTGTTTCCAGACGGAGTCCCCATCTCTCTTGTTATTTTGTATCCTGTGTGCGTTCCACACTTTATCCCCCGTCTCACCAGCATTCCTATACACCTCAGCATTCATGCTGTCTTCTCCGTTAATCCTGCCCTTATTTGTAAGTTTGGTGTTTCTGTATATGTTGTGTTTTTTGTTACTAAATGTGCCAACTCACAGCTTGCAATTGGTGTTTTCAGTCCGCCCTTGCAAAGGCAATTTATGACAGAAGGACGCTGCCAGTATAAGACACCAGCAACTGTGAGTTTGGGGGGGGGGGGGTTCCCCCTTCTCTTTTTCCCTTCCTTCATTTTTTCCTTTCAGTCCATTCTTTTGCTGAGATGTCAGCCAGTATGAACTTTGACAGTGTTTGTGGACTGAGTGAGGTGGAGTGCTGGGCTATGGGAATTTTAGGGAACATTATATCGGAGGCTTGTGTCTCCCGCACTCCCAAAGCGGCCCGGGGATGTCTGGATGGTGCGGCGCAGGTGCTTGAAGCATACCCTTGCCTGTGGAGTCATCTGGAGTTCACGGGCCTACTCATCTCCATTATGAACCCACAAGACATGCTCCGCGGGCTGGGGAAGACCTCTCCTCCACCTGTACCTGCGCCGACAAAGAAGCGTCCTCGGGTATGGAAGGCTTGCTCACCTCACCAAGAGCCTGTGTCCTCACCCGCTCGCCAGACGATGTCCATTGTTCCTGGAAGGACATAGTCTGAGCCTGCAGCTGCAGCTACCATCAAGCCCTGGGAATTAAGGCAAGTGTTTTTTCATTCTCCTTCACTTAAAAATTAACTGTCTTGCCTTATTCCTGGTGGTGAGGCTCAGTAGCAGCAGCCCAATTTAGCTGAGCTCTCACCGCCTGCTGCTGTTACTCCTCCCTCACCTGTTTCTCCCATGCTTTCCTCTGTTTACCCTGAGTATCCACCAGTCCTGGGAGGGAGCCGCCGGACGACAGAGGAGCCTGCGGCCCTGGAGAGTCCAGCTCCAGCCCTGCAGACACGGGAGGAGAGTGTCCCCTGTGTCCTGAAGCCTAAGCCAACAGGAGAGTGTCCCCTGGTTTCAGTGTCAAAGGACTTAACGCCATCGGTGAGCTGATCCTCAGCTCCTGCCGCTGCCTCTGGAAGTCCACCAGCGTCAGCCACTCAGTCTTGGGTTCCATCTGCGTCAGCCACCACATCTGGGGTTCCACCAGTGTTCACCACCATGCCTGGAGTTTCACCAGCATCAGCTGCTGCGCCTGGGGTTCCACCAGCTTTGTCTGCTATCCTGCCTGCTGCTCGGGCCACCGCAACAGAGTCGTCAGAGTCTGGGATGGCAGTGGAGCTTGAGTCTAGGCAAGTACTCTGTTCTGTTTCAACTCCATCAGTTCTAGAGAAATCTTGTCTAGCTCGTGGTGGGGAGGATCAGCCGCAGATGTCCTCTGCTCCTGAATCCTCCTCGTCAGGCTCCACTGCTGCCAGTAACTGTGTTCCAGTATTTTCCTCTTCCTCCCTGTCCGAGGTGGCCGTGTCGGGAGAGGATGCCCAGGCGATTGGATTTGAGACATCTCAGCTAGAGACGCCAGAGTCCTGGACAGCGGTGGAGCTCGAGCTAAGGTAAGTTCTCTTTTTTGTCTATACGTTAGCAGTATTAGAGAAATATTGTTTAGTTCTTGGGAGGAGAACCAGTCACAGTCACCGGCTGCTCCTGAGTTCTCCTCGCTGGGCTCCACTGCTGCCGGTGATAGTAACCCGGTGTATGTTTCTTCTCTTCTGTTCGAGCCCTTGCCTGGGTCCCCTGAAGTCACCGTGGGTCTTCCTTCTCCGCCTTCATCTGGTTCCCTGCTGATCAATCGTCTTCTTTGCCTGGTTTTCTCGTGAGTCAGCTGTTTTGTTTCACCTGGGTTCTTCGTGGGTCCTTCTTCACCTGAGGTCGCCGTGGGTCCCCCTTCTCTACCTGAGGTCGCCATGGGTCCGCCTTCTCCGCCTGAGGTCGGCGTGGGTCCTCCTTCTCTGCCTAAGGTCACCGTGGGTCCTCTTTCTCTGCCTGAGGTTGCCGTGGGTCCTGCCGTGGGTCTTCTGTCTTTGCCTGAGGTTGCCAAGGATCATCCATCTTGGCCTGAGGTCATCACTGGTCATCAGTCGTCATCTAAGGCTGCTGCTGATCAGCCATCATCGCCGCCTGGTTTCCTCACTGGGCAGTCATCCTCGTCATCGGGTTTCCACCCCTCAGCCCCTGTGGTCCACGGAAGGCACTGGTTCCAGCTACTGCCTCCAGGAAGGGGTGCGTTGTGCCTCCTCCTGCATGTCATGCCTCCTCTCAGGAGACCACCCAATGAACTCCTCTGTTTTTTTTTGGTCCCTCTGGAATTCTGGGAGGCCACCTGACCTTTTCCACCAGGTGATAAGGGGGTTCTGGGACTCTGGGAGACCACCTGAACTGTGTTATTTTTTCATTCAGTATCCTTAGTATTCTGTTGACACTTTATCCGCTCACTGTTGTGAGTCATGAGCATTTTTTTTGTTGTTGTTTCAGTCCCTCCTACCCTGGTTTCCCTCACCACCCTCCCAGGTTTGATGTTGATGATTCCTGTTTTGTTTTGGTTTTTTGTTTTTGGTTTTTTTTTTTTGGAGGGGGGGGTTATCTTGGTGTTTTTTCTTTTTGATGTTACGTTGAGGTGTCTGGGAATCCACCCCTTGAGGGAGGGGCTCTGTCATGATACTGAGCACGGGTGGACAGCCGTGCTCAGGTCTCAAGTGTATGTAGGTCATGTTTTGTATTTCTTCATCTTGGTTTATTTTGTATTGAGTATGGTTTGTTGTATTTTTGGTATCTGAGTTTGTCCTCTTGTTTCTGTTCTTAGTTTCCTGTTATTTTATGTTAGTGTGGTTATCGGATGTATTTCTGGATTATCGTTTATTCCAATTGTTTTCCTGTGTTTATATCCATCTTTGTCCTTAGATCTACTTTTGTAGTTTCAGTATTTATTAGTATTGCATTATTAGCCTTCCTCAGTTTTGTATCCTCACCCTCTCCTCAGTTCTCTCCTTAAGTGTATTTTTAGTTTGCCTCTTCTTCTATCTGGTCCATGCTTAATTATTATTCTTAGTGTATTCTTGTTCATGTATTTGTTTCATGATTTTCATTCATTCCAGTTTGTGCTTTTATTTTGACAGTCCCGTTGTTCATTTCCTTGTGTCAAACTCTGTTCACGGGCTGTCACACCTGTCAGTTATTTGTTCTGATTTTCTTCACTCGTCACCCAGACCTGTTCACCACTCCTCGCAGAGTCCTGCTCGTCTCCAGATGGAGTCCCCGTCTCTCTTGTTGTTTTGTATCCTGTGTGTGTTCTATACTTTATCCCCCGTCTTACCGGCATTCCTATACGCCTCAGCATTCGTGCTGTCTTCTCCATTAATCCTGCACTTATTTGTAAGTTTGGTGTTTCTGTATATGTTGTTTTTTGTTATTAAATGTGCAAACTCACAGCTCATGATTGGTGTCTTCAGTTCACTCTTGCCAGGGAAATTTATGACACCAACCAGTTAAAGCAAGAGTAAGTCCAACACCTACTGGCCAGGAGGTCGGATTTTTTTTTTATTTAATTTTGTATACTTTATTGATCCCCAGAGGGGAAATTGAGGGCATGCACCTGGATGGATGAAGCAGCCACGGTACAGCGCTATCCCTTAAAAGGAACTCCGATTATATTGGCATGTTAGCTCTATATGCTTTATTTTTATGTTAGTAACATAACTATAATATAATTTTTTTGAAAATAATTCCCAGTTTTATATATTTTTAAAAAACTTTATTACAGTGTAAATTGCCATTTTTGTTTACTTCGCAATGCATTCTGGGTAGTGACGTAGAATGGTTGCAGCTGTCTTATTACAAGCCAAGAAGCGAAGCTACCAACTACTGCCATTTGTCAGTGAAAATGCCACATTGAGCGGCTTTTGGATGTAATTTCCAATCAAAGGGAAATAAAGAGAGCGGGGTAAGCCTCCATAGCTTTCCTAAAGAGGGAAAGTTGATGAAAAAGTGGGGCGGCAGCGGCTCAGGAGGTAGAGCAGGCCGTGTAATAACCCGATGGTTGGCGGTTCGCATCACGCTCTCCCCAGATATCCTGCCGTTGTGTCCCTGGGCAAGACACTTCACCCGCGTTCCCTCCAGTGCCCATAACACTGGGTATGAATGTGTAAAAATGTTTAAATGCTCGGTGGTGGCCGGAGAGGCCGTTGGCGTGGATTGGCAGCCACATTTCCGTCACTCTGTGTCTGTGATCACGTGCTATAGCGCACGCTTGATAAAGCTGACATATATATTAATCACGCTGTGATAAAGCATGATATCGCTCAAAGCGCTTGCATGAGACATGTCTGTGATCACGCGCTATAGCGCACGCCTGATAAAGCTGACATTGTGGAGGCACGAAATAAGTGCAGGCGGACACGGCGAACTGAAGTTTAAAAGGGTGTTTTATTTATCCTCCATCACGAGGGTTCACCCCAGTGCTGTGGGAGCGTGCTGGAGCGAGCCCTCTGCAACAAGTAATGCAAGTGGTCAAAAAAAAGAGAGAGCAAGCGATATGCAGTTGACTTATATACCCAGCTACAGACAATACATGCACAGCAGTAAAGCATGGACATTTGCATTAGAGTCACACATATCAATAGCAGGATTACTGGCGCCGGGATTAGACAAAGAGAGGCTGCCTATTGATATCAGTCCATACATCTCACTGTCCTGCTAATTGCTCCAGCTGAGCGCTCTGCTTGTCCCGTAGGCTGTGGGGGTCGCCACAACATATGTATTAATCACGCTGTGATAAAGCACCATATTGCTCAAAGCGCACGCTTGGCTTGACATGTCAAAGATCTGGCTGGCAGTCATTTGGAACGACTTTGGAGCACTGCTTATGGACGTTCAACCCGCAGTGTGAGAAAGCAACAGAGAAATTGCTTTATGTTGCTGAGAGTCCATATTTATCAGTTCAGTGCCCATCATGCTTGTAGAAAATTTTTTGTGTTTGAGCATTCTATTGTAAGTAAATCAACAATATATAAGTTTCACCTTAAAATAATGCTTCCTCAAGTGCACGCTTGAGACACTCAAAGCAGAGAGACACTCGCGGAGCGGAGAGACACTCGAGCGCACGCTATATCGCTCATTTGAGCGATATAGAGCTTTATCATAGTGTGATAAATATATATATATATATATATATATATATATATACATATGTATATATCAGCTTTATCAAGCGTGCCCTTGATAAAAATTCGAAATGGTGACAAAATTCGAACCATGATTCGCACCTAGGGCCACTTTAGAGTCTCCAATTAACCTAACCTGCATGTTTTTGGCCTGTGGGAGGAAACCCCCGCAGATAAAGGGAGAACATGTAATGAATGAATCTTGTCTCTATCACCTTTCAACTGCCTTCTTCCACCTAAAAAAACATAGCCCGACCCCGTCCCTCACTCACCTTCTCCACTGCAGAAACCCTCATACATGCATTTATCACATCCAGACTCGACTATTGTAATAGCATTCTTTACGGCTCATCATCCAAAGTCCTCCAGAAACTTCAATATATTCAGAATTAAGCCGCCCGTCTCCTTACCCAGTCCTGCTACTGCGACCACATCACCCCATCCTCCAGAACCTCCACTGGCTCCCAGTCTCACAACACATACAGTTCGAAGTCCATCTCCTCACCTTTAAAGCCATCCATCACCAGGCCCCTTTGATCTTACCAACCTGCTGCACCGGCACACACCCCACCCCAGCCCACCCCCGCTGCCACCGTTCCTCTGACGCAAACCTCCTCTCTCCACCACATAGAACCAAGCACAGAACCTGCAGGGACAAAGCCTTTTCCATCACCGCCCCCTCCCTCTGGAACTCTCTCCCGCTGCACAGTTTTTGTCATGTACGGGGCTGGTGTTTCATGACCTGTGGCTTCAGCCTTTGATTATCTTTTTCAGCTGGCAGATTATTGGTCCATTCTGTCAGTCTTCAGCCACAGCCCTCCTCTCACCTCTCTCTGCCAGACACCTATCAGCCTATTGCCATCACCTGGGATTCCACACATACACACAAACACACCAGACACTCATGCATACTGATTCATCCACTCTGCCACGCACCTGTTTCCACTTGCTGCTCGTTAGTATCTGGGGGTATTTCTGGCCGGCAGTGGAAACACTCAGTGGGTTGGCATCAGTCAGTCTACATGGATGATCTGGATCGCTCTCCCCTGGACTGCTAGTGTTGTGTTTCCAGAGCCTTGTGGCTCCAACATGATGTAAGTCTCCTGTTGTATTATTTTTCAGCCCTCTCCTGTCCGCAGCCCAGTTCCGCCCTGGGAGCGCGTGGGCTTGCCTGTTGAGCTTGTAGCCAGTCATCTTCACCATACTACTCATCATTTAGACAGTTGTTATGGACACTTTGTACCTCATTTTTCCTTTGTTAATAAACACGTTAAACTTCACCTGCGTTTGGGCTCGCAATTCGTATGTTCGCTGCACTATTACGCAGCAGACATGACAGTTTTAAACTCCTTAAAATCATCACTCAAAACCCACCTGTTCAGACTTGCTTTTAATCTTTAATTTTAATTGTGCAGGTTTTTTTTCTCTAATGTAAAGTGTCTTCAAGTGCCTTGGAAAGCGCTTTACAAATAAAATGTATTATTATTATTATTATTATTATTAATGCTATTTCAGTGGCAGTCATGCAGCTCCTACTTCCAGGAACACACAAGGAAACAGCATGCACTGGAATTTTCTGCTTTTTTAATGGACAGAGTTGTAACAGCTACAATCTAATCACCTGTCATTATGCCTTGGTGAAAATGGAAGTATACAGTAATCCGTTATCAGTTAATGTGGTCTGTGTGTGTGTGGTTGTATCTGTCCATTTGTCTGTCTGTCTGTCTGTCCTTTTGTCTGTCTGTTACCAGCCTTTCAGCTCGCCCAGTCAAAATTAAGTGCAACTAAAGGCTTGTATCATTGTATGACAATGTTTTCTCGACTTTTAATTTGCCAGAATTTCAAGATAAGGTTTTGTTTTTGAAATAAGCACAAATTTAATTCACCTTTACCGTCAATGAAGCCAGGAAAATGCTATTGTAATAACTATGCCGGGCCACTAGAGGTGACAGTGTGACTTTTTTTTTTACAGCACATGGATGACTTCCTGTCACAGTTGATCTCTAGCTGAGAGATAAATACCGGTTATATAATAGCGGTTATTGGAAAAGCAACATGTATTCAGCAACTACACCATTTATTCATCACATCAATTGTTTTCACACTGGTTTTGCCATTTTGTTTTGCAGAGGAAGGACGAGGTATTGGCCGAATCACAAGCTCGTCCCTAAGCCCTCAAGCCCTGAGCCCTTGTAGACTTAGTGGTGTGTGAGTGTGCAAGGGCTTGAAATGGTATAAAAGGAATGGGACACTTTATGACATTTCATGTGTCCCATTTGTGGGATTTGGACTTTTTATTTTAAGAATGATTTCATGTTAAACGCCAAGGAACAGAAGGAATCAATTGCCTAATCAAAATATCTTGCAGGTGCTAGCCTTACAGAGTGAAAGAGAGGTGATTATGAAAAAAAAATTACTATTTATTGAAATTACACAAAAGGATTGATAATGTCTGCACTATAGTATATTAATTTTTTATGTATTTATCCTTTATTTATATGTTATGTGTTAAATGCAGTATCTTAAATCCTTAGTTAAAGTCATCCACTGGCTTACTAAATAATCATAATCAATAACACAGGGTTACAAAAATTATTTTTTTGTAAGTTATCTGTATTTTTTCAACTGAGTTAAGACAATTTTGCACCGCTGAATCCGAAAATGACATCTGTTTCTCTCAATCAGGTGCTAAGCAAAAACCTGTACTTACTTAGTACTTACTTAGTACTGTGCAAGTACTTACCTTTGGTAAGTACATGTAAATTGAATGTTATGTCATCATTGTTCAAAATTCAGAGAATTTCAAGACATAAAAAAGAATTTTGCATCATATAAAGCGAAAATACCCGTACATGTAAACAAAAATGTATAAAACAACATGTGGCCATAATTCAAAAAGTTGACCTAATTGAACAAAACCAATGTGATTTTTGGATTCAGCACATCAAAATTGTCCTAAATCAGCTAAAAAAAACTTAAACAATAAATTTGGTGTTGACCAGTGTAATCAATCAGTATGCCAGCTGAATACTTACTTGAAACCTTAAGCAGATGTGTTTCTGTGGCCCGTGAATTTGGAGTCATGTTCACTACAAAGCTCAGTAAACTACAATGTTTGTTCATTGCTCCCTGTTTGTAAATAAAAAATGTTTTATCATGCAACTATAGACACACTGCAGACCAGTGAGCTACATTATACTGACATGTAAACATCTTCTTTTTAGTGATGTGTGGAGTTGTCCCTTCCATGCTTCTGTGTTTACCGGTTTGCTTGTTTTTTTGTTTGTTTTTTTTGTGGGGTGGAGCAGGGGTGAAGGGGTGGTCAGTGATGAACAGGTGACGAATCAGGAGCTTTTCCTTGAGAAGCCCCGACATGGCGCTCTGAACTGTGGGTAATTCCCTTACCTTAAGTCAGCACGCTATGCTGACTTAAGGTATGGGCTCATTTAAGGGCTCAAGAAGTCAGCGAGTGAGCAGTCAGCCACTTCCTGATTTCAGATTGGGATAGCCCTTCACTTCACATGAACACGCCTAAAGTCAGTGAGTCTGCAAGGGAGGAGAATGAGATTCGACCATTTTCTTCCTGGAGTTTGCTAAAAACTACAAGTCCCAACATTCCTCACCCCAAAAACATTCGTGGGGTTGGTTAGGTAACCGTACTGATGCCTGTCCAAAATTAAGCAAATGTAAATGAATGAATGAATGAATGAATGAATCTTTATTTCGGATAGATTAAAAGTAAAGATTAAAAAGAAAGAGAATAATATAACAAAGGGGAAAAAATCCAACAAGGTCAAATTAAACAATAACTCCTCTGATTATACAGTTCAACATAAGTTATCCGAAATGGGTGATGGCTGAAGCCACAGCTTTTCTGTCTATGACAAACGTTTGTGTTGTAATTATTTATATTAGTTTCTCATACAGTTACTCGGGGATTAACAACTGTATGACTGTATTCAACAACTGTATGACAACTGTATTCAAAACCGCTGGACTAAAGTGGCCAACTGGTTTAAAAAATGGTATTTGCCGGTAGAGAATCGCTCTGCCAAGAACGGCCTACCATTGGCCACTTTTTGATCTCGCTGTCTGTCCACAGCAGACCACTGCAGCAGACACCTGCACAGGGTAAGTTTTGGGCTTAAATTATGCAGCGATTTCATATTAAAACACCATAACTCCTACAACTGCAGTATTTGATTCTTAAAGGTTAAGTTTTTTTTCCAATGTCTGATTTTTTTTTCCCCCGTATGGGGACTGCTTGGTTCCATCCATTACTGTAATTTAACCTGCTTTCTAAATAGTTTTCTCTAAAGTTCAGATGATTACCACGGTGTGGCATGCATCACTCATTCACTTTAAAATGATTCACTCACTAAACCAAGCAATTTATTAAGCTGAGGAGAAACATCACATCTGTATTTTTATATACGTAGTGTATATCACATCTGTAACAATAATAACATTTTTATGCTGTTTTCTTTCCTCTTTGTCTCTCTGAGGTCCACGGTGGGTGAACCTGAGGGTCAGCAGTCAGAGCAGCTGTGAAGATAACAGGCTGGAAGCTAAATAAGAATATTACATGTTTACTGTTTAATCCAGAAACTGCTACTGTATTTCAATAAATTGTTTGGAAAAAACTTTGTTTATTGCAAGATTATTTAAGAAACTCAATATTATTACATATAAGTGTGAAACATTCAAACTGTTCTGATTTAATAATCATAATTATGCTTTTACTTTTGGAAATTTTGATATTTTTACCTGCTACTGCATGCCATCGTATATACATGCATTCAGTTAATAAAATCTTTTACTCCATTTTACTTTGTGCTCCTAATTTTACTCTTGTGCTTCTGTATTTTTATGCCTTGCAAAGGCAACATAGGCATAAGGTAATCACTCCATGTGTTTGTGTCTGTCTGTATGTTAGCAGCTTTTCAGCTCACCCACTCAAAATCAACTGGAACTTAAGGCTTGTATTATTGTATCACCACATTTTCTCAACTTTTAATTTCCCACAATTTCCAGATAAGGCTTTGTTTTCAAAATAAACATAAATTTAACTCACCTTCACCATCAATGCAGCTGCAAAAAAAAGGTATTGTAATAACTATGCCGACCCACTAGAAGTGGCAGTGTGACTTTTTTACAGCCCCCCATGTTACCATGCCTCAGGCACCGAGGCATCAGCACCTTGGTGCATTAATTTTAATTATAATATGATGATACACTTAATAGTTTTGTTTTGTTTTGTTTTTTTAAATACTCTTCTGCTCTGGTCCGCTGAGGTGTGTGTCCACTTTGGATGAGGCCAGCACGCATGTGGTTGTGTACTGTACAGTATATGCTTCTCTTTTTTCATCTACCAGGCCAAGCAGTTGACACTTGCACACAACTGTTATCTGGAGTCTCACCCCAGTCCTATGGGTAGCGCAAATGCGCTAAAGCTGGAAACACAAGCTCAACGACCATTTTTTGTGGTAACAATGGCATCATTTTGAGGAAAAAGAGGAATTACCATGTTTCAGTGCTTTTCTCCGCTCAAGCTGCTGCTGCAAAACAATTTGTGTATGTTTATTCTCTTCTTCTTCTTCTTCTTCTTCTTCTTCTTCTTCTTCTTCTTCTTCTAGATTTGATTGGCGGTTGGCAACCAGCTTACAGGTGCATTACCGCCACATATTTCACTCTACATCATCACTGTATATCTTTGTATCAGGAGTTCTTATAAGGAGTTCTGAACAACTCCCTATGTGTGAAAAAATTATCCGTCCTTGGACTGTGTCCTCGACGGCGTCAATAGCTGTGCCAGCCAGCCGGCCGGGAGTTCATCTTTGCCTACCTTGACTTTGGCTGCTGTGTTGATAGCAGCACCTTGTGAATGGGAGACTCAATCTTGTCTATGCGGAGTCAACGCAGTCGAGGCCCCATGGTCAGAAAATTTGGGCTGCACGCGCAGAGCTCTGCGGACACGAGCGGACTGGAGACAATGATGTAAATTTCATCACACAAGCCTCATGGTCGAGCAAATGCAAACAGCAAAACAGTGGAAATACAACATGAATCCAGCTTTATAGGAGTATAGCCTATAGATTAGGCATTAATGCATCAAATTTTAAGGGAATGAAAGAATGAATAGGGAATGTGTGGATGTGGTGCATGGAGGAGGCATGGTGGTGTAACGGAAAATGGGAATATTAATAAATAATAAATATGATCAGGTATGAATTATTTAATTTATATTGATGTATTGGAATCTGAGCTGAAATCTCATTTCATATACATCAGAAAAGTTAATAACACTCGTAAGGGGCACCAGCTTCTATCTTTAAGAAACAATTTGATCTTTAATTTCACTTTATACCTGTTTGATCACTCAATAAATTAATCAATAATCAGTCTCAAAAATTTTCCGTGAATTCGATACCTGGGCTTGAAAACAGACTCAAAATGAAATAAATTCCCAACAACTTCTCTCATTTTTAAATATTTATTAAATGAAATGATGAACAGACATTGTAATTTCCTTAATCATAAAATTAATCTTGTAAATGATAGATTAACAATGTCAATATTTTCGGAACCAGGGTTAACTGAGAAATGAATTTCTATCAGTTTGAGTTAACAGATTATAAAAAAAAAAAAAAAAAAACGCAAATTTATGGAGAAAGTTTATTAATTATGAAAAAGTCCTAAATTAATCTAAGAAAATAAAAATGGAATTTTAATGAAAAAAAGAGTTTATGTTAAGGGCTTCTTAATTTGCATCTGATTAGATATACAAATTATTACCGAACCTCAGACGTTAATTCAGCAGTGGAATTAAAGTTTGCAGCTCACGTGTTCCTCGGTCGATGATAGTTCTGTCGTCCGTCCTCAGCCCAAGATTTCGTGGATGTTAGGGGAAATATCTGCCCGCAGATATTTCAGGGTCCACAGTTCGACCTTTAGATTCAAGCGGTCGAGGGGGGCTGGATCTTGGGCCGTATGACCCACAGTTGAAACGGGTTCTAGCCAGATGGTGCCGATGCTTCTTAAGCGTGTGATGGACAGCTGCGCGTTGATTCCTCAGCTGCACGTGACGTGGAAGCTGTGTCTTCAAGAGGTCTCCGATAATAATTAAAAGATATCTAATCCGATCTCAAATTAAAAAGACTTCGGACTTTAGATAAAAATAGGTAGCTTCTGGTGGGTGCTTGGTCAAGAAAAATATTATAAAATAAAGTCAAGATTAAAGTTTACATATAAACAACCACAAACGGTGGTTTTACAGAAAGTTTAACAAAGAAAAAGTGATGAATAAAAATTGGAGTTTGACTCCGATTAAGAATTGAGCTCAAAGAAATAGGAATTCCTAGGCATTTAAGAGATAAAGAAAATACAAAGTTACATAAATTACGAGTTATCTGCTCTGTGTTCAGAAAAGCGACGCGTGGTTAGACGGTCCTTTGTTCTTCCTTGCTGTGTGTAGACAATGGAGAAGATCAGAAAAAAAAACGAGCAGCCGGAAAGAAATCCGGGGAAAAAGAGGGGGAGGCGAGCCGGACAGAGGATCTGCCAAGAGTGTCCGGAGCAGAAGAGGTCTGACGAAAAAGAGGCTGAAGCCGGAGTCTCTCTCCTTATATAAGCTCTGTTGAGTTTCGCGGGTTTCTGGCCTGACCGGAATCTCAGCCAATGAGCGTCCTTCGTGGGCGGGCTCGATGAACTTTTAGTCCAATGAACAAACAGTCTATTGTTTGGGAGCGCTTTGGAATGAAGAGTTGTCATGCAGAGATTGGCTGTGGGAAGTCACATGGTTTTAGAGGCAAAACTTGATACATACTGGAAGTTAATATTTCCCTTTATGTATTAAACTAAGATAACTTTAGTGATTAGTGTAAATTATAAGCAGTGCTTCTAAATCAACATGCAGGAATAAACATTCATATAAACATTAGCATGCATATATATAAAATCACAGATTAATGCATTTCACACATATTGATTTTCCACATCAAAAACATCAGAGTCCATCTGCATTTTCATAGTTCTGAAAAGAATGAAGGTTTAGAATTGAGTTTGTAATAATGTACTGGTTAAATCCAGCGTTTCCCATAATTTAAGGAAATTTGTGGGTCTGTGTGGCCAGGTCTGTTGCATGTTTTATGGGGGCAATAAAAGTGAAGCCGGACATTGGGGAAATTCCTTAGGCTGGTTTTTAACAAAAGAAAGGGGATTTCAGCTGTGGCCTGGGGGAAGAAAATCCATTTCTTTGCGTTATTCCTGGGTGAAACAAAAATGTCTTTAAGCAGAAAAATAATTGTTGCTGAGCCAAAGTGAGATGATGCTACAGTCCCCCCTCTGGTATCAATGGTGACGTTGATTCAGCGTTGATAGCAATCCTAGGCATCAAATCCCAATTGGCGAGGCTTGATCCAAATGCTGAACTAAAGTTCTGATGTCGATAAGTCTTAAGCTTGTAAACTATTCCAAAGTGTAGGTCCTTAAATTTGGTTTTCTGAAAAACTTCTGGAAATTTCAAAAATAATTTTGGCGTGACCAAAATATAAACATTGTATAATTGTCTAGGATATACTAAAGTTCTGTATAAGCCTGTAAAGACTTAAAAATTCTGGGTACAAAAAAAAAGTGAACTAGAAGTATGTGGATTTTGACATACTTGATTAAATGTTTTGGGTTTGCTGAAAAATATCTAGTCAAAATTTCAAAAACAGTTTAAATGTGCATAAAATCTAAATAAAGTATAAATGATTATTAGTATATACACAAGCATGTATCCAAAAAATCTTAGTCAAAAGCAAAAATAAAATTCTTTCATATTTGAGGTAGATTCAGGACTAATCAATATTGAGGTGACTCAAGGAGGTTCAAATTGAACTTGTTTAGTTAAACTAAACCCATGGTTCCACAGATGTCCAAATCATAGGGGTGTTTGAGGCTTTTGTTCAGTAAAACTGAGTGGGCATAGGATGTCGTTATCCTTCTTTGGATGGCAATGAGAAGTAAATTTGGATTTACTTGCAAAAAGGATAGGATGAGAGAGCATATTCATTGCTAAAGCGGTTAACTGAAAAGCTAATGTTTCTAGCTACTTCTGAGAGTCTAACATAGACATTGGCTGTGTGTGGAGCATAGTCAACCTTTAACACAAAGAGCAAAGAGTTCAAGACCTTGTTGAGTTTGACTGAAGCTTCTGAGCAAGCATTCAAAACCAACACAGTGTCTTGTAAGATTTTGGTAACCATTTGTGGTTCGACAACCTGGCGTTTCGGTTTAGAGGTGTTGACCGAGTTAACAGTGAGCATGCTAAGGTTAACTAGAGGCTCTAACGATGAGGCTCGATGGTTCCAAGGTTGTCATAGCCAGGAGCAGCACTGGGGTTAAGCTCCCAGTGCTCATAAAATGCTCCTTATGGTGTGCGTCTCGAAAAGCCTCTGACAACTAAGTCCAACTCCTAGCCTGCCCGTGTGGTTTAGTCTCTAAGCCCGGCGGAACTACTTTTACTAATAGGAGAAGGGGCGAGGGCGGATCTCTGGCGCCTTAAAACCAGATGCTTCGGGTAGATGGTGGCTCGTCAACCTGGGAAGGTAGCCCATCTAGGGGAAGGTAAACCCTGATTTCAAACCTCCGCTGCCTTGCGGCACACCCGGTCACAGGAAAGGCTTCGGGAGTCAACCCTGAGGAAAAATCCGGAGTCGGAGCCCCTAAGGCAGTTCTCTGTTGTGCTCAACATCATTCTGGCAGCTCCTGCGACGGCGCTGGTGCCAAACTATAGCAGCCCTGCTGTTCCTTTGGATTCATCAGTGACGTGGAGAGGGGGGGGACATGCTGCATGGGTAACATCTTGTCCTCCATATCTTCCTGCCCAGGCTTGAATCCTACCAACGGCCAATGCTGGAAAGTAGAACACCGGTGCGCATCGGCCTGTTCAGACACAGGCGGTGCTGTTCCAGCAGAGTAGACGTTTAGGATTCTCTTCCATGGTCATCATAGACCGACGGAGGCCGACGAACGATGAGGCTGTTATTAAGAATCCATCCGAGGATCTTTGACCTTTCGTTTGGCTTGGCCCAATTCTGACTGGGTAACAGTGGGTGTGATTGCTAGGCAGAAGGCTAAACTGATAAACAGGAGGGCCATCATCTTGGCAAACAAAAGTGAGTGGTTTTGGATCTTAATCTTCTTGTTGATCTTTCTTTAGATACCTGGTTGGCAAATGAAAATTCCTCTTAGAGGTGGAATGATTTCTTTTAGATGGATGTACTTTATTGATCCCAAAACTGGGAAATTACAGAATAGAGCTTAAGAGATTGAACTCTAAACCTTGTGCTTGTTTTTCTCACCTTTGATGGGAGTTTTAAGATTTAATACTCAAGCTAATGGTGTTGAATGTCTTGTGTATACTATTTGGTAATAGTAAGTTGATTGAAGTTTATTAGATGTTACAGAGGGTCTTTGAAATTAGTTTAAGGGCTAATTTGGTTTTAATATACCCTTTCCTTTCTGAGGTTTGGATGCAGTTAACTGATTGGAGAAATTCGACTGAGTGTACCTGAGGCTATAGTTAGCTACAGTTATTTCTCAGATGTAGGTTTGATTTTAAATCTTATTTATGGACTTACTTTGACAGTGTTGTACCCGACAAGTCCCATGGGGTTTTGGTAAAGGTTACTCTGATTTGGGTGAGCCCATATGGAAAATGGGGTCCCTGGGTTTTGGCTCTTGAGTGGCCAAAGTTCGTTGGTGACAATGTGTGGATTCATCCACTCGGGCAAGAATTTAGGAGTGATTTTCCTTTCCTGTAAATTTATTTCAGGTGTCTGTGGTACAAATGTAGGGTGGAAGATCTTATCCCCCCTTCGCAGTTTGTCATGCGAGAGTTTTTGGTCGTTGTACGCTTTGTGTCGTTTAGCGAGTCGGTGTGAATGGTTTTGAAATACAGCCTTGGGAGCTTTGTATGTCTTTTTGACGCTTTTGTGCTCTGCAGCTGGAATGTTATAGGCATTGGCAGTCATCACCCCCCTCTGGTTTCGAGGAACTCTGAGCGGTGGCGATGATGGTTCATCGGAAGCATGAACAGGAATGCTATTGCATAGCTGCAGAGAAGACTGTGTCGCATGAAGTGGTTTCAATTTGGTATGTTATAGGGTTTTAGATGCGGCAGCGCATGTACCATTTTATCCGACCGGTGTTTGACGGTTTTATGGATCATTTGGTTGCACGGTTGAGTGACTGTGCACCTTGCGTTTGCAAAAGTTGGGTTGTTTGTCGCAAAAAGTTGAGGTTTAGAGGGTCTAGAAAGCCGGTTTGGTGTGGCTCTTGTGACCATGCAGGCCTCATGGGCGGGTGGGTGGGGTTTCAAAATGTGACATCCACCATTGAATCATGTGTATTAAGGGTTTCAATGGGGCCGTTTGGGGTTTTCTGCTCGGCCATTGAGTTTTCAAGATCATTTGAGTGTTTGGCTTGACCTTGTATTTGAAGGTGACTTTTGACTTCTCGTGACAGTACTCACCTTGGTCTTGGCGTCGCTTTCACTCGGTTGCAGTTGTTCCAACAGTGCTAGTTGTGTGAGACTTGGGTGTCCAAAGTGTTCAGAACAAAGCACTGTGATTCAGTTGTCCTTGTTGGGCCAAATGGGTGAGGGTGGTTGCGTTTGAGCCCATAGTTTGAGGTTCTTGAAATCAATCAGTGCTCAAAACGGTTCAGTAGTCTTTGCCAACAAGCAAAGGTAATGGCTGTCAAGTTTGGACACGTAGACCGGTATGTGTCATGGTCATGGTCCAAGTAGGACAGTTTAGTTAGGGTGATACGTCCCAACAGGGTTGTTTAGTGAGCGCATATGGTCGCACAGCTAATGAACAGGGTTCCAATTCAAATGTTTGTTAGCGCGGTTAGCGCTACACGTAGTTTGTCAAAAAGGGTGTGTGACATGAGAGTGATGTCAGCAGCGGTGTCTAAAACAGCGTCCTGACACAACCATGTCTTCCAGGGTAAGTGGGAGGTAGAATTTTCCGTGCCACCCCCCTCTCATTTAAGGTCGCATAGGAATTGTGAGCCGATGGTTCGACACAGAGTTGCGACACGTTGTGAGAGGAGTGGTCTGTGAGCTGTGTTGTGGCTGCATAACAGCACTGGACTGTGTTGAGTCCTTTGGTCCTTCCGCATTTGCATGAGGGGATGTTTCTTCTTGCGTTTCCTTCGTTGGGAATGCTTGTTTTGAGTGGCAACAGCTGATATAGCTAGATGTTAGCAGTTTTATTCTCTTGTAGTTTTGAATCTCTGCTAGGAGGGTTGGACAATTTCAATAGCTTCTCTACTGAATGTAGGAGTTTCTTCTTCCTTCCAAGGTTTGTGATAGGTCTCTGCTTCTGAGCTTCTGTGATGGGATGGAGACCATTGTCGCGGTTACGCGTGTCTTCGTATCGGTATCTGTCATCCTGGTAGTCCGTATCGCGTTCTCGTGACTATCCCCATGGATATGGTCTACGACGGTAGTCGGGTTTCGCAAAGTTGGTCCAAAGTGGTATCCAGAGGACCTAGTGTGGTTGGACCTTGATGAGGTCAGGGTGGGAAAAATGCTTCGGCTGTTGATGTACGCGCGTGTAAGAGGTGGAGAAGAGCGAGGAGCTCCTTCCAACTCCAAGGTGTTAGATCCATCGCTAATAGCTAGCACTGTGGCAGGCTCAGCGGGCTTGTTGCGACTTTGTTGCTGTTTTTGGAACGTATAGTGTGCAAACTCTCTCAGCTGACTTATTGAGTTTGACCTTGGGTTAGCTGTAACTCCTAGGTAATGACTCACAGTGGATGGAGGTTTTGGATGAAGAGGGTCTTGAAATGTGGTCTTCTTCCATTCCCTGGTGTATTTTGAGATCCAAAATATGCAAGTAGGAGTCTCTGGTAGTAGGCTAGGTCGGCTCTGACGTTCGCTTGCTTCACGGCTAGGGCTGCGGTTAGCCTTGCTTGTAGGCAGTCGTCGGAGAACTCCTTTTCGATGCTTCGCGAGCAGCATGTAGTTTGCTTTGATTTTGTCGGGGCTGTCTGTCATGAATTTGATACTGACCTGTTAGATGTTAGTTTAATCAGATAGATGCGATCGTCAATTGTAGCATCAGGGTGCTTACGCAGGTAGTATTCAAGTGTCCTGTAATAGACTTTGGCATCAGGTAACCCGTAGGTCCTGATCAAATTTGTGATATTTTGCGCGATCTTGTCAAGGTCGTGGGTCTGAAGGGGCACACGCACGCTGTCCACGTGGTCGTCCGTATTCGAAATGGGAATCGGGCGAGGGAGCACGGTGGATGTCCCGGTGTTCATGTCTTTCCTTTAGGAGCAGTTGACATTCCTTGTAGTCCTTCTTCACATTTTCAAGTTGACCTTCAACTCTTCTGAGTTCCTTCTTTGTGTCTTGAAGGGCATCTTCAAGTTCATTGTTGTCTTGATGAAGCGTGTCATTGTTATGGCATCAACCGTTCCTTTTCTGACTCTGCAACGGTCCAAATCTTGTACCCGCTTCATCCAGTTGATTTTGAGTTTTGTCAGTCTCCTCTTGAGATTGTTTCCAGATTTTCTTTCAGTGTTTCATTCTCTTCTTGGAGAGATAGGATCGTTGTTTGTCGATTTGCTAGCTCGTTCTCGGCTACCGTTAATCTTGCGACTAATGTTAGCGCAAACTTACCTAACACCAGTGGTGAGGGTCCTTGCCTTCTGTGGTTTTTCAGTGTGTTCATTTAAAAGTTCTTCAGTGAGTTGCTCCAATTCTTCGGGCTGTGTTTCCTTGACCCGTGTTGTGAAGCTAGAAATTAAATTAGAAGTCCATGCTTTCAATGTTGTTTGAAGTCTTCCAGTTTGGTAAATTGGTCGGGTTGTCTGTTGACTCGTCATGTTTGACCGTTGTTTGTTATTTAGCTTTTTTTTTTTTTTTTTAAAAATTCAACTTGATTATTCTTAAATTTGTTCAACAAGGTTTAACCTTGAGTATTTTATTTTACAACCGTGATAGTTGAAAGTTCCTTTAGAATTTGTTTCAACTTGTAGGCTTGCAGGATGGGAAATAGAATTTTGAAATTATTTAGAAATGTAGTGATGCTTCAATTAATTCATTCGTTGAAACCCGTACGTTGATAAATAAAGTTGAATTGAAATTGGATTGAATTTTGTTTTCGCAAAACAAAACTGAAATTTCAATTGTGTGGATTGACTTCTTTCCTTTGATTTTTCAAGTCTAGTATTGGAATTTGTCATCAATAACTAGCTTTGGGATTTTGCAAAATGTCACTTTGAAAGTGAGGATTTTATTTACAAAAGAAATACAAAAACAAAAGAGGCTAAATGCTTTAAAGATTTAAAATTATAAGTTTCCACTTTCTTTTAAAGTTAAGGCTTTCCTTTGGTTTTATTTGTTAAAGCCTATTTTCCGTTGAAGCATTAAATGTTTAAAATATTTACAAATTAAAACAAGTGAATTGTTTGAATATTTGGTGTCCAAGGATTTCTTAGGATTGAAGCAATAGTGATCTTTCTTGATTGTGATCTATAATTTCTTATTTACAGAATAATCAATGTTTGCACCTTTTTGACTTTTCTTTTAAATCCTGGGAAAAGTTTGAAAATTATGCTGGTTGGTTAAGATGTTTTTCTTTTCCCTGTAGAGAAAGCATGAATCAGAAATGACACAATGAGTTTAAATAACACCTAGAGCTTCTCTTAAGTGTTAATTGCTTGATGTGGTTTCCTAAATTTGAGAAAAAGGAAAAATTGTAAATATTCACTAAGTCTGTAAATTTGTTAAAATGCACGAGGACTAATCCTACTTTAAAAACGCTGACTCTTGAGTAAACATCAACATTAGAATCCTTAAGCTAAAACTGGGTTTCTGTGGGAAGGGAATCACACCATATCACATTTAAAAACAGCAATATAAGCACACATATAGCTTCAAAGTTTGTAACTTTTTGCTTAAAAGTTGTGTAAATATGTTTGCTTTTAGCTTAAAAGGATTAGAATATGTGGTTATATAAGTGATTAAATACAATAGAGGTGTTTGTATATGTTCCTGCTATAGGTGTCTATGCAATGAGTGGGATTTCACCACTGAGAAAAAACTTTCAGAAGCCAACAGGTCCTTTTCCTTTATTCTTGCATAAAAGTTTGATTAGTGTTAAATTTAGTTTATTCCGAATAATATGAATTGCTTTGAAGTTACTTTGAAGACTTAATTTGGTTATAAACCGTCTTTAAAGATTATAAGTTTGAATAAAAATTGCAGTCCCTATGTTTCACCCACAAGATGGAGGCAGTTTTCGTCTGCACTTCCAGAAGAGGAAACCCAATGACGGCGCAAGGAGTCAAGGATCTCTACTCAAAATGGCGGCTACAGGGAACTCTACCTAGACTTAAGATGGCGTCGCTGAGCCGATCTACACATGCGCAGTTTTGTTCATGCACAGCTTGACGGTCGCGTGCCGCGACTGAGCAGGGCACGTGCCACGTGGATGCAGTTCAAGCTTCAGGTCCATAAAACCACCCTGCTTTCCAAAGGCTGGAAAGACTTTGTCTCCCTAAACTTTATTCTACAAGTTTATACAATGGTTAATTCAATTAAATCCTCCAAGGTTTGCTTCGCCTGTGGGGTGTTGAATAATGGGAAAATAAATAGGAATTTCTTCGATATGTTGTGTCCCAGGCCTATTTAATTATTCAGCGTGAATCACTTTATAGCATGCATTAAAAAACTAAACTGCTAGGGTCAGGTGGGTCTTCACCCCCCACCTTCTCTTGGTCAGCAGACACACACACACACACACAGCACACAGCAGTAATCGGGGGCGAATTCACCCCCTCCCCCTCGTGACACAGAGAGAGACAAAGAGCTGCAAACAACTGAACCACCTTTGTGAATTAAAATTGACCAAAATCCCACACAGGTTATGTATTAATTTCCTTCTGAGTCTGTGTCGTGTCAAGTTCAGCCAGGCCTTCACACGGGAAGCACCAATATTAATGTAACGGAAAATGGGAATATTAATAAATAATAAATATGATCAGGTATGAATTATTTAATTTATATTGATGTATTGGAATCTGAGCTCAAATCTCATTTCATATACATCAGAAAAGTTAATAACACTCGTAAGGGGCACCAGCTTCTATCTTTAAGAAGCAATTTGATCTTTAATTTCACTTTATACCTGTTTGATCACTCAATAAATTAATCAATAATCAGTCTCAAAAATTTTCCGTGAATTCGATACCTGGGCTTGAAACAGACTCAAAATGAAATAAATTCCCAACAACTTCCCTCATTTTTAAATATTTATTAAATGAAATGATGAACAGACATTGTAATTTCCTTAATCATAAAATCAATCTTGTAAATGATAGATTAACAATGTCAGTATTTTCGCAACCAGGGTTAAACTGAGAAATGAATTTCTATCAGTTTAAGTTAACAGATTATAAAAAAAAAAAAAAAACGCAAATTTATGGAGAAAGTTTATTAATTATGAAAAAGTCCTAAATTAATCTTAAGAAAATAAAAATGGAATTTTAATGAAAAAAAGAGTTATTTTAAGGGCTTCTTAATTTGCATCTGATTAGATATACAAATTATTACCGAACCTCAGACGTTAATTCAGCAGTGGAATTAAAGTTTGCAGCTCACGTGTTCCTCGGTCGATGATAGTTCTGTCGTCCGTCCTCAGCCCAAGATTTCGTGGATGTTAGGGGAAATATCTGCCCGCAGATATTTCAGGGTCCACAGTTCGACCTTTAGATTCAAGCGGTCGAGGGGGGCTGGATCTTGGCCGTATGACCCACAGTTGAAACGGGTTCTAGCCAGATGGTGCCGATGCTTCTTAAGCGTGTGATGGACAGCTGCGCGTTGATTCCTCAGCTGCACGTGATGTGGAAGCTGTGTCTTCAAGAGGTCTTCGATAATAATTAAAAGATATCTAATCCGATCTCAAATTAAAAAGGCTTCGGACTTTAGATAAAAATAGTAGCTTCTGATGGGTGCTTGGTCAAGAAAAATATTATAAAATAAAGTCAAGATTAAAGTTTACATATAAACAACACAAACGGTGGTTTTACAGAAAGTTTAACAAAGAAAAAGTGATGAATAAAAATTGGAGTTTGACTCCGATTAAGAATTGAGCTCAAAGAAATAGGAATTCCCAGGCATTTAAGAGATAAAGAAAATACAAAGTTACATAAATTACGAGTTATCTGCTCTGTGTTCAGAAAAGCGACGCGTGGTTAGACGGTCCTTTGTTCTTCCTTGCTGTGTGTAGACAATGGAGAAGATCAGAAAAAAAACGAGCAGCCGGAAAGAAATCCGGGGAAAAAGAGGGGGAGGCGAGCCGGACAGAGGATCTGCCAAGAGTGTCCGGAGCAGAAGAGGTCTGACGAAAAAGAAGCTGAAGCCGGAGTCTCTCTCCTTTATATAAGCTCTGTTGAGTTTCGCGGGTTTCTGGCCTGACCGGAATCTCAGCCAATGAGCGTCCTTCGTGGGCGGGCTCGATGAACTTTTAGTCCAATGAACAAACAGTCTATTGTTTGGGAGCGCTTTGGAATGAAGAGTTGTCATGCAGAGATTGGCTGTGGGAGTCACATGGTTTTAGAGGCAAAACTTTGATACATACTGGAAGTTAATATTTCCCTTTATGTATTAAACTAAGATAACTTTAGTGATTAGTAAAATTATAAGCAGTGCTTCTAAATCCAACAGCAGGAATAAACATTCATATATACATTAGCATGCTTATATATATAAAATCACAGATTAATGCATTCACACCATATTGATTTTCCACATCAAAAACATCAGAGTCCATCTGCATTTTCATAGTTCTGAAAAGAATGAAGGTTTAGAATTGAGTTTGTAATAATGTACTTTTAAAGTTCACTGGTTAAATCCAGCGTTTCCCATAATTTAAGGAAATTTGTGGGTCTGTGTGGCCAGGTCTGTTGCATGTTTATGGGGGCAATAAAAGTGAAGCCGGACATTGGGGAAATTCCTTAGGCTGGTTTTAACAAAAGAAAGGGGATTTCAGCTGTGGCCTGGGGGAAGAAAATCCATTTCTTTGCGTTATTCCTGGGTGAACAAAAATGTCTTTAAGCAGAAAAATAATTGTTGCTGAGCCAAAGTGAGATGATGCTACAGTGGGATACTATCGGTCTGAAGACTGTAAACTATAAATCTATCTTCTGTGACAATGTATTCTGTCTACATATACTCAATCATGTCTTTCATCATAACACATCATATCATGTCTCAGGTCCATTTAAGCATGTGTGTCCTGTCTCAGTTAATGAAAAACACACACTCAGCTGCTGTTTTCTGTTAAATAAGACATTAAATATGAACCGTTGAAGATAGAGCAGTTTTTTCACTGTACAGAGAAAAAAAAAACAGTGCGTGGGTTTGCAAAATTATTCAGCAGGTTGTCCTCTTTTTCCTGAGTTTTGTCACGATATGAGTGGGGGATTCCACCGGGGCTCAAGTCTTTCTGTTTTTCTTTTCATATTTGTACAGTGTTGTCATTTTGAGTTGTATTACTGTTATTTTATCCTTGTTGATTTGCCACGTATTCTGTATTGCTTCTTAGTATGATTTAGTCTCCTGGTTATGCTCATTATAGTTTGTTTTTCACATTTTTGAGGTACTTGCTCTTTATGTTGCTATCTCCTTATATTCTTATTCGGTTGTGTGTTCTTCCTTTAGTTTGACAGCTGTCACTCTCATTTCCGGGCTGTTGCTCCACGGGGGCGGGACCCTATCAGCTGTCAGGGCATGCTGTCTCCTCTCTCATCACTCCCAGCTGGTCTAAATTGTTTCTTTGCTTTCTCCTGCCTGCTCAGAGTAACCCACACCTGCGATCACTGTGTTTAGTTTTTGTTTCTAACCTTATTTAAGGGGCTGTGGCACTATTGTCCGGTGCAACACCCTACCTCTAGAACTACGAACATAAGTTCTCTGCTTCTTTGTACCTTGCTTCTCGTGTTTTTCCTTTGTTCTCCAACCTGCCATGTGTTCATGCTTTCTCTGGTTGTCTCAGACGAGAGATCCTTGTCCTTATTATTCTCATTGTTGAATTCCTGCCCTCGCTCCTGTGGTTTGTTTAGCTTGCTTTCATTATTCTGTGATGTTTTTCGTGTTCGGCCTTAAAAATGTTGCAAACTCACAACTGGCCGTTTGGTGACTTTAATCCTGTCCTGAAGGGCATTCATGACAGAAAGGGGTGCTACCAGTGTGGGTCACCAGCAGCTGTGAGTTTGCTCTTTGTTTGTGTTTTGTTTGCTCTTTTGTTTGTGTTTTCCATCACGCATTTTTTGTTTTTGTCCGGAGGTTTTGGTGTGAGAGCTGCAATGGACTCCCGAGTTTTTGGATTAAGTGAGGAGGAGTGTGGGGTGACAGAATTCATTGTGATATTGTCACTAAGGCTCAGCCACCCATACTCCTGAGGCACCTTGGGGTTCGGTAGACAGCACGGCCTGGCTTATTGAGGACTGTTCCAGTCTCTGGAGCTGCCCGGCCTTACTGCTCTCCTCACCATGGTGGTTGATTCCCACGGCAGGCTCAGTGAGCAGGTGTGGGGGCTTTTCTGTGGTGCAATTCTGGGCTCTCGAGCAAGCGGCCCCGAGTGCGGGAGCACCGAAGCCGTCATGTCATCCTGCTGCAGCCCCTGTCTCCACCCTCCTGAGCAATCGGCCCACACCACCAGCCCGGCCCTCGATGCTGCAAGAGCCCGCAGTCTCCCAGCTCACGCATAGTGTCCCTGGGCCCCTCCCGACAGTCCCACTGTGGAGGAGCATGGAGGAAAGCCAGTGGGTTTGAGGCAGAGGACGGAGTTAATATTGGAAAATAAGCGGTGGCTCCTTCCCGAGATCTACAATGGTGGGGGGAAGTTTAACCAGGCAAAGTGAGTCTGAGCCGACGACAGAGCATCCCTGACTCGGGTGCTCCACCCTTCTCACCAGACAACCATCACAGCCCCAGAGAGACACATCTGGTCCCACTGCAGCCACCACCAAGCCCTGGAAAGTAAGGCAAGTACCTTTTCATTTATCAACTTCTAATAATGAAGTTGTCTTGCCTTATTCCCAGCGGTGAATCTCAGCGGCATCGGCTCAATTGGCTGAGCCTTCACCACCTGCTGCTGAGACCAATTCCTCACCGTTGGTCTCCTGTCACCCTGAAATGGTCTGACGGTCCTGGAGGGAGGCCACCGGACAACTGAGGGGCCCTGTGACCCCAAGGGCCACGGTCCCGGTCCCACAAACCACGCCCTGCAAGGGAGAGAAGCGCCTTCTGGGTCCCAAAGCCAGTGCCGATGAGGCAGTGTTCCCAGGTTTCGGCATTGTACAAAACCCGTGCCATCGGTGAGGCATTCCCTGGCTCCGCTCCTCGGGGCCAGGAGCTTATCTTTGTTAGAGTCTGCCCCAAAGATCCAGTGTCCTCAGACTCCACAGCTCACCAGATAACCTCCGCCGCTCCAGGGAGAATAACATCTGGCTCATCTGCAGCAGCTTCCATGATACCCCCGGGAGGAAAGACAAGTGTTTTTTCATTTATTCCCCCGATAATAAAGAACTATCTTCGCCTAACTCCCGTGGGTGAGACTCAGTTCCTGTAATCCCTGAATTCTCGTCAACTGCTGGGCCGATGTAACTCCTCACCTGCACCCTTTGTTTCTCCTCCTATTTCTCCTGAGTGTCTGCCGTTCTGGGATTGAGCCGCCGGACAATGGAAGAACCTGCGTCCTGGAGGACTTGGTTCCAGCCCCGCAGTCACAACCCGGACAGAGGGAGACCACTTCCTGTAACCTGAAGCCTGAGCTGACAGCAGAGTGGTCCCCTGACTTCAGTTATGCAGGACTTGGCACCCAGTAGTGAGGACGACCTTCACTGCCATTCCGATGGGCCACCTGCGTTGACCACTTCAACTGGAGGTCCTGGGGTTGCAGCCACCATCATGCCTGCGGGCTGGGGGACACTGCAGCAGGCTCACCAGAATCGTGGACGGCGGTGGGAGCTCGAGTCCAGGAAAGTGCTCTGTTCTGTTTCTCTTTCTGCAGATTCAGAGAAATCTTGTCTGGCTCGTGGTGGGGGGGAGTCAGGTGCAGTTGTCCTCTGCTCCTGAGTTCCCCTCGCCAGGCCCCACTGCTGCCGGTGATTCTTCTCTGGCCTCTTCTCTGTGTTTCTCTTCCAAGGTGACCACACCGGGTCAGAACACCCAGTTGGAGAGACTCGAGTCACCCCTGCCTGGATCGCCAGAGTCCTGGACGGCAGTGGAGTCCAAGACAAGGCAAGTGCTCTGTTCTGTTGCCACCTCATCAGATCTAGAGAATTCTTGTCCTGCTTGGGGTGAGGAGAGCCAGTCGCAGCGGTCAACTGCTTCTGATCTCTCCTCATTGGACTTCACTGGTACCGATGGGAGTAACCCGGCGTATGTTTTTTCTCCCCTGTTTGAGCTCCTTGTCTGGGTCCAATGATGGTCATCCTCCTTCTTCACCTGAGGCCGTCATGGGGTCCTTCCTCCCTGCCAGAAGTCACCATGGGTCCAGCTCCTCCTGTCAAGGTCTTCGCGGATTGCTCACTCCCAGTCCGGGTCCACCAAGGGTGCAGCTCTAGCCCAGTCCAGGTCCACCGAGGGTGCGGCTCTAGTCCAGTCCGGGTCTACTGAGGGCACTGCTTTCCCATCAGTCAAGGTCAATGCGGGTGCTCCATCCCAGCCCAGAGCCACCATGGGTGCAGCTTTGCTCCAGCTCGGAGCCATCATGGGTGCAGCTTCGCTCCAGCCTGGAGCCACCACCGGTGCAGCTCCGCTCTAACCCGGGACCACCGAGGGTGCTACAGGCCAGTCCAAGGGCGTTGTGGGTCCCCCTCCTCTGCCTGACACTGTCATGGTCCCCCCTCCTCTGCCCGATGCCGTCGTGATTCCCCCTCCTCTGCCCGAGGCCATCGTGGTTCGCCCTCCTCTGCCAGACACCATTGTGGTTACCTCTCCTCACCCTGACGTCGGCTTGGGTCCTATTTCTCCATCTGAGCTGGAGGGTTTCCACATGATACGGGCAGACTGAACACCAGACAGTGGCAAAGCAAGGGGCGGTGGAGTGATAATGTATGTTAACAACAACTGGTGCAGACCGGGACATATCACTGTTAAACAACGACACTGCAGCAAAGACATTGAGTTGCTAGCTGTTAGCATGCAGCCTACATATCTCCCGAGAGAATACTCACACGTGATCTGCATTGTTGTTTATGCAAATCCGACGGCGAACGCTGGGACAGCGCGTGACGTCATCCATTCAGTAACCAGCAGGCTGCAGACAGAACACCCAGATGCTCTTCTCCTCATCTCAGGCGATTTCAACCATGTTTCACTATCTCCCATTCTATCCCACGTTCACCCAGTATGTCACATGCCACACTAGAGACGATAAAACACTGGACTTATTCTACGCAAACACTAAGGAGGCGTACACCTCATCACAACTCCCCCCACTCGGGAGATCGGATCACAACTTGGTTCATCTCCGGCCAGTGTATAAACCCCTAGTGCACAGACAACCTCCGGCCATGCGCACAGTGGAGTTATGGTCTGAGGAGACAATGGACACTCTAAAGGGCTGTTTTGAAGCCACCGCCTGGAAGCAGCTCTGTGATCCACATGGTGAACACATCGATGGCCTCACTCACACCTTCACAGACTACCTCAGCTTCTGTGTGGACAAATCCGTTCCCACCAAGACCATACGGTGTTGCTCAAACAACAAACCCTGGATCAGCCCTGAGATAAAAACACTTCTGAGAGAGAAGAAGAGGATCTTCAGGTCGGGGATTAGGGAGATGCTGAAGTCCGTACAGAGGGAGCTGAGGAGAAAGATCAGAGAAGGTAAGGACAGCTTCAGGAAGAAGATGGAGGACAAGCTGCAACAGAGCGACATCAGCGGGGTCTGGAGAAACCTCAAAACCATCTCTGGGCTCCAGAATACCTCCCCCCAGGCCACGGGGGGGCAGGGAGTGGGCAAACAACCTGAATCTGTTTTTCAATAGATTTGACCAACCGCCCTCCCCCCTGACTGCACAACAACCACTGCTGCCTCTAAAGAAATCAAGTCCTGCTGCCCACTCCCCACTCCACCAACACCCCGCCCACTCCCAACACACAGCCCCCCATCCTGACCCTGACCAGGACCCAGGTGAGGACGGAGCTGAGGAAGATCAAGGCGAGGAAGGCGTCGGGACCGGACGGCATCAGCGCAAAGCTCCTCAAGTCCTGTGCAGACCAGCTGTGTGGGATTGTGACGTACATCTTCAACCTGAGCCTGAAGCTGGGGAGGGTACCACAGCTGTGGAAAACATCTTGTGTGGTACCTGTACCAAAAACTTCCCACCCCAAATACCTGAACAGCTACAGACTGGTAGCCTTGACGTCCCACTTGATGAAGACCCTGGAGAGACTGCTCCTTGCTCAGCTCCGCCCCCTGGTGGAACCAGCGATGGATCCACTCCAGTTCGCCTACCAGCATGGCATTGGGGTGGAGGATGCGTGATCTTCCTCCTTCACCGTTCTCTGTCCCACCTGGAGAAGCCCGGGAATATGGTGAGGATCATGTTCTTTGACTTCTCCAGTGCTTTCAACACCATCCAACCGATGATCCTGAAGGACAAGCTGCTGCGCGCAGGGGTGGACCAGCACCTGTCATCATGGATCCTGGACTACCTCACTAACCGGCCTCAGTTTGTGAGAACCCGGGACTGTGTGTCCGACACGATCATCGGTAGCACGGGGGGCCCCCCAGGGAACGGTTTTGGCTCCCTTACTGTTCACCCTTTATACTGCGGACTTCTCACACAACACAACACACTGCCATCTACAGAAGTTCTGTGATGACTCTGCGATCATTGGCCTCATCTCCAATGGAGATGAAGCTGAGTACAGAGGGCTTATCCAGGACTTCGTGGACTTGTGCCATCGGAACTGCCTCCAGATCAACGCGAGGAAAACTAAGGAGCTCGTGGTGGACTGCCGCAGGCATGGGCATCCCCTCACAGCACCAGTAAATATACAGGGAACAGACATCGAGATGGTGACATCCTATAAGTACCTGGGTGTTCATCTGAACAATAAACTAGACTGGTCACACAATACTGACGCACTCTACAAGAAGGGACAGCGCAGGCTGTTCCTGCTGAGGAGACTCAGGTCTTTTGGTGTACAAGGGGCGCTGCTGAAGACATTCTATGACACGGTGGTGGCATCAGCCATCACTTTTGGAGTGGTCTGCTGGGGCAGTGGCATTACTGCAGCCGATAGGAAGAGACTGAACAAACTGATCAAGAAAGCTAGCTCTGTCCTGGGGCAGCGCCTTGATCCGGTGGAGGAGATAGGAGAGAGAAGGACGGTGGCTAAACTGTCATCTCTGCTGGAGTCCGAGTTCCACCCTATGCAGGACATACTGAATGCACTGAGGAGCTCATTTAGCAGCAGACTACATCATCCCAGGTGCACAACCGAGAGGTTTCGCAGGTCCTTCCTACCAACGGCTGTCAGACTGTACAACCTAAGCAGGGCTGCTCGCAGAGATAGCAAAAAGACGTAACAAACTAATAGTTTTTTTAATGCAAAAGATGCAATAGACTTACACAATGGTCCCCTCCGGCATACAACTAGGAAAATACCGGTCGCTATGGAGGGTGAGAATATGTATGGGCACATAATCATACCATGTAGGATAACTAAGTAGATGGTTATGCTGTTTCATCCCATCTAGCAACAATGCTCTGCACTGTGTGTGTTTATATATTTACATATTTATTCCATCTAGCTACAATGCTCTGCACTGGGTGTGTTTATATTTATATATCTATATATTTATTCCATCTAGCTACAATGCTCCGCACTGTGTTTATATATCTACATATTATTCCATCTAGCTACATTGCCCCGCACTGTGTGTGTTTATATATTTACATATTTATTCCACCTAGCTGCAATGCTCCGTACTGTGGGTGTTTATATATCTACGTATTTATTCCATCTAGCTACAATGCTCCGCACTTTGTGTTTATATATTCATATATTTATTCCATCCAGCTACAATGCTCTGCACTGTGTGTCTGTGTGTGTATATATATACTGTATATTTTATAGTAATATGTACATATGTATATTAGCTGCTCTTGCTTGCTTGCTTTTTTTCTTGCCTTCTGATTGTTGCTCTGAGTGTTGCTATCCCTGTGCTGTTGCAATCCTGGAATTCCCCCGTTGTGGGACTAATAAAGGCTTATCTTATCTTATTACCTCCGCCAAAGGGGGAGATTATGTGATCATCGGCGTTGGTTTGTCTGTTTGTTTGTTTGTTTGTTTGTCTGTCTGTCTGTTTGTCTGTTTGTCTGTTTGTTTGTCTGTTAGCAAGATAACTCAAGAAGTTATGGACGGATTTTCATGAAATTTTCACAGATTGTCAGAAATGGGGTATCCTACAGATGATTAGATTTTGGTGGTGATCCGGATCACCGTCCACAAGAAAACCGCCATTACGCAAAATGCCATTTTCGTGAATAACTACTGAACCACTAATCCTATCATTGTCAATCCAATTGCTAGTCATATGTTTTCAGGGCCAAGGAATCTGAAAACGTACACACAAACACTGTATGGGGGGAACTGTGGCCGCCATTACCGAAAAGGCCATTTTCAAGAATAACTACTGAAACACTAATCCTATCATTGTCAATCCAATTGCTAGTCATATGTTTTCATGGTCAAGGAATCTGAAAACATACACACAAACACTGTATGGGGGGAACTGTAGCGCTAAACCGCCATTACGCAAAAGGCCATTTTCGTGAATAACTACTGAACCACTAATCTTATCATTGTCAATCCAATTGCTAGTCATATATTTTCATGGTCAAGGAATCTGAAAACATACACACAAACACTGTATGGGGGGAACTGTAGCGCTACACCGCCATTACGGAAAATGCCATTTTCCTCAATAACTACTCAACCACTAATCCTATCATTGTGAATCCAATTGCTTGTCATATGTTTTCATGGTCAAGGAATCTGAAAACGTACACACAAACACTGTATGGGGGGAACTGTGGCCGCCATTACGGAAAATGCCATTTTCGTCAATAACTACTGAACCACTAATCCTATCATTGTCAATCCAATTGCTACTCATATGTTTTCATGGTCAAGGAATCTGAAAACGTACACACAAACACTGTATGGGAGGAACTGTGGGCGCCATTATGGAAAATCACATTTTCCAGAATAACTACTGAACCACTAATCCTATCATTCTCAATCCAATTACTAGTCATATGTTTTCATGGTCAAGGAATCTGAAAACGTACACACAGACACTGTATGGGAGGAACTGTGGCCGCCATTACGGAAAATGCCATTTTCGTGAATAACTACTGAACCACTGCTTCTCATATGTTTTCATGATCAAGGAATCTCAAGACTGTATGGGCGGAAATGCGGCACTTGGCGGAGGTCTGCGCTCTCCAAGTGCTTTTCTAGTCTTATCTTATCTTGCCCACCACTGATTCATCCCGTTGGGCAGCAGACTCCTGTACCACCCTTTCTGTTCAGGTGGCTAAAAAACTCTGGCAGACCACCCGACAGACTGTGCCGCAGGGTCTTTCCATCACACCATCTGCCGGGCCTGGGACTTTGGCCGCCCACCTGAACTTCCCAGCTGTTTGGTCCACGGGGCCTAGGTGGTTGGGGTTTTTCCTGGTGTGGATCCTCAGCGGGGCCTTTGTTTTGTTTTGTTGTTCCCCCTTAGTCTGGACTCTGCTGGGATGTTTATTCTGAAAGTTTTTCTTATTTCCTCTGGTTTGGTTCAGTCCCTCCTTGCCTAGGTCCCCCACCTCCCACCCGGGGTGGAGTTGTTTTCGTGTTGGGGTGGGGGGGCTGGGGGGGGTTCTTTCCTTTTGATGTTACCCTGGGATGTCTAGTATCCACCCCTTGAGAGGAGGGCTCTGTCACGATATGAGCGTGGGGGGATTCCACCGGGCTCAGTCTTTCTGTTTTTCTTTTCATATTTGTACAGTATTGTCATTTTTAGTTGCATTACTGTTATTTTATTCTTGGCTGATTTGCCACATAGTCTGTATTGCTTCTTAGTATGATTTATTCTCCTGTTTATGCTCATTATAGTTTGTTATTCACATTTTTGAGATTACTTGTCTTTATGTTGCCATCTCCTTATATGTTGCTATCTCCTTATATTCTTATTCAGTTGTGTGTTCTTCCGTTAGGTTGACAGCTGTCAGTCTCATTTCCGGGTTGTTGCTCCATGGGGGAGCAGCTGTCAGCATGCTCTCTCCTTTCTCATCACTCCCAGCTGGTCTAAATTGTTTCTTTGCTTTCTCCTGCCTGCTCAAGTGACCCACACCTGTGATCACTTGTTTCATTTTGTTTCTAACCTTATTTAAGGGGCTGTGCACTATTGTCCGGTGCAACACCCTACTCTACGAACGAACATAAGTTCTCTGCTTCTTTGTACCTTGCTTCTCGTGTTTTTCCTTTGTCTCCAACCGGCGTGTGTTCCACGCTTCCTCTGGTTGTCTCAGACAAGCATTCCTCATCTAATATTTCTCATTGTTGAATCCTGCCCTTGTTCTGTGTTTGGTTAGCTTGCTTTCATTATTCTGTGGTGCTTTTTGTGTTCTGCCTTAATAAACTCACAACCGGTATTTGGTGCCTTTAATCCTGCCCTGAAGGGCATTCATGACAAGTTTCAAACCCATTCATGTTTGTGTGTTGTATCCTTGCACGCTACATTAAGCCTATTAAAATTCATCTTGATTGATCAGCCCAACTGTTTAATCATCTCTTCTTCTCCATTGTCCTCCATAAGATAGTTAAATGGGCAACAACTATGATTAATGCCTGGCTTAATGCCAAGCAACTTTACTATTGTGTGCATTTTCACTCATTGGCACATCCTTTTGCCAGCTCAAAATCCTTTTTAAACAAGCTATCATGACCACAGTTCACCTTAGATTATGCGCCTTGGGGCATTAAAAGGATGGACAGGAGTGCTTTGGATTGGATTACCCAAAACACACATCTGAAAAATTGGACCAGCTTTTTTTGCACTTTTCGCTCACACAGACTATTTTCCAACTGCTGTGATAACAAAATCAACTTGGACATGCCCATAAATGCATTCTGTGCCAAAGACAATAGAATGTTGAATAGACCATCATAATAGAGTCCAAAACGTTCTGTACCGTATGTGATTATGTTCTGAGATTTTGTTAGTTATTTTGCCATATGTTACAATTCTTTCATCTTGTTTGTTAATATAAATATTTAGAAAACCTTTTAACACTCAATATTCCTTAAGGTGTCTACATTTTCTCACATTGTGTGTGTGTGTGCGCGTGTGCGTGTGTGTGTGTGTGTGTGTGTGTGTGTGTGTGTGTGTGTGTGTGTGTGTGTGTGTGTGTGTGAAGGCATGCCTTGTTAATGCCACTGGGTAATGTGTGAAAGCTGTCAGAGAACATCAAGTTCCTAAAATAGACACTTCCCTTGGGTAAGATAGGAAGAGAATGAGAAGAGAGCTGGGGAGATGGTGAAGTAGGTAATCACATTTCTTATAGAAAAACTCAGACTCCGGGACTGTAGCAGTGATTAAAAATAGGTTGGCGATTACGGTAAGAAAGCTCCTACTTGAACCAAAAAACATTTCTGTTCATACAAAAGATATTCAATAACCCGTTACATCTTTTCCTCTTGTCATGGTGGATATATATGTAGAACACCAAGTGCAAAACCCCCTGGAGAAAACCTGCACAAGCACAGGGTGAATGTGCAAAGCCCCACACACAATGGTTGTGGCAGCATGCTGAAACAACCTTAGTAAAGTGTTACATCACTGCTATCAGTATGTATATGAAAACAAAGTTCAATGGGGGAAAAATGGTACACTGACATTTTCTGCATTTCCATCCAAAGAAATAAATTCAGGATATGTGCATAAGAAATGCTGGATGGAAACAATCGACTACAATTCTAAATAAGAAGTAGAAATTTATAAGCTTAGATGGGTTAAATCCTGAATCACTTTAGACTAAATACAGGTGATGCCCATTAATAATGACACCATGCCTGTGTGACCGGTCACCATGGTTACTGCTTCGACACAACAAACATGGCCACTGAAGAAACAGGTAGTTGGCGGCATGATTCCATCCCATCAAATGTTGCTCTGGACAACACATGTTCTCCCTACACCTAAGGTTTGGTTTATGTTTACATTTGTATTTACCTGCTGACATTTGATGACATAGAACAGGAGTATACAACCTTTGCCAACCAAAGAGCCATTTTTCCCATCTCCGACTAAAATAGAAGTGGCTGAGAGCCACAATGGCAATTTGACCTTTAAAATAAAGGTTTTGCTGCTTATAAAGTTTTTTATATATATACTGTACATAGCTCTGAATATTATGTGGCATTGATGAATTCATACCACAACAGTGGGAAAAACTGTCAAGCTTTATATATAGCTTCATTTGTGAAATAAAAGTAATAAAAATATATTACAAACTGTTTTGTGCTGAAAAATACATTTCTGAATATCTGACCATAATTTTTTGTATATTTTTTAATTAACCAGTTGCACAAATGTCATACCTGCTGCTGTCTGTTATTGCAATATTGATCATGTGCAGTCCAATCTGTCACTGTCTGCACCTACACTGCCGCATCGAACTTTCAACTATGCATATTACTGCTCTACCTTTTCTGTATATAGGATTGCTGGGTTTTTTCATTTATCTGTATTTGCACTATGGGATGTCTGGGTTTTATCTTTTACTGTGATTTACACTATGGGTAGCATTACTGTACATAGATTAGATTAGATTAGATTAGATTCAACTTTATTGTGATTACACATGTATGAATACAAGGTAATGAAACACAGTTTAGCATCCAATCAGAAGTGCAAAGGACAGCAGTGCAGTATATACGGTAATTAACAGTATGTGCAATTTAAGCAAATATAGACTGCTTTTGTTGTTTTCCCAGCCTTATTCCTTTTTTTCTTTTGTTTTTTTTTATATCGCACACACCACTAAAGAGAGAGAAATGGCATTTCAATTCTCCTGTATGTCCTGTACATATAGTAGTATTGACAAATAAAATCTTTGAATATCTTTGAATCTAATTATCAGCAAATTCATAAATTAAATCTGAAAAATATAATCCATCTCCTATTTTCAACAGTGATTATACAGCTTTAATTCCTGATATTTTAATAAATTAGAGATGAATGTTTTATTTAGAAGAAGCTACTTTTCATCCTTTTTATGTCTCCCCATAATGCTCCTTATTCAAATGTATTAATATAATATATATCTGTATCCTTCAACTGTTCTCCAGACTCTCAGTTTGACAACTAGTGGATTGGTTGTCTGATATTTTTTCTTTATTTTGGAATAAAACAAAAAGAATTCTAAACAACTTTCTAAATAATATAACTTTAAAAATCATTTGGTGCAAATTAAGCCAATTAGAAATAATTGCAGCAGAGTGAAAAAACGTTTTATAAAACATTTTTTTTCTGCTGAGCTAAATATTGGTTATAATTTTTTTAATGCGTGCCAATATATATAATTCATTGTCCAAAACCCCACAGATAAGAAACAGTTATCCTACAGACAAAAAGTTGAAAATGGCCTTAAAAGAAAAGGCTCACCTCTACATCACTGTCATAGAATCTTCTCTCCTGTCTTTTTTTTCTTTTTTTATTTACAAATTGTGAGGAAAAACTGTCATCTGTGATTACAGACCAGTATAGCCGATTGACAGCATTTCATAATAAAAGCGCATAACAGGCACAACCATTCTGAAAACTGAATCACTGTAGAGGACTTTTATTTTTACATCACTCAGGAAGTATTGAGCTGTGATGGTTGTAGTGTCGTGTTCTGGCACATTACTGTGAAGTGTGGTGTAGTGACATGCACTTCCCGTCACGTCACTGCACCGCCCTATATAAGGCGGAGGACGTCCATCTTACGGCCTCTTTGCCAGATGACCACGCTGGTGCATACCGTGTATCTGCTGTCCTGTTCATAGTTCAATAAAGCTGTGTTCGCCAACCATCATCCTGCCTAATCCTTCACCCAGGTATTTCCATACATAATATTTGGCAATCGAGGATTAACTCATGGAGGGGTGCATCACCCCACTTCGTCCTTTTCTCGAGCTCCCGGGCGAACCACCGGTTTCATGGCTGCATTGGTGGGAGGCCTATCAGACGTATGTTACAGCACTGGGCCCCCGGGAACTCGATAAGGCGAGAGAGTGGGCGCTTCTCATTCACAACCTGGGTATGGAGGGCCAGAGGGTCCTGCGGACACTTGGCACAGTAGACTCATGTGTGGACACTGTGAAGCTGCTAGCTAAATGTTTCTCCACCCCAGACAATGTGACTGTTAGGAGAATTTGTTTCCATCGAAGATGCCAGCGGGTAAGTGAGCCTGTCCGCCAATATGTCATTGACTTGAAGCAGCTAGCCAGCGAGTGTCGTTTTGGACTGCTTGAAGGTGAAATGGTATATGACCAACTAGCAGAGCACACGTGTAACGCTGAGCTGCGTGCTAGGCTATTAATGGCACCTAATGACTTGACTTGAGCTAAAGCAATGGAACTAGCTCTCCGGTGCGAAGCCGTTGATAAGCTAGCTGTGGAGCTAAATTGGCATCAGCCACAGAAGGCGCTGGAGCTGCTTGCCTCAGCTAATGTTGCGGATCCTGTTAGTGAGGATAGCTCGGACGAGAATTTTTGGGAAGTCAAGGCTGCCAGCCAAAGGTCTGCCCCAGGAAACTCCCGTTGCAGGGGTTGTGGGTTCACAACGCACCGAAGTAAAGTGAAGATTTGCCCAGCTAGAGGAAAACATTGTAGCAAATGTGGACGCTTGAATCACTATGCCAGAGTGTGCCATTTGTCTTACCCTGGGAACCCAAGGGAGAAATCACCTCGCTCGTCCACGACGGACACTGGGAGCGAACAGTACAAAGAGCTAACAGATGCCCTCACCTTCAAGTCAGCCAGTTCTCGCTCAGGGTCAGTACCCATGCCAGCGAGTGACACCAATGTGCTATCCCCAGATGCCTCCGGTTCTTGGCCACAGTTGGCTGGGGGGTCTGCAGCTACAACAGTGAACACTACAACATTTATAGAAGAGGACGGGGCCAGACCAACGAGCATGGAGTTACCGCATGCTCAGCAGCAACACATCAGACCAAGTGAAATTCCACTCCGGGTTACGGACTTGGTTCGGGTTCAGGGTGAAGGACGTCCACGACAAAGATGGGCCAAACGACAGCCAGCAAAACGTCGAGGGTGTCTGCGCATTGTGGCTAAGCTGGGCGCAGCATGCTTCAGGTTGTCCGACGGCTCGTCGAGGCAGGCCAATCAGCTTCGGCATGTCTGGGAAGACACTCCAGGTGGCGAGGCTGGACGTGAGTCGGTGATGGCAGTGTGGGATCGAGGCTCTGTCATCCAGAGGGTCGGCCATCACTCTAGGGGTCTGCGGTCTCCTGGGGCACGCCTGCTGAGGGGCTGCCCTGGACCCCCCATGCAAGTTCCAGTTTTTCAATTGTGTGCCTGGTTGTGGATTTTCTAAGTGGGGTGGGGGAGAATGTGGTGTCCTGCACATTATTGTGAAATGCAGTGTAGTGAAATGCAGTGTAGTGACATGCACTTCCCATCATGTCACTGCATCACCCTGTGGAGGACGTCCATCTTACGGCCTCTTTGCCGGATGACCACGCTGGTGCATACTGTGTATCTGCTGTCCTATACATAGTTCAATAAAGCTGTGCTCGCCAACCATCATCCTGCATCATCCTTCACCAAGGTATTTTACCATACATAACAATGGTGAAAATAAATTTACATTAATTCAGACTTCGGTCATGTCTGTGAATCCAGCATTTATAGGGCAGGCAACTATAAGATTACTGAGCAGGAATTCAAGGATTGTTTCTCATTTTTGAGGATAATTAAGGTGTTGCTTTTAGATAATCACGTTTAAAACTTTTTATGGACCTGTAGACACTAATGAGGCAGCTGTTTTTCTCCTTGTATGTGTTCTCACGGAGAAATTTTCTCCACAACAATCATACATGAATGCAAATTAATCTGTCCACACAGAATTAAACTCTGTATTTTCCTCTGTGATTTTCCTTTCTGTACATCTGTTCATGTCTCCACTGGGCTTGCCAGCCATCCTGTAAAATACAGTATCATCCTGTTTTTTACACTACAATAATGCAGGATGCAGTTTGTCCTGTATTTCCTAAGTGCCTTTAACGCAGCATCATCTCATTCGCATAAGCAACTTTCGCATTACAAGTGCACATGTGCGGACTATGTGAGTTCAAAGTTCACGACTACCAAACATTCCGGTAGCCGCCTTGATTTTGTATAGAGGCAGTGCTGTCACACCTGAACAATTGCCGTTTAAAGTGCTTCAAGCTCTCAATCGTCGTTATGCCAGGTGCACATTGCGCCGTAGTTAAGTGTGGGAACGGCATGTATCATCTGGAGCGGTGGAAAAAGCAAATTTGCAGCATACATGTGTGTAACTTCGGGACCAGAGTGTGCACAAGTCCGCCGCCATTCACGTTATATATACCGCTCAAAAAAATTAAAGGAACTCTTTTTAATCTGAGTAAGCTGGACTAGCCTGCCACAATTTCTTCACTTTAAGTTTTGGAGTGTTTTCATTTCCATCAAAAGATGTGGCGTCTTTTCATTCTTAACACATCCAGTCCATATCAGTGTAGATATCCAGCTTATTTTTTTCCCATTAAAATCTGATGTGTTTTCAAAGTGTTCCTTTAATTTTTTTGAGCAGTATACATTCCCCACGGAGCTGAAGGATCCGGACGGACGTAATTGTTGGATTAAAGCAGTAAGTCTATATTATAACATAATTAAATAGTGTTGTGTATTGTTCAAGTGTCTAAACCCTGAAGCAGTAGGTACAGACAGGCAGGCCTGGATCTAGGATATAGTTCTTTGTATATTGGTAATGAAGCTTGATCTACACACACATGTAATTAAGGCCATTGATAAGTAGGCTGGTATAAAATAAAATTGCAAATCACTGAAAGTGTGCGGTACTTAAACTATAGTAGTATCGACCTATAGATCTAAGTAAGCAGGCTATGCCTTGTAGTGAAATTTACTCAAAATGACAAAACCAAAGTTGAGCTGTCAAACCACTCGCTTACCTTCTTTGTAGTCGTTTCGGAGTCTCGCAAGTAAGGGTGCTTGGTCCTTTGACAACAAAAAATCTGCTATGTCAGCGTACATACGGGGGGGGGGCGCATTTTGGCCAATTTCTGCAAGGTGGCCATGAATACGCGCAACTAGTTGATCCTTGCGTTTGCGGGTACAACTGGGAAGACCCCTATGCATACAATATGCTCGTAGATCAAGAACTTTCCATAAATTAAATGTATCGATAGAGCATGTTTGGTAGCCACGTTTCCATGATGTTTTGCGTGAGCCGAGATGCGAAAGTCACTTATTCTTCATGTTGCCGTCCTACTCAGTCGTTGTTGGTTGATTTGTTTACTTTTACGCACTGCACGTGAAGTCATCGCTCGACAGTGATTGGATGAGAGATAGCTAGGCGGGCTCAGCAGCAGCCGTAGCAACCCCAGTGTCCTATCGACTTCTCTGGACCAACATGTCTGTGGCTGCACCGTGTTCCAATAGTCCGCTCCATAAATCAGTCAAACGCAAACGTTTGCAAAAGTACCAACATGAGTGGGAAGAATTCAATGATTTGCTTGACAGCGTAAAAGACAATGAGTAAAAGGCAAACTGCAAAGTATGCCGGTGAGTGTTTTCCGTGGCGTATGGCAGCTTGGGAGATGTGCAGCAGCATGCTGCAGGAGAACAGCATTCTCGTAATAGCAGGAGCAGAAAAACCCAAATTGCAGGCTCTCAGTTCTTCGTCCCCCAAGAATCTCCTGAGGCTGATGTGGTTACAGCAGCTGAGTTAACCCCAGGTATACAGTAGTCTGTACACCTCATGATGCTGATGATGATGATGATGATGATGATGATGATGATGATGATGATGATGATGATGATGATGATGATAAGAAGGGCAGTATTTCAATCAAATGTATTTAAAGTAATGGTCTACATTCCTAATTGGTCTACAATCAGGGTTGTCACGCATTTTACAAGGTCAAATTCAAGCACTTTTTAAGGGTCATTTTCAATTTTCTTCAGCACCTTATAGCTGGGGTAAATTATATATTTACAGGAATACATACACTATTCAGTCTATTCAGTCATAACTATTCAGTCTGATTCCAATTTTGTGAAAGAAAGATTCATAATTTCAAGCACTTTCAAGCATTTAAACTAAAATTCATATGTAACTAATGTCACAATCGGGGCACGGCCAGTGACCGTGCCCACGCTTTGTATTCATCCCAGTCTGCTTTTACTCAGTATTATTTTGATTGTCATTATTATTATTAAGTGACCCCATGTTCCCTGGGCCTTGTCTGTCATGTCGTGACTTCCCCTGTTGTCTGTGTCTTATGGTTGTCTTTTTGTATTTGATTAAAGTTTGTAATTCCTGTTTATGTTTACAGTTTAGTATTGTTGTCCTGCATGTCTATTGTCATGTCTTCTGTGTATCCTCTGTCTGAGTGTCAGTAGAGCCCCGCCCGACCTGTCTCTGTTTCCTCCTGTGTTATTGATTTAGTCCTTGATTGCTCCCACCTGTCTGGCCTTTACAATAAAGAGTCTCCCTATATACACACATGGACAAAATTGTTGGTACCCCTCTGTTAATGAAAGAAAAACCCACAATGGTCACAGAAATAACTTGAATCTGACAAAAGTGGTAATAAATAAAAATTCTATGAAAATTAACCAATGAAAATCAGACAATGCTTTTGAATTGTGGTTCAACAGAATTATTTTAAAAAACAAACTCATGAAACCGGCCTGGACAAAAAATCATGGTACCCCTAGAAAAGATTGAAAATAATGTGACTATAGGGACATGTTTAACCAAGATGTGTCCTCTAATTAACATCACAGGTGTCTACAAACTTGTAATCAGTCAGTCAGCCTATTTAAAGGGTGACAAGTAGTCACTGTGCTGTTTGGTGACATGGTGTTTACCACACTAAACATGGACCAGAGGAAGCAAAGGAGAGAGTTGTCTCAGGAGATTACAAAGAAAATTATAGACAAGCATGTTAAAGGTAAAGGCTATAAGACCATCTCCAAGCAGCTTGATGTTCCTGTGACTACAGTTGCACATATTATTCAGAAATTTAAGATCCACGGGGCTGTAGCCAACCTCCCTGGATGTGGCCGCAGGAAGAAACTTAATGAAAAATGGAAGAGACGGATAATACGAATGGTAACAAAAGAGCCCAGAACAACCTCTAAACACATTAATGGTGAACTCCAAGGTCAAGATACATTAGTGTCAGACTGCACCATCCGTCATTGTTTGAGCCAAAGTGGACTTCATAGGAGACGACCAAGGAGGACACCACTGTTGAAAACAAATCATAAAAAAGCCAGACTGGAATTTGCCAAACTGCATGTTGACAAGCCACAAAGCTTCTGGGAGAATGTCCTATGGACAGACGAGACAAAACTGCAACTTTTTGGCAAGGCACATCAGCGCTATGTTCACAGACGCAAAAATGAAGCATACCAAGAAAAGAACACTGTCCCTACTGTGAAACATGGAGGAGGTTCTGTTATGTTCTGGGGCTGCTTTGTTGCATCTGGCACAGGGTGTCTTGAATCTGTGCAGAGTACAATGAAATCTCAAGACTATCAAGGTATTCTAGAGAGAAATGTGCTGCCCAGTGTCAGACAGCTTGGTCTCAGTCGCAGGTCATGGGTCTTGCAACAGGATAATGACCCAAAACACACAACTAAAAACACCCAAGAATGGCTAAGAGCGAAACATTGGACTATTCTAAAGTGGCCTTCTATGAGCCCTGATGTAAATCCTATTGAACATCTGTGGAAGGAGCTGAAACATGCCATCTGGAGAAGGCACCCTTCAAACCTGAGACAACTGGAGCAGTTTGCTCATGAGGAGTGGGCCAAAATACCTGCTGAGAGGTGCAGAAGTCTCATTGACAGTTACAGAAATCGTTTGATTGCAGTGATTGCCTCAAAAGGTTGTGCAACAAAATGTTAAGTTAAGGGTACCATCATTTTTGTCCAGGCCTGTTTCATGAGTTTGTTTTTAAAATAATTCTGTTGAACCACAATTCAAAAGCATTGTCTGATTTTCACTGGTTAATTTTCATAGAATTTTTATTTATTACCACTTTTGTCAGATTCAAGTTATTTCTGTGACCATTGTGGGTTTTTCTTTCATTAACAGAGGGGTACCAACAATTTTGTCCACGACTGTAAATGTGGCAGCTCTCCATCACATTCAAAGCGTGAGTGTCCTGCAAATGAAGTGAACTGTCATGCTTGTGGGAGAAAGGGTCATTATGAACATGGGTGCAAGGCCTCAAAATCTGTACTTGAGGTGGAAGAGGATGAGGATGCCATCTTCCTCGACAGTGTTACAACAGACGGTGATCCTTGGATGGTCAACACTGACATTCATGACAGCAGCTTGACGTTCAAAATTGACACAGGTGCCGATGTCACAGTTTTGCCACATGCTGTGTTCCAGAAAATACTCAGAGAAAACCTACCTGTGCTCCACAAAACACCTAAGCCGCTCCTGGGACCGGGGAAGAGGCCACTTGATTTTGTGGGCGTTGCCAAACTATTGCTGAGAATTGGTGGGAAAGATTAGATGGAGGAGGTGTATGTTGTATTATGTGCACACTGCCCTGCTGGGGAGGTCTGTGAGCTGCAGACTAGGGCTTGTTGCACGCCTTGACAGTGTCACTATAGAGATATTAAAGGAGAACTAGCCAAAATTATTCAGCGGACTAGGTGAGGTGCACCAGGCATATGCCATCAAGCTCAAATCAGGTGCCAAACCCTTTTCACTCAAGACACCAAGGAGGATCCCATTGCCACTAATGGACAAAGTCAAGCAAGAGCTGTCCCGCATGGAAAGCCTCGGGGTGATATGCAGAATTGAGGAGCCTACAGACTGGTGTGCTGGCATCGTAGTAATGCCCAGAAAGAACAAGAAGGATCCTGTGCGAATATGTGTTGACCTCACTAACCTCAATGAGTCCATGTGTAGAGAGAAGTTCATTCTACCATCAGTAGAGGAAACACTTGAGAGGCTGACTGGAGCCAAAATATTTAGTAAGCTGGATGCAAATATGGGGTTTTGACAAATCCCACTGACAGAAGATTCAGCCAAACTGACAACGTTCATCATGCCCTTTGGACGCTATTATTTCAAACGGCTACCTTTCAGCATTGCGTCCACCCCTGAACACTTTCAGAATAGAATGGTGATGGAGGTCACAGAAGGGCTCCAAGGCGTGGTTTGTCACATTGACGATGTGCTGGTGTGGGGTTGTACGCAAGAGGAGCATGATGCTCACCTGCATACCGTGCTAAGAAAGATTCAGAAGGCAGGTATCACACTTAACATTGGCAAGTGTGACCTGTCAAAGTCTGAGGTGACTTTCCTAGGCCACGTGATCTCCACCAGTGGCATCAGTCCAGACCCGAGCAAGACGGAGTCTGTGAGGGAAATGCCTGAGCCTAAAACAGTGAGTGAACTAAGGTCTTTCCTTGGAATGGTAAACCAGTTAGGTGTCATGGTCTGAGCGCTGATATTGTCCGTGCTCGGGTCATGCAGTATTTTCCTCCCGGTCTGTTTTCCTTATGGCCTTCTGGGCCGTTATTTTGACAGTGTCTCTGCGGGGCTTCCGGCTGTCAGAGGCAAGCTCCGTGGTGACAGCTGGATTATATTCCACTAATTAGTCTTCATCACCTGATTCCTCTAAGCCCTATTTAAGGGAGCAGCCGAGGTTACTCCGGGCTGCAACCTTGCACACACACAACGTTGGTTTTCCACAGTGTTGGACTGGAGTCCCTAACCCTGGCTCCCGTCACTCTCTTCTTCGTTGGTTTTCCCAGTAAGTTTACTCCTGTACCTGCGTGTATTGTTACTGTGCCTTTGCTGAAGTCTTTACTCACGTTTTGCCCCACGTGGCTCGTTATTTTGTATCGTGTGCCTAGTGTTAATAAATATGTGTTACACCCGGAGGGCGAAGAAGAGGCCAAGTGGTGGACTTTTCAGCAGTTTATTGACTTTCTTTCACAACACCAGGCACGGCACTTTGACACGGGACATCACTCAATAACAGCCACATCACTCTTCACCATTTTTCCTTCACACTCTAGAACATTCTCAACTTTTCTCTCGCGCTCTAACACTTAACAGTGTCTCATCACAACCGAGCGCCACCTGTGGCGCAAAAGCGCTACTGCTTTTACTGATAAACAATTCAAATCAAAACAGTCCAAATTACAGTCCTTTAGTTACATTTCCTATAAATGCTCATCTTTACCATCAACATCTAAATTACAGTCTTTTAGATACATTTATTAGAAATGTTTATATTAGCCATCAGCATCTTATCAAAAATGTTTTCTGGGGTTTCCTAGAGGTTGTCCAAAATTAAATTTTTCCTACACTCACCCCTCGAAAATTTAATGTCGACCCGACATTACAAACAACTTTCCCAAAACTCTTTTTTTTCTCTTTCACAGTCCACATTTGGTAACCATGTATCTCATGTAAGTAGGATATTACTAAACAGGAGTCAGAATTCATTAAAGTCCATAAAGATGCAAACTGGTAATAGTCCATAGTACAGCATGGATCTCCTCTTCCATGCAATACATTCGCAGAAGAGGTCTTTGTGCACGATGACCATCAACCGCTCCTTCCATCATGGTGGGTATCTGCATCTTTCCTGAGAGTAAGGGTACTCAATCTAGTCATAGCCTACCAAAGAAACCTTTATGTGGTGCCTGTACCTTAGTAACACACTGAAAATCCTTTTTTTTTTTTAAATCAACCATAAAAGTAACTTGGTGATGAGTTTAGTCACTACTCATTTACTTTCCAAAACATTCATGTCTGAACAATGGTTATCTCTAGCTTCTACACATTTTATATTTGTTTTAAACAGATGAAATGCAAGGTTGGCCTAACTTATCATAAGTAAATACCAGCGTCTGTTTTCTCATTCTTGAAGGATACGTTTTAGCAGGGATCTCGACAGGTCCCTCCTGGTCACTGGAACTGGACTCCGACAACACATCACCCTGGTCCTGGTTTGCCTCAGCTGGATCTGGGACCACCGGATTGTTGACCTCTGGTGCCAGCTGCACCTGTGTGACGTCATCTGTGTCCTGGTCCTCATCCTCCGGAGTAGTGTCACTGTGCGGGTAGAACTCCGGTGCATCGGCTCTCAGTGGACGGTGATTGTGATCCTTTCCAGCTCGTAATCCAATTATGGCACTCCAGCCCTCTTCGTCTTCATCGTCCGTGCTGTTTTGTCTGTCCACATTCCTTTGCCTTTTAGACTCTATTTCTCTTGTTTTATTAGAGGCAGGCTCCACTGTTTCCATGGAAAGAAAGTCACAGGGTAGCAAAATGTTTCTGTGCATGACCCGAGTGCGCCCCTTGCCATCTTCAGGTCTGATTTCATACACTGGACTGTCTGGGTACTTCTTTTGGGTCACTACATACACCTTGTCTTCCCAGAATTATCTTAATTTTCCTGGCCCACCTTTTTTGGTCAAGTTTCGGACCAGTACTCTGGATCCAGGGGGCAACTCAGCACCGTGAACCTTTTTATCATAAAGGGCTTTACTTCTCATCCCTTCTTTGTTTGCTGTTTTAGAGGCAAGTTTGTAAGCTTCAGCCATTGTAGCTCTCCACTTTTCAGCATAGTCCCACTGAGAAGCACTCTGCTCTCTTGTTGTGAGGCCAAACATTAGATCAATAGGCAACTTTGGACTACGGCCAAATAGCAGAAAATATGGCACATACCCCGTAGCCTTACTGCGTGTGCAATTATAGGCATGAACCACTTTTGCCAGAGAAGACTTCCAATCTGCCTTGGCTGCTTCGGGCAAGTTTCTGAGCATTGCCAACAGGGTGCGATTGAATCGTTCCACCTGCCCATTCCCTTGGGGATGGTAGGGCGTTGTTCAGCACCCCTGCACACCACTGTACTCCTGGAGTTTTGCAAAGAGTTTATTTTGGAACTCTCTACCCTGATCATGATGGAGACGTGTGGGGAAGCCAAATTTGAGGGCGAAATCCCCAAATATCTTCTCAGCAGCGGTGTGGGTAGCTTTGTTGCGAAAGGATAAGCCTGGGCAAAGCGAGTGAAGTGGTCCATTAGAACCAGGATATACTCATATCCTCCTTTGCACCTCTCCAAGTGCATGAAATCAACGGACACCAGTTCAAATGGATACGTGGTGACAATGTTAGTCAGTGGTGCCCGTGTTATCTTGTTGGGACGTTTATTCTTCAAACAACTGCAAACTTTAGTGATGTAGTGCTCAACATCCCTTTGCATATGAGCCCAATAAAAGCGCTCCCTTATCAAATCCATCACTCTCTCTACCCCTAAATGGCCCATGTTTTCATGGAGCTCTTTAAACACGAGCTTGTGAAACTTTTGGGGTAGAAGTAGCTGGTCATGTGATGCCGTTCTCCTGTAAAGCAGTCCTTCATCTTCCAGGTACAGCTTGTGTTTTTGCCTGACTAAAGCTGCAATCTTACATGTGGATGTAGATAGTGACTGCCTTAATGTGGCTTTTAATTCAATATTAGACTCGAATGGGTTTTCTCAGAAAGTAGGAAATTCTACTCATTACCTCCACCATACAATGGACCTTGTTCTGACATATGGCATAGAAATAGAAAATCTTGTAGTGTCTCCTCATAACCCTGTACTGTCAGACCATTGTCTGTTAACCTTTGATTTTACTATTTCTGACTATTTGGCTCCTAAAGAAAAATATTATCACAGTAGATGCCTCTCAGATGATGCTGTTTCCAAATTTATGCAGATTGTTTCCTCTATGCCATGTGTCAACACAACGGAAATAAGCTATAGACAGCTTGCTCCTTCTGTAATTGATAACATGGTGGATAGTGTTTCAGCTTCTCTGCATCAGGCTCTAGACTTGGTGGCCCCCTTAAAAAAGAAAAAGTCTAATCAGAGATTTCTAACTCCTTGGTTCAACACAGAAACTCGTAGCTTAAAACAGAAGACTCGTCAATTAGAAAGAAAATGGCGCTCTACTAATTTAGATGAAATCTATTTAGCTTGGAGAAATCATCTTTTAATTTATAAAAAATCTCTTAGAAAAGTTAGAACGAGTTATTACTCTGCATTAATAGAAGAGAACAAGAATAATCCCAGGTTTCTTTTCAGCACTGTAGCCAGGTTGACAAAGAGTCAGGACTCTGTCAATCCTAGCATCCCCTTAGAGCTTACTAGTCAGGACTTTATGAACTTTTTCAATAATAAAATTTCATCCATCAGAGATAAAATCAATCAGATTCTTCCCACAGTTAACTTAAATACTGTAACTACTACAACTCCTTCTATTGATGTCTGTCTTGATGAGTTTACTCCAATCGACCTTTGTGAGTTAGACAAAGTAGTTTCCTCATCCAAACCTTCAACTTGTCTTTTAGACCCTATTCCTACCAGGTTATTTAAAGAAGTCTTCCCACTTATTGGTAGCTTTATTCTTCATATAATCAATTCTTCATTAACTTTAGGCCATGTACCGCAGGCTTTTAAAACGGCTGTAATTAAACCCTTACTCAAAAAGCCAACGCTAGATCCAGGAGCTTTAGCTAACTATAGACCAATCTCTAATCTCCCTTTCATTTCAAAAATCTTAGAAAGAGTTGTTGCTACGCAATTATTTGACCACCTGCAGGGAAATGGTTTACTTGAAGAGTTTCAATCTGGGTTTAGAATCCATCATAGTACTGAAACAGCCTTAGCGAAGGTCACTAACGACCTCCTCATTGCATCTGATAATGGACTAGTTTCTGTACTTGTCCTTTTAGATCTTAGTGCAGCTTTTGATACTATTGATCATAATATTCTACTTGATAGATTAGAACACTATGTTGGACTTAATGGAACTTCGTTGCAGTGGTTTAGATCTTATTTATCTGATAGGTTCCAGTTTGTTCATGTAAATGATGAGTTTTCTTTCAGCTCAAAGCTTAGTTATGGAGTTCCACAGGGATCTGTGCTAGGCCCTACTCTTTTTAGTTTATATATGCTTCCGTTAGGCAACATTATTAGAAAGCACTGTATACATTTTCATTGTTATGCAGATGACACACAATTATACCTGTCAATGAAGCCAGATGATACTAATCAATTAGCCAAGTTAGAAGCCTGTCTTAAGGAAATCAAAGCTTGGATGACTTGTAATTTCCTGCTATTAAATTCAGATAAGACTGAAGTCATTCTTGTTGGTCCAAAAAACCTTAGAAATTCCTTTCCAAATCAAACTTTCAGTTTGGATGCAGTTACTCTTTCTCTTAATAGCTCTGTGAGGAACCTTGGAGTTATTTTTGATCAGGATTTGTCCTTCAATTCACATATTAAATTTGTTTCTAAGACTGCCTTCTATCATTTGCGTAATATTGCCAAGATTAGGAGCATCTTGTCTCAGAGTGATGCTGAGAAGCTGATCCACGCTTTTGTTAGCTCGAGATTAGATTATTGTAATTCTTTATTATTAGGCTGTCCTAAAACATCTTTAAAAAGTCTTCAGCTGATCCAAAATGCTGCAGCAAGAGTTTTAACAGGTACTAGAAAGAGAGATCATATCTCTCCGGTTCTGGCCTCCCTTCATTGGCTTCCCATAGAGTTTAGAATTAAGTTTAAAATCCTTCTTCTTACTTACAAAGCTCTAAACAATCAGGCTCCTTTTTATTTAAAAGATCTGATACTACCGTATTATCCTAACAGAGCACTACGCTCCCAAAATGCAGGATTACTTGTAATACCTAGAATCTCCAAAAGTACAATGGGAGGCAGAGCCTTCAGTTATCAAGCTCCTCTCCTGTGGAATCAGCTGCCAATCTGGATTCGGGAGTCAGACTCGATCTCTGTTTTTAAGAATAGGGCTAAAACCTACCTTTTTGATCTAGCCTACATTTAGGGAGGGATCATGTGTTTCTGAACCCTCCCTTAGTTATGCTGCTAATAGGTTTAGTCAGCCGGGGGACCTCCAGTAATGCACTGGGCCTCACTCCTTTCCTCACTCTCTATGAAATATTTTTTTTTTTTTTTTTTTTGCTGGTCATTAACATTTGTTTGTTCTCTCCCATAGATTGAGTCCCCATCGTGCTGTTTGCTCTCTACATGTCTGTTCTTTTCTTCTTCTCTATCCCCTCACCCCCCAGCCAGTCGCAGCAGATGACTGCCCCTCCCTGAGCCTGGTTCTGCTGGAGGTTTCTTCCTGTTAAAAGGGAGTTTTTCCTCTCCACCGTCGCCAAGTGCTTGCTCACAGGGGATCGCCTGATTGCTGGGGTCTTTCTGCAACTGTGGGGGTCCCCCCTACAGTTGATAGTGCTATGAGATGACTGTTGTTGTGAAATGGCGCTATATAAATAAAGTTGAATTGAATTGAATTGAATTGAATCTTACTGTTCAGCTGTTTTCCACTTCTTGGCCATTGTTTTGACACCACATAATGCAACACCTCTCCAATCACAGAGTCTTCTTCTTGAGCTCTTTTTAGAGCAGTCTTTGATATTTCAGCTACAGAGCTGGCTTCTCGATCTGCTTCACTAATGAGAGTAGAAATGGTGACTGGGCAGAACCATGGTTCATTTTCTTGTGACTTTACCTTGACTGCCTGCGCCACACAGTGCATTACATCAGGATCATTTTGTGTGCATTTGTTCATGTACTGCTCCATATCTAGGGGCATACGTGAAAGGCCGTCTGCATCTCTGTTTGCTTTCCCAGGGCGGTACTTAATCACAAACTGGAAATCAGCTAGTTCTGCTACCCACCTCTGTGTGGTTGCATTTAACTTTGCGGTGGTGAGCACATACGTTAGGGGATTATTGTCCGTATAGACAGTGAATAGTGGGGAATAGTACAGGTAATCCCGAAACCTCTCACAGATGGCCCACTTCATGGCAAGAAACTCCAGCTTCCCTGAATGAAGGTGGTAGTTCTTCTCTGGATTTGACAGTGTCCTGGAGCCAACGCTATCACCACCAGTTTTCCTTGTTGTTGCTGATATAACACCGCCCCAAGCCCCTCCTGTGAAGCGTCACAGTGCAAAATGAAGGGTTCCTCAAAGTTCGGGTAACCTAACACTGGGGGCTGGGAGAGAAAGTCAGCAAGTTGACAGAGCACTGCATGATGCTCAGGGCGCCACCTGATTGTATGGGATGAGGGCAACTGGCCACTATCTTTCTTTTTGACATGTGTTTTCGAGTTTTTCTTTGCTTTATCTGTGTGGTCGTTAGCAAGAAGGTTGTAAAGAGGCTTTGCTATACAGGAGAAGTTTGGAATATAGCTGCGGTAATATGAAATAAAGCCTAGCAATTTCCTTAGTTCTCCAACAGTGGAAGGTTGCTGCTGTTTGAGGGTCTGCACCGGGGCAATGTCCGCAGGGTCCATAGTGTAGCCCTGTTTTATTACCATTTTACCAAGGAAACGTACCTGCTGCTTGAATAACTCACATTTCCGGGGAGTCAACTTCACCCCATGGCTTTGATAGTGGTGCAGGACGCTTCTCAGGTCTCGCAGGTGGTCTTCAAAAGTCTGTGAATGAACAAGGTTATCATCGAGGTAAGGCAGACAAATATCATCCCTCAACCCCCACAAACACTCCTCCATAGATCTCTGGAATGCTGCTGGTGCCGAGGATAAACCAAATGGAATTCTTACCCACTTGAACAAACCCCAGGGAGTGATAAATGCAGTGAGGGGCCTACTCGACTCTTCCAGGAAGCCCTGGTGATACGCCTTCCCTTGGTCGAGGACTGAAAACCAGGCACTCCCATTTAGACTGTTTAGCATATCTTGTATGCGGGGAATTGGGTGTCTGTCAGGGATAGACTTCTTGTTCAGTTCTCTAAAGTCGCAGCACAAACGCAGGCCTCCATCTTTCTTTCGCACACAGACGATTGGACTGGAATACGATGACTTAGATTTGGTGATCCAGCCCCTGTTAAGCAGGTCTTCTAAATACTCCTTTACTTCTTTATGAAGTGGTCTGGGAACAGAGATATAAGTCTTTTTGACAGGAGTGGGATCCTTGAGTCTGATTTTCAACTGTAAAGAGAGAATTGTCCCTACATCATACTCATCACAGGAAAACGTTTGCCGTTCCTCCCGTAGTAGCTGTTTTACTTGCTCTTGTTGTGTGGGCGAGAGATGATCAAGGGGAACTGGGGGGTCCCACATGTCCATAGTCTCTTTGACGGCACAGTTCATTTCGGTCTCTTTCTTCCTTCTGGTTTCACTCGTCGTCAGGTCTGCTGTCGCTTGGTTTACAGTAGGGGGTCTAATGTCTGCCGGGTAAGCAGTTTTAACTCTCTGTGTCTGTCCCAAAATGGTCTTAGCGGGCAGCTGGATATCACGGGAAATACTGTTTGTTATAGGTATTTTGAACATAGATCGCCTCCCTTTCCATAACTGCACCAACCCACTTTGCATCTGCAAATCCTCCGGTAATTGGGTGTACTGACTCGGCTCAAACAAGACGTCTTGTGTGTCTGGAAGTGAGCCTGTCCTGACAAAACCTTTAACTGCTTTGGTTTGGCCAGCAGGGATGGTGACCAACTCACTGCCAACTTTTACCATTCCTTCCCCCAGTCTATCCTCCTCACTTTGCATCACCTTCAAAAATACCTCTGTTTTTTTACAATCAAAGGAGAAGACTGCACTAACAGCTTCACTGATGGCACAAGGGGGTTTAATGCCCATCTTCAGGACATGGTCAATCACGTTGAACCCAATGATAGGCTGCTCTGCCACTCCATCCTCCTTCACCACTAGCACAGGAACTAAGAGTTCCACCGGTGGGCGACTATCTGTCGGCAGCCTGAAAGTGACTTTGACCCACCCTGAGAATGGAATCGGTGTCTGGTTCACTGCCCTCCCATTCAGAATACTTGGACCCACCAACTTGGCTAAGTCTCTGACAGTGGTGTATGGCGGGTGCTCCTGTCTCCAGGCGTCATTCATTAAGCAGATCTGTGACCCTGTGTCCCACAACGCTTCTGTCTCCTTATCATTGAGGAAGCAGGTTAGGACATATTTTTTTCCAACCAAACTGAGCAACTGTAATTGGTGATTAGGGGACAGTAGATTAACACGGACTGTTTCTTCAGGAGGTGCCTCTGCTTTAGCTACCAGCCTTGCTTCCAACCTCTGAATACTGTCAGTAACTAGCTCATACAGCGCTTGTGTGTTAGCTTGTTCTGATGTGGTTGCGACAGTATTGGCCGCCGTGTCTACTTGCCCTGTCCTTTTTCCAGGTCTCCTTCCTATCCAACATTCCCTTGACATGTGGCCGCTGAATCCACATCTGAAGCGGTGGTCACACTGATCACCATTGCTGGTGGACTGACAGCTCTTGCAGCCACGTGTCCTCCTGGCTCTTTGAGCATGAGATGTTCTGGGAGACTCACGTATGGCCTTCTTGATCTCCTCCATGTCACTCTTCAGCTGCGTGACTATGTCCAGGAGCTCAGATTCCGTACGGGTCACTGTGCTTTGGGATTTAAGGATTTTACCTTTTGTCGATGGTGGAGGGCACTCTTGGCCATCCACTCCTTCCACGGTTGCATACTGACCCGTCAGGTTTTCCACTCGGCATTCTCGTACTTTGGGTTCTTTCGTGTGCCTCTTGAATTTTTGGTGTCGTTCCCATTCAAGACTGGCTGCTGTATTCGTCTTAGAAATCAGAAGCTCTTCGGTGATGGCAGGATCCTCCAGATAGCGCTTCAGTTGGTTCTTCACGTCAGCACTAATCAGTCCCATTTCCACCGCCCTCAGAAACTTCCTCTGAATAAGGTCAGAACTATACCGCTCTTCCGTGCCAGGTTCTCTGGATGCTGCCAAAAGTCTTTCCTTTAGCTCAATGGCGCGAAACAGGAAGTTCTGAGGTGACTCGTTACTGTCTTGTGTGAGGTCTATCAGGCGATGGTACAAGTCAGTCAAACTATCCTCCTTATAATGTCCTCGCAGAATGATGCACAGCTGTGGCAGGGTGAGATCTGACTTGATCTCCAGCATATCACACAAACTCAATCCGGGACTCACTGCTCTGACAACAGCCTCGATTATCTCAGCCTCACTGTGATTTTTCTTTAGGCCCATCTCAATCTGGTGAATGAGGTTGGAATAAGACAACTTGTCTCTTTGGCCCCTCTCTCCTATCTGACCATTTATCCTAAACTCTCGTTTAATGGCCACTGCTGGTAGTAGGGGCACTGCGGGGACCGCGGGCTGTGTCAGAAAATGGCAACTCTGTGGCTGAATGGCTGCGTTATCGGTCAGCCTCACTATTTCCTCTTCAACCCTTTTAGTTGAATCAAGGAAACTTTCATGCAGAGCGGCATATTGGCTTTGTAAACTTGCGAGTGCCTCTGCCCCCCCCCCCGCTTGTGCCGGCCGCTGCTGCCGCCTGCGTTGACGGTTCGCCTTGCTTAGCTTCAGTAGCACATGCAATTAGCTTTAGCAGAAACGCGCGGGCTACATCCTCCTCTTCGCTTTCAATGGTCTTTTCCACCTCCTCATTTAACAGTCGTACCAACGTGTACTTTTTAGACGGCTTGGCTGGGTTTATCTTTGCAAACAAACAGATCTCGTTTAGCTGTTCGGCCTGTAATGGCACCAAGGCCTCGCTTAGCTTATCTTGTAGCTGCTCCAATTCCATTGTTTCTGCTCTCTTTTTTTTATTTGCTCACTCACCGTCTTAGGCATGACTGAACCATCCTCTGCTACCAAATTTTGTTACACCCGGAGGGCGAAGAAGAGGCCAAGTGGTGGACTTTTCAGCGGTTTATTGACTTTCTTTCACAACACCAGGCACGGCACTTTGACACAGGACATCACTCGATAATGGCCACATCACTCTTCACCATTTTTCCTTCACACTCTAGAACATTCTCAACTCTTCTTCTCTCGCGCTCTAATACTTAACAGTGTCTCATCACAACCGAGCGCTACCTGTGGCGCAAAAGCGCTACTGCTTTTACTGATAAACAGTTCAAATCAAAACAGTCCAAATTACAGTCCTTTAGTTACATTTCCTATAAATGCTCATCTTTACCATCAACATCTAAATTACAGTCTTTTAGATACATTTATTAGAAATGTTTTGTAACGCTTGTACACATTGGCCTACAACTTCCAGTCATAAACAGCCCAAGGAAGATGCGCTGGAACTTCCGCAAAGCCAGCTGGAAGAAATTCAGTGAAACCCTGGATCGGAGTGTTGTTACCATCCCACTCCACACCATCACTGTAGATGAAGCATACAACCGCTTCTGCAGCGCAATCTTCAAGGCTGCTCACATTGCAATCCCACGAGGCTACCAACCCCTCTATGTCCCATGCCTGGACGGAGAAAGCACTGCCCTCCTACAATCCTATCAAACATCAGGGGACCCAGAGATAGCAGACCATCTCATTGAATCACTAAGTACAGCCCGGCGAAAGAAATGGGAGAAGACAGTTGCTGACCGGAGCTTTACCCACTCTAGCAGGAAATGTTGGAGCCTCATCTGTCGCCTAGGAGCTACACAGAAGCCCCCTAGCCAAAGCCGAGCATCTGTCACACCCAACCAAGTTGCATCCCACCTACTGACCATCGCCAAAGCACACCAAGACAAAGACACCAGTAGAGCAGTTACAACTGAGCTAAAAAAAAACACCAAAAAATGCCCGTAGAGGAAACGAACCCTGAACCCTTCGAGGCTACTGAACTGGAGAAAGTCCTACAGGGCCTGAAATGTGGAAAGGCAGCAGGATACAACAACATCTTCCCAGAATTCATGAAAAATCTTGGCCCCGAGCCCTAACCTGGTTGACACAATTCTACACAAGGATCATACAAACAAACTCGATCCCAAAGAAATGGTGGACAGCAAAGGTCATTGCCTTACCAAAACCTGGCGAAGACCACAAACTACCAGCAAGCTACCGCCCAATCTCCCTACTCAGCGTTCCTTATAAAATCATGGATGCGCCTAATACTGCAACGTATTTCCCCAGGAGTAGAGGAAATTCTAAGTGTGGGTCAAGCAGGTTTCCGCAAGGACCGCAGCACAGGAGAACAAGTACTGGCCCTAACCACCTTCATCGAAAATGGTTTCGAGAACAGACTGAAGACAGGGGCTGTGTTTCTCGATCTTACAGCCGCCTATGATACAGTCTGGCACAAAGGCCTCCTCCTGAAACTTACAAAGGCGATCCCTGCCTGGGCAACAGCAATTATAAAAACCCTGCTGACCAACCGAAGGTTCAGAGTCCACCTTGGTCAGAACACAAGCGCATGGAGAACGCAGAAAAACGGACTCCCACAAGGCTCAGTTCTAGCTCCAACCCTGTTCAACCTCTACATAAACGACCTGCCCACTACAAAATCCCGCAAATTCATCTATGCAGATGACATCTGTTTGGCACTCCAAGCACCAGACTTTGAGCCACTGGAACGGGTGCTCATGGAAGATCTTGCCAAACTGGAACAGTTCTGCAAAACCTGGCACCTAAAACCAAGCCCAGCAAAAACCGTCTCCAGTGTATTCCATCTTCACAGTGTAAAAGCTACCAGAGAACTAAACATCCACCTGAGCGGACTCAAGCTTAAGCATGCCTCGAATCCAACCTACCTTGGAGTGACCCTTGACAGGACCTTATCCTTCAAGGAACATTGAAAGGGGATGGCTGCTAAGGTGAAGGCACAAAACAACCTGCTCTGCAAGCTCGCTGGTGCAAAATGGGGGGCGGCAGCCTCCACCTTGCGCAGCTCAGCACTGGCCCTTTCATACTCTGTAGCAGAATATTGTGCCCCTGTCTGGTCCAGGTCATCCTACACACACTACATAGACACCCGTAGCTCAACACAACCATGAAAACCGTAACAGGGACAATCCGTTCAACACCACTCCCCTGGCTCCCTGTACTGTCAAACATACCCCCACACACACACACACACACATCCGGCCAGCAGCACTAACTCAAAGGATGTTTCAAAAAGCCAAAGATTTTCCTCACTTACCAATCCATGCAGATATCTACACTCCACCCACTGCCCGACTTCCTTCCAGACGGCCGATTTGGAAAAACCCTCCCCCAGCTGACTTCACCAATCCAGACAGCTTGGCAAGAGGAATGGGAGACCAAGGAGGTCCCAAACAAACACCTAGTGACAAAACCCAACCAACAGGTCCAGGGCACCAATCTCCCAAGGAGACAGTGGTCTACACTCAATCGCTTCAGGACTGGACATGGCCCCTGCTTGGCCGGCCTTCACAGATGGGGCAGTAGCCCTAGCCCACTGTGCGCATGTGGAGAGGAGCAAACAATGGAACACATCATAGAGGCTTGCCCACTCCAAAGACTGGAAGGAGAATTACACACCCACCATACAGCAAACCAAGAGGCAACTGCTTGGCTTGAGGACTTTGCATTCGCTAAATAAATTAGAAATGTTTATATTAGCCATCAGCATCTTATCAAAAATGTTTTCTGGGGTTTTCTAGAGGTTGTCCAAAATTAATTTTTTCCTACATATGCAAACTTATTGGTTGCCTATAGCGTCTCATTGATGGTCCGCAAGGGCCATCCCATGACAGTAGGTCACAGCCCAAACGAGACACCGGTGACCGTGAGTTTGCTTAATTTGGGCTTGTAGTTTTTCCTTTCTTTTCACGTACCAGTGTGCTGGGAGATGGCGTCGCCACCCAAGGGTTATGCAATGAGCTTGGGCTACGAGCTGATCATGGCCCTCATCGAGATTGATGGAATCTTTTCCGGCGCTCGCAATCACCCCATCCCCAGCGGCTCATGCTGGTACCTGGACCTCTCTGAGGCGACTATTAACTGCCATCCTCGCTACGCTGGCCACCCTGAAATCACGGCGAGGATGGCGGAGATCTCTGCACTCCGGGAGAAGCTCCGTGATCTGGAGGGAAACTCCGGCAGAAAGCCGAAGGTGAGGCATCCCCGCCCCTCGTCTCGGGATCCCATTCCTGTCACCCGTCCAGCCCAGGAGTTCACTCCACCCAAGTGCCATTCCCAGCGGAGGAGGACGTCAGCCGGGATTCCCTCATCGAAGCCTCAGCAAGAATCCCGTCCAGATCCAGTTCCGGGAAGCCGCTTGAACTCTGTCTCCCAGCCAGCTGTAGCCTCTGCATCTCATCAGAGGGGTAAGACAGCAGCTCCCTCCGGGTTGTATGTTCCTCATCCCCGGACCACCTCGGCTGCTCTTCCCTCCTCCTCGACACTCTCCCCTGCTGCTATGAGCGCCACAAGTCCGACTCCGGCTGTCCCCGTATCTGTTCCGGTGCAAGCGGCTCCTCCTCGTCCTCCCGGGGGGCCCTCCATCACCATCGAAAGGGGGAAGGGAGGAACCAAGCCTGCTACAGCAGGCATCATCGGTCTTCTGGAGGAAAGGCAAGTGCAGTTTCATTCTTCTCCTTGTTATTGTGATTTGTTTTGTCTGACTCCTGGGGGTGGAGTTTGGGGTTCACAGTCTCCCGAGCTTCCTTCACCTGCTGTAGCCTGTAATTATGAACCTGCTACCTCTGTGTCTCCTTCCCCTGAATGTTCCCCAGTGCCAGGACTACACCGCCAGAAGAGGAAGGAGCCTGCGGCCCTGGAGAGCCTGGTTCCAGCCCCACAGCCATGACACGGACAGAGGAGGAGGGTGGACTGCCAATTGGAGCCTGCTCCGACGAGCAAGCGTCCCCGGGTCTTCACGGAGGAACAGTCCAACCTGGCAGGTCATGGATCCCCTGCCACCACGCCATGCGAGCCTTCGGCATGGACGTCAGTGTCAGGGAATCCCCAGACTTTGGATACCATCATGCCAGCTGCGGAGCCCGCCGCAGTCGAGTGGGAACCAGAAGTGGACCTTCAACTTGCTGAACCTGGATCGCCGAAGTCCTGGATGGCGGTGGAACCCGAGATCAGGCAAGTGCTCTATTTTGTCTTCCTCCTTTCTATTCTGGAGTATTATTGCCTGTCTCTTGGGGAGACGAGATGAGTGCAGCCATCCGCTGCATCCGAGCTTGTCTCCCCGGGCTCTGCCGCTGCTGGTGATCCTGATCCCGGTTTTCTTTCTTCTCCTGAGCCTTCTCCCAGGGTCGTCGGTGACGAGTCGGTTTTGGTCGCTGTCCTGGAGGTTCCAGGTTCGGGGTTGGAGGTCATCCCTGGTGCTGCTCCGGCCCAGTGGGGGTCCGTCGTGGGTGCAGCTGTGACCCAATCGGGGTCCATCGTGGGTGCAGCGCGGTTCCACTTGGGATCCAGCAGGAGCGCAGCGCCAGTCCGAGTGGTGTGCGGAGAAGGAGCTGCAGATCCTTCGCTGTTCAACACTGGACTGATCCCTCATCTTTTCCCCGATCCCTTTCTCCCTTCACCGGGTGCCGCTGTGATTTCCCATTTTTGGCTCGGGTTCCCCTCACTGTCCCTCTCGGTAGGGAGGCCGCCTCCGAGCTCTTCCCTTTGGTCCTGGTGGCCTATTGATGCGGGTCAGCCGCCTGGGAAACTGCTTCGCCGGTTCGGCGTTCTGGGTCGGCCACCTGACAGACTGGACTCTTTGTTCGGCGACCTGGTCCGGCCGCCAGAGGTACTGTTTTCCCGGGCCTAGGACTGGGGTAGACCGCCCAAGCGTGTTCTGTTTCCCCTGCTAGTGATCTGGATCCTGGATGCAGGTAGATCTCCCGAACTTTGTTTTTTTTTTTTGTTGTTTATTGTGCTCTGCCTGCTTGCATTCCTCTGAGTTTTTTTTCTCTCTTTTTGATTGTCTCCTCTGTAGTCTGAGAGATATGCTCTTTTGTTTCCTCTGCCCATTTATTAGTACTTCATTGAACTGTCTGTATATCACTGCTCTTTAGCGTGTTTTTTTTTTTTGTCCTGTTTTCTGGTATTATTAGGGTACGTTATGTTGTGCCTGTATTTCTGTTTTTTGAGAGATTTTTTTTTTCCTCCCTCTGTTGTTTGAGAGACGCTCTGTGGTTGCCTTCTGTTTCTTTTGCCTGTATATGATGGTCTTTATGTATAGTATCGCTGTGTTATTGCATCCATTGTTCTGTCGCTGTATTTTCACCTGTGCATTATCGAGTATATTTGTGTTGGGGTTTTTTTTCTCCATGCTCAGATTGTTGCACCATATTCTTATTTTTTCTATATTTGCCCTTGGCATTTTTAGTGCCCTGTTCCCTTCCTTGTTGTTTTTTTTTTTCTTCTGGTTGAGTGTTTTCACTTTTTTTTTTTTTTCCTTTTTGTGGTTCTTGCCCTCCTGGCCTTTTCCCCCTCCACCCACCCTGGGTGGGCCTTAGTAGCCTTCTGGGTGGGGGGGAGGCTTGGATGTTACATTGCGCCTAGAATGCGCCGTTTGGTGGGGAGTACTGTCATGGTCTGAGCGCTGATATTGTCCGCGCTCGGGTCATGCAGTATTTTCCTCCCGGTCTGTTTTCCTTATGGCCTTCAGGGCTCTTATTTTGACAGCATCTCTGCGTGGCTTCCGGCTGTCAGAGCCGAGCTCCGTGGTGACAGCTGGATTATATTCCACTAATTAGTCTTCATCACCTGATTCCTCTAAGCCCTATTTAAGGGAGCAGCCGAGGTTACTCCGGGCTGCGACCTCGCACACACACAACGTTGGTTTTCCACAGCGTTGGACTGGAGTCCCTAACCCCGGCTCCCGTCACTCTCTTCTTCCTTGGTTTTCCCAGTAAGTTTACTCCTGTACCTGTGTGTATTGCTACTGTGCCTTTGCTGAAGTCTTTACTTGCGTTTTGCCCCACGTGGTTGTCAACGATGGCCCTCACGAGCCATCAATGAGACGCCACGAGCCAGCCGATGAGTTTGCATATTTTATTAACACAGGTAATAGTACAAAATAATAAGCCACATGGGGCAAAAACTCGAACATACACTTGGGTGCCAATATTACAGGTTACAAGAGAAAAGCACACTGTGAAACAGACTAAGAGGGGAAACACTTACAGAGGGAAGAAAACTCCAGAATCCAAAGACGGGATTAAACCAAGGAACGTTTGACGAGGTCGCAGCCCCGAGCAAACAGAGCTGCTCCCTTAAATAGCACTTGACAGATTGACCAGCTGATGAAAAGCCATCAGCTGATTGGAAACCAGCCGTCCCGTGGAGCTTAGCTTCTGACAGCCGGAAGCGCTGCCGAGACGCTGTCATGATAAAGGCCTGGAGGCCAAGAGGTGCGCCAGAGGAGAAAACGGGGAACTACCGCACAACTCGAGTGCAGACAGAGTCCGCACACGGACCATGACAGTGGCTCATTATTTTGTATCGTGTGCCTAGTGTTAATAAATATGCAAACTCATTGGCTGCTTATAGCGTCTCATTGATGATCCGCGAGGGCCATCCCATGACACTAGGCAAGTTTATCCCATAGCTAGCTGAGAGGGACAAAGCCCTCAGAGATCTCCTTTCAAAGAAGAACTGCTGGGTGTGGAGCGCCGAGCTGACTAAATCCTTCCAGGACTTAAAGGATGCCCTGACGTTGCCGCCGGTGCTAGCCATATATGATCCTAACAGAGAATGCAAAGTTACAGCAAACACATCATCTTACGGACTTGGAGGAGTCCTGCTACAAAACTGTGGTGAGGAGTGGAGACCAGTAGCCTTCATGTCGTGGTCTCTCACACCCACCGAGCAGAGATATGCGCAAGTGGAAAAGGAGGCTTTGAGCCTGACCTGGGCTTGCAAGAGGCTCAGCAGCTTCCTCATTGGAAAACACTTCCAGTTGGAGACAGATCACATGCCTCTCCTGAGTCTCCTGGGGTCTCAAGCACTGGACGCTTTACCCCCTCGGATTCAACGCTTTCAAATGCGTCTTATGCGCTAGTCCTACTCCATATCTCACGTGCCAGGGAAGTGCCTGTGGACAGCCGATACATTGTCGCAAGCACCTGTCACAAGAAAAGACACCAGCTGACAAAGAGCTGATTGAGGACACGAATATCTACGTGGATATGGTGATGGAGAACCTACCTGCAAGCACTGCCTATCTACCTATCTGCCTATCTGGAGGAGCTGAGAGAGCAGCTGCAGAGGAACAGTGTGTGTGCTCGAGTGATGCAGCTGTGTGCAGAAGGCTGGCCAGCTCATGGCGTAAATTAACCTGCACTCAAGCTATACTGGACTGACAGGGCGTTCCTTACTGTCCAGGATGGTCTACTGCTAAAAGGAGATAGGCTTGTCATACCCTCAACCATGAGAAATGATGTTCTCGCTAAGCTGCACGAAGGACACCAGGGTGTGGTTAAGTGTAGAGATCGGGCATGACAATCAGTATGGTAGCCGGGTCTGAGTCAGCAGCTGAATGAGTTGGTTCTCAACTGCAGAGCATGCTGTCAGGAGAGACAGAACCACATGGAGCCACTGATGCTGACACCATACCCAAACAGACCATGGCAGAAGTTGGGAGCAGATTTGTTCATGTTAGGGAGCAAGACCTACCTGCTAGTAGTGGACTACATGTCAAGATATGTGGAGATTGCCCTGCTAACTCCCACAAGATCTAATGATGTGATCCACCACCTAAAGTCAATCTTTGCATGTCATGGAATCTGGGAGACCCTGGTGACAGACAATGGGCCACAATTCTCCGGAGCGGCCTTTGCAGCGTTTGCAAAGTTGTACGGGTTCCAGCATGTAACCAGCAGCCCGAAATATCCCCAGGGCAATGCTGAAGCTGAACGTGCAGTGCAGACAGTGAAGGGGCTTTTGGAGAAGTCAGATGACCCCTATCTTGCTTTACTGGCTTACAGGGCTATTCGTTGGCCTCCGTCGGTCTATGATGACCATGAAAGAGAATCCTAAACGTCTACTCTGCTGGAACAGCACCGCCTGTGGCTGAACAGGCCGATGCGCACCGGTGTTCTACCTTCCAGCGTTGGGCGTTGGTAGGATTCAAGCCTGGGCAGGAAGATATGGAGGACAAGATGTTACCCATGCAGCATGTCCCCCCTCTCCACGTCACTGATGAATCCAAAGGAACAGCAGGGCTGCTATAGTTTGGCACCAGCGCCGTCGCAGGAGCTGCCAGAACGATGTTGAGCACAACAGAGAACTGCCTTAGGGGCTTCGACTCCGGATTTTTCCTCAGGGTTGACTCCCGAAGCCTTTCCCGTGACCGGGTTGCCGCAAGGCAGCGGAGGTTTTAAATCAGGGTTTACCTTCCCCTAGATGGGCTACCTTCCCAGGTTGACGAGCCACCATCTACCCGAAGCATCTGGTTTTAAGGCGCCAGAGATCCGCCCTCGCCCCTTCTCCTATTAGTAAAAGCAGTTCCGCCGGGCTTAGAGACGAAACCACACGGGCAGGCTAGGAGTTGGACTTAGTTGTCAGAGGCTTTTCGAGACGCACGCCGTAAGGAGCATTTTATGAGCACTGGGAGCTCAACCCCAGTACCGCTCCTGGCTATGACAACCTTGCAACTGCTCATGGGGAGGAGGCTTCGTACAACTGTGCCTATTCTTCCTACGTTGTTAAGTCCTGCTCTTCCTGATGGAAATGCTGTTATGCTGAAAGAAGGGAAAAGGAAAACGAAAGATGCGCAACGCTACAACTTGAGACACCGTGCAAAGCATCTCAATAGACTCACTCCAGGACAGGACGTGTGGGTCACAGATCAAGGAGCAGCAGGAGCTGTCATCGGAAATCACACCACACCGCACTCTTATCTGGTGGAGGGACCCCATGAGACCATCAGGCGAAACCGTCATCATCTCATCCCCTGGAACTCCTCATCGGAGCAGAGCAACAGTGCTGCAGCTGAGCAGTTCCCGGAAGGTGTTCCAGAACAACCTTCAGGTGAACAACCTGCAGCAACATCATCACAGCAGAATGTTCCTGAACCACCATCTACTCCTACTCCTAGAACCAGGTCTGGGAGAGCGGTTGTAAAACCAGCCCGGTTGGACTTATAAACATTTCAGAATATTGAATGTTTGAAAATAATAGAAAAAAAAAGGTTGCAAATGTGATTGCACTATTTTTCTGATTTCGCACTCTTTTCTATGTAAATCTTCAAGTTCAGAGTTTAGAATGAGGACAGAACGGTACAGGGTTTAGGATGGAAGTATTGTATTTGATTTTACACATAATGTTCAGTGCTAAGGGAAAACTGCAGTGCGTCTGTTGTGTGTGTGAATGGCATTAGATAGGACCAGATCTTCCAGCCACAGAGGCAGAAAAATCCTCCAAGGTCTGCTGAAAAAATGACAGTCTACCCATTGATACTAGAAAGGGGAGATGTGGTGTAATTAAGTTACTTGGAAAACAACTACACAGTCGCGCAGTGATGACAACAGGGAGGCAACTGGCGGGAAAGAGACAGACTAGCAGTGAGGTTGACACGGTTCAGTAAAAGTGACGTTAAAAGCTACAGTTGGACTCACGCAGTGTTTTAATAACACGACAGACATAAACATAACTTATTATTAGTAACTTATAGAACGTTTTGATAACCTATAAATAACTTAAACCAATGAATGCTTAGCATGTTGCCAGTGTTCACAACTTATGCCCGACGATAGTCTAACTTGTGCATAACTTATGCATAGCTTATCCTAATTTATGCAAACTGCGGTCATGCCAAACTGCCGTCGCCTCCCGATCCATGAGGTGTGTGAGCACATGAAGGCTCCATTATCTCAGTTCCTCCGAGATGATTCTGTCCTCCAAAGACCATCGCATAGCGAGGGGCATGACTGACATGGCAGATCTGTCAAATCTGTCAGGTCGATCACGGCTACGGAAAGGATAAAACACCTGGTGTGACACAGCACCAACGTCAGATGGCAGTTGAAACATGTCAAGGTATGAAACATCTCTTTACTTTGTCTGAATAGAAGAACAAGACCAGTTTGACATGGACAGCTGCTTAGCATGGAGTCTTGACAGTTTCCTCCTGTGAACCAACGCTGCCATTATATGGTAGCTGTAAGTTAGAAACCTTATCAGTAAGTTATACATAGGTTCAAAACACGATACTCCATCCATCCATCCATCCATCTTCTACCGCTTTTCCGGAGGTCCGGGTCGTGGAGGCAGCAGTTCAAGCAGAGAAGCCCAGACTTCCCTCTCCCCCGCCACCTGGCGTTCCCAGACCAGCTGGGAGACATAGTCTCTCCACCGAGTCCTGGGTCTGCCCCGGGGTCTCCTCCCAGTGGGACGTGCCTGAAACACCTCAAGTAGGAGGTGTCCAGGAGGCATCCTAATCAGATGCCCATACCACATCAACTGACTCCTTTAATAACACGACAGACATAAACATAACTTATTATTAGTAACTTATAGAACGTTTTGATAACCTTTAAATAACTTAAACCAATGAATGCTTAGCATGTTGCCAGTGTTCACAACTTATGCCCGACGATAGTCTAACTTGTGCATAACTTATGCATAGCTTATCCTAATTTATGCAAACTGCGGTCATGCCAAACTGCCGTCGCCTCCCGATCCATGAGGTGTGTGAGCACATGAAGGCTCCATTATCTCAGTTCCTCCGAGATGATTCTGTCCTCCAAAGACCATCGCATAGCGAGGGGCATGACTGACATGGCAGATCTGTCAAATCTGTCAAGTCGATCACGGCTACGGAAAGGATAAAACACCTGGTGTGACACAGCACCAACGTCAGATGGCAGTTGAAACATGTCAAGGTATGAAACATCTCTTTACTTTGTCTGAATAGAAGAACAAGACCAGTTTGACATGGACATCTGCTTAGCATGGAGTCTTGACAGTTTCCTCCTGTGAACCAACGCTGCCAATATGCCATTATATGGTAGCTGTAAGTTAGAAACCTTATCAGTAAGTTATACATAGGTTCAAAGCACGATACTCCATCCATCCATCCATCCATCTTCTACCGCTTTTCCAGAGGTCCGGGTCGTGGAGGCAGCAGTTCAAGCAGAGAAGCCCAGACTTCCCTCTCCCCCGCCACCTGGCGTTCCCAGACCAGCTGGGAGACATAGTCTCTCCACCGAGTCCTGGGTCTGCCCCGGGGTCTCCTCCCAGTGGGACGTGCCTGAAACACCTCAAGTAGGAGGTGTCCAGGAGGCATCCTAATCAGATGCCCATACCACATCAACTGACTCCTTTCAATGTGGAGGAGCAGCGGTTCTACTCTGAGCCTCTCCCGGGTGACTGAGCTCCTCACCCTATCTCTGAGGGTGAGTCCAGCAATCCTACGGTGAAAGCTCATTTCAGCCGCTTGTATCCGCAATCTTGTTCTTTCGGTCATTACCCAAAGCTCGTGACCATAGGTGAGAGTAGGAACGTAGATTGACTGGTAAATCGATAGCTTTGCCTTAGAACTCAGCTCCCTCTTCACCCCAACAGACCGGTACAACGTCCGCATCACTGCAGATGCTGCTCCGATCCGTCTGTCAATCTCTTGGTCCATTTTTCCCTCACTCGTGAATAAGACCCCAAGATACTTAAACTCCTCAACTTGGGGCAGGAGCCTGTCCCCAACCCAGAGAGGACAATCCACCTTTTTCCGGCTGAGGACAATGGACTTGGACTTGGAGGTGCTGATTCTCATCTCAGCCGCTTCACACTCAGCGGCAAACCATCCCAGCAAGAGCTGTAGGTCATTGCTGGATGAAGCCAACAGAACAACATCATTTGCAAACAACAGAGATGAGATCCTGTGGTCACCAAGCATGATGCCCTCCGTTCCCTGGCTGTGCCTAGAAATGCTGCCCATAAAAATTATGAGCAGGATCGGTGACAAAGGGCAGCCCTGGCGGAGTCCAACTCTCACTGGGAATGAGTCCAACCGAGTGTTGGCAGTACGAACCAAACTCTCACAATGGTCGTACAGAGACCGAATAGCTCGTAACAACAAGCCCGATACCCCATACTCCCAAAGCACCCCCCACAAAAAACCACGAGGGACACGGTCAAATGCCTTCTCTGAGTCCACAAAACACATGTTGGTTGGGAAAACTCCTATGAACCCTCAAGAATTCTCGAGAGGGTAAAGAGCTGGTCCGATGTGCCACGGCCAGGACGAAAACCACATTGCTCCTCCTGAATCCGAAGTTCGACCAACGGCCGGACTCTCCTCTCCAGTACCTTGGCATAGACCTTCCCAGGGAGGCTGAGGAGTGTGATCCCTCTAAAGTTGGAGCACACCCTCCGGTCCCCTTTTTTGAAGAGAGGATCCACCACCCCGGTTTGCCATGCCAAAGGCATTACCCCCAACCTCCATGCAATGTTGCAGAGGCGTGTCAACCATGACAGCCCTACAACATCCAGGGCCTTGAGGTATTCAGGGCAAATCTCGTCCACCCCCGGGGCCCAGCCACCAAGGAGATTTTTAACCACCTTGGCGACCTCAGCCCCTGTGATAGGCGAGTCATCCCCCTCGTCCACAAACCCTGTTTCCTCTGTGGAAAGCGTATCAGTGGGATTGAGGAGATCCTCGAAGTATTCCTTCCACCACCCGACGATATCCACAGTCGAAGTCAACAGCGCCCCATCCGCACCATACACAGTGTGGATAGGGAGCTGCTTTCCCCTCCTGAGCTGCCGGACAGTTTGCCAGAATCTCTTCAAGGCCAACCGAAAGTCTTGTTCCATGGCCTCACCGAACTCCTCCCATACCCGGGTTTTTGCTTCAGCAACCACCCGAGCTGCACTCCACTTGGCCTGCCGGTACACCTCAGCTGCTTCGGGAGTCCCACAAGCCAACCAAGCTTGATAGGACTCCTTCTTCAGCTTAATGGCCCCCCTCACCACAGATGTCCACCACTTGGTTCGGGGGTTGCCACCACGAGATGCACCGACCACCTTGCGGCCGCAGCTCTAGGCCGCCGCTTCAACAACAGAGGTAGAGAACATGGCCCATTCAGACTCCATGTCTCCAGACTCCCTCGGAATGTGGTTGAAGTTCTTCCGGAGGTGGGAGTTGAAGACCTCCCGGACAGGGGCCTCAGCCAGACGTTCCCAGCACACCCTCACTATACGTTTGGATCTACCAGGTCTGAATGGTTTCCTCCCCTGCCATCGGATCCAACACGATACTCATAGGTTAGAAATAAGTTTTGAGTACATGAGACACTATTGCAACGTATTTTGACTTATGAGTAACTTACAAGTAAGATGTGTCAACGATCGCATAACTTACCTACAACTTATGGTGCATGTATGTGGGATGTATGAACCATACGCTGAATACATCGAAAAATTTTGTGCATGTACAAATTTTTAGACGACCTCTCCATACTACGATGTATATCAGTGTGCTTCAACGTGCTCTTAGATAGATAGATAGATAGATAGATAGATAGATAGATAGATAGATAGATAGATACTTTATTTTGAACAAAAAAGTCAAAAAACAAAACAAATGACAAGTGCAATAAAAGTGACAGTATACAGTGCTCGAAAGGGAGAAGGAAGAAGTTAACACTTATTTACGCCAACTCCTCTTTTCCCTAAATACAACCTATGTGAAATATATACCTATTACCTCAATTAAGACCCCCAGTAGACGATTAACTATATTTTGTACATATCAACACTGACACTCATCCATCCCAACATACATACGGTCCATACATCTATACCCAGCCTCAAACAACACAGATATGCACAGATATGCACAGTACTGTCCCACCTACCATACCATAGTGTCCCAGAGTGAGCATAGTGAATTGTACATATTAATACTACACCTCTAACGTATATCTTTTCAGCAAATAATGTTTATATCTATTTTTGAAATGATTTCTGTTTGTACATATTTTTAGTTCCAGCTCCAGACTGTTCCACAAATCCACCCCACAGACAGATATGCACATGCTTTTCTTAGTTGTTCATACCTTAGGTTTTGTAAAGTTTAAGTCTTCTCTCAAATCATAATCGTTGTCTCTTTTTTGAATATTTTTTTGTATATTAGTTGGGAGTTGATTATTAATTGCCCTGTACATTACTTGTGCTGTCTTATATTTAACTAAATCCATGAACTTTATGGCATGTGACTTTAAAAACAACGAGTTGGTATGGTCCTATATCCTACATTATTTATTATTCTTACAGCTTTTTTTTTATAATGTGCATATTGGCTGTAGGTTGGTCTTGTAGGTGTTTCCCCAGACCTCTACACAGTAGTTAAGATATGGTAGAAACCATGAATTGATATAGATAGATAGATAGATAGATAGATAGATAGATAGATAGATAGATAGATAGATAGATAGATAGATAGATACTTTATTTCGAACAAAAAAGTAAAACAAAAACAAGCCAAACAAATAAACAGTATACAGTGTTCGAAAGGGAGAAGGAAGAAGTGAACACTTATTAATTCCAACTCCTCTTTTCCATACAACCCATGTGAAATATATACAAATTACCACATTTAAGACTCCAAGTAAACAATTAACTATATTTTGTACATATCAACATTAACACCCATCCATCCCAACATATATAAGTCCATACATCAAAACCAGCCCCAAACAACACAAATATACACAGTGCTGTCCCACCCACCATTCCATAGTGTCCCAGAGTGCGCATAGTGAATCATACATATAAATACTATCCTTCTAACATATATTCTTTCAGCAAATAATGTTTATACCACTTTTTGAATTGATTTCTGTTTGTACATAGTTTCAGTTCCAGCTCCAGACTGTTCCACAAATCCACCCCACAGACAGATATGCACATACTTTTCTTAGTTGTTCGTACCTTGGGTTTTGTAAAGTTTAAGTCTCCTCTCAAATTATAATCATTGTCTCTTTTTTTAAATATTTTTTGTATATTAGTTGGGAGTTGATTATTAATTGCCCTGTACATGACTTGTGCTGTCTTAAATTTAACTAAATCGATGAACTTTATGACATTTGACTTTAAAAACAACAAATTGGTATGGTCTCTATATCCTACATTATTTATTATCCTTATAGCTCTTTTTTGTAATGTGCATATTGACCGTAGGTTGGTCTTGTAGGTGTTTTCCAAGACTTCTACACAGTAGTTAAGATAAGGTAGAAACAGTGAATTGCACCGTAAGAACAATGATTTATAGTCCAAGATGTGTCTTGTCTTCCCCAGTATGCCTATACATTTTGCCAACTTGGCCCGGATGTGACTGATGTGAGGTTTCCAGCAGATTTTATTGTCTAGCGTCACCCCCAGAAACTTATTTTCCTGTACTGTTTCTATTTTGGTATCATCTATTGTTACCCTTATTTCATGATCTGTTTTATGATTTCCAAACAACATAATCTTTGTTTGGTTTTTTTTTCAGATTTAGGGATAATTTATTTTTGCTGAACCACTGTGTTAACCTTTTCATTTCAGTTGTGACCACCTCTAAAACCTGCTGCAAATTCTCACCAGTGCAAAGGATATTTGTGTCATCTGCAAACAAAATAAATTTCAGAATTTTTGATACTTGGCATATGTCATTTATATACAAGATAAAGAGTTTGGGTCCCAAAACTGACCCCTGGGGTACATCACAAGTGATGTCCATGAAGGGTGATTTGTGCTCACCAATTTGGACAAATTGTTGTCTGTTACTTAAACAACTTTCCACCCAACTCAGTCCGACCCCTCTTATCCCATACCTTTCCAGTTTCCTTGGTAGAATTCTGTGGTCAATGGTGTCAAAAGCTTTCTTTAAATCTATAAATACTCCTACAGCAAACTTTTTTTTTTTATCTATACAACTAGTAATTTCGTCTATGAGTTTGATCAGTGCCAAAGATGTAGATTTGTCCACTCTAAAACCATAGACTATCTGTAAGGAGGTTGTGTTTTTCAATGAAATCATCCAGTCTCTTTGTAAAGATTTTTTCAAGTATTTTGGAGAATTGTGAGAGTAAAGAGACCGGCCTGTAATTTGTGAAATAGTGACTGTCTCCTGTTTTGTATAGTGGTATTACTTTTGCTATTTTCATTTTGTTTGGAAATTTACCAGTTTGAAATGACAGGTTACAGATGTGGGTGAGTAGTTTAACAATTCCTTCAATTACTTTTTTCACTATTGTCATGTCAGTTTCATTCCAGTCAGTTGATTTTTTGTTCTTAAAATTACTCACAGTCTCGATAATTTCCTTTTTAGTTACTGCACCCAAAAAAATTGTGTTTGGATTTCTATCTTCTATTTCATTTACAAAACCACTATCGTTTGTTTCTGGGGTCACTATTGTTTTTGCTAATTCTGGACCAACATTTACAAAAAATTTAATGAAACCACTAACCACATCCTCCATATTATTTATCACATTGTCTTTTTCAATAAAATATTCTGGACAATTAGCATTCTTTGATCGGTTACTAATAATTCCATTTAGCACTTGCCATATTCCTCTTAAGTTATTCTTATTATCCTCTAATATTCTGTTGTAGTATTCTTTCTTAAAAGTCCTCATTATATTAGTTAGCTTGTTTTTATATCTTATATTTTTGATCTCAGCCTCTACTGTTCTGCACTTAATGAATTGTTTATATAATGTATTCTTCTTTTTACATGCATTTAGTAACCCCTTGGTGACCCAAGGAAAATTTTTGTTTTGTTGTCTGTCACTGTATTGTTTTATAGGACAGTTTTTATTGTACAATGATATACATATGAAATAAATATCAAATATTTATAAAAATTTATCATATGCTTTATTTATATCATTTTCATCACAAACTATCTTCTAGTCTTGCATTAATAATTCCTTTGCCAGTAAATACATAGATTCTTCAGTTCTTATTCTTTTATGTTTAATATTTTTAGTATACTTATTCTTCCTATAATCACATTGATAGACAACAAAAATCGGCAGGGGGTCACTGATACCATTTAATAAAAGCCCACTCACGATATTATTTTCCATAATATTTGTGAAAATGTTATCTGTTAATGTGGCACTGTGTGATGTACAGTGGGGCAAAAAAGTATTTAGTCAGCCACCAATTGTGCAAGTTCTCCCACTTAAAAGATGAGCGAGGTCTCCAATTTTCATCATAGGTATACCTCAACTATGAGAGACAAAATGAGAAAAAAAATCCAGAAAATCACATTGAAGGATTTTAAATGAATTAATTTGTAAATTCCTCAGTAAAATAAGTATTTGGTCACCTACAAACAAGCAAGATTTCTGGCTCTCACAGACCTGTAATTTCTTCTTTAAGAGGCTTCTCTGTCCTCCATTCGTTACCTGTATTAATGGCACCTGTTTGAACTCGTTATCAGTATAAAAGACACCTGTCCACAACCTCAAACAGTCAGACTCCAAACTCCACTATGGCCAAGACCAAAGAGCTATCAAAGGACACCAGAAACAAAATTGTAGACCTGCACCAGGCTGGGAAGACTGAATCTGCAATAGGTAAGCAGCTTGGTGTGAAGAAATCAACTGTGGGAGCAATTATTAGAAAATGGAAGACATACAAGACCACTGATAATCTCCCTCGATCTGGTGCTCCACGCAAGATCTCACCCCGTGGGGTCAAAATGATCACGAGAACGGTGAGCAAAAATCCCAGATCCACACGGGGGGACCTAGTGAATGACCTGCAGAGAGCTGGGACCAAAGTAACAAAGGCTACATCAGAAACATACTACGCCGCCAGGGACTCAAATCCTGCAGTGCCAGACGTGTCCCCCTGCTTAAGCCAGTACATGTCCAGGCCCGTCTGAAGTTTGCTAGAGAGCATTTGGATGATCCAGAAGAGGATTGGGAGAATGTCATATGGTCAGATGAAACCAAAATAGAACTTTATTGTAAAAACTCAACTTGTCGTGTTTGAAGGAGAAAGAACACCATACCTACTGTGAAGCATGGGGGTGGAAACATCATGCTTTGGGGCTGTTTTTTCTGCAAAGGGACCAGGACGACTGATCCGTGTAAAGGAAAGAATGAATGGTGCCATGTATCGTGAGATTTTGAGTGAAAACCTCCTTCCATCAGCAAGGGCATTGAAGATGAAACGTGGCTGGGTCTTTCAGCATGACAATGATCCCAAACACACTGCCCGGGCAACGAAGGAGTGGCTTCGTAAGAAGTATTTCAAGGTCCTGGAGTGGCCTAGCCAGTCTCCAGATCTCAACCCCATAGAAAATCTTTGGAGGGAGTTGAAAGTCTGTGTTGCCCAGCGACAGCCCCAAAACATCACTGCTCTAGAAGAGATCTGCATGGAGGAATGGGCCAAAATACCAGCAACAGTGTGTGAAAACCTTGTGAAGGCTTACAGAAAACGTTTGACCTCTGTTATTGCCAACAAAGGGTATATAACAAAGTATTGAGATGAACTTTTGTTATTAGCCAAATACTTATTTTACCGAGGAATTTACCAATTAATTCATTAAAAATCCTTCAATGTGATTTTCTGGATTTTCTTTTTCTCATTTTGTCTCTCATAGTTGAGGTATACCTATGATGAAAATTGGAGACCTCTCTCATCTTTTAAGTGGGAGAACTTGCACAATTGGTGGCTGACTAAATACTTTTTTGCCCCACTGTAATTCTGCTAGGTCTGGTGAATGTTGGATGTAAGCCCATACTGTACATTGTGTTGATAAATTCTTCTGTCAAACTATGTTGTTTTGAATTCATAAGATCTACTATATTGAAATCCCCACAGATGAACATAACTTTATGAGTTAGTTTTGCATACATCTTTTCCATCCAGTCCTTAAATAAGTCAATATTTGATCCAGGTGTTCTATATACACAGCTCACTACTATATTCTTCATATTGTCCAAACAGATTTCTATTGTAATACATTCAAATAAATCATCCACAGTCACTGACAAATTTTCAACAACCTTGTATTGCAAGCTCTTGTCAACATAAATTGCAACTCCTCCTCCTTTTTTCACTTTTCTATTCATATAATTTAATTCATAGCCATCCAATGTAAAGTCCACTCCTTTCTCTTCACTGAGCACGTCTCTGATATTGCCACTATATTGATGGCTCTTTAAAACTGATGTAAATAATTTTTAACGTATTATAGATAGCATAGAGACTTCTGCTGTTGAGTGGATCATTGAAATATTGAAATCAGATTTGACCATTTGTGTTAAAACTGTTCATCCATATAGTAACTACAGTTATTATTGATGGAGGTAAATAAATTATTATCAGGGTCTATGTTATATTCTACGTCCTGTGGGTTGTGATCCGTATATTCAAAAACTTTCAGTTCCTGTTGATCCAGTTTATTGATCTTTTGTTTCCTGTAGTTATATGTCCCTGTTGCAGATGAGTATTAATCCTTCAGTGTCTTAGTTTTCATTTGTTGCTGTCGACTCCAGTTCATAATGTCACTGATATTTGTCCAGTTCCATAATAATGACCTTGGCTTCTTCAGGTGACCCATTTAATTTGATGTATATTTTACAGTTTGTTGTCCAGGTGTTTTGAATCTTTTTTTGCTTTCTCAGGTATCTTGCTTTTCTGGCTATTTCTGCGTTTTCTTTTGTGAGGTGCTCGTTTATGTAAATGTTCGTTCCTTTCAGTTTCCTCCCTTGTTTTAGCAGCACAGTCTTGTGTTTTCTGTTGACAAACCTCATGATTATAGCTGGCTTGTCGCTGTTCTTCCTGAGCAGTGGGTGGCAGGCCTCAATGGTGTCACAGTCCAGCTGGATTCCTTTGGACTGCAGGAAGGCCGCCACTTGTTGCTCTGTGGATTGGGCTTCCAGCTCATCGAGCCTCCCTCCGCTCTCGCGCCCGCCACCGCCCAAGCATATGATTGGGGTTTAATGTGGAACCCAGTGATGATCACTTTGTTCACCCCGGGTGGTATTATTCCAGGTCCCGCCATTTTGCTCTCCAGATACGCCAGCCTCGACTAGGCCCAGAATGTTTTTTTTGCTGCAGCTTAACAGCAGAAATCTCTTCAGCCAAGAAGTCGAGCGACCTTTTAATATCGTCCACCTCTCAGTCTGCTGAGCTTTCTTGGGACCCATGATCCCGGATGATTGTGTGTTGACAAAACAGCTACTGAACAGCTGAATGGCAGGCCGCTCCGCTCTCGTTTCCTCTGTTAACACTGCTCTTAACCTATACAAAACTTACCTTAATTTATTTGATGTATGCCAGCGTATTCACCAAATTTTTTAAACGTCGGCATACGCTGCCTAAATCATCAAGCTGTGACAGGGCTTAAAAAATGTCCTCGGTCCCACAGGCGCGGGGGGTGGTGTCCTTTGTTTTTCTGCATTGAAGGTGGCAACCCTAGTCTCCACATGCACTTAGGACAGAGAGGCTGAACGGCTCTCTGTAAGGGTTCCTGTCTGCTCTGTCTCCCTCTCTTTCCACTAATTGAGCTGCTCTCCCCACAGCTGCAAGCACCACCAGTTGTTAGTTAGTGGGAGAGGATAAATTGGACACTTTCCTTTCAGTCTGTCTGGTCACACTGGCTCAGCCACCTGCATATCCTTGCCTTGATCTTCTGTGAATTATTCTGCCCTGTTTTGCCATGCTTTGACCTCTGCTTGTTCTAGACCCTGAACCTGCCCGACGATTTGGTTGTTGTCTGCCTTGTGTTTGCTTGCCTTGCTCTGACCCTCTGCCTGCTCATTGGATTTGGATTCAGCTCTACGAATTGGATCGAGGATTTTCCCCAGACTGTGCACAGTTCCTTCCCTCAACCCAAGTAAGCCAACTCACCTTTGTGTTCTCTCTGCCTCTTCTCCATCTCCCCCTCCTCTCCACGAAGACCTGGCCAGCCTGTCCTCAGCCGCTCCTCCCTGGTGCCTCCCTTCCTCTATGTCCGGCTCTGGAAGGATCTTCTACTCAGCTACCCACTGCCACTCTGAAGATCCTGTAAGCATTTACATAGTAAAAGTATTAATTGAGCCTGTCGCCCACTCTAACCCTTGTTTCTATTTCTCCTGCAGGGTTTCCAGAGCCATCCCACACAATCCACATTTGCACATTTTTGTAATAAAGATTATTATTTTTTTCTCTCGGCGCCACACGAGTAGGCTGCCTTTTGCAACAGCGGCTCGATTCCGAGTCTTTTTCCCTTCCTCTCTCTTTTGATCCGTCTTTTTTTTTCACCCCACTTATATCACGGACACACAGATCGTCCTAAATGTCTCCTGAGCCGGTGGGACGGAGCCATTGTTTATAGCAGGATACGATACAGCAGAGAACAGCTGCTAGCATTCAACCGCCACCCCGGTCCCATTGGAAAAACTCGACATACCGAGAGAACTGAGGCGAAAACGCCGCGGCTGCCGGGCTGGAGTAAGGCGGAGGACAAAAAATATAAGGTACAGACCCTCCCTTCCATCTGTTGTCATGGGAAATGTACGGTCCGATACTGGGAAAGTTAGTTGAGCTAGCGGCTATCTCCCGTTATGATAGCACATACCGGGAGTGCTCTCTCCTTTTGTTTACTGAGACGTGGGCTAACTGAACTAGCAGCAGATGCTAACATTGAGCTGGAGGTTTTTCACATGATACGAGCTGACCGAACACCAGACAGTGGCAAGGCTAGGGGCGGTGGAGTGATAATGTATGTTAACAACAACTGGGTGCAGACCGGGACATATCACTGTTAAACAACGACACTGCAGTCAAAGACATTGAGTTGCTAGCTGTTAGCATGAGGCCTACATATCTCCGAGAGAACACTCACACGTGATCTGCATTGTTGTTATGCAAATCCGACGGCGAACGCTGGGACAGCACGTGACGTCATCCATTCAGTAACCAGCAGGCTGCAGACAGAACACCCAGATGCTCTTCTCCTCATCTCAGGCGATTTCAACCATGTTTCACTGTCTCCCATTCTACCCACGTTCACCCAGTATGTCACATGCCACACTAGAGGACAATAAAACACTGGATTTATTCTACGCAAACACTAAGGAGGCGTACACCTCATCACAACTCCCCCCACTCGGGAGATCGGATCACAACTTGGTTCATCTCCGGCCGGTGTACAAACCCCTAGTGCACAGACAACCTCCGGCCATGCACACTGTGGAGTTATGGTCTGAGGAGACAATGGGACACCCTAAAGGGCTGTTTTGAAGCCACCGCCTGGAAGCAGCTCTGCGATCCACATGGTGAGGACATCGATGGCCTCATTCACACTTCACGGGCTACCTCAGCTTCTGTGTGGACAAATCCGTTCCCACCAAGACCATACGGCGTCACTCAAACAACAAACCCTGGATCAACCCTGAGATAAAAACACTTCTGAGAGAGAAGAAGAGGATCTTCAGGTCAGGGAACAGGGAGATGCTGAAGTCCGTACAGAGGGAGCTGAGGAGAAAGATCAGAGAAGGCAAGGACAGCTTCAGGAAGAAGATGGAGGACAAGCTGCAACAGAGCGACATCAGCGGGGTCTGGAGAAACCTCAAAACCATCTCGGGGCTCCAGAATACCTCCCCCCAGGCCACAGGGGGCAGGGAGTGGGCGAACAACCTGAATCTGTTTTTCAATAGATTTGACCAACCGCCCTCCCCCCTGACTGCACAACAACCACTGCTGCCTCTAAAGAAATCAAGTCCTGCTGCCCACTCCCCACTCCACCAACACCCCCCCACTCCCAACACACAGCCCCCCATCCTGAGCCTGACCAGGACCCAGGTGAGGACGGAGCTGAGGAAGATCAAGGCGAGGAAGGCGTCGGGACCGGACGGCATCAGCGCAAAGCTCCTCAAGTCCTGTGCAGACCAGCTGTGTGGGATTGTGACGTATATCTTCAACATGAGCCTGAAAACTGGGGAGGGTACCACAGCTGTGGAAAACATCTTGTGTGGTACCTGTACCAAAAACTTCCCACCCCAAAGACCTGAACAGCTACAGACCGGTGGCCTTGACGTCCCACTTGATGAAGACCCTGGAGAGACTGCTCCTTGCTCACCTCCGCCCCCTGGTGGAACCAGCGATGGATCCACTCCAGTTCGCCTACCAGCATGGCATTGGGGTGGAGGATGCGGTGATCTTCCTCCTTCACCGTTCTCTGTCCCACCTGGAGAAGCCCGGGAATATGGTGAGGATCATGTTCTTTGACTTCTCCAGTGCTTTCAACACCATCCAACCGATGATCCTGAAGGACAAGCTGCTGCGTGCAGGGGTGGACCAGCACCTGTCATCATGGATCCTGGACTACCTCACGAGCCGGCCTCAGTTTGTGAGAACCCGGGACTGTGTGTCCGACACGATCATCAGTAGCACGGGGGCCCCCCAGGGAACGGTGCTGGCTCCCTTCCTGTTCACTCTTTATACTGCGGACTTCTCACACAACACAACACACTGCCATCTACAGAAGTTCTCTGATGACTCTGCGATCGTTGGCCTCATCTCCAATGGAGATGAAGCTGAGTACAGAGGGCTTATCCAGGACTTCGTGGACTTGTGCCATCGGAACTGCCTCCAGATCAACGCGAGGAAAACTAAGGAGCTGGTGGTGGACTGCCGCAGGCATGGGCAGCCCCTCACAGTACCAGTAAATATACAGGGAACAGACATCGAGATGGTGACATCCTATAAGTACCTGGGTATTCATCTGAACAATAAACTAGGCTGGTCACACAATACTGATGCACTCTACAAGAAGGGACAGCGCAGGCTGTTCCTGCTGAGGAGACTCAGGTCTTTTGGTGTACAAGGGGCGCTGCTGAAGTCATTCTATGACACGGTGGTGGCATCAGCCATCACTTTTGGAGTGGTCTGCTGGGGCAGTGGCATTACTGCAGCCGATAGGAAGAGACTGAACAAACTGATTAAGAAAGCTAGCTCTGTCCTGGGGCAGCGCCTTGATCCGATGGAGGAGATAGGAGAGAGAAGGACGGTGGCTAAACTGTCATCTCTGCTGGAGTCCGAGTTCCACCCTATGCAGGACATACTGAATGCACTGAGGAGCTCATTTAGCAGCAGACTACATCATCCCAGGTGCACAACCGAGAGGTTTCGTAGGTCCTTCCTACCAACGGCTGTCAGACTGTACAACCTAAGCAGGGCTGCTCGCAGAGATAGCAAAAAGACGTAACAAACTAATAGTTTTTTGAATGCAAAAGATGCAATAGACTTACACAATGGTCCCCTCCGGTATACAACTAGGAACATACCGGTCGCTATGGAGGGTGAGAATATGTATGGGCACATAATCATACCATGTAGGATAACTAAGTAGACGGTTATGCTGTTTCATTCCATCTAGCAACAATGCTCTGCACTGTGTGTGTTTATATTTTTACATATTTATTCCATCTAGCTACAATGCTCAGCACTGGGTGTGTTTATATATTTATATATCTACATATTATTCCATCTAGCTACATTGCTCCGCACTGTGTGTGTTTATATACTTGCATATTTATTCCACCTAGCTGCAATGCTCCGTACTGTGGGTGTTTATATATTTACATATTTATTCCATCTAGCTACAATGCTCTGCACTGTGTGTTCATATATTCATATATTTATTCCATCCAGCTACAGTGCTCTGCACTGTGTGTCTGTGTGTGTGTGTATATATATATATTTTATAGTAATACGTACATATGTATATTAGCTGCTCTTGCTTGCTTGTTTTTTTCTGCCTTCTGATTGTTGCTCTGAGTGTTGCTATCCCTGTGCTGTTGCAATCCTGGAATTTCCCCGTTGTGGGACTAATAAAGGCTTATCTTATCGTATCTTATCTTATTGTTTCACTCTGTTACGGTTTCCCTCTGGGTTGCTTTTGGGTTTGAGTTTTTGTACCTTGACAGTACGTGACCAGCAATTTAGACCCAATGACTAAGATGGAAGCTGTTATTTCCCGTCTTGGTGCCCTCGAGCAACGCGCCGATCAGGTGACATTAAGTCAGGTGATGAAAACCAGGTGATATTAAATGAAATAATGAAACTCACAGAGCGGCTTACCAAATTAGAAAGCACTGTCCAGGGCCTCTCCGCAATTCTGTTGGCGGGTCCTCTGGCAGCAACTCCGTCTACGGGCCATTTGGGCCGCTCCCCACCATACTCCACCCCCCACCCACCCACACTACAACAGCCAGTAGGGGAGGCCAGAGGGTTTCTGCTGCAGTATCGGCTTGTTTTTTGACCACGCTCCCAGTGATTTCCCCTCTGACCAGAGTCGAATTAGTTTCCTTACAGGGTCGCTTGATGGGCACACCCTCTGTTGGGCCCAGGCAGTAATTGAGATGTCCAATTATCCGTTATATACATAAAACCAATTTACTAGTGAATTCTTGTGTGTTTTTGGTCATACTGACTGGGAGGCAAGTGCATCCACCTGGCTCATGAATCTTCGTCAGGGGCAGAAAACCGCGGCGGATCATTCGGTAGATTTACAGGTTCTCACAGATGAAGCGGGTTGGGATGATAGTGCTCTCCGCTCGATGTTCACTTACAGTCTGAATGCTTCTCTCCGTGATGAACTAGTTCACCTCCCCGAGTGAGCCCAAAACACTAGATGAACTGATTTATTTGGTAGTTAAGATGGATAATAGGCTCCATCAGCGCATAAGGGAATGGCAGTCAGTTCCCCGCAGCTCTCTGCGGTGTTCTTCAGCTCCCGACTAACAGCTCCTCGCGCTTCTGCCAGCCGGCGAGCATGAGCCTATGGCGGTGGGTTGGTCTAAACTCACTCCCGCTGAAAAGCACCACTACCACTTTCCTCGGCTTCATCATCTCCCAGGGCCGCATAGAACCCGATCCCGAGAAAATTTGAGCAGTCACTGAATGGTCCCCTCCACTCATAAACAGCTCCAGCAATTTCTGGGGTTCACCAACTTCTATCGGCGCTTTATCAGAAACTACGGCTCCATCGCTCTCCCCCTCACTGCCCTGACAACCACCAAGGTTCTCTTTCGCTGGACTCCTGAGGCAGATGAGGCCCTTACCCTGCTTAAGTCCCACTTCTCTATGAACCCAATCCTATTCCAGCCTGATCCAACCCATCAGTTTATTGTGGAGGTGGATGCTTCTGACGTGGGGGTGGGGGCTGTGCTGTCACAGCGTACGGTAACTGACAATAAGATACATCCTTGTGTGTATTTCTCTCTGCGCCTGTCCCCAGCCGCGAGAAATTACGATGTCAGTGACTGAGAGCTGTTGGCAGTGAAGCTGACACTGGAGGAATGGCAACATTGGCTGGAGGGGTCAGTCCAGCCATTCCTTGTGTGGACGGACCATAAGAACCTGAAGTATATCAGGATGGCTAAAAGACAACCTTCGGCAGGTAAGGTGGGATCTATTTTTTGCCCTCCTACAGACCCGGTTCTAAGAACATCAAGCCGGATGCCCTTTCACGTCACTTTGTGGCTGAAGCGCAGAATTCCAGTGAAGACACAATTCTGCTGGAGACCATCATTGTTGGGGCACTCAAGTGAGAGATTGAGCAGCGGATCAGGGACACCTTGGCCTCTGACCCGGACCCTGGAGGGGGACCACCGGACCAACAATTTGTCCCGGCAGCTGTGAAAGGAGGAGTTATCCATTGGATCCATTCGAATAAACTCTCCTGCCATCCGAGGGTGACAAGACCCTTAGCAGCACTCCAACATTCGTTTTGGTGGCCGTCTATGAAGAAACACATCCTGCCCTACATCAAGGCCTGCCCTCAGTGCTCAGCCGGGAAATCCCTTACTTCCCTCCCAGCAGGTCTGCTTCAGCCTCTCCCTGTGCCCAGTCGCCCCTGGTCCAACATTGCTCTGGACTTCGTTACAGGGTTCCCCCCTTCCAACGGGTGCACTGTGCTCTTCACCAATGTGGACTGATTCTCCAAGGCTGCGCATTTTGTTCCCCTGAAAAGACTCCCATCTGCCTTGGAGATGGCCCACCTGCTGACGACCCATGTGGTGAGGTTACACAGGATTCCTGCAGACACTGTCTCCAACTGGGGGGCCCCAGTTTACTTCCCAAGTATGGTGGGCGTTCTGCAAGTCTGTCGGGCTACAAACAGTCTCTCTCTCTAGCTACATCCTCAGAGCAATGGGCAGAGCGAGTGGGCAAATCAGGAGCTGGAAGCTATGCTCCACTGTGTAACGTCGTCTGACCCATCATCATGGAGTGAATATGTACCGTGGGTGGAATATGCCCACAATTCTGCCATTTCCGCCACCACTGGGTTTTCCCCCTTTGAAGCCTCCTCAATGACCAGTTTAGCTGCGTCCAAGCGCCGAGGTCGTGCGAAAATGGGTGGCCCTGTGGTGGTAATGAAATGCTCCACCCCGTGTTTAGTGACGGCTGCTGAAAACGTCAGAACCGTGAGTGCTGAGAACTGGGTGAGTAGTGTGTGGAACTTACCCCCTGGAGCTGTGACGTTGGCTAGTGTTGTGGACCCGGCTCCTCTAGCTGTACAGGGCAGAGAATCAAAAGACACTGCGTTAATCAGGCGTCTGTTAGCTACATCGATTAATAATCCATGTGCACACAAAAAATCAGCGCCCAAAATGGGGAAGCTACATGCCGCTATGACGAATGTCCATTGGTATGTACGGCCGTGCAAGGATATAGTCAGTGTCGTCTCACCAAAAGTCTTAATGTCTGAGCAGTTTGCAGCCGCCAGCTCAGGGCCACTACTTCCCGCCAGCCGGTCTGCGTAGGATGGCAGGATGAGGCTCTTTTGGGAGCCGGAGTCCACGAGGAACTGTCTCCCCGAGCGTGAGTCTGTCACATAGAGCAGCTTGCTTGTGTCACCGGCGGTCACAGCTACTACCGACTGCCGGCCCTGGCGTTTCCCGAGTGCTTGAATTGGCACGGTGGCACGCATCGGCATGCGTCTTCTCCAAAACGGTGGTGGTAGAAGCAGAACGTGTCTCTCCAGTGTTTCTTGGCCTCCGCTGCAGCCACCGTCGTTGGCTCCTTGCCTCTGCTGGCCATCACTGACCCGGCATCGGCCCTGTAGATGACGGCTGAGCCTCTCGCGCAGATTCTTAGAATCTTGTGATTGGGGCTCGCCGGAGGAACTAACCGAGGCAACAGTTGGACGGGAGCCAGATCGGAGTTCAAGTACAGTGACGGTAGGAGACGGGGACCAGTGGAGGAGCACCCGGGGCCCCAGCTGGATAACAGCCGGAATCGGAGCCAAGTTACAGCGGCGGGGCTTGGTGGAGGAACTACTGAGGAAGACAGCGGTAGGTGGCGGGGCTCAGTGGAGGAACTACCGGGACCCCAGCTGGACAGGAGCAGGATCGGAGCTCAACTACAGCGGCGGTGGGTGGCGGGGCTTGGTGGAGGAGCTGCCGGCACCCCAGCTGGACAGGAGCTCAATTGCAGCGGTGGTAAGCAGCATGACTAGCAGCAGAGGGGGCTAGCTGAGGTCCCAGCTGGATTTGAGGTCGGTCGGTCAGATCGGATACCGGCGATATCAGCAGAGATTGTTTTACTATCAACAGGTCAGTAAAAATGCCACCAAAGAAGGAGGAAATGGAAGAGATAAAAAAAAATCTCTGAACTTCTTATCACAAGAACTGACCAAAGTGGCTAGTCAACAGCTTAAACTATTAGGCTAATGGAAGAAGTCCGAGAAATAAAATTAACAATTAAGGAAAAACACAAAAAAAAATTGCAGACTTGGAGCGACGCGTCGAGGATCTTGAACAATATTCTCATATGGATGATCTAATTATAAGTGGACTAGACATTAAATATCAATCATATGCCAATGTTACAGCAGGAATGAACGGTGAGGAGGCTCCCCTGAGTGAATCAGTCTCCCTGGAAAACCAGGTGCTTCAGTTCCTTGAAAGCAGAAATATAAAAGCTGAAGTAAATACAATTTCAGCCTGTCATACTTTACCCAGAAAAGATAATAAAACAAAGAAATCAATTGTGATGCGCTTTGTGAACAGAAGGGTAAAGAATGACATACTGAGGCAGGCCAGAAAGCTACGGGGAACAGAAGTCTACCTAAATAAACATTTAACAAAGACTAATGCTGAAATAGCACAGCAAGCACGGATGCTGAAAAGACAAAATAAGATACAGGCAACATGGACAAGAAATTGTAGAGTTTGGATCAAACTAAATGGAACACCTGAGGAAGCGAAGACCATAATAATCAGAGATCTTACTGACTTAAATAAATATAGATGAACACTGATTAAGAAAATTAAGAGACTATGATAATCCATATCCACACACATGGCAAGAATAGTTCTTTTGTGACATACCATGTCAATATACTTTTTAAAAAAAACTAAACAAAACAAACAAAAAAAAATTATGACTGACTTGAGTAGACATCAATTATCCCCAGTTGGAGGAAGTCATTTGACACAGACAGAGGAAATTCAAACTCTGAAAATATTCCATTATGCTGAACATAAACTACAAGAGATGGAGAATGATATTGATCCTGATAACAACTTTTTCAATAATATTCATAATCATTGTGAATATTACACTGAAAAGCAATTCCAAAGTCAAGTGCAACTAGATGGTAAACTATCAATAATACACTTCAATAGCAGAAGTCTTAACTAAAACTTTCCACAGATTCAGGACTATTTAAAACAGCTAGACAGAAAATTTACAGCCATCGCAGTCTCTGAAACTTGGCTTAATGAAGAGCAGGCTCCTCTGATGGCAATAGAGGGATGTCAAATGTTTCATATTAACAGATCTCAAAAAAAGGGTGGTGGTGTTGCACTGTATATTGATGACCTGTACAGGTGTAAGCTTGTACAGTGGGGTAAAAAAGTATTTAGTCAGCCACCAATTGTGCAAGTTCTCCCACTTAAAAGATGAGAGAGGTCTCCAATTTTCATCATAGGTATACCTCAACTATGAGAGACAAAATAAGAAAAAAAAATCCAGAAAATCACATTGAAGGATTTTTAATGAATTAATTGGTAAATTCCTCGGTAAAATAAGTATTTGGTCAATAACAAAAGTTCATCTCAATACTTTGTTATATACCCTTTGTTGGCTATGACAGAGATCAAACGTTTTCTGTAAGTTTTCACAAGGTTTTCACACACTGTTGCTGGTGTTTTGGCCCATTCCTCCATGCAGATCTCCTCTAGAGCAGTGATGTTTTGGGGCTGTCGCTGGTCAACACAGACTTTCAACTCCCTCCAAAGATTTTCTATGGGGTTGAGATCTGGAGACTGGCTAGGCCACTCCAGGACCTTGAAATGCTTCTTACGAAGCCACTCCTTCGTTGCCCGGGCAGTGTGTTTGGGATCATTGTCATGCTGAAAGACCCAGCCACGTTTCATCTTCAATGCCCTTGCTGGTGGAAGGAGGTTTTCACTCAAAATCTCACGATACATGGCCCCATTCATTCTTTCCTTTACACGGATCAGTCGTCCTGGTCCCTTTGCAGAAAAACAGCCCCAAAGTATGATGTTTCCACCCCCATGCTTCACAGTAGGTATGGTGTTCTTTCTCCTCCAAACACGACAAGTTGAGTTTTTACCAAAAAGTTCTATTTTGGTTTCATCTGACCATATGACATTCTCCCAGTCCTCTTCTGGATCATCCAAATGCTGTCTAGCAAACTTCAGATGGGCCTGGACATGTACTGGCTTAAGCAGGGGGACACGTCTGGCACTGCAGGATTTGAGTCCCTGGCGGCGTAGTATGTTTCTGATGTAGCCTTTGTTACTTTGGTCCCAGCTCTCTGCAGGTCATTCACTAGGTCCCCCCATGTGGCTCTGGGATTTTTGCTCACCATTCTCGTGATAATTTTGACCCCACGGGGTGAGAGCTTGCGTGGAGCCCCAGATCGAGGGAGATTATCAGTAGTCTTGTGTGTCTTCCATTTTCTAATAATTGCTCCCACAGTTGATTTCTTCACACCAAGCTGCTTACCTATTGCAGATTCAGTCTTCCCAGCCTGGTGCAGGTCTACAATTTTGTTTCTGGTGTCCTTTGACAGCTCTTTGGTCTTGGCCATAGTGGAGTTTGGAGTCTGACTGTTTGAGGTTGTGGACAGGTGTCTTTTATACTGATAACAAGTTCAAACAGGTGCCATTAATACTGTTAATGAGTGGAGGACAGAGGAGCCTCTTAAAGAAGAAGTTACAGGTCTGTGAGAGCCAGAAATCTTGCTTGTTTGTAGGTGACCAAATACTTATTTTACTGAGGAATTTACCAATTAATTCATTAAAAATCCTTCAATGTGATTTTCTGGATTTTTTTTTTCTCATTTTGTCTCTCATAGTTGAGGTATAACTATGATGAAAATTGGAGACCTCTCTCATCTTTTAAGTGGGAGAACTTACACAATTGGTGGCTGACTAAATACTTTTTTGCCCCACTGTAAATGGAATGTCCTTTGCACTACCAGGGATTCTGGAATGTGTTACTGTTGAGATTGACCAAGATAAAACAAAAAATCTAATTGTAAGTTGTATATATAGAATGTCGGGAAATTGCATTGAGACATTCAGAGATAAATTAGTTGAGCTGTACAATAATATTACTAGTAAGAAAATGGTTGTAATTTGTGGAGATTTCAATATTGATTTACTAAATCCATTTCAACAAAATGGAATTACAGAGTTCATGAATTCTATGTACAGTATGAGTCTATATCCCACAATAACACATCCCAGTAGAATCACAGTTCACACTGCTACACTTATTGATAACCTGTTTGTTAATATTATTGATAAGAAAATAGAAAGTGGATTATTGATAAATGATATAAGTGACCATTTGCCAGTCTTTGCACTTATCCATGGCCACACGGGGGCCAATACAGAAAAAACTTCAAAATCTTTCAGATACAAATCACAAAATGCAATCAGTTCTTTTAAAGAAAACTTGCTGAAGTAAGACTGGACAAAAGTCTATGTATCAGATGTAAATGAAGCCTATGACACATTTATGAACATTGTAACCACTCTTTATGAAAAAAAAATTGTCCATTAGTAAAGAAAAAGCTAAAACATAAATTTGTCAACAAGCCATCGTTAACCAAAGGATTACAAAAGGCGTGTAAAAAGAAAAATTTATTATATAAAGCTTTTCTAAAGAAAAAGACAAAAGAAGCAGAGCAGCGGTATAAAACATACTGTTGTGGATGCGTTCGAATGATGAGGCTGAGTTTTATTTCTCAGGTTCAGCTTTATTGACAGAACACATCCTCTAGCATTCTCAAAGCAGGAAGAAGAGAAAGAATCATCTCACATCACCCTTTTATACATTTCCAGCATCAGAACTCAAGTCACATGGTGCTTCAGTAAACATACAGTCACAAAGCATCTCTTTGAAACTTCACCATTGTCTCTCATTCATTGATGAACCGGAAATCCCTCCGGGGCATCTTCTTTGGGACAAAGAGGCAAATCTCACACCTCCTCGTTATCTTCTGCAGATTCGAGTCTTTTGTCCTTCCAGACGTGAAGCCCCCAATACACATGCAGTCATACCTCTGTGGAAATGTGAGCCCAACATATGTGTCACCACATATAGCCCCCCACACACACACACAAACGTCTATTAAGGGCAAAACATGCATGGCATAAAAAAAGAAAAGAAAAAACACAAAACATTCCACATATCACTAATCAATCCACCAGCTGCCTGGGTTTTAACCTTCTGCCGAATCTGCTGCAACCTGGCTTTGCTACCCCTGCAGCGTTTCTCTGCATCTGTGGATTAAAGCTGTTAGCACGCCTCTGTGAAGATTCTGGAGAATGTTTCCTCGGCGGCCTGCCACGGCTGGGGGGCCTCGTTAGCTGCACTTGCTCATCAGCCAAAACAAAAGCGGGTTTGAGCCTGTTTATGCAGATCAACTCCCTTCTGCCCCCTAATTCTAGCAGAAAATGCTTCTGCCCGGTCTCCAGCACTCTGAAAGGTCCGTCATAAAACGGTCGCAAACTTGGACGCTGAGCATCATGTCTAACAAAAACAAACTCTGCATTTTTTAAAGCCTTTGGCACAAAAACGCGTGGGAAACTGTGATGAACCGGGCCAGGGAGTGTGTTTGCTCCTGAGTCGCTCTGCCACAGCTGAGCAGGGGGGGCAATTTGGTGCGGGATTATTGGGGAGAAATTCCCCCGGCAAACGGAGAGGTTGTGCAAAAACTAACTCAGCTGGGGAAGCATGCAAATCTTCTTTAGGTGCAGAACGCAACCCCAATAAAACCCATGGAAGTTTGTCCACCCAATTTGTATCCGTCAGCGATGCTCTGAGGGCTGCCTTTAATGACCTGTGAAAGCGTTCGCATAAACTATTAGCCTGGGGGTTATACGCGGTGGTGTGATGAATCTTCACCCCCAAGCTGCGGGCCATCGATGACCATAGTTCGGAAATAAATTGGGGACCCCTGTCGGACGTTATGTCCGACGGGACTCCGAAACACGCAACCCACGCTGTTAAAAATGCTCGTGCAACTTCTTCCGCTGTGGTTGATGTCAGAGGAATCGCCTCTGGCCAACGTGTGGTGCGATCCACCATCGTCAAAAGATGTGTGTGCCCGTGTGATGGCGGAAGCGGGCCCACCAAGTCAACATGCACATGGTCAAAACGCTTAGCGGGGATGTGAAAAGGTTCCAACGGAGCCTTAGTGTGTCTGTGTATTTTGGCTCGCTGACACGCTACGCAGGCCGCCGCCCATTCCTTGACCTGTTTGCGCAACCCGGGCCAAACAAATTTCTCCCCCACCAACTTAATCGATGCGCGCACTCCTGGGTGCGCCAGAGAATGGACCGAGTCAAAAACGCAGCGACGCCACGCAGCTGGCACCACGGGGCGGGGCCGTCCCGTGGAGACATCGCAGATTAGTGGGGGCATACCAATTTGCTGCACCCTGTGCTCCAGCCTTAACCCTGTTGGTCCAGACTGGAGCGCGCGCACGTCCGCATCATTAACCTGCTCTGCGGCCATGGCTGCATAATCTAACCCTACACAGACCGGGGCTGCGCGCGCTCCCGCGTCGCTGCCCGGGTCCGTGGCCACGGCTACAGAGTCTGCCCCCATGGGGCTTGGTGTTGCTACCGCGCGCGAGAGACAGTCTGCCACAACATTGTGTTTACCCGCGACATGCTGGATATCAGTGGTGAACTCCGATATCGCGGCTAGTTGCCTTTGTTGCCGGCCTGACCAGGGTTCTGAAATCTTGGCCATCGCAAACGTTAGCAGTTTGTGATCCACAAACGCGGTGAAGCGTCGCCCTTCCAACCAGAACTGGAAATGGCGGATGGCCAAGCGTAGGGCCAAAAGCTCCCTGTCGAACGAACTGTATTTACGCTCACTATCGCGCAGGGTTCTGCTGAAAAACGCGAGAGGTTGCCAGGTACCTGCCACAAACTGTTCAACAACCGCCTCCACTGCTACATCGGAAGCGTCGGTGGTAAGCGCCATGCGGGCCATTGGAACTGGGTGCGCTAACAAAACTGCGTTTGCCAGGGCTGATTTGACCTGGGCAAAAGCGCGCTCCCGCTCCGGAGACCATTCAACTTTATTTGCGGGCTTTTGTTTTTTTAACGCAGTGTATAATGGCTGCATGAGCCGCGCTGCGCTTGGGAGGAACCGGTTGTAAAAATTAACTATTCCCAGAAACTCCTGTAGTGCCTTGACCATTTGAGGTTGCGGAAAATCTGTTATTGCGCGCACCTTATCGGGCAGAGGAACTGCTCCTTCTGCCGAAACGCGATGCCCCAAAAAATCAATCTGCGCCACCCCAAACTGGCACTTCGCTGGGTTAGTTATTAACCCGTGCTCTGCCAGCCTCCGAAAAACTGCTGTGAGGTGGCTTTCGTGTTCGCCTTCGGACATGCTGGCTACTAAAATATCATCCAAATAAACGAACACGAAAGGAAGGTCGTGTAAAACTGCATCCATCATACGTTTGAAAGTCTGCTCGGCCCCCTTGAGGCCAAAAGGCATGCGCAAAAACTCAAAAAGGCCGAAAGGAGTTATAACCGCTGTTTTGGGTACATCCTGCGCGCGCACCTGAACTTGGTGGTAACCGCGCACCAAGTCTATTTTAGAAAAAATGCGTGTCCCCGCCAAATGAACAGAAAAATCCTGAATGTGCGGAATCGGGTAGCGGTCATGTGCTGAAACGTTGTTCAACCTGCGGAAATCGCCGCAAGGTCGCCACGAGCCATCAGCTTTTGGGACCATGTATAGCGGCGAAGCCCAGGGGCTTTTGGAGCGTCTAATAATGCCCAGTTTTTCCAGGTTGGCGAACTCCTCGCGCGCGATGGCCAGTTTAGCTGGGTCCAAGCGCCGAGCTTTTGCAAAAACGGGGGGCCCGGTGGTGGTGATAAAATGCTCCACCCCATGTTTAGCCACCGTCGCCTTAAACGTGGGGACTGTGAGTGCTGGGAACTGAGCGAGCAAAGTGTGAAACTTACCACCCGCAGCTGAGACGCTGGCATGTGCAGTCGGCGGGGCCACCCAAGTTCAGGGGATAGAATGAAAAGACAGTGCATTAATCAGACGTCTATTAGCAAGGTCAACCAATAAACCATGTGAGCACAAAAAATCAGCCCCTAACATGTTGAAACTGACTGCTGCTACAATAAAAGTCCACTCAAATGAACGGCCCTGTAAGGACAGGAGCATGGTCCTCTCACCGAACGTTTTAATCGTGGAGCCGTTCGCTGCTGACACTGACACCCAGGGAGCTTTAGACGGCATCAGCCGTTCTGCGTAGGTGGGTGTGATGAAACTCAGCTGGGAGCCTGTGTCCACGAGGAACTGTTTCCCCGAGTGTGCATCCGTCAGGTAAAGCAGCTTGTTCTCGTCGCCGAGGGTCGCAGCTGCTACCGGCCTTTGGTCTTGGCGTTTCCCTGGTGCTTGAAGTGGCATGGCGGGACGCACTCGTGTGCTCTCTCTGCAAAACAGCAGTGGTAGAAGCACAGGCCGTCCTCCGCTCTGCGCCGCCTGGTCCCCATCGCCGCCGTCGTTGGTGCGTCTGGCGCCGCAGCCGCTGGTTCCAAGCCGTCTCCAGGCGTCGTTCCTGGGCTAGCTGCCGTGGCCGAAACCGCGTTCCTCTTGTGGGCGTCGACAAGCCGCTGCGCCTCCTTGCTCAGCCCATGGTAGTCTCGCCTGGCCAATCGGGGCGACTCTGCCAGGGCTACTCTCACTGCTGGCGGCAGGGTCCGGAAGAAAAGGTGTGCGAAAATAAATTCGCCATCCTCGGAGTCTTTCAACCTCAGCATCTTCACCATCAGGTCCGCAGGTCTATCGTTCTCCGACTCCGTCAACGTCAGGAGCCCCTCTGCTCGCTGTTGGACCGAAGGGGTGAAATGGCTGATCAGCGCGTCCTTCACTGCGCTGTACTTGTCGCTGTTCGGTGGGTGATGAACCAGATCCTCCACCCTCTGGACCGTGTTGCTGTCCAGCTTCGCTACCACATGGTAGAATCTTGTGTCGTCGTTAGAGATTCTCCGGAGGTTGAACTGCGCCTCGACCGCGCTAAACCATGAGCGCGGGCTGTGCTGCCAGAAATCGGGCAGCCGAATCGTGGAGGCGGCCATCAGGCTGGCTTCCGCTGAGCCCCACTCGGGAGAATTCTGTCTGCTCATTCTTAGTCGTAGGTCACCAGTGTAGTGGATGCGTTCGAATGATGAGGCTGAGTTTTATTTCTCAGGTTCAGCTTTATTGACAGAACACATCCTCTAGCATTCTCAAAGCAGGAAGAAGAGAAAGAATCATCTCACATCACCCTTTTATACGTTTCCAGCATCAGAACTCAAGTCACATGGTGCTTCAGTAAACATACAGTCACAAAGCATCTCTTTGAAACTTCACCATTGTCTCTCATTCATTGATGAACCGGAAATCCCTCCGGGGCATCTTCTTTGGGACAAAAAGGCAAATCTCACACCTCCCCATTATCTTCTGCAGATTCGAGTCTTTTGTCCTTCCAGACGTGAAGCCCCCAATACACATGCAGTCATACCTCTGTGGAAATGTGAGCCCAACATATGTGTCACCACAATACAAAAATAAGTTAGCATATATAATGAGATGTAGTAAAAGAGACTATTACAGTAAAGAACTGGAGAAAAACAGAGACAATATTAAAAATACATGGACAATACTTAACAATATTCTTGGAAATAAAAATAGAAATACAAGCTACCCAACCAATTCTTCAAAAAAAATATAATAAAACGACTCAGAGTGTGAATGCAGTCTCACCTGCAGATGAATTTAATAACTTTTTTGTTAACATTGGTCCTAATTTGGCTCGAGAAATGCCCATTACAGCACCTACAGGTGATACAGTAAGCAAAAACACTGCTTTAAAAACTCCATTTTCATAAAGAACACAGACAAAAGAGAGGTCATTGAAATTGTTAAATCGTTTAAAAGTAAAACTGTGATGGTATTGATATGCACTTAGTCAAAACTATTATTGAATGCTTAGTGAAACCACTGATGTATATTTGTAACCTGTCTCTATAAACAGGTATATTTCCCAATGCAATGAAAATAGCTAAAGTAATTCCGATATAGAACACGGGTGACAGAGGGGAATTTTCAAACTATACACCAATTTCACTATTGCCGCAATTTTCCAAGATACTTGAAAAAATATTCTGTGAGAGAACTGACAACTTCATAATGAAGAACAATTTATTATATGAGCAGCAATATGGGTTCAGACACAAGAGGACAACTGCATTTGCTCAAATAGAATTTATAGAAAAAATATCAACTGCCGTTGAAAATAAAAAGTATTCAGTTGGGGTATTCCTGGATCTTAAAAAAGCATTTGATACAGTGGATCATAATTTATTATCTCTACTACTTCCGGCGCCACATGAGTAGGCTGCCTTTTTGCAACAGCGGATCAATTTCTTCCTATTTCTATTCACTATCTGGCTCCCTTGCTAATCTTTCTGTTTCAGCAACACCTTGATCCATCACAGACACGTAGATCGCCCAAATGTCTCCTGAGCCAGCGGACGGATCCACTGTTTCTTGTAGGAGGCAGTACAATAGGGACCAGCTGTTAGCACTTAACTGGCCCACGATGCTAACGCAAAAACTCGACATACCAGGAGAAATACGATGGAAACGGCATGGATGTCGTGCTGGAATAAGACGGCGGGCGAGGAATATAAGGTACAGACCCGCCCTCCCATCCGTTATTATGGGGAATGTACAATCGCTACTCAGAAAAACAGATGAGCTAGCAGCTATCTCCCGCTACGAGAGCATATACAGAGAGTGTAGCCTGATGCTATTCACGGAGACGTGGCTAACAGAACTAGCAACAGATGCTAACACTGAACTGGAGGGTTTCCACGCAATGCGGTCAGACCGAACACCAGACAGTGGGAAGGCAAGGGGCGGAGGAGTGATGATGTATGTCAGTAACAACTGGTGCAGACCGGGACATATCACGGTTAAACAACAGCACTACAACAAAGACATGGAGTTGCTAGCTGTTAGCATGCGGCCTACATATCTCCCGAGGGAATACTCACACGTGATCTGCATTGTTATTTATGCAAATCCGACGGCGAACGCTGGGACAGTGCGTGACGTCATCGACTCAGTAACTGGCAGGTTGCAGACAGACCACCCAGATGCTCTTCTCCTCATCTCAGGTGATTTCAACCATATTTCACTGTCTCCCATTCTACCCACGTTCACCCAGTATGTCACATGCCACACTAGAGACAATAAAACACTGGACTTATTCTATGCAAACACTAAGGAGGCGTACACCTCATCACCACTCCCCCCACCCGGGAGATCGGATCACAACTTGGTTCATCTCCTGCCGGTGTACAAACCCCTAGTGCACAGACAACCTCCGGTCATGTGCACAGTGAAGTTATGGTCTGAGGAGGCAATGGACACTCTAAAGGACTGTTTTGAAACCACTGCCTGGGAGCAGCTCTGCGATCCACATGGTGAGGACATCGATGGCCTCACTCACACCATCACGGACTACATCAGCTTCTGTGTGTACAACACCGTACCCACCAAGACCATACGGTGTTGCTCGAACAACAAACCCTGGATCAACCCTGAGATAAAAACACTTCTGAGAGAGAAGAAGAGGATCTTCAGGGTGGGGAACAGGGAGATGCTGAAGTCCGTACAGAGGGAGCTACGGAGGAAGATCAGAGAAGGCAAGGACAGCATCAGGAAGAAGATGGAGGACAAGCTGCAACAGAGCGACATCGGTGGGGTCTGGAGAAACCTTAAAACCATCTCTGGGCTCCAGAATACCTCCCCCCAGGCCACGGGGGCCAGGGAGTGGGCAAACAATCTGAACCTGTTTTTTAATAGGTTTGACCAACCGCCCTCCCCCCTCCCCCAACTGCACAACAACCACTGCTGCCTCTAAAGACATCGAGTCCTGCTGCCCACACCCCACTCCACCAACACCCCCCCACTCCCAACACACAGCCCCCCAACATGACCCTCACTAAGACCCAGGTGAGGACGGAGCTGAGGAAGATCAAGGCGAGGAAGGTGTCGGGACCGGACAGCATCAGCGCAAAGCTCCTCAAGTCCTGTGCAGACCAGCTGTGTGGGATTGTGGAGCTCATCTTCAACCTGAGCCTGAAGCTGGGGAGGGTACCACAGTTGTGGAAAATATCTTGTGTGGTACTTATACCAAAGACTTCCCACCCCAAAGACCTGAACAGCTACAGACCAGTGGCCCTGATGTCCCACATGATGAAGACCCTGGAGATAATGCTCCTTGCTCACCTCCGCCCCCTGGTGGGACCAGCGATGGATCCACTCCAGTTCGCCTACCAGCATGGCATTGGAGTGGAGGATGCAGTAATCTTCCTCCTTCACCGTTCTCTGTCCCACCTGGAGAAGCCCGGGAATGCGGTGAGGATCATGTTCTTTGACTTCTCCAGTGTTTTCAACACCATTCAACCGATGATCCTGAAGGACAAGCTGCTGTGCGCAGGGGTGGACCAGCACCTGTCATCATGGATCCTGGACTACCTCACTAACCGGCCTCAGTTTGTGAGAACCCGGGACTGTGTGTCCGACACGATCATCGGTAGCACGGGGGCCCCCCAGGGAATGGTTTTGGCTCCCTTCCTGTTCACCCTTTATACTGCGGACTTCTCACACAACACAACACACTGCCATCTACAAAAGTTCTCTGACGACTCTGCGATCATCGGCCTCATCTCTAACGGAGATGAAGCTGAGTGCAGAGGACTTATCCAGGACTTCGTGGACTTGTGCCATTGGAACTGCCTCCAGATCAACGCGAGGAAAACTAAAGAGCTGGTGGTGGACTGCCGCAGGCAAGGACAACCCCTCACAGCACCAGTAAATATACAGGGAACAGACATTGAGATGGTGACATCCTACAAGTACCTGGGTGTTCATCTGAACAATAAACTAGACTGGTCACACAATACCGACGCACTCTACAAGAAGGGACAGCGCAGGCTGTTCCTACTGAGGAGACTCAGGTCTTTTGGTGTATAAGGGGCGCTGCTGAAGACTTTCTACGACACGGTGGTGGCATCAGCCATCACTTTTGGAGTGGTCTGCTGGGGCAGTGGCATTACAGCAGCCGATAGGAAGAGACTGAGCAAACTGATCAAGAAAGCTAGCTCTGTCCTGGGGCAGCGCCTTGACCCAGTGGAGGAGATAGGAGAGAGAAGGATGGTGGCTAAACTGTCATCTCTGCTGGAGTCCGAGTCCCACCCTATGCAGGACATACTGAACGCACTGAGGAGCTCATTTAGCAGCAGACTACATCATCCTAGGTGCGCAACCGAGAGGTTTCGCAGGTCCTTCCTATCTACGGCTGTCAGACTGTATAACCTAAGCAGGGCTGCTCGCAGAGATAGCAAAAAAACGTGATGACCTAATAGTATTGAATGCAAAAGACGCAATAGACTTACACAATGGTCCCCTCCAGTATACAACTAGGACAATATCGGTCGCTACGGAGGGTGGCAATATTTATGGGTACATATTCATGCTATGTAGGATAACTAAGTAGATGGTTATGATTTTATTCCATCTAGCTACAATGCTCCGCACTGTGTGTATATATATTTATATATTTATTACATCTAGCTACAATGCTCCGCACTGTGTGTTTATATATTTATATATTTATATGTACATATGTATATTCGCTGCTCTTGTTTTACTTGTCTTCTTGATTGTTGCTCTGAGTGTTGCTATCCCTGTGCTGTTGCAATCCTGGAATTTCCCCATTGTGGAACTAATAAAGGCTTATCTTATCTTATCTTATCTTATTATTAAAGAAACTACAAAATTGTGGTATTGGGGGGTAGCACTGTCCTGGTTATGTAGTTACTTAAAGAATACTGTAGATATCAGAATGTGTGTGTTGATAACAAAAACTCACAGTTACTGAAGGTTACTTGTGGAGTCCCACAGGGTTCAGTTTTGGGGCAACTGTTATTCAATATGTATATAAATGATATATGTAAAGTCTCGGAAAAAATGGATTTAATATTGTTTGCGGATGACACTAATTTATTATGCAGTGGAAGCAATTTGGAACAACTTTTGGATACACTCGGAAAGGAATTAGGAAAGCTTAAACTGGTTTGATTCCAACAAATTAACGCTCAATTTAAGTAAGACAAAATTTATGGTTTTTAACAACCATCACAACAACTTAGTATATAAACTCAGTGTAAATAGTGTAGAGATTGAAAGGGTATCTGAAACTAAATTTCTTGGTGTAATAATTGATAATAAACTGTGTTGGAAGTCATATATCAGAATCAGCTTTATTGGCCAAGTATGCACAACACATACAAGGAATTTGACTTTGGCTAAAACATGCTCTCATTGTTCAGGTGTAAGATTTAAATAAGATTTCAATGACAACAGAGTATGTACAGTAAATTACAGTCTGTCCACATTTCTATAAAAGGATGCAAATATATACAGGAATATATGCAGTTATTTACTCAGACTATCCTAACTACTAACTAACTAACCTGCACTTATATAGCGCTTTTCTAGTCACAAAGACCACTCAAAGCGCTTTCATTAATACAAACCCTCTATTCTAAGGGCCTATAGGAAACAGATATCTAGGGACAATTTAGAACAGCCAATTAACCTAACATGCATGTTTTTGGCATGTGGGAGGAAACCGGAGAAATCCCGGAGTAAACCCACGCAACACGGGGAGAACATGCAAACTCCACACAGATCACTGTTGGTCGGGGGCTGGGATCGAACCCACGATCCCACGATCCCCACAATCCCCCGGCCAAGGGTAAACTGTGCTGCCGCAGTGCTAACCACTGCGCCACCGTGCAGCCAAAGTGTATCCACACTTTGCAGAAATATATGAAAAAATATACAGTCATACAGTATTTCAATGTGAACTCAGATTCAGTGATATACTGTGAATGAAGTAAAATGCAGTGTGAGAGTTATGTGCAATGTAAGAATGGATGAAAAGTCATGAGTACAGCAACAGGCAGGACTAGGTGAATGTTAGGAGTTCATCAGAGTGATGGCTTGAGGAAAGAAACTGTTCCTGTGACGGGTGGTTTTGACCTTCAGTGATCTGTAACGTCGACCAGAAGATAGAAGTTCAAACAGTTTGTGGCCGGGGTGTGACGGGTCAGCAGAGATGTTTCCCGCCCGTTTCCTGGTTATGGACCGATATAAGTTCTCAATGGAGGGTAGGTCGGTACCAATGATCCTCTCCGCAAACTTGATGATCCGCTGCAGTCTGGTCTTGTCCTGTTTAGTGGCAGATCCAAACCAGACAGTGATGGAAAAGCAGAGGACAGATTGGTTGATGGCGGTGTAGAAGACAACCAGCAGCTCCTGAGGAAAATCAAACTTCTTGAGCTGACGCAGAAAAAACAACCTCTGCTGGGCCTTTTTCCGGACAGTGTCTATATGGGAGGACCACTTCAGGTTCCGGGAGATTGTGGTACCCAGAAACCTGAAGGGGTCCACAGTGGACACTGTGCTGTTGAGGATGGTGAGTGGTGGGAATGAAGGAGGGTGTCACTTTTTCTTAAATTAAAAGCTCTCAAGTTGAAAGATCTGGTTGCCTTTAAAACTGCAGTAATTATGTTTAAAGTAAAGGATCTATCACTGCCCGCAAATATCCAAAAGTTGTTCCAAATAAGGGAGAAACAATATCATTCCAGAGGAACATGTATATTTCAAAAACCCTCAGTGAGAACTACCGCCAAGCAACACTGTGTTTCAGTGCAAGGAGTCAGATTGTGGAACGCTTTTGGACCTGAATTAAAATCATGTGCAACACTTGGACAATTTAAACAAAAACTAAAGGAAGAAATACTCCAAACATATATATACAAGATGACATGTAAAATCACATAAGGATTGTCATATCCAGTCTGTGTTGTGTTGTTGCTTAGTTTTTTTTTTGTCACGTTTTGTCTTAGCTTTGTTCTGAATTGTAATTGCTCTTGTTTTGTTTTTCTTTTGAATTCTTGGATGGAATATGGGTGGACAATATAAGCTGCGGATTCAGCCATCACCCATTTCAGACAACTTATGTTGAACTGTATAATCAGAGGAGTTATTGTTTGATTTGACCTTGTTGGATTTTTTTTTTCCCCCTTTGTTATATTGTTCTGTTTCTTTTTTTAATCTTTACTTAAATCTTAATCTATCCGAAATAAAGATTCATTCATTCAGTCATTCATCTCGCTGGGTTCTGACGCCACTGCGTTCACAGGGAAGGCTATGGTGGTGAGGATAATCCGATCTGCCTCTTGTGCTAGCGCCCGGTAGTTGCGCGTGGCCAGCAATGGCGAATTGGCAAGGACCGCTCTGGCCGCTGTTGGGAGGTTCCGGAGGAAAAGGTGGGCAAAGAGGAAATGCCCGTCATCTGTGCCCATCAACGCCAACATCTTCTCCATTAATTCGACCGCCGGCCCGTCTCCCAACTTGGAGCGTGTCAGGAGCCTTTCCACTCTCTCGCAGTCCGAGAGCGTGTAGCGCCGGGTCAGCGCGGTTTTGAGAGCGTCGTATTTGTCGTGGGCTGGGGGCTGTTGGAGCAGGCTTGCCACCTGCTGTGTTGTGCTTGCATCCAGTGTTGCAACTACTTAGTAATATTTGGTGTCATCCACCGTTACTCCCCGGAGCACGAACTGGGACTCGATGTGGAAGAACCAAGAATTCGGGTCATGTAGCCAAAAGTCTGGGAGTTTGACCAAAACGGCGCACGCGGAGCTGGCACCTCCAGTCCGGGTCGTCTCCAGGGTGTTCGCCTCGAGTTCCTTTATGTATCAAGGGTCACCAGTGTAGAGACAGGAATAATCAGGCGAGGCGGTTCTGGAGCAGAGCAGACTTTATTAATCTCTCTCTAACATTCACAAGAATAAGAAGCCTCAAAACCAGGTCGCAGGTACCTCTCCTTTTATACCATACCACACGCCCTGCGACCTGTGGTGCTGCATTGAAATGAATACCTTTAGCATGACAATCCCCTTTGTCACTGTTTGCATCAATACACATACATCCCCCCATGATAATTCCCTTTTGTCACCCAGCCTGCCGGCGCATTATTATGCAGACCGGAGGAGAATGCATATATATATATATATATATATATATATATATATATATATATATATATATATATATATATATACTGTATATATACTGTATATATATATATACACTACCGTTCAAAAGTTTGGGGTCACCCAGACAATTATTTTGTGTTTTCCATGAAAAGTCACACTTATTTACCACCATGAGTTGTAAAATGAATAGAAAATATAGTCAAGACATTGACAAGGTTAGAAATAATGATTTGTATTTGAAATACTAATTTTTTCTTTCAAACTTTGCTTTCGTCAAAGAATCCTCCATTTGCAGCAATTACAGCATTGCAGACCTAACATGATTGCACAAGGGTTTTCTAATCATCCATTAGCCTTCTGACGCAATGAGCAAACACATTGTACCATTAGAACACTGGAGTGATAGTTGCTGGAAATGGGCCTCTATACACCTATCTAGATATTGCACCAAAAAACAGACATTTGCAGCTAGAATAGTCATTTACCACATTAGCAATGTATAGAGTGTATTTCTGATTAGTTTAAAGTTATCTTCATTGAAAAAAAGTGCTTTTCTTTAAAAAATAAGGAAATTTCTAAGTGACCCCAAACTTTTGAACGGTAGTGTATATGTATGTATGTATGTGTGTGTGTGTGTGTGTGTGTGTGTGTGTGTGTGTGTGTGTGTGTGTGTGTGTGTGTGTGTTGTTCATAAAAGTATGTTTTCATTGAGAAATGTATCCAAATGCAATAAACAATAATTTAAAAAAATAAAATAATTATAACGAGCTTCATTAATTCCTATGTGTTTTGAGATACAACTGCAGGGAACCACAGAGCATGGGGGCTGAAGGGCCGCATGTGGCCCCAGGGCTACGGGTTGCCAATGCCTGACATAGAACATTACATCAACGTTACGTTAAGTTATTCTTTGCTACGTTACATTACGTGATATTACACCATGGTATGTTACATACAGTATGCTCTAGATGTTAAGTAGATGTTCAATAGGTCTTTATAGTTTGCTACTTGGAACTCTGGATTTTGTTAATACCTACTTTGGTCTCCTTTTTGCACAGGAGTACTTACCTCTTGTTTCCCACTCACCCTCTGGACTGCCTAAACTTGGTGCATAACTCACCTGCTCTCCTGTTCAGTCCCTGTAAAGGAAAAGCCAACTTGTTAAAACCTTTGAGCTCCTGTTTACACAGTGCACTTTCACATTCACTAATAAATCCTTCTAACTTTGCAGTTGTTGTCCAAGTACTTCAGTCTGGGTCCTTTTGCTTACTATGACAGACCAGGACACACTATCCAAAAATTCTCAGGTGAGAGGAACCAAACTGAGGGGACAAGAGGATGGATATAATCCAAGATGTTTTTAAAGGGTACCTGTAATGAATTTTAATCAATAGCTATGTATTTCAAAGGATTAAATATACTAGTGGTTCCATCCGGTAATTTTGCTCATGATTCCTTCTCAAATATGCGCAAGTTTCAAGTAACTGCTTTGTCAGTCAGTCATGGTCAGGGACATCTTGTCTCCTCCATGGGCTGTTTCAGCACAGGTAGTGACACACAGTCGTTGCTTTGTGCAACACTCAGTTGCTTTGTGTACACTCAATTGACTGGGCTGCAGTATAGCAGTCAACAAAGTTTTAACATCAGAATTTTATGTAACTTTTTACAACCATGTACAATCAAATCTACCCACATATAAATTAATGAAATAAAATTCTAGTATATTAAGATTTATTCAACGTGTTCTGAAGTTACTTGACTGGGAACTTGCCTGTCCGTCAGGTCCCCTTCAGGCGCTGGTCACCGGAGGTACTTGCGGATCATCCAGTCAATGAAGGCCATTTCCAAGGATGGTTTGTACAGTATATACCTGTGCCAATTTTGTGCTGTTTTCAACTCAGATCTCGACCCACTGAGCATCTCCTAAACGCATTTACTCATCCACGGTAAAGCTGGAATCAACGAGTGTACGTCACTTCCGGCCGGCAATGGCTGCTCCCCATTGATTTTGACTGAACAGTTTTCATGGGATAAAGTTATTCAGTATACTGACGCTAGGGGGTTATTTTTACTGAATAAACACATTTTTGGTTTATAAGTAATACCTAAATCACGATTAATGTTTTTATAATGACCAGTACTGGTTTCCTTTAAGCACTTTCGAGTTATACAAAGGCTTGCAGTGAGTGAAAGAAGAATGAATCATAAAGGAGATCTTAAACTTGATAATACAGAGTTTGCAAAAACACACAAAGTGACATGGTTTAGTGACAGGACCCAATGGAAGATACCATAATAGACCTACTGCCATGATTGATTATAATTAGATAGCTCACATGCAGGGAGTAACACCAAAGGAAGCACACTGAGACACAGAGTGACAAGTTTAATATGAATTTTATTAACTGTACTGATACCGCACTCGCAGTATCGGTTGTCAAGGCTGATAGCCTGGTCAATTAACCCATCTAAGGAGGAAGAGACCGCATGAACCGCTAGGTCGTCCCGGAGGTGTTCATTTAACCCCTGGAGGAAGACGCTTCGTAACGAAATGTCATTCCACCCTGAGTTCGCCGCGATGACCCGAAACTCCACAGAATAGTCGGCAGCTGACCGTCTACCCTGACGGAGTAACATTAAGGGGCTCGTAATGTTCCCCTCGCTGTCTGAATGGTCAAATGCACCAGTGAATTCACAAACAAATCTTTCAAAGGAATACGTGGGGCCCTCCGAGCTGTTGAGAATAGCTTGGGCCCAGCTGAGGGCCCGATCCCACAGCAGGAGAGTCAGAAAATGAATCTTTGAAGTGTCATCCGGGTACTCCCCTCCACCTGGCCCAAATACAGCCGAATGTGACATAAAAATCCTCTACATTTCTCCACCTCCCCCGCGTATGGGGCAGGTGTGGGAACAGAGGTAGTTCAGCGCACGATAGAAGTCGGGGCAACAAGTGGAGGAACAGGCACCGGAAGAGACAAACAGCCCAAATGCTCGGTGACCGTGCCCAGCTGCTGGGTAAAAATCTGCAGCTGTTGAGCAAGCACGGCCACCTGTCTCTCTGTGGCATCTAACGCAGAGTGCGCCACTGATGCTGCTTATACTGAGCTTGCAACGAGGCTGGCCCATTCTGTCATGATTGATTATAATTAGACAGCTCATGTGAAGGGAGTAACACCAAAGGAAGGACACTGAGACCCAGAGTGACAAGTTTAATACAGTGGTACCTCTACTTACGAACGTCTCTACATACGGAATTTTCAGGTTACGACACGCCTCAACGGGAAAATATTGCCTCTAGTTACGAACGAAATTTCAGGATACGAAAGGCAAAAAAGTATGCGCTCCTCGCAGCTTCCGTAGTTTACCGAACGTAAACATACCTGTAGCTGCTCTGCCATTGGCTATCGCCTAGCATCTTCCTGGTATCCCATTGGCCACGAAGTTGTTTTTTTTTTTTCCAAAACTTTATGCGTTTGGTTGATCTCGCCGCCAAAGAATATGGCCGTAATACATCAACGATCAGCACGGTATTAAAACAAAATGAAGCACTTACAAGCCGACAAAAGCAAACGTCCTTGGATCAGAACATGAACCAAAGAAGGCAAAAGGTGACGACGTTTTTTTTTTTTTTTCATCTCAAACGACGTCGACAACGATAGCAGTTAAAGGGTAAATGAACATAATTTTTATTATTCTTTCTCTTTTATTATTCTTTCTCTCATTTTAAACTCTCATTTTATGTTTAAAATGTGTTTCTGCACGGTGGCGCAGTGGTTAGCACTGCGGCAGCACAGTTTACCCTTGGCCGGGGGATTGTGGGGATCGTGGGATCGTGGGTTCGATCCCAGCCCCCGACCAACAGTGATCTGTGTGGAGTTTGCATGTTCTCCCCGTGTTGCGTGGGTTTACTCCGGGATTTCTCCGGTTTCCTCCCACATGCCAAAAACATGCATGTTAGGTTAATTGGCTGTTCTAAATTGTCCCTAGATATCTGTTTCCTATAGGCCCTTAGAATAAAGGGTTAGTATTAATGAAAGCGCTTTGAGTGGTCTTTGTGACTAGAAAAGCGCTATATAAGTGCAGGTTAGTTAGTTAGTTAGTTAGTTTATTGTGCAGTAATCTAATTGTAACATGTATTTGTTACATGTTTTGATGCGTTTTTACGATTTATAAAAAATTTATGCCCGAATTTTGGGGGCTTGGAACGGATTACGGCATTTACATGTAAAACGCGCCTCTACTTACGAATTTTTCACGTTACGAGAATTCTTCCGGAACGAATTAAATTCGTAAGTAGAGGTACCACTGTATTAATTTTATTAACTGCAAGGAAACGCCTCCACAAGAGAAAACCGTAACTCGCCAGGGAAAGCACACAGCCTATAATGAGAAATGAGAGCAGATGTATTAGGAGGGAGGCTAGACAAAGGGAAAATAGGACCACACTCATGTGGGAAGAACTGAGGACCCGGCAGATGAACCCAGCACTTACGGCGAGCCTCCCGATGAGACAGGATGGCACAGGAGCACTGGGAGAGGTGTCTGACCGGGCGACGACAGTCGATGATGAAGTGATGATGGTGGGGCGGGTGAGCGCACAACAACCCTGGAGACACACTACTAAAGAGGTAGCAACCTGAAACAAAGAGCACAAGATTAAACAGTTTTTCTGGATGAGATTAATCTAGGTATAGCAGCTGATACAGGTAGTTTACCCAACGACCCAATGCCGAGACATAGAAGAGAGGTCTATTTAAGCGCTGGCAGATCAAAGGAGCAGGTGTGTCTCATCACGCAGGTGGAGATAATCACCTGCAGAGTAGGTGAAAGTTGAACCCGACGGGCAGGGGAGGAGTGCGCTCACCAGACCATGACACCTACAGAGACAGAGATGAAAGGTTTATTATTATTAAAACAGTAAGTGGCATTTCGAGGAGAGATTTGACCTACAGGGGAAGGAGAAGACAAGACATGAGTATGTGGCAGGGGAAAGACTTGTAATGTACTGAATGAATTTGTCTTACTGTAGAGGGAGGAGATGATGTGGGGAACCGATGGTGAGATTATAGAGAGGGTGTTTATTAATTGTCCACTTACAGAAGGAGACGAGGAACAGGTGAGGGGGAGAACTTCAGCAGGGTAAGTATTTGTAGACAGAGTTGATGATTGGATCTGGTAATAGGGAGTATCCTTGTGATGATATGTGGTGGTATGGATGTACCCCAGGCCTGGGGATTCTCCTATAATGACAGAGTTATTGAATCTGCAATGTACAGTATAAGCCTTACTTGTGTTTTCAGGTGGGTGCAGGCAGAGGGAGTTGAGGACAGGAAGGAACTAAGAAGCACTGAGGAGAGGCACAGGAGAATTTTCAGGTAGGTAATGATTGACAAAAATGATTTCAGGCTTATGTAGGTCCAAGGAAATAGTCTTTAGGAAAGTGAGAACACAAAGACAGGCACACGAGAGGCAGGGGCAGGAGAACCAGAAAGCAACGGCAAGCTGTTGACCTGAGGCAATCCCATGAGGAGCTGATGAATTTATACTCCAGCAGCAATCAGGGCAGGTGTGCTGCGCCATCTTCTTTGCTGCTGTCTGTTGGGGTAGCAGTATCACAGCCAGTTACACCAACAAACTTGACAAGATTATCAAGAGGGCTGGCTCCATAACTGGTCTCAGGCCAGAGACCTTTGAGACTGTGGTGTAGAGGAAGACACTAAAAAAACTATGATCCATCATGGACAATCCTGATCCCCCCCTCCACCACACACTGGACAGACAGTGGAGTACTTCCTCCAGCAGACTGCTACAGCTTTGCTGCCAAATGGTTAGGTTGTGGAGAGTGCAAATAACGAGACTGATTTATGCAGCAGACGATTTTATTCACTCTCACATCTGTCATACACAGAAAAGCATGTCACAATACACCATGGGTTCTCCTTTTATACCAACCACCCATCTCACATGTGCATGACATCTCACATCACAATACATTCATCCCTTCTCCCCCCAGCTCCTTCTTTCTGCTACCTCACCATAATCTCCATAGCTATTGTCCTTCTCTGTTTACCCTCTGCATCCAGTCTGGGATGATTAACCCACCACTCTGAGATGATTAACCCAGTCTCTACACGCCCCCCCCCCCCCTGAATCTCAGACAGAGTTTCAGTCCTCACGTTCTTTTGGCTTCAGTCTCCTCCCATATCTGCTGTAACGGGGGGATTCCGCCTCCGCGGCGCTGCTGTGCCAGCAGGGGACTCCTGGGGGTGTGTCTGCTTGCGGGTGGGCAATGGTGAGGGGGGGGGAACCTTCGACTTGCCCGTGTGGCTGCTCTGATGAATCGTTTACCTGGGGAGTTCTCAGTGGGGGTCTTCCACGCCGAGGGGCCTGAGCCAACATCACTTGCTCGTCCGCCACCACAAAGGCGGGCTTAAGTCTGTCTATGCATATTTTCTCCCGACGACCCCCCAAGTCTATCAAAAAATGTTTGTCCCCTGTTTCCAGCACTCTGAACGGGCCATCGTAGGGTGGGCGCAATGGAGGGCGATCGTGCCTGACAAACACGAACGACGCATTCTTCAAAGTTTTTGGCACAAAAGTGCGTGGAAAACAGTGGTGGGCCGGTCCCAGCAGCGTGCCTGTGTCTGCACTATGCTGCAAACGCTGAGACGGGCAGTGGCCCGGCGCGGGATTATCTGGCAAAAATTCCCCGGGCAGCCGCAGTGGCTGAGAAAAAACAAGCTCCGCCGGGGAAGCCTCCAAATCCTCTTTTGGTGCAGAACGCAACCCCAATAAAACCCACGGCAACCGGTCTACCCAATTTGCATCCGTCAGCGAAGCCCTGAGCGCTGCTTTCAGTGACCTATGAAAATGCTCGCATAACCCATTGGCTTGTGGGTTGTACGCGGTTGTGCGATGAATTGTGACACCCAGGCTACGGGCCATCGCGGACCAGAGGTCGGAAACAAACTGAGGGCCCCTATCGGAGGTGATGTTCGATGGGATTCCAAAACGTGCCACCCATGTCGTCAAAACGTGGTTGCCGCCAGCGGGACTGCTTCTGGCCAGCGTGTGGTGCGGTCCACCACTGTCAGAAGGTGCGTGCACCCCTGCGATGGCAGGAGGGGGCCCACGAGGTCCACGTGAACATGGCCGAACCTCTTAACCGGTATACGAAACACCTCCAAAGGAGCCTTCATGTGTCTGTGTACTTTGGCTCGTTGGCACGCTACGCAGGCTGAAGCCCACTCTTTCACTTGTTTGCGCAGCCCTGGCCACACGAACTTCGCTCCCACCATTTTGACTGACGCGCGCACCCCTGGGTGCACCAGAGCGTGAACTGACTCAAACACGCGGCGTCGCCAAGCGACAAGGCGCGGGCGTCCCATGGAGACGTCGCAGATTAAGGGGGGCTTGCCGTCTTGCAGTACTCTGCTCTCCAGCCTTAACCCTGTTGGTCCAGACTGGAGCACGCACATGTTCGTATCGCCAATCTGCTCTGCAGCCGTGGCTGTATAATCTATCCCCACACAGACTGGGGCCACTACTGCGCGCGAGAGGCAGTCTGCTACCACATTCAGTTTACCCGACACATGCTGAATATCGGTCGTAAACTCCAAGATCGCGGCCAGCTGTCTCTGCTGCCGGCCCAACCATGGTTCCGAAACCTTGGCCATCGCGAACGTTAGCGGCTTGTGGTCCACGAATGCAGTGAAGCTGCGCCCTTCCAGCCAGAACTGGAAGTGGCGTATGGCCAGGTGGAGAGCCAGCAACTCTCTGTCGAACACGTTGTATTTACGCTCACTGTCGCGCAAAGCCCTGCTGAAAAAATCGAGCGGCTGCCACGAACCGGCAACACGTTGCTCCACGACGGCCCCTATGGCCACGTCCGAGGCGTCGGTAGTGAGCGCTATCCGGGCCAGCGGGTCCGGGTGCGCCAACAGTGCGGCGTTTGCCAGGGCTGTTTTAACCTCATAGAACGCCTGCTCTCGCTCCGGAGTCCATTCGACTCTGTCCGCGGGTCTCCGTTTCTTGAGCGCGGCGTACAATGACTGAATGAGTTGAGCTGCGCGGGGGAGGAACCGGTTATAGAAGTTAACCATCCCCAAAAATTCTTGCAGTGCGCTGACCGTCTGAGGCCAGGGAAAATTCGCCACGGCACGCACTTTGTCGGGCAAGGGTATTGCTCCCTCCGGTGAGACGCAGTGCCCCAAAAAATCAATCCCCGTCACGCCGAACTTGCATTTCACCAGGTTGATTATTAACCTGTGCTCCTCCAACCTCCGGAAAACCATCCTGAGGTGGGTTACGTGTTCATCCTCGGACGCACTGGCCACCAGGATATCATCCAGGTAGACAAACACAAACGGGAGATCGCGCAACACGGCATCCATCATGCGTTGGAATGTCTGTGCTGCTCCTTTTAATCTGAAGGGCATGCATAAAAACTCAAACAAGCCAAAAGGAGTTATTACCGCTGTTTTGGGTATGTCCTCTGCGTGCACTGGGACCTGGTGGTAACCGCGGACCAGGTCTATTTTAGAAAAAATGAGTGCTCCGGCGAGGTGAACGGAAAAATCCTGAATATGGGGAATTGGGTAGCGGTCGTGCGCTGTGGCGTTATTCAATCTGCGGAAATCTCCGCACGGTCGCCACGATCCCTCGGCCTTAGGGACCATGTGTAGCGGGGATGACCATGGGCTGTTCGATTGCCTGATGACGCCCAACCTTTCCAGGTTGGCAAACTCCTCGCGCGCTATGGCCAGTTTAGCTGCGTCCAAGCGCCGAGGTCGTGTGAAAACGGGCAGCCCGGTGGTGGTAATAAAGTGTTCCACCCCGTGTTTAGCGATGGCCGCCGAAAACGTCGGGACCGTGAGTGCTGGGAACTGAGTGAGCAGTGTGTGGAACTTACCCCCTGGAGCTGTGACGTTGGCTTGTGTTATTGGCCCGGCCCCTCGAGCTGTACAGGGGAGAGAATCAAAAGACAGTGCATTAACCAGGCATCTATTAGCAACATTGACTAGTAACCCATGTGCACACAGAAAATCAGCTCCCAGGATTGGGAAACTCAGTGCTGCTATGACAAAAGTCCACTCGTACGTACAGCCGTGTAGGGATAAAGTCAGTGTTCGCTCACCAAAAGTCTTAATGCCCGAGCTGTTTACTGCTACCAGCCCGGGGCCGCTAGGTCCTGCTAGCCAGTCAGTGTAGGACAGCAGGATGATGCTCTTCTGTGCTCCGGTGTCTACGAGGAACCATCTCCCCGAGCACGAGTCCGTCACATAGAGCAGCTTGTTTTCTTCACCGGCGGTCGCAGCTACTACCGACTGCCAGCCTTGGCGTTTCCTGAGCACTTGAATTGGCACGGTGGTGCACATCTGCATGCGTTCTCTCCAAAGCGACGGTGGTAGAAGCAGAGCGTGTCTCTCTGGCGCTTCCTGGCCTCCGCTGCCGCTACCGTCGGCGGCTTCTCGCCTCCACTGGTCGTCTCGCTGGGTTCCGATGCCGCCGCGTTCACTGTGAGGGCTCTGGTGGTGAGGATGATCCGATCTGCCTCCTGGGCTAGCGCATGGTAGTCACGCGCAGCCAGCAATGGCGAATTGGCAAGAACCGCTCTCGCCTCTGTTGGGAGGTTCCGTAGGAAAAGGTGGGCAAACAGAAAATGCCCGTCGTCCGTGCCCATTAACGCCAGCATCTGACTGCCGAACCATTTCCTAACTCGGAGCGCCTCAGGAGCCTCTCTGCTCTCTCACAGTCCGAGAGCGTGTAGCGCCGGGTCAGCGCGGCCTTGAGAGTCCTGTATTTGTCGTGGGCTGGAGGCTGTTGGAGCAGGCTCGCTACTTGCTGAGACGTGCAAGCGTCCAGCGCTGCGACCACATAGTAATATTTGGTGTCATCTGCCGTTATTCACCGGAGGGCGAACTGAGCCTCGATGTGGTGGAACCAAGACCCCGGGTTGTGCAGCCAAAAGTCCGGTAGTTTGACCGAAACAGCGCACGCGTTGCTGGGGGTTCCCGTCTGGGCAGTCTCTGGGATGCTTGCCGTGTTGCTGGGGCTTCCCGTCCGGGCCGACTCCAATGTTCTTGCCTCGTGTTCCATAATTCGTCAAGGGGTCACCAGTGTGGAGAGTGCAAATAACGAGACTGATTTATGCAGCAGACGATTTTATTCACTCTCACATCTGCCATACACAGAAAAGCATGTCACAATACACCATGGGTTCTCCTTTTATACCAACCGCCCATCTCACATCTGCATGACATCTCACATCACAATACATTCATCCCTTCTCCCCCCAACTCCTTCTTCCTGCTACCTCACCATAATCTCCATAGCTATTGTCCTTCTCTGTTTACCCTCTGCATCCAGTCTGGGATGATTAACCCACCAGTATGAAATGATTAACCCAGTCTCTACAAGGTACATGAAATCTTTTCTGCCACATGCCATTTCACTGTACAGTAACTCACTCTGATGTTGAATTCTGGTCATAACTATGCTGCCATACTACACCTTACAGTCTAATTGATACCTCACATCTCACTCTGCACCTGATAGTCCTACATTGCACAGCAGGTATGATTCATGTATCTATGCGGGTCACCATCTAGTCATCTATGATGTATATAAGCTATTTTTAGCAGTTTCACTTTCCATGGGTAATCCCTTTGTCTATTATGCTGTGTGTGTTTTTGTCGTTTGGTTGTCTACTGTCATGCTGCTGTAGCATCATTCCCTTGGGGCCAATCAATAAAATCACTCTGCACCTAAAAGAAATTGTTTCACCCAAAAAGTCTGGTCAAGAATTGTTTTTTCTTCATCTAAGGACCACCGTTGAAAACATTCCATAGTAAAAAGGATGATAAGGATCCTATTTCAATCAATCAATCAATCAATCAATCAATCAATCAATCAATCTTTATTTCGGATAGATTACAAGTACAGATTAAAAGAAACAGAATAATATAACAAAGGGGGAAAGAAAATCCAACAAGGTCAAATTAGACAATAAGATAAGATAAGATAATCCTTTATTAGTCCCACAATGGGGAAATTCCAGGATTGCAACAGCACAGGGATAGCAACACTCAGAGCAACAATCAGAAGGCAAGAAAAAAAAGCAAGCAAGCAAGAGCAGCTAATATACTGTACATATGTACATATTATTATAATATATATACGTATATATACAGTATATATACACACACACAGACACACAGTGCAGAGCATTGTAGCTGGATGGAATAAATATATGAATATATAAACACACAGTGCGGAGCATTGTAGCTAGATGGAATAAATATGTAGATATATAAACACCCACAATACGGAGCATTGCAGCTCCTCTGATTATACAGTTCAACATAAGTTATTCGAAATGGGTGATGGCTGAAGCCGCAGCTTATATTGCCCACCCATATTCCATCCAAGAATTCAAGAATTCAGTTCGTTCCTGGCAATTTCATGCCAGGAACGGAGTAGTTTACCATCATAAATAAACTGGAGCTTCCTTCCAACCAGACAGGTTTGTGCATTAACAATCTTTGAGACATTCCAGAGACTGGATTGCCTTCCACAGGTCACTAGGAATTATCCACAGCTCAACATTAGCCCCTGGTGGACAACTGCAGAATATGTTTGCATTACTTCCGTCACACTGCTAGGCTGTGTGTTTTTGACTGAACATTAACTCTTTCTCTTCAAGTTTCATTCCTCAGGATAATTCTAAGGACACTATTTGTTGAAGATCACTACCTCTGTGTTGGACAATGATGGGTTTGAAGGGTTTCATTAATTATTGGTTAAATGTGATTGCATGTTTGAAAAAGGCTTAAATAGACCTTATTCTAATGCATGTTAATTATAGAAGTACAAGTTTATAAAGTTCATGCTCACTGAAGTTAGCTTAAATTTCATATTAAGTATATAATGAATTTTCAGTGTTATTAAGATGTGTTTCATCCTGTTGATGAAGTACTCAAGTCATCTGACTGGCTCAGCCAATCACCAGCCAGTCTCTGTTGGACAATGGCCCCTTTCATTTTATTGGTCAGTTACAGACAAAGAACTGTTTTCTTATTGGACCAGAGTTCATTCAAACCTCCCACGATGGAAGACCATTGGTTCCCTATCATATCAGTCAAGTTTTCCCCGCAAAAACTTCCTCAGTTTTAAGGGAAACACCCAGTGGGAGAGAGAGTTGTTGTTGTTCTGTGTGAGAGTCTGTGTGTTCTGCCTTAAAATCCTCTTTTTCTTTAAATGTCTGGGAACTTACTTTTTCTTCTTTTGAGCTCAAAACTTTTCATTATACGGAGTGAAACTTCGTGTCCACAGATGTTTTCTATTTTATTCTGTTAAACTTTTCCTTATCGATTTTCTGTAACTCACCGTGTGTTTCAAAAAAGGGACGGATCATTTCCCTCACACTGGAAGCTGTTTGCCAACCGCCATGACATCTGAAGAACTTGGATTTTGTGACTTGATTTTTTTTTTTTTATTAATCTTGTCTCTCGCTGATCCTGTGACTCTGATCAGACTGAACTACAGTATATCCAATTTAATTGGACCCGGGGGTGGGGGGAGTGGGGGGGCCACTGGAAAAAAGCCCTCTTGTGTTGTCCCACATGACATACTGCATCAGCGGCCAGCAAAGCAGGAGCAGAAGCCTCATTATCGCCGTCAGATCTCAGCTTGTGACTGCTGGACTTTGGAGAAATATCTGCTGGCAGATATTCTCCAGTATCATCTCAAATGAAGCTTCAGCTAAGGATCCAGCTGGAAAGCCAACACCAATGTCACGTGAGCCAGACTACTTTGTTTCATCTGCTGAATAATGAGATGTCTATTGCCCTAAGTATGTCATAATTTGTCTCAGGGTTAAAACTAGTTCATAGCTCTGATCAGAGCTACAGAATTAGAATTAATATTCCCTTTTCAATAAATTACATTTTTGCTTTCTTAGAGTAACTCAGAATTTCATTTTCATATAATTAGTTTTAATTTTCTTCATAAAATTTGCATCCAATGTTCTTCATATTTTTGTTACAGTTAATTCAGTCTTCCGTTTTATCACTGTTACAAATTCATACTAAAGTTTCTGTGGTTCCACAAATGTGATTACACTCTGTTGCTCAATAATCAGTTACAAAATGAATGTGATGCTTACTACTTGTTGATCATTTCACCTGCTTACAAATCATTTGAATGTAATGTCATTTGTGTACTGATGTCACAGTGATAAAGAAGTCTTGCAGCCCTAACTTAGAGTCACTGTTCATAAACTGCAAACCCTTTTATTCACCGCAAGAGTTCTCCTCGTTTATTCTGGTCGGAATTTATATCCCGCCTATTGCTTGTACAGCGGAGGCCCTGCAGCACCTCGCTGACCAGATAGCAGACGTGGAGGAAAAACATCCAGACTCTCTGCTTATCATTCTGGGTGATTTTAATAGAGCTAATCTCACAAATGAACTTCCTAAATACAGACAGCACATTAAATGTCCCACCAGGGACTCAAATACACTCGACCACTGCTACACAGTTTTAAGAAACGCTTATCATTCCGTCCCCTGTGCAGCTCTGGGTTTTTCTGACCACTGTCTGCTTCATCTTATTCCAACATATAGACAGAAACTAAAAACTTCCAAGTCTATAGTTAGGACTGTGAGGAAATGGACTGAGGAATCAAAGCTGGAGTTACAAGCCTGATTTGATTGTACAGATTGGAGTGTTTTTGAAGATGCAGCCACTAACCTAAATGAACTCACTGACTCTGTGACATCATACATCAGTTTTTGTGAGGACATGTGTGTGCAGACCAAGACTTTCTGCACATACAACAACAATAAACCCTGGTTCACTCCTAAACTCAAGCAGCTACGTCAGACCAAGGAGGAGGCCTACAGGACTGGTGACTGGATTCTGTACAAGCGGGCCAGAAACATGCTGACGAAGGAGACCAGGCTTGCTAAGAGGAGCTACAGTGAGAAGCTACAACAAAGCTTCTCAGCCAACAATTCTGCTTCCGTTTGGAGAGGCCTGCAGAATATCACCAACTACAGGAGACCATCCCCCCACCCTGTGGAAAACCTCCAGCTGGCTAATGACCTCAACAGCTTTTATTGTAGGTTTGAAAAGAACCTACAGTTCTCACCTCCCACCCAAACAATAGGACTATCTGCAGCCCCAGAAACTCCATTCTCCCTCCACTCTGACCTCCACCAGCACTAACGATCTGCGAAGAGGAGGTGCGCCAAGTCTTTCGGGGACAAAAGATCAAGAAGGCTGCAGGTCCCGATGGTGTGTCTCCGTCCTGCCTGAGAGTCTGCTCCGACGAGCTGGCCCCCATCTTCACCCGGATTTTTAATAGATCACTGGAGCTGTGTGAAGTGCCTTTCTGCTTCAAATGCTCCACCATCATTCCAGTTCCCAAGAAACCCTCTGTTACAGGATTAAATTACTACAGACCTGTCACTTTGACCTCTGTGGTCATGAAATCCTTTGAGAGATTGGTGCTAAACCACCTGAAGGACGTCACAGGCCTCCTGATGGACCCACTGCAGTTTGCCTACCGGTCAAACAGGTCAGTGGACGATGCAGTGAATATGGGTCTACATTACATCCTGCAACACCTCGACTCCCCAGGGACGTACGCCAGGATCCTGTTTGTCGACTTCAGCTCGGTGTTCAACACCATCATCCCAAGCATCCTTTATCAGAAACTTCTCCAGCTCAGGGTGCCCCCTCACACCTGCCAGTGGATCTCCAGCTTTCTGACTGACAGGTGGCAACAGGTGAAGCTAGGGAGTATTACATCCAGCTCCCAAACAATTAGTACTGGCGCCCCCCAGGGGTGTGTCCTTTCCCCACTGCTCTTCTCCCTCTACTCCAACGATTGCACCTCAGAGGACCCTTCAGTGAAGCTCCTGAAGTTTGCGGACGATACCACAGTCATCGGTTTGATCCGGGATGGTGATGAGTCTGCATACAGGCAGGAGGTGGAGCAGCTGATCCTCTGGTGCAGCCGGAACCATCTGCAACTTAACCCAGCCAAAACGGTGGAGATGACTGTGGATTTCAGGCGACACCATCCTTCATTCCCCCCACTCACCATTCTCAACAGTACAGTGTCCACTGTGGATTCCTTCAAGTTCCTGGGTACCACAGACTCCCGGAACCTGAAGTGGTCCTCTCATAGACACTGTCCGGAAAAAAGCCCAGCAGAGGTTGTTTTTTCTGCATCAGCTCAAGAAGTTTGATTTGCCTCAGGAGCTGCTGGTTGTCTTCTACACGGCCATCATCCAATCTGTCCTCTGCTTTTCCATCACTGTCTGGTTTGGATCTGCCACTAAACAGGACAAGACCAGACTGCAGCAGATCATCAAGTTTGCAGAAAGGATCATTGGTACCGTCCTACCCTCCACTGAGAACTTATATCGGTCCAGTACCAGGAAATGGGCGGGAAACATCTCTGCTGACCCGTCACACCCCGACCACAGTCTGTTTGAACTTCTACCTTCTGGTCGACGTTACAGATCACTGAAGGTCAAAACCACCCATCATAGGAACAGTTTCTTTCCCCAAGCCATTACTCTGTTGAACTCTTAACAGTCACCTAGACCTGCCTGCTGCTGTACTTATGACTTTTTCTTTCATTCTTACACTGCGCATAACTCTCACTGTTGTCATTGAAGTCTTATTTAGATCTCACACCTGAACAAACGAGAGCAAGTTTAGTTTAGCCAAAGTCAAATTCCTTGTATGTGTTGCATACTTGGCCAATAAAGCTGATTCTGATTCTGATTTAACCTGAATCTGATTATTAAAACTGTTAACGGTATATGGAAGTTTCAGTTAATTTCTTTTCCTGTGTTTCATTTCTAAAGTCACCCAGTAGAATTCACAAATACTTCAGACTGATTGATTGAAGGTATATCCATCCATCCATCCATCCATCTTCTACCGCTTTTCCGGAGGTCCGGGTCGCGGAGGCAGCAGTTCAAGCAGAGAAGCCCAGACTTCCCTCTCCCCAGCCACCTGCTCCAGCTCTTCAGAGGGGATACCAAGGCGTTCCCAGACTAGCTGGGAGACATAGTCTCTCCACCGAGTCCTGGGTCTGCCCCGGGGTCTCCTCCCAGTGGGACGTGCCTGAAACACCTCAAGTGGGAGACGTCCAGGAGGCATCCTAATCAGATGCCCATACCACCTCAACTGACTCCTTTCAATGTGGAGGAGCAGCGGTTCTACTCTGAGCCTCTCCCAGATGACTGAGCTCCTCACCCTATCTCTGAGGGTGAGTCCAGCAATCCTACGGAGAAAGCTCATTTCAGCCGCTTGTATCCGCGATCTCGTTCTTTCGGTCATTACCCAAAGCTCGTGACCATAGGTGAGAGTAGGAACGTAGATTGACTGGTAAATCGACAGCTTTGCCTTAGAACTAAGCTCCCTCTTCACCACAACAGACTGGTACAACGTCCGCATCACTGCAGATGCTGCTCCAATCCGTCTGTCGATCTCTCGCTCCATTTTCCCCTCACTCGTGAACAAGACCCCAAGATACTTAAACTCCTCCACTTGGGGCAGGAGCCTGTCCCCAACCCGGAGAGGACAATCCACCTTTTTCCGGCTGAGGACCATGGACTCGGACTTGGAGGTGCTGATTCTCATCCCAGCCGCTTCACACTCAGCGGCAAACCGTCCCAGCAAGAGCTGTAGGTCATTGCTGGATGAAGCCAACAGGACAACATCATCTGCAAACAACAGAGATGAGATCCTGTGGTCACCAAGCATGACACCCTCCATTCCCTGGCTGCGCCTAGAAATCCTGTCCATAAAAATTATGAACAGGACCGGTGACAAAGGGCAGCCCTGGCGGAGTCCAACTCTCACTGGGAATGACTCCAACCGAGTGTTGGCAATACGAACTAAACTCTCACAACGGTCGTACAGAGACCGAATAGCTCGTAACAACAAGCCCGATACCCCATACTCCCGAAGCACCCCCCACAAAAATCCACGAGGGACGCGGTCAAATGCCTTCTCCAAGTCCACAAAACACATGTAAACTGGTTGGGCAAACTCCCACGAACCCTCAAGAATTCTCGAGAGGGTAAAGAGCTGGTCCGATGTGCCACGGCCAGGACGAAAACCACATTGCTCCTCCTGAATCCGAGGTTCGACCAACGGCCGGACTCTCCTCTCCAGTACCTTGGCATAGACCTTCCCAGGGAGGCTGAGGAGTGTGATCCCTCTAAAGTTGGAGCACACCCTCCGGTCCCCTTTTTTGAAGAGAGGAACCACCACCCCGGTTTGCCATGCCAAAGGCACTGCCCCCAACCTCCACGCAATGTTGCAGAGGCGTGTCAACCATGACAGCCCAACAACATCCAGGGCCTTGAGGTACTCGGGGCGAATCTCGTCCACCCCCCGGGGCCCGGCCACCAAGGAGATTTTTAACCACCTTGGCGACCTCAGCCCCTGTGATAGGCGAGTCATCCCCCTTGTCCCCAAACCCTGCTTCCTCTGTGGAAGGCGTATCAGTGGGATTGAGGAGATCCTCGAAGTATTCCTTCCACCGCCCGACGATATCCCCAGTTGAAGTCAACAGTGTCCCATCCGCACCATACACAGTGTGGACGGGGAGCTGCTTTCCCCTCCTGAGCCGCCGAACAGTTTGCCAGAATCTCTTTGAAGCCGACCGAAAGTCTTGTTCCATGGCCTCACCGAACTCCTCCCATACCCGGGTTTTTGCTTCAGCAACCACCCGAGCTGCACTCCGCTTGGCCTGCCGGTACACCTCAGCTGCTTCGGGAGTCCCACAAGCCAACCAAGTTTGATAGGACTCCTTCTTCAGCTTAATGGCCCCCCTCACCACTGGTGTCCACCACTTGGTTCGGGGGTTGCCACCACGAGATGCACCGACCACCTTGCGGCCGCAGCTCTGGGCCGCCGCTTCAACAACAGAGGTGGAGAACATGGCCCATTCAGACTCCATGTCTCCAGACTCCCTCGGAATGTGGTTGAAGTTCTTCCGGAGGTGGGAGTTGAAGACCTCCCGGACAGGGGCCTCAGCCAGACGCTCCCAGCACACCCTCACTATACGTTTGGGTCTACCAGGTCTGAATGGCTTCCTCCCCTGCCATCGGATCCAACTCACCACCAGGTGGTGATCAGTTGACAGCTCTGCACCTCTCTTTACTCGGGTGTCCAAGACATACGGTCGCAGGTCTGATGATACGATAACAAAATCGATCATCGACCTGCGGCCTAGGGTGTCCTGGTGCCAGGTGCACATATAGACACCCTTATGCTTGAACATGGTGTTCGTTATGGACAGACTGTGGTTAGCACAGAAGTCCAATAACTGAACACCACTCGGGTTCAGATCGGGCAGGCCGTTCCTCCCAATCACCCCCCTCCAGGTTTCACTGTCGTTGCCCACGTGCGCATTGAAGTCCCCCAGTAGGACAATGGAGTCTCCAGGAGGAGCACCCTCCAGCACCCCAGTCACAGACTCCAAAAAGGATGGGTACTCTGAAACATCATTTGGTGCATAGGCACAAATGATGGTCAGGACCCGTTTCCCAACCCGAAGGCGCAGGGAAGCAACTCTTTCGTCCACCGGGGAAAACTCCAATATAGAGGCAGCAAGGTGGGGCGATACAAGAATACCTACCCCTGCTCGTCGCCTCTCGCCTGGGGCAACTCCAGAAAAGGCCAAGCTCCAGCCCCTCTCCAGGAGACTGGTTCCGGAACCGGAGCTGTGTGTTGAGGTGAGGCCGACTATATCTAGCCGGTATCGCTCAATCTCGTACACCAGCTCAGGCTCCTTCCCCACCAGAGAGGTGACATTCCACGTACCAAAAGCCAGTTTAGAAAGCTTGGGATCAGTCCGCCAAGGTCTCCGCCTTTGACTGCCACCTAATCCACATAGCACCGGACTTCCATGATCCCTCCTGCAGGTGGTGAACCTACTGGAGGGCGGACCCATGTAACTCCTTCGGGCTGAGCCCGGCCGGGTCCCATGGGTGGAAACCTGGCCACCAGACGCTAGCCTTCGAGCCCCTCCCCCAGGCCTGGCTCCAGGGTGGGGCCCCGGTAACCCCATACCGGGCGGGGGTACACTGAATCCTTGATATACAATTTATCATGAGAGTCTGTTGGATCGTTCTTAGTCTGGCCCTTCACCCAGGACCAGTTTGTCTTGGGAGACCCTATCAGAGGCAAATTGCCCCGGACAACATAGCTCCTGGGATCACTGGGGCACGCAAACCCCCCCACCACGATAAGGTGACGATCCATGAGGGGATGGATGTATTTCCCAAAATACATCTATCTATCTATCTATCTATCTATCTATCTATCTATCTATCTATCTATCTATCTATCTAATGAGGAGCAGCTGCAGGTATTGAGGATAATTAGGAATGCTGCAAGTGTGGAATGTGTTCTCACCTCAGACCATAGCACAAAGAAAAAAAGAACAAACAAAAATCAAGAAAATGTCAAAAAGTTAATTTATTTACTTCAAAATTAAAGGCAAATTGAGTAATTAGGTGCATATCTTGCTGTCTGGAATGGTACCAAAGTATGTACCTTTGTTTTCCCCGCTGCCTAGCAACAATGACTAGCATATGTTAATATGCTAATGCTCCACAGAGACTGCATTGATGGCAGTAAGGCATGACTATGGATTATTAATCATTTATTTAAAAGGGACAATACCCATTAATGAACTTCCATCAAGTTGTAGAAGTAAATAGATCCGATTGTAGCAAATTTGCTAATTTCCATCCATAGTCCCTTGGCAGGACAAAGTCAATACCATGACTTACACAAACATAAAACAAACAATTTAGGACAACACATAACTAACAAACAAGAGGCACATCTGATTAAAATAAATAAATCAAATCAAATCAAATCAAACTTTATTGTCATATTGCTGTACAAACAACCGTAGTGCAGGCAAGATGAAATTGCGTTTCTCTCGGCATCCATATAAATAGAAGCAGCATGATTTAAGACACACTCACACATAGCTTCACCCCCCCACTCCCACCCCCCCCCATCCATTCACACATCCCTGAGACATACTTGGGGAAAAAAACTAACTAACTATAATATACAAATAATATACAAAATGTCCGTAGGTTCAGTAGTGTGTATGAGAGATTCCGGGTCAGCTGTTCAGCATCCTGACAGCTTGTGGAAGGAAGCTGTTGATCAGTCTGGTGGTTCTGCCTCTGATGCTCCGGAATCGTTTACCAGATGGAAGAAGTGTTTATGCAGAGGGTGAGAACGGTCCTTGACAATGTTCAGTGCCCTGCTCCTACAACGGTTCTGAAAAAGTTCTTGGACAGAGGGGAGGGAGAATCCAATTACCCTCTCAGCCCCCTTGACTATCCTCTGCAGGGCTTTTTTGTCTGACATACTGCAGCTGGAGTACCATGTAGTAATGCAGTACATCAGAACACTCTCACCACACCTCTGTAGAAGGTCCTGAGGATGCAGATGGGGAGAGAGGCCTGTTTGAGTTTCCTCAAAAAGTGCAGTCTCTGCTGAGCCCGCTTCCTGATCCCCAAGGAATTCTTGCTCCAGGTCAGGTCCTGGAGATCTGCACTCTGAGGAACTTGATGTTCTCCACTCTCTCCACTAAACGGCCGCCGATGCTGAGGGGGACGTGCTCAGGCTGTGACCGCCGGAAGTCGACAATCATCTCCTTCATTTTGTCCACGTTGAGCACCCAATTGTTCTCCCTGCACCAGCCCTCCAGGTCTCTCACTTCTTCCCTGTACATTGATTCCTCATCCCTCTGAATAAGTCCCACCACCGTGGTGTCGTCTGCAAACTTAATAATTTGGTTCCCCTCGTGTCTGGATACACAGTCATGTGTTAGAAGTGTAAACAACAGTGGACTGAGTACACAGCCTTGAGGGGATCCGGTGCTCAGCATGACAGAGTTGGAGATGTTGTTTCCAACCCGGACAGACTGAGGTCTCTCAGTCAGGAAATCCAGGATCCAGAGATATGTGGCGGTGTTCAGACTGAGAAGGAGAAATTTCTCCATCAGTCTCTGGGGAATAATGGTGTTGAATGCTGAACTGAAATCAATGTACAGGAGTCTGGCGTAGGTGTCTTTCTGGTCCAGGTGGGTGATGACAGAGTGTAGGGTGGTGACTATAGCATCCTCCGTGGAGCAGTTTGAACGATATGCAAACTGGAGCGGGTCGTGTGATGCAGGGAGGCAGGCTGTAATGTGTGGTTTGACAAGCCGTTCAAAACACTTCATCACAATTGGTGTCAGTGCAACAGGACGATAGTCATTCAAACAGGACACAACTGGTTTCTTTGCCACCGGTACAATGATAGAGGTCTTGAAGCATCTGGGAACGATGGCCTGACTCAGGGAGATGTTATAAATGTCAGTCAGGACATCCACCAACTCGCTTGCGCAGTCTCGGAGCACACGTCCCGGAATGTTGTCCGGACCTGCAGCTTTACGTGGGTTGACTCTGGTTAGGGTCCTCCGTGTGTCCGCTGTGTTGATGGTAAAAGCTGGTCCGACCGATGGTGGGGGTGGGCCAGCCCTCCCTCTGATTGTCGAGTTTGATGTTTCAAAACGTGCAAAGAAGTCGTTAAGCCTGTCTGGAAGCGAAGCGTCATCATCATCGACCCCCTGCCTAGACTTATAGCCCGTCAGTGTCCGAACTCCCTGCCACATCTGCTTGGTGTTCCTACTGTCACAGAGGTGTCCCTGGATTTTCTCCGCATAGGTGCGCTTTGCCGCCTTAATTCCCTTTGAGAGCGCAGACCTGGCTGAGCAGAGGGCGATCCTGTCCTTCGCTCTGAAGGCTGCATCTCTGGCTGTAAGCAGTGAGCGCACCTCTGCAGTCATCCAGGGCTTATGGTTACCCCGCATAGTGATGGTCTTCACTGTAGTGACATCCTCTGTGCACTTCGCGATGTAGCTGGTGACCGTATCAGTATACTCCTCCACATCTGTCTTGTCTTCCTGGGAGGCTGCTATTTTGAAGACCTCCCAGTCTGTGTGCAGAAAACAGTCTTTCAGTGCAGAGGTTGCACTCTGTGGCCAAATTCTAATTTGTTTCACTGCTGGCCTGCTACGCTTCAATAAAGGTTTGTAGGCAGGCAGCAGCATCACGGATATGTGATCAGAAAGGCCGAGATGGGGGCGGGGTATCGCCTTATATGCATCTGTGTTTGTGTACACTAAGTCCAACATATTCTCTCCTCTGGTCTTAAAGTCTACACATTGTTTAAACTTGGGGAGCACAGTCTTTAGGCTGGTGTCGTTAAAATCCCCCGCAACCACCACAAAGCTGTCCAGGTGTGAAGTTCGGATTTCACTAATCGCATTGTGCAGTTCCCCGAGTGCCTTCTTAGCATTAGCTTTAGCATTAGCGCTCGGCGCTATGTAAACACCAGCTACAAACACGTTGCTGAATTCCCTCGGCAAATAATATGGCCGACAATTTACAGTAAAGAACTCCGCCAACGGAGATCAGTGTTTAGACACTAACGTAGCATTGACGCACCAGTTCTTGTTAACGTAGATGCATAGCCCACCCACCCCCCACCCCCCGGCTCTTACCGGAGCTCGCCGTTTCCCTGTAAAGTTAAACAAATTAAAAATGATCACAGATTTGATGTTCCTTCATCCATTTTCTGAGGTGTACTTTGAATGTGAACAGTGAGGAAGACTCCCTTAATGAGACTGGGAAACCATTCCAGCATTTGCTTCCTCTAAATGATAGCACTTGTGGGCTATATTAATCATATATTCCATAACCTACATATGTTGAAGCATGTGGGAATGTTTGGTGATTACATATGTAAGGCGACTTCACACCTCACAAAGGACAAAGACTCTCAACCGCCAGTGAAGAACAAAGACGTTCCCAGACACTGCGGTGGAGACCGGAGGAGCTGCCCTCACCCCCCAGGGCCATGAGGAGGAGTACAGAGACAATGGGGGGATCAAGATAATGAGGGATGTCAGCCTTTGATATGCACGTCTTTTGTTATGTGCAAGTATAAGTTCACAGAGCCGGAGGTATTCGGTCTCTTTTCTTGCTTCTGCTTCTGCACTTAGATGAGACTTGTTAGAGGAGCTGATAATAAACTTTGGTTTATATATCACACCGCCTCGTTCTTCCAAGCTCTTCTACACTGGTGACCCCTGACGCGAGTATGGACCTGAGGCGTTCCCCCGCGATCGACTCATCTGTGGCGACCCAGGCAGATGCCGGCGCCCACGCAGACAGGGGAACAGATGGACGACGTTCCCCCCCGGCAGAAGTGATAGAGAGGGCTCAACCGAGCACCAGCGCCACTGAGAGAGCCGAGGCAAGGCATTCTCACCCTGCGGACACAGCAGCGATGGTTTACACAAATGCCCGTCGGTGTCAGGCTGCCGGACTTCTGGCAGGAAGACCCCGCCTCGTGGTTTCAACAAGCTGAAGCCCAGTTTACACTGGCGGGCATCACGGCCGACGATACGAAGTTCTATCACATCGTCGCCAAACTTGACGCCGCCACTTCGAGGTGTGTGCGGAGCATAATCCGGCGGCCGCTGGCCCAAGACAAATATGAAATACTGAAAGCAACCATCGTGGCAAATTACGTCCCCTCAGCCGAAGAGAGAGCCGAGAGGATCCTGGCGGTCTACGGCCACAGAGGACGCAGACCTAAAGCCCTCATGGAGGACTTGCTGCAGCTTAAAGAGGAGGACAATGACAACTTCCTCTTCCAATTCGTATTCCTCAGCACGCTGCCACCACACATGAGAGGGACGCTCGCCAACATGCGATGCAACACCCAGCAAGACTTCCGCGTGCTGGCCAACGAAGCTCAACGACTCGTCAACGCCTGCAGGGAACAGACACCCACAGCAGCATCCGCAGACCTCAACGCTGATGCCCAGAGCCACGGCGAGCCTCAACCCACAGAGCAGATCCAGCCCGCGGTGACAGCGACACGGCCAAAACGTAACAGACGGAGCGATGTTTGTTATTACCACCACCGCTTCGCTGAGAAGGCTCACAAATGTGTTCCCCCCTGCAAATTTAAACGCCAAAGCCGAGAGCCGTTAATGGCAGCGGTTCTCGGCGAGAAGAGTAAGCTGTTATATGTGACGGACGGACACACCGGCAAGCAGTTCCTTATTGACACAGGAGCTCAACTGAGTTTCGTCATGCCCTCCCAAGTAGATCGAGCCATGGGCACCCAGGGCAACGGAGCGGTGGCAGCCAACGGCTCCAGCATTGACACTTTCGGCGAAAAGAGCCTGCACCTCCACATCCACAGCCGCAACTATAGATGGACATTTGTTGTAGCGGCGGTGAGTTTTAACTTGTTGGGCGCAGACTTTTTGTGTGCACACGGGTTATTAGTTGATCTAGCGAATAGACGCTTGGTTAATGCACTGTCCTTTGCTTCTATTCCCTGCTCAGCCCGAGTTTCTCCACCACCTGTGCAGGCTAGCGTCACCACAGCAGGAGGTAAGTTTGAGCAACTCCTCACCCAATTTCCAGCACTCACAATTCCCAAATTCTCAGCCACTGTGGCTAAACACGGGGTTGAACACTTTATTCCCACAACGGGCCCACCCGTATTTGCCAAAGCTCGCCGCTTAGATGCAGCCAAACTCACCATAGCTCAGGACGAGTTTACTACCCTTGAAAAATTAGGCATTGTTAGACGCTCGAAGAGCCCCTGGGCCTCGCCACTTCACATGGTTCCGAAATCCGACGGTTCTTGGAGACCGTGCGGAGATTACCGCAGATTAAACAATGTGACAGCACATGACCGCTACCCAATTCCTCACATTCAGGATTTTTCACTGCATCTGGCGGGTGCGCGCATTTTTTCAAAAATAGACCTGGTCCGCGGTTATCATCAAGTCCCAGTTCAAGCAGAGGACATTCCTAAAACAGCGGTAATAACCCCTTTCGGCCTTTTTGAATTTTTGCGGATGCCTTTCAGCCTCAAAGGCGCTGCTCAAACTTTTCAGCGGATGATGGACGCAGTATTACGCGACCTTCCTTTTGTTTTCGTCTACCTCGACGACATGCTGGTAGCCAGCTCGTCTGAGGAAGAACACGAGCAGCACCTCACTATGGTTTTTCAGAGACTAGAAGAGCGCGGGTTAATAATCAATCCAGCCAAATGCAAATTCAGCGTGTCGCAAATTGATTTTTTAGGACACAGAGTTTCTCCGAAAGGGGCAGTTCCACTTCCAGACAAAGTTCACGCGATAAAAAGTTTCCCACGGCCACAAACGGTCAAATCACTGCAAGAATTTTTAGGAATGGTTAATTTTTACAACCGTTTCCTCCCCCACGCAGCTCAGCTCATGCAGCCCTTATATGACGCATTCAGAAAACAGAAAGCTTCCAACGCGGTCGAATGGACCCCGGAGCGCGAACGCGCCTTCACGGAAGTAAAGAGCGCTCTAGCTAATGCCACATTGTTAGTTCACCCCGATCCCTCGGCCCGCATTGCACTAACCACAGACGCTTCGGACCTAGCTATAGGGGCAGTTGTAGAACAACAAGTCAGCGGGATCTGGCAACCTTTGGCATTCTTCAGCAAAACGCTAAACCAAACTGAGCATAAGTACAGCACTTTTGGCAGGGAGCTGCTAGCGCTTCATTTATCCATCCGCCACTTCCAGTTCTGGTTAGAAGGGCGGAGTTTCACGGCTTTTGTAGACCACAAACCGCTCACCTTTGCGATGGCTAAACTTTCAGAACCATGGTCAGGCAGGCAACAAAGACAGCTGGCTGCGATTTCAGAGTTCACCACAGACATTCGACATGTGGCAGGCAAACTTAACGTGGTAGCAGACTGCCTCTCTCGCGCTGTGACATCGCCAGAGCACGAGGAGACAGATTATACTGCCTCAGCCGCAGAACTCTTCACTAACGCGGACACATACGCAGCACCTATCCATGCAGGGATAGATTATGCAGCCATGGCAGAGGAACAAAGCAGTGACGCGGACGTGCGCGCACTCCTGTCTGGACCAACAGGGTTAAGGCTGGAGGAAAGGGGTTTACGCGACGGCGTGCCCCCCCTAATATGCAATATTTCAACCGGCCGACCTCACCCGTTAGTCCCAGCCACATGGCGCCGCCGTATTTTCGACTCAATTCACTCCCTCGCGCACCCAGGTGTGCGCGCCTCGGTTAAAATGGTCGCCGAAAAGTTTGTGTGGCCGGGCCTGCGCAAAAACATAAAAGAATGGGCAAAAACTTGCATTTCTTGTCAGCGTGCCAAAATACACAAACACACAAAAGCCCCTCTGGAGCCTTTTCCAATCCCTGCTAGAAGGTTCGACCACGTTCATGTCGACCTCGTGGGGCCACTACCTTCCTCCCAAGGTTTCACACACCTGTTAACAATGATAGACCGCACCACGCGCTGGCCAGAGGCAGTCCCTCTGGCGTCAACTACAGCGGAGGAAGTCGCTCGCGTTTTTTTGACAAACTGGGTGGCACGTTTCAGCGTCCCATCGGACATCACGTCCGATAGAGGACCTCAATTTGTTTCGGAGCTTTGGTCAGCCATGTCCAGCAGCTTAGGGGCAACAATTCACCGCACCACCGCTTATCACCCTCAGGCTAATGGGTTATGCGAGCGTTTTCACAGGTCTTTAAAAGCCGCCCTCAGAGCCTCACTAACGGATACAAATTTGGTAAATAAACTTCCCTGGGTTTTATTGGGGTTGCGTGCTGCGCCTAAAGAGGATCTAGACGCCTCTCCAGCAGAATTAGTTTTTGCACAACCTCTCAGGCTCCCGGGTGAATTTTTACCAGAGAACCCAGAGCCAGGGCATCTTCCAGCCTCGAGGTTTTTAGGCAGCAACGGACCGGACTCTCTCCCCGGACCGGCACGTCACTCCTTTCCACGGGTTTTTGTCCCCCAAGCTCTAAAAAACGCTGAATTCGTTTTTGTTAGGCATGAAGCTTTAAAACCAACTTTCCGCCCAGCATACGATGGGCCATTCAGAGTGCTGGAACCTGGTGATAAACACTTTGTGCTTGATTTTGGGGATAGAAAAGAAACAGTCAGCATTGACAGACTTAAACCTGCCTTCTTGTTGAGAGACGAGCCTGCACAGTTGGCGAGAGCACCTCGGTGGGGTAGACCCCCCAAGAGAAAAGACTCAGCACCCCTGCAGGGAACAAATAATCACTCTCCTCCCCAAGTTGCAGATTCCTTACAGGAAGGTCCCAGCAGGACGCCTAAGCGGACCCACAGCAGATTCGGGAGAAGATTAAAACCCAGACGGCACAGGGACTGATGCAAACTACTCAACAGTTGTTCACTAATTGTGCTGTAACAGTTTAGGACTGACTTGTGATTTTACTCTGCTGTTATGATTACCACTGAACTCTCTTAGGAGCATGGCTGCTGGAAAGTTTCTTCTGTGGCAAGAGGTATAGCAGTTAGTATGTCATAGTAATTATCTTAAACTGTGAATTTTTCTATTGTCCTTTTCTTAGTCGTTTGGGGGGGGCTGTGGGCTATATTAATCATATATTCCATAACCTACATATGTTGAAGCATGTGGGAATGTTTGGTGATTACATATGTAAGGCGACTTCACACCTCAGAAAGGACAAAGACTCTCAACCGCCAGTGAAGAACAAAGACGTTCCCCGACACTGCGGTGGAGACCGGAGGAGCTGCCCTCACCCCCCAGGGCCATGAGGAGGAGTACGGAGACAATGGGGGGATTAAGATAATGAGGGATGTCAGCCTTTGATATGCATGTCTTTTGTTATGTGCAAGTATAAGTTCACAGAGCCGGAGGTATTCGGTCTCTTTTCTTGCTTCTGCTTCTGCACTTAGATGAGACTTGTTAGAGGAGCTGATAATAAACTTTGGTTTATATATCACACCGCCTCGTTCTTCCAAGCTCTTCTACAGCACTATGATTACCCGAGGCTAACAGAGCAAGAGGGACAGTCTGCTTGGTGATCCGGCAAAGGGGCTGGCCGGACAGGGTAATGCACTTTAACGACCAGGGAAGCTCAATACAGGGTATTTTAAATAGGGTTGCCAGGTGCTCGGAAAGAAAATTTTGGTCAGTGCCTGAGTCCACCGAGGTGGAACCGACAAACTCGGTGGAATCGAGCAGCAACCGAATGGGTAGAGAAAACCAACTGTGAGAGGGAATGAGTTTCTCGCCTGCCAGGCTCCCTACTGCGACTGACGGACTTAATCTTTTAACCTTAGAGGACACCAAGCACGAATGTGGCCGGCTTTGCCACAGTACATGCATAGCCCCCCCTCTTGGTACCACTGCTGTTCCGTGGGGGAGATTTCGGAATCACCCACTGCCACTGACTCAGGCATATCGAGAGAAGTCATAGCAGGCAGAAGTGTGGGGAGCGATAACATCGCAGGCGTGGGCTGAGACGGAGTACGGAAGCCTGACTGGCACTCTCTCGAATGTTGACAAATTTTGTTATCATGCTTGATTACAAGTGATTAGCTCGTCCAGGGAACTGAGCTCTTCCCAGAGACGAGCGAGCTCATCACGGAGCATACTATTAAGACCAGTGTTGGCAAGTTACTAAAAAATAGTAACTAGTTACAGTTTCTAGTTACTTCTTTTCAAAATTAACTGAGTTACTTTCCAGTTACTGCATGATTAAAGTAACTAGTTACTTGGAAAAGCAACATTCACGTTACTTTTAAATGCATACTTAAATCATCTTGCACACATGGCAAGATCAAGGGCCCCTTGTTCTCATCAGAAAAAACAAGAAAAAGAAAACTGATGAGAAAAGTCACATCTTACAGAGAAAAAAATTTCTCAGATTTATACAAACTATTGTAATCAGTAGAAAGACAGAGATTTACTAAAAATAAAGCTGTAAATCACAGAGAAAATTTTGGACCCCCTGGTGGGCCATTTTTGCCATATGTTTGAAACCCCTTGACTAGCCCATTAAAAATGCATTTTTAAGAGGATTTACTTTCATGAAATAGTTGCATATGACAACAGCATGTAAATTAACCCTATGAGTGTGTATGTTGCCAAACTGTGACATACCGCCTAGTGGTCAAGAGTGGTAAATATTTTTTTGTCAATAAAATAGTTCAGATTTCCAAGACTATAACTTGAAAGTGGTAAGACATAATGGATTACTGTCAATTAGAAAGATGGAAAATATGATCCAAATTTCAGATAGGAATAAATTTATGCATTTAATTTGCATAATGTCACGGCACCTCTTTAAATTCCATAACTCAGTCAAAACTGGACTTTGGACATATTTACACTAAAAATGGTTCTGTCTTTTGACACTGTTTTTTGTACAGAGGTACCTCATCATCTTATCTTCAAAGTATATGAACAAGAAATCAGTACATTTAATAGAAAACCCAGAAATTTCTCACTTACCTTTGACAAAGTCAGAGTGAGAAGGCAGGCGCAGTGCCACGCTCTGCCACTGGGGGCACGCAAATTCTCACACTCAAAGGGTTAATAAGATAAAATAAAAAAGAAAGCACAGATAAATGAAAGTTCACCTTAGAAGAAGCTATTCTTTACTGCAACAAGTCACAGTCACTTTTTCTCTGTGCGGTAAGAAAACGTACACAATTACTTACACAACTTATACATTTACACAACTGTGGATATTAAATGCAAGCTTCTTGCTTAAAAAACACTCATGTTTAACCACAGAGGTAGGAGCTGTTGGGGGCTACTCACTGCTCGGACAACAGGTGATCAGGGCTTGATATGAGAAGTCGCCACCGCCACGGCATTTCTCCCCACCAGGTTGTGGTGTGAACTGGGGCAGGACAGGAAACCAACCCACGGAGGAGACCGACAGCTGCGCCAGCTATGGTAGGGATCAGTTTATATTTATTTTGCACTAAAAACTTCTATCCATATTAATAAAATGAGTAAAACAAGTAACACGTGATCAAATTTCAGTAACTGTAACGCCTTACTGAATTTTTAAACAGCAATTTTGTTACACAGCACGTTACTGCAAAAGTACTGCTGTTACAGTAACGCGTAACAGTTGGGAGTAACACATTACTCCCAACACTGATGAAGACTGAAGGTGAAAATGGAGCGCAACACTGAATCATCCCACCCCGCCTCCTCTGCAAGAAACCAGAACTGCATGGAGTGTTTGGCCGCGGTCTTCGTCCCCTGGCGAATGCACATCAGTCAGGCGGACGCACCCCCTTCCTGGTCAGAGTGACCGAAAACCTGTGAAAACTCACTCATAAAGCCCGATTGAAAGTGTAAGATTGATAGTTTGGCCCCAGGATTATCGCTTGAGACTAGGAGAGGGCAAGCCCATCGAGAAGACCCGTGACAAAGCTAATACGGCTTTGGTCAGTGGGATAATCATCGGGTGGCATTGTAACAACCCACCCACCTCCCCGCCACCCCGGGAAGCCCTGCTGTACCAAGGGGGTGTAGTAACCAGCGGAAAACATCCCGAACGGGTAGCAGATGGCGTGGCCACCGGTGGTGAGGCAGCGTTAGCCTCGAGGGTTTGCAACTTCCCCTTTAGTTTGGTAATGCCCTCAGCTAGCTTAGCCAGCTCATTAAGGATTACCTGGTTTTGTGATCAGCCCATTGTTTGAAAGCATTCAATTCTGTGAGAATGGCTTCCATCCTAATTGCTGGGTCTAACAGCTGGTCACATACTGACAGGATTAACCAGCTTAGAGCCAAGAGCAACAAGGATGGAGTTGGTAAGTAAAGTGACAATAATCTTTATTACAATAATTGTGCAATGATGTTGGTGAAGAAAGTAATACTGATTGTGCTTACAGGGTCATCCGGAGAATCTGCCGGAACAGGGTGAGGAGCTTCCAGGCTGGGGAACTATATAGTTGCCAGCAGTGGGAACACAGAGGTGCTGTGGGGAGGTGCTGGTGAATGGCTGGCCATATCCGAATACTGTGGAGATGATGTGGGAAGATGTGATATATACATGGTAGTAAGTCGACTTACTTGAGGGGTGATGATATGCACAAATCCAAGAACGTCCAAATCCAAGTCCAAGAGCCAAGGTTCAAAGTCCAAAGACAGGCTGGGGTCAAAATATGACTGAAGGGCAGCAGGCGAACAGAGGCACAGAGGCAGAAGGCAGGGGGCAGGTGGCAAGGTCTAGGGCAAACAGAGGTCAAACACGACAGGCAAGACAGAGTACAATAATTCTTGGCAGAGCAAGGGTACAGATGGGTGCAGAGTCTGAAGCAACCAGGCAGAATGGTAGGAGAGTCTCACTTATAAAAGGCTGTAAAAGGCTCCTCTAATTAGCAACAGGTGAGGATCAGGGCTGCAGAGAGGATGCTAATCAGCAGGGAGAGAAGGAGACAAGCACAACAGAGCAGACGGGGATCCTTACACAAATAATCCGTTCACTGTGTTCTGTGTTCTGTGTTTTGAAACTATGAATCTGTGTTCTGTGTTTTGTTTTCTTCTTTTCACTGATACAGTCATTATAGAGGCTCCTGCTTCCTTCATTTTCACTTAAATGACTGCTCTACTGAAATGGCATAAATACTATCTACATAAATACTAACATATTTACACCATTCTCACAAGAATAGCAGTTTCTTTTGGACCAGTGTAAGAGAAAATTATGAGGTAAAAGCAAAGTTTAGAAATATTGAATCTGAATACATTTGTTTTCTTGTTTTCACGCACTTGCAAAATAGGCTTTAAAATATTGTAGTTTTCAAAATAAATATTGAAACACATCATAATGCTCATCATCATCGTCATGGTTGTCTTGTGGAAGCCGAGGAAGACGATGCGTTTTGCTGTCTTTGGTGGACGTGGATGTGGCTTCGGAGTCCGAAGCTTGAACCACACATGTGGTTGCAGGTTGGACATAAAATACCAGCAGTCAGGGCAGAGGCGGATGCAGCTCGGTGGCGTCAACCCCGTGCAGCTGCAAGGCATTGGCGACGGTCATCTTTGAAGGAGTTGACTGCCTTCCTTGTTAAGGCATGCCAGCTGGTTCTGTTGGCTGCTACAGTCTCAAGCTGTCGGGGCAGGAGGCTGACCCATTTGATGTTGGCTTTGTGGTCGTCTTTGAATCTCTTCTTTGGGTGACCCTGCTTGTGGCTACCTAATGCCAGCTCTCCGTAGAAGAGCTGACATGGGATTCTGGATTCCTCCATGCGGATGACATGGCCAGTCCATCGAAGCTGAGCTTTGAGGATCTTGGCTTCGATGCTTGTGGTGTTGACTCTGTCCAGGACGTCTTGGTTTGTTATGTGATCCCACCAGCGTATCCACATGATTGACCATAGAGACCATGTGTGGAATTGCTCCAGCTTCTTGATGTGCCTGTGGTATAAAGTCCAGGTTTCACACCCATACAGCGGTGATGTTAGTATGACTGCATTGTACATCTTCAGTTTGGTTGAGAGGCAAATGTCATTTTCTAATTTTTAATTTAACCTTTATTTAACCAGGTGAGACAGATTAAGAACACATCCTTATATACAACTGCGGCCTTGTGTTGCAAGACCTTGGTGCTCAGTCTGCCCATTGCTTGACTGGCTTTCTGTATCCTCGCTGCAACCTCCTTGTCTAGCCATCCATCATTAGAGATGGTGCTGCCCAGGTACTTGAAGGTATTGACATTCTTCAGCTGTGTGCCATCGATGGTGATGTTTGGCTCTTGGCAGATACTATTCGGTGCAGGCTGGAAGAGGACTTCTGTGTTCCCAAGGCTGATTGTCAGGCTGAACATTTTGGATGCTACAAAGAACTTGTCAACGATTGCCTGTAGGTGGTTCTCTTCATGGGCCATCAAAGCGCAGTCGTTGGCAAACAGGGCTTCTGCTATGAGCCTCTCCGGCACCTTTGTTTTTGCAGCAAGACATCACAGATCAAACAGTGAGCCGTCCAGGTGATATGTGATGTAGATACCAAACTTGAGATCTTTGACAGCATGAAGTAGTACTTGTGGTAAAGAAGAGATTGAACAGCACTTGAGCGAGGACGCACCCTTGTTTTATGCCATTCGAGATGTCAAATCTCTCAGAAGGTTCATCGTCAGACAGTACTTCACCAATCATGTCGTCATGAAAAGCCTGATGAGCAAGGTGAACTTTGCTGGACATCCGAGTTTGCGGAGGATGATCCACAGTGTGTTTCTGTTGACTGTGTCAAACGCTTTTGTTAGATCAATGAAGACTGCATAGAGGTTCATATTCTGCTCGAGGAATTTCTCTTGAATCTGTCTCACCAAAAAAACATGTCAACAGTGCTGTGATCAGGCCGAAAACCACACTGTGACTCAGGGAGGTTCTTCTCTGAGACTGCCGAGATTAGTCTGTTCAGGATGACTCTGGTGAGAATTTTCCAAGCAATGGAGAGTATGGATATACCCCTGTATTTCCTGCAGTCTGCTCTGGAGCCTTTGTTTTTGTACAGAGTGACTATTGTTGCATCACGAACTTCAGCTAGCATTTCTTCCTCTTCCCATATACTGGTAAGAACACTGTGAAATGCCTGAAGAGCTTCTTCGCTAAGTACCTTAAGTGCTTGTATACTTCTGCGCGGATACCGTCCTTGCCGAGTCTCTTGCCGCAGCTCATCTGTTTCATGGCTTTTCTGACTTCGTCCAGGGATGGAGAGTCATCAAGCTCTTCAATGGCTGTCTGTTGTGGAACTTGATCCAGTGCAGCCTGGTCGACTGTGGATGGGCGGTTCAGACGTTGGCTGAAGTATTCCCTCCATCTGTTGTTGATGGCAACTTTGTTCTTGATGAACGTGGCTCTGTCTGCAAACAGCAAGGGAGCAGAGCCAGATTTTGAGGGACCAAACACTATCTTGCCGGAGCTGAAAAACTGCTTTGAGTTGTTGGTATCAGCGAAGACTTAGATCTCATCAGCTTTCTTTTCCCACCACTGGCCTTGCATGTTTCTTATCTTTCTTTGAGCCATGGCCTGGTATGACTTGAATCTCTCCTTCTTGGGAATGGAGCCTGGATCATTATGCCGTGACATGAATGCTTTGTTCTTCTTGGCAAGCAGGTCTGTGATGGCGCTGTTGTTCCCATTGAATGGGTCTTGATGTTTCCTGCTCTTCAGGCCAAGCACTGACTTTGGTGTCTCAGTCACCACTTCTCTGAACTGGTTCCACATCTGTGTTGGGTCTCCAGTCAGTGGTCAATTGGCAGACAGTTTCTCCTCCAGGTTAGTCTGGAACTCATGGAGGTAGCGGGGTTGTTGGAGTCTGGTTGTGTCGAAGGCAGTGCGAATACGTTTTGGCCGTCTGGGGTGGTGTGGAGCTATGTGCAGCTTCAGGATGGAGTGGCAAGCCTATGATCTGTCCAGCATTCTGCTCCTCACATGGTTCTGGTGATGAGGATATCCTGAATGTCACATTGACGCACAATGACGTAATCTATCAGATTCCATTGTCGGGATCTGAGATGCATCCAGGTAGTCCTGTATTTGTCAGCCATTCTGTACTGTGTTCATGATGATGAGGCCATACTCTGCAGTGCTATCCCTAAATAGGGTTGTTCAGTCACCCTGGATGCTGCTGGACTCCTCTGCAGCCCAGGGTACAGAGAAGAGCGACCCCTGGTCATGATCCTGCAGGATCATGACTGCAACTGCTAGTGGTCACCTCCACTTGTTGTTTCACCATTCTCCCATCGCCGCAGAACTTGGAGTAGAGTTGAATATGGAAGATGAAAGCACACAACAAAACCTGTGCTTGAGAGCTATTATAGTGGGAAAGCCATTGCATAGGGACAATCCCACTCTCTTGGCCTCAGAAGTCTTGGTCCAGTGACACAAAAAGACCATTACATCTGGGGACTTCTTTTGCTGCAGTGGATGGCCAGGTCTTGTTTTATGCTCTGACGTGCCTTTTGCACTCCACAGTGCGTTGCTGCAATACCTTTTCAGCCTAGTGGATTTCATCCTCCTGGTCCGCCAAAGGAGTCTTCACATGCAGGATGAGCAAGTCCCTAACTCACTTAGGGTTTCAGACCTGTCAGCTACCCTCACCAGGTTTAGCCAGCCAGTGGAAGCCGTTGCCCAGGGTGTGGCAGCTGTTGCATGCAAACAGCTTCAAGGAGCTACTAGTGAGACCTGAGTGCAAGGTGGGGACCAAAGTGGACAACCTACTCCAAAGAGTACCACACGTCCTCCCATCAGGGGTACTACCCCTCCCTGACACCCCATACACCCCATAGTGCTCCCATAGTATTCATAGTAGGTTTAATAGTGGAGTAAACATAAAGGCTTCCTACATGCACTATGTCAAAACACATACAGTATCTCACAAAAGTGAGTACACTCGTCATATTTTTGTAAATATTTTATTATATCTTTTCATGGGACAACACTGAAGATATGACACTTGGATAAAATGTAAAGTAGTTAGTGTACAGCTTGTATAACAGTGTAAATTTGCTGTCCCCTCAAAATAACTCAACACACAGCCATTAATGTCTAAACTGTTGGCAACATAAGTGAGTACGCCCCTAAGTGAAAATGTCCAAATTGTGCCCAAAGTGTCAATGTTTTGTGTGGCCACCATTATTTTCCAGCACTGCCTTAACTCTCTTGGGCATGGAGATCACTAGAGCTTCACAAGTTGTCAATGGAATCCTCTTCCACTCCTCGATGATGACATCACAGAGCTGGTGGACGTTAGAGACCTTGAGCTCCTCCACCTTCCATTTGAGGATGCCCCACAGATGCTCAATAGGGTTTAGGTCAAGAGACATGCTTGGCCAGTCCATCACCTTTACCCTCAGTTTCTTTAGCAAGGCAGTGGTCGTCTTGGAGGTATGTTTGGGGTTGTTATCATGTTGGAATACTGTCCTGCGGCCCAGTTTCCAAAGGGAGGGGATCATGCTCTGCTTTAGTATGTCGCAGTAAATGTTGGCATTCATGGTTCTCTCAATGAATTGTAGCTCCCCAGTGCCGGCAGCACTCATGCAGCCCCAAACCATGACACTCCCACCACCATGCTTGACTGTAAGCAAGACACACTTGTCTTTGTACTCCTCACTTGGTTGCCGCCACACACGCTTGACACCATCTGAAACAAATAAGTTTATCTGGGTCTCATCAGACCACAGGAATGTTCCAGTAATCCATGTCCTTAGTCTGCTTGTTTTCAGCAAACTGTTTGTGAGATTTCTTGTGCATCATCTTTAAAAGGGGCTTTGTTCTGGGACAACAGCCATGCAGACCAATTTGATGCAGTGTACGGCGTATGGTCTGAACACTGACAGGTTGACCCCCCCACCACCACCACCACCCCTTCAACCTCTGCAGCAATGCTGGCAGCACTCATACGTCTATTTTCAGAAGAAATCCTCTGGATATGACGCTGAATGTGTGCACTCAACTTCTTTGGTTGACCATGGCGAGGCCTGTTCTGAGTGGAACCTGTCCTGTTAAACTGCTGTATGGTCTTGGCCACTGTGCTGCAGTTTAGTTTCAGGGTGTTAACAATCTGTTTATAGCCTAGGCCATCTTTATGTAGAGCAACAATTCTTTTTTTTACATCCTCAGAGAGTTCTTTGCCATGAGGTGCCATGTTGAACTTCCAGTAACCAGTATGAGAGAGTGTGAGAGTGATAACACCAAATTTAACACACCTGCTCCCCATTCACACCTGAGACCTTGTAACATTAACGAGTCACATGACACTGGAGAAGGAAAATGGCTAATTGGGCACAATTCGAACATTTTCACTTAGGGGTGTACTCACTTTTGTTGCCAGCAGTTTAGACATTAATGGCTGTGTGTTGAGTTATTTTGAGAGGACAGCAAATTTCCACTGGTATACAAGCTGTACACTGACTACTTTACATGGTATCAAAGTGTCATATCTTCAGTGTTGTCCCATGAAAAGATATAAAATATTCACAAAAATGTGAGGGGGTGTACTCAATTTTGTGAGATACTATACCTGCGTATATTTCCATAATCCTGAGCTATTTTTATTTCAGTTGTGTGTTTAGTCGTGTGTTCTGTGTTTTATCTAATCCTTCTCTCTTACTTTATTGCGCAGTAGCCTGGTGGAGCACCCACAATTTCATTGCGCTGTACAACTGTACAATGACAATAAAGCCTATTCTATTCTATTCTATACATTGACAGTATATATGAGCGGGCTCTTGGGTTGCACACACTGTAAACATTTGGGGTTTTTTTGCAAATGTTATTACAGTCTTATAAGGCATTGGTCGCTTTTATATTTCATTTACATATAAATGGCAGTGCCGCATGATGAAAGAACTCCATGCTCACTTTGATAAATTAGACAGCTCAAACAAATTTCAGATACCAGCGCATTTATTTTTTTCTTCTAAAAAAATTTTAAAAAGAGTACATGTAATTTAAAAAGGACAATGGCAAGGTTTGCAAAAAAAAAAATGTGCACCCACTTTGTAATTAAGAAACTGCAGTATTGCCCCCTTTAAGATCCACTTCATCAGCCCTTACTAAGGCCAACCTTTTTATTTTACAGGGGATCAGTGAATAAGCTGCAGTGGCTCATGGGTCAAGTTAAATATCAAGCAACTGAGAGTGATTCATGGCTTGGTGACAGATTTCATAATGCTTTCCTTCAAAGTATCCTTGTAACAGAGATTTAGTTGTTTGTAGATTGTGTTTTGAAGGTGTGTTCAGTATTTCTCATGTGCCCCTGGTGTTGGCCCTCTGTGGTTTGTTTCACGAAGCTGTTATTTTTTTCTTTTTCTTCTTTCTTTTTTTTTTACAAGCTACTAATACCTAGTCCCCCAAGTGGAACGTCAAAGTATCAGGTCATGTTATTCTCTTCTACAATGAATTTCGACCCACAGTAAGACCCACAGTGAGAATATAGCATACAAAAATCATTGTACAGTTATTTAGAGAAGATGGAGGGGAGGCGAGAGTTTAAGAGACTCTTTTAAGATGATTCTATTACAACATTAGACACAAAAAAGACAGATGAGTCGTGAGAGAGAGGGAGAATGAAAAAAAGGAGATACGCAATCATTAAATCATCACACTCTTCTATCAGGCAGTTGATGAGGGAATGTAAGTTCCTGCTATCGCTGCCTTTTCATGCCAACCCTCTACTTTCCATACAGGAGTGGTGGATAATTAAAAGATAGACCGATAGCACAGAAGAGCAAGAGGTCCACTGAGACCTCATCTCTGTTCTCCCTGCTCCAACATAATTAAAAAAGTGACTTTATGGAATCATTCACATGATTCATCCACCTCCAGTTTTCTTTTCTTTCTTTTTAACTGCACTTACTCCATCAACGAAAAATAATTTTTCAGATGTAATGACTCTGCTTAACTGCATAGAAAAGAGGACTTGTAAAAGACAATATTTTATAAGCATGGTTATGGCAGCCATTTAATTGCTTCAGGCAGATAAGTGAGGGATTCACCGTATTATCCTGGTCTCAATTTAACCAAAGAAAGTTCCTCAGGCGAAACGTTCCTTTCGTTATTTATTACAGAATGGTAATTACAATTCCTATAGTTTGTATTTCTGTTCTGTTCTGCATATTCAGCCAGTATGTTACCACGGGGGATTGTAATTATTCTGGGTAATTACTTGCAGTGATTGCACGTGTGATCAGTGATTGGTCACATCACTGAGATGTGTTTTAAACACTACAGATTCTGCTGGTATAAATTAAACAGGGTTAATTCACTGTAGGGTAACGCTTTCCCCAATGGGGATTAAGGTTTTTCAATCATCATAGCTCTGGACAACATATTTACATGCACTCAAAGGGGTCATTGACTGAAAAAAAAAAATGTTTTTCTTTGTTTGTTTTTTTTTGGGGGGGGGGGGGTGGCTACCTTCGGAAATGTGCCAGTTTCAATAGGGGGTGGCTGGGGTGCAGGTGTAGTGTGACCGACTACTGATCGGAGGGTCATGGGTTCGATTCCCACTCTGTCTGCAGTCTGCATGTCGAAGTGTCCTTGAGCAAGACACTGAACCCCCAGTTGCTCCTGGTGGCCAGGCTAGCGCCTGTGTGTGTATGGCAGTCCTTCCGCCATCAATGTGTGAATGTGTGCATGAATGGGTGGATAGCAGGATCTGTAAAGTGCTTTGGTCATCCAGAGATGAGAATAATAGCTATATAAGTGAACACCATTTACCAATTATTAAAAAAATAAAACAAAACAAAACATCAAGACACTCACTTTTCCCAAAAGGTAAATAGTCAGTCATAACCACAGATTACAGGAAATGGCCTTTGACACAAAAACAGGAAATAAAATTACATAAGAAAAAACAAAACTGGGAATGCTTTCAAAAAAACCTAAGATCCAGGGAACTAGACTAGACCAGAGCACCAAAAAAAAAAAAAACACTCTTAACATAAACCAGAAACTAGACAGGATAACCCATAATAAAAATAAATCTAAAATAATATGATAACTCAAAGGGTGAGGCATGATCACAAATCATGCCCCCATGACAATTAGAAGGTTGAATGGGTAGAGTATAAGTCCCTGAGATAACTGTGGAGAAAAGCTTTTTTGATGTTTTAACTTTAATGATCTATTTACTGATGTTCTTTCACTTGTTTTTTAGATTTGGCCACTGTAAGTATTTAGCCAGATTTATTTTTTTTTGGAGTGGGGGGGACGACCAGGCCTTTACGACTGTCTTCCAATAGAAAATAACCATATAGAGCACTTTCCCAGAATTATAGTGTATTTGGAAAAAAGCAACCCCTAGCAGTTCTGAAAATAATTACATGCAGTGAGATAGTACAGGAGGCAAGGTACAATCTGTTGAAAATAATCCCTCACTCTCCTTTAACCTTAACCTTAACCCATATGTTTGAGTGGCAAATCCTAACAATTACTTTAATTTTAAGTACCTATACAGTCATATGAAAAAATTAGGACACCCTGTAAAAGCCTGTGGGTTTTTTGACATATTTGACATATGTATATTTAATATCAATAAAAAATACTGGAAGATTCACATAATACAACTAAACAATTAAAAATGAATTAAAAACTTTTTCAAATTTTCTGTAAAATGTAATTCTAAACAAATAGTGAGGAATGAAGTAGGACAGCCCCATATTCATTCCCACTTAAATTGGTTAAAATAATTTTTTTTAAATGCAAATAAAAATAAAAACAAGGTTAGATGTGAACAATTCTTAATAAAGAACTGAATATTTAAAGGGGTGTTCAAATTTTTTCACATAACTGTACATGAGCATTTAATAAGTAAAAGGTAAGGTTGGCAACCCAGAAGCGAGCCATTAAAGCTGGAGGGAAGAAGGGAGAACAGTGATACTTGAACACTGGTTTCCTGCAGGGGGCACTATTATTGACGCTGCCCTCCAGTCACCACCCAATTCCACCAGCTTCTGAACTGGAGAAACGGTGTGAATGTCCGTGATGTGACTATCTCAGAGACAGTACATAATGGTGTATTCGGACGTGAGGAACTTACACTATAAACTCAGATTATCAATGTTAGTTGGAGGACTTGTTGGAATGGGTCTGGTGAGAATTTTTATTACTATTGTTTGTTTTCCATGTTGTGACTTCATCTGTTTTCAGAAATTCTCTTCATTACTTTGTGCTTTGGGGCAAAACATGCAACTACTTCAGGTCTAGCATGGGAGTAGATTGACTTCTCTTTTGCTGATTTTCTCCCTCCCCTTCTTTTCTCCTTTTAAATCCCCTGACCATCCCTGGTCACCAAGTTTGCCTCTCTTTACCGTCACAGGCAGACAGATTAATTTTGTCTTAAACTCCATTCTCTCTGTGTCTTCATTGCATCTCTCCCCCCTTCCTGTCATCCCACTACAGCACCCAGTTTACCCCACTGTAATCCCCCGGTGTCTTTCTGACTTTTATTTTCTCACTCTGCTTACACCCTCTTCTACCCTTAAGGTGTGTGTGTGTGTGTGCGCGCGCGCACGGGCGCGTGCATGGAAGGAAGAGGCAGAGAGTGAGAGAGACCTAGTAGAGCTTTTCTAAATCCCAGGTAAGAGCCAAGCTTTTCTGTGGGAGAATTTCATTTCAGCACCTCTCATCGTGCACAGAGAGCAAGAAGGTAGGAGTCTTTCAGTTATGAATCCAATAACCATTATCTGTGTGTGTGTGTGGGGGGGGGGGGGGGTGCTATTCCGTGTCTTGTTTATAGGACTGGAGGTTACTCCCATAAACTCAAACTGAAGGTCAAAAGAAAAAAAATGAGAGCGAACAAGAGTGGGATGTGCTTCGGTGAATCTACGTGTAAGTTTTCCTGGAGCACTGACAGCCAAGCCAGTGTGTGAGGGGCAGTCTCGAGGTGGCAGCACGACACAATACATGTGCCCATACGTACAGCGACAGACGTGCTTTTAACCACATCTTATGTTACACTCATACACACAGATGTGCACCATAGCTCAGTGGAACTGCTGTATTGAGTTAGAGAGCTGAGGTCAGCTCTAAATCATTACAGGTCACCATGGCAGGCCTGGCTACCAGATTAGATTAAATTCTCGTTGATAGACCCAGCGAAGCGCATTAAAATGCACACACACAGGAGTACACGCCAACATTATTGCATGGCACAAACACAAAAGTGGAAACCCGAGCACATTAATCACAGGCAGGATGGATGTAATGTGCTGTGATGTTGCTTAGTTCCTTGTGAAGAAAGTGAGGCAGCTTGCTGACCCCTGATTAGTAAACAGCCATACAACAGATAAAAGGAGCGGTCCAAGTGGAGCAGACTTGGGAAACCAGCCTATTAGGAAGCTGAAGGGACTGATTAGATTAAAGCAGGCTGAGATGGGTCACTCTTCGGGTCCTTTGGCTCCAAAGCTCTCACCACTGGGATGTCACACTCCAGGGCTGAGCCACAGATATTCTTGCCTGTGCTTAATTCCTGTAGAAATACAACTCCTTTGTTAAGATTAAAAGGTGTTTGTATGGGTGCAGCTGGATGGAAGAAGGGACATAATGAATCGAGGAGCAGATGCTGTTTATCTGCATGGCATCTCTGCTTTCAAGCACAAGCACCAGAACAACACAATAAAGCTTCCTTGGTGGGCTATATGTTACTGCGAGCAAAGACAGGCCCTATATACCACTCTGTGCATCACTCCTTCTTCCAGCTCTGTTAAAAATACCAAAACAATCTCCTGTCTTCCATCACCCTTCCCCCACATTCTCCCCCAGCCATACACCTATGTTCCTCTGCAAGGTGATGTATGTATGACCTTCAGTAGCAAATTTGCCATTTGCTGCCAAGTAGATCTTTAACTGCATCCATGATTCGCATGACCTCACTTCCTCTGACCCTGCTAGGCACCGCTCAGCATGGATGGCAGCCAAGAGTAGAGGGGCACAAAGCCAGGCCAGATAAGGGCTTCTCCAAATCAGGTTGAACCGCTATGATATCTCTCCTCCATGCTATCTCCTCTCCTCTCTATCCCCCTCCTCTCCTCCTACACAATTACTGATGTAGGGTGGCAGAGCCTCTGTGTTCGCCAATGCATTTAATCTTAACTGTCATTGCTTTGAAGTACAATAACTGTAGATGAGAGCACTCTGGAGTGTGCTCCCTTGTTTGACTAAAATTGGCTGCGTGCGTGCGTGTGTGTGTTTCCACAGTGTGTTTCTCACCATCACCAGGATCAGCCATCAGCAGACCTTATCTATTATTTACGCCACAGAGCTGATTTCCAATAAATAAGCAAACTGAGATTCTAAACAACTCTGCACTGTCATAAACAAAAGAGACATATTCATATACTGTACAGGTGCATCTCAATAAATTAGAAATTTATCAAAAAGTTGATTTATTTAAGAAATTCAATTCAAAAAATGAAACATCTATATCTATTATATTATATATAATAGATAATATAATAGATATAATATATAATATCTATTATATTGATTAATTACACACAGAGTGCTATTTTTCAAGTGTTTATTTCTTTTCATTTTGATGGTTATGGCTTACAGCTCATGAAAACCCCAAATTCAGTTTCTCAAAAAATTAGAATACTACAAAAAATTCATTTTTAAAAATGGATTTTTAATAGAAATGTTGAAAAGTATGTCCATGTACACACTCAATACAATGGATTTTTTGTTGGTCCACTGTCATCTATCAGGAAATTTTAGAGCACTTCATGCTTCCCTCTGCTGACAAGCTTTATGGAGATGCTGGTTTCATTTCCCAGCAGGACTTGGCACCTGTCCACATTGCCAAAAGTACTAAAAGCTGGTTTAATGACCATGGCATCACTGTGCTTGATTGGCCAGCAAACTCTCCTGACCCAAATTGTCAAGAGGAAGATGAGAGACACCAGACCTAACAATGCAGATGAGCTGAAGGCCACTATTAAAGCAACCTGGGCCTTTATAACTCTTCAGCAGTACCACAGGCTGATCGCCTTCATGCTATACAGCATTGATGCAGTAATTCATGCAAAAGGAGCCCCGTCCATGTATTGATTGTGCACATGGACATACTTTTCAACATTTCTATTAAAAATCCATTTTTAAAAATGAATTTTATGTAATATTCTAATTTTTGTGAGAAACTGAATTTCGAGTTTTCATGAGCCATAAGTCATAACTATCAAAATTAAAAATAAACATTTGAAATCACTCTGTATAATTAATCTATATAATATAGAAGTTTCAATTTTTGAACTAAATTACTGAAATAAATGAACTTTTCCATGACATTCTAATTTATTGAGATGCACCTGTACTTTCAGGCATCCAGACACAGCGGTGTCTTTTGATGTAGTGGGAAAGCATTTGGAATAAAGCTCCACAATGCCGAGTAAGTATGGGGTTGATCGATGTGAGCAAAAGTTCATGGGCCACATGCTGCGATTCACAAAGACAAATAACAAAGGGGAGAAACACACAAAACTGGCCACAAAGCCATGGCATACATGTCCATGTAAACATAGGGCAGATAATGATCCCCTTCTGGTACTTTATATTTACCGTTAATTTTCCTCTGCAGCAGCGTATCTGCTGATGAGCTCCCAGGCAGCAGGCAGGGGGCAGTCGCTACAGGGGGTGTAGAGGCAAATGGCAGAAAAGGTGGAGGAGGATTTTTTTTTTTTTTTTGAGATATGTGAAGTGAATTTCTGTTGAACTGCATGCTTGAAACTCTTCTTATGGGTAAGGGAGTTTGAGTGAAATTAAAGACCAGTGGAGAAATGCACCACAAACAAAAACACACACTCTCCACGCATATGTATGAGCAATAGTTGCAGGCTTATTAATAGTGTAAGAACAGCAGCACACCTTAATGATCCCTATCTTTCTTAGAGCGTCTGTCTGCCTCCAACATCCTTTCTTGTGCTGTGAGGCCGGTAGGGTCCACATCAGGAAGGAGCACAACTCATGCACTGTCCATATATCAAGGACACCTCTGAGCACTTCATTAGAGGGTGACTAATTGACCAACGCCCAGGAGATCAAGTCCATATCTGTGGCCAGATTGTCAGCTGTGACAGACCAAAGTCCAGCCCTTATCCCATATTTTACCCTCCACTCCACTCTGCTGACAATATTCCGCTCTTGTTCTTCAGGGTTGTGTCCCCGTGGAGCCTTTTCACCACATATGACCAGTTTCCTATTTTCTATATTCCCTCTCATTTTACAACGAGCCTGCTGCACCTACCTTGCTCAACCATGAAACCATAACCAAATATAAATCATCCCTTGTCTTACTCTGTCATTCTGATAGGCCTTTCACACTCTCGAATTTGTTCTCTTTATTTTCTCCTTTTTCTTACTTCCTCCTTCCTCCCCCCTTGTCTCTCATATTCTCTCTTTTCTGGCTCTCCACCTTACACAAACACAACTCTAATAAATTGTGGCACTGGTAATTACATAGAACCCACTGGTAAATTTCACTTCCATTTACATTTAGATTAAAGAATATTTCATTCCCATCAATCCACAGTGAAAGACCAGTGTGTGCATGACTTTGCCCATATGCAGACACAACTGTTTCATGGTATTGCTTGCCCTCATCGGTGCGTACATGTGGAAAACAGCTTTGGTCCATCTGGTTTGTCCAAAAGTAGCTACATTAAAAGACTGAAAATCACATTGTATTTAAAAGGGAAAAATCATATCAGGTCACTGAAAAGAAAAATATACTCTTTTTCACCCAAGTGGCAGGAGAACAGTGTTCTTAATCATGTCCATTTCAACATTTTTGCACAATTTTGCAGACAGTATATAAAAAAGCTGAAGTTTTTCTTTTGCATTTATATTAGTTGTCCAAATACAAAGCAAGCTAGGCTAAAATTGGTTAAGAAATGATTGGCAGCCACGTTTCCATCAGTCTGCCCCAGAGCGGCTGTGGCTACAGTAGTAGCTTACCATTACCATTGTCTGTGGAGTGAATGAATAATGTATCCATTGTAAAAGCATCTTTGAGTGTCTGTGAAAAGCGCTATATAAATCTGATGCATTATTATTATTATTATTATCTTAAGTCTGCATGTGTTAATAGTTTGCTGTCACCTGCTAACAGTATCAAAAATAAGTGGGACAGCCAGTCTGTTTTTGTTTTTGTTTCTACTATGGCTGGTCCTTCAGTGTTTCCAATCATGGAAATCATCGAAGTATCAATATGCAAGAACTTCTTTGTAGTGAAGTGAATTCTCATGCATATGATCAAGAGTTTGCACTGCTGTCTTTTCCTGTTGGATGCCATCTCTGTTGGGCTAAGCAATGTTGATTTCTGAAGATTATACAGTTGTGTGTCTGTTGAGACTTCTGTGCCCCAGTGACAAAGGCAGAGTTGTGCAAACACATGTCTTTACAAAAGTGTAAAACCTTTCAAGACCGTAACTTTAAATACTGTTAGAACTTCAAACACGGAAAAAAAATAGAGACATTATGTGATGAGTCTATGCAGATGAGAGTTTTATAGATGAGAGTTTTATAATTGTTGTTCACTGTGTATCCACAGACATCTGATACTTTGGTGACACAAATGGGCCATGTAATAAGCTCATTACATACAGTATACGCCTTCTCAAAGCTGTACTTATAAGAAATAGGATTCAAATTATTTCAACACAATGGCCTTATGCTTTGGTATATTCAAAGTTATATCTCTGATACAAATTTTAAAAAAAAACTACAGAGGATACATTAGCATTATTTGTGCAGCATTTTGACTGCCTTAATGGTGTGGTCATTAGTATATGGATGGTTCACAGATTAGCAAGTTTCATTGGAAATGTGCTAGTCTGCATACTATATTTGTTTCTATGCAAACTTCCACAACTATGAGCCTGGTTGGATATAAGGTTAAGCTTAAACATTTCAACATCACACAAAAGGTGGCCTTTTTCAAGATACTATTCATATATCTGTATATTTTTTCAATATGTGGTAATCATATTGTGGCTTTATTAAGCACATTATTAGAGTTTTGAACTGAGACCAGGATGTATGAAGAAATATAAGTATGAAATGCTCATGTTTAATGTTAACATTTATTATAAGAACAACTGAAAAGAGTTATTTTCTGAATGAAGCAAACAAATGGAAATAACTTGATAACAATGAGAAGTCAGCAAAGCTCAGTAAAAACTAAGAATAATGTGGTTATTAACTTGAAGCTTCCACTACATGGAAAAGGTCATAATATGTCAGTTTTGTCTGGTCACTAAAGTAAAATGATGACTATGGAGGAAAAATAAGCCAATCAAAAGTTAAATTATGAAGTAGAAGTTAAATTCAACTTTAATTATAAAGTACATAATCACAACCAAAGTTGTCTAAAGGTACTTGGGACTGAGGGAACCAAACGGCACAGTTGTTAGTCTTTCTCTACATACAGTACCAGTCAAAAGTTCGTACACCTCTTGTCATGGGCAACCTCTGACCAGCAGAAATAACAGACTCTAACACAGGCAGGACTACAGTTTGACTGGGGCTGTGTTTGGAATGTTCACTCACTTCCTCCCTCCCAATAAAATTATAAGATTTCAGACACTACTGGGCTTGTTTTTACGGCGCAGTTAATGATGTCAGCATGGTGAGACAGTAAAACATAACAGAGCAACTGTGGTAAAAAAAAATGAATACCTGCATGTTATTTGTAGTAAATAACATGCTTTATGTTACATGCTTTATGTTCAGCACGGGGGCTGAACATAAAGCGAGCTGTGAGAGACTGAAAACTCACAAATACAGCAACATCACGGGAACAGAAGCCAGAGCGTAATCCACGATATGACGCCAAACAAAATGAACACAGAGCAGGACATATATAGGGAGACAGATGATCAGGGGAAACATGGGACAGCTGGGGACAGTAATCAGTGATTAATAAGCAACACATGAGGAGATGTGGCTATGACTATGGAAGACATGAGGGACTGAGAATGACAGAAAAATGAGTATGGGGAACACACACACACGAGACACACGGATGACCAAAGGGGGACACAGGGCAACAACGACTGGTAACGGGGACCACATGACAGGCTGAGGACCGGAGAAGACAATAATACTCACCAAGGACCCAGAGAAGACACAGAAGGCAAAACACAGGTAAATACTCATAATAAAAAACACAAAATATGGGCACGATCCTAAGACCTTGTCCAAACCATGACCATTGAAAATGAATGTGTTGGTGTGTCTAATCTTTTGACTGGTAGTGTAGGTACCAACAAGTGTCAGACACTTTATGCAGCTGTGGAGACCTCACCTGTAGAAGTCTGCAGGTTCTGTCGGAAGCTTGGACTTGACCTCAAGAATCAGCGTTTCATCATCTTAGAAGTGCTTGGCATTCAAAATTGACTTCATTGTTGGAAAGAGGTGGAAGTTAGATGATACAAGGTCAGGAAAGTAAGGGGGTGAGGGAGGATTTCATAGCTGCAGGACTGTGTTTTCATCTGGGCAACATGCAAGTTGTAAACTGTGGTGTTTGCAGTTTCCTTTGGTCTTTGCCTTTGTCTTGCAGGAGACAGACAGCTTTGATCAGCATGCCACGCCTCTTGGTTTTGATGCCCTTCCACAATTTAGACTAGAACAGAATAAAATAGGCTTTACTGTCATTGTACAGTTGTACAGTACAACGAAATTGTGGGTGCTCTACTAGGCTACTGCGCAATAAAGTAAGAGAGAAAGATTATAGTGACTGGTGTGAAAAAGTGTTTGCCCCCGTCCTGATTTCTCATTTTTTTTGTATGTTTGTCACACTTAAATGTTTCAGGTCATCAAACAGATTTAAATATTAGACAAAGATAACACAAGTAAACACAAAATGCAGTTTTTAAATGAAGGTGTTTATTATTAAGGGGGAAAAAAAAAACAAACCTCCATGGCCCTGTGTAAAAAAGTGATTGCCCCCTAAACCTAATAACTGGTTGGGGCACCCTGAGCAGCAACAACTGCAATCGAGCATTTGCAATAACTGGCAATGAGTCTTTCACAGTGCTGTGGAGGAATTTTAGCCCACTCATCTTTGCAGAATTGCTGTAATTCAGCCACATTGGAGGGTTTTCAAGCATGAACTGCCTTTTTAAGGTTATGTCACAGTATCTCAATCGGATTCAAGTCAGGACTTTGACTAGGCCACTCCAAAGTATTCAAGTTGATTTTCTTAAGTCATTCAGAGGTGGATTTGCTGGTGTGTTTTGGATCATTGTCCTGCTGAAGAACCCAAGTGCACTTCAGCTTGACGTCACAAACAGATGGCCGGACATCCTCCTTTGGGATTTTTTGGTAGACAGCTGAATTCATGGTTCCATTTACCACAGCAAGCCTTCCAGGTCCTGAAGCAGCAAAACAGCCCCAGACCATCACACTACCACCACCATATTTTACTGTTGTATGATGTTCCTTTTCTGAAATGCTGTGTTACTTTTATGCTGGATGTAATGGGACACACACCTTCCAAAAAGTTCAACTTTTGTCTCATCAGTCCACAGACTATTTTCCCAAAAAGTCTTGGGGATCATCAAGATGTTTTCTGGCAAAACTGAGATAAGTCTTTATGTTCTTTTTGCACAGCAGTGGTTTTCGTCTTGGAATTCTGCCACGCAGGCCATTTTTGCCCAGTCTCTTTCTTATGGTGGAGTCATGAACACTGACCTTAACTGAGGCAAGTGAGGCCTGCAGTTCTTTGGATGTTGTTGTGGGGTCTTTTGTGACCTCTTGGATGAGTCGTCGTTGCGCTCTTGGGATAATTTTGGTCAGCCAGCCACTCCTGGGAAGGTGCCCCACTGTTCCATGTTCAGGGTCAGGTTCAGGTTACTTTATTTGTACCCATAGGTAGATTTGTTTTGCAGTCTGGTGACATCCATATTTACAAGCCACATTCAACATAAACACAAACACAGGCACGTTTTCACCATTTGTGGATAATGGCTCTCACTGTGGTTTGCTGGAGTCCCAAAGCTTTAGAAATGGTTTTATAACCTCAATTACTTTGTTTCTCATTTGTTCCTGAATTTCTTTGGATTTCAGCATGATGTCTTGCTTTTGAGGATCTTTTGGTCTACTTCACTTTATCAGGCAGGTCCTATTTAAGTGATTTCTTGACTGAGAACAGGTGTGGCAGTAATCAGGCCTGGGTGTGGCTAGAGAAATTGAACTCAGCTTTCCAAAGATGTGATAAACCACAGTTAATTTATGTTTTAACAGAAGGGGCAATCACTTTTTCACACAGGACCATATAGGTTTGGATTTTTTACCCTTAATAATAAGCACCTTCATTTAAAAACTGCATTAGGTGTTTACTTGTGTTATCTTTGTTTAATATTTAAATTTGTTTGATGATCTGAAACATTTAAGTGTGACAAACATATAAAAACATGAGAAATCAGGAAGGGGGCAAACACTTTTTCACACCACTGTAGATAAAAACACGGTTACAGAACACACAATTAAACACATGACTGAAATAAAAATAGCCCACAATTCTAGAAATATACACAGGTATGGTAGTGGCTTCACTGATGGAACTATGTACATAAGAGTGTGGAGTGCAGAACACACAATTGAACACACAATTGAGTAAAATGGCCCAAGGATTATGGAAAATATACATAGTAGAGGTTTGTATGTAACACGGCGGGGTGTGCAGATGCTGCAGCTACTCTCTGCCCTGATAGAATGGTGTTTCCATGTTTTTCGTGTCTTTCGTCTTGTGAGTCACAGTGTTTTTATTCATCTCCGTTGCATCCACGCACATGCAGCCGTGATTTTCTCCTCAACATCGGTAGAACCACGTACATAGAGTTAGACTCTGCACACGCTGAAGAGCTACGGGATTGCGGACTGCTCCGGACACCCACTCAAGCATTTTGCCTGCAGTGGAGGCACCATAAGCAGCGGGACAGAAAGCAAAAAAGGGGTAAATGTGGAGGTGCCTGAACTAGGCTAACAGCTAACCCACACAAGCCAGCTATCCCAACCATCGTACTGACCAACGTATGCTCTCGACAACAAGCTAGACCACATCCGTTTACTATGCTCAGCCTCAAGGACTGTGAGAGAGTGCTATGTTTTTGTTTGTGGAAACATGGCTCAACAACAACATCCTGGACCCTGCCATCCAGCTAGACAGGCTAACATGCTACCGAGTAAACAGAGCTGTCGTCAAGGGAGATAAGACCCATGGTGGCAGGCTCAGTGTTTACATCAATGATGCCTGGTGCTGTGACACTGTTGTGGTCTGTAAACATTGCTCACCATTGTTAGAGGTTATGGTTTTCAAGTGCAAACCGTTCTATCTTCTGAGGGAATTTATGGCTGCAGTGGTTGCTGCCATTTAATTTCTTCCCAGCTACTACAACAACAACAGGAGTGAGGCACTGAATGAACTGTACTAGCACATCAGTGAGCATCAGACAGCCCACCCTGATGCTTTTCTCATCTTGGCTGGAGATTTCAACCACATAGATCCAAAGACTGTGTTTCCTGAAATACACCAACACACCAACTTTCCAACATGGGAAAACAACACATTGGACCATGTTTTCACCAATCAAAGGTGCATATAAGGCCCTCCCCCTCCCCTATCTCATTGCCTCTGACCACATCACTGCTATGCTAATTCCAGCATACAAGCCACTGGATAAAGTCACCAAACCAGTTCAGAAACAGGTACGTGTGTGGCCGGAAGGGTCCTTAAAGGCACTTCAAGACTGCTTCACCACCACTGACTGGAAGATATTCAAGCAGGATGCCACCTACAACACCACAGATCTGCAGGAGTACACAGAGACTGTTACTGCTTACATTGCAAAATGCATCGATGATGTCACAGACACCAAGACCATCATTGTTCCGGTCAGTCAGAAGCCATGGCTCACAGGAGAGGCCTACAAGCTCCTGAAAGCTCGGAACACTGCCTTCAGAGCTGGGAACGAGGTGGGCCTGAAGATAGCTCGGGCCAACCTGTGCTGGGGCATTAGAGAGGCCAAGAGGCATTACCCCAAGAGGACAGCCCACCATTTCAGCAACAGCAGAGACAATCAGAGTCTGTGGCAGGGGATACAGACCATCACGGTCGACAACCCCACACCACAGACCTGCAATAGCGCCACCTCTCTGCTGAACGAGCTGAAAGACTTCTTTGCTCGCTTCGAGGCACTCAACAGTACTCCTGAACAGAAATCACCACCTCGTCCTAGTGACCAGGTGATTACATTGTCCCAGGACAGGGTGAGGAGATCCCTTTGCAGGATCAGTGCATGCAATACTCTGGGTCCTAACAACATACCTGGTTGCATACTGAGAGTCTGTGCAGAGGAACTCACAGGTGTCTTCACGGACATCTTCAACATCTCACTAAGACAGGCTGTTGTCCCCATGTGCTTCAAAGCCACCACCATCATTCCAGTCCCTAAGAAGTCGTCTCCCTCCGGCAACCTCCAGTGACTACCGTCCGGTTGCACTCCCATCATCATGAAGTGCTTCGAGCGGGTGGTCATGCAGCACATCAGGTCTGCCCTGCCCACCCTTCCCTGGACCTGTTCCAGTTTGCATACCGGTCCAGTTGCTTGATCGATGATGCCATCTCTACTGCCCTCCACTCAGCCCTCACACACCTGGACACAAAGGAATCTACATCAGAATGCTGTTCATAGACTTTAGTTCAGCATTCAACACAATCATCCCCCAACAGCTCGTTCATAAACTGGACTAGCTGAGGCTCAACACTTCACTGTGTAACTGGCTGTTGGACTTCCTGATGGGGAGACCACAGGCAGTACGGGTTGGCAGGAACACATCCAGCACCATCACTCTGAACACAGGGGCACCCCAAGGATGTGTGCTGAGCCCCCTCCTCTTCACTCTGCTGACCCATGACTGTACACTGACACACAGCTCCAACCTCTTCATCACATTGGCAGATGACACAACTGTGGTGGGTCTCATTGACAACGGAGATGAGACAAACTACAGGAGTGAGGTGAGCCGCCTGGTGAGCCACATTCTCTCTCTGAACGTGGAGAAGACGAAGGAGATTGCTGTGGACTTCAAAAGAGCATATACCCAGCATGCTCACCTGACCATCAATGGTGCTGCTGTAGAGAGGGTGAACAGCACCAAGTTCCTGGGTGTGCACAGTACAGAGGACCTCTCTTGGACCACCAACACTGTATCACTGGCCAAGAAAGCTCGGCAGTGTCTATACTTCCTCCGCAAACTGAAAAGAGCCAAAGGCATCGCCCCCATCATGTGTACCTTCTACAGAGGCACCATCGAGAGCATCCTGACCAGTTGCATCACCGTGTGGTACGGCACCTGCACCACGTCCTGCTACAAGACCCTCCAGCGCATAGTGAGAACAGCTGAGAAGATCGTCGTGCCTCTCTCCCCTCCTTTGAGGCCATCTGCAGCACCTGCCTCACCAGCAAAGCCCTCTGCATTGCAGGTGATCCCACCCACCCATCACACAGCTTCTTCAGTCTGCTGCCATCAAGGAGGAAACTGCAGAGTCTCCGGGCCAGGACCAGCAGACTCAAGGACAGCTTCATCCACCAGGCTGTCAGGAAGCTCAACTCTCTCTGCTCTGCCCACTCTCCCCCTTCTGCCCTGCCCAACACACATGAATCCTGGACTCTGACCCCCCCCTCAACAACTGAACTCTGCCATCTCTGGGTACTGTTCACTCCCACACACGCACACACTAATTTCAGGAGCTTCAAAAACTGAACTCTGTCATCCAGGAACTGTTCACTCCAACACGCACACACACACACACACACACACAGTGATCCCAGGGCTGCACTAGTCACTTTATGCAGCAATGGACTGCTCTCTTTGCACTACATCCCACTTTAACCCTCTATGTGCCCTGATATGTGCCTTAAGTCACTACAAGCTGTCTTAACCGAATGACTGCCACAGGCGCTCCATTGCGCCATTAGCCCCTATTGGTCAAGATTTTTTTCAAGAAAATATTCAGTTCAGATGTCAGAGATTTCCAAGGCTATAACTTGAAAGTGGTAAGAGATAATGGCTTACTGTCAATTAGAAAGATGTAGAATATGATACAAAATATGAGATAGGAGTAAATTTCAATTCAGTTCAATTCAACTTTATTTATATAGCGCCATTTCACAACAACAGTCATCTCATAGCACTTTCAACTGTAGGGGAAATCCCCACAATTGCAGAAAGACCCCAGCAATCAGGCGATCCCCTATGAGCAAGCTCTTGGCAACGGTGGAGAGGAAAAACTCCCTTTTAGCAGGAAGAAACCTCCAGCAGAACCAGGCTCAGGGAGGGGCAGTCATCTGCTGCGACTGGCTGGGGGGTGAGGGGAGAGAGAAGATGAAAAGAACAGACATGTAGAGAGCAAACAGCACGATGGGGACTCAATCTATGGGAGAGAACAAACAGATGTTAATGACCAGCAAAAAAAAATATATTTCATTGAGAGTGAAGAAAGAAGTGAAACCCAGTGCAATTATTGGAGGTCTGTCTAAACCTAATAGCAGCATAACTAAGGGAGGGTTCAGAAACACATGATCCCTCCCTAGCTGTAGGCTATATCAAAAAGGAAGGGGTTTTTTTTGGTTTTTTTTGTTTTGTTTTTTTTGTTTTAACCCTATTCTTAAAAACAGAGATAGAGTCTGACTCCCGAATCCAGATTGGCAGCTGGTTCCACAAGAGAGGAGCTTGATAACTGAAGGCTCTGCCTCCCATTGTACTTTTGGAGATTCTAGGTATTACAAGTAATCCAGCATTTTGGGAGTGTAATGCTCTGTTAGGATAATAGGGTAGTATCAGATCTTTTAAATAAAAAAAGACCTGATTGTTTAGAGCTTTGTAAGTAAGAAGGATTTTAAACTTAATTCTAAACTCTATGGGAAGCCAATGAAGGGAGGCCAGAACTGGAGAGATATGATCTCTCTTTCTAGTACCTGTTAAAACTCTTGCTGCAGCATTTTGGATCAACTGAAGACTTTTTAGAGATGTTTTAGGACAACCTGATAATAAAGAGTTACAATAAGCTAATCTAGAGCTAACAAAAGCGTGGCTCAGTTTCTCAGCATCACTCTGAGATAAGATGCTCCTAATCTTGGCAATATTATGCAAATGATAGAAGGCAGTCTTTGAAACGAATTTAATATGTGAATTGAAAAACAGATCTTGATCAAAAATAACTCCAAGGTTCCTCACAGAGCTATTAAGAGAAAGAGTAATCACATCCAAACAAAAAGTTTGATTTGGAAAGGTATTTCTAAGGTTTTCTGGACCAACAAGAATGACTTCAGTCTTATCTGAATTTAATAGCAGGAAATTACAAGACATCCAAGCTTTGATTTCCTTAAGACAGGCTTCTAACTTGGCTAATTGATTACTATCATCTGGATTCATTGACAGGTATAATTGTGTGTCATGTGCATAATAATGAAAATGTATCCAGTGCTTCCTAATAATGTTGCCTAACGGAAGCATATATAAACTAAAAAGAGTAGGGCCTAGCACAGATCCCTGTGGAACTCCATGACTGAGCTTTGAGTTGAAAGAAAACTCATTATTGACATGAACAAACTGGAACCTATCAGATGAATAAGATCTAAACCACTGCAACGAAGTTCCATTAAGTCCAACATAGTGTTCTAATCTATCCAGTAGAATATCATGATAGATAGTATCAAAAGCTGCACTAAGGTCTAAAAGGACAAGTATAGAAATAAGTCCATTATCAGATGCAATCAGGAGGTCATTAGTGACCTTCACTAAGGCTGTTTCAGTACTATGATGGATTCTAAACCCAGATTGAAACTCTTCAAATAAACTATTTCCCTGCAAGTGGTCAAATAATTGCGTAGCAACAACTCTTTCTAAGATTTTTGAAATGAAAGGGAGATTAGAAATTGGTCTATAGTTAGCTAAAACTCCTGGATCCAGCGTCGGCTTTTTGAGTAAGGGTTTATTTACAGCAGTTTTAAAAGCCTGCGGTACATGGTCTAAAGTTAATGAAGAATTGATTATTTGAAGAATAAAGCTACCAATAAATGGGAAGACTTCTTTAAATAACCTGGTAGGAATAGGGTCTAAAAGACAAGTTGAAGGCTTGGATGAGGAAACTATTTTGTCTAACTCTAAAAGGTCAATTGGAGTAAACTGATCCAAACAGATGTCAACTGAAGGAGTTGTTGTAGTTACTGAATTTAAGTTAACGGTGGGAAGAATCTGACTGATTTTGTCTCTGATAGATGAAATTTTATGATTGAAAAAGTTCATAAAGTCCTGACTAGTAAGCTCTGAGGGAATGCTAGGATTGACAGAGTCCTGACTCTTTGTCAGCCTGGCCACAGTGCTGAAAAGAAACCTGGGATTATTCTTGTTCTCTTCTATTAATGCAGAATAATAACTCGTTCTAGCTTTTCGCAGAGATTTTTTATAAATTAAAAGATGATTTCTCCAAGCTAAATAGATTTCATCTAAATTAGTGTAGTGCCATTTTCTTTCTAATTGATGAGTCTTCTGTTTTAAGCTACGAGTTTCTGTGTTGAACCAAGGAGTTAGAAATCTCTGATTAGACTTTTTTCTTTTTTAAAGGGGCCACCATGTCTAGAGTCTGATGCAGAGAAGCTGTAACACTATCTACCATGCTATCAATTACAGAAGGAGTAAGCTGTCTATAGCTAATTTCCGTTGTGTTGACACATGGCATAGAGGAAACAATTTGCATAAATTTGGTAACAACATCATCTGAGAGGCATCTACTGTAGTAATATTTTTCCTTAGGAGCCAAATAGTCAGAAATAGTAAAATCAAAGGTTAACAGACAATGGTCTGACAGTACAGGGTTATAAGGAGACACTACCAGCTTTTCTATTTCTATGCCATATGTCAGAACAAGGTCCAATGTATGGTGGAGATAATGGGTAGAATTTCCTACTTTCTGAGAAAACCCCATTGAGTCTAAAATTGAGTTAAATGCCAAATTAAGGCAATCACTATCTACATCTACATGTATATTAAAGTCCCCTACTATAATTATTCTATCTGATTTCAGCACTAAATCAGCTAAGAATTCGGCAAATTCGGATAAAAACTCTGAGTAGGTTGATGGGGGACGATAAACTATGGCAAATAAAATTGGGTTTAGCCTAAAATTGCTAAAATGTCCAATACTGAGGACCAGGCCCTCAAAGGAATTATAACATGTTTTTTGCTTTACATAAACTAGTAATTTGGAATGGTAAATTGTTGCTACTCCTCCTCCACGACCAGAACTTCTGGGATTTTGACAGTATAAATAACCAGAGAAAGTTGATTCATTCAAACCAAAATAATCCTCTTGCCCTAACCAAGTCTCTGTAAGGGATATTAAATCAATCTGTTGCTCAATTAACAGATCATGGACTAGCAGAGACTTGGGAGTTAAAGACCTAATATTTAACCTCTTGCACTCCGGTGTACCGCGGACAGGCACGTCTCTGCGTCCTAGAGCACACGAGGGCGCACGAGAGCGCACGAGGGCGCACGAGGGTGCTGCGTCCAAGAGCGCACTGAAAAAAAAAAGCTGCATTTCCGTTCTTCCACTACAGACACAGCCGCGAACAGATTAGATGTGATTGACCTCTCATTCGACTAATAAGAGCCTTGAATTGGGTTTCTGAAACCTTGAAGAACCAATGACTGAAAACCTAGCAAGAAGGACCTGCCCTACCAACGCTGCGAATGCAGCGAGCCAATTGAAGCACAGAAGTTCGAAAGCTGTTTTGTGTAAGGCTGGGTGAAGAGAGACTGCTGCAACAGATGAAAAAAGGACCCGCAGGAAGAACCGCCACAGACCCAGCAGCACGGAGACCACCCACAAGTGCGACCTGTGTGACAGGGACTGCCATTCGCGCATCGGCCTGTTCAGCCACAGGCGGTGCTTTTTTTTTTTTTTTATTATTCCAGCAGAATAGACGTTTAGGCTTCTCTTCCATGGTCATCGTAGACCGACGGAGGCCGATGACGAAGGCTGGGTGACACACACGCGTTCGCCAGTCTTTTTTAATTACTACTGTTATTTGTTTTGAAAAATCGTTCGCCAAAACCGCAATCATGGAAGCGCAAAACCGCAATAATGGAATTATGTTTTGACCGGGTCGCAAGACCAGAACCACGAGTCCGTAATAAACGGACCAGCGTCGCGTTAGTCTGACAATGAGGAAGAGAAGTTCGCCAGCTACGCTGCTGCTGTGAACAGGTAAGTGTTATAAGCTAAATTATTCTTTATCCCTGAAAATTGTAATCAAAAATGACATTTGACCGATCGGTAAATTACAACTGTGCGGCGCACGAAGTCCGAAGTCCATGCGCCGCGGTACACGGTTCGTGCGCCGCGTCCAGACCGTGAACGCCCGCCCCCCTGCTACTCCTCTGTAGCGAGGGGGGGGGGGGACCGCGGGGTCTGTATGCCGCGGTCGCCACATCGCCACATGACTATTCCGTCATGTAGCGATGGCCGATTTCCGTCCTCTGTAGCGGGGGGGGTGGGGGGGGAGTTGTTATCTTCTACATTACAAATATTTTAGAATAATTTTTAGTGGACTGTAGGTTATTTTTTCTTGTAAAAAAAAAGCCACACATTTTTTTACATGGCATGCTTCTTTGTGTGTTGGGGCTTGTTTGTTCATTCATTCATGAATGAATGAATAAACAACCCTTCCCCCCCACACACACACACAGCCCTGAGTGTCACCTTTCATTAGAGCCCAAGATGAAGCTTCTATATTTAATCATTCAAAAGTTATAGACATTTTTCCAAACTGTGCCATTTGGCACAATTTGGCACAGTTCAAAAATGCCTGGGAACAACGTGAGAACAAAGCTGTGTAATATATTCAATTTTTGTGGTATTGTTACAAAATTTTGACCTCAGCTAGATAACACTTCATTCTACATTTTTGTTGCATTTTCCAGCCCGGATCTGAAGCTGTGTGTTATTTGCAAGCATTTGTATCCAAAAAAAACACCCAGGCGAAATTTATTTTCTTCAAGTTCAGTATGTTTAGATGACTGTTACTCAGTGGCCGGAGCACTTAGAGAGATTATGACTGTTTTGCCAAAAAATTCAAAGTGTTTTCTTTTAAATGAGACCAACCCCATGAAGATGCTGCAAAGGGTTGAAGAACAGCTTTTGATTTACTTTGGGCACGTTATTTTTTGGCGTTTTTAGGGAAATTGACCAGAGTGCAAGGAGTTAACAAACCACGTTTTATTTTTAATTTATGAGGAGGAACAGAGGCCAAATCATTCAATTTAGAGGCTTCATGTTTAATTTGAGTTTTACCAACTTTTTGTTTAATCACTTTGGGATGCTTATACACTATATTTTTATTTACTTTGGAGGGAGCAGACAATGATTCTCTGATGGGGAAGACAGGGGCTAAGTTGAGAGGTGGCGGATGAAGAGGAGCTGCAGAGAGGCGTATAAGACTGCAACTCTGCTTCCTGGTCCCAACTCTGAGTTGTCAAGGTTTTGGAAATTTGGATAAAAATGATGCCAGATTGTTAGATAAATGAGACGCACCATCCAAAGTGGGATGGATGCCGTCTCGTCTAATAAGACCAGGTTTTCCCTAAAATGAGCCCCAATTGTCAATGTAGCCCACATCGTTTGCAGGACACCACACAGACAGCCAGCAGTTGAAGGATGACAAGCGGCTAAACATGTCATCACTGGTCAGATTGGGGAGGGGCCCAGAGAACACTACAGAGGCAGACATTGTTTTGGCAAAGTCACACACCAATTCCACATTAATTTTTGTGACTTCCGACTGCCGGAGTCGGATGTCATTAATGCCAGCATGGATAACAATTGTGGAATATTTACAGTTACTTTTAGCCAGCATTTTCAAATTTGACTCGATATCGCCTGCTCTGACCCCAGGAATGCATTTGACTATGGCCGCTGGAGTCTCTAGGTTCATGTTTCTGACTACAGAGTCGCCAATGATCAGAGTTTTTTCCTCAGCGGGTGTGTCGCTGAGCGGGGAAAAACAATTAGAAACATGAACAGGTTGGTGGTTAACCGGGGCTTTGCGACCAGGCTTCCTTCTCACCGTCACCCACCCAGTCTCCTCGCTGCTGAGGAGGACCGGAGGACAGCTAACAGGCCCTATGCTAGGGAGCTCCGCTGCAGCTAGGGGACATCCGTCAAGATTAACTGGCGCAGACGGTGTTTCAATGCAGCGGAGCCGGAATTCCAAATCAGACAACCTTGCCTCGAGCACCTCAAAAACACAATATTTATTACATTTACCATTATCACTAAAAGAGGCAGAGGTGTAACTAAACATCTGACAGAGAGAGCACACCAGAGGAGAAGGGGAAGGAGAGCTAGTAGCCATAGCAAGTGGCTAACCCGAAGTTAACAAAAACACCGATGAAAGGTGAACAGAAGGCTAAAGAGGGTGATTAGATGACACTGAGTGTGCACACAGGTGCAAGAGGCTTGATAAACAGAAGTGAGAGCTAACGGTAAATGGAAAAAAGTGATTAAAATACAATTAAAGGCAAAATCCTCGGGAGAACGAGGAGCGCAAACCACAGACAGTCAGCAACACAGGAAGTGACGATACGTTACCACAGGAAGGTCCCAGCCTCAGACAAGGGTTTATGCATCTAATTTCCATAATGCCACGGCAGCCATATCAAATTGCATAACTTTCAGTCAAAAGTGGACTTGAATGAATGAATGAATGAATCTTTATTTCGGATAGAAATAAAGATTCATTCATTCATTCATATGACTTTGGACATATTTACACAAAGAATGGTTTTGTTTTTTGTCACCGTTTTTTGTTTTGGGCATTTTGTTATCTTATCTTCAAAGTATATGAACCAGAAAATCAGTACAATGTAAACAAACAAATTTGTCACTTACCGCTGGCCAGGCGGCTCGCTCACTTCATCCTTTTGCAGCATCCTGGTCGTTCTGTCGGTCATTTTATTATTCCCCCTCACATCCACAAACTGTTATGATTATCCCACCTCAATTTCGCTTTTACCCCACCATTATTTATCTTATATGACGATACGGAACCAGCGCGATTGTTCTCTCCAGTCACATGGCACTGGGGGCGATGGCAGGTGAACATCAACCAGCTTCGCCCACCCTCTGTTATAACAAAATGTATATATTTACCTTCATAAGCTAAATAATCTCTTTTTAGAATCATAGTTGGCAAATTTGGGAGCAAATTCCTCCTCCTTCTTGTCATGGTGATGGCAATGGCGAACATCAACATTCGTTTACAATCTCTTCTTCTGTGGTGTCCAGAAGAGAGGTTTTAGGATGGTTCTATGCCCACCATCAGTCCTCCAAGGCAAGAGAAGTAAGTTATACGTGTCTGCCACCTTGTGAGGTGGAATCCTTTGTACAACTTAAATCAACTGGGGAGTTTTTGGCCACGTCATATAACATCACATGACAGGCGCAGTGCTGCACCTGTGGCAGTGGGGGTGCTATCTGTCCATGAAATCTTGCCACAAGAAGGGTTAATTTTTATCGCATTTAGTTATTTTGCACACCCTTAGTATTTTTAGTTAGCTTCTGGCTGGGTGTTGGTTTTCTTTGCACTGATGTTTGATGTTCAGTGTTTAATGTTTAGGGTTAGATGTTATACTTTATATTTATATTTCCTACTTAGTGTTTACCTTGCTGCACTGTGGGTCTCAGAATAATGTCATTTCAATTCTCTGTATGTGCTTTACAAATGGCAGAATTGACAATAAAGTTGATTTTGACTTTGGCTTTCACGGATGGGTCAATATACATCAAAGTGCGGAGTGCATGGACAGGTGTGTTATTGTGATAATTAAAAAGGTCCTCAGTTCTGTGCATGTGAGCGTTTGGAGGTGGGGTGGGGCCTCTGACTGTTTGTAGTTTGGATGGCTCAGGGGAAGAAACTGTTTGTCAGTCTGGAGGTGTGGGACCTGATTGATCTGAACCGTCATCCAGAGGGAAGTAGGTCAAACAGGTGGTGGGCGGGATGCGAGGGGTGTCCTGTGATGACCTTGATCTTTCTGAGACAGGACAATCTGGAGATGTCTTCCAGGGAGGACAGAGGGGCACTGATGATTTTTGGGGCGGTGTTGATGACCCTTTGCACAGCCTTCCTGTTCTCAGCCGTGGAACTGGTGTACCACACACCCAGACAGTAGGTAAGCACACGCTCCACTGAGCAGCGGTAGAAGGCCAGCAGCAGCTTCTGGTCGAGGTTGTTCTTCCTCAGGACATGGAGGAAGTGCAGCCACTGCTGTGCTTTCTTCACAGGGCCTTGGTGTTGACACTTCAGGAGAGGTCAGTGAAGTCTGCAGCAGTGAAGCATATTAAGTTCTAGTAATTGTGGTACCCTTTCCCAGGAAGTCCATCATCAATACTCCATGCTGATCCCAAAAGACCATCCACATAACCTTGTGCCGGGGGTTGTACTATACGTGCCTTCTTCGGTGGTGATGAGTCATAAAGCTTCCATTGCTTTGACTCATGATTAGTCTGTCAAAGAAGTCCTCCTGGTTTTGGGGGCATACGGCCAAAAGAGCCTGTGAGCATGTGTCTTGTTCCTGCTTGTGAGCAGGTGTGAGCAACCAGGAAATCCATTGTGCAGATAACTGACGTTTTTCATGATTCAGTTTGTAATTACAACTCCTTGTTCAGCATGGTGCCACCATTGCTAAATACAAATCATCATTTCAAAGGAGCTTTATTGTAGCTATTACTGTGATTATTTAAGCGTTTAATTTTTTTCGTTCATTTTTTATCTTGACATGTTTCGACTGACGTATTCAGTCTTTCTCAGAAGTGTCAGCTGACCACTGTGATGTGTTGTTCATCAGCTGTTTTGTGTGTGTGTGTGTGTGCGTGCGTGTGGAAAGAATGGATTTACATATACATGAACTTAAATACAAATGGGCACACTTTATACATATACAATGTGTGTGTGCGTGTGCGCGTGTGCGTGTGCGTGTGCGTGTGTGTGTGTGTGTGTGTGTGTGTGTGTGTGTGTGTGTGTGTGTGTGTGTGCGCACTACATATATGTAACTAGGTGGAAGAATGGGGGAGAAGATGTTTCTCCTCTCTACTAGTGGGCGATGGCATTTTCTGAGCCTCTTTCCTGGTTTTAGTAGGCAGCAGCTGAAGGGGGAGAGAAAACTACAAATACCTGACAGGAAACAAGAAGTTCTCTTGTTCTACTCAGGCAGCCCAAGCAGAAGGCCACACTCGAGGTGTTTGGAACAAGCCAGTGATTTTAGGCTTGTTGGTGTGGTGGAAGGTCAAATGACCTTGCAGGCCTAAAGGATGAGGGCCATGGGTTTTCCTTGTCATTCACGAACTGTTTGGATCTGAGATGTGCATTTGTGAGTGGGCCCTTAGCAGTGCCCAAAAAGAAGACAAGCCGCTAGAATTATGGATACACTCAGTTTGTGAACAGCTTTTCTTTAAGATTTATCTATTTTAAAAGAACTCAGTTTTTCATTCAGAATAAAGAACCTCTCTATATATTTTGTGTTTTGTGTTGAGCTCATCTGGCCACAACATATCTATCTACCTATCTATATATATATATATATATATATATATATATATATACAGTATATACAGTATATATAGTATATAAGCAATAGAGGGCACAAGTCACTTGTTGAGGTCCATATTTCTTTTGCTGATATCAGTGTACGAAAACTTCTGACTTTGAAAAAAGTAATTAAAAATTATATTTTAAAAAAATTATCGCAAATCAAAAAATTTTTTAGCAAATAGAAATAATATTGACAATCTCAACTGACCTAAAACAGGAAAAGTTTAGTTTGATTTAATGTCAGAAGGCCATGTGTGTTTACACATGGCCACGTACATACAGTGTACGTAAACTTCTGGTTTCAACTGTATTTCCATTAATCATATTTTATGATCCCTGTTACACCATAAAGACATTGGAATGTGCTACTAATTTATCCAGCACATATGAGATGCATCATAGAATGCACATATAAACCACATTAAGGTGTTAGACCTGTAGTGTGGCATCACAGGAGTTAATGAGCGCCGGCATGGTGAAGCAGCCATCAGGGTGATGTCATCACGCCAGACGGTTGTGAGGGGGAAGTTGGCCATCTTTTGGTCTCTTTCCTGGCTGACCCAATGCGCAGTTACACACCTGTACTGTAAGTCATAGTTGTTGTAATAAAGTTCGTGTTCAAAGTCAACCCCACTCTCTGTGAGTCTCTCCAGGTTTACAGACATAACATTTGGCAACGAGAGTTAAACCATGGAAGCGTGCTTGGGGTCACTATGACCGTTTCTGGAAACCCCAGGTGAGCCGCCCATCTCGTGGCACCGCTGGTTTGACATGTTTAAAAATTATGTCGGCACGGTTCACCTGAATGGCGCTGATGACGAGAAGCTAAAGAGCATACTGGTTCTCGGTCTAGGAGAGGAAGGACGGCGCGTGCTCCGTACTCTGAGTCAAGTGGACTCATTTGGCGAATGTGTGATTCTGATAGAGAGAATTACTATGGCTGACCAATGTTACAGCCCAAAGAGTTGTTTTCTTCAACCACAAACAAATGGTGGGTGAGTCAACTCAACGTTATAGTTTGGAGGGCCGAATCTTTGCGAGCATGTGCACCTTCGGGCCCTTAGCAGATGAGCTAATCAGTGTCAAGCTAATGGGAGAATACAGCACAGAGAGTGACCACAGCACGGAGGGTGAACATGACACAGAGAACGAACGCAACACGGAGGGAGAGCAGCGACCGGACTCACCTCAGTTCCTCGCCCAGCGTGAGCCTCAGGGAGCCACTACAGAGCTGCAGGAGAGGGAGGCTGCGTCTATTGGGAACCTCGGGACACAACAACCTGGTGCAGGTGCTGACAATGACGATAGCAGCATACCACCACGTCCAGACTTCCCAGGAGAAAGGGAGAACAAAGCGGACTCACCTCCGATCCTCGCCAGGCATGAGCTTCAGGCAGTCACCGTGGAGCCACAGAAGAGGGAGTTCATAGAGAAAGGGGACCCCGGTGACCGAAGACGGCCTGGCACGCATCCCGTTACCGACAACAGCGACATCTCTCTGACCTCAACCAGCACCAGGTGAAAGAGAGAAGGAACCAGACTGCTTCCGAATCCATGCAGAGCACCAGCCTGTAAGAGCCACCGTCATGCCGCTGGATGAAGAGTCTGTGATCATACAGAAACCAGTAGAGTCACCGGATGTCTTCCAACTCCACGATCAACACCGACCCCCAGAAGCCGCTGCTGAGCTGCAGGATGAAGAGTCTGGGACCGAACAGGATGCACTAGAACCACCGGACATTTTCCAAATCCATGACCGACATCAGCCTTCAGGAGCCGCTGCTGAGACGCAGGATGAAGAGTCTGTGACCCAACAGGGTGTAGCAGAACCACCACAGCCTGGTGGATGCCCTGCAGCAGACGTGAGAGTTATAACATCACAACCATGACGCCAAACGCAGCTGAACAGAGTGCCACTCACAGTGATGAACTGGGTTTGGGTGCACAGAACCAAGCAACCAGGCTCACAGTCAGCCTTAACATCATCACCACAACCGACATTTATGAAGATTGCTGTGTAGCTGAGACCAGCCACCGTTCAGATGGCGGATGGATCGAGATGGCAGGCCAGTCATCTGCGGAAGATGAGAGCAGCTGCAGCGGGTCGGGACACAGTGTTGGAGCCAACCCAGCTGGTGTGGGATCCCGGCTGGGACATTGTTGATAAGCGTGCAGCGGCAAAAGCAGGATGACACTCGGGCCTGCTGAAATTGGTGCCTCCGGGGGCACGTCCACCACGAGCTCGCTTCAGGGCCCCCTCCAACTGAACGGCCCCCCTAAAAGGGAAAAGGACTGTTTAGCTAGGGGCGCAGCTGCCAGCTGAGGGTGGCAGAATAACCCACTCAGCCACACTGGGCTACGCGGTAGTCCACCCACTAGCCCTAGCTAGTTTTGTTTTATATGATACCAAATTGGAGAGGGTTAATTCAACTGTGAGGGGAGCGGGGGATGAATGTAGTGTGGCACTACAGGGGTTAATGAGCGTTGGTGTGGTGATGCAGCCATCAGGGTGGCATCATCACGCCGGACAGTTATTAGGGGAGAGTTGGCCATCTTTCAGTCTCTTTCCCAGCTGACCCAATAGGTAGTTACATACCTGCACTGTAAGTCATAGTTGTTGTAATAAAGTTTGTTTTCAAAGTCAATCCCACTCTCTGTGAGTCTCTCCACTTTACAGACATAACAAGACCTTAATTTTTATGGGCCACATACTGTATATGTGCAAACTAACAGTCAGAGGCACTCATATGATAGCTCAGATATGCTGTGTTCATACATTGAATGCTGCCTTGAAGAAAGAGCTCAGTTTTACTTTGAACTGTGCAATATTTATCTGTTGAGAGAAAATCACTGTCTCTGCGGAACGCTGGTTCTATTTAGGTGAGTGTTGAAGAAAACTCTTCTGTCAGAATATTCATCTCCCTCCACGCGTGTACAAATTCTCTCCACATAGGATTTTTACAGCAATGCCATGGTTGATGTTGGGAGGAATGCATTTCTAGTGCCCCACACACAGACACAACATGGGCACACTCATATTTGTTTTCAAGTGTATGAACTTGCACTAGATCATCATACATTCAGAAGCAATCTCATCCACTGTGTATAAAAACAGCAATATACGGCCAAATCCTAATTGTAATATTTCAAAGATTTATAAGGAGAGAAGAGAGAAGGGGGAGGAAGACCCAGGGGCAGCAACTGGGGAAAACAGATACCACCATGATTTTGCCAAAGCCTTCTCTGTCTCTCTTTCTCAGTTCCTTTTCCATCACCCACCCCTTTCCTCCTCTCGGTATTACTGCATCATTTCCAGCAGTAATGAGTGCACCAGGAGCAGGGAGAGGGCAAGGGAGAGGGGAGGTACTTCAGGGAATTGGAGTGTTTAAAATATACACAACAGCTTTCCCCTTGTGGGTGATCAGTGCAAATAGTCCCTCACATGCACCCAGTGTAACCAGCAGGTACTGAATCACTGCATAATACAGCTGTTTCACAGATATTAGAACATCTTTTTCAATCACTAACAATCAGCTTCAGGATTTTGCCCTTTCATTACTGTACTGATCAGAATACATGCATTACATCGGCTTTGCTTTCAATGGCACCACAGGACACGGAAAACACACTGACCTCCAGTGTTTAAGTGCATGAGACATTAACTATAGCATTTGCCAGAAGATAGTACAGAGGTAATTTCCTGTGTGAAATTGGTTTCCTTTTTTGGATGTGAGGAAAATGTATTCCAAGGCGGAAAAGTGTCTGAGAAAAAAGCAGTGAGGTGAAGATGTATTTAGGCCCTTTTCTAAAATACAAATACCAATACAGCAGCGCAGAAATCTAGGATTCACAATTATTTGTTTGTTATTATGTTATTATGCAACACAAAACTGAATGTAACTGATGGAAACTAGAACTCCTTCATGAAGAGTCCTACTTAGGCAAAAGTATCAGAAGAAAACAGTAATTATTAAAATATTAAAGTTAATAAACTATTTTAGTCAGTGATATTTGGCATCATTGTTAGGTTATTAATGATGAAGCATCAAAACAGAATAGCAATCATTCATTCTTTCATTCATTTTTAAAGGTAAACATAATTTGAAATTCCTCACATGCACTTTTTCATACTGGGAGAGCAATCAAATGTTGTTAAGCATGAGATGATTGATGGGGGGAAATTAATTCTGTTGAAGCAAATTTTCCTTTTAGACTTTGGAAGTTTTCTCAGTCTTTGATGTGGTGGTGAGATTGTGGGCTGTGCATTTACTGGATAAAGTCACATTGAAAATCTACAGAAGAAAAAAAACTGTTCAGTAGAGTTAACAAGTTCACATCTTTTGGCAATACTCTAAACCCAATGAACCCCAGGTGACAAAAGTAGCACTCTATACTATAAAGTCTGTTTGATAAGAAATAATTGACACTAAAATGTAAGATACCACAAATTTATGAGATCCCATAAACGACGATGATACCACAGGTTTGATTATCTTGTGTAGTAGGGCTGGGTGATTTGACCTTAAGGGTGCATCCCAATTCACCCCTTCGCCCTACCGCTTAGTCCAACCCCTCTGTTTTGTGCATTCACTTGCCATTATACTCCAATTTGTGAACAGAAAAGAGAAATCATCACTGCTCAAGCAAGGGAAAATGTTAAGAGGAACGAATGTGTATCCGAATGAACATTAAACAAGAAAAATACAGCAAATGTAAGGCAGGATCGTATCCTGAAGAATCAAGGCAAGATAAAATCAACATGGGCAAATTATTGTAAAATTTATATAAAACTGAAAGGTCCACCAAAGAGAGCCAACATACTCATAATTTAAGACATCGCAGAGCTAGAATGGTACACAGGTGATCAGCAAAGGTGGAAAACTGCCAAACATGATATCCATAACTTATGGCTAACCACAATACTAACTCACCCCAAAGTGTACACAGTGATCAACAAGACCTTATCTTTGACCATGAAACCCTTAGATTAAGAACTTTTCAATTTACTGAGCACAAAGGTCATAACATTGAGAGCAATGTTGATCCTGAGAACAATGTCTTCATTAATATACAGGTCCCTTGTGAATATTATACAGAAGAACTGTTTAATAAAATAAAAACTGGAGGAGTGTCTATTATATACTTGAACAGTAGGAGCTTGAATTCAAATCTTTCAAAAGCAAAAACATTGTTTAAGCCAGTTAAAAAAACAAGTTTACAGCCACTGCTATCTCTGAGACCTGGCTTAATGAAGAACAGTCATCCTTTGTTAACATAGACAGATAAAAAATGTACTCTATACCTAGAAACCGTAAAAAGGGTGGTGGAGTTTCTGTATAATATTGACAAAAGTTATAAATGTAAAAAAAAATTTGGAACATGTCACCATTTGTTGATGTTAATGGAATGTGTTACTCCTGAAGTAGAATTTGTAAATACAAAAATGTAATGATAAGTTGTGTATACCGAGCTCCTGGGTGTCAGGGTGGTGTGAAGAAGGCTGGACCCAAAACGCAAGATTCAAAGTTTCAAAAGTTTTATTTTAGAACTGGCCAAGCTCTGGCCAACTTGAGGATCGAAATAATAAATCCAAAAGGCAAAGCCGGAGCAAACAAAACTGCACATGAAATAATCCAAAAATGGGGCAAGACCAACAGGCAGAAGCGTGTGTAAAATGCCAAAAGACATTAAGGAAACCAGAATGAACACAAACTCAGAACACACATTTAAAGACGGGGAACTAATCAAGACAATACAACACAGATGGAGAACTCAATAATTCAATTCAATTCAACTCTATTTATATAGCACCATTTCACAACAACAGTCATCTCATAGCACTTTCAACTGTAGGGGAAACCCCCACAATTGGAGAAAGGCTCCAGCAATCAGGCGATCCCCTGTGAGCAAGCACTTGGCAATGGTGGAGAGGAAAAACTCCTTTTAGCAGGAAGAAAACCTCCAGCAGAACTAGGCTCAGGAGGGGCAGTCATCTACTTCGACTGGCTGAGGGGTGAGGGGATAGAGAAGAAGAAAAGAACAGACATGTAGAGAGCAAACAGCATGATGGGGACTCAATCTATGGGAGAGAACAAACAGATGTTAATGGCCAGCAAAAATATTTCATTGAGAGTGAAGAAAGGAGTGAAGCCCAGTGCATTGTTGGAGGTCCCCCGGCCCGTCTAAACCTATTAGCAGCATAACTAAGGGAGGGTTCAGGGGCACCTGATCCCACCCTAACTATAGGCTACTGTATATCAAAAAGGAAGGTTTTAACCCTATTCTTGAAAACAGAGATCCGGTCTGACTCCTGAATCCAGACTGGCAGCTGGTTCCAAAGGAGAGGAGCTTGATAACTGAAGGCTCTGCCGCCCATTGTACTTTTGGATATTCTAGGTATTACAAGTAATCCTGTATTTTGGGAGCGTAGTGCTCTGTAAGGATGATAGGGTAGTATCAGATCTTTTAAATAAAAAGGGACCTGATTATTTAGAGCTCTGTAAGTGAGAAGAAGGATTTTAAACTTAATTCTAAATCCTATGGGAAGCCAATGAAGGGAGGCTAGAACCGGAGAGATGTGATCTCTCTTTCTAGTACCTGTTAAAACTCTTACTGCAGCATTTTGGATCAGCTGAAGACTTTTTAAAGATGTTTTAGGACAGCCTGATAATAAAGAGTGACAATAATCTAATCTAGAGCTAACAATAGCGTGGATTAGTTTCTCAGCATCACTCTGAGACAAGATGCTCCTAATCTTGGCAATATTACGCAAATGATAGAAGACAGTCTTAGAAACAAGTTTAATATGTGAATTAAAGAACAGATCTTGATCAAAAATAACTCCAAGGTTCCTCACAGAAATATTAAGAGAAAGAGTAACTGCATCCAAACTAAGAGTTTGATTTGGAAAGGTATTTCAAAGGTTTTTTAGACCAACTAGAATGACTTCATTCTTGTCTGAATTTAGCAGCAAGAAATTACAAGTCATCAAAGCTCTGATTTCCTGAAGACAAGCATCTAATTTGGCTAATTGATTATTGTCATCTGGCTTCATTGACAAGTACAGTATAAATGTGTGTCAACAGCATAACAATGAAAATATATGCAATGCTTTCTAATAATGTTGCCTAGCGGAAGCATATATAAACTAAAAAGAATAGGGCCTAGCACAGATCCCTGTGGAACTCCGTGACTGAGCTTTGAGTTGGAAGAAAACTCATTATTGATGTGAACAAACTGGAACCTATCAGATAAACAAAATTTAAACCACTGCAGCGAAGTTCCATTAAGTCCAACAAGGTGTTCTAGTCTATCAAGTAAAATATTATGATTGATAGTATCAAAAGCTGCACTAAGGTCGAAAAGGACAAGTACAGAAACAAGTCCATTATCAGATGTGATAAGGAGGTCATTAATGACCTTCACTAAAGCTGTTTCAGTACTATGATGGATTCTAAACCCAGACTGAAACTCTTCAAGTAAACCATTTCCTTGTAAGTGCTCAAATAATTGCACAGCAACAAATGTTTCTAAGATTTTTGAAATGAAAGGCAGATTAGAGATTGGCCTATAGTTAGCTAAAACTCCTGGAGCCAACCATTGGATTTTTAAGTAAGGGTTTAATTACAGCAGTTTTACAGCCTGCGGTACATGGCCTAATCGTTAATGAGGGATTTATTATTTGAAGAATAGCGCTACAATAAACGGAAGACTTCTTTAAACAACCTGGTAGGAATAGGGTTTAAAAGACAGTTGGAGGCTTGGATGAGGAAACCTATTTTATCTAACTCTAAAAGGTCAATTGGTCAACTGAAGTAAACTCATCCAAACAGATATCAATTGAAGGAGTTGTAGTAGTTACTGTATTTACGTTAACGGTGGGAAGAATCTGACTGATTTTATCTCTAATAGATGAAATTTTATTACTGAAAAAGTTTATAAAGTCCTGACTAGTAAGCTCTAAGGAAATGCTACATTTGACAGAGTCCTGACTCTTTGTCAGCCTGGCTACAGTGCTGAAAAGAAACCTGGGATTATTCTTGTTCTCTTCTATTAATGCGGAATAATAACTTGTTCTAGCTTTCCTAAGAGATTTTTTTGCAAATTAGAAGTTGATTTCTCCAAGCTAAATAGAGTTCATCTAATTTAGTGGAGCACCATTTTCTTTCTAATTGATGAGTCTTCTGTTTTAAGCTACGGGTTTCTGTGTTGAACCAAGGAGTCAGAAATCTCTAATTAGACTTTTTCTTTTTTAAAATGGAAACCATGTCTAGAGTCTGATGCAGAGACGCTGTACCACTATCTACCATGCTATCAATTACAGAAGTTGCAAGCTCTCCATAACTTATCTCCGTTGTGTTGACACATGACACTGAGGAAAAAAATCTGCTTAAATTTGGTAACAGCATCATCTGAGATGTTGGGCTGGCCCGGATGTTGTTAATGCCAGCGTGGATAACAATTGTGGAGTATTTATAGTTACTTTTAGCCAGCATTTTCAAATGCTAACACAGACAGCTGACACATGAGGCAAAGAGGGGGGTGACAGGAGGATGCGGGGCTCACCACACACACAGAGGGAGACAGGACATGAGAGGATCACGAGAGAGACCACTCAGACAATGACAGAGACCTGGACAACAATGACAATAAACATACAGAGCACAAGACGAGACATAGCCATTTCCCAAATAAAAATAATAAACTCATAAATCAGAACTCGGGCAAGAAAACACAGAACAACGATAACACTAATAATAATCATGACAAGGAGAACCAAAATGCAGAAAATACAAAAGTTAACTCAAAGCAAGGACGAGGGCCCAACCCACTCCCTGACATTACCCCCTCTCAAGGGGCGGCCCCAGATGTCCCAAAGGTTACACAAAAACAAAAACCAAGAAGAAAACCCTCCCAGGGTGGGTGGTGGGGCTACAAGGCCAGGTGGGGCCACACAAATCTTTACACCCCCCCCCCCCCAAATACACACACACACACAGAGTCCAAAACCAGGCAACAGAGTTTTGGGGGTATAACCAAAATCCATAGCTCCAAACCAAAAAAAAACCCATTTGGGTGGCTTGCCAAAGTCCCAGGGCCACAGAACCAACAGGCAAGGCAAGTCAGGTGGTCTTCCAGAATCCCCGCGCCACCGGACTGGACAGCAAGGCCAGTCAGGGGGCCTACGCAAATCCATAGGCCACCTGAGGGGTGAACATGACAGATCGGGCACCCTACCAAAGTTCATGGGCCACCAGACGGGAACAAATCCATGAGCCTCTCGCTCCAATAATAACATGAGTCCTTAGCTCAGAAAACAACACAGGATCTTCATGTACCAAGGATAACAAAGATTTCAAAACAGAATTTTCATGTTCACCAGATAACACAGAATTTTCACGTTCAGATAACACAGAATTTTCAAGATCAAAGGATAACATGAAAACCATAAACTCAAGAGATGATAACAAGGAACTCAAAAACTCAAGAGATGGTAGCAAGAACATATCAACCTCAAACTCAGGAGATATTAACGCAGACATTTTACCTTCTGGTGGTGTTAACACAGACATTTTGCCTTCTGGGGGTGACAACACAGCTACTTTACCCTCTGGAGGTGACAACATGGCTACCCTAACCTCTGGGGGTGACAACATGGCAAATCTAACCTCTGAACCAGGACACACAAATGCAGAAATTTCATAATTTTCAGGTTTAGGATACACTAAAGGAGAATCTTCTGGCTCAGGATATACTAATGCAGAAATTTCTGGTTCAGGAAACACAAATGCAGAAATTTCTGACACAGGAAACACAGATGCAGAAATTTCTGGCACAGGAAACACAGATGCAGAAATTTCTGGGTCGGAACACGCCAATGCAGAATTTTCTGGTTCAGAACACACCAATGCAGAATCCTCTAATTCAGAACACACCAATACAGAAATTTCTGGTTCAACACACACCACTGCAGAAATTTCTGGTTCAAAACACACAACTGCAGAATTTTCTGGGTCAGGAGATACATATACAGGAGTCTTCAATTCTCAACCAGATGGCAGGAGAGCTATCAGCTCCACAGCAGGTGGCTGAGATGCACAGTCCACGGGAACAGCTGACAGGTGTGCACCAGGCTTCAAAAACGGCAGATGGGGGGCACGCCAACCTCTGGAGCAATGGCATGGAGGTCTTCTGACCTCGGGAACATCAGCTGGAACATGGTTCTCCTGAAACCCCATCCTCGACAAGCCCTTTCATCTATTGATGGTAAAAACCACTGCATGGTGGTGTGCTGCTGTGTTGAGGAAGGAGGATACAGAGGGCTGGAGCGCCTCTGCCGGAGATGAAGAGCCGGTCCGCTGTGTCTGTTGGTGCCGGCTCGAACCACGTCCCTCAGATTGTGGAGGTCATCCTTCTTCCTTCTCCTCTCCCGCCGCCAGTGATGGCTTGACCAGTTCCCGGAGCATTCGCTGCAAATTGGGGATGGAGCACAGGAGTCCGGGGAGCTGAGGATACTGCTGCAGCGAGGGAAATGCCCTGAATAGCTCTTCGGCTATTACAAGGAACTTAACAGCCTCTTCTGGCATGCACGGAGGTATGGGCTGCCTCGATGAGGTCCTTGACACTGCAAGCGACCCAAAACTTCCTCCGCATCGAGGCCATTTGAAAAAACTTTAAATCCGCTGGGTCCATTCTGCTGGTTTCCTACTGTCAGGGTGGCGTGAAGAAGGCTGGACCCAAAATGCAAGATTCAAAGTTTCCAAAAGTTTTATTTAAGAGCTGACCAACTTCTGGCCAGCTTTAGGGTTGAAATAATAAATCCAAAAGGCAAAGCTGGTGTAAACAAAATGGCACATGAAATAATAATCCAAAAACAGGGCAAGACCAATAGGCAGAAGCGTGTGTAAAACGAAATTAAACACTACAATTAACACTGTAAAACAATCATGTGCCATGGAGGTCCATTCCACTGCAGATTTTCTGTTCCACCTTGTGTTTTCAGCAGGTGTTTGCTCTGATCAGCTTCAAGGATTGCAAATAATAGAAAACACCTGCTGAAGACACTGGCGGAGCAGAAAACCTGCAGTGGAATGGCCCTCACTGCCCACCCCTGCATTAAGGAAACCAGAACGAACATAAACTCAGAACATACATTTAAAGACAGGAAGCTAATCAAGACAATACAACACAGATGGAAAAATTAATAATCACAGACAGCTGACACATGAGGCAAGAGGGGATGACAGGAGGAGGCGGGGCTCACTACATACAGAGGGAGACAGGACATGAGAGGATCACGGGAGAGACCACTCAGACAATGACAGAGACCTGGACAATAATGACAATGAACATACAGAGCACAGACGAAACATAGCCATTTCCCGAATATAAATAATAAACTCATAAATCAGAACTCTGGCAAGAAAACACAGAACAATGATAACACTAATAATAATCATGACAAGGAGAACCAAAATGCAGAAAATACAAAAGTTAACTCAAAGCAAGAATGAGGGATCAACCCACGTCCTGACACTGGGAAATGTACTGCATTGATACATTTAGAGATGTGATAGTACACATGTATGAGAACATGTTTGTTCCCACAGCACAACTCCTTATACTAAGGAGTTGTGCTGTGGGAACAAAGAGAAACTTTCAGCTACTCTCTTTACACCCCTCAGTAATTCAGGGTCAGGCTATTGCGCAAGTTCAAGTTTTTAAATACTTGGGAATAGAGATGGACTGTAGCCTGTCTTTTGCACACCATGTTGACTCTGTTTATAAAAAAGCACAACAACACCTCCACCCATTGAGGAAACTGAGGACTTTTAATGTCAGTAGACACATTTTAACTCTGGTTTACACTTCATTAATTGAATCCATCCTTTCTTTTAACATTTCATCCTGGTACAGCTCCCTCTTCATTAAGCACAAAACAAAGCTTTCCCGTATAGTTAATCAGGCTAGCAAAATCACTGGCTCACCACAGACACCGTTGTCTGAACTGTATCAGCGCTCTGTGATCAGGAAAGCCACCCTGATCACAGAGGACCCATCTCACCCCCTCCATCACTCTTTTCAGTTACTGCTATCAGGCAGACAATATAAAGTTCCATTGGCCCATAAAAACATTTACAAGAAATCATTTATTCCTTCTGCAGTAACAATCCTAAACAAAATCAAATAGTTATCATAGCTATCAATGTTATCAATATTAGTTATCAGCATTTATCTATTAATCACTATTAATTTTAATAGTTATTAATATTTTCTGCCACATGATTTTATTTGCTGTTTCCTTTTCAACCATGTTTACTTTTTAAACTGTTTTTATCCTGTGAGTTTGAACATGTTTTTGAGAGCGCTGAATGTGTAATATTGTTGTAGCCGTGTCGAAGAAGAATTTCTGTCACTGACTGGTACAGACAATAAAGTTATCTATCTATCTATCTATCTATCTATCTATCTATCTATCTATCTATCTATCTATCTAAAATAACTGACAAGAAAATGTTATTTATTTGTGGGGACTTCATCGGTTAAACCTTAATGATTTAAAGACCATCAGTGGCTTTATAAATGCAATGTACAGGGTAAGTTTATACCCAACAATCACACGATCAACTCGAATAACAACACATACCGGTGCATCTCAATAAATTAGAATGTCATCAAAAAGTTGATTTATTTAAGTAATTCAATTCAAAAAATTAAACTCCTATATTATATAGATTCATTACACACAGAGTGATATATTTCAAGTATTTGTTTCTTTTAATTTTGATGATTATGGCTTATAGCAAATAAAAACCCAAATTCAGTTTTTCAAAAAATTTGAATATTACATAAAATTAATTTAGAAAATTGATTTTTAATAGAAATGTTGGCCAACTGAAGAGTTTGTTGATGTACACACTAGTGTTAATTTTGGCAGCTCTTTTTTATTTAGTCTTTTATTTGGTCTTGGTCTTCTGTCAAATGCTCATTTTAGTTTTTATCATATTTAGTCATGTCCATCCTTTTTTAGTTTAGCTACATTTTAATTGACTAAAAGTCTGTGCATTTTATTCTAGTTTTAGTCAGAGTCAATCAGTACTATTTTAGTCTAGTTTTAGTCTACAAAAACTGATGGCATTTTAGTCTAGCTTAAGTCAATGAAATGTGTTTTTTTATCTCTTTTATTTATGCAACATAAATTAGCCAAAACAAACATTTTTGTTTGTCTTAGACCCTTTCAAAATTCGCACAATAGGTTATCTTACCCTTATCTTACCCTTATCAGTTTTGGCCACATTTCTTCCCCTCTATTTCCACAAGACATTCCGTCGATTTTTCCTCATCAAAGTATTCAAAATATGTCCAAAGATCTGACCGTGTTTTCCTCCCAAGCCCAGTGAAGACAATCCCCTGCTGCATCGCCATCGTGTCTTTTTCTCCATACACTCCCGTTGAATCAGAAGCAACTGGAGTTTAGCATTTTCCAAATGGTGCGGGATAGGAAAAGAAACCAAAGTTGCCCCAGTGTGCCTGCGCTGCACACAGTTAGGCAACGGAAATGCTGCAAAATAATAATCCAATGAAAAAACTTTATATTTCTTCTCGTCATTTTTCCTCAACGAAAATGATGAGAGAGTTCGGCAAAGTTTTTATCGCTTAAACTAAATTTCATCTCATCTTTATTAGTCAGCAAAATTGCATGTGCTATTTAGTCACAGTCAGTGTCACATGATCTCTATTTATGTCCCATCCTGTCTCATATTAGTCTCGTAAAAAAGGTTCATTGATGAACATATTTCATAACACTTTTTGTTGATGAAATGAACACTAATACACACTCAATACTTGGTCCAGGTTCCTTTTGCATGAAATTACTGCATCAATTTGGCATAGAATGAAGGCGATCAGCCTGTGGCACTGCTGAGGCATTATGGAAGCCTAGGTTGCTTTGATAGCAGCCTTTAGCTCATCTGCTTTGGTGAGTCTGGTGTCTCTCATCTTCCTCTTGACAATAATCCATAGATTCTCTATGGGGTTTAGGTCAGGAGAGTTTGCTGGCCATAAAGCATAAGTGGCATGGTCATTAAACATGGTTTTGGTACTTTTGGCAGTGTGGGCAGGTGCCAAGTCCTACTGGAAAATGAAATCAGCATCTCCATAAAGCTTGTCAACAGAGAGAAGCATGAAGTGCTCTAAAATTTTCTGGTAGACAACTGGGCTGAATTTGAACTTGATAAACCATGTCCAAATTTGTATTGGACCTGTATCCAGTATGTTAAAAACTATTTTATTTGCAGATGACACTAAGGCAACAGTCACAATGTAGGTCTTAATGCTCAATTCTGATTTTTTGCTGAGATCCGATTTTTTTTGTGGGCATTCACATTATAATTTAAATGCGGCCTCCATCAGACTCCAGTGTTAACGGTCTTCAGCTATGAAGTGACCCACATGCGCAGAAGAAAACGTAAAGTCTGATACAGTGTTGTGTTTACGGATGAGCCCGAACAATTGAGGGGGACAGAACTTCTTCACCTTGATGCAGTGCAACAAAATAAAATGTTAAAATCATTCAGAAATGATTGTGCACAAAATAAAGGAGACCACCTTCATTACTCTACAAGCCAGATGACCGCTGTGATCAGCTCTGCTTTAACATAACTGATCAATTAAACAGCTCTATTGAAAATGAGACCCCGTGTTGCAATGGGATTACCTGTATAAATAAGATTAATAATAAATAATCCTAGCAATTACAATAGGGCTCTCGCCCTAATAAACATACTACAACACGCCAACACCGGTCCCGCACAGGAAGGAGAAGCTGCCAGAGATTCCCCTTTCCTGGACTGTGTTTTCGTATGCCCCTATCTGGCCATTCCACTCTACAGTCATGTTGGTATTAACTTTACATATTACAGCAGCCAGGACTGTGTTGTTTACAGGGAAAAAGGAATTTGCAGCATCCAGTAAATGTGCCATTACTTTTTTTTTTTTTAAATGTTGTGTTACTGTGCGCCTGCTTGTCTGATGGTTTCAGCCCCGAATTCCCCCCCCCACACACACACACACAATTTTGGAGTTATTGTGCAGTCGGAGCCAACAAAATTACAATCCAGTGATAAAGGAAAGAAGATTGATTAAAAAGAGAGCACAAATCAGCTGTGTCTGCCATGCTAGCTGTATCCTCCACTGCAGAATTGTAGCATCTGTCTCACTTCACTGAGGAAAAAGTCGGATGAAATGCGACATGACCGTTCAGACTGAGGTCACTTTGGAAAATATCACATACGTATCTAAATTAGGACCACATATGAAAGTGGCCTGGGTCTGGTGTGAAAAAATCAGATATGTGCTGTTCAGACTGTCATTAAAAAAATCAGATATGGGTCACATTTGTGCAAAAAATTCAGAATTGAGCATTAAAACCTGCAGTGTGACCGTAGCCTAATTTACTTTGTTGTCTGGACAACTTGGAAAAAAATTTTTGGTACAGTTTGAAATGAACTGAACAAACCGAAGAGTTGGTTCAATTCAAATAAACTAACCTTGAATTTAAACAAAACTAAATACATTATTTTTGGTAACAAATCTACAAGCTCAACCAAGAACCTCACAATAAATGATATAGAAAATGAAAAGGTGTTTAAGACAAAAATTTCTTGGAAATGATAAATTAAGCTGAAAGGAACATATAAACTATGTTAAATCTAAAATATCAAAATAAGTTGCAATTCTATATAAAACAAACTGTTTTTTTAACCAGTCATCCTACACTTTGTATTGTTCCTTCACGCTACCATACATGACTTTCTGTGTGGAAGTGTGGGGGAACACATAGAAGACAACTGTAAAGCCAATCTTCATTCTTCAGAAAAAACAAAACAAAACATAAGAATAATCATAAATTCCACCTACAGAGAACCAACAAATCCACTCATCAAACTGAAAATACTCAAATTTCAGGACCTGGTAGACTATAAAACTGGTCAGTTCATGTACCGAATCAAAAATCAACAGCTGCCAAACAATATCCAAAGGTTTTTCCAGCAGAGGGAAATTACACAAAACCTCAGAGGAATATAGTACATGTTCAAAAACATTTAAAAAAAAAAAAAAAAAAAGCAGCCAGAACTAATGTCAAACTTCACTGCATTTCAACAAAGGGTGTTAATATGTGGAATACATGTAAGAAATGAAAACGTGTAAAACAATAGATAGGTTTAAACAAATGTTTAAAAATAACATACTGTTATAATAAATAAATAGTGAAGATTAGTTAGTTAACTATTACACAAAGTGCTTACATACACATATCTTTTAGCTACACACACACACACACACACACACACACACACACACACACACACACACACACACACCAGTCACACACATACACACACAAACTCTACAATGAAGTCTCTGTTCCTGCTTCCATATATGGACATCGGGGTCACGTAGGGTTGAAGAGTCCTAAACAACAGGATGTGCATACCATAAAGAACTAAAGAGGAGACATCTGGATGCTGAGAGGAGCCATAAAGGCAGGATGCATCTGGATGCCAAGAGGACCAGTTCTAACTAGTTTCGACAGTGGCCAGTGTATTGTTGGAAAGTTACTGGAAAACGCCCAGTAACTTGAAGCCTATATGTAGCTGTGGATTTTCTTTGTTCTGGGTCTTTCACCAGATTAGGCTGCGAAAGACCCACGGCCGTGTTCTCTGATGGCTTGTGTGTTTCAATAAAAAGATAAACTGAGAAGCAGTATTTCTTCTGTGATTATTGGTTAACTGAAAAGATTCTGCTAACTGTCCTATTTTAATTTTTACAGTTTCTTAGTGGAGGATGCGGGCAGTTAGCCAACTACATTGACGACGGACACTGGGACACAAAGTCTTGGTCTGGGTGTCGCAGACAAACCAGGGCCCTCACTGATCAGAAGGTGAGCAGGGAACCTCTTCTAAAAATCTCTGTAGGATTGTCTGCAACGTTCAGTCAAAGTAAGCCTTTTGTCCTGTTTTTTAAATTCTATTGAAAAAAATTAATATAAAGATAGTGATATATTTTGTGGCTATTTTTTTATGATTGCAAGAACACGCAGGGAGTCTCATAAGCATTCATTCACATGTTAGGGACAGATCAATGAGCCGCTTTTTATAGATACATAGGAAGTCTTAAGACTTTCATATGCTACTAATGATACATAGGAAGTCTTTATGTAAATAACACTCCCATATGTTACTAATGATACATGGGAAGTCTTTACTTTCATATGTTACTAATGATACATAGGAAGTCCTTATGTAAATAAGACATGCATTTGTTACTAATGATACATAGGAAGTCTTGAGACTTTCATGTGTTACCAAAGATACATAGGGAGTCTTGTTGTAAAATAGGACTTTCATATGTTACCAAAGATACATAGGGAGTCTTGATGTAAAACAAGACTTTCATATGTTAATGGAATAAGAGGTTACAGTACAAAAATCTTAAGAAACAACAAATAGTGAGTAATTGTAACTGCCAGTTTGTTAAAATTAGTTGGACTAATCTATATGATAAGCTATCACTGGTATTGATGACTGGACGCAACTCAATGTAAATAGCCTCTATATATATATAGTTAAGCTGGTTAAAATTAAATGGTATAAAGCGGCAGGGAAATACACACAATAACTCTGCAAATGTCATCAAGTTGTTTGAAAATGTGTTGATCAAATTTTTCTTTGTGGATCCATTTTGGATGAAACGGGAAGAATGATGGAAAAATTTATATTTGCATCTGTCCCTAGATTTCCTCCTATTGAGATTTCCTGTTAGGGAATGTTTAAAAAGTTCTGTGTTTGGGTGTCAGCACACTCCACTTTGGGCTCTGGTCCAGAATGAACAGTGCTCCATTGGCTGCTAATGCTTTTTGTCAATAAATCTGTTTAAAAGTTCTCCATTGGCTGTTAATGCTTTTTGTCAATAAATCTGTTTAAAACTTTTACTCTGCCTGATTTTTGAATCCTTCAGAGGAAATTTTTCCAGCAATTTTGGTGCCAAAATCAGGGACCTCAATATCTCTCTGGCTGAAGAGGGAACCGCTCCGAGACCGTGCACGGCAAAGAAAAGACCTCCCACACCTGCTCAACAGCAGGCTTGAAGCAGTGAGGCAACAAAGAGGCTACCCCCAATGAGCAGGAGAGTGAAGAGGTTCAACTTTAATCTGGACAGAGGAAAGAATAAGTAAATTTATTCCTAATTTTAAAAGGGAATATGTTGTTGTGAAAATCCTAGGTTGAGAATGTATAAAAATGGGGGTAATTCAAACAGTACTGAAGAAAAAGGGAAAAAATAAGAAGAGAAATAAATGTTGTGGAGATTGTTATTGTTGTGTGTGTTGTGTGGAGGACAATGCTTATGGTGAAGTTTGTGTGCTGAGAGTGGACAGTAAGTTTATGAACCAGAGGGAAAAGGGAAGTGCAGGACATGTTGAGAAATGGAGAAGGAAGTTTGGTTTTAGAGGAAAATTGAAGGTTGATGAATGTGGAAGTTTTGTGCAGGGTATAAGGGAGAGCAGGAAGGAAGAAAAGTATGAATTGACAGAGGTGCAGAAGTGGTTGGATGAAGGAAAAAACGTTAGAGTGAAACTGACGCTGCAACGGTGAGATGAAAAAAATAATAAGCATGACAAAAAATTTAAAAAGAACCGAGGGAAAAAAGATGCTGTGTAATGGTTTGTCTGTTTCTCCATTAATCCGAGACGATGACGGTGGCTATGGTCCTGGGCTGGATCCGCTTCCCTACCCCAGCATCCGCGTGTGTTCCTTTCCAGACCCACTGAAATCGGCTGCAGTCACCCCCTCTGCCTCATCACTAATGACCCCCTCATCCATCCGTGACTACAGTAAAGAAAGAATTAAAAAAGGAAGGAACATCAAGTGACAGGACAAACAGATGATCAAAAATGACCACACACAAGTAAAATGCATTATATTGTTGTTTTTTCCATTTTCCAATTGTGAGGTCTTAAATTTGATCAAACAGCATTAAAAAGTTCTCAAAGTAGTTAATTTACTTTTCTGATAGCAGCTCAAATATTGGGTTTCATTCAAGAACATTTTAGTGTTAGTATGTGTAAATCACACATATTTTGCCAGTAAGCAGTGTTAGTACTAACAAGCCACTCCAGATTCAACAAACTGCTTGTATGTTCTCCATGTGCAAACAGCATTGGTGAATCATCTGTAGTCAGCATGTGTTCACGAGAATTGAAGATTGCATAACTAACTGCTAAAGTCATGTTTCACAGTAACTGACCAACAGTTTCATTCACTAAAAGTCTAAGAGAAAGAGAAGAGGAAAAAAACAGTGAAACTGGAGTTCTCCTATGTGAGAGAAAAAAGTCAGATTAGTTGTGGCAGCAGGGTTTTCTTCTGCACCGACCGACATGAAGACACAGCATAAGCCTGAATGTAATGCTGCCATTAAAACCATTTTTTTTACTGTTTTGCAACGGCATTATTTTAAACAACTATGACATAAAATACACCTAAAATTGGATTTCAGATGGGCGGAATGATCTGCTTTCAAAACCGTACATATCCATGTTGCGCTGTGCTGAGACTCTCCCACTTTGCAGAGCATTATGACACATTTCAATAATTTGGGTTTAGAATGTGAGTGTACAAAGCAATAAAAAATACTCTAGCTAAATTTTACAGTATAGTGTGGAAATAAAGGCTACTTTTCCCGTTACTCCTTTTCCTAACTCTGCACCCAAACCCAGAAGCAAAGTGCACACTTCATGTCAAAGCAGTAAAAATCAGAATTATATCCATCTGATCCGATGTGAGTTGATCAATTAGCAATCATCCAAAAATGACCCTCATGTTGGACAAGACGTTTCTCAATGCACTGTCCTACAGAAAAATGGGGCAGTGTGCTCTTTGTGCTCTTATGTTACTGGGAAAACAACATTTAGAACCTTTTTGCATCTGATATGATTTGGACGTAGATGGAATGATAATGTTTTTGTCATGCGGTGGCCCTCGCGAGCCACCATAAGATGCCATACCGTCACCAGAGAGTTGTGTTAGTGTCTTTATTCACGGTGAAAATCACAATCATACAAGCTGTTGAGGCTATGACACAAGCAAGTCTACACACAGGGAGGCGTAAGGCTAACAAGCTCACTCACGGGTCCACAGGATAAGACGGTCACACCACAGACGGGCAATGTAGAATAACCCATATAGTACGATCGTTCCAACGATCAGCGACGGACACTGCTGCAAGGATGCAGCCGCTAGCATCAGCTTAAGAAGCCGGCCGCTAACGACTGCAAATGCAGAACAGCTGTTCAGGTCTTGACAGCTGAGCGGAAGCCTCACCGAGCGCTGTCACAATAAGAGCTCGGAGAGCCGGAATAATAACGCCGCTGTCAAGACCTGACAGGAATAGCCCGAGCACAAATAACATTAGCGCTCGGGTCATAACAATACCCATCCCTCAAAGGCGGGCTCCGAACGCCCTATAACACCTAGCCCCCACCCCCACCCCCACCCACAGGGCGAGTGAATGGAGGAACAGGCAAGGAGGGAGCGAAACAAACACCAACAAGGCCCCAGAAAAAAAACACACATCTCCTGACATACCCATTACATTCCCACAGAAACAACAAAACAAATAGGGCAAAAGTTACAACACACGGGGCACAAACCATACAGAGCATAATTTACCAGACACAGAAGGTTCTCCCACAGTGACCACAGACAAACTGTTTAACTCCAGTATACATGACTTCATGTGGTCTTAAGGAACTCATCTGAGTGAAGGTCCTTCCACGCAGTTCACACACAAACCCCTAAATGCCACAGTGGATCAGTTTATGCTTCTAAGTACCCAATGTCACGACGGCCCTCACGGACCGTCACAAGACGCCTCAGTCACCAGTGAGTTTGCAGTGATGTTTATTAACAGTGCAGGTTGACAAGGAAGAGATTACAAACAACGGGATGGGTACGTCTGAGCCGGGGAGCACCCGATGCACCAGACGAGTAATAGTCAGGGTAATCACACTGAACGTACCTTACACACAGGACCGTTAACCGATGGGATTACGAGATACCCGAGTCGGCTAACAGAGGACAACGGAGGTCAGCAGGAACACAACAGGGGTTAACCAGGATAACCAGAACATAGCTGAACATAACAGGAACATAACAGAGACTGCCGCGCTGGAGGACATTCAGCACCCGCTTATATCTGGTGGCTAATGACCCCAACGCGGCACAGCTGCTGCTAATGACAGCAGAGCAGCAGCTGACTTTGACAGCAGGGAGCTCCCCCGGGCGCCTTCACAATAAGAGCCCGAGGAGCTGGAAGGAACCCTCAGCTGCCAAAGCCAGGGAACAACAAGATATGAGGCCCGAGTGTGGCCAGAACCGACACTCGGGTTATGACAGTACCTCCCCCTCAAGGCCGAGCTCTGAGCGGCCAGAGTAACACCCCAGCCCCCACCCCCCACCCCCCTAGGGTGGGTGGATGGGGTGCTGGCAGGAGGGAGAGAGACAAACAACAAGACCAACAAGGCAGTAGAGACAGGAAAAAAAAACCATACTCCCTTGAATGTGGGTGACAAGAACAGAGTCAAAATAGGCAGTACACCTATTGGCAAAAACAAATTGACATAAGGTGGAGGGAAAAGAACCACCAAACACAGAAACAAAGTAGTGGGCCACAAAAACACAAATCAGTCCCCCTCCCCCTCCCCCCCCCCCCCCGCACACCCCAACAGTCCCACAAACGAAATCAGAAACCCGGGGAGGGTGCAGTCCTGACCCGGAGGGATGGGGGCAAAAGGTTCGGGGGGGTCGTCCGGCATCAAGAGGCCACAGAACAGGGAGGGGAAAAGAGGACGGTTCGGGTGGCCTACCCCAGTCCCATGCTCGGAAGCAGAGAGTTTCAGGCGGCCGAAGCAGGTCGCCACACAGGGAGTCAAAAATGACGGGGGGGCCGGCCCAGAGAACCAAACCGGCGAGACAGTCCTTCAGGCGGCCGCCCCGCAACGCCAGCCCACCAGAACCGTTGGGAAGAAGCAGCCGGCGGTCCCGCTGAAAAGGGGAGAGACGAAGGGGAACCGGGCGGAGCGTTCGGGACCCCAACAGCCCCAGGTGGAGATGGGTAGCGCTCCTCAGGGAGACGAGGAGGATGACGGTGGTGATGAGGGTGACGAGGGGAATGAGTCTGTCCAGCATCCGGTGGCCGGGGATCTGCAGCTCCCTCACCGAATCCAGGACCTGCTGGCGCTGCACCCACGCCGGACCCCGATTGGGCCTCCGGAACCGAACCCACGGTGGACCCCGATTGGGCCTCCGGAACCGAACCCGCGACGGACCCCAACTGGGTCGGCATGGCACCAGACTCGACCTCCAACCCCGAAACCGGAACCTCTGGCGCAGCAGGCGAGAGCAGCCCCTCGCCGGCGACCCTGGGAGAAGGCTCAAAAGAGAGAGAAAACCCGGGATCAGGATCACCGGCAGCGCCAGAACCCGGCGAGATAAGCTCGGACACAGCGGGCGGCTGCACCCGGCTCATCTCCCCTTGAGACAGGCAAAAGTGCTCTAAGAGGTGAAACAGAAAGACAAAACAGAGCACTTGCCTGAACTCGGGTTCTGACGCCGTCCAGGACTGCGAAGATCCGGGCTCAGATGTCAGGAGGTCGTCCTCAGGCTCCCACTCAGCTGCGTCGGGCTCCGCAGCTGGCATGATGGTGCGTGCAGCCAAAGAGTCCTCCGGCACCGATGTCCACGCCGGTGGCCCGCATGGCGTGGTGGCAGGAGAATCTCGCCCTGCTGGACCGGACCGCTCCTCCGTGGAACCCCGGGGACGCTTCCTCACCGGCGAAGGCTCCATGCTGCAGTCCGCTCTCCTCCTCCGCCCATGGCGTGGCTGCGGAACCGGAACCAGGCTCTCCAGAACCGCAGGCCCCCTCCTCATCCAGCGACGTTGGCCTGACGTCGAGGACCGCTCAGCGGAGGGAGACACAGAGGAAGCAGGGTTAATTCTTTCATCCACAGCAGGTGGAGGGAGCTCGGGGGGCTGCATACCCCGAACTCCACCCCCAGGAGTCAGACAAGGCAAAACAATATCGGAATGAGAGAAATTATCATGCACTCGCCTTTCTCCTGAGGGTAAGATGGTTCCCGCTGTGGGGGACGTCGTTCCTCCCTTTCCCCGCTGGGTGGCGACAGAGGGCCCTCTGGGAAGACGAGGTGAGGCCACTCGAGACGGTTCCGGGATGAGACTCGCCAAAACGGAGCTCCCGAGACACACAGCAGCCAGGATAGGCGACGAGGAGGAGGGGGCGACAGCCGGGGTCAGTCGGGCATGGAGTGCTGACGGGACAGCAGGCGAAAGCCCGGGAAAAGACGAGGCTGCGGGGATTCCCCTCTGACGAGGCGCAGGAGTGACAGCTGTGTGGGGGGTTGAGCCCTTGCGGCGACCCAGAACTGGATCCAGACGGGGTTTCAGCTGAGGATTCTGCTGAGGAGAGCCCGCGTCGTTACGCCGACGTCGTCGCCGGCCCCCAGACGGCGCGCACTCCTGGTTCTTCTCCGGGACGGGGGCGGAACAACGACGCAGGGAGCAAGGACGCTTTCTCCCTTGCTTCCTGCTCCTCTCCTCCAGCCCACGAAGTGACTCGCGTTGGGCGGCGAGTTCCTCCCACCTCGCTATCACCTCCGGGTGATCGTCAAACTCGAGGGGGAGATTAAGCAGAAATTCCTCAGCGTAGTCCAAATGTCTTAACATGTCGCTGGGAGCGTCCCACAGCGTAGCGGAAAAGATGGTGTTGTCAATATCTTCCAGAGCTTCCGCTAGCTGCCTGCCCAGGCGCCCGCTGCGGCTCCTGGATGACGTCATACTCCCAGCTGCAGACACTCAGACAGGTAGAAACAAACAGTCCAATACTGCAAACTGCACAGTGAATGGCGTCTCGATACAACGCCTCCTCTCCGGGTGTTTGGCGGCAGTCTACTGTCACGACGGCCCTCACGGACCGTCACAAGACGCCTCAGTCACCAGTGAGTTTGCAGTGATGTTTATTAACAGTGCAGGTTGACAAGGAAGAGATTACAAACAACGGGATGGGTACGTCTGAGCCGGGGAGCACCCGATGCACCAGACGAGTAATAGTCAGGGTAATCACACTGAACGTACCTTACACACAGGACCGTTAACCGATGGGATTACGAGATACCCGAGTCGGCTAACAGAGGACAACGGAGGTCAGCAGGAACACAACAGGGGTTAACCAGGATAACCAGAACATAGCTGAACATAACAGGAACATAACAGAGACTGCCGCGCTGGAGGACATTCAGCACCCGCTTATATCTGGTGGCTAATGACCCCAACGCGGCACAGCTGCTGCTAATGACAGCAGAGCAGCAGCTGACTTTGACAGCAGGGAGCTCCCCCGGGCGCCTTCACAATAAGAGCCCGAGGAGCTGGAAGGAACCCTCAGCTGCCAAAGCCAGGGAACAACAAGATATGAGGCCCGAGTGTGGCCAGAACCGACACTCGGGTTATGACACCCAAGTGCATGAAACGTCTGCCACATTCTTCACAAAAGTACCGTTTAACCCCCCCCAAAAAACAAACATCATCCTCGAACACCAGAGTGCCTATGAAAACCCACAAAGTAACATACTACATATCAAGCCACTGGTATTTGATTCCAATGTAGTGTTAAATTTTACATAACAAAAAGGCAACAGCAACGTGACAACCGCAGTAATGAAGAAAGAGGCGGAAAAGGTTGTTGTGATAACAAATACAACATCTTAAATGGCTGAGTTTAGTCAGACAAACTTAATATGTACTGTACATCACGCGCACGCACGTTACCATTGGAACGTGTTGAATAAAGACCATCAATACAGCATCATTATTTACAAGACCATTCTATATACACATGTGCCTGCTGTGAACAGTGGCTGCCCTGCACAAACACAGCATTACACTTAATGGATCAGGTAGTCCTCTTGTTTCATCAGCATACACATGCGGCAATCTTATTGTTCCAAATGACCCTCACACCGTACAGTCCAAACAGACGATGGCAGGCAGAGACCAAACACCCCAGGCAAAGTTCCGGCAGTCTCCCTGCATCCGATGGCCGACGGGTGGTCACGGGAAACAGTACATGGTCGGGCGGCCTGATCCAGTCCCAGGCCCCGAGAGTCAAGTCCTCCGGCGGCTGTACCAGGCCACCCAGTAACAAACACAATTCATCGGGTGGCCGGCCCAAGGCGCCGAACAGGCAAAACAGCTCCTCGGGCGGCCGACCCGCATCCCTCAGCCACCAGAACCATGGAGAAAGAGCATGCGGCGGCCTCCCCGATGAAGAAACTACATGGGAGCGCCAGCCTGCAGGAAGAAAACCTCCAACGGCTCCCAGCACTGACGACCCCAGCTGGTGGCTCCTGACAGGGGAATAATCGTGATGATGATCCCACATCACATCAGGCGGCGAAGGTTCTGCGGCTCCTCCACCGACCTCGATCCACACCGATGCGACTGTTGAAGCACCACCTGCATCGGATCCCGATTGGGTCACAGCTGCACCCGCATCGGACGACCGATTGGGTCACAGCAACACCTGCGTCGGACCCCCACTGGACCTTGTCGGACCCCGATTGGATCACAGCTGCACCTGCGTCGGAACCCCGCTGGGTCTTGTCAGACCCCGAATGGGTCACCGCTGCACCCACGTCGGACCCCCACTGGACCTCGTCGGACCCCGATTGGGTTACAGCTGTACCCACGTCGGACCCCGATTGGGTCACAGCAGCACCTGCGTCGGACCCCCACTGGACCTTGTCGGACCCCGATTGGATCACAGCTGCACCTGCGTCGGAACCCCGCTGGGTCTTGTCAGACCCCGAATGGGTCACCGCTGCCCCCACGTTGGACCCCGACTGGGCCTCGTCGGACCCCGACTGGGTCGGCACTGCATCGGCGACAACCTCCACCCCCGAACTTGGGACCTCCTGCACCGCGACCTCCACAGATTCCAAGCCGGCGACACTGTGAAGAGGCTCAGAGGAACAGAGAGGACCGGGATCAGTATCCCCGGCAGCGCCAGAGCCCAGCAAGACGAGTTTGGGCGCAGTAGATGGCTGCCCCTCGCTCGCTTCCCCGCGAGGCAGGCAAAAATGCTCTAACACACCACAAAGGAAAACAAAGAGGAGCACTTGCCTGCACTCGGGCTCTGGAGCCGTCCAGGACTCCGTCGATCCAGGTTCGGGTAGAAGCTCATCGTCGGGCTCCCACTCAGCTGCGTCGGGCTCCGCAGCCGGCATGATGGTCTCTGCAGCTGGATCCTCTCGCGCTGATGTCCACACCGATAACCCGCATGGCGTGGCGGCAGGGGACCCTCGACCCTCTGGCTCGGGCTGCTCCTCCGTGGAGACCCGGGGACGCTTCCTCGTCGGCTCAGGCTCCACACCGCAGTCCGCTCTTCTCCTCTGTCCAAAACGTGGCTGCGGGGCCGGGATTATTCCCTGAGCCGCAGGCCTCCTCCTCGTTCGACGACGTAGACCTAACGCCGAGGACTGCTCAGAGGAGGAAGACACAGAGGCAGCTTGTTCAGTAAAGATGACTACAGCTGGTGGTGGGAGCTCGGGGGGCTGCAAACCCCGAACTCCACCCCCAGGAGTCAGACAAGACAGATCACTATTATAAGTAGGGGAGTGAACATGAACTTGCCTGTCTCCCGGAGGGAGGGTGGTGCCAGCTGTAGGGGGCATTGCTCCTTCCTTCTCCCACTGGATGGTAACAGAGGGCCCCCCGAGAGGACAAAGGGGAGCCGCTCTCAAGGACCTATGGACGGGGCTCGCCGAAGCAGGACTCTTGTCACACACAGCAGCTGGCTGGTTGATTGGGTCACTCCAGCGGCCCGGAACTGGATCCGGAACAGGAGCTTGCTGGGGCTGCCCTTGGCCGCGGCGCCGACGTCTACGACGACGCCTGGGTGGTGCGAACTCCTGGAGTGGATCGAGGACAGGAACGGGATCCCAAAGCGAGGAGCGTGAACACCTCCTCCTCTGCTTCTTGCCATATTCCTCCTCCACCATACGGAGTATCTCGCGTTGCACGGCGATATCATCCCTCCTCGCGGCGACTTCTGGGTTGTCGGCGTAGTGGAGAGGAAGATGATTGAGCGAGTCCTCAGCACAGTCCAGGTACCAGAGTACACTGCAGTCGTAATCGAGGAGGGAAGCCGAGATGAGCTTCTCATCCACATACTCCAGGACGTCCGCCAGCTCGTGGCTCGGACTCCGAGCGTGGCCACTCCGCGATGGCATTCCTCCAGCACACCGTACCCAGACAAGAAAAAAGGGCAATAGACAATTAACACAACCTCACTGGCGAAAAGCATCTCGGGTTGGCGTCACCGTAATAACGCCGTCTTTGGCAGCAGTATACTGTCATGCGGTGGCCCTCGCGAGCCACCACAAGACGCCACACCGTCACCAGAGAGTTGTGTTAGTGTCTTTATTCATGGTGAAAATCACAATCATACAAGCCGCTGAGGCTATGACACAAGCAAGTCTACACACAGGGAGGCATAAGGATAACAAGCTCACTCATGGGTCCACAGGATAAGACGGTCACACCACAGACGGGCAATGTAGAATAACCCATATAGCACAATCTCTCCGACGATCAGTGACGGACACGGCTGCAAGGATGCAGCCGCTAGTGTCGGCTTAAGAAGCCGGCCGCTAACGACCGCAAATGCAGAACAGCTGTTCAGGTCTTGACAGCTGAGCGGAAGCCTCCCCGAGCGCTGTCACAATAAGAGCTCGGAGAGCCGGAATAATAACGCCGCTGTCAAGACCTGACAGGAATAGCCCAAGCGCAAATAACATTAGCGCTCGGGTCATAACAGTTTTAGTCATCCTTAATTATTTTTAATAATAACCTGAATCAAAGTATGAAATCTTGTCAACTAATTATTAGTTTATAGGGATTAAACTCTTAGACTTGATTCATACAAATAAAATGTAGAGTTATTGAGTGAAAAGTAAATTTAGAATAACAACAAACTATTTATATAAAACTCTTAGCTGGTCTGGATCACTTATAAATTTTGTTCGACATTGCACTAAATTTCAAGATATTAACAGATTGGTGTACAGTGTCTGAAGATTGGGAATCTAGGTATGAAAGGAAAATATTTTTTTTAAGAAAAACCTGAATTGCTGACCCATGGGGGGCTGGGGCTCCCCATTAATCTGTCTTTTATCAAGGAAGCCGAGGAGGAGGAGCGGGAGGAGTACATCAGTGGAGAGGACGTGAGCAGTGGAAGATGAGGGGTGGTGGCCGAGGAGGTAACGTACTCCCACAGTGGAAACTGAGTAATGTGTGTCATCAGTGTGGACAGTGGGGTCACTGGCAAAGAGAGTGTCCCCAAAGGCAAGACCGGCCGCTGGGAGGGGGAGGAGCCCATGAGCCGCATCCACTACAAAAAAACTGGACTGCATGATTAAGACTAAAACAGATAAGTGGACTCACTTCTACACATATACAGGAAATTGACACAGCAGACATTTTCCACTTACCTGACTTTGATCTAATGTTAACAATACAGTGTTTACCAGAAGAAATGTTGGAAGTTCAAGGTACGCCGATTAAATTTGTGTGACGCAGGTGCATGTAGATCAGTAACTTCAGGTAATGTTCAGGGCTTTGCAAAGTCAGAAGGAAAAGTAACAGTTAAATTTGCAAATGGCAAACTAAAAGTAGAATATCAATCAAAATCTGTGAAAGTAAAGGATCCTACTACCGGTAACATTGTTGAAGGGTGGTTCATTTTGTCAGAGGCTACCCATATGTTGAGGAAGTAAACGTAGTTTATGAGACTTCCAAACCAAAATACTGATACTCACTCAACCTGGTCATGGCCAGACCATGTTCAGTGATATCAGACCTGTGTAAAATTGCTACACAGCATTTTACATCCACAGTTCCTACTGATTGGCAATCTCCAGATCAATATCATTGTACAATGTACTACAGGCATTTGAATGGATCTGATCCAAATTATGAACAAACTTTTTTTGCAAATCCATCCTCCAGATTGGTCATAAAAAAAACTTGTACTGGTCACGAAGGGGATATGTGGGAGCATCCATTGTCTTATCTGATGAGGATAAAAGACATTTTAAACAATGGGGGGTTCCACATATATCACTGGTCAAACCCAAACACATGGATTGGAAAAATGTTGGACATTTTGTCACCTCTGCTGAGGCATATAGCCATCTATATGATGCCAACATCTGACTTTAAGATAGAATATCCTCCTAAATTAGAAACATAAGCATTGTCACAACTGAGTAACCACAGCACAAAATGCTGTACACATTGACACCCAGAAATCAACAGATGCTGGTCTAACAAAAGGGGGTAAAGTATGTCACTGTAACATCAAAGTCACACTATAGACCCTATAAAAGACAATATCCTCTCTGTCTAGAAGCTCAAAAAAGTGTTAAACAGGTCATAAAAGTGCTAAAAGCAGCAGATAGTGTCTTGCTCAGCCTCTTCATTCCTGTAGAAAAAGCTCCACCATCCTGATGATGCAGGACCTGCAGGAATTAACAAAGCTAAAATTCTTTGTGCTCATTGTGTACCAGAATCCCACACGTTGTTGAGTGAATTACAACCCAGAATGCAATTTTTCACAGTGGTAGTCATTAGCAATGCATTTTTAGCATACCAGTACTGTCATGGTCCGAGCACCGATCTCGTCCGCGCTGGGGCCATACATCTTCTCCACCAGGTTTGACAGCAGTGTTACCTTCTGGCTCCCCGAGCTCTTATTTTGACAGCGCTCGGAGGGGCTTCCTGCTGTCAAAGCCTGCCAGCTGTGCTGCATTTGCGGCTCATCAGTGGCCCGGTATTTAACCGGGCACTGAGAGTGGCATAATGCGGCAGTCTCGTCAACTCTACCGTCAACTTGATCGTCAACTTGATCGTTGGACCTTATCGTCAAACTCCTTTGTCGTATTTCCTCCGTTGTCTGATGCATCGGGCATCCCCCGGCTCAGACGTTGCCAACGTTAACTGTAAGTGTTTCCTTTTGTGCACCTGTTTCTTCGTAGTGTGTTTTAGCCCACCGTGGCTTGTTATTTTGTGTCTTTTCTGTTCCTTTAATAAACATCATTGCAAACTCACCGGCGATTTGTGGCGTCTTATGATGGCTCGTGAGGGCCATCCGTGACAGTAGACTGCGGCCTGACTGAGACACCAGTCCCAGTGAGTTTTGCTTAAAAGGAACTCCGATTATATTGGCATGTTAGCTCTATATGCTTTATTTTTATGTTAGTAACATAACTATAATATAATTTTTTTGAAAATAATTCCCAGTTTTATATATTTTTTAAAAACTTTATTACGATGTAAATCGCCATTTTTGTTTACATCGCAATGCATTCTGGGTAGTGACGTAGAATGGTTGCAGCCATTTTTTCTGTCTTATACAAGCCAAGAAGCGAAGCTACAAACTACTGCCATTTGTCAGTGAAAATGCCACATTGTGCAGCTTTTGGATGTAATTTCCAATCAAAGGGAAATAAAGAGAGCGGGGTAAGCCTCCATAGCTTTCCTAAAGAGGGAAAGTTGAGGAAAAAGTGGGGCGGCAGCGGCTCAGGAGGTAGAGCAGGTCGTCTAATAACCCGATGGTTGGCGGTTCGCATCACGCTCTCCCCAGATATCCTGCCGTTGTGTCCCTGGGCAAGACACTTCACCCACATTGCCTCCAGTGCCCATAAGACTGGGTATGAATGTGTAAAAATGTTTAAATGCTCGGTGGAGGCCGTTGGCGCCGATTGGCAGCCACATTACCGTCACTCTGAGTGTCTGTGATCACGCACTACAGCGCACGCTTGATAAAGCTGACATATATATTAATCACGCTGTGATAAAGCACGATATCGCTCAAAGTGCGTGCATGAGACATGTCTGTGATCACGCGCTATAGCGCACGCTTGATAAAGCTGACATATATATTAATCACACTGTGATAAAGCACGATATCGCTCAGAGCGCGCGTATGAGACATGTCTGTGATCACACGCTATAGTGCATACCTGATAAAGCTGAGATATGTATTAATCACGCTGTGATAAAGCACAATATCGCTCAGAGCGCGTGCATGAGACATGTCTGTGATCACGCGCTATAGCACACATGTGATAAAGCTGAGATATGTTTTAATCACGCTATGATAAAGCACGATATCGCTCAGAGCGCGCTCAAGCGAATCACGGTTCGAATTTTGTCACGCATACCTGTCAAGTGATACGGTTTCGCCGTATTTTAATACGGGTAAAATGCAATTTTAGCAAATACGGGCGTGTTGCCATTTCTGTACGCCAAAAAGAAAAATATACGGGAAAAAAAATTATTGAGAGTGTGGAGGAACACCTCGTGTGTGACCCCCACAGCGTACCGGGCTGGCAGAGTGCTCAGCGTGAGAGGTATGGACTGATCATTATGCAGATGCGCCTCGCATCCTCTTCTGTCCTGCACCTCAGGAACAGAGAGGAATCCCGGTGCCACACGCTGGAGCGATATCGTGCTTTATCATAGCGTGATTAATATATATGTCAGCTTTATCAAGCGTGCGCTGTAGAGCGTGATCACAGACACTCAGAGTGACGGAAATGTGGCTGCCAATCGGCACCAACGGCCTCCACCGAACATTTAAACATTTTTACACATTCATACCCAGTGTTATGGGCACTGGAGGCAATGCGGGTGAAGTGTCTTGCCCAGGGACACAACGGCAGGATATCTGGGGAGAGCGTGATGCGAACCGCCAACCATCGGGTTATTAGACGACCTGCTCTACCTCCTGAGCCGCTGCCGCCCCACTTTTTCCTCAACTTTCCCTCTTTAGGAAAGCTATGGAGGCTTACCCCGCTCTCTTTATTTCCCTTTGATTGGAAATTACATGCAAAAGCCGCGCAATGTGGCATTTTCACTGACAAATGGCAGTAGTTTGTAGCTTCGCTTCTTGGCTTGTATAAGACAGAAAAAACGGCTGCAACCATTCTACGTCACTACCCAGAATGCATTGCGACGTAAACAAAAATGGCGATTTACATCGTAATAAAGTTTTTTAAAAATATATAAAACTGGGAATTATTTTCAAAAAAATTATATTATAGTTATGTTGTTAACATAAAAATAAAGCATATAGAGCTAACATGCCAATATAATCGGAGTTCCTTTTAAACTGGACGTTTGTTTTCCCTGTCTGGGTACCTGCACACTGGGAGGTCATGTCGTTATTCAGGGGCCGCGTTCGGAGCTTGGGCTACGAGCTGGCGGAGGCCCTGGACTACGTAGATGGAATGTTCATTACCGCCACCCTCTACAACGCTCCCAGCGATGTTCGCCGGCACCTGGATCTCGTTGAGGACATTCTCAATCGCCTTCCTCGCTACTCCAACCACCCAGAAGTCACAGCGAGGAGGCTTGACATCGCTTCACAGTGCGAGATACTCCGTGGGCTGGAGGGAAACTCTGGCAGGAAGCCGAAGAGGAGACATCCTCGCTCCTCGTTTCGGGATCCCGTTCCTGTCCCCGATCCGGCCCAGGAGTTCGTACCATCCTGGGGTGATCCCGGAGTGAACGTCACGTCAGCCGGGATTCCCCCGGAGATGCTACATTTGACAGCTGCTTCCATCAGAGACCGTGTAGCAGCTGCTCGCTCAGCCACTCACCCTTCACAAATCATCAAGCACGTGACGGTGGCTGTCAGGTTGGTTGAGAGGAATCTCGAGCTGAGTGATTATCTGGAATTCGCTGACTTGCTCGTCTCCGTTTCCGCACAAGAGCAGCGTTTTCTGGACCTCACCTTCGCCTCGACATCAGCCTGTGAACGTCGGCGCCACGCCCCAAACAAACCCCAGCGAGAACCCCGTCTGGATCTGTTTCCAGGTCGTCGGAGGAACTCTGCCTTCCAGCCAGCTGCTCCTTCGGCGTCACGACAGGAGAAAATTCCCGCAGCCTCTCCCCCCGGGTCACCTGCTCCCGCTGTCCCGTCAGCTCACAGTGCCCGGATCGTCTCAGCTGTTGTCCCCTCCTCTTTGACGTCACCTCCAGCTGCAGAGAGAGTTCTGAGTCCTGCCCTGGCAAACCCCGTTTGTGGACCATCGCAAGTGGCTCCTCCTCGTCCTCCGGGGGGGCCCTCTGTCACCAACCAGCGGGGAGAGGGAGGAACAACGTCCGCTACAGCCAGCACCATCTATCCTCCAGGAGACAGGCGAGTACAAGTTCACGCTTCTCCACATAATGGTGATTTGCCTTGTCTGACTCCTGGGGGTGGAGTTCGGGGTTCGCAGTCCCCCAAGCTCCCACCACCTGCTGTAGCTTCTGTTATTAAAACTGCTGCCTCTGTGTCTCCCTCCGCTGAGCGGTCCTCGACGCCAGGCCAACGTCGCCGGGTGAGGAAGGGGGCCTGCGGCTCTGGAGAGCCTGGTTCAAGCCCCGCAGCCACGTCGTGGGCAGAGAAGGAGAGCAGACTGCAGCATGGAGCCTGCGGCGATGACGAAGCGTCCCCGGGTCTCCACAGATGAGCGGTCCAATCCAGCGGGTCGAGGGTCCCCTGCCACTACACCGTGTGGGTCGTCGGTGTGGACGTCGGTGCTGGAGGGTCCTCAGGCTGCGAAAACCATCATGCCAGCTGCGGAGCCTGACGTAGTTGAGTGGGAGCCGGAAGACAATCTCCTTCCGTCTGAGCCCGGATCGTCGGAGTCCTGGGCAGCAGCAGAACCCGAGTACAGGCAAGTGCTCTACTTTGTTTTTCTCCTCTCTATTCTGGAGCATTTTTGCCTGTCTCTCGGAGAGACGAGCCAGGGGCAGCCATCTGCTGCACCCGAACTCGTCTCGCTGGGCTCTGTTGCTACCGGTGATCCTGATCCCGGTTCTTTTCTTCCTCCTGAGCCTTCTCCCAGTGTCACCGGTGCAGAGCTGATTCCGATCGCTGTGCCGGAGGTTCCGAGTTCGGGGTTGGAGGTTGGTACTGGTACTGCGCCGACCCAGTCGGGGTCCGACGCTGGTACAGCCGTGATCCAATCGGGGTTTGACGCGGGTGCAGCCGTGACCCAATCGGGGTCCGATGCGGGTGCAGCCGTGACCCAGTCGGGGTCCATTGTGGGTGCAGCCGTGACCCAATCGGGGTCCATCGCAGGTGCAGCACCAGTAGAGTTCGAGGTCGGTGAAGGAGCTGCTCCTCTGCCGCCTGACATCATGCTGGCTCATCGTCTTTTTCATCCTCATTATCACCGTCTTCATCCCAGCTCGTCGCCACCGGGGGCCGTTGGGGTTCTCTTCATTCACCCCGGCTCTCCCACGTTTGTCCCCTTGCCAGGGAGGCCGTCGCCTATTGTTTCCCCACGGTTCTGGTGGCTGAGGGATGCGGGTCGGCCGCCAGAGGAACTGTTTTGCCGGTTCAACGCCCTGGGTCAGCCACCCAACGTACTGTTCTTTCAACTGGGTGACCTGGTTCGGCCATCAGAGGCTCTGACTTCCTGGGCCAGGGACTGGGGTAGGCCGCCCGAACATTTCCCTTTCCCCCTTAATCACCCATTGGACGCAGGGAGATCGCCGGAACTGTTCCCGTTTTTGGACTCTGCCTGTTGTCATCCTCATGTGTTGTGTGGCTCCACTGAGGTATTTGGTCATTTGGTGTAGTAGCTCTGCTCAGTGTATTTGTCCTTATTTGCGTGGTTTTTTTTCCTCCCCCTCTCCTATCTGAGGGATGAAACGTGCTTAACTCTTGGTGTTTTGTTTTTCCCTATTCTGATTATCCTTGTGCTTTCTGGAGTATTGTATTTTCTGTTATCGTACCCTGTGTTCTGTGTGATTCATGTGTTTGGGAGTTTTGTTGTTTTTTTTTCCCTCTGGTTGTCTCTGTGCTCTGTTTTCATCATGGCTTTTGGTCTTTGGCTGGTCCTCTCCCTCCAGGCCTGTTCCCCCATCCGCCCACCCTGGGGGGGTGGGGGGCCGGGCTTGGGTGTCATTGGGCGTTCGGAGTCCACCCTTCGGGGGGGGGCGGTACTGTCATGGTCCGAGCGCCGATCTTGTCCGCGCTCGGGCCATACATCTTCTCCACCAGGTTTGACAGGAGTGTTACCTTCTGGCTCCCCGAGCTCTTATTTTGACAGCGCTCGGAGGGGCTTCCTGCTGTCAAAGCCTGCCAGCTGTGCTGCATTTGTGGCTCATCAGTGGCCCGGTATTTAACCGGGCGCTGAGAGCGGCATAATGCAGCAGTCTCATCAACTCTACCGTCAACTTGATCGGCAACTTGATCGTTGGACCTTATCGTCAAACTCCTTTGTCGTATTCCCTCCATTGTCTGATGCATCGGGCATCCCCCGGCTCAGACGTTGACAGCGTTAACTGTAAGTGTTTCCCTTTGTGCACCTGTTTCTTCGTAGTGTGTTTTAGTCCACCATGGCTTGTTATTTTGTGTCTTTTCTGTTCCTTTAATAAACATCATTGCAAACTCACTGGCGATTTGTGGCGTCTTATGATGGCTCGTGAGGGCCATCCGTGACAAGTACACCCAGATCATCAATTCTGGTTTGCATTCATATCTGAGAACAAAAGGTACACATTCACCAGACTACCAAAGGGTTACTGTGAGTCTCCAACAATTTTTTTTCTCAGGCAATGTCAGCAAATCTTGCACATTTTATACTTCCTAATAGGAGCCAGCTGCTCCTGTATGACATATTGCTGGCATCTCCTGATGAAGAAATATGCAAACAAAACATATCTCCATAGGTTGAAGTCTATAGATGGTTAAATAAAGGTGCTATTTTTAATCAAGGTTCCCAGATTTATACCTGGCCAAATGGTAAACCCATCCTCCCACAAAAATTATTTCACTATGCTGCTACTTGCACACATGGACTTTGTCATGTGTCCAAGGGAGTGATGGTGTTACCACAGCCTATCACAGCCTATGGGTTTGAAAATTTTGCTACAAAATTTTGCCAATAATGTCTAATCTGTGCACAAAATAATGCCCAGGGCAATGTCAGACCAGAGAAGGGTAGTTTTCCGCATCAACATACCCATTTCGGAACATTTCCATGGACTTCATTGAGTTAACCAAATGTGAAGGGAAGAGATATTGTTTAGTTATAGTGGATGTGTTTACTAAGTGGGTGGAAGCTTTTCCTTGTAAAAATCCAGATGCAATTACAGTAGCTAAAAAACTACTAACAGTCATTTTTCCAAGGCATGGGATCTGAGAGAAAATTTATTCAGATAATGGTACTCATTTTGTAAAACAGATTATTTCACATTTAGGGAAAGGGTTGAATATTGATTTGAAACACCATGCAGCATATCTCCCACAGTCTGCAGGATTTGTGGAACAACATAACCGGACCGTTAAAGAAAGATTAAGGAAAACAATGGCAGAAACAGGACAGAATTGGATTTATTGTTTAAAACTGATACTATTTATTTGATATGAGAATAATGCCTACAAAAGAAGGTTTATCTCCATTTGAAGTTTACATGAAAAGCCTTATTTAGTAGACCCTTCTTGGCCATTCAACCCAGAAGATGAAGAGATTTGTTTAGCAGATTACATGTTAAAAATGTTTACTACAAAAAATTCTGTTAATCCTATTCCTCCCTAGGAAGCATCACAGTGAAACCAGGAGACAAAGTCCTCACAAAGACTGTTAAAAAGGAGACCTGGTCAGAAGTCCCCTGGCAGGGGCCACATAAGATAATATTGTCAGTTCCAACAGCTGTAAAAGCACAAGGCAGAGACACTTTGGTACACCTTACACACTGTAAATTATTTTCAAAACAATCCATAGAAGCTATAGGTGTCATGATCCGAGCCGATTTGTCCTTCAGGCTCGGTTCCATGACTTTCCTCTGTGTGTCTTATTTTCTGTGTATTATGTGTTCTGTACTTAGCCGGGGTTCTCCCAGGCTCAGCCTCTTGGGTTTTCTGTGTACATGTTTATTTGTGTATTGTTTTCCCTTTTATGGGTTTCCTCTGTCCCTCGTTACTGCTTTGCTTGCTTTGTTATGCCGTGTATTATTTGCTATTTACTTCCAGTCGGATTTGGTGTTTGTTAATATTTGTCCTCTGACTGACAGGCTGTCAGGCAGCACGCTTAGTCTGCACTTGGTGTGAGCATTGCTTGTCAGTCTGCCAGCCAGACCACACCCCCTCTCTTGACACTCAGCTGTTTTCTCTTTTCTGTGATTACTACCCCACTCCCTCGCTCAGGTGCATCCAATCACTTCCGCCTCCCAAAGAGAGCAGACGCTTTTTCTTTCTCTCCAGCTCCGGCTCTCTATCTCTCTCCTCCCCTAACTGACTGGATCCCAGCTTGCTATCGTCTGTCTGCGTGTCCCTACTGCTGATTATCGAACAAAATTATGGATTTAATAAGCTGGGCTTTGAACGCAATTGACACTATTTTTTCAACGAGGAAAAGTGCCCCGGGGGAGGCAGTTTGCCCCGCAGGAACAGCGGCCGCGGGCTATTTGAAGGACACAAGTAATTGGTAACTCTTGTGCCAGTGTGATCTCTCTATCGAAGATGTTGAAGATTTATACATCTTCGTAGCAATGGTCATCGGAATGTTACTGATTGGATCTGGGATTGTTCTGGTGTACCGTAAATTGATGAAGATGGACGGAGCCTATCAAAATGCTGACCCAGCGAGGCTTAACCATCAAATTGACCAATTAGGCAGGACTCTGACAGCGGCTAATGGAGAACTGTCTAGGAAAATGGATTACATCATGATCACGCTGAGAGCCGTCCATGAAGAATTCAGCGTCCAGCAATGAAGGATTTAAGCACTGAATCTGTAAGAGAATATAAAGTTTCTTTCTCTGAAGTCAGTACTATTCGACTTATTTGACCTGCCTTACAATCAAGTCCTCCAGATTATCTGCAGTTTTTGTTTTCAAAACATGTGAGCAGCATTGACTCTCATGGACAGCCAGCTGTCTGGCAAACTTTTCCATCTGCTGTGCAAGGACACAAGCACCAGACGCTAGACACAACATCTCCTGCTGAAGAGACTTTGTTGTTCTTAACTGATATAAACGCCCTCACTCAACACCACACTCACACTGACTCAATAAACTGATGAGAAGATTATTCATTCACTGCTCTCTTTGTGTCCTTGTATAGATTCTATTGTCTGCTACTTGTGCATTGAGAGCTTTTTTTCTTGTAATCATAATATTGATCATTTATGACCGGTATTCTGACAAACAATGCTTTTTTGCTCTCTCCTATTGTGTTTATCCTTTTCCTCCCTCATGCTTCCTGTTCCCAGTCTGCTGACAGGCGCGTTACCGACGCTGCCGCATCACCGGAAATGCCAACTATGTCGTTTTCAGTGTCAAGTCAAATCCCTCATATGTTTATCAGTTGTTTACTGTGAATGTACTTGGCAATAAATCTTTTCTGAGTTCTGAGTTCTGAATCACTTGGTCTTTTGTGTGTCTATTTAGTCAGTTTGTTCAGTTCGTTTTGTATGTTTCTTTGCTGGATTATGGTTTGTCACTGCCACGTTCCATCGTGGCTGTCCCTCTGTTCACGTCTCATTCATGCATTTCAACAACCACGTCTCGTTCGTGTTCTGTAAGTTTATTCGTGCCTGCATTTTTGTATGTCTGTGCACTATTTTGGGACTTTAGTTCTTTACTTTAATAAATTGTGTTTTGGATGTAATCCTGTGCATAAATCTGTCTCTCCCTGCGCCTTGTTTGAGGCGAATCATGACAATTGGGGGAAAGCCATAGAGAGTGTTGCTGTTGTGGAGGAAGTTTGGGGTTACAAAGGAAGTCAGGTATTTTAGTCGACCTGGTTGTCTCAAACCTTGTTGAAGAATTAGAAGTCCACAGCAGGTGGAGTACACTCAAAATGGCCAACGATGAAAGACCCCTCAGAGAATACAGACATAGATTTCAGTTTTATGAATGGTTCAAGTGTGTTCCTCGTGCTTGTCCTTGTCGTAGTCCTCCTGATACGGTTATTGTGCAGTTCAGTAGCTATTTTAAAGGTAACTGGCAGATCAGTAAACATCAACATTAAGGATAAAGGGACACCACCCACCATAACGTGCACCGAAGATAAAGCTTGTGTAGTCCAGTTTGACTATGGTGATATATATAATTGTGACCACTCCATGCACTATGAATCTGAGTCTGTGATGTATGAAAACAGTCATAAGTACATGTGCACTCCTCCATGTAACTGGGCTGATGTGTTCAGTCACATAGTACCCGGTGACTCTTAATACTCTAACACCCACCATAAATTAAGAAAACACATATACATTATACATTCACCCTACCATGTGGCATGTGCTGCGAGCACAAGCTTCACATACGCCCGTAAGAGATGCACAATTTGTAACCCTGTTAGAATAACTATAACATCTCTGAAGTTGTCTGATGCTGGACAATATTATGTTGTAATGTACCTGGAAATGTACCTGGAATGTAAATGTACCTGGAAAAGACCCCTTAGAGAGCGTAGGCATGGTCTCCTATTCATCCTAATCCTAAATGTGACACTCTTACTATAGTTATTTTTAAGCAATAACACTATCTTCAAACACACACGGAGATATGTAGAACATTTGGAACATGACTGGTTACCTGATCCACATCACTACAGCCATGTATTCACAACTAATTATTGGTGAAGGTATGCAGAGTTCTTTGCTAGTAGGACAAATAAAACAAATTTCTCCTGCTTAGGACTTAGGAACATTTCAAACAGTTCCTCCAAGCCATCCTCTGCAGTCGTAGTCCCAGCGTCAATGGCGCCAGGGCAGAACAGAACCTTTGAACTAAATGGAGGATGGTGGCTCTGTGGGCATAGGGTCTACTCACACCTGCCCTCTAACTGGGAGGTGTCTGTGTCCCTGTACGACTGACTGACCAAGCTATCATGATGTATCTGGATCAAGTCAGACAGTCAGGGCATTGAAAGAGGGACCTGGAGTACAAACCACATGATGCAGTCTGAGTAACAGATATACAAGTTGAATTTAAACATTAGAGCGTTGGCCAAAAGGTCACACTCGCACTACTTCCTTGGACAGGGGTTGGAAACAATATTCTTAGGACTGAGTTTGGCCAAAATACTGGGTATTGGAACCCAATGTCTTCACTGCCTGGCTGCAATCCTTCTTTGGACGGTGGGCAGGAGTGATAAAAAACATAATTTTATCCTTTACAATTAGAATTGCCATCCTTATGTGTGTAGGATGTTGCTGCATTCCCTGTTGTAGAGGCCTTATTGAAAAACAGTACATGCTGCTGTTGCACGCCAGTATCTTATATTAGCTCAGCAGGAGGAGAGTGACGAGGATTCAAGTGATGAGGACAGTCAGGTTTAATATCATGTCTACCAGTGTCTCTGCAAGAAAAAATGTTGGTATTGACAATATACCTATAATGACTAAAACAGAATGATTGCATTATGGAAAATTGAAAGAAGACATAAATGCATGATGAAACAGCTGAAAATTGTGTAAATACTGTTACTGGCCATGACAATACATTTGTTAGAAGTTTTTTTAAAGTTTTTATTTTTGATATTGAAGTAATACTGAATGTTTGTAAATGATGACTCATTTTTATGATTGCCAAAAGTAGTGGAAACGAGGTGAGAATTTTTCCTGTATAAATGCTCAAAGAATGAAGACTGAAAAGAAATTGCATTACAATGATTACTCATGAAAGTATATACTGCCTACAGGTTTTTCGCTCATCTCACATGAAAATAACATCAGGTGTCTGGTGCCTGTTTATTGTTGTGCCTGCCATAGTTACTGACTCCATAAAATGGAGTCAAAAGAGGAAATTGTTATAATAAATAAATAGTGAAGATTAGTTAGTTAGATATTACACAAAGTGCTTGCATACACATATCTTTTAGCTACACACACACACACACACACACACACATACCAGTCACACACATACACACACACAAACTCTACAATGAAGTCTCTGTTCCTGCTTCCACATATGGACATGGAGGTCGCGAGGGTTGAAGAGTCCTAAACCACAGGATGTGGATGCCATAAAGGACTAAAGAGGAGATATCTGGATGCTGAGAGGAGCCATAAAGCCATGAAGTTAGGATGCATTTGGACGTCAAGAGGACCGGTTCTAATTAGTTTGGACAATGGCCAGTGTATTGTTGAAAAGTTACCGGGAAACGCCCAGTAACTTGAAGCCTATATGTAGCTGTGGATTTTCTTTATTCTGTGTCTTTCACCAGATTAGGCTGCGAAAGACCCACGGCCATGTTCTCTGACTCCTTGTGTGTTTCAATAAAAAGATAAACTGAGAAATAGTATTTCTTCTGTGATTATTGATTGGTTAACTGAAAAGATTCTGCTAACTGTCCTATTTTAATTTTTACAATACTATAACAGCCTATTCTATTCTATTCTATTCTTAAAAGATACAGATTGGAGAAAGGTATGTTGTAAATGGCATGTATTTGTATTGTTCTTCATATCTTGATGTTGGTAAATGTGTTTTGTGACCAACTGCAATTTGAATAATATTGCATATGCCTCAGTTGCTTTGTTTGTTTGTTTGTTTTAAATACAGAATCTTTGGAATTAATGACTTTATCCTTGGAAAAAGGGGTTAGGACTAGATAAGTTCTGTATTTCATTCTATACCCTTTTTGAATGCTGGGCAAAGATTTTTTAAATTGTTGTCTATGTTTCATATTTCGTAGTTTCTGCATACTTTGCTCACATTTTCTTGGCATTTTCAGATGAAACTAGAATTGCACTCAACAGAGATGCAGACCCATGCCTTTCAGTCCTATCCCTGGTGGAATGTCATATAGTAGGGAAAATCCTCAGTTGACTTTCTACTTCAGTTCTGATGGGACACTATGACCTATTTTCAGACCTTTCCAATCTTCAAGGTCACGTGCAAGGTCACAGTCATTGGACATTCAAGAGGTGTCCCAGACCCCATTCTAGCTTGTGTTAAAATTTGGTGGGTCTATTTGTCACAATGAAGTCACTATAAGCCAAAATTGATTTTGACCTTTTATGACTCTGTGACCTTGACCTTTGGATCACAGAAGCATAGCCAAATGTGGTACTCCCGTGGTGTGTGCCAAGTCTGGTCACCCTAGCATAATTTTCTCTTAAATTAGAGCATGGCTACACAGAGAGACAGACAGATACACAGACTCAGATGACTGTCCTACCCATGCCTTGACACCATCAGTATGGGAAACAAAGAGTCAATAATCACATACTATGTGGACAGACACCCTATTTCTTTTCGGTAGAAGCCATTTTAATTTTCCCACCGTGTTCTGTTGCTTCCAAACAGCACTGCCTGCACTGCTTTTGGGATGCAGAGTCACGCAGGAAACATTTTACAGGGGCAGGACATGAAAGCTCTCATATAACACAACAGGAAGAAGGGAAGAACTAAAAAAAAATGATATCAGCAGGATTACATTGTTTTTATTTCAGTTAATTGCCCAGCCCTATTGTATTTCAAAGGTTTGTGTAAAAGATTCTTTGAAGAAACTACAAACTAAAATTGACCAATGAACACAGTAGAGTGTAATATAGCATACTGCATGTATGGAATCAGAATCAGCATAAATGAAATTGATAAAATAAAGAGAATAATAAAGAGAAAATGACTAAATGACTTAGTAAACTTGCTGGAAGAAGCACACACTTTTCTTGCCTCATACTGACATCTGACAAGGTACACACAAGTGTGCACAAGTTATAGTGCACTTTATTGTCAGTAGAGAATTGTGTTGATATAATCTGAGATGGTTTGGGTGAGTGGCCGAGGGAGGAAATTGCAACGACAGCATGAAGTTAGAGGTTAGACTGCAGAGCAGAAAGGGCCCATAAGACTAATAACACTGTACCATGTAAACAGCAACGCAATTACATTTGAGCACAAACACCAACTGATGAGGGTGACAGGGTTAAAATGAACTCAAAAAGTTTGTGGACAGGGTTCGTCTAACCACAGTAGTCTAACGAACAGAGTGAAAACTGCTGCTCCAGTGAAACAGATACTATGTATAAGTGTGTACATGGCTATCATGCAGAAGTGTAATTTAAAAAAGTCTGGACAGACATCAAACGGTAAGGTGAAAAATGTGTTCAACATGAAGGTCTTTCATTCATGAAAACCATGTACTGGTAGCTGTTTGAGAGCAAAAACAGAACCTGCTGTTTTCAGAAGACTCTGTGGGTTTTAAAATGGCTTGGCCTTTAAAGTAGGAAAACATGTTTTCCCTCATTCCGCAGAAAATTTCAAATTCCTTGAAGTTACAGATGCATACTTTTCAGTGGATAGCAACCCAGAGCATTGGTGGTGAAAACTTGATGACATACCACTCACAAGGTGACACAAAGGAGCTTTTTTGTACATAAAAAAAAATCTATAATTAACATAAAAATGTGATAGCTACAATGTCTCATTTTTTTTAAATGACTGGAATTTCTAGGCCAAGATGTGTCTCAGAGAGAATTAGTCAGGCTTCGAATAAGCTGTGACATGTTTCGGCATGTTTTTAAATCTTTTTTTCAGGTGTACTACAAGGACATCCAAGGTTGAGACTCAATCACAATAAATGTTCTGGATTCAGCCTGCACAGTGACTGGACTCGGACAAACTCTAAAAACCACAATAGAGCTCCTGCTTATGGAACACATAATACACTCATGCAAAATGAATTATTAGTCTGTCTGCCATGAAATAAGCCATACTGAACAATACAGTCTTACATGAACAGGCAGCAACATAACTGAAACAATGTGTACGGTTTTCTTTGAGCAGCTTTGAGAATAGTTCTTTTAATAATGTTGGCAGGTGCAAAGGGTCACAGTTTAGGAGGGCTGAGAAGTGACTGCAGGGGGCTGGCCTCTGGGACCAGTCAGAACTTATTAAAGTGCAGGAAAATTATGAAGAAGAGGAGAGCTAGGACTTTAGTTTGCCAAGGATCAACAGTTTTTCAAAGAGCAAAAGGCTGTTGAAAATAATCTCTTTGCAAATGCTAAGTAGAAAAATTGTTGACATTTATGTGTATGAAGTGTTTAAGTGTCTCAGGAAGAAGTTTAAGCTGATGTTTGTTCTGTCCTAGTTTTCTTTGGAAGGCATATTTTTTAACTGAACTAAGCTATAAAACATTTTTTTTTTAAATACACAAAAACATCTTTTGCTTGTTATTTTTTGGATTTGCTCATTTCTCATTTAAAAGCCTCAGGATGACTTGGCATAATTTACACTACATGGACAAAAGTGTAATGCACACCTCGTAGTCACTGAATTCAAATGCTTTCTTCCAGGGATTTACTAATGCTTATCAAGACATTTCTGACAATTCTAGCTTCCAACTTTGTGGGATCAGTTTGTGGAAGGTCTTTTTTCTTTCCCAACATGATGGTGCCCTAGTGTACAAAGGCGTTATGGGCTGAGTTTGATGTGGAAGAATTTGACTGGCCTACAAAGACCCCTGACCTCAACCGTATCTAGTGAATTATAATCCAGACTGGAGTCACACCCTCTGGTTCAACATCAGCAAAAAAAAAAAAAAAATTCCACAGACAAACTCCAAAATCTTGTAGAAAGCCTTCCGTAGAAGATGTTACAGTTATAAATGGGGATCCGATATTAAATTCATAAACGTATCCACCTTATTCCTGGGAGTGCCACTGTTGGAACAATTATGGGCGGAGCTTCCTGTTTCAGCTGACGTAGTGTTAAATCAGTCAGTAAGAGTGGAGTAGCAGGGGCATATAAAATAGAGTTTTTAAAAGTTTTTCAAATTCATTTTAATGTATAGTCCACATACATGTTTTGCACTCAAGTAGCAGCTAATTTCAGCTCTTCTAGTTTTTTGTATTTTTTGAATGTTTTGGGGTCGTTCTGGCACTTGCTGGTGTTCGTGGTTGTGCCAATAGACTGGATAAATGGAGGCTTCTCACCACATGGTGACAGACAACATCCAAGCACGGTGTTGTGGCGTACGTCTGCTCTAAGGTAAATTTGATTATGTCCAACATATTCTAACAAAATGCAGCCGACTTTATTGCGGTGGAGACATGCTGGTCGGAATGCACACCGCGTTATTATGAGCACAGGCAACGAGAAGTCATAAATCATGACTCTTTCTTTGTTTGGTAGCAGCAAAGTCCCAGGAAAACCCCATGAGTGCCTGGTATCATTGGAAAGCTTAGAAATCGTACTTTCTAAAAATACCTGTTTTTGCGGTACACATAACTCCCGACCGATCAAATGCAAGTTTTCAACCTAGCTAAAATATAAACAAATCGTCTTTTTCTGGGTCAGTTTTCTTGCACTTCCGACAAATTAAATATCCTTTTGAAGGTCTTTCAATACAGAATATGGAAATAACGTTACATCAGTTTTGAAAATGTCCTCAAAGTGACTCATTTTGCCAGTATGGGTCATTTGTTTACAGCGTTAGCATTTTAGCAGCGGCACTAACTAACAGGGCTACTGTCTACGAGGCCACTTTATAAGGTCATCTTTCCATCGTTCGATAGTTGAGGGAAGTGGTATGATTATATTACTACTCTGAGATGCAAGAGGCCGTGTTCCTGTATTTCTGATGCCGAAGTCATTGTTTTTGAAAAAGGAAAAGTGTCCTATTTCCGTGGCAACCATTTGTTCTAAACTAGTGCCGGAAGTTGCTACCATAATTCATGCAAGGCATCATGGGGACTAGGAATAAGGTGGATTGTGTAGCTGACCCAATACCTTTGTCCACGTAGTGTATTAAATGATGGTAGTTTTGCATGTTGAAAGTCTGGAACTTGACACTAAAGTAAAAGTTGTGTTTGCCCCGCTCAGTAAAACAACCCCAAGCATACAGCTCTTACTAAGGGATTTAGCTACCCTACTTTAAAAAAAAAAAAAAAGCGGCCTCTCCCGCTTTTTGTCTTTGTCCTTGTTTCTAGTGTTTACCTCTAAAATCCAGGGCTGTCTGGGGCGTACACGGTTGACGCTGAGCACAAAAGGCACCTTAATCCCTGGCTGAATATGTATGACGCTGGGCGCGTGGTGCTGTGGGCTAATTCAGCACCGCCATCAGTGAACAGCACCATGCGCCGCCGTGGCTCACGAGCGGTTTGGGTCTGAGCCGATCCTGGAGGGGCACAACAGCTGCAGCGGAGCCGAGGAAAGACGCTTTTATCTGTAATCAAATCATCAGCCCTGAGGTTGCAACGGAGTGAGGTTTCCTCTCCCCCAACGATACCAAGATCTTGTAAGAGCCCAGCGCTTTTACTTTGATGCCTCCAGTGAGGGGGGGGGGGGGGGGGGCATAAACAGATTATATTGTCCGCGGGTCATCTACAGGGATCTTTCCATCAAAGCTGCTTTGAAAGTAATTTATATATTTCTTTGGGGCAAAATGTGCACAATAAAAAAAAAACAACAAGAAAACAAAGAGTTGAAAGAAAATGGAAAGGGGAAGCCCTAGTTTGCGTGTGTGTGCAAGATAACTGCGGGGACTCAAGAGTCACTCAGGCACCGCGTGGACCAAAGTGATCCCACTATCCCAGACCCACGCGCGGACACGGGCTGCATATTACAGACTACAGCAGAGAGAAATGTGGTAGACGCAGCAGCAGTAGCAGCGGCACCCCCTTTCCTCCCTCTCTCACTCCCTCTCTCTCTCTCACCCCCCCCCCCACACACACACACGAAGAGAGTATGTGTGTTTCCCAGAAAGACTCTGAGCCACTTTAGCCAGCCCTGCATTAGATCCTGATAATAACTGGGATCACTCTGGGTGGATTTGTCATTCCTCCCTCCAAGCACCGGGGAATTTCATATACAAGTCAAATAAATAGAGAGCAAAGAAGAGGGAAAGGGGAGAAGGGTCCGATGTTTTCCATTTCTTCTTTCCTCGAGGTGCGCACCTGCGAGAGAGCGTCTGCGCTTCTTTTTGTGCTTTAGACCGAACCCAAACAGGATTGCTGCTGTTGTCGCCGCTCGGCTGAGACTTCTCTTTACAGACTGGACTGGTGGACTGGCAAAATACGGAGAAGAGAGAGCGAGAGGAGGGGGGAGACACACTGGGGAGGGGGGGGGGGGGGGACAGGAAAAGTGTGTGTGTGAAACAGAGAGTGGATGGATCCCTCTCTTCTCTTCCTCTGGCACTCCACAGGCGCTCATTCATTTATTTAAGCCTGGCCGACGACAGCGTGCCAAACGCAGGCTCCCGCGGCGAGGCTCGGTCAGTGCAGCCTCCACCTTTTTTCTCTTTTATCCTAACTCTTCCTATCTCTTCACCTCGTGTCGGGTGTAGGCATTTTCAAACATTTTTTTTTTCTCTCTTTGTCCTCATGCAGACACTGACTTCCAAACGGAGCAAAGGAGTGACACGTCCGGAATTAGTTCTTTACCTGCACGCCTCCCAGCGCAGGACTTAGCCGGGACCAGCCCATAAACAAGGAAAACGTGGAAGAAACTCCTTTATGGGCCTCCAAAGTCGTGATCCCCCTCCGGCATGGCGTGCAGTGCGTGTTACTACCTGGTTATCAGTTCCACGCACCTGAGCAACGGACACTTTCGGCGCGTCAAGGGGGTCTTCAGGGGGCCGCTGTGTCCGCCCACAAGCAGTGATTCACCGGTAGGAGAGCATGCAAGAGAGTCTAGTTTAAGGTGCATGTGAGGTCACGCCCGTGCTTTCTGGCTTTTGTGTAGAGCGGGGATCTGCAACCTGCGGCTCCGCAGCCCCGCGTGGCTCCTCATCTTTCCCCATTAACCAGAGGCTCCACGTGGTTTAACGCCACATAAACAACTCACCAGAGAAACAAAGAGGAGCAAGCTTCCAGTTAAAAAGTGCGCATCTTCGAGAAAATAAATGGGAATATCAGAGGGAGAGGGTGCTCCCAGCAAACAGTTGCACAGGGAGATGACAGATTAGTTTAGAAAAAGTTGTAAATTCATTTAAAAAAAAAAGGGTTCATCTTCACAAAACTCTTCTCAAATCCCACAGAACAGGTGTATGTTTGTGAGACAAATATATTTTAACAGGCAAAAAAAACTCACCTATCACTGATGTTGGCATTAAAAGCTGGTCAGGAGCGTAGTGAGATCAAGTTACTCTGTGTGTGTGTGTGTGTGTGTGTGTGTGTGTGTGTGTGTGTGTGTGTGTGTGTGTGTGTGTGTGTGTGTGTGTGTGTGTGCGTGTAACTAGACACCCATCGGACGCTGTCATCCTGTCACACCATACCGAGGAGGGGAATTTTTTTTTTTTTATGGGATAGTAATTTCACTTCCTGAGCTGAAAAAGAGAGAATTTTAATGGAGGACAGTGCATGTGAATGTTTTAGACTGAGGAGAAATTGTGTATCCAACCATGAAGCATCTGCCCCTCCGTGCCCCCCCCCCCCCACCACCACCACCACCCCATGGCTATGGGAATTAAAGGAATCAAATTACATTAGTTCTTTGAGGAGGAAATGAATTGCCCTTACGAAAATAGGCCTAATTACCTGGGGAGCATTTGTTAGATGTTGAGCTCTCTTCTGCCCTCTCATAGTGCATGTGTGAATGAGAGAGAGAGAGAGAGAGAGAGAGAGAGAGATTTTGGTGCCCATATTTCTTTTGAGCCCTCCACTGACATTCAGTTGCAAACTGTCCCCATGTTCCTGCAAGTGTACATGCATGTGCACTTGCAGTGCAAAAAGAAGTTTTTTTCTAGTGGGGGAAAAAAGATTAAAAAAAAACAAGAAGAGGAGTTGGAGAAACAAGCAAAGACAAGCACACAGTACAACAAAGCATGTAAATATGTGCATGATATTCTGGGCTTTGTTCATTTGGATGCTTTGTGTTTACATGTGCATAAACAGCGTATGTCTGGTGTGTGTGTGTGTGTGTGTGTGTGTGTGTGTGTGTGTGCGCGCACGCGCACAGATGCGCTCATGGCCAAGTGTGTCTGTGGTGTGTGGTAGATCCAGGAACTGCTCGGAGGGTCTCTGGTAATCACACATTATTCATGAGTTCTTAATGTGAGACGAGACAAACTGGCAGAGCTGATGACAAGTTTGATGAGAAAGTAGGAAAGGAGCAGCTGGTACATGTGTGTGCACGTGTGTGTGTGTGTGTGTGTGTGTGTGTGTGTGTGTGTGCACGTGTGTGTGTTAATTCTGAAGTCATTACCAGTCTGTCATGTTCGGCCCGCGTTCACTGTGTGATGGAATGAGCGAGCAGTGTTGAGCAGCCTGGCAGAGACGCCGCACAGAGTCATAGTCACAAATACTGCAAAGTTTTACGCAGATTCTCAAACACACAAAGAGAAGCTTTTCAGTGTGTTCATCACACTGTTTAGGCGAAAGAATACAGATGATGGCTTTGCTCCCAAAAGAGATGAGGGGTTTCTATCAGCTTTTTCAAAGTCTGTCTGTTTCAAGTGCTTTGTTTTTACAGCAATGAAAAGTTTAGTCTTCTCTCAGAATGAAGCCTCATTTCTCAGTGAAAGTCTAATTATGTGGCATTTTAAGTTTATGATGGCTCGAACAGAATAGAACAGAATATACTCTATTCATCCCCTTGGGGAAATTAAAATGTCCAAGCAGCTCACATATTTAGATATAGCATTGGGGCAGCGTGGTGGCGGAGTGGTTAGCACTGCGGCAGCGCAGCAACTCACCCTTGGCTGGGGGATCCTGGGTTCGATCCCAGCCCCTGACCAACAGTGATCTGTGTGGAGTTCGCATGTTCTCCCCATGTCTCCGTAGGTTTCCTCCCACATGCCAAAAACATGCAAGTTAGGTTAACTGGCATCAACTAGGGATTCTAAATTGTTCTTTGGTATGACTGTGAGAGTGAATGGTTGTCTGTCTCTCTGTGTTGGCCCTGCAATGGACTGGCGATCTGTCCAGGGTGTACCCTGCCTGTCGCCCAAAGATGCTGGGATAGGCTCCAGCCCCCCCACGCCCCGAAAAGGATTAAGTGGAAGAAGATGGATAGATGGATTACTTACAAAGAATATACATACAGTAAATATATATTTAAATATATGTGCAAAAATGGTGAGAAAAGCCAAACATGAGGTAGTGTTAAGAGGCCAGTGTCTGTGGGAGGAATACAGGATCTCTTGCACTATTCTGACCTGGTGGTGGGGAGGGATCAAGAGGTGTTAAAAAGTCCAGTGGCTATAGGGACAAAGGAGCTCCTGAAACTCTCCCTCTTGGAGCACAGCGAAATGAGATGCTCGCTGCAGCTGCTCCTCTGTCCAACCAAAAATGTTGTGGAGAGGTTGGCTGACATTGTTCTTTATGGCTTTCAGTCCCATGTGTGCCCTTCCACCACAGTTCCCAGTGTGTCCAGTCTCCTGCCCAGCACTGAACTGGCTTTTTTTTCTTAGCTGTCAGGCTACCTCCTTGACTGCAGCATAGAACACGGCACTCGCCATCATAGTCTGATAGAACATAAGGAGCAGGTCACTGCGGACATCAAAAGACCTGAGCCTCCTGAGGAAGAAGTAGCGGCTCTGCCCCCTCCTGTACACCGCCTCTGTGTTTGTGGACCAGTCCAGTATGCTGTCTAGGAACACGCCTGACAGCATACTGCATGCATGACCTCAGCCCCCCCTCCACCCCCACCCCATCCCTGTGTGCAGACCAAGTAAAACCACCATCTTCTTGGCCTTACTGGTGTTTAGGAGGAGATAGTTTCTCTTGCTCCAGTCTCTGAAGGCCTCCACAAGATCTCTATACTCTCCCTTCTTGCCCCAACAGCTGTATCATCCAAATACTTCTGTATGGGGGGGGACGGGGGGCTGAAAAGTTCATAGTGGTCAAATTTGACCAAATGTGGTTTATTTTTCAACATAGTCTCCCCTTCGGTCCACACACTTCTTCCATCGGTGTTGCAGAGCTTGGATCCCTGCGGCTGAAAAACAAACCACATTTGGTCAAATTTGACCACTATGTACTTTAAAGCCAATGAACTTTTCAGCACCCCCCCTCCTATGTGGCAGGACTCAGAGTTATATTTAAAGTCCTATGTGTACAGTGCGAAGAGGAATAGGGCCAAAACAGTCCCCTGTGGGGCTGCCGTGCTACACTCGTGCCTCAGACACCTCATTCCCTGCCTGACAAAGTGTGGCCTTGCTGTTGAATAGTCCATGATCCAGGAGGTTAGGCAGGGAGCCACCCCCATACTTCACATACCTCACACCTCAAGCAGACATATCTATGTACATGTTTGAAAAATCAAAGCTCTGCATACCAAAAAGTTCTTGTTAAATAACTTTATTTAAATAGTCATTTGATGGGAGCTTTTTGGTGTGTAGATCTTTGATTTTTCTGATATGTTTTTGGGGGGATCCAGCACCAGGTGGACCGTGTGATGTGTGTATCGTCTTTATTATTTTTCAATTAATAATGCATCAGATTTACGGCCAGGTACAGGAACGGCCAGGTACAGGAAATCTTTCCTGCCACATGCAATTTTACTGTACAATAACTCACTATGATGTTGTATTCTGGTCATAGCTATGCTGCCACACTGCACCTTACAGACTAACTGGTACCTCACATTTCACTCTGCTCCTGATAGTCCTTCTTTGTGAAATGGGATGATTCATGTGTTTATACGGGTCATCATCATATATTAAGCTATGGTGTATATAGGTTCTATAGTCGTGTTCGTTTCTTTTTTACTTTCCATGGGTAATCCCTTTGTCTGTCGTGTGTGTTTCTGTTGTTTGGCTGTCAACTGTCATGCTGCTGTTACACTGTAATTTCCCAGTTTGGGATCAATAAAGTACATCTATCTATCTATCTATATAGCACTTTATCATAGACACTCAAAGACGCTTTTACAAATAGATACATTATTCATTCACTCCAGACAGACAATGGTAGTGGCAAGCTACTACTGTAGCCACAGCTGCCCTGGGGCAGGCTGACGGAAACGTGGCTGCCAATCCGTGCCAACAGCCTCTCCGGTCACCACCGAACATTTATACACATTCATACCCAGTGTTATGGACACTGGAGGCAAGGTGGGTAAAGTGTCTTACCCAGGGACACAGCGACAGGATATCTGGGGAGAGTGGGATTTGAACCGCCAACCATCTGGTTATTGAACGATCTACTCTACCTCCTGAGCCACTGCCGCCCCAATTAAATAATTACATGTTTAACCACGACAGCGATAGTCGCTGCGTAGGTAGGGCATTTCTGCACATCTATGTGTTTGTCCATGCAGTAAAATAGAAACAGATGAAGATACAATCACCAAACTTGGTACAGGGGTAGACCTAGACACACTCTGGAAACCCGGAGCTTTTGAGGTGAAAAGGTCAAAGTCAAGGTCACAAGGTCAAAAAATGTCAAAATCGACTGAGTGCTAATCTGTTTTTCAAAAAGTGACTGGGCTTCACCGCGGCAGCACAGCAACTCACCCTTGGCCGGGGATCCTGGGTTCGATCCCAGCCCCCGACCAACAGTGATCTGTGCGGAGTTTGCATGTTCTCCCCGTGTCTGCGTGGGTTTACTCCGGGATTTCTCCAGTTTCCTCCCACATGCCAAAAACATGCAAGTTAGGTTAATTGGCATCAAACTGGGGATTCTAAATTGTCCTTAGGTATGGATGTGAGAGTGAATGGTTGTCTGTCTCTCTGTGTTGGCCCTGCGATGGACTGGCGATCTGTCCAGGGTGTACCCTGCCTGTCGCCCAAAGATGCTGGGCTCCAGCCCCCCCCCCCCCCCCCCGCGACCCGAAAAGGGATTAAGCGGAAGAAGATGAATGAATGAATGACTGGGCTTCAGGGCATGGGTCTGCATTTCTATTGAGTACTCTCTAGTTACACTAATAAATGTCAACAACAAAAGTAGTAATTAATATCCTTAGTTTGCATGCAATCAGTAATTCATTAAAATCCAACATGCATTTTTCGCACAAGATGAAAAAATGTATTTAGCTAGTCACTTTGTTAGTACAGACACATGTGTCTGATCAAGGATGTGCACAGATATGAGTAATTGTTGCCCAGGCAACAGCTGATTTGTCCTCTTTCGTTGAGTTGCCCTTCCAGAGGGGAAAATAATAAAATAATTTTAAAAACTGCAAAATTTCATCAAAAGTTCAAAAATCACAAAAAAACAAAGAGGCAAATTTACAAAAACTAATATATATGAGAATAACTGGACATCTACTTGAAAAGGCTGCACATTTTTGGGAAACAAAAAACAAAAAAACTTTTAACTAAAAAAGTTAAAATTTAACAAAAGCGTTGCAAGTTTAAAGGAACAGCGATGGACCGGCAATCTATCCAGGGTGTGCCCAGCCTCAAGAATACTTATGACCCCAAAGGACTAAGCAGTTAAGAAGATGATTAAATAAATGAATGAACGAATGAAGGAGTCACAAATTTTTATAAAAAGTTGTCCATTTAGTGAGAAAGTGGTAAATATACATGAACAAAATAAAGAAATCTGTTAATCACGTTAAAATTTAAATGAAAATAAAAAATACACAAATTCATTAGAAAAAAGTCAAATACATGAGAGAAAAGTTGCATATTTAAGGAAACTTTATGTTGAAAAGCCAGTTTATACCTGAGAAGTTTTGATTAGCATAGGGACACATCCTTTGCTGTCCAGCTGTAAGTTTGCTCTAGACACAGTCATATTGCTTCTTAACCTAGTTACTAGGGGTGGGATTCGCGATACTTGGGTCACAATACGATCCTCTCGCGATTCAACCATAATCACGATATTGTGGTCTGGAATATCTCAATATCATAGCTTTCAATTTTTTTTCACCTTATTCAACCTAAAATCATGTCCCAAAGTAAAACTGTTGACATCTCTTTCATATAATAAAGTATTCTCTGGGCTTCATTTTCTACGGAGACACGTCTCTGCACACATGGCAAGCAGTGGACGGCGTTGTTTGGAAGATTCCCACTCCAGCGATGTTTACCTGACTCTGTGGACTCTTTTTAAAAGCAGCTGAAAACATTTTTGTTTAAGGAGGATTTCTGTTGCGTTTCAATTCAAGTGCTTTTTCATGGTAAGATATTTTTAAATTATTTTAATCTTGTGCTTTAACTTGTTTTTATATTTTTAAAATTACTTTTATCTATCAAATTACTTTTATTCTATTTTATTGTACAGCGCTTTGTGACTATATGTCTTACTTACTTTTTCTATGAGTGCTGCTTGCAAGCTCCATGCCGGTGTGTTTTTAGCTTAGCCGTTGCTAATGCTGCTCCAGGACGTGTGCTGGCTGGCATGTTTTGTTTTGTTTTGTTTTTTTCGTGCAGCGCTTCTTGCGGGTTGTGTGTCATGTCAAGGTTGTCCATCTTTGTTATAAAATCAAAAAAAGCCTGACATTTGAGCTAACTTCCAGCTAACTGCTTTCTAACTTTCAAAGCTGGCTGCAAATCTCATGAGACAACCTATGACTTCACTTGACTGGGTGCTTGCTTTGCGCCATCTAGTGGACTGAAAACGCAATTGGTTGAATACCCAAGAGTATGCAACGTTGACATGAATATACATAATTATAATAATAAAATAATAGTAAAAAATAATAATAAAATGGGGGTTGACAGAGAAAGATGATAACTGCCTTTGTGACACCTGTTATTGCTGACTCAGGGTTGGAACGTTGTGAAGCCTGGAAGTTAAAAGAAAGCCTGACTAAGCCGAACCAGCTTTGTAGTTCACCCCTCAGAAACTGAATCTACAGCTGTTTTGACAATCAGCAGTTTTCAGTGTTACCTGATAATATATACCACTAAAATCTTGTATCTCAGAAATAAAACAGAGCCTATCCCAGATTATCTAGTGGGGATTCTGGGCACAGGGGTCCATGCAGCTGGAGGGTTCCCTAAAGCAGTGGGCATTAGTAAGACTCTAGATCAATCCTGGTGTAAACTTCTGAAGTTCTTTGCCATTTTCAAGGTCTGAAGACATTCAGAGCCATGTGATCCAAAGTGAGAGAGCTTCAGAAATAAATACAAGATTAACAGCAGTAATGTCAATAATTCATCATAACTATTAATTGCTCTGGACACAGAAGATTGAAGCGGCTAATGATAATCTATATTTTGCAAGTGAGCTGAAACTCATCCACAGTTCTGAGGTTGGAGAAATTACACAGGTGCTGTTTTCAGTTGAAACTCTGACTTCACTCACAAAAAGTCAGAAGATTTTTATTTTACTGATCACAGCCTGATGGTTTCTTGAAATCAAAGCATTTTTCATATTATTTTGTCATTTACATTTTCTGTTTAAAGCCCCTACTTGTAGATATAAATAACTCATGTCATGCCTTTAACCGTCTATCAGATAACCCACGTTTTGGGAAAAAAAAAACTCAGTGATACTGTATACAAGCTATAAATCAGTCCCTCCAAGATTCAGCAGGCTGTTTTTAGGATTGGTGCTGTCCAAAAAGTCTGAATTTGTAGCAGCTTTTCTACAACCCCAATTCAGGTGAAGTTGGGACACTGTGTAAAATGTAAATAAAAACAAAATACAATGATTTTTACATCCTTTTCAACCTATATTCAGTTGAATACACTACAAAGACAAGATATTTAATGTTCAAACTGATAAATATTATTGCTTTTTTTTTTTTGCAAATATTCACTCATTTTGAAGTTGATGTCTACATCACATTCCAGAAAAGCTGGGACAGGGACATGCTTACCACTATGTTATATCACCTTTCTTTTTAACAAGCTTTGTAGGTGGAATTCTTTCCCATTCTTGCTTGATGTACAGTCATGTGAAAAAATTAAGAAAGCCTGTATAAGCCTGTGTGTTTTTTAACATATTTGGACATATGGATATTTACTATCAATGTTAAAAAAAAAACTGGGAGATTCACGTAATACAACTAAACAATTAAAAATGAATTAAATACTTTTTTCAAATTTTCTGTAAAATGTAATTCTAAACAAATAGTGAGGAATAAATTAGGACACCCCCATCTTTTTAGGACACTCCCACATTCATTCCCACTTACAATGGCTAAAATACATTTAAAAAAATGCATCCATCCATCCATCCCTCTTCTTCCACTTTTCCAGAGGTCCGTGTCACGGACGCAGCAGTTCAAGCAGAGAAACCCAGACTTCCCTCTCCCCAGCCACCTGCTCTAGCTCTTCAGAGAGGATACTAAGGTGTTCCCAGACCAACTGGGAGACACAGTCTGTCCACCGAGTCCTGGGTCTGCCTCGGGGCCTCCTCCCAGAGGGACATGCCCGAAACACCTCAAGTGGGAGGCGTCCAGGAGGCATCCTGATCAGATGCTCATACCACCTCAACTGGCTCCTTTCAATGTGGAGGAGCAGCGGTTCTACTCTGAGCCTCTCCCGGATGACTGAGCAAATCACCCTGTCTCTGAGGGTGAGTCCAGCAATCCCACGAAGAAAGCTCATTTCAGTCACTTGTATCCGCAGTCTCATTCTTTCAGTCATTATCCAAAGCTCATGACCATAGGTGAGGGTAGGAGCATAGATTGACTGGTAAATCGACAGCTTTGCCTTAGAACTCAGCTCCCTCTTCACCACAACAGACTGGTGCAATGTCCACATCAAAGAAGATGCTGCTCCAATCCATCTGTCAGTCTCTCGCTCCGTTCTCCCCTCACTCATGAATAAGACCCCAAGATACTTAAACTCCTCCACTTGGGGCAAGAGCCTGTCCCCAACCCGGAGAGGACAATCCACCTTTTTCCGGCTCAGGACCATGGACTCAGACTTGGAGGTACTGATTCTCATCCCAGCCGCTTCACACTCAGCAGCAAACTGTCTCAGTAAGACCTGTAGGTCATTGCTGGATGGAGCCAGCAGGACAACATCATCTGCAAACAACAGAGATGAGATCCTGTGGTCACCAAGCATGACACCCTCCATTCCCTGGCTGCGCCTAGAAATCCTGTCCATGAAAATTATGAACAGGATCAGTGACAAAGGGCAGCCGTGGCAGAGTCCATCTCTCACTGGGAATGAGTCCGACTGAGTGTTGGCAATACGAACCAAACTCTCACAACGGTCGTACAGAGACCGAATAGCTCGTAACAACAAGCCCAGTACACCATACTCCCGAAGCACCCCTCCCACAAAACACCACAAGGGACGCAGTTGAATGCCTTCTCCAAGTCCACAAAACACATGTAAACTGGTTGGGCAAACTCCCATGAACCCTTGAGGATTCTTGAGAGGGTAAAGAGCTGGTCCGATGTGCTACGGCCAGGATGAAAACCACATGGCTTTTCCTCAATCTGATGTTTGACCAACGGCTGGACTCTCCTCTCCAGTACCTTGACATAGACCTTCCCAGGGAGGCTGAGGAGTGTGATCCCTCTAAAATTGGAGCACACCCTCCAGTCCCCTTTTTTGAAGAGAGGAACCACCACCCCGGTTTGCCATGCCAAAGGCACTGACCCCGACCTCCACGCAATGTTGCAGAGGCGTGTCAACTATGACAGCCCTACAACATCCAGGGCCTTGAGGTACTCAGGGCAAATCTCATCCACCCCTGGGGCCCGGCCACCAAAGAGATTTTTAACCACCTTGGTGACCTCAGCCCCTGTGATAGGCGAGTCGTCCCCCCTCATCCACAAGCCCTGCTTCCTCTGTGGAAGGCATGTCAGTGGGATTGAGGAGATCTTTGAAGTATTCCTTGCACCGCCCGATGATATCCCCAGATGAAGTCAGCAGTGCCCCATCTGCACCATATACAGTGTGGACAGGGAGCTGCTTCCATCTCCTGAACCACCAGACAGTTTGCCAGAATCTCTTCGAGGCCGACTGAAAGTCTTGCTTCATGGCCTCACCGAATTCCTCCAATACCCGAGTTTTTGCTTCAGCAACCACCCGAGCCCCACTCCGCTTGGCCTGCTGGTACACCTCAGCTGCTTCGGGAGTCCCACAAGCCAACCAAGCCTGATAGGACTCCTCCTTCAGCTTAATGGCCCCCTTCACCACTGGTGTCCACCACTTGGTTCGGGGGATGCCCCGACGACCTTGCAGCCGAAGCTCTGGGCAGCTGGTTCAACACTGGAGGTGGAGAACATGGTCCATTCAGACTCCATGTCTCAGACTTCCCTCGGAATGTGGTTGAAGTTCTTCCGGAGGTGGGAGTTGAAGACCTCCCAGACAGAGGCCTTAGCCAGACGTTCCAAGCACACCTTCACTATATGTTTGGGTCTACAGGTCTGATGGCATCCTCCCTGCCATCAGATCCAACTCACCACCAGGTGGTTGATCAGTTGACAGCTCTGCACCTCTCTTATATCCGAGTGGTCCAAGACATACGGTCGCAGGTCTGATGACACAATAACAAAATCGATCATGAACTCCTAGGACCTAGGGTGTCCTGGTGCCAGGTGCCTGGCACCTGTGTGCCCAGGTGCCTATGTCCTGTGCCAGGTGCACATATGGACATCCTTATGCTTAAACAAGGTGTCCGTCATGGACAAACTGTGGTTAGCACAGAAGTCCAATAACTGAACACCACTCGGTCATGTCAAGGCAGGCCGTTCCTCCCAATCACCCCCTTCCAGGTTTCGCTACTGTTGTTGCCCACAGGTGCGCAAAGCAAGGTCCCCAGATAGCGACAATCTGGAGTGCTCCAAGAATGAGCACTCTCCAAACACCCCCAGTCAGAGACTCCAAAAAGGGTGGGTACTGTGAACCATCATTTAGTGCATAGGAACAAATGATGGTCAGGACCCGTTTCCCAACCCAAAGGCGCAGGGAACCAACTCTTTCGTCCACCAGGGAAAACTCCAATATAGAGGCAGCAAGGTCTGTGGTTACAAGAATACCCACCCCTGCTCGTCGCCTCTCACCTGGGGCAACTCCAGAGTAGGTCAAGCTCCAGCCCCTCTCCAGGAGACTGGTTCCGGAACCAGAGCTGTGTGTTGAGGTGAGGCTGACTATATCTAGCCGGTATCTCTCAACCTCATGCACCAGCTCAGGCTTGATCCCCACCAGAGAGGTGACATTCCACATCCCAAAAGCCAGTTTAGGAAGCCTGGGATCAGACCACCAAGGTCTCTGACCTTGACCACCACCTGATCCACATAACACCGGACCCTCATGGTCCATCCTGCAGGTGGTGAGCCCACTGGAGGGTGGACCCATGTAACTCCTTCGGGCTGAGTCTGGTCAGGTCCCATGGGCGGAAACCCAGCCACCAGACGCTAGCCATTGAACCCCTCCTCCAGGCCTGGCTCCAGGATGGGGCCCCGGTAACCCCATACCGGGCGGGGTGCACTGAATCCTTGTTCTAGCATTCATCATGAGAGTCTATTCGATCATTCTTAGTCTGGCCCTTCACCCAGGACCAGTTTGTCTTGGGTGACCCTACCAGAGGCAAATTGCCCTGGACAACATAGCTGCTGGGATCACTAGGGCACGCAAACCCCCCATCACGAAAATGTGACGATCCATGAGGGGTTAAAAAAAAAAGTTCAGGAGGCCAAGAGGGGTCAACCCTCTTGGCAACACAGGTAGAGTGCTGGACTCTGAAGCCGGAGGTCGTGAGTTTGAATCCCCCGGTTGGACGTTGCCAGTTGGGGCTTGGTAATTGCCCGTCCACTTGGTTACATTTGGTGGCAAGCGGGTTGGGACTTACTGGCAGCGTATCAGTTCCATTCTCCATATCCCCTGCTAGTGTCAGAAGGCAGCCACAGAGCCCTGAAAGCTTAAATGCACCTCTGACATCAGGACGATGTCAAAAATTGGAGGGAAATATATGTAAAAAATGCAAATAAAAACAAAAACAAGGTTAGACATAGATACATGAACATTTCTTAATAAAGAACTGAATATTTAAAGGGATGTCCAAATTTTTTCACATGACTGTATGACTTCAGTTGCTCATCAGTCCCGAGTTTCCATTCTCGTATTTTGCGCATCATAATACACCACATATTTTCAAAGGGAGACAGGTCTGGACTGCAGGCAGGCCAGTCCAGTTCCCACACTCTTTTACTATGAAGCCACACTGTTGGGGCACATGCAGAATGTGGCTTGGCAATAAGCAGGGATGTCTGTGAAAAAGATGTTGCTTGGATGGCAGCATATGTGGCTCCAAAACCTGTATGTACCCTTCAGCATTGATTGTGTCTTCACAGATGTGCAAGTTACCCATACCATGGGCACTAACGCACCCCCATACTATCACAGATGCTGGCTTTTGAACTTAACGCTGCAATCTGGATGGTCATTTTTCTCTTTTACCCAGAGGATACAAAGTCCATATTTCCAAAAACAATTTGAAAAGTGGACTTGTCACACCACAGCACACTTTTCCACTTTGCGTCAGTCCGTCTCAGATGAGCTCGGGAATAGAGTAACTGGCGGCTGGGTATTGTTGATACTGTATATGGCTTTCACTTGCAGGTGAGTGTTATAATTTGTTATAAAAAGGGCATTCTTGAAAGGCTCAGTCGTTCACAAGCAAGGATGGGGTGAGGTTCACCACTTTGTGAACAACTGCATGGGCAAATAGTCCAAAAGTTTAAGAACGTTTCTCAACCTATACTTGCAAGGAATTTAGAGATTTCATCATCTACAGACCATAATATCATCAGAAGATTCAGAGAATCTGGAGAAATTTCTGTACATAAGGCACAAGGCCTGAAACCATCCTCGTGACGTTTAATCCGTCAGGCGGCACTGCATTAAAAACCAACATCATTTTGTAAAGGATATTACCACGCAGGCTCAGGAACACTTTGTAAAACCATTTTCAGTTAATAGTTCGTCGCTACATCTATAAGTTCAAGTTAAAACTCCACCATGCAAAGTGAAAGCCATATATCAACAATACCCAGAAACACCACTGGTTGCTCTGGGTGCGAGCTCATCTGAGCTGGACTGACACAAAGTGGAAAAGTGTGCTGTGGTGTGACAAGTCCACATTTCAGATTGTTTTTGGAAATCATGGACTTTGTGTCCTCTGGGCTAAAAAGGAAAACAACCATTTAGATTGTTGAAGTTGAAAAGCCAGCATCTGTGCTAGCATGTGTGCAGAGACACTGGGGGAGATGGAGCAATGGATATCTCGCAGGTGAGGATTTTTCTTTTAAATCACACTTTTTTTTTTTTGGGCTGATGCATTACATTCGGAAAAGGATGAGCATGGTCTTTAGCGGTGATTTTAATGAGAGACGTTATTATATGTCTGCATCTCCATGTAAACAAGGAATTAAGGACATGAGAGTGCCATGCAGGGATGCATTTAATTGGTTAGACTGATGACATACACATTTGAGTGCTACTCAGCAACAGATTTTATTGGCGAAATTTGTGGAAAGTAATGATGATTGTCCAAAAATCCAGGAAAGTGTCATAGCCTGGGCATGGCCCCTCACCATGCCCACGCTTTAAGTTATTTTGATATCTCTGTGTTTTCCCTTATCATTATTTACATTTGTTGTCATCTGTGTTTAGTTTTTAGTGATTATTATTATTATTATTGTTCCTATTGACTGTCCTTTGTGTTCCCTGGTCTGCAGTCATGTTGTGTCATTCCCGTTTGTCCCTAATGTCTCAGTGTTTTCCTCTGTTAGGATTATTATTTGCATTGTGTCTTCTGTGTTTCCCCTGGTCCGCTGTGCTCACCCCCCGTTTGTCCTTATTGTCAGTGTTCTGGGTCTTGTGTGTACATTTGTAGACCTATTGTCTCCAGTCCCTCATGTTCCCATGCCTGAAGCCACTTTTCCTCATGTGCTCCTGTTTTGCCCCTGATTGTTCGCATCTATAATTATCTGTCTCCCCTATATATATGCCTGTCTGAATCGTGCTCCCCGTGGCGTCATTAACGTTATTCTCGTCAGTTCTGAGCTCCCCGTGCTCTACTCCTAGCTACCTCTGTAAGTTTAGTTTTGCTGTCAAGTTTTGGTTTTGTTTCCAGCCCTCGTGCTGTGCCTTTGTTTGTTCATTTAAGTTTTTTGTTAAAAGATTATCATTTTCGCACCAAAGTCCTGCCTGCGCCCTGAGTCCTCCCTTTTCCACCTACACCTGCCGAAGGCAGATCATAACAGAAAGATGTGGTGACTGGACAAAATTGCAAGAATTCACAGGGATTCATGCAATTACAACATCACAAAAACTTGGAAGGAATGATAACTGAAAATTACACAGGAACATTTTTCAGATTTTTTGTTAAGTGAAAATGTGGTAAAACACCACAAACCTTTTTTTATTTGATATGATACTCTACAGCTTTTACTCAGGTTGTTTCATCATTTTCTGTAATGTACAGTGGTAGTTTTACTAATTTACTCTCTTCCCCATACAGTGTTGTGAAAAAGTGTTAGTCTCTGTCATGAATTGCCCCCTGGGACAGAGAGGAGAGACCCACATGCAGAATCAGAATGAGATTTATTGCCATTGTTCATGTAGTACACAAACTAGGAATTTGTCTCGGTGCAATGCTGCAACATTAAACATGGAGTAGCACTAAAGATAAAAATAAAAAACTATGCATGCAATAAAAGCTAGAATATGAATAAGTAATACTAATCTATGCAATTTTTAAATATATTAACAAGCAGCAGATATTGTGGAGTTCCACATAGTGGAAGGTTAAAAACTGGCTGAAAAATAAACAAGAATGTACCCATGTATGAAATGATTGTCTGCAGGGTGAGAGTGAATGAAGGGAAGGAATGAATGTGTTTGTTTATAGTGAGTGACAAAGGGAGGGAGGCCTGAAATAGGCAAATGTGAGTCAGGTTGTTATATTTGTGTATTTATATAATCTTTATAATATTTATAATTGTGTATTTATAATGTATTTACAACCTTTTTTGCATTGATGTATGTGGTTATTGTTTATTCTGTTTTCATTTTTTTATCTTTTCCTTTCCTTTTTTTCTTTTTACTTGTTTCTCCTTTCTAAAGCCCATCCAGGGACAAGAGTTGCAAATTAGCTAATAGCTATACACTCTTTGTGCAACACATCAGATTGATTGTCATTGATTAATTGTCTATGTTTATTGCACTGTCCCTATCAAATAAACAAATCTATATATATGCAGTCGGTAGTGCAAAAAGAAAACAGTGATAATTGTCATGAGTCTGGTTGAGCTGCTGTACGTAGTGCACGAGAGTTTAATAAGTCACTTAGTGTTCAGCAGTCTGATGGCAGAGGGGAAGAAGCTGTTCATGTAGCGGGAGGTTTTAGTCTGAATGGACCGAAGTCTTCTGCCTGAGGGGAGGGGGGCAAACAATGCGTGTCCAGGGTGTAAAGGGTCGGCTATGATCCGACCTGCACGCCTCCGGGTCCTGGAGATGTACAGGTCCTGGAGGGATGGGAGCTTGCAGCCGATCACCTTCTCAGCAGCGCGCACAATGCGCTGCAGTCTTAGTCTGTCCCTGGCGGTGGCTCCTGCGTACCACACGGTGATGGAGGTGGTGAGGATGGACTCGATGATGGCCGTGTAGAACTGCACTAACATCTTGGTGGGTAGCATGAGTTTCCTCAGCTGCCGCAGGAAGAACATCCTCTGCTGGGCCTTTTTGATGAGGGAGCTGATGGTCGGCTCCCACTTGAGGTCCCGGGTGATGGTGGTGCCCAGGAAGCGGAAGGAATCCGCAGTGGTGATGGGAGAGTCTGTGAGGGTAAGGGGGGCAGAGGGGCTGTGACTTTTCTGAAGTCAACGATCATCTCCACTGTCTTCAGAGCGTTCAGCTGCAGGTTGTTGTGGCTGCACCAGGACGCCAGCTGGGCCACCTCTCTCCTGTAGACGGACTCGTCGCCGTTGGAGATGAGCCCGATGAGGGTGGTGTCGTCCGCAAACTTGATCAGCTTGACAGACTGGTGGCTGGAGGTGCAGGAGTTGGTGTACAGGGAGAAGAGCAGGGGGGAAAGTACACAGCCCTGGGGTGATCCGGTGCTGATGCTAACAGAGTCTGAGACAGTCTTTCCCAGCCACACATGCTGCCTCCGGTCCGTCAGGAAGTTGGTGATCCACCTGCAGAGGGAGTCAGGCACGTTGAGCAGGGACAGCTTGTCCTGGAGCAGAGCAGGGTGGATGGTATTGAATGCAGAGCTGAAGTCCACAAACAGGATCCTGGCGTAGGTTCCTGGGGAGTCCAGGTGCTGCAGGATGGAGTGGAGGGCCAGGTTGACTGCATCGTCCACAGACCTGTTGGTTCTGTAGGCAAACTGCAGCGGGTCCAGGAGGGGAGTGGTGATGGTCTTGAGGTGGGGCAGGACCAGGAGCTCAAAGGACTTCATGACTACAGAGGTGAGCGCTACAGGTCTGTAGTCGTTAAGTCCAGTGATCCGTGGCTTCTTGGGGACAGGGATGATGGTAGAGGTTTTGAGGCAGGCCGGCACGTGGCATGACTTCAGGGAGGTGTTAAAAATGTCTGTGAAGACAGGAGTCAGCTCCTCCGCACAGTGTCTCAGGGTGGAGGGAGATACACCGTCCGGACCAGGGGCCTTGCGCGGGTTCAGTCTGGAGAACTGTTTGTGCACGTCCTGCTCACTGATGGCAAGGGCAGGGGGGGAGGAGGGGGGGCGCCTTTGATGAAGTGGGGACCATGGAGGCAGTGGCGCTGGGGGGAGGGGGGGAGTTGGACACAGCTGACGAGGTGTCAAAACGGGCATAGTGTTGGGACAGTCTTTGACAAAGGGCTTTGTCATCCTGTCCCTTAGAAGCCTGAGGCCAATAGTTGGTGATTTGCCTCAGTCCTCTCCACACAGAAGCAGAGTCGTTAGCAGTGAACTGTTGCTGGAGTCTCTCAGAATACACAGATTTAGCTCTCCTCAGCTCTCTGCTAAACCGGTATTTGACCTCCCTGTAGCAGTCCCTGTCTCCACTTTTCAACGCTGTTTCCTTCTCCTTCCTGATCTGTCTGAGCTTAGCTGTGAACCAGGGCTTGTCGTTGGAGTAACTCACCCTGGTGCACGATGGAAGAATGCTCTCCTCACAAAAGTGGATATATGAGGTCACAGTGTCCGTGTACTCATCCAGATCATGCGTGGCTCCTTTAAACATGTACCAGTCAGTTATTTCCAAGCACGTGCGCAGCTCCTCCCCAGCTTCACTGGTCAATTCCCTCGTAGTGCTCACAACAGGTTTTGTGAGCTTCAGTCTCTGTCTGTATGTGGGAATCAGGTGGACCATCACGTGATCAGATAGTCCGAGCGCAGCGTGGGGAACAGCGCGATACGCGTCCTTCACTGTAGTGTAACAGTGATCCAGCGTGTTCTCTCCTCTGGTGGGGCATTTAATAAACTGTTTGTACCGGGGGAGTTCGTGGCTCAGGTTGCTCTGGTTAAAGTCGCCAACCACAATAACCAGAGAGTCCGGGAAAGTCCGCTCCGCTTGCTGAATGTGATCTACGAGCGTGTGCTGAGCCTCGCGCACGTCCGCGTCGGGCGGGACGTAAACAGCGGCCAGGATGAATGAGCAAACTCACGCGGGGAATAAAATGGCTTGCAGTTGATGAATAAATATTCCAGAGCGGGAGAACAGTGTTGGGAGATCACAGTTACATCGGAGCACCAGCTGCTGTTGATGTAGAAGCAGACTCCTCCGCCTGTTGTCTTGCCGGAGAGCCCCGTGTCTCAGTCTGCACGAAACAGCTGAAATCCCTTGAGGAGGAGCGCGCTGTCTGGTGTTTTTTCCTTGAGCCAGGTCTCAGTAAAGCAGAGGGCACACGAGGTGGAGAGGTCCTTAAATCGCATCAGCAGTCTCAGTTCATCTACCTTGTTATAAAGAGAGTTGCCGTTGGACAGAAAGATTCCAGGCAAAGCCGTGCGCATGCCTCTCCTGCAAAGCCGCACGAGGGCGCCCGCTCGTCTTCCTCTCTTTCGCCGTCTCACTTTTTGGGCTAAAAAGTGAACCAGATCGGCAGCAGGAGCCAAAAAAACTGGGAGTAGGTCCATGGGAGTGAAAGTCCTGATATTTAGTAGCTCTTCACGGGTGTAAGAGCAGGCAGACACACAATTGACGAACAAAAACAAACAAAAAAAAAGCGCAGCGAAGCACCATGGCGACCACTGTGGGCACCATCTTGGATCAATAGAAACTGCAGGACTGCAGTTTGTGAATTTATTAAGAAAACAAAACTCAAAGTTCAAAACAGTGCTCAAACACAAATCCAAAAAGACAAGCAAGGTAAACTTACAAATTACCACACCAGAGCAAGGGCTGGGTTCTGGTGGAGAGGAGGGTAGAGAACTTAAGACTCCCTTTAAGGAGGAATGAACATAACGGCCCTTAAATAAGGCTAAACACAAATGAAACAAATGATGACAGGTGCAAATCACATGAGCGGGCTGGGGAGAAAATGACAATCAGCTGTGAGTCATGAGGAGAGGAGACAGGGCTGACAGTTTGACAGGAGCACCGCCCACCACCAGGGAAAAACCTGGAAGTGCTCCTGACAACTGCAACTCCTAAGAGAGAAAGAAAAGAGAAGACACTGGCAAAAATAAAGAGGAAGCAAATAAGGACAAAACTACACTGAACATAAACAGGAAAATAAATCATACAAAGAAACAATACCAAATATGTGAAAACAAATTAGAAAACATAAGAATTCCAAAATACAAAATTATACCAATAAGGAAAAACCAAAAAGCAAAGAGACGGAGCATGGTGAAATTCCCCGTGTTCAGATCATGACAGCCCCCTTCCTGATTTCTCATTTTTGTGTATGTTTGTCACACTTAAATGTTTCAGATCATCAAACAAATTTAAATACAGTGATCCCTCACTTATCGCGGTTAATGGGGTCCAGAACCGACCGCGAAAAGTGAAAAACCGCGAAGTAGCGTCACCCCCCCCCATTTTTTACATACATTTTTTTTGTGTATATATAATATCAATGTGTATATTAACCCTATAAATGCATATGTTATCATTAGAACATTAAAGAATAGTTTGAAACATGTAAATAAAATATTAATAATATAAATAATATACATAAAATAATGTATAAATAATATAAATAATACGTACGTTCATTCTCTCACTCTCTCTCTCAACGGGAAGGCGTAGAGGCAGCAGGAGGAGGCGTAAAGGCAGCAGCGACTTCTCGGCCAATCAGCTTGCGAGATTCCCGAGCCGAGCCAACACGAGAACAAAATCTCTTGGGGGGTGGGGGGGGGGTGCTGGCCAGCGAATCAGAGAGGTGGATTTTGAGTTGTGCCGGCTCTCCGTGTAGTCTCCCTGCCTTCTGCTAGCGCCCGGGCAACTTTTTTCTCAATTTTGAATTTTTGATGAATATTTTTGAAAAATCCGCGATGCACTGAGGGAGCGAAAGGTGAGGTGCGAAGTAGCGAGGGATCACTGTATTAGACAAAGATAACAAAAATAAACACAAAATGTGTGTTGTTGTTTTTTTTTTAAATTAAGGTGTTTATTATTAAGGGGAAAAAAATCCAAACCTACATGGCCCTGTGTGAAAAAGTGATTGCCCCCTAAACCTAATAACTGGTTGGGCCACCCTTGGCAGCAACAACTGCAATCAAGCATTTGCGATAACTGACAATGAATCTTTTACCATGCTGTGGAGGAATTTTGGCTCACTCATCTTTGCAGAATTGTTGTAATTCAGCCACGTTGGAGGGTTTTCAAGCATGAACTGCCTTTTTAAGGTCATGCCCCAGCATTTCAATCAGATTCAAGTCAGGACTTCGATTAGGCCACTCCAAAGTCTTCATTTTGTTTTTCTTAAGCCATTCAGAGGTGGACTTGCTGGTTTGTTTTCAATCATTGTCCTGCTGCAGAACCCGTGTGCTTCAGCTTGAGGTCACGAACAAATGGCCGGACATTCTCCTTCAGGACTTTTTGGAAGACAGCAGAATTCATGGTTCCATTTATCATAGCAAGTCTTCCAGGTCCTGAAGCAGTAAAACAGCCCCAGACCATCACACTACCACCACCATATTTTACTGTTGGTATGATGTTCCTTTTCTGAAATGCTGTGTTGCTTTTACGCCGGATGTAATGGGACACACACCTTCCAAAAAGTTCCACTTTTGTCTCATCAGTCCACAGAGTATTTTCCCAAAAGTCTTGGGTATCATCAAGATGTTTTCTGGCAAAATTGAGACGAGCCTTTATGTTCTTTTTGCTTAGCAGTGGTTTTCATCTTGGAACTCTGCCATGCAGGCCGTTTTTGCCCAGTCCCTTTCTTATGGTGGAGTCATGAACACTGACCTTAACTGAGGCAAGTGAGGCCTGAAGTTCTTTGGATGTTGTTGTGAGGTCTTTTGTGACCTCTTGGATGAGTCGTCACTGCACTCTTGGGGTAATTTTGATCAGTTGGCCACTCCTGGGAAGGTTCACCACTGTTCCATGTTTTTCCCATTTGTGGATAATGGCTCTCACTGTGGTTCACAGGAGTCCAAAGCTTTAGAAATGGCAAGAAAATTGAGCTCAAACCACAGTTAATTTATGTTTTAACGGGGGGTGGGGGGGGGGGGCAATCACTTTTTCCACACAGGGCCATGTAGGTTTGGATTTTTTTTTTTTTTTTTTTAGCCTTAATGATAAACACCTTCAATTAAAAACTGCATTTTGTGTTTACTTGTGTTATCTTTGTCTAATATTTAAATTTGTTTGATGATCTGAAACATTTAAGTGCGACAAACATACAAAAAAAAAGAGAAATCAGGAAGGGGGTAAACACTTTTTCACACCACTGTATATGTCCACATTTTGTCTATTTTATTAAGTGGGGAGGGGTTATCTAATGAACTGGCTGGGGCTCTATCCAACATTTATGCTCAGGGGTCAATAAACTTGTCATCTGAATACTATACTGTCTATCAAACTGTCAAAGATATAACTCAGCCACCATATTTGCTAGCCCTTATTTCCCAGTTGTTGTTTTTTTACAAATTATATTGAGGAAAATATGTTTTGAGCTATTTAGACATTGTCAGCCTATAGTCAGTCCAGGCAGTTTGTTCTGACTATATTGTTGAGTGTCTATAGTGCATGGTGAAGGTTATATCACAGCTGAGCAGACGTTGGTGCAGAGTCAAGCTGTGTCTTATTGAAGCAGAGTAGAAGTGTTTGGCACAGCTTCACCCACATCCAAGCTGCATGAAGGAGAGGAGAAAGGCTGAAGGGGTGACAATTATATATAATAAAAGTAATATATGTATAGATCATTTCATTTCATATTTCACCCCGGCGCAAACAGTGTGGACCGCTGATGTGGAAAATATGTAGGTGTAGTACTGACCGAGCTGAAAAATGTACTTTGAAGGTGACGCTACTAAACAGAATTCAGTCATCATCAACTGCTACAGTATTTACGTTTTAATATACAATGTAAAAAAAAAAATCCAGTATAAAAGCTGTGATTATGACTAGTTGAATTGCCATATTGTACCATTGGAACAGATCTGACATTGAAAACGAGGAGTCTCTATGAATCTGTAACACTTCAAATATCATTAAGAAGAAGAAATGTCATCAAAGAAAATCATTCAAGCAAAAAAAAAAAAACCTATGAGCAGTAGTCACTCTGAAGATTCCCTTTCATCAGGAGTATTCTGCAGATTCAGGCCTCTACTCGTCTGAAACGCTTCTCTGAGAAGTGGTGAATCCACTACAGACTAAACCGTCTGCCCAGTTGTATGAAGAGAGGCATGTAAAAATAGAAGTTTGAATTATGTTTAATATGTTTCCCTCTCCAAGCTGTGCTTTTCAGGTGTTATTCATGGTAGGAAGGACATCATTTTGCCTCCAAGGCCATGTCCAAACTAATATAGATAAATCTACATGTGGGAAGTTTACAGGGAAGCAAAATGCTGGCAACGCAGGTTTAGAAGGTCAAAAAAATAAAAAAAAAAGAGGGGTCGCATTCATCCATATTAGTTTAGACATGGGTTGCACCTGTCAGCCCAATACAGAGCCTCTGCTTGTCGGGGGCAGGTAAAAAGTGACCCCTTACATCAGGTGAATTACAGTCTTCCAGTGAGGAACAAGGGAGTTTAACACCTCTTCAAGGTGGTTAAACATGCTGAGCAGCATTTTCTGCTCCCGTCGGTCCTGTTGTATAGACGGTGCCATGCCAGTCAGCACAACAGTCAACCAGTCGGTTCTTTGATTTAGCTTAGATCAGTGGGCTACAAAGGAATATGCAGCTGGGATTTGTCAGGGTAACTTCTTGTGTCTTCACTTTGATAAGGCATTGCAGCATCAAGACAACACTGGGTGCTAGTAGGTAGTAAAGAAAGCTGTCTCCATACTCCACTGCTCTTCTTACCCTTGAGGTTTTTTTCTCTTGTCAGACTTTATTTTGTTGCTTAGTTAGCATCCCGGTGACAAGCAGCGGTCTGTCTAGATGAGGATTTTGCTCATTACTACTTTATTGCTACTAATTAGTCATTGTGATAGGTATCTTAGATGTGTCTAACTCTTGAATCCCGCTCGCATATTAATGCTTAATCATCGCCGATGAGTCATTGTTTAAACTCTCATTAACATTTCAAGGGTTTTCTTGCTCATGGGTCTCAGCGCTGAGGAAGGACAGAAGGACACCGGGAGGGAAAAGGTGTCCGCAGACGACAAATCCATGTTCAATGTCCCTCACTTCAGACCGATACCAACAGATTTCTTTTTCTGTTTCTTGTCTACCCCCCCCCCCCCCACCACCACCACCACCACTTCCCAGCAGAATATCACATCCCTGTGCCCGTGTGCGTACATACTGCTCATCCACTGAAGATCACTTTGATGTATATTTCACCATTGTTGCAGGAAACAGATCGTTGGCTGCACAGTGCAGTGTCAAAAGTGAGTGCTGATGCACCACTGTGTGTGTGTGTGTGTGTGTGTGTATGTGCGCGTGGTGCGTGTCTGACTGCGTTTGCGCCCTCCTGTTTTCATTGATTCCTCTGGGAGCTGAACAGTGCTTATGCAAATGAGGTGGCATTTAAGCATATGCCCCAAACAATTACCTTGAAACAACTATTTAGCTGCACAAAAACACCGCCTGGTTCAGAGTGAGACACTTGGTTAGCTCCGAATATTAAGTCAGCATTTTTAAGGGGACGGAGGTGAGATGAGCCAACTGGTTTGCCATTTTGCGCGTCATTGTGCAAGTGGATCTAAACACAACACCCAGGAATCTAACCCCTAACACCTTTAATGATGACTGTAACGATAAGTGAAGTGGGGTCGGCATCAAAGAACTCGGAGGATGAGATCAAGCTGATAATAGCACCTTGATGTTTATGAGCCTCAACAAACAGCACAAAGAAAATGTGTTAAATGTGAGTTTGAGATTGGAAAAAAAAAAAAAGGTTTGCAATGCAATCTTAAAAGCAGCTACTGAGCTGCTGTTTTGCCACTGTTTTCAGAGTCAAGGCCCAAAATGCTGCAGTCACTCACATTCATAAAGTCTAATGTTATTCCACACTCACACGCGCACAAGTTCCAGCTCAGCCATTAAGGCCGTACCAGAGCCGTTTGAGTGAGCAGGTGAGTGCTGCTGAATGCTAAAGTCCTGTACGACTGGACCATTCCTGCTGACCGCTGCAAAGTGCTCCCACTGATCACTGCTAATGTCCTCCATCACAGTTTACCCTCAACACTCTGGAGAGAGTGTCTGCGCGCGAGTGTGTGTTGGGCAGAAAGGTGGATAATTGGGACAGATGGGTGAGACAGGATGAAAAGAAAGAGGAGGGAGAGGGGGGAGAATGAGACAGTTGGCATCGATTTTAACACTCTCTCAAGCCTTTATTGACATTTCATTTAGCTAATGAATTCATTAGTGCTTCATAGCATAATAACCTCTATTTGATAACCAGGAAGGTTCCCCAGAGGAAGACCGCTGTCTATACTCTGCTTGCTTCACTCTTTTCACACTTTTCCAAATTCATTCTCAGCATTCTCCATCCAGCCTCCACCCCCAACTCCACCTTTTCCTTTTTCTCTACCTTGCAATTTTTCTTGTTATTCATTTGTGTTACATTGTATAACTTGCAAATGACCTCGCTGTTTGAGGTATCGTAACCCCCTACTCTCTCAACAACAGCCCGGCATTCCCTTGGGGGCCGAGAAACAGATGCAAGATGTTTGAGCATATTCAATCTCTCTGCACCAATGGGAGACTTTAGGATTCGACTCGAACCTGCTGTCTTGCTTTGTGATGTTTAAGATGGGGTTGATTTTATGTCACTGAACACTGACTCATTCTGTGTCTCTCTGACTTGCTGTTTTTTGTTTTGTTTTTTTAGTCTGTCCTCTCTCGGAGCTTGGTAAACAGAACAGATATCTGCTTCCCTTATTGCCAAACAGATTTACTTTGCCAAAAGGAGCTCTCTGACTCTCTCTGACTTGTTATTAACAGTGTGTGGGGGGGGGGGGAGGCACATCGAAAGGGAACCCTGGGTTGCTTAAGTGGAAGTTTGAACTTCCACCCAAAAAAAGAAGTTTCTCTCACAGGGCAGATGTTTATGTGCATTCAGAAGCTTCCATTTAGACTCAAAACATCCATCAGCTGTTATGAAGGTGCTCTATGAATTGGAAATACTTGTTAATTTTCCTTTAGATCTGATGCCTGATAACTTCTGGAGCAAGATGCCTGGCTTGTATGGGTTCAGTATTGGACTATGTGAGCATATTGAGAGCAAGGATCACTTATACCAATTGGAGCATATTATTACGAGACGTACAAACATCTTAAAAGTGTGGATTCTGGCAGTGTACGCATGGTGCGGTTGACTCCCACGTTACTGTAGGCTTGTACATGCTGGCACACTGGCATAGCAGATGGCCAAGCTCTCATTTTGTATATTACCTGGGGACAGATGTTTGTCGGTGTGGTCATTAGTGATCACAGCTTCAGATAATCACCTGGAGACACACCAGCCCATAGACACACACTCCCACACACAATTAGCCAGTGTTTGATAATTATGGGATGTTTGATGAACCATCTGGAACACCAGCTCCGCATAGAAGCCGAAAGACAAAACAGAATGATATGCGCAGAAACCTTAAATTATAGTTATCAAAAGAGTATCAATGCCCAGGCCCTTAAAATAACAGGAAGAGTGAGAAGACAGGTGGGAGATGAGGAGATGAGAGCTCTTTTGTTGCACAGTCATTAGGATGTCATGTCTCATTCAGAGTTTGGGTTTTATCTCTTTTATTCCCCTGACGTGATTTTTCTCTCTGCAGTCTAAACTCTGCTCCCTCCACGTCTGCCATTTTCCTTTTTTTTTTTTGAAACTCTAATTTGCAACTACCTTCTGTCCCTCCCTCTTTCCCTTTCTCCAAGCCAATACCTCTGCTCTCATTCTCCTCTGCCGACTCACCTCCTATCTCCATCTCCTATTGCTTTTCATCTCATCTCTAAGGCCCCATTCATTTTTTAGCAGGTCAAGGGTTCATCTCTTTAGACCTTTGAATCGTGTGTGTGTGAGCGTGTGTGAATGAGGGAGGGTGTGTGTGTGTGTGTGTACAGTATACCTGTATAGGAGTCTCTGCGTGTGGGTGATGGGAGCAATATTGCAGTAGCAATATTGCAGAAAAATCCTTGAAGGAAGAGCAGAGAGGGTGCACATTATTTGATGGTCACTTTTTCTCTTCTTCAATAGCTTCCATTTTACTTGTGACTATACCTCTTCTTCAGCTGCTCTCCCTAGATTTTTTTTTTTCATATAGAAACCGGTGTAGTGTCATATTTACTGCTCCATCAAGCTGCTCATTTGCATGTGTCTGCATGCACTTGTACAGTAGGTGAGGGCACTACACATATTTGCACCTGGGTGTGCTTCGACCACTGACTTGAGGGCCAGGGTTAAGAGCAGCTCAGACAAATTAATTATCTCTCCTCTGACGGAGAGATGACTCACTGGAAGAGAAGCGGTGAAGCAGCACCTCCTGGATGAGCAGAAACCCTGGAATTACTCCCAGCTTAACAGGGACCAAGGGGCTCCTTCTGAATAAAGCAACTTGGATTTCTTTTGCAGCTTGAGCTTCGCATTGCTTTTTTTTTTTTTTTTTTTTTACTTTTCATGTGCATGAGGATGATTTATAAAAATAACTGCAACTGAAAGAAGTTGAGCAGGCACTTTGCATTTATAGATCAAAGTGGCAGAGGAATTTTAATGCATATGAACAAGTTTTACTTCCTGAATGCGTTGACATAAGATCAAGGCTTTCATGTTTTGCATTGCTGTGCCTTGGAAAGAATAGGCTTGCACTGGGTACACCCAGCACAGTCATCCAGATTGCTTGAAGTCACAGATGGAATTAAAAGAATTGAAAGGAGTTGAATAAGTGTCTCAAACTTATCTTATCTTATTTACTATTGCTCTGAGTGCTGCTATCCCTTTGGTACTGTAATCCTGGAATTTCCCCATTGTGGGACTAATAAAGGCTTATCTTATCTTATCTTAAATAAAGAGGCAATTAGCTTTTTGAGGGGTGATTTAGTGGTAGAACATTTGCCCCACAGCTGGGAGGTTGGGGGTTCACGTCCCAGCTGGGTCATGCCAAAGACTTTACCCAAATGGTACTTTGTGCCTTCTAGTGTGGTGCTCAGCATAATATAGACTGAGGGAAGGAAAGGTGGTTACCTAGCCATGGGGGGAGGCACAAACCAGTGTACTCCTAGTGCTGGTCCCATCCATCCATCCATCCATCCCTCCATCCATCTTCTTCCACTTAATCCTTTTCGGGTCACAGGGGGGCTGGAGCCTATCCCAGCATCTTTGAGCGAGAGGCAGGGTACACCCTGGACAGATCGCCAGTCCATCACAGGGCAACACAGAGAGACAGACAACCATTCACTCTCACCGTCAGACCTAAGGACAATTTAGAATCTCCAGTTTTGATGCCAATTAACCTAACTTGCATGTTTTTGGCATGTGGGAAGAAACCAGAGAAATCCTGGAGTAAACCCACGCAGACACGGGGAGAACATGCAAACTCCACACAGATCACTGTTGGTCGGGGGCTGGTCCCAAGCATGGGTAAATGAGGAGGGTTGTGTCAGGTAGGGCATCTGCTGTAAATTCCTTGTCAGATATAATACGGGATCATCACGATGTCAGATGATGATGAAATGATGATCCAGCGACCCCAAATAGTGAGCTGCCGAAAGAAAAGAGGCAATTCATTGTCAAAGCAGAAGATGGATATTGAATCTTTGACATGAAAAGTCTTGTATTAAGTTTTTTTTAAATATACATTTACAGAAAACTCAGTTTTCACATGTCCTGTCTGACATCTGACCACCTAGCATTAAAAAAGTCAGCGTTTGGGTTAGGGATTCAAAGAGCTATAAAGGGTCTTATTTAGCCATTACCTCTTTTTAAGATGTCCGTGTTCCTGTCAGTATTGCACAAATAGGGCAGGGAATAAAAATTATCACAACAAGACAAAAATGCAAGTAGCATTATCATAATATTGTGTGTATTCTCATGTGTGTTCAATCTGGTGTGCTCTCTCATGTTTATGTATCACTGCAGAGAGGACCCACTAGGACATTCAGACGGAGCGGGGTCGGTCATGCATCAGTAACAATGCATCAAATTATGTCAGATTTACCTCCACCAGCAGCCTGTGCCTGATGCAGGCACTAATAATTTATGCCGTTTGCTTCAACTAGTCTTCAAATCAGCAGTGATGGAGAAAACAACTCACTGCAATTATCATGAGCGGCAGCATTCCTGTGCTTAGCAGATTGGAGATGCCACTCGCTCAGCTTAGCCCTGTGAAGAAATGCCCTGGCCACGTGCCACCAGGATGGCAGAATCACAGTGGTCCGCACACAGCCTCCAGCTACCCGCCACCAGGCTTTGGCGAACTCCTTGGGCAGGGTACCTACTCACTCTGTCTCTTTCTGTCTGTGTGTTTGGCATGTTTGTGTTTCTGCGTTTTTGTAGGAGTGTGCTGTGGGGCCTTCTTACCCTTTGCTGTGAGGTATATTCTTACCCTGTGGTATGGGATTAGTTACAACAGTGAATGGGAAGACATGGACGCAGCAGGAGGAGGAGGATATTGGAGGGAGAGGAGAGAGAAAGGGAAACCCTGCAAAGATGCAAAGAAATGTGTGGGTGGCTTGTTTGTGTCTGAGTGTATGCATGCCTGCATGCCATGGGTACTCAGTTTCCCAAAGATTTCTCTTCCATAAAAGCCAGAGGCAAGAAGTAAGCACAAACTCTCTAAGATCTGCTTTTTTGCTTCTTTTTCATCACTTTCTCATTCTTTCTTTTTCTTATTCTTCTCTGTAAATGTCACACATGGATTTAAGCATGATTGGTTTGACTGAATATGCAAAACTTGTCTGAAGATGAAACTTATTCACTGCTAGCTCATTCAGACCAGAGAGTTTCTCATTCTGAGTATAATTTTGAACCGGCCAGTACGTTCAAACCCAAAGTAAATCAACCTGGAGCCTGAAAACTCGATTCTCAGTTGTAACCAGAAAATGGTTGGGTTTTTTTTCCTGGTGAACCTTAATGTAATTAATGCACTTGATAACCTTTTGAAATTAACTCTGTCCAGCACAACACACAAAATGTGCGCTGAACACTTAACCAGCAGTAGTTATTATCAGAGTATTACACCAAAATCTGTGACCCTTCAGAATCTATGGCTACAGAGGGCAGCAATCATCAGTGATGCTTTTATCAGTTATTATGCAGGTACATTATAAGGTATTTTGATGGCTAGAATGATCTCTGTTTTTCTGGCTCTGTGATGACAGAGTAACGTGAGAAGCATAGACGATTGCCACACCACACTATGAGAAGTTTAAACCAGCAGTTGTTCATGTCACTTAAAAACCATTTCAGCAACTAAACACTATATTTTTACTTCAGATGTTTTCAGAAACACTGGCATAATTTTAAGGTATCAGAAAAAAAAGTTTTCTTTTATTTCACAGTTTAAACTCTATGATAAGCCTGTCCCAAATTACAGGTATTTTCCAGTCCAGAGCGGCTATCTGAGGGCTGTAGATGAGCTTGGAGAGCTGTCAGTCATTGTCCATCACTTATCATTGTTTTCTTTTCTTTCTCGCAATCTGTGAGAGCCTGCCTTGTGCACTGATTCCAAGTATACTGGAATGAACACAGATTGGTTCACCACTATTTGAAGACTCCAAAACAAGGGAAGAGACAGACTTGAATCTGGCACTGAGCCTTCCAATCTAAAAATGCAGTGAGAGGTTCGAAGGTGTGGAACATATTGCTTTTTTTGTCTTTGGGTATCCTGGTGTTGCACCTGCTGAGTGCTAGCCATGAAGAGCACAATAAACTAAATTGTGCGTTCACAGCTTGAGTCAGTTTGTCCCTTCCAGGTAGGACAGAAAAGTATGTTTTTGCAAAAGGTCTGGGGGAAAAAGTGTGAGTCACACAGCTCACTGACACAAGCCAAAATCTATGAACTCTGCTTCTTTGGCTGTATGTGGCTTTGTGTGTTTGTGTTTATGTGCGAGCGTGTGAAAAAAATAGCAGCGTGTGATTTATGTAAATGAGTGTCATCGGCCGAGGAGGAGGCAGAATTCCCAGGCCTGATGAGTGGCTTAATGATTCATCAGCCTGGCTGAGGCAGGCATCAATAATGGAGTGACGGGAGTGGGTCATGCAGGTTTGCTCGCCCCTTGATTAAAGTGCTCCACAGCTAAACGCCTCACTTCCTCCCTCTTCTCACCCTACCTTCAGTGGGAATAAATGCAGAAATGTGCTGCACATGCACATTCCTACACACACACACGCACACACACACATAGATGCGCCTCCCTCCATCTCTTTCTGTACAGCTTAATGTCATCTTACCTCTCACATGCTTAATATGCCCTCATCCCCTCATCATCTCCTTGCTCTGTTTCTTTGGTCTTAATCCAATCATGGCCAGTGAAAGAGGGAGAGGAAGTGGTAGAGGAGGGAAAGAGAGAGATGGAGAAGGAAGAGGGGGAGATGATTTGTTCAGAAATGGAACTTTTCTCTCTGAAGATAAGGCAGGGACATAAATGCTCCTTCTTTCCCCTCCACACACAGAGTGGAAGGAGTCATTCTCCCTTTGTCTCTCGCTGTAAGCTGGATGTGGGTGTTGGTGTGACAGGACAAATCTCTATCTATTAGGAGACATAAACCTCTAAACCCTGAGCTACACAGCCATACATACTAATGTAGCCATACAGCAGGCTGGATTTGAAGCTAAGAATGATGACCAGGACACTGACCAAAAAAAAAAGAGATGTGGAGTGCAGGGAGATGGAAAGAGGCAGCAGGATGTTGAAAACAGAGCGAGCCCTGGCAGGATTTCAGTCCCTGGCCTGCGGTGGCTGTAAAATTTTATAACACGGAAAAGCCAGCTTTCACAAAGTTGGACTGATGGTGCACCATGGAATGAGTTCATGAGCCTTGCTGCATGCCCCAAACAGTTAATTTCAGCCTTCTGCTCTGTAGGATCATTAGCCATCCATGCACTCGTAATGTAATGCGCCACAGCAAAGATCACTCTCTCTTATTGGACACAGTTGTGTTTGTGCCCTGATCGCACAAAAGAAACACAAGAAATGAACATACACACATGGGTTGGCTCCCACCGCTGGAAAGCTTCAAAAACAATTTGCAGCCACAACAGTTTGAAAGAGAGCAATAGTTGGTGAATTACCCAACACCAGCAGCACATCGCTTACCGTTCATCTCTGACTTTCTGAGTTGGGAAGACTTAGCCAAGCATTAATATACTAGCATGTAATCTTCGATCATATTAATCCCCTTCTTTAAACCTGTCACTTCCCCAAACTGATTACCTTCATCTTCTTAGCCTGTCTTTCACTCTAATCTCCATCATCGTGAGCTGACAGATTACAGCCCCTGGTTTGATCTCTTTAACAGATCCTCTTTGAAGCAGTCAGTCAGCTGCCTTTGTGTGGACAGACAGGAGTGTGACAGACAGCACATGAGTGAGAAGTGCTTGATGCGTGTATGTGAGAGTGTGTGATAACTTAACACAGCTGTGTATCCATTTTTCACTGCTGGGTTTTCAATTGTGTCTGTAATTTAAATGTCAAGAGTGTATGGTCCATATAATTTCATTTTTTTTCCCCTGCCAGCTCAGAGAAAAAAGCATTTTTAATACTGGAGTTGACATTTAGGAAGAGAGGATAGAAGCCTGATAAGCATGCAAGGAATGACATGTTTTTAGTGCACAGGGGAGGGAAACCAACATAGTGTAAAAAAAAAAAAATAAGAGGACTCTTATATGTTATAAAAGCCTGTAATTGGGGGAAAAAGGCAAAGAAATGAGAGATGGAACAGTTGGAGTTGTGCCATGCAATCCTCTTCACCTCCTTAGAGCAGCTGTGGAGAAAGATTCAAAGAAGAAATCAGGAGTTTCCAAAAACAGACGGCACACACCCGCTCTATTTGAAATTGCACAAGTAAAGTTCAGTCCTCCCTGCATTTCACACAACCTCCTCTGTCCTCTTGTAATTGTTATATGATGTTCGCCTTGATGTGAAATGAAAGAAAAAGGAAAGGACATTTCTGTCCTTTGGAGAAACAAATGTAGGTCCTTGAAGAGCGGAATGAGCAAGGTGAGAGCCGTGGTGATCGTAAAAGTACATGAAAAGACACAGAGGAGACCGTGCTTTGCAGAAACACCGGGGTATTTTGAGAGTTTGCATCCAGTTTTTCATGCTTTTGTGTCCTTACAATAATCCCACGCAGCACAAATTGAATTTGCAAAATGTAGAAACCATGGGTTATGTTTGTTCAAGTGGTTTAAAATGCTTTAAGAGCATTTTAAAGCATTTCATATGCTTTGTGTGCATATGTGGGCTATACTGTCTGCCCAGGTGCGTTAGTTCAACTTGTAATGCACAAGCCAAAGGAGAAGTTCACATTGTATTCAGGAAGGCATGGACAGAGAAATTGAGAGAGGAGGGTGGGGACATTGAGAGGTGGACAGATTTTAAATGTGGGCACAGAATAGGAATGATCAATGGTGGAGCGCATGAATAACTCCGTGAAAACAAGGTAGCCCTGTTGAATAGAGAGGAGAAATAGAGAGAGACGGAGAGAATGGAGCGAGGGAGGGGTGGACATTTCAGCAGTGAGGCTCCTTGGCCTTGCATTGTGATGGACAGCGAATTAAATTTTGATTGCTTGCTGAGTGATCGTTTGGTTGGGCCTTGTGACGAATCATAGATTTATGACTACAGCGGGAGAGAGGTGCGATTTGTCGATGCTCTAGGCTCCTCACTGTAGCCACAGATAAAAGCAGTACGGTTATTTTGCAGCTCTTGAATAGTTCTTTCCGACCCCCCCCCCCCACACACACACACACTTCTTTTACATTTGGGTGAGACATGACTTAAAATAAGAAAAACACCTGCAGATGTGTTTAGAGTGGGTTTATATTTAGCTGACCATTTTATTAGCATTTATCAGTAGATGAAAAGAGCACTTAAATGTAACATTTGTTTAAGGCTGAAGTTGGTACTTGAAAACTGTGAATTCTGAGTCAAAACAACAATAGATGATCTTTGGCACAGCCTAGGGTCTCTCCCAGTCCTTCTTGGCTGCCCTTAGTTCACCCTCTGATACCCCTTCCTTCAGAGAAATCTGTTGCATGGAAGTAGGGGAACTCAACTGATTCTGATAAGCACAACCATTCAGCCAGGTAAGAAGAGCTGTGTCTATCAGAATCAACTGGGTTAGTCAATGGCTGGAACAAGTATGTGATAGGACTTTTACTCTTTGGACCTGGGATTACCTACCTCTGCTTCTCCCATCGCTTTATGCAGCTGAGGAGACCTCATCTGTAGAAGTCTGCAGGTTGCAATAGAAGCCATGACTTGACCTTGGAAATCAGTATTTCATTGTCTTGGAAGTGCTTGTCCTTCAAAAATTACTTAATGGTTGAAAAGAGGTGGAAGTCAGATGGCGCGAGGGCAGGATAGCAAGGAAGGTGAGGAAAGACTTCATAGCTGCAGGACTGTGTTCTATCTGGGCAACATGCCCAGTTGTTTTGCAGGAGGGGGACACGTTTGGTCAGCATGCCGCGCCTCTCGGTTTTGATGGCCTTCCACATTTTCTGCAGCAGTGAAGTGTAGTAAGTCCTGGTAATAATGGTACCCTTTGGTAGGAAATTCATCATCAGTACTCTATGCTGGTCCCAAAAGACTGTGAGCATGACCTTGCTTACTGAGGGTTCTACACGTGCCTTCTTCAGAGGTGGTGAGTCATGTTTCCATGCTGGGCTTTAGTGTCTGGATCATAGTGATAGACCCATGTTTCATCCAGTGGGATTACTTTGTTGAAGAAGTCCTCCTTGTTTTCTTGGCACGTGGCCAAAAAAGCCTGGGAGAAGGTGACTTGTTCCTTTTTCTAGAAGGATGTAGGCAACCGGGAATCCATTGTGCAGACAACTTCTGAATGTGCAAAATGTCTTGGAAGATTTTTCCACAGACACCACACTGATCTAAACATCTTGAGCTAGTTGGTGAACAATTAAGCAGCGATCCTCCAAACCGGTGGCATCCACTTGCCGGATGGTGTCTTCATCAATGGCGTGTTGTGATCACCTAGGAATGGGTGTCGTTTCCATTGATGTCCAACCACACTTGAGACGTCGATACCAGTCCTCGAATACATCATTTGATGGGGCATCCTCCCCATAAGTCTCTTTCATCTCATCAAACGTCTCCCATGGTGTGCAGCCTCTCAAGTACAGGAGCCTGATGAAAACTGCATTCAGCTGGCTCCATTATCACATCTTACTCTACCTTAGCACCTGTAAAATTGAAACTCTTAGGCGTTCAGAGCTTCAAATTACCATGCGACTTACAGAGATATGTATTATTATATGTGTGCAATGTGAGCCTCCTACAATAACTGGAAGTGGGTCAGACAAAATTGTTAATGAGCAGCCCGCAACAGGTTCCAAAAACCAACTTTAGCTTTAACATTTTATATATTTACATTTAAACAAAAATACTCAGTTTCCAGGGTTAAATCTTGCTGTTGCAGAAAATTTTATTTTACTTTATTTTATTAGGGTTCCAAGCAGGGCAGGTGCAGGAAATTTCTTCTTCAAAAAAAATGTCAGTCTGTTTTGATTTTATAGACCATTGAAGTTGTACAGTTCCTCTTTGGCCTGTATTTTTCTGATTTATCTTCTGATGCAGTAATCCAAACTTAATGAAACTTCACATTCACAATCGCAACTACTATATGTTCTTTAGAATCACAGCAAATTTCATGCAATTCTGTTCATGTGCCAAAAATCCATCCATCCATCCATCCATCTTCTACCGCTTTTCGGGAGGTCCGGGTCACGGAGGCAGCAGTTCAAGCAGAGAAGCCCAGACTTCCCTCTCCCCGGCCACCTGCTCCAGCTCTTCAGAGAGGATACCAAGGCGTTCCCAGACCAGCTGGGAGACATAGTCTCTCCACCGAGTCCTGGGTCTACTCCGGGGTCTCCTCCCAGTGGGACGTGCCTGAAACACCTCAAGCGGGAGGCGTCCAGGAGGCATCCTGATCAGATGCCTATACCACCTCAACTGACTCCTTTCAATGTGGAGGAGCAGCGGTTCTACTCTGAGCCTCTCCCGGATGACTGAGCTCCTCACCCTATCTCTGAGGGTGAGTCCAGCAATCCTACGGAGAAAGCTCATTTCAGCCACTTGTATCCGCGATCTTGTTCTTTCGGTCATTACCCAAAGCTCGTGACCATAGGTGAGAGTAGAAACGTAGATTGACTGGTAAATTGACAACTTTGCCTTAGAACTAAGCTCAGTCTTCACCACAACAGGCCAGTACAACGTCCGCATCACTGCAGATGCTGCTCCAATCCGTCTGTCAATCTCTCACTCCATTTTCCCCTCACTTGTGAACAAGACCCCAAGATACTTAAACTCCTCCACTTGGGGCAGGAGCCTGTCCCCAACCCAGATGCCAAAAATCAACTTTATGAAATATCTATCAGCCTTTGTGTCTTGTTAATGGAACATTTTGTGCAGAGAAAGCGAAAGCATTTTGAAGTGGTTAAAGCAATCATCTGGTATGCTGGAGAGCCAGGTTTGAATCTTCCGAAGTTTTATTTTTCTAAACAACAACTGAAGTGCAGCATACCTCCTGTGCATTTTAAAACCTAATGTGTAGCACAACTTGGGTTTTAAATACTGTTGCAAAACAGTTAAAAACCTTGAAGTGTTCAACTGCTTGGAACCCAATGATCGCCATTTGCTGCTTTAGTTTAGTTTAGTTTAGTTTAAAGAGCATGTGGCTCCAGACTTCCCAGATTTAAAGCATGACCCATTATAAAAGTAACCTTCCTCATTGCCGTCTAACATGTAGGACTGTCTTTCTTTAGATTCATTATTAAAGATGAGAGACATGTCAGTGATTCATTTGGAGCTGCTCCATCTGACACCCCAGAACATGCTGAATTTGTCAAACAATCAGGACTCATCCTTAGAGCAATAACGACAAGCAAACAGACTACATTTTCTAAAAAAAAAAACCCATCCTTTCTGCTCCCCACCAACGCTCTGTGTGGCCTCCAGCTGTACTCAGCATGTACAGCATATTCAGTCATGACTCAGCCTATTAGTTTATTTAGAGCCAGAAAGAAGCTATATTAGCTACTTTATCTTTTAGACCACCATCACCTAAAGCTGACTTCCTCTTGATTGTATGCCCCTTGACAACTAAAAACTTGAATGGCAAGTTGGCTGCCTGATTTGTTCACAGATGGTGATATCAAATACATGCCTTCTCCTTGATGTTATACAATGTATTATTTGTACATAGAGTGCTATGAACATGTATTTGCCCCCTTCCTGATGTCTTATATTCTTGCACATTTATCACACTTAAATGTTTCAGATCATCAAACAAATCAAATCCACCACCCCCCACTGGTCCATGATTCAACAATAACAAACAGACTGGGCAATAATGGAATCCATGGGAGAGTTCTAAGGTGAAAGCCACTGTTGACCAAAAACAACACAAAGGCTTGTCTCAACAGCCCTCCCCCCACCAAAAAAAAATAAAAATAAAAATCTTGATGATTCCCAAGACTTTTATTAAATGTTCTGTGGACTGACAAAAGAAAAGTTGAACTTTTTGGAAGGCATGCATTCTGAAGGCATGCATTCTGTTGCATCTGGTGTAAAACTATCAATCAAACTTTATTTGTATACCACTTTTCAAACATTAAATGCTGCACAAAGTACTTTGCATAGATAAAAGCAGTAGACAAATTTAAATACATATATTTGCACAATACATCCCATCCCTCCCAACCTTCACACACACACATACACACACACACACATACACTCACTCACACAAAACACACAAGCACATGCACCACTCCCCACTTCTCTCACACACATATAAAATAAAAGAGACATAGCTCGGCAGTGAGGTACCGCGTGAAGGAACACTATCCTGTGGAGCCCCCCACGCCAGAAGACTACACAACCCATGACAACAGGGCATGCCACCGAGGCCACTCTGGCCAGGACAGACTGGGGCCCACACCGCAACTGAAGGCAATGGCATAGAGCCCCCACCCACCCAAGCCAGAGCGACCCACGAGACCAACACCCCTGCAGATGGGCCAAGCAGCATGAGGGGCTCCAATGAGGAAAATACTGGAGCTAAAACATGTAAAATACAAAATGAAGCTAAGAACACATAAAACAAAGGGAACTAAAAACCCATACTTACAAACTAAGCTAAAAAACACATCAAAATTTAAAAAAAAAAACACATCAAAATGAAAGCACCATAGGTGCTGATGCCTCCATGTAGACAGACAGATACACAGAGTGAGTCACCACCATATGCCACTTGCATAGTGAGGTGTAATAAACTAAGAAAAGAATACATTAAACATAAACTTGAAAGCAGACCAGAAAAAATCACAATAACATTAAGTCAAAAATAATAAAGCAACTGAAAAGGTGGGGCATGACCATTCAATTCAGTTTTATTTGTATAGCGCCTAATCACCACAAAATTCATCTCAAGGCGCTAGATAGGTAAGGCAGGAATCATAGGTAATGCAGACAAAAGGCCAACAATCACCTATGAGCAAGCACTAGGCAACAGTGGGAAGGAGCAGTGCATTCATCAATTTCTCAGACAACACATAATCATACAAGTAGCGACCTTTGTATGACAGTTTATGATTTAGTTTCTATGGTACTAGTTCACATTCAGAGGGTAGCCTTGGTAGCATGGTACACACACAGTCTGTCTTTGATGGCACATTTACTGCTGGACCTTTCATACACCTTTGTTTACCACTGGGCCATGCAATCATTTTCATTTTCATAAATGGTACTCTCAATACCAGTCTCCGTTCTAAAGCATTCTAAAGCATTCAAACATGACAACTCAGGAGGCTCAGGATCTAGCTCCATACTATTAGCCTTAGCTTGAACTGGTAGTACACCTCTGCTCAGAGAACCCTGACAAGTATGACATATCCACTCTTTACCATCAGAAGAAACACAGGAATGCTTAGCATCTTTTGCATTAGCTCAGGGGATCAATCAATCAAACAAACTTTATTTATACAGCACTTTTCAAACATTAGATGCTGTGCAAAGTGCTTTACATAGATAAAAACAGCAGACACATTTAGTTACATATATTTAAGTGATACATCCCCACCCCTTCCAACCCTCCCATAAACATACCCACAAAACACACACACACACACACACACACGCACACACACACACACACACACACACACACACACACACACACACACACAGAGAGAGAGGCACATACAACCACCCCTACTTCTCTTACACACATATAAAATAAAAGAGACATCGCTAAGGTGTTTTTGTAACCCACATGATAAAACGGGCTACATATAAGACACTAAACATGCAAAACATCAAAGATAAAATAGTTAATTAAGATTAGTTACTCTTTTAAATTTTTGCTAAGCAAAAGATATCAATTATTGTGCTAAGAGGGAAAGAATATATTTTTATATCATTTTTGTTGCCGTTATTTGTCAAATGTGAAGTGGCACATTTTCACCCAATGAACAGTTCAGAATGTAGTTACAAGACTGGCTCGGTCAATCTGAGATGTTGCCTGCGGCAGTTAGTCCCACCCACCTGCTAGGAGAGTGGGTAACGCTGTTGTTGGGTCAGAGAGATGTTTGGATTTCAGCAGAAGAGTACATGATCATAGTGTACGTGAGCAGGAGTACATGATAAGAAACGGAGCGAGAGTGAAACAAAATAAACCTACAATATACTGAAGGTAAATTACTTTTACTAAACTGGTGACTTCTAAAAAATAACCCATAAGTGAGCTAAATCAGCTCAGTAGATACCGATTAGCACAAAATGTCACGGAGACCTTAGTCTCCGTTTGACTGTCGTCCGTCGTGAGGCTTCCCGATGGTTTTCTGCAGCTTGTTCTTTACTGCCTGAAGCCAAAAGAGGCTTGTGGTTTAGCTAGGCGCCTCCATTTCGGGCCAGCACCTCCATTTCGCGCCATGTGCAAAATCCCCAGAGAGATCAGTCAGCTTTTTTTTTTTTTTATGTGCCTTGATTCTACGATGATTGTCCAGTGTGATTCTGTCCTGTGAGGATCCACGCTTTGACCTTGATGGTGAGCCGTCCCAGTAGGCTTTAGAAAGAATCATCAAGATATCACTGGATGCTGGACCAGTTCTGCTGCACTCCTTGGTGTGGTAGGGCCAGTATCTGCAGACGCCTTCACACTCAGCCCATTACACAAATTCCCTTTTCCCCGAACATCACACACACATTTCCCCTTTTTCCATTGGACTCTGGACACTACTGACATTTTTTTCCCTTTTTTCTTTTCCTGGAAACTGTGGACTTATTTTTGTGTTTTTGACTGTTTCTAATATTTTGGAATTTTTTCAACTACTGATGGCTAATGGCTAAAATTGTATACTGGTGCTGAAGTGCAGGGTATCCTCCCTGTCTGAAAGGTGTTTGTTACTGATTTGTACGGTGAACTGTGAACTTAGAACTGAATTAGATAACTTGAATTTAACCACTTGCACTCCGTTGTTCTGCGGGCGGGCAAGTCTCTGCGTCCTAGGGCGCACGAGGGCGCACGAGAGCGCACTCGTGCGCGCTTGGACGCATGACGCATGATGGTGGTGATGTAGGTGGTGTGGCCTCCAAGCGCCACTGAAAAAAAAGCTGCAGTCACAGCCGCGAACAGATTAGTTCATCTGATTGACCTCTCATTCGACTAATAAGAACCTTGAATTGGGTTTCTGAAACCTTGAAGAGCCAATGAATGAAAACCTAGGAAGGAGGACCCGCCTACTTTGAATGCACGAGCCAATTGAAGCACAGAAATTTGGGCTGGTGAAGAGAGATTTACTGCTGCAGCAGATGAAAACAAAGGAAGCTGGACGAACCTGCTACAGACCCAGGCTCACCCAGCAGCATGGAGACCACCCACAAGTGGGACCTGCACTCATTCCAGCAGAATAGACGTTTAGGATTCTCTTCCGTCATCATAGACCGACGGAGGCCGACGACAAAAGTTGTAAATCATTCGCCAAAACGGCAATAATGGAATTATGTTTTGATCGGGATCCACGAGCGGAGCAGCGTCGCGTTCGTCTGACAATGGGGAAGAGATGTTCACCACAACTCTGCTGCTTTGAAGAGGTAAGGTGTTATAAGCTAAATTATTATTTATCCCTGAAAACTGTAATCCAAAAATGACTTTTGACCGATCGGTAAATTAAAACTGTACTGTGCACGAAGTACGAAGTGCGTGCGCCGCGATAAACGGTTCATTTGCCATGTTCAGACCGTGAACGCCCCCCCCCGCGCTGCAGAAGAGGAGCGGGGGGGGGGCGTTCACGGTCCGAACGCCCCCCGGTCCGCGGGGGGAAGCATATGAGTCTATTCCATCATGTAGCGATGGCCCTCTTCTGTAGCGAGGGGGGGGGGGCGTTCACGGTCCGTTCACGGTCCCCCCCCCCCTACACACACACACAGTAGCGAGGGGGGGGGGGGAGCCGCTGTGAAAACATGCAAGGAGTGTAATCCGTCATGTAGCGAGGGCCGAACTCGGTCCTTGGTAGCAGGGGGGGAGACGACCCCCCGCCCACACACACACACACACAGACACAGCCCTGAGTGTGACCTTTCATTAGAGCCTAAAATGAAGATTCTACATTGAATTATTCAAAAGTTACAGACGTTTTTCCAAACTGTGCCATTTGGCACAATTTGGCACAGTTCCAAAACGCCTGGGAACAGCCTGAGAACAAAGCTGTGTAAAATATTCATTTTTTGTGGTATTGTTACCAAATTTGGATCTCAGCTGGATAACACTTGGTTCTACATTTCTGTTGCATTTTCCAGCCGGATCGGACAGCTGTGTGTTATTTACAAGCATTTGTATCCAAAAAAAACACTGTGTCCAATTTTTTTTTCTTCAAGTTCAGTATGTTTAGATGACTGTAACTCAGTGGCCGGAGCACGTAGAGAGATTATGTTTTTTTTGCCAAAAAATTCAAAGTGTTTTCTTTTAAATGAGACCAACCCCATGAAGATGCTGCAAAGGGTTGAAGAACAGCTTTCGATTTACTTTGGGCACATTATTTTTTGGCATTTTTAGGAAAATTGCCCGGAGTGCAAGAGGTTAAGTTACACTGCAAACTGAGGTAACAAGGGTGCACCCGAGATCAAATTTGTCTCAGCTGAGATTAGAAGTGAAACAAAGGTACAATTTTTGGTTTGGTTTTGACCATTCATTTGGTGGATGCTATATCCATTTTCAGTTGTTGTGTTGTAAATGTCTTTTTATTTTATTTCTCATTTTTTACTAAAGCCGGCAATTATTCAACTTTATATTGCAGCCTCCAAGTCTCATTTGAATGCTCCACTTTGCTCCAGCAGCCGAACCTACTGGTCCAACTGAGTAACTTGTATTGGCTAATCACTTATTTATTTTGAGTGACACAAGTTATACACACAAGTTACATACCCATGATTGTTAATATATGCTACAGGTGTTTTTACCGAATACAGGGTTACACAAAATGGTGAGCCAGCCAGGAGCATTGTTGAGCATTTAATGACAAATTTATTTTGCTTTTTTCAGGCAAATTGCTAAGTTAAATCAGATATCCTAAACTAAGTCTGAAAAAATGGAAATAGTGACACACGAATCAGTTAAAGTTCCCTCCTCTGTAGTCATCAGTGGGTTAACAGAGACTGAAAGTAATGAAGAAGTAGCTTCTTACCTGCAGAAATATGGTTCGATCAATTGCTACTTGTGCATAGATGATCCCAAATCAGGTTTTCACAAGCACATGATAGTTGAGTTCACCCAGGACACTGCCATGCAAGTGTTAGAATCCTTGTTGCCACTTAAACTTCAAAGTCCCATCCAGACTGGCACTATGTATGATGTGAAGAGCTTAGCAAGTGTTTATACGCTAGATGCTCGTAACAAAGCTCCCAAAACCTACATGGAACAGCTATGTGAAATTGCCAGACTCAGTGGAGATCCTGTAGAGCAGGTGTTGAAAGAGGAGCTGGCAAATCTTGCTCTGGCTACACCCAAAAACCCCTCTCTTGAAGTTTTGCAAGAATCCCCCATTGAGCAGAACTCACTTCCTCAAATGAAACCACTTGAACAGGGAGATGTTCTGCCTTCTTGAGATCCTTCTTTTGTTGACTTACCTGATCACACAACATTGAAATCTTCCCTCGAAACAGTTCAGCTTCAAACTTCTGAAACCTTAAACAAAAACCTGATTGATCTCACTCCATCACCAGCTCCACGAGTCATGCTTAGCAGCACTACTCAGTCCTTGATTGACATAAATCCATCCTCTGTTCAGAGAGTGGTGGTTGAGCATGTTGTGCGCAGTACAGAAAGTCCACCGCACACAGCTACACCTGGTAGGCTTTGAGTCTTTTCAGGTTCAGGTACAGATTATGATACATGGCGCACTAGTATTGAACTCCTTATGAGAGACCCTTCTGTTTCTGACTTGCACTGCGCTCATCGCATACTTGACAGTCTTCTTCCTCCTGCAGCTGAAATGACTAAACGTCTCGGCCCATAAGTTAACCCTTCTGCCTACTTTCAACTGCTTGACTCCGCCCAAGCAGAGGCGTTAACGTTCAAATGTTTCCATAAATCAGCACCCGAGCCACTTGCTGGTTTCGTCCAAAGACAGGACAGCAGCAGAGCCACCAGGAGTTCTGTTAACAATAACTGTAAAATATTCCACCGCAGAACCACATTTGGACAAACAGCTTTCTCTATAAAGGGCAGTCACATCTGGAACACAATGCCAAATGAAATTAAAATAATAACGGACTTTAAAACATTCACTAAAAATGTTAAAAACTGGCTGAAAAATAAACAAGAATGTACTCATGTATGAATTATTTGTCTGCAAAGTGAGAGTGAATGAAGGGAAGGAATAAATGTGTTTGTTTATAGTGAGTGACGGAGGGAGGAAGGCCTGAAATAGGCAAATGTGAGTTATGTTATATGTGTTAAATGTGAGTCAGGCTGTTATATTTGTGTATTTATAATATTTATAATATTTATAATTGTGTATATATAATTTTTCTGCATTGATGTATGTGGTTATTGTGTATATTTTTTATCTTGATTCTTTTTTCTAAAGCCCATCCAGGGACAAGAGTTGCAAATTAGCTAATAGCTATACACTCTATGTGCAACACATCAGATTGATTGTCTTTGATTAATTGTCTATGTTTATTGCACTGTCCCTGTCAAATAAACTAATCTACTACTGCCCATGGAACAGTTGAAGACGGCAATGAGCTTTATGCTAGATTCATGAACACACTCCAGAATGACGGTGAGAAGCCATCAGCCTATCTGCAGAGATTACATGCTGTACGTATGACTATGAGACATGGTGGTGTCTCCCCCAGTGACTTTGACCAGCAGCTGCTGAAGCAGTTCTGCCATGGCTGCTGGGAAAATGCCTTAATAATTGACCTCCAACTTGAACAGAAAAAAGAAAACCCACCACCCTTTGCAGAGTTATTAATTCTGCTAAGAACAGAAGAGGATAAGTGGGCTGCAAAAATTAGCCATATGAAACAACATTTAGGCATTGTCAAGCCTGCTACTGTAGTAGTATCAGCAAGCAGTGTGTCATTCCACAACTGTATGCTGCACATGCCACTATGGATCCAGTACACAATACTGAAATCGAGACATTGAAAAGCCAAATAGCTGACCTCAGTGCTCAGCTTAGTAGCATAGCAGCTGAGAAACACCAGTTGAAACAACCTAAACAGTACAACGCTAAATCGTTTGTTTCTAGTGCCAAAGCTGAAGCTCATCATGCAAGAAAGAAAGCAGCATGTCAGCAGACCCCAACAGCCAGTGTTAGCAGCAAACCACGCCATTGGTACTGCTTTCAGTGTGGGGAAGATGGTCATGTTGTCTCAGCTTGTAGTAATGATCCCAATCCTTCTCTCATTGCAGCTAAGAAAAAACAGCTCAGAGAAAGACAAGCTGCTTGGGAAGTCTCTAATGTTTCCAGAGGTGAGACACATATTAAACTGATACCTGCTCCCACAGCGGGACATATGGAAGCAACTTCTGGTAAACTTGGTCCCAAAACTAAGAAAACTGCCTTAAAGAGAATACAGAGTAAACAGTGTTCCATCAAACCCCCAAGAGGCCTTGTAGGAACCAAAACTACCACTCAAGTAGTTATTGCAGGAAAAATCACTGTCTTTTAGATACAGGGTCCCAGGTGACCACTGTACCTCAATCCTTTTATAAGCAACACCTTTCAGATTTGACCATTCATCCTCTCCAAAACATTCTTGATGTGGAGGGTGCCAATGGCCAATCAGTCCCTTATTTGGGATACATTGAGCTCTCAATCACTTTTCCTAAAGACTTCGTAGGGTCTGAAATTGAAGTCCAAACGTTGGCCCTTGTCATTCCCCCCTCTTCGCTCTGCAGCAAATGAGCAGGTGCTTATAGGCACCAATACTCTTGATATTCTTTATGCTGACCTTCAGGCTGACCCCAAATTCTCTACTTTTCAGCCATCATCCTATGGCTACCAAGCTGTGCTCAAAGTCCTTGAAATGCACCAGACCACCTCTAGCAGCAGTAATCTTGGCTTTGCAAAGTTGACCGGACAGGTGCCTGAAGTTGTCTCTGCAGGACAAACTGTCGTTCTTGAAGGTTTGGTCAACATCTCCAAAGCTTCTGTAGAGAAAGATGTTATCACTGAACAGCCTTCAGCCTTTGCCCAGTGGTCTTTGGAAAGTCTCTAGCTTGAGTAGCTTGCCCAGAAAACAACCTTGCCACTTGCCTGTTGTGCTGAAAAATGAAACAGAGCATGACATCGTCATACCACCCAAGACGATATTGGCTGACATTAATGCTGTTGAGTGAGTACTGCACAAAGAGCAAATCCTTAAAGAGCCCAACATCCCTGACATGCAGGTTAAGTCCACTCAACTAGCAAAGCTGAACTTTAATTTCGAAGACTCACCCCTGTCTTCTGAATGGAAAGAACGAGTAACAAATCTGTTGAACTCCATGTCAAATGTGTTTTCACATCATGACCTTGATTTTGGACATACAGATAAAGTCAAACATCATATCAAGTTGAGTGATGAGACTCCATTCAAACATAGACCGCATCCAATACATTCTCATGATTTGGACACTGTGCAAAAACATCTCCAAGAGCTCCTTGATGCTGGTGTTATACAAGAATCAGAATCCCCCTTTGCTTCTCCTGTCGTTGTTGTTAGGAAGAAGGATGGCTCTGTTCATCTCTGTATACACTTCAGAAAACTAAACCTTCAGACCATCAAAGACGCCAATGCTCTTCCGAAGTTGGAGGAGACATTCTCTGCCCTAGCTAGGTCAAAGTAGTTCTCCGTTTTGGACCTCAAATCGGGGTACTGTCAGATTGAAATGGAGGAATCAGACAAACATAAGACCGCCTTTTTCTGTCCACTGGGGTTTTGGGAATTCAACAGGATGCCCCAGGGAATTACAAATGCACCCTCAACCTTCCAACTCCTCATGGAGAGGTGTGTGGGAGAGATGAACCTGAAAGAGGTTTTAGTGTTCATTGACGACCTAATCATTTTCTCATCTTCCTTAGAAGAGCACGAGCAGTGTCTGAAACATGTCTTGCAATGACTGAGAGAATTTGGCTTGAAATTGGCTCCAGAAAAATGCAAATTTTTCCAGACCTCTGTGAAATATCTGAGCCATGTAGTTTCAGAGAAGGGTGTAGAAACTGATCCAGATAAAGTAAAGGCCCTAAAAACTTGGCCTATCCCCACCAACCTGAAAGAGCTCCAGTCCTTTCTAGGTTTTGCAGGATATTACCGCAGGTTCATTCGATGGTATTCTCACATAGTAAAGCCACTAAACAAACTTACTTCTGGTTATCCACCCCCTCGAAAAGGCAACAAAAGGGCCAAACAGGGCATAAACAAAGACCATTATCATCCAAAAGAGCCTTTTGGTCAAAGGTGGACCCCACAGTGTCATCAGGCTTTTGACCTGATAATTGAAAAATTGACATCAGCTCCAGTGCTAGGCTTTGCAGACCCCCAGCTCCCATACATCCTACATACACATGCAAGCACCATCGGTTTAGGGACTGCACTGTATCAGGTCCAGGAAGGGCAACCCAGAGTCATAGCTTTTGCAAGTTGAGGGCTCTCTAAGAGTAAAAGAAAGTACCCTGCGCATAAGCTAGAATTCTTAGCTCTTAATTGTTTGACTGTGTCTGTCACCAAATTGCGACATAACCCCTAGTGGTCAAGAGTGGTAAATATTTTTTGTCAATAAAGTAGTTCAGATTTCTAAGGCTATAACTTGAAAGTAGTAAGAGATAATGGCTTACTGTCAATTAGAAAGATGTAAAATATGATCCAAAGTTTCAGATAGGAATAAATTTACACATCTAATTTGCACAGTGTAATGGCAGCTCTTTAAATTCCATAACTCCGTCAAAACTGGACTTTGGCCATATATACACAAAGAATGGTTTAGTCTTTTGACACCGTTTTTTGTACAGAGGTACCTCATCATCTTATCTTCAAAGTATATGAACAAGAAATCAGTACAATATTAAAAAAAACACAGAAATAAGTCACTTACCGGTGGCTAACGGGACTCGCTCGCTGCCGTGGTCGCTGTGTTTTCAACCATCGTGGTCGTTATTTTGCGTTCTGTTGGTCATTTACGCTCTCTACCACATCTACAAAGTCTTATGATTATCCTACATAAATTTTGGTTGTATCCCGCGGCTATTTTCCGTGTACAAAGCCATCTAAGTGATGGTAACAATGACCAATCGTGGCCATATTAGCTTTCTGAGCTAAAAGAAGGAAATACAGGAAAAGGAAATGAGGAGTTCTTCTTCTTTGGTGTATTACATGTCATCCATTGAGTCCTCCAGCACATGTCTGCCACCTTCTGAAACTGGCGGATCAGTACAAATCAGTACAAATCCCCAATGCAGCCGGCGATGTCAGAGTGAAATGACAGGCGCAGTGCCGTGCTCTGCCACTAGGGGCACGCAAATTCTCACACTCAAAGGGTTAAGTGGGCCGTCACCGAAAAGTTTTCTGATTACCTTTACGGCACAGACTTTACAGTGGTAACTGACAGCAACCCACTAACTTACCTTTTAACACCAGCAAAACTGGATGCAACAGATTATAGGTGGCTGTCCAGTCTTTCCACTTACTCTTTTAACCTTCAGTACAGAGCTGGCAAGCAAAACTTGGACGCTGATGCTTTATTTCGCCGCTCTCATGGTCCACCAAAAGATGACCATGCATCGCTAAAAGAGAGCAAGAGAATTCGACAATTTGCTCTTTACCACCTGAGTGATTCTGAAAATCCACATATTGTTCCCCAAGATGCGATCAAAGCCATTTGTGACCGCCTTATTGTCACCACTGATGCAGAAATCAGTGATGCATCTCACAATTCTGGATTAACATTGGTTGAGTCCCTTGCTTATCAGTCCACAGCAATCCCAGACTCCTATCAGGAGGAGCAAGTAGATGGTTTCCCTCTTATACCATCAGTTTCTGAAGAAGAACTGCAACAGAAGCAGAGTTTTGATCCTGCAGTAAACCAATTGACTTTACAGATCGAGACTGGTCAAACCCCACCACCTAGCCTCAAAGCAGAGTTTCCTGAGCTTCCCTTACTCTTGTGTGAGCTCAACAAGTTGGAGCTCTGCAATGGTGTGCTGGAAAGACGACAACAAGATGGACCCAGTATCACTTTCCAGTTACTGCTCCCAAAGGAGCTAAGAGCAGTTGGATTCCAGAGCCTACACAGCAGCATGGGACACATGGGAGTCGAGCGAACAGTAGACCTGAGGAGAGCCAGATTTTATTGACCAAGAATGTTGGTGACAGTTGAAAACATGATTAAGACCTCTCAGCAATGTGTTCGCCGAAAAACGCCTCCTGAGCTAGCCGCTCCACTAGTGAATATCAAGACCTGCAGACCTCTTGAACTTGTCTGCATGGATTTCTTATCCTTGTAATCTGATCGGTCAAACACAAAAGATATACTAGCCATCACTGGTCATTTCACTCAGTATGCGGTAGCTGTACCAACTCCCAACCAACGAGCATGCACAGTTGCAAAGCGCCTGTGGGAAAACCTCATTATGCATTATGGTTTTCCCGAGAGATTACATAGTGACCAAGGCCCTGATTTCCAATCAGCCACCATCAAAGAACTCTGTGAGCTCACTGGTATAAAGAAGGTACGCACAACCCCATACCATCCCAGAGGCAACCCAGTCGAGCGATTCAACCGTACACTCCTTCAAATGCTTGGTATATACTGAATCAGTCTGACAAACTTCACTGGAAAGATTTTGTAAAGCCCCTTGTGCAGGCATATAATTGCACAAAAAATGATGTGACTGGATTTTCCCCTTACGAACTGATGTTTGGGAGACAACCAACAAGCCAACCCATTCCCAGTATGTCAGTAATTTAAAAAGTCACCTTGAAGAAAAGTACAGCGTTGCTACCACCAATGCTACAAAGAATGCTGATCGCAACAAGGTTTGATTTGATAAGCGCATTGTGGAATCAAGCTTGGCAAAAGGTGATCGAGTACTTGTCCATAATGTGAAGTTGCGTGGAAGGCACAAGTTAGCCAACAAGTGGAAGGATGATGTTTATGTGGTCCTCAAGCAAGCTGGTGACATGCCTGTCTACACAGTGAAGCCTGAAGGGAAGGATGGGCCTGTACACACACTCCATTGCAATCTGCTTCTACCTTGTGGCTTTCCACCTGAAACCACAACAACCGAGCCTGCCAAGCAGCCACAGGTCAAAAGACCCAGAGCACATCAGTCCCCAATCACTGAGAGTGAGGAGGAAGGTGACTCAGACACTGAAATGGTGCCTATTTGGACAGTTACCCCTTCACAATTTTTGGCACCTCCAGTATTTGTCACTGTCCATGAGACTCACAAGTTGAGGGATCTTCCTTGTGCAATCAGTCCATCAACTGAACTTGACATGTCAACTGCCCTTGCTCTTCCTGTTCTTCTTGCAGTTGAAGTCTCCTCAGAAGACAGGAAAGAGACATCTGTGCAGAGTTTACCAGATTCAGTCATCCCACCTGAATGAGACAATTTACCTAATGAAAGAATTCTACCCAAACAAGACAACTTACCTGAACACGACTCCATGCTTGGATGTGAACAACCTGACAATCCTCTTCAGAGCACTGTTCCACAATCCCCTGAAGAACTACCCCCACTGGAAATGAAACATGTCCAGTATCACCAGATGTGGGCAGGCAAGGAGAGGAGGTAGCAGAAAGGCTTGTACCTGTGACTGAGCAGCCTAGATCCAGAGAAACACAGGATGATATGCCTCAAACTACTGAACCCCTTTTTCGCCGTTCTCAAAGGCAGCGTGAAAAGTCTGAAAGACTTCAGTACTCAAGACTAGGCAATCCCTTATTAATAGTAGTGAACTCCCTTTTCCAAGGCCTTAGTGAGGCTTTTGCAAGTTCCATGCATGATAATGAAGGCATAGAATGGCCACTATATCAGAGAATTGAGAGGGGAGAATGTAAAAGGGGAGAATGTAACCTACATGATAAAACGGGCTACATATAAGACACTAAACATGCAGAACATCAAAGATAAAATAGTTAATTCAAATTTGTTACTCTTTTAAATTTTTGCTAAGTGAAAGACATCAATTATTGCTCTAAGAGGGAAAGAATATATTTTTATATCATTTTTGTTGCCGTTATTTGTCAAATGTGAAGTGGCACCCGCCCACCTGCTAGGAGAGTGGGTAACGCTGTTGTTGGGTCAGAGAGACATTTGGATTTCAGCAGGAGAGTACATGATCATAGTGTACGCGAGTGGGAGTACACAACAAGAAGCGGAGCGAGAGTGAAACAAAATAAACCTACAATATACTGAAGGTAAATTACTTTTACTAAAGTGGTGACTTGTAAAAAGTAACCCATAAGTGAGCTAAATCAGCTCTGTAGATACCGATTAGCACAAAATGCTAAGCTAAGTCTCCATTTGACTGTCGTCCCTCGTGTAGCTGAAGGGGTGAGGCTTCCCGGTGGTTTTCTCCAGCTTGTTCTTTACTGCCTGAAGCCAAAAGAGGCCGGTGGTTTAGCTGGGCACCTCCATTTCACGCCAGTGCCTCCATTTCGCACCATGTGCAAACCCCCCCCAGGGGAATCAGTCGGAGTTTTTTTGTTTTTTGTTTTTAATGTGCCTTGATTCTACGATGATTGTCCGGCATGATTCTGTCCTGTGAGGATCCACGCTTTGACCTTGATGATGAGCCGTCCGAATAGGATCTAGAAAGAATCATCAAGATATCACTGGATGCTGGACCAGTTCTGCTGCACTCCGTGGTGTAGTAGGGCCAGTATCTGCAGACGCCTTCACACTCAGCCCATTACACAAATTCCCTTTCCCCCCAACATCACACACACATTTCCCCTTTTTCCCTTGGACTCTGGACACTACTGACAATTTTTTTTTCCTTTTTTTCTTTTCCTGGGAGATGTGGACTTATTTTTGTGTTTTTGACTGTAATATTTTCGACTTATTTCAACTACTGATGGCTTTTTTAGCCAAATTTCCAAAACCATGACTACTCAGAGTTGGGACCAGGAAGCAGAGTCGCAGTCTTACACGCCTCTCTGCAGCTCCTCTTTATCCGCCACCCCTCAGCTTAGGCCCTGTCTTCCCCATCAGAGAATCGTTGTCTGCTCCCTCCAAAGTGAATAAAAATATAATGCATAAGTATCCCAAAGTGATAAAGCAAAACATTGGTAAAACTCAAATTAAACATAAAGCCTCTAAATTGAATGATTTGGCCTCTGTTCCTCCTCATAATTTAAAAATTAAATGTGGTTTATTAAATATTAGGTCTCTAACTCCCAAGTCTCTGTTAGTCCATGATCTGTTAATTGATCATCAGATTGATTTAATTTCCCTTACAGAGACTTGGTTAGGGTAAGAGGATTATGTTGGTTTAAATGAATCAACTCCCTCTGGTTATTTAAACTGTCAAAATCCCAGAAGTTCTGGTCGTGGAGGAGGAGTAGCAACAATTTACCATTCCAAATTACTAGTTAATGTAAAGCAAAAAACATGTTATAATTCCTTTGAGGGCCTGGTCCTCAGTACTGGGCACTTTAGCAATTTTAGGTTAAACCCAATTTTATTTGCCATAGTTTATCGTCCCCCATCAACCTACTCAGAATTTTTATCCGAATTTGCTGATTTCTTAGCTGATTTAGTGCTGAAATCTGATAGAATAATTATAGTAGGGGACTTTAATATACATGTGGATGTAGATAGTGACTGCCTTAATGTGGCTTTTAATTCAATATTAGACTCGATTGGGTTTTCTCAGAAAGTAGGAAATTCTACTCATTACCTCCACCATACATTGGACCTTGTTCTGACATATGGCATAGAAATAGAAAATCTTGTAGTGTCTCCTCATAACCCTGTACTGTCAGACCATTGTCTGTTAACCTTTGATTTTACTATTTCTGACTATTTGGCTCCTAAAGAAAAATATTATCACAGTAGATGCCTCTCAGATGATGCTGTTTCCAAATTTATGCAGATTGTTTCCTCTATGCCATGTGTCAACACAACGGAAATAAGCTATAGACAGCTTGCTCCTTCTGTAATTGATAACATGGTGGATAGTGTTTCAGCTTCTCTGCATCAGGCTCTAGACTTGGTGGCCCCCTTAAAAAAGAAAAAGTCTAATCAGAGATTTCTAACTCCTTGGTTCAACACAGAAACTCGTAGCTTAAAACAGAAGACTCGTCAATTAGAAAGAAAATGGCGCTCTACTAATTTAGATGAAATCTATTTAGCTTGGAGAAATCATCTTTTAATTTATAAAAAATCTCTTAGAAAAGCTAGAACGAGTTATTACTCTGCATTAATAGAAGAGAACAAGAATAATCCCAGGTTTCTTTTCAGTACTGTAGCCAGGTTGACAAAGAGTCAGGACTCTGTCAATCCTAGCATCCCCTTAGAGCTTACTAGTCAGGACTTTATGAACTTTTTCAATAATAAAATTTCATCCATCAGAGATAAAATCAATCAGATTCTTCCCACAGTTAACTTAAATACTGTAACTACTACAACTCCTTCTATTGATGTCTGTCTTGATGAGTTTACTCCAATCGACCTTTGTGAGTTAGACAAAATAGTTTCCTCATCCAAACCTTCAACTTGTCTTTTAGACCCTATTCCTACCAGGTTATTTAAAGAAGTCTTCCCACTTATTGGTAGCTTTATTCTTCATATAATCAATTCTTCATTAACTTTAGGCCATGTACCGCAGGCTTTTAAAACGGCTGTAATTAAACCCTTACTCAAAAAGCCAACGCTAGATCCAGGAGCTTTAGCTAACTATAGACCAATCTCTAATCTCCCTTTCATTTCAAAAATCTTAGAAAGAGTTGTTGCTACGCAATTATTTGACCACCTGCAGGGAAATGGTTTACTTGAAGAGTTTCAATCTGGGTTTAGAATCCATCATAATACTGAAACAGCCTTAGCGAAGGTCACTAACGACCTCCTCATTGCATCTGATAATGGACTAGTTTCTGTACTTGTCCTTTTGGATCTTAGTGCAGCTTTTGATACCATTGATCATAATATTCTACTTGATAGATTAGAACACTATGTTGGACTTAATGGAACTTCGTTGCAGTGGTTTAGATCTTATTTATCTGATAGGTTCCAGTTTGTTCATGTAAATGATGAGTTTTCTTTCAGCTCAAAGCTTAGTCATGGAGTTCCACAGGGATCTGTGCTAGGCCCTACTCTTTTTAGTTTATATATGCTTCCGTTAGGCAACATTATTAGAAAGCACTGTATACATTTTCATTGTTATGCAGATGACACACAATTATACCTGTCAATGAAGCCAGATGATACTAATCAATTAGCCAAGTTAGAAGCCTGTCTTAAGGAAATCAAAGCTTGGATGACTTGTAATTTCCTGCTATTAAATTCAGATAAGACTGAAGTCATTCTTGTTGGTCCAAAAAACCTTAGAAATTCCTTTCCAAATCAAACTTTCAGTTTGGATGCAGTTACTCTTCCTCTTAATAGCTCTGTGAGGAACCTTGGAGTTATTTTTGATCAGGATTTCTCCTTCAATTCACATATTAAATTTGTTTCTAAGACTGCCTTCTATCATTTGCGTAATATTGCCAAGATTAGGAGCATCTTGTCTCAGAGTGATGCTGAGAAGCTGATCTATGCTTTTGTTAGCTCGAGATTAGATTATTGTAATTCTTTATTATCAGGCTGTCCTAAAACATCTTTAAAAAGTCTTCAGCTGATCCAAAATGCTGCAGCAAGAGTTTTAACAGGTACTAGAAAGAGAGATCATATCTCTCCGGTTCTGGCCTCCCTTCATTGGCTTCCCATAGAGTTTAGAATTAAGTTTAAAATCCTTCTTCTTACTTACAAAGCTCTAAACAATCAGGCTCCTTTTTATTTAAAAGATCTGATACTACCGTATCATCCTAACAGAGCACTACGCTCCCAAAATGCAGGATTACTTGTAATACCTAGAATCTCCAAAAGTACAATGGGAGGCAGAGCCTTCAGTTATCAAGCTCCTCTCCTGTGGAATCAGCTGCCAATCTGGATTCGGGAGTCAGACTCGATCTCTGTTTTTAAGAATAGGGCTAAAACCTACCTTTTTGATATAGCCTACAATTAGGGAGGGATCATGTGTTTCTGAACCCTCCCTTAGTTATGCTGCTAATAGGTTTAGTCAGCTGGGGGACCTCCAGTAATGCACTGGGCCTCACTCCTTTCCTCACTCTCTATGAAATATTTTTTTCTGCTGGTCATTAACATTTGTTTGTTCTCTCCCATAGATTGAGTCCCCATCGTGCTGTTTGCTCTCTACATGTCTGTTCTTTTCTTCTTCTCTATCCTCTCACACCCCAGCCAGTCGCAGCAGATGACTGCCCCTCCCTGAGCCTGGTTCTGCTGGAGGTTTCTTCCTGTTAAAAGGGAGTTTTTCCTCTCCACCGTCGCCAAGTGCTTGCTCACAGGGGATCGCCTGATTGCTGGGGTCTTTCTGCAACTGTGGGGGTTCCCCCTACAGTTGATAGTGCTATGAGATGACTGTTGTTGTGAAATGGCGCTATATAAATAAAGTTGAATTGAATTGAATTGAATTAATGGCTAAAACTGTATACTGGTGCTGAAGTGCAGGGTATCCTCTGTCATACTTGGCCCTTGTGAGGCAGAAACATGGCACCACTCGCCTGCAATGAGTTTGCTTATTTATTAAATAATAGAGTATACAAAACCTTGCCATTAGGGGCGGATACAGAAAGGCTATGAACGAGACCATGAGCAAACAAACAAACAAACAAATAATTTTTTTTTAAAAAACAGCAGCAGACCATTTTTTTTCTTTGTTGCCCTTTATGACAGAAAAATCATGCTTGGTGGACACGTCTCACGGTGGTGCACCAGGATGAAAAACTAAGCAGCGAAATGTGTCCGTTTACTTTTGAATTATAAAAAAAACTAAACAGTGAAATGTGTCCGTACAACAGCTGCTATTGTAAGCATTAGCGAGCGAGCAAGAGTTAACTGGAAGTAATAAAAGATCACACTGCTACCTACTGGCCCGGCATAGGTATTACAATGACGCTTCAGCTGCGCTGACGGTGAGTTTACTCATGATTTGAGCCTCTTATTTACAAGCAGCCTGAGGATGAGTGTTGTGCTAGAAATAATTAATAAAACCTTATGGGAAGTCCCTTTTCCCAAATCTATTGCAAGCGATTATCTTTGAATTGATAACTGAAGCTAAACAAACTGTGGTCATTCAAATAGTAGCGGACATATTTTTTTTCCTCCTCTAAGATAAATATAATGAGTTTTAATTATTTTCTGTCATGCTCTTCAGGGTTTTTTTAATTTGTAGTAAATTTGACAGATTTTCACCTTGAAATATTTTAAACTTCCCATTATCATATTCAGTCTTGTAATTTTTATGTGCTAGTCTTTGAATTGTAGACATCAATAAAATAACTGATTTGTGTTCATGGTAAACTGGATTTAGTTGAAGTATTTTTTTAATTAATCCATTTATCTGGATGGAAGTAAAATCCAAGTTCCTGTTAAAATAATCAGTTTTTACCTGAGGGAGAAAAGGAGCTTTTTTGTAATCCTAAAGACTCCAGTGATGTTAAGGGTCCTCATCAAAGGTAAAAAGGCTGTTTATTAACTGATTAGTTGTTGCACATAAATGAGCTAATTATTACATTTAAAAAGAATAGAAAACAGTGGTGATCTATTTTACATAAATCGTCACTGAGGATGTACTTTCTGCTCAGCCTAAGAGTTTAGTTGAAGAACTGACGTTAGCACACTTATCTCTATGCTAACAGTCTGTGCAGTGATCTGTGGACACCAGACTTTATCAGACAAAAAAAATCAATCAGAACAGTAGGATCAGACTTGAGACCTTTTTATCTGATGAACCATTAGTCCCTCTGATTCAAAAAAACCCCCTCTCATTGTTAATATAAAAGATCATTGCACACGTTAGCATCACGGCTAATGGCAGCGCTGCCATTTCAATACAGACATCAGTCAGCTGTTGAAAATGTCATGAATTAAAGCAGGTGATGTCTTCTTGTTTTGACCACGTAAAATATACCCCTACAGTCGGGGTAATATAATAATGACCTCTCTTACATCTGTTTTTAATTTTGCCCTAATAATCATCCATTAACCTGGTGTCGTAAAAACACTCCACAGTAGCTAATGCAAACCTCTGAGCATGGGCTGTAAAAAAAAGTTGAACTGCTGCCTCTAGTGGTCTGGCATAGTTACTACAATACCTTTTTTTGCATGGCTCCATTACACGGCAATGGTGAGAAATTCTGGTAAAATTAAATGTCAAGAATATATGGCGTTACAATGATACACTTAATTTTGACTGGGCAAGCTGAAACAGACAGGCGGCCAGATACAACTAACCACACACACACACACACACACACACACACACACACACACACACGTATTGAGCGATTACCGTATGCCTCTCCGTTTGACCGAGGCATAATAAAAGAGATAAGAAAATCTAAAAACAAATCAAGCTAAGAAGGGCATGAAACAACAGAGAATAAATGGCTACTTCAATAGTAGTTTAACAAGTTTATTAAAAGCCAAATTTAAAAGGTACAAAATGAATCTAAGAACACATAGAACAAGAAGAACTGAAAACCTATACTTACAAACTGAACTAAAAACTGTCATGGATGGCCCTCGCAGGCCATTAATGAGACGCTATAGGCAGCCGATGAGTTTGCATATTTATTAACAAGAACTACAAATGACAAAATAAACAGCCACGTGGGGCAAAAACACGAACATAGGCTACAGCGAAGACACAGTATCAATAAACACAGGCCAGGAAATACACTTACTGAAACAGAGAATCAAAGGGTGGCTGGAGCCGGGGTCAGGGACTCCAGCCGAACGTTGTATGGAACTAACGTTATGCAAGGTCGCAGCGAGGAATAAGCCTCAGCTGTTCCCTTAAATAATGATAAGGACTAATCAGGAAAGGAGAAAGTAATCAATGGAATGTGATTCAGCTGTCACGGCGCAGCTCGGCTCTGACAGCCAGAAGTCCCGCCGTGACGTTGTCACAATAAAAGCCCTGGGAGGCTATATGACAACAGAACGGGGAAAATACCAGACAGCCCAAGCGCAGACAGAATCAGCGCTCAGACCATGACACAAACACATCAGAATAAAAAGAAAGCTGATAAAATCTAAAAACAGATGGGAGTTAAGAGGAACATAAAACTACGGAACATAAATGACTACTTCAGTAATAGTTAAACAGGTTTGTTAAAAGACAAATTAAAAAGGTGGGTCTTGACCCTGTCCTTAAAAACATCTATTGACTCTGCAGCCCTGAGGCTCTCTGGCAGGCTGCTCCACAGACGAGGTCTATAGTAGTGAAAGGAGGCTTCATTGTAGGTCTTGGTCTTGACTTTGGGAACCATAAAAATGCCAGTACCAGAGGACCTCAAGATCCACGAGGGCTCATAAGGTAAAAGCAGCTCAGATAGATAAGAAGGCCCAAGACCATTGAGGCATTTAAAAATTACTAAGAGAACCTTAAAATTGATCCTAAAATGCACGGGGAGCCAATGCAGTAATTTTAAAAGTGGTGTAATATGTGCCTGCTCCCTGGTCCTTGTCAGCACTTGTGCTACTGAATTTTGGAGCAGTTGGAGATGTGATATTCTTTTTTGGGGAAGACCAGAGAGCAGGGCATTACAATAGTCTATATGACTAGTAACAAAAGCATGCATGAAGACCTCCGTGCTGGCAAGAGAGAGAAAAGTTTGGACTCTGGCTATATTCCTAAGATGGTAAAATCCAATTTTTGTTATTAATGTGTGAAATAAAATTAAAATCAGAATCTAGAAGAATGCCCAGGTTCTTGACACAATGTGTAGGTTTTAGACCGAGCAATTTGGGTGAAAGTTTCTCTCTCTTGTGTTCAGGACCGATGATTAAAACTTCTGTTGTGCCCTGGTTGAACTGTAGGAAGTTCTCTGCCATCCATGACTTTATATCTAAAATACAGTTCAAAAGGGGCATTAAATGGTTTTGTGTCTTCAGGAGATGCGGCAATATACCGCTGTGTATCATCAGCATAGCTATGAAAACTGATGCTGTGTCTCCTGATAACATCCCCAAGTGGTAACATATAAAGATTAAAAAATATTGGGCCTAAAATTGAACCTCAAGGTACCCCACACTTGATTTCATAGACTCCCGAAGAGCATGTATCCATACTTAGTGTGACAAATATGTAAAAATATAAGAAATCAGGAAGGGGCAAATATTTTTTTCACAGCACTATGATGTATTATGACTTTCCTGTTTTAAACTTTGGGTTTGTTTGTCATGAACATCCTCAGTTTTAACAGGCTACGTCAACATAACAGAGTTGAGAGCAAATCAGCAAATACAATCTGATATTAACTTATTCAGTTCAGTTTGTGACTGTGGCTCTACTTAAAGGTCAAAGAAAGAAGGAAAGGTTTCTGAATACTTTGTTGTTGCTGCTGATATCCCGCATTAGAGCAGGATCCTTAACACAACATTAATATTATAAAATGAAACACAAGTCTTGGCATACCCGGTGCAAGATTATAAGGATACACTCTGTACTTTTCTGTGTTTTTCACTCTCTGAATAATTTCAGCCTAACAGAGACTGTTGGTAGATTGTGAGATGATGCAGCTCACTGGTTCTAAAACATCCATCCATTTTGGCTTCAAGAAAACCCAAATGACCGTATGTATGGTCGGCACATCTGCAATTTTGGCCATGGTTACTCAGTGTGGTTGTTTTGGTCAAATGTCTAACTGCTTGTAATGAACTGAAAGCAAACAAAGATATATAAATATGTACACAAGCACTATCAGACAGTTGCAAACAGAAACACCACGACTAAGACACACACTCCGATGCAAGCACACAATAAACGACTAAATGGGTGTGCAGAACAGCCCATGGAGGCATAATAAAGGCAGTCAAGGGGGAGATATCAGGGCTGCAAATACCCGCTCATTAACAATCCGCTGTCCAGTTTATATGCCTGTGTGTGTACAAATGAACATAATGTCTGGCAGTGAAATATACAGGTCATTGCAATAACAAGTAATTTATTCTGTGGTCAGCTGTCATCAGTTACAAAAGAGTAAAATCAAGCTGCACTGCCAGATTCTCTGTACTTGTGCATGTGTGAATGAATGTGTGTCTTACAAAAAAAGAACCATAAGTTAGAAACAGGTTGAAAGAAAAATCAGAGTGAAGTTGAGAGGTAAGAATAGAACAGAAGGCAGGCAGATCTGTAAAATTATACTTAATTTCTAGTCTTTTTTTCTGTCAGATACAGCAGCCATTTTAGTGTGATAATTATAGCTGACGATAATTCAAGACTTAATTGGGCTTGATAAACTGGTGAGAATTGTTTATTCAATTGTTCGCATAAAGCACAGTAGCGTTTTGAAGTTCTCTGAATTCAGAAATGTGATATCCTACCGTGTAGCAATGATCACACTTGAGTTATTTCTTTGGCTAACTCTGCCGTTTATTCTGCAACACACATAATAGACTGAACATGGATTCTGCGCGGGGTTTTCACACTCTTGTTCTAATGTGTCCCCTTAATAGTAGTGCTGAACAACACAGGTAGTTCCCCCTAGAGGCATGTGCCAGTAATATTTTAAATTAGACTTGCAGTCTACCACATCCCTCCCCTCTAGATTAAACTACTTTTAATTACATTAGCCAATTATGCTAGACATCCTGGAACTCCCATTTAATCCTAAACAATCACAGTTACTTTTAACTTCTTAAACACATGTGCCATACACATAATTTCTTTCTCTTTTCTTTCTTTTTTTTTTTTCACATGTATAACACACATAACAGTCTAACTGGGGAATTGGTTTGACTACCGCATCCCAGTGAGGTTCCAGGACGCATTCTTGTCCTGTGGCTGGGGAACTCACTACTGACTAAGTATAGTCCTTCAAGTAGTCTGGAGCTTTCCTAGCTCGCTGAGATCTTCTCACGGCTGGTGAGCCAACTGCAGGTGAAGACTCAGACTGCTCCACTGTTTCGGCTGCTGCAGTGCTGCCCGTAGAATCTGCAGAGACGGTTACCTCAGGTTTCACCTGAAGTGGTGGTTCATTGATGCTCTCCTCAGAATGGGTGTCAGACAACACCTCTGGTGCCATCGGCAGGGGAATGGAGCTCCTACCACGAACTTGGTCGATGTGTCGCCTCACCACTTGTCCATGACCTAATGTCACCTTGCATGACACAGGGCCTGTCTTCTCTGTTATTTCTCCTGGTACCCACGCTGGTCCTGAGCCAAAGTTGCGGGTGTAGACCACGTCTCCCTCCCTCAGTATTCTCTCTCTAGCATGCATGTCATGATAACCTTTTTGTTTCTCTTGTTTGTCATGCACTTTGTTTCTGAAGTCTGGATGTATTAAGTCAAATGTTGACCTCAACTTCCTTCCCATCCATGGACCTGCGTAGTCAATGTGAATTCTTCTCCATGGTTTATCTGGAACTTCCCAGGGATGTAGTGGGGCTGCTGGAGGACTGTTCCTGTTCTCCTGGCATGCCGCACATGACTTCACAAGCGCCTCCACCTCTGCATCCATGTTGGGCCACCACATGTAACTCCTCGCCAACGCTTTCATGCGAGTGATGCCAGGGTGTGCTTGGTGTAGTTGTTGCAGTAAGGCATTCCTACCAGGTGGTGGAACAACCACGCGTCCTCCCCACAGGATACAACCTTCCTGGGTGCTGAGCTCATCCTGTCGTCTGGCATAGGGAATGAACTCAGGACTGTTCATCTTCGGCCATCCTCGCAAGATGTATTCTCGCACTCTTGCTAGAACAGGGTCTTTGTCTGTCCATTTCTTTATTTGTTGCGCATTCACCAGGGGCACGCCGATATCTTCAAACAATAGCACTCTCTCCTCCTCCTCAGGCGTGCTGTCTCTTCCTCCATCCAAGGGTAGCCTACTCATCGCGTCAGCATTCGTATGGTCCCGTCCGGCTTTGTAAACGATGGTGTACTCATACGCTGCTAATGTAACGGCCCATCTCTGAATTCTCTGAGATGTCATCTGGGGTATGGCTCTCATTTCACTGAACAGTGAAATTAGTGGCTTGTGGTCAGTCACTATAGCGAACTGTCTCCCGTACAGGTATTTGTGGAATTTTTTTACACCAAATACTACTGCAAGGCCCTCCTTGTCTAGCTGGGAGTAGTTTTTCTCAGCTGCACTAAGAGTTCTTGAGACGAACCCTATGGGTCTCTCTGAGCCATCCTCCATACGATGAGAGAGTACAGCACCCACACCGTAGGGTGATGCGTCACACGCCAGGATGAGTGGTTTGTTTGAATCATAGTGCACTAACACACTACAGGACTGAAGTAGCGCTTTGGACTCTTCAAACGCCTTCTGCTGCTTGACCCCCCATGACCATTTTTCTTCCTTCTTAAGTAAGGTATGTAGTGGTGCCAGCAGCGTGGAGAGCTTTGGGAGGAACCTATGGTAATAGTTCAACAAGCCCAGGTAGGCTTTTAACTCAGTAACATTTTGTGGCTCAGGCGCCTCCGCAATGGCTTCCACTTTGTCTGTTAGAGGGTGTAGACCACTGGCGTTGATCTTGTGGCCTAGGAACACCACCTCTTTTCCCATGAACTCACACTTGCTTCTTTTCAACCTCAGACCGCTTTTCTCCAACCGTTGAAGCACTTCCTTCAGCGTTTTCAGATGTTCTTGTTCATTTGGTCCTGTACAAAGGATGTCATCCAAATAAACGGCAACATTCGGAATTCCACCTAGGATGCCCTCCATAGTTCTCTGGAATATAGCAGGACTGGAAGCTACTCCAAATGGTAAGCGTGTGTAGGTATATAAGCCTTTGTGTGTATTGATGGTTACATACTTTCTTGATTCTTCTTCCAGGACTACTTGTTGGTAGGCGTGACTCATGTCTAATTTCGTGAAGTGTCGGCCGCCATTCAGCTGTGCGAAGAGGTCCTCCACTTTAGGAATTGGATACTGATCCACCCGTGATGCTCGATTGACAGTGAGTTTGTAATCTCCACATATTCTAATGGAGCCATCCGGCTTTCTCACTGGGACTATGGGCGCCGCCCATTCTGCAACCTGCACTGGCTCAATGATCTTGTCATCCAGCAGCCTCTGTAGCTCGCTTTCGACCAGTGGCTTGACTGCATAGGGTACCGGTCGGGGTTTGCAGAATCGTGGTTGGGCCTCCTTGTCCACATTAATCTTTGCAGTGACACCTTTTAGCTGTCCTACGCCTTCTTTGAACACCTCAGCGTGTCTTTCGAGGATCTCCTCCAGCTGCAATTTGGGCTGAGATTCCACTTTATTCACCAACTGATCAATCATGGCCAGTTCTTGTAGCCAACTTCGCCCTAGTAGATTTGGTCCTTCGCTCCCAACTACTACTACAGGTAAGTCCTTTTCTTTGTTTTCGTGCTGCACCTTCACTTGTGCCATGCCTAGCACGTCTAGCTTCTCTCCTGTGTATGTTTTTAATTTTAATGAACAGGGATTTAATTCTGCTGTGTCTGTTTTCTTCCACAGTTGTGTATATTGCTGTTTACTTAATATGGTTACTCCACAGCCTGTATCAACTTCAAATGTTACTTTCATTCCATTAACATTCATGGTACGCGTGATGGGCGCTACCTTGGTCAGCTCCTCTGACGTGTTGTAAATTGTGTGAAAACCCATGTCTTCTGTATCACTTTCTCCCTCCCCTCTCAGTTGATTCGCTTGCTGTTCCTTTCCTGGGCCCTTGTTTTCATACTTTTGCCCATTAACTGTCGCTTTCAGCACCTGTGCGCTGTCCACCTTTATTCTACATGCTTTCTTAATGTGCCCTCGCTTGCCACAATTATGACACAGCTCAGTGGCAAATTTGCACTCGGCGGCATTGTGCTGGCCTTTGCAGCGATAACAACTGGGGAATTTGTGCTGAGTTTTGTCAGTCGACACTTTGTGGACACCTACTTGGGTCTTAGGCACACGAACATGCGTTGCTGTGTCCTCTGTTAGCTTCCCTTGCATCTCTCTCACATCTTTAGATGCTGTTTCCATCGCTTGGCATAATTCCAAAGCCTTTGCAAAAGTGAGTTTTGTTTCAGATAAAAGTCGCCGTTGCATTCGGTCATCATTCACTCCACACACAAGTCTGTCTCTTAACATTTCTTCCAATGAGTCTTTGTAATCACAGTGCAGTGTTAATTTCCTCAATTCTGCCACATACTCTGCTATGGACTCAGTGTTCCTCCTTATGCGTGAATTAAATTTGAATCGTTGCACGATTTCACTCGGTTTGGGGCTGAAGTGCTTCTGAAGCTCAGCAGTAAGCTGGTCGTACGTTTTATCTTTCGGTAATGCAGGGCTTATTAAATTTCTCAACAAGCTGTAAGTAGTTGCACCAACTCCACTCAACAGTACAGCCTTCCTTTTGTCTGGCTCCTCAATGTCATTAGCTTGGAAGAAAAAGTCCAACATTTCACTATATTCTTCCCATGACTGAGTCGAGTTATCAAAAGGGGTTACCGTTCCGATTACAGCCGCCATTGCTCGTCGTGGTGGGGAAACCTCGTTTTTCCTCCTCTGAACTTGCACTCGAACTACTGGAGTCACTTGAGTTCGCCACACTTGCAATGTTCTCTGTTTCTCGCCGCTGATTTTTTTCTTTTAATCCTCGTCGCCAATTGTGTGATATCCTACCGTGTAGCAATGATCACACTTGAGTTATTTCTTTGGCTAACTCTGCCGTTTATTCTGCAACACACATAATAGACTGAACATGGATTCTGCGCGGGGTTTTCACACTCTTGTTCTAATGTGTCCCCTTAATAGTAGTGCTGAACAACACAGGTAGTTCCCCCTAGAGGCATGTGCCAGTAATATTTTAAATTAGACTTGCAGTCTACCACAAGAAAAGACTCTTATTGGGGGTGTTAAGGCTTCTCTTTTACTGTCGTCAGGAAAACCTTTGTTAATAAATTATAAATCTAAAGTTAACTAAACCTTGGGTTAAATGATGCTTGAATCCATCCATCCATCTTCTACTGCTTTTCTGGGGCTGTGAATCACAGGGGCAGCAGTCCAAGCAGAGATACCTGGACCTCTGCCCAGTTCACATAGCACCTATGATCAACATAATCCCTCCCATAGGTGGTGACCCTACTGGAGAGTGAACTTACTTGCCTCTTTTGGTAAGAACCTAGTTACCAGGCTCTTGCCAATAAAACTCTCTCCCCCTGATCTGGTTCCAGGGTGGGGCCCTGGTAACTTCATCCCAGGTGGGGTACACCGGATCAATGTTGTAATTTGTTCATACAGATCTAATGGACCACACTTGGTCTGGTCCTTTACCCAGGACCAATCTTTCTTGGAGGACCCTAGCAGGGGCAAGTTACAACTGAAACATAGCTCCTGGGATCATAAGGGCACCCAAACCCCTTGAACAACAATAAGGTTACAAGCCATGGAAGGATGATGCTTGAATGAAGTTTCAATAATTTTCACCGGAGTGGTGGCCTAGTTGATAGAGCATCTGCCCCACAACCGGGAGGTTGGGGATTCGAGTCCCGGCCGGGTCATACCAGAGACCATATAAAAATGGTACTTCCTGCCTTCTAGCTTGGTGCTCAGCATAATAGAATGGGGGAAGGAGAAGTTGTTTGTGGTGGTGCCTTGCATGGCAGTGGCCCCTCTGATTCTAGATGTGATTAACATTGTAGATAGGAGAAATGTAATTACGTTCCGCTGTACGTGATTGGCTGTATGGACTGAATGACAATGAAAGCTGGCTTCTTCAGTGTTTACTAATTTGATGATAACCAAATTATAGGATATCAAAGAACATAATCTGGATTTTTAAAATCAGAAATTTTAGAAATATCAGTTTTTTTATGGTCTATCACAAAAAGGAAACAGATTTTTTGAAAAGAAGGCTCGATGAATAAATTGCAACATGATTGAAGGATCTAGTCTATTGTTTGCTTTGATTTACTGTAGGTTTAGGCACCAAAACAGACTTTTGCTTGAAAAGGGTAATGGAAGTCAAATCATTGTTGTGCCAATTCAAGAAACTCTAAAGCAGGGGTCATCAACGACAGTTGAAACCAGAAGCTTGCATACATTGTATAAAAAGACAGATAACCCCCCACACACACACACACTGCCTGACATTAAATCAGACTAAACTTTTCCTGTTTTAGGTCAGTTAGGATTACCAAAATTATTTCTATTTACTAAATAAGATTTATATTTGCTAAATATTTTTTTAGAAAAAATTTATTACTTTCTTCAAAGTCAGAAATTTACATACATTTCCATAGTATTTGGAACCACAGTTGTGGGGGTTTCCCCTACAGTTGAAAGTGCTATGAGATGACTGTTGTTGTGAAATGGCGCTATATAAATGAAGTTGAATTGAATTGAATTGTATTGTATTTAAACTGTATGACTTGGGTCAGATGTTTTGAGTATCCTTCCGCAAGCTTCTCACAGCAGTTTACTGGAATTTTGGCCCATTTCTCCAGACAGAACTGGTGTAAATGAGTCAGGTTTGTAGGCTGCCTTGCTCGAACATGTCTTTTCAGCTCTGCCCACAAATTTTCTATGGAATTGAGAGCAGGACTTTGCAATGGCCACTCCAAAACATTGACTTTGTTGTACTTAAGCCACTTTGGGGCCATTCCAGAATTGCGGGAAATTTTCTGGACCACCAACAGTGTTTCCTCTGGTTTAAAGACCTTGGTGCAGTGACAACATATTTTTCGGGAAGGGTGGGGGGGAGGTTGCAGCAGAAAACACATGACACTTTTGTAACCGCAATATGTTAATTTTACACTGTTCTTTTTTTAAATTTTGCACAGTAACTTTGCAGATAGAACTTACCATTTGAAGTATTGTACAATCAAGGCTTGAATCTTGGAATATTGCGCCAGTTGGGGTCCCACCCAAATGGCCTGTGTTTGGACTTTTGACTGGTGTTATTCTTCTCTCCTTCCTCTCTTGCATGCTCTACCTGAACACTTTCCTCTCCTTGGCTTATCTTGTCTGTCTCATCTTTCCCTCTCTGAGCTTTGTCTTATTCAGGTTCTCTCGCTGTCTGTGGTGGTATAGAAACAGGTTAGAAAATACCAAGTGTCATGTTTTGTCCTGCATGATTTTTTTTGTCATGATTTACATAAATGGCACAAATATGTATATCTTTTTGTACTTTTATTATAGTGTTTCTTTTTTCCATTGAGAAAGAGTAGTTAAGAGAAGGGGGAAAAAAACATTCATAAGAGATGGTGATATCCTATAAGTACCTGGGTATTCATCTGAACAATAAACTAGACTGGTCACACAATACTGATGCACTCTACAAGAAGGGACAGCGCAGGCTGTTCCTGCTGAGGAGACTCAGGTCTTTTGGTGTACAAGGGGCGCTGCTGAAGTCATTCTATGACACGGTGGTGGCATCAGCCATCACTTTTGGAGTGGTCTGCTGGGGCAGTGGCATTACTGCAGCCGATAGGAAGAGACTGAACAAACTGATTAAGAAAGCTAGCTCTGTCCTGGGGCAGCGCCTTGATCCGATGGAGGAGATAGGAGAGAGAAGGACGGTGGCTAAACTGTCATCTCTGCTGGAGTCCGAGTTCCACCCTATGCAGGACATACTGAATGCACTGAGGAGCTCATTTAGCAGCAGACTACATCATCCCAGGTGCACAACCGAGAGGTTTCGTAGGTCCTTCCTACCAACGGCTGTCAGACTGTACAACCTAAGCAGGGCTGCTCGCAGAGATAGCAAAAAGACGTAACAAACTAATAGTTTTTTGAATGCAAAAGATGCAATAGACTTACACAATGGTCCCCTCCGGCATACAACTAGGAACATACCGGTCGCTATGGAGGGTGAGAATATGTATGGGCACATAATCATACCATGTAGGATAACTAAGTAGACGGTTATGCTGTTTCATTCCATCTAGCAACAATGCTCTGCACTGTGTGTGTTTATATATTTGCATATTTATTCCATCTAGCTACAATGCTCAGCACTGGGTGTGTTTATATATTTATATATCTACATATTATTCCATCTAGCTACATTGCTCCGCACTGTGTGTGTTTATATACTTGCATATTTATTCCACCTAGCTGCAATGCTCCGTACTGTGGGTGTTTATATATTTACATATTTATTCCATCTAGCTACAATGCTCTGCACTGTGTGTTCATATATTCATATATTTATTCCATCCAGCTACAATGCTCTGCACTGTGTGTCTGTGTGTGTGTGTATATATATATATTTTATAGTAATACGTACATATGTTTATTAGCTGCTCTTGCTTGCTTGTTTTTTTTCTTGCCTTCTGATTGTTGCTCTGAGTGTTGCTATCCCTGTGCTGTTGCAATCCTGGAATTTCCCCGTTGTGGGACTAATAAAGGCTTATCTTATCTTATCTTATCTTATAATAGTAATTAGCTCATGCATACTTAAATTATATGATCAGAGGTGGGTATAGTAGCCAGAAATTCTTAATTTTAATAATTAAAAGTAGACACCCAACCATTACTAGTTGAGTTAAGTAAGGATACAAAAAGCACCCACTTAAATAAAAACTTGAGTAATGATTTCAGTCTTGAAGGTTTGAGGTCTTCTCCAAAATTTCTCCAAAACAGTTTTCTTATAGTTTTCTACTTTTCTCTGTAAATTTATCTAAATTTGAAACATTTTCCTCAAATTTGTAATTTCCTTTTGTAAAATTATGACTTTTCTTGTACATTTGAGACTTTATTATAAATATGTGGATTATTTTAAGGCTAATTTTTGTCTGTTTTTTAAAATAAAATTACTGGGGGGGGTTTTGAGACTTTTGTCCCTCATACAACTTAAACTTCTGACTATAATTTTGCAGAGCCAGAACAGAACAATAATTTAACTCTGATTTCAAAGAAATATAATTATTAATAAAACTTTATTTAATGAAATAAATGTATGTGCATGTGGGCAATGACAGTGAAACCTGGAGGGGCGTGATTGGGAGGAACGGGCCACCCGATCTGAACCTGAGTGGTGTTCAGTTATTGGAGTTCTTCTGGGGTGGCTGTGGCACAGATGTAGTATGGCCAACTACTGATCAGAGGGTCAGGTTTGATTCCCACTCTGTCTGCAGTCTGCATGTCGAAGTGTCTTTGAGCAAGCCACTGAACCCACAGTTGTTCTTAGTGGGTCAGGCCAGCACCGCTGTACAGCAGCTACGCTGCCATCAGTGTGGAGTGTGTGTGTGAATGGGTGGATAGTAGGATCTGTAAAGCGCTTTAGTCATCTAGAGATGAGGAAAAAAGTGCTATATAAGTGAATGCCATTTACCATTTACCATTCTATGCCAACCACAGTTTGTCCATAACAAACACCATGTTCAAGCATAAGGGTGTTCATTTGTGCACCTGGTACCAGGACACCCTAGGTCGCAGGTCAATGATTGATTTTGTTATTGTGTCAACAGACCTGTGACCGTATGTCTTGGACACTCAGGTAAAGAGAGGTGCAGAGCTGTCAACTGATCACCACCTGGTGGTGAGTTAGATCCAATGGCAGTGGTGGACGCCACTCAGACCCAGTAGACCTAAATGTATAGTGAGGGTGTGCTGGGAACGTCTGGCTGAGGCCTCTGTCTGAGAGGTCTTCAACTCTCACCTCCGGAAGAACTTCAACCACATTCCGAGGGAGTCTGGAGACATGGAGTCTGAATGGGCCATGTTCTTCACCTCCATTGTTGATGCAGCTGTCCAGAGCTGTGGCCGCAAGACTGTCATTGTATCTCGTGGTGGCAACCCCTGAACCAAGTGGTGGACACCAGTGGTGAGGGGGGCCATCAAGCTGAAGGAGTTGTATTGAGCTTGGTTGGCTTGTGCGACTCCCGAAGCAGCTGAGGTGTACCGACGGGCCAAGCGTAGTGCAGCTTGGGTGGTTGCTGCTGCAAAAATTCGGGTGTGGGAGGAGTTTGGTGAGGCCACGGAACAAGACTTTGGTCGGCCTCGAAGAGATTCTGGCAAACTGTTCAGCGACTCGGGAGGGGAAAGTAGCTCCCTGTCCACACTGCATGGTGCATATGGGGCACTGCAGACTTCAACTGGGGACATCGTTGGGTGGTGGAAGGAATACTTCAAGGATCTCCTCAATCCCACTGACACGCCTTCCACAGAGGAAGCAGGACTTGAGGATGAGGGGGACAACTCACCCATCACAAGTGCTGAGGTCATCGAAGTGGTGAAAAAACTCTTTGGTGGCCGGGCCCCGGGGGGTGGACGATATTCGCCCTGAGTACTTCAAGGCCTTGGATGTTGTAGGGCTGTCATGGTTGGCACGCCTCTGCAACATTGCATGGAGGCTGGAAATAGTGCCTTTGGCATGGCAAACTGGGATGGTGGTTCCTCTCTTCAAGAAGGGGGACTGGAGGGTGTGTTTCAACTTTAGGGGGATCACACTTCTCAGCCTCCCTGGGAAGGTCTTTGCCAGGGTACTGGAGAGAAGAGTCCGACTGCTGATCAAACCTTGGATCCAGGAGGAGTAATATGGTTTTTGTCCCAGCCATGGAACATCGGACCAACTCTTTTCCCTCTCAAGAATCCTCGAGGGTTTGTGGGAGTTTGCACATGTGTTTTGTGGATTTGAAGAAAGCATTCAACCGCATCCCTCGTGGTCTCTTGTGGGGGTATGCTGCGGGAGTATGGGGTATCGGGCTTGTTATTACGAGCTATCTGGTCCCTATACGACCATTGCAAGAGTTTGGTTTGTATTGTCAATACCCAGTCAAACTCGTTTCTAGTGAGAGTTGGACTTCCCCAGGACTGATTTAGCAATATTTTTAAAAGCTACTTTTTTAGGTCCCACAGTATTGGTAGCAGGGTTGCACCAAATACAGTACACTAAGATGAGATAAGATCAGATAAGATAAGCCTTTAGTAGTCCCACAATGGGGAAATTCCGGAATTGCAGCAGCAAAGGAATAGCAGCACTCAGCGCACTAGTTAATAAGATAATAAGATAAGAACTAGTTAGTCAAAGTAGTAAATATACATATGTACACTAGGGGTGGGCAATATGGCCTAAAAATGATATCACAATATTTCTGTGAATTTTCACGATAACGATATTTTTCACGATATTGCAGAATGCAATTTTTTTTTCTTTTAAATTTATGCAAAAAGGAGATGAATTGTCAAGAATTACCCCTCGGGGCAGAGAGGAAGACCCACACGCTGAACTGTGAGTTGTGAGATTTATTGAAAACAACAAAACACAATGTCCAAACGGTGCACAAACAGAAAGTCCAAACAGATATCCAAAACAACTTATGGTAATGCAGCACACCAGAACAAGGGCTGGGTTCTGGTGGAGACAAGAGAGGAGAACTTAAGACTGCGGCAACGAGAAAAGAAAATAACTGCCCTTAAATAGGGTCAGAAACAAATCACATAAGTAATGACAGGTGTGGGTAACATGAGCGGGCAGAAGGTAACAATGATTCATAATTTGGACCAGCTGGGAGCAATGAGAGGGGAGCAACTGGAGCTGACAGCTGACAGGGGCAACGCCCACACGGAGCACAAACTCGGAAATGCCACTGACAGCTGTCAACCAAGAGGGAGAACACAACAGTAAGGGAAATAAAGAATAAAATATCAACAAATACAGACTGAGCTATAAATACAAATAAATATAAAATAAGAGCGTAACAAAATGATGACATAAACAGGAAAATAGAAAACAGTACGAGAATTACAGAAACCAAAGGGCACAAAATACAACAAATCTATAAATATAGAGAAAAAGCCATGAGACTGAGTATGGCGGAAACCTCCAGTGCTCAGCTCATGACACAGTTTCACAAGCCAGCATTATTTACCTTTAACATATTCATGAAAAACAAAACAAAAACTCTTATTTCTCCATTTTATAAACAGCAGCTCAGATTTAGTTGAAATTTAGTTTTAGTTCTGTATTAAATATTACAAGAAAATAATATAAACCGTTATATCTTAACTGCACACAGACGTTGGGTTTTATGCCGAATCACTTTACCTGCTCCTGTTGCATGGACCTATCCTGGGGCTTTTGGCTGTCCTTGCACTGAAAGGATGTTTTTTGTTTCTCTCTCTCTCTCTTCGGATGGTTTAATAAAAAGGGAAGTAAAATACAGCCACTTCGAGTGGCACATTGTCCAACATTAATACCACTCCAGCGGTATTGACGTCCATCCATCCATCCATCCATCTTCTTCCGCTTAATCCTTTTTGGGTCGCGGGGGGACTAAAGCCTATCCCAGCATCTTTGGGTGAGAGGCAGGGTACACCCTGGACAGATCGCCAATCCATCGCAGGGCCAACACAGAGAGACAGACAACCATTCAGTCTCACAGTCATACCTAAGAACAATTTTCAATCCCCAGTTTTGATGCCAATTAACCTAACTTGCATATTTTTGGCATGTGTGAGGAAACTGGAGAAATCCCAGAGTAAACCCACGCAGACACGGGGAGAACATCCAAACTCCACACAGATCACTGTTGGTCGGGGGCTGGGATTGAACCCAGGATCCCCCGGCCAAGGGTGAGTTGCTGTGCTGCCGCAGTGCTAACCACAACGCCATCGCGCTGTACAAAAAAAAAAAAATGCAGGCAGAACTGCTGTGCTGTTTTTTTTAAAACATGACAGCAGTCTGAAACAGACAGTGAAACTTAAATATTTCCACTCAAATGGAGACTCCGGGTGAAGGTAGAACACGTTGGTGCACTGCTTCACCGACTCAGAGCTGGACAGCAGACAGGGTGACCAGAAAATTAGACCAGTTATCACCAAATGTAGTTAGGGTATCAGCAGTAGACAATGATGGTCTGACTTCAGAGCTGCAGTTTCCCGCTGCTATGTTTGTTTTGCCATTTCTATGCAGTGTGACGTTGTCACGCAGCAGACTCCAAATATCGCGGTATTCATTTTCACACCGGTATAAAATTTATACCGGTATTATTGTGAACAATACGATATGACACACCCTTAATGTACACAGTTATATACACAGTGCAGGAGTATTGCAGCTAGATAGTATCAACAGCATTACAGTTTGTTAAATTACCCGGTAGAATATAAATATGTACCCAGACAGTATATTTTGCATTTGAACAGTGTTGTTTCCACCCTCGATATTAACTGTAATTGTCTTAGTTAGCTATGACTAACATGTATCATAAAAAGTGTACCATTGATGCCTGAGCTGGACCAGTCTAATTTTTTGATGGTTTATTATTTGTTTTTCTTAAGGTGGATTCACACTACAATGTTTGGACCAACTTTTACTGACATTCTGGCAAACATCTGGCTTTGCTGGCAAAAGTTAATGATAGTTGGTGTTTGTCGGCAAATGTTGGTCAAAGTTGAGCTCTTTGAAAATTTTCAGCATGCTGAAAATTTGCTGACATTTGGAAATACACGTTGGTGAAAGTTGTGCTCAGTTTGTAAAAGTTCTTGAGCACTGGGCTGAGTTATGCAGAGTTTACCTAAGTCGGCCTAAGTTAAAGCTGCGTTCACACTATAGCGTTTGGACTGACTTTTACAGACGTTTTGAAAAAATCAGAGAAATTAGTCCAGATGTCAGTGAAACTACATTTGTGAGCAGGTTTTTTTAATCCAGCACACACCAACTTTTACAAACTTTTGCAAACTATTGCTAGCATTTGCCGGCGTTGCATTCAGCGTTGACAGACTTTTGCCAACTTAGGCTAGTGTATGTATAGCTGTTGCCAACTTATATTAAGTTGACGTAACCAAACGAATACTTAGCACAGGTCAGCTGACATCAGCATCATGCTGACATCATGCTCATATAAAGATCAGCATTTGTGGAGGCTTCCTGCTATTCTGGACCTGCTTTTTTGGGTGGATTCACACTACAACGTTTGGACGAACTTCTACTGACATTTTGACAAATGTCTGGCTCTGCTGGCAAAAGTTGATAAAAGTTAATGATGGTTGGTGTTTGTTGTTGGCAAACGCTGGCAAAAATTGTATTTCTTGAAAACTTTCAGCATGCTGAAAATTTGCCGACATTTGGAAATAAATGTTGGTGAAAGTTGTGCTCAGTTTGTAAAAGTTCCTGAGCGCTGGGCTAAGTTATGCAGAGTTTATCTAAGTCAGCCTAAGTTAAGCTCCACTGGCAAAGGTTGGCTGAAATGCTGGTAGAAGCAGATGTTTTTAGACCAAAACTCACTTCAGACATGCACAGACAAACGAGAAATAGAGAGAAGAGGGAATTTTATAAAAGAAAATGTATATGTATGTCATGGGCGGCGAGGGCACACCCCCTCCTTCCCGTTCATCTCTCCTCAGGTCATCAACGCACCTGAGTGAGAGGACACACCTGCACCCTTTCATCAGCCAGCGTTCATAAGGAAGCATCCTTCAGTGATTCAACGCTGGCTCATCTGGGTATACTGCCAACAAAGACAGCGAGTATATGACTCACACTGGTAAAGAAAGTATTAACTTGTGTGCTTTTTCTCCTCTTAAGGTTGCTGCCATCGTGCGGGTGTGTCACCAGGACTACGCACGGTCTCCTGCCACATCACCACTCATCCACAGCATTAACCTCCACCCAGGCAAGCATCACCAGTTCCACTCCCCTCACCCTGCTGGTTCGTCTGTTCCCCGCTGGGGTTCTGCCGGTTCTCCATCGGAGCTCCCGTAAGTGGCAATTTGGCTAGCCCATTTTCCCTTACTCCATTCCTCCTCACACAGCTCTCGTCTTCTCTCCACAGGCCCCTTCCTCTGGCGAGTGACTGTTTCTGTAGTTGTGTGAGGATTTTGCTATTTAATAAAACTCTCAAACGTATGTTGTTGTTTGATTGTCCCTTCTTGTTGCTGCATCGCACACGTGGGCTGATTACTAATTACAGGCATGACAATGTGAGAGGACAATATACAGCGCTGATGTAGTGTCAAAAAGTAAATGATATTTAACAGGATTTTATGTTATTTTAATAGAGAGTTGTAACAGTCAAAATATAATCACCTGTCATTTTATTTATATGATGATTCACTAAATAGTCTTTTTATTCCATCCACATTCACATTTTAATTGTGGACTTAGTGTTGGAGTCTATAGCATTATTTTATTATTTTTTTAGATGAATGAATGAATGAATGAATGAATGAACAGGGGAAGAGGGTATGCTGAAGTAATTACATAGGAATATAAAATGAAAATAAATACTGAAACGTATGCCCAAGGGAGATATGTTCACTCCAGAAGCAGGTCCAGAATGGCAGGAAGCCTCCACAAATACAGATCTTTATATGAGCATCGCCTGACGCTGATGTCAGCTGACCTGCGCTGAGTATTTCTCTGATTTTTCAAAACATCTGTAAAAGTCGGTCCAAACGCTATAGTGTGAACCCAGCTTTAACTTAGGCCTCATTAGGTAAACTCTGCGTAACTTAGCCCAGCGCTCAAGAACTTTTACAAACTGAGCACAACTTTCACCAATGTTTATTTCCAAACATTGGCAAATGTTCAGCAGACTGAAAATTTTCAAAGAACACAACTTTCACCAGTGTTTGCCAACAAACACCAGCAATCATTAACTTTTGCCAGCAGAGCCAGACGTTTGCCAAAACGTCAGTAAAAGTCGGTCCAAACGTTGTAGGGTGAATCCACCTTTAGGGTTTGGCACTAATAATAAAAAAGGAAAAAGGTTAAGGTTATGCGTTAGAGGGTAAACCTCCAACACGTGAAAAGTTTCATCCACACAGCAGCTCTCTCCCTCATCTCACTGCATGTCATGTTTTCACAAACACAAGAGAGCTCATCTTTTAAAGACATAACTCCAAACTGTCATCCCTACTGGTAAAAATGCTCTTTATTGTACAAACTAAAGACATGAGCATTTATTGTCAATAAGAGGAAATCAACTGTTTACTAAAAGTTATTTAACAATCAATAGCCTATTGACAGTGATTATTCTCTTCCTGTCTCTTCACTCAATTAATGATGTATATTTGGATGGCATCTTTGCAACAATTGAACATCAAACATTAAGAACACCTCCACCAAAGTCTTGTTGTGGAAATGCATATAACCTGGGAAACCCTCCAAGACGCCATTTTTGTCAACAGTGGGAATACAGTCAGTATTCAGTTCCACAACTCTCCAGTGGGTACGTGTTCTTGTCCAGTTGGCTGTGATGTGGACAGCACACCTGGGCAAACTTGTAAATTTGCACAAGGTAGGCATCATGCCTGTAACTGAGAATAAAAACAATCCAGTTGGGACAGAAAAACAACCAGTCCGTATGAGGTTTTTTAAAGCTTTAAGTGTTGATAATTTAAAGCACATTCAGCATACAGCTCTCTCAACCACCTCCTTTTAATCACATTTTTTTTAAGGTAGATGAAGCCTTATAAATGAAATAAACAGAACAGACATACCATATGTACCTTGTAAAACAATGAACACTGAAAAAAAGCCACTCATAATTATAAACCACTCCACTTGCCTGTGCAGCTCCATCAAGTGGTTTGTCTTTTTTTCTTTTTCTTTACAACATATTGAGACTTTTTTGTGCATATTCTAATACATAAATTATGACCGCCTGTTTCAGTCTGAGATTATTTTTTTTTTAATTCACTCACAGTAGACCTCTGGAAAGGTCAAGAAGGTTGTCTAATTCAGATTTTAGGTGGGTTTATCCATGTTTTAAAAACCCAGATGCACTCATGAATGTTGATGCTAAAGATCCAGTTCACTCCACTTTTCTCACATTTTGACAGCTCCCACAGTTCTTAATGTCTATGACATATTTTGATCAATTTTGGTTAAATTGCCTTTCAATATTTTAATTATTGAAGCATCATTCCCCTCCATAGACAGCCACCTTATCATGGTGGAGGGGTTTGCATGCCCTCATAATCCCAGCTGCTTTGTTGTCTGGGGCATCTTGCCCCTGGTAGAGTCTCCCAAAGCAAATTGGTCCTGGGGGAAGGGCCAGACCAGGAGTGGTCCAGTGGATCTCTATGAAAAAAAAAAAAGTTACAAGGAGCCAGTCCACCCAAAGGAGCCATGGGTCCACCTTCCAGTGTGCTCACCACCTGAGGAGGGATTGTGAGGCTCATGGTGCTATGTGAACTCGACAGCAGTGTGGACTATTCTGTTTGAACTGCTGCCTCCGCAACCCCTGGATAATCAGTAGAAGATGGATGCATGCATGCATGCATGGGTGACTGTAAATCATCTTTTGCCTTAATCAAAACAGCTAGTTTTGCCTCTTTACATTCCTAAAAGCCATGTTTATCTCCACCTTCCCTCTTATGTCACTATTGCTAATCTTAGCTGGCTAGCTCCTAGCTCAAGTGAGAGCCTGAGCCAACTAACGTGAATAAAATAAAGCATCATTGGTGGATAGGGGTGTGTGGTTTCATTGCTTGATAGGATATGACCAGTCCCTGGAGTACAATAAGCACAGGAAGATTTGTGAATGAGTGGCTAAACGCCGAGCACCTAGCCAAGCTAATGCTAATGGTTTAATGTAGCATCACGGTGAAATATAACAAAATAAGCCAGAATGACATGATACTCTATATTATTGTGTCACAATACTGAGCACGGGAGGGCAGCCATGCTCAGCCTTTAAGTTTGTTTAAGTCATTTTCGGTAGTTCTGCATTTGTTTATTTTGTATTTAGTATGGTTCGGGGGATCTTGTTATCTGGGTTTGCCCTTCTGTTTCTGTTTTTAGTTTCCTGTTATTTTTCCTTAGTTTGGTTATTTTACAAATTTCTGTATTGTCTTGTATTTATTTTCCTGTTTATATTTGTCCTTATCTTCAGTGTTCCCTTTGTTCCTCAGTGGTCATTAGTATTGTGTTATGAGTACTTTTTGAGTTTTGTATTCTTTCCTGGCTTTTGTCTTGGCAGTTATTTGCTCATTATGTTTTTTGGTCCATCTCTGTTGTAGAATTATTGTCAGTTACCTTTTTGCCTTGTTTCTCCTTTGACAGCTGTCAGTGTACTTCCGGGTGTCAACTCTATTCGCAGGCTGTCAAAGCTGTCAGCTGTTTAAGTTAATTATCCTCTCTCATGTCATCCACACCTGATGTTCAGTTGTTCTTGTCTGCCTATTTAAGCACTGTAGTTCACTTTAGCATGGCCGGATCATTATCATTCCTCTCATGTTTAGACAGAGTCCCCGTCTTTCTCCGTATTCTGGGTATCCCCCATCAGACCGGTGTTTCTATACGCTTCAGCCTCTGAGCTGTTCGCCTTCAGTTATCCTGCCTGTTTCCCTATCTGTGTAAGTTTGCGTTTTTGTTATACTTTGTGTTTTGATTATTAAACCGTGCAAGCTCACACCCTGCGGTTGGTGTCTTATGCCTGCCCTAAAAGGGCGAGTTATGATATATTGATTGTGGATTAGTGAACCAGGTGGAAACAGGGATGTTTATTATGGTGACTGAAATCTAAAGATGACTACTCAAAAACACAGTAAAACACCAAAGCTGCTTTAAAGGTCCCCTTCACTGAAAAATTGTGTTTTTGTAGTTTTTAACTTTCTGAAATACATCCATTGGTCACTTGATTATTGAAAAAAAAAACATCAAAATGCTCAGTTCTCTTTAAAAAACACACAGCCTTTATATCATTTCTCTGTCCAATTATCTGTTTTAACTCTGCTGGTTCTTCTATGTCAAGAAAAGGTAAGCCCAGCCTTGATACGTGCCACTGCTCTATTACTGGCCAGCCTAACTGTCTATCTATAAGCAGGGGGCCCTGCCAAGGAGTTAGCTTCAGAGCTAGGGAGTTGGCTTACCGAGCATGGTTTATATTGTTAATTTCTTTAGGGAAAGGTTTGGGGTTAAGGTTAGGGGAGGCTCTAATTTCTACATTACATACATCTTGAGACTGTAACCAACTCGCCTAGTAGTTAATTTAACAACCACCCCAATGTCGCTTTTTCCAAACATAACTAAAGCTTCTCATTTATGTTGGTAACAAGCTTGTGATGAAAATTTAAAAATGCATTCTAATAATATACAAAATCACTTAATCATCTATTAGCATTTCCATCACATAAGTCTGTGCTAGGGCAGCGCAGTGGCGGAGTGGTTAGCACTGCAGCAGCACAGCAAATCACCCTTGGCCGGGGGATCCTGGGTTCGATCCCAGCCCCCGACCAACAGTGATCTGTGTGGAGTTTGCATGTTCTCCCCGTGTCTGCGTGGGTTTACTCCGGGATTTCTCCGGTTTCCTCCCACATGCCAAAAACTTGCAAGTTAGGTTAACTGGCATCAATTGGGGATTCTAAACTGTCCTTAGGTATGACTGTGAGAGTGAATGGTTGTCTGTCTCTCTGTGTTGGCCCTGCGATGGACTGGCGATCTGTCCAGGGTGTACCCTGCCTCTCACCCAAAGATGCTGGGATAGGCTCCAGCCCCCCCGTGACCCGAAAAGGATTAAGCGGAAGAAAATGGATGGATCGATGGAAGTCTGTGCTAAATTAGTTAATTCCCTTCCACAGCATGTAGGACACCATGTGGTGTACAGGGGCGGCACCTATCTCCATTTCTGTGCTAAGGATGCAATGAATTAATAAGGTTAATTATAAACAGTCAAAAAGAAATACAACAAAGTTGAAAAATTCTGATCATGTCCAGCAGATTATTTGTAAAAGCAAAGTTCAATACTGTACGGAACTGCTAATTGTCATGTAATATAAGACCTTTGTTTTTATAGTTCTTTCATAGTAATCCCTATTCATTAATTTTTGTAATCATGTTTTCATTCTGTCTTGTAGTAGACATTATGCTGTGAGGAATTTAATGAACAATATGAATCTGCTACCATCAGCTGTGCTGCCTCTTTTTTTAATTATGCCGACTAAATGTTGTTTTGTCCTTTGACAATTGAAATTCCTTTGTCCATTTAAATTAAACCTTGTGTTGTAATGTTTTAATCTCGTCCAGTCACAACGAGCACATCTGATTGTTTAAATTCCAGCATGTCCAATTTGAAATATTTAGTAAAGTCTAAGGACCCTATTTTGACGGTCATCAGCGGACTTTTGCGTCAGACTTCCCACTATATGGCAGTGTTTTTGTTAGTTTTGTCAGTGCATTGTGTGTTTTTTACGCTTTGTGTCACACCATCTAACTAGAAAAGCACTCGGAGAGCGCAGACCTCCGCCAAGCACTACAGTTCCCCCCATACAGTGTTTGTGTGTACGTTTTCAGATTCCTTGACCATGAAAACATATGACTAGCAATTGGATTGACAATGATAGGATTAGTGGTTTTGAAGAGGATGATAAAATAAAGGCAGCGTTGGATTTTTAAATAGCTTTATTATCATTATCATCCGCCTTCATCAGAACTTGGCTGCAGCCCATGGCTTGAGCAGGCTGCAGCTTCATTCCTCCAGCTCTCAAAGAGGAGACACGTGTGTGTCTCCTCACAGTACAGAAATCAAGATGAAGTAGTCAGAGTGAGAGGCAGAATCACAACTTGACACAGCATTTATACCCAACTCAAACAATAGATCAAAGGACCTTCACAGCAGTCAATCTGGCATTTGCATATCAAAGGAACAGACAGGATGCATGAGCACAATGCATGGATAACACATGGATGATACATTAACTCAAAGCAGTGACATGCATAACCGGCAGACTGTAGCAGAAACAACCAGAATGTGAGGTGATTGTCTTTTAGCCTGTTGTGGGGGTTAAATCAAACCGCTACACTGCTCCCCCCCAGAGGGCACGGTAGGGGACCGTGACCTCGATGTCGCAGTTTGGGCAGTGAGCAGGGAAAAGCTCTGTGCAGGAGGAGGGGGAGGGGGGGTAGCAAATGCTGACCGGGCGCGGGAAAATCGTTCAAGTCGTGCCAAAAGTGTTTGCTGCTCCGCGATGTCCCGTCTGAACATGCGGAGATCAGAAGAAGAAAAAAAATTAGTCTCTGACTCCTCTCGCGGCCATGAAGAAAAGCAGGAGCGGCGGTAAGAAAAAAATAAAAGCAGAGGGACTGGCGTGTTGACTTTAGGTCAGGCGCAACCCTAAAGCCTCGGGAACCGCAGACAGCTGAATTCCCCTTGTGTGCCGTGGCTAAGACCATAAAATCCAGTGAGCAAGCTGCGGCCTCAGGTGTACAAGCAAGCCTGAAGGGCCAGTGTGCAGAAGGAAGGCGGTCGGAAAAGCCGTATTTGTCCCGTGCGTGGTGCGCCGTCCTCGTCACCCCCGGTGCGTGTGCCGGGGCTCTGTGCGTGGGTGGGCCCGCTGGAGAGGAAATCAGGGTCGGAAACTTGGTGGAGATCGGCGCAATCTGCGCCGAAAAACATCTCTGACGAGCCGTGGCTGCAGATTAGTCATGGTGCGTTCAGGTCCACGTGTGCTCCGTCGGCCATGGGAGTCGCCCACATGTGCTCTCATGTGGAGGAGCTGCGCGGCCGGTCCCGCATGGATGTGCCGATCTCGGCGAGGGCGCGCCATGACGTTCTCTGCCGCTTACCCGGTCTTGGTTGATGTCCTGAGAGCAGTTCGCCCGCCGTGGGCTCTGCGTCGAGGCATCCCTGAGGCAGCAGGGAGGGCAGACCAGTCAGGCCGCTGCGACGGAGCATTCATGCCCGGGTGCCGCGTTCGCTGGCCGCTCGTTTTCTTCAGTCTCGGGTCGCCAGCGTGGCTGTTCAGATCAGAAGGTTGCGTTTGCACAAAACGTGTGCATTCCGGGGTCACCAGTGAAGAGGATGATAAAATAAAGGCAGCGTTGGATTTTTAAATAGCTTTATTATCATTATCATCCGCCTTCATCAGAACTCGGCTGCAGCCCATGGCTTGAGCAGGCTGCAACTTCATTCCTCCAGCTCTCAAAGAGGAGACACGTGTGTGTCTCCTCACAGTACAGAAATCAAGATGAAGAAGTCAGAGTGAGAGGCAGAATCACAACTTGACACAGCATTTATACCCAACTCAAACAATAGATCAAAGGACCTTCACAGCAGTCAATCTGGCATTTGCATATCAAAGGAACAGACAGGATGCATGAGCACAATGCATGGATAACACATGGATGATACATTAACTCAAAGCAGTGACATGCATAACCGGCAGACTGTAGCAGAAACAACCAGAATGTGAGGTGATTGTCTTTTAGCCTGTTGTGGGGATTAAATCAAACCGCTACAGTTTAGTAGTTATTCACGAAAATGACATTTTCCGTAATGGCGGCCACAGTTCCGCCCATACAGTGTTTGTGTGTACGTTTTCAGATTCCTTGACCACGAAAACATATGACTAGCAATTGGATTGACAATGATAGGATTAGTGGTTCAGTAGTTATTCACGAAAATGGCATTTTCCGTAATGGCGGCCACAGTTCCCCCCATACAGTGTTTGTGTGTACGTTTTCAGATTCCTTGACCATGAAACATATGACTAGCAATTGGATTGACAATGATAGGATTAGTGGTTCAGTGGTTATTCACGAAAATGGCATTTTCCGTAATGGTGGCCACAGTTCCCCCCATACAGTGTTTGTGTGTACGTTTTCAGATTCCTTGACCATGAAAACATATGACTAGCAATTGGATTGACAATGATAGGATTAGTGTTTCAGTAGTTATTCACAAAAATGGCATTTTCTGTAATGGCGGTTTTCTTCTGGACAGTGATCGGGATCATCCCCAAAATTTAATCAGTTCTTCCTTGTACCATTTCCAACAACGCCTGAAAGTTTCATCGAAATCCGTCCAAAACTTTTTGAGTTATCTTGCTAACCAACAGACAGACAAACAGACAAACCCCGGCAAAAACATAACCTCCTGGCGGAGGTAATTACCAGTAGACAGTGCGCCCGCTTTGCACTGAGAGGTGGAGGTGTGGCAGCACGCATTCTCATGCACACCGGTATTATGGTGCATGTTACAACAGTGCACTTTTGATCAGGAAAAAGGCGGCCTATCATCAGAAGTGCATTGTTTAATGCTATTTCAGTGGCGTGCTTTAAAATCACGCAGCTCCGGAGCTCATGAGGAAACAGCAAGCGCTGGAATTTTCTGTTATTTTAATGGAGAGCCTTGTAACAGTTATAATATAATTGGCTGTCATTTTTTATTTATATGATGATACACAATATTTTTTTTATTCCATCCACACTCTCATTTTAATTGTGGACTTACTGTCTATAAATTAGGCATTAATGTATGATTTTTTTTAGGGGAATGAATGAATGAATGAACGGGGGGGGGGTGTCAGTCTGGACATTTTTATTCCATCGACATTTTTTTTTCATCACGGACTTATTAGGCGTTGATGTGTTTATTTTTAGGGGAATGAAGGAATGGATGAACAGGGTTTTACTTTTCACTGTAACTCCCCAGAAAGACAGGAGATGTGTCGACATCTGCCTGCGGCCGTGCGCCCACAGATTTCCAGCTGGGCCGAGGCCGCCCGCACCGCACTCTATGATTGGGTTCTCGAGCTGCAGGTGCCCCGCCTGCCACCCATCAGCCCCAGGAGAGGCTGTTGAGAGCAGGCTCGCTTCATGGCAGGGGTCAGCAGCAGACGGGATGCCACACTGGATCTGCTCCTTCTCTGGGATGGACTGGAACAGAGAGTCACAAACCTTGGCAGAGTTTTGTGCCTCGTGCGGGAGCAACTTCCACATCACTGTTGATGATCCTTCTGTTTTATGAAAGCTGACGAAAATTTATACAAGCATCATGCTCTTTTCCTGAAGTTTCAAACCCATTCATGTCTGTGTGTTGCATCCTTGCACACTACATTAAAACATACAGCATTAGCTATATCTTCCTCATTTTCTCTAAAATAACTAACTGGACATCAGCTGTGATTGATGTCTTCCTAATTACCAAGGAGCATTACTATCGCATGCATTTTCGCTCACTTGCACGGGCTTTGGCCAGCACAAAAGTCAAACAAGCCATGATCAGAGTTCAGTTTAGATAATACGCCTTTGTGTATAAAGGGATGAGCAGGAGTGCTATGGACTGGATTATCCAAAACACACCTCTGAATAATTAGACCAACCTTTTTGCACCTTGTGCCCGGCAGAAAATTAATTTATGTGCTACTGTGATAAGGAAATTAACTGAGAAACGCTCATAAAGCATTCTGCATCAGTGATAACTGATTATGGGCCACGTCCTTGTAATATGGCCCTAAGAATGTACACATTGGAACTCTTCCTCAAGTAACATTCAAGCACTCTCCACTTACATTTGTGCATCCATTTTCATGTCGCTTTAAATAGACAGTAAAACGTGCACCAAATGGGAGTATATAATAAACAAAGATCACAGTAAAGCAACTAAAAATATGAAAACAGTTTAGATATCTTTAAATGTATTTGTACCCTCTTCCTGTTTAATATGCATGTTTACTGCTTTCATAAATAAAAACTGGCCTCCTCTCTCCCTAAGGGACACCTCATTAGTTAAAGACTACAGCTTTGAAAAGAAGGGCGTGCAGAGAGCGTAGACCTCCGCCAAGGCAACAACCCCATCAAAAGGTCTAATCAGTTATTCAGAAAAAAAAAAATCTAATATCAACATATCAAAACAGCTGGTGTTCTTTGTGCAGCCTTCTAATTGGGCCTCCTGTTGAGTTTGCATTGTCATTTCTCCAATAGTTAGAATTATTCTCCACTATAAGACATTTATACTGTTTGGGCATTTATATCTGCAAAATAGAGCAAATGAGCAGTTGTTATTTTACCATTATTGAGTCTGTTTGGAGGACACATGCTGGTCCTTGTTGCCCTTGATAGTGTCATTGTCATGATTTGCCCTTTGCAGGGCAAAGATGAGATGCCAAATGCCAACAGTGAGTTTTCAGGTTCAGGTTCACGTTCACGTTACTTTATTTGTACCCGTTGGTAGATTTGTTTTGCAGTCAGGTGACATCCATATTTACAAACCACAATTACATTCAACATGAACACAAACACAGGCACGCATGAACCTGACTATAAACACTATAAAAGTACTCAAGGCTGCACCAATCAGGACATAGGACAAAGAGATAAAAAAAAACAAAAAACAAGGAGATAAGAGAGAAGGGTCATATTAAAAAGTTAAAGACTAGTCAAAGAGGTTAAAAACTCAAAAGTCTAAAACCCAATAAAAGATTTAGAATCCAAATAAAAAACCTTCAAAAATAAGTAAATATAAAATAAAATTAATAAATAGGTAACTAAATTATGTGCAATATATTGTTACATCTTGTTCAACTCTTTAACAGCAGCAGGAACAAAGCTGTTTTTGTAGCTCTGGGTTTTACTTTTTGGGACAGCAAACCTCCGTCTGGAGGGAAGAAGCTGAAAGTGGCAGTGCAAAGGGTGGGAGTCATCATTTAAAATGGAGGTAGCCATCCTCTGTACCTGTCTGGTGTACAGGGATGTCAGGCTCAGCTGTGACTCACCAAGCAAACGACTGGACCATCTAACTACCTGATCCAAGGATTTCCTCTGTTTCAGTTTTATCTGACCAAACCATGACACTAAAGAAAAGGATAAAACAGATTCAATAAAAGCCCGATAAAACATTGTCATTATGGTTCGGTCAATTTGGAAGCGTGCAAGTTTCTTTAAACAATGCAAATGTTGTTGACCCTTTTTGCACACCCTTTCACAGTTCTCTTCAAAGTTTAAATTACTATCAATAATCGTCCCAAGATATTTGTAGGATTGTACACATTCAGTGGTCTGGCCTTTTAGTACAGTGACTTCATGCCTGGGAGTTTTCCTCCTAAAGTCAGTAATCATATCTTTAGTATTTGTTGTATTCAGCTGCAGGTAGGAATCCTCACACCAGTAAACAAAATCATCAACTACTGGGCCGTGGCCACTCTCACCATCCTGGAGGAGACTGACAACAACTGAATCATCAGCATACTTTATAATGTGTCTGTTGTCATGTCTGCTCCGACACATGTCTGTGTACAGGATGAAGAGTAGAAGAAGAGCCCTGGAATTTCTTTTCATTAACTGCAAGCCATTTTATTCCCCGCGGGAGTTTGCCTCATTCATCCTCGTCGCTGTGTACGCCCCTCCCGACGCGGACACGCGCGAAGCTCAGCGCGTGCTCGCAGATCACATCCAACTTACGGAGCGGAACTTTCCAGACTCCCTGGTTATCGTGGTGGGCGATTTTAACCAGAGCAATCTGAGTCACGAGCTCCCCCGCTACAAACAGTGTATTAAATGTCCAACCAGAGGAAATAACACGCTAGATCACTGTTATACTTCAGTAAAGGACGCATATCGCGCTGTTCCCCGCGCTGCGCTGGGACTATCTGATCACGTGATGGTTCACCTCATCCCCACATACAAACAAAGACTGAAACTCACTAAACCTGTTGTGACCACCACAAAGAAATTGACCAGTGAAGCTGGAGAGAAACTGAACACATGCATGGAAATAACTGACTGGGGCATGTTTAAAAGAGCCACACATGATCTTAATGAGTACACAGACACTGTGAACTCGTATATCAACTTCTGTGAGGAGGACATTCTCCCATCGCGCACCAGGGTAAGATATTCTAATGACAAGCCCTGGTTCACAGCTAAGCTCAGACGGATCAGGAAGGAGAAGGAAGCAGCGTTGAAAAGTGGAGACAGGGACTGCTACAGAGAGGTCAAATATCGGTTTAACAGAGAGCTGAGGAAAGCTAAATCTGTGTATTCTGAGAAACTCCAGCAGCAGTTCACTGCTAATGACTCGGCTTCTGTGTGGAGAGGACTGAGGCAAATCACCAACTATCGGCCTCAGGCTTCTAAAGGTCAGGATGACAAAGCCCTTTGTCAAAAACTGTCCCAACATTACGCCCGTTTTGACACCTCGTCAGCTGTGTCCAACTCACCCACTCCACCCAGCTCCACTGCCTCCTCAGCCCCTAATTCATCAAAAGCGGTCCCCCCCTCCTCCTCCTCCTCCTCCCCCCCTCCCCTTGTCATCAGTGAGCAGGACGTGCACAGACAGTTCTCCAGATTGAACCCGCGCAAGGCCCCCGGGCCGGACGGTGTGTCTCCCTCCACCCTGAGACACTGTGCGAAAGAGCTGGCTCCTGTCTTCACAGACATTTTTAACACCTCCCTTAAGCAATGTCACGTGCCGACCTGCCTCAAATCCTCCACCATCATCCCTGTCCCCAAGAAGCCACGGATTACTGGACTTAATGACTACAGACCTGTAGCGCTCACCTCTGTAGTTATGAAGTCTTTTGAGCGCCTGGTCCTGTCTCACCTCAAGTCCATCACCACACCCCTCCTAGACCCGCTGCAGTTTGCCTACCGTGCTAACAGGTCTGTGGACGACGCAGTCAACCTGGCCCTCCACTCCATCCTGCAGCACCTGGACTCCCCGGGAACCTACGCCAGGATTCTGTTTGTGGACTTCAGCTCCGCATTCAACACCATCTGCCCCGATCTGCTCCAGGACAAGCTGTCCCTGCTCAACGTGCCTGACTCCCTCTGCAGGTGGATCACCGACTTCCTGACGGACCGGAGACAGCATGTGCGGCTGGGAAAGTCTGTCTCAGACTCTGTTAGCATCAGCATTGGATCACCCCAGGGCTGTGTACTTTCCCCCCTACTCTTCTCCCTTTATACCAACTCCTGCACCTCCTCCCACCAGTCTGTTAAGCTGATTAAGTTTGCGGACGACACCACCCTCATCGGGCTCATCTCCAACGGCGACGAGTCCGCCTACAGGGAAGAGGTGGCCCAGCTGGTGTCCTGGTGCAGCCACAACAACCTGCAGCTGAATGCTCTGAAGACAGCGCGTCGTGCGCACTGCTGAGAAGGTGATAGGCTGCGAGCTCCCATCTCTCCAGGACCTGTACATCTCCAGGACCCGGAGGCGTGCTGGCCGGATCATAGCCGATCCTTTACATCCTGGTCACGTGCTGTTTGCCCCCCTCCCCTCAGGTAGAAGGCTTCGGTCCATTCGGACTAAAACCTCCCGGCACATGAACAGCTTTTTCCCCTCTGCCATCAGACTGCTGAACACTAAGTGACTTTTGACTCTCGTGCTCTATGTACAGCAGCTCAACCAGACTCATGTCAATCATCACTGTTTTTCTGTTGCATTATTGACTGCACTATGTGGTACTTCACATTATCTGCTACATGCTAATTTTTTAAAACTGCCTTGACTAGTACTACTCATTATTACTAGTAGTATTATTATTATTACTTATTATTATTTATTTTTCTACACTTATTGCACGTTTCTAGTCCTTTAGTTTTTTAGTTTATCCCTTTTTCTCATTATGTTTTTAATGTTGCAGCATGGCACCGAGACAAATTCCTAGTTTGTGTATTACATGAACAATGGCAATAAATCTGATTCTGATTCTGATTCTGAAGAGTAGTGGTGACAACACACACCCCTGTGGAGAGCCAGTGGAAGAACACTTTTGGTCGGACAATGTACCATTGACCCTTACTCTCTGTGTCCTGATGGTTAAAAAATCCAGAATCCAACCCACCAGATTATTACTCAAATCAAATTGTTGCAGGAGCCTTTCAACTAAAATATGAGGTTGGATTGTATTAAAGGCGGAAGAAAAGTCCACAAATAAAAGCCTGGCGTGTGTCCCATTAAAATCCAGTTTTGTTCAAAAAGCATGTTAAACAGAGTGACAGTGGCATCCTCCACTCCTCTGTGAGGCCTATAGGCAAATTGCAAAGGATCCAATGCATGCTCAGTCTGCTTTAGGACCTCAAATCCGACCAGTTTTTCAAAAATTTTCATTAAAATTGAAGTCAAAGCAACTGGTCTAAAATCATTTACCGTTTTAGGACAGCTGGATTTTGGAATGGGGACAACCACAGCATCTTTCCAGATGTTAGGCACATGTTGTGTCTGTAAGGACTTATTGAAAATGTAGTGAAATACAGGACTCAATTCATGTGCACAGGACTTTACCAAGCGCCCACATATATTATCAGGGCCCTGACTTTTGTTCACTTTTACAGCACAGAACGCCCTTTTAACATCCTGTACCTCAATATTAAAGTGCTGATTGTCTTTGAGTTTCTGTTTCAAATCTTGGGTTTCTGGGCTAAAATCAAAGGAGTCAAAACGACCATAAAAACAATTAAGAGCATTAGCCAGTTCTGTGTCTGAATTAAAACCATCTAAAAACATACGATTACTGCACCCTGTGCTCTGAAGGTCTGCAATAGTTTTCATACTGGCCCAGGCTGAACCAAGTTTCTTTGTTGCCATCTTGCTTTCCAACTCTGATTTATAATTCTGTTTTGCTCTGTAAGCAGGATTTAACTGATTTTGAAACCCATGGCTTGTTGTTGGGATATATTTTGACACGTTTACGTGGAACAATCATATCTCTGCAGACAGCCATGTATGTGTCATGGCGGCCGCTGGGCCGTCATTAGCTCCAGCTGCGCATACACCTGCCGCCAATAATCACCAGGCTTTAAAAGCCGGAGTCTCTGACTGCTCGGCATGGAAGTCGTCTGTCGTCTTCACCACGCATCGCGTCAAGGACACAACCTCAAGTCAGAACGAATACCAAGCCATCTCGTCAAGCCACGTCACGTAAGCCACAACAAATCTTACCCTGTCAAAGTATTCTCCCCTGTGCACAGGTGGACCTCCCTGCCGGCGGACTCATCTTCCCAGATAACGGGACCTCACCTCCTCCTCCTTGGATCTCCTCCTAACCATCACAGCGCCACCCGCACCAAGCCACGCCAAGTCACGGAGCCAACAGGAGTCTTGCAGCGGCACCTGCAAGGTTGCCAGGTCACAGCAAGGCCCGTTCAGCTCCAGCTGCCAGACAACACCGCACTCACCCACACATTCACACACTCACCAAACTACACTGAGTTAATAAATAATTGTCAAATTACTCTACTCATGTCAGCGTCTGTCTCCTGGGTTAAGCAATCATGTCAGTATGAGCATGTCACGTCCACTGAAGAGTCCAAATCATCTCCGCGGGACAGTATGAACACCTCCCAGTCTGTACAGTTAAAGCATTCCTGGAGGCAGTGCACTGAATCCTCTGTCCACACGTTTATGTCTCTGGTCATTAAAGCCTTAATCGGTGTGGGATCGCAGCCCCGCATGAATTTCCACTGCGATCTTAAATAGTGCAAAACCTAAAGACCAACAGGTGAGAAGAACCATAAGCACAGAATTGCGATCAGCTGTGGCAGCCCGCGAGCCGGTTTGACAACTGGAAGTCTGGCCGCGGCGCTGTCACAGTAAAAACACCAGAAAATAATATTACAAATAATACTAACCGGGACTAGAAATACAAAGAAAAAGGGAAAATACTGAGTGACTCGAGCGCGGAGCAGATCCACGCTCGGATCACCACAGTGCCCCCCGTTTAAGGGTCACATTCCAGGCGTTCCACTGTGACATCCAGGAAAAAAAGGGACCCACCCCCACCCCAACCAGAAAAACTATTAGCTTAACCACGGGAGGAGCGGAAGGGGAATACAGGCCAGGAGGGCATGACACAAAAAATGGAGAATACTCAGAAACGCTAAACAGCAAAATACTCAAAAAAAAAAACTTCAAGAAATGCATCAAGGGGTACAAATTACCAAAATAACACAATTACTTGGTTAACAAAGGGAAATAGTTGACTACACCACTTCAAGGTCAAAAGAGAAGCAACTAAACACTCAGAATGAAGGACAAAGAAAAAAAAGAAATTCATCAAATCAAGAATATCATCCAAATACATCTCCTTTTCTTCCTCCCCTTCATACAGAAATGCCAACGGCAAAAATCAAAAAACTCTGAACACAAAGATATGCGTAGCACAACACTATTAATACCGATGGCTAACTACAATACTATGAATACAAAATGAGACCTCCTCCCTTTCTTTTCTTTCTTTTTGACAGAAATGCCAAAAAGCAAAGTAATCATAGACTGCAAATACAAAAATATAACTACAAGTAACCCTACTACAAGGCAAACTGAAAAAATATACCTTAAACTCCGAGGCATGTATATAAAAAAAATTATCAAAGCAAGAAAAACACAACGAATGAACCAGTACAAGGAATACCGGCATGTAAGGCAGAAAGGCAGTTCAGGTGGCTGACCGAAATCCCAGCTCCGGTAATTAAGTCTCTTGGGTAGTCAGCCAGCGTCTTTAAGCCACCAGGACCGGAGGGGTGAACCCGGAGGCGGCTTTTCCACTGGGAGGCTCAATGGCAGGAAGCCAGACCGGATGAAGGGGACCCCAATGGCGTCTGGTGGAGGAGAGAAGGGGGAGGAGGGGGGGACTACAACGGTGTTGGGCAGTGGGGGATCAGCAGCTCCCACCATGGCCTCTGACAGGAGCCCCAAAGCCCCCGTGGTGGACCCCAGCAGGGACAACACTGCACCCTCGATGGACTCCAACTGAGCCAGCACTGCACCCACGGTGGACTCCGACTGAGCCAGCGCTGAACCTGGGATGACCTCACGAGACCACCCCAGACCCATGGAAATGGTGGGTGGCACTGGATCATCTCCGGTGACCCTGGAAGAAGGCTCAGAGACAGAGGAAAACATGGGGTCAGGATCATCAGCAGCGGCGAAGCCCAGCGAGGTGAGTTCAGATGCAGAAACCGGCTGCACCCGTCTCGCCTCCCCAAGAGATAGGCAAGAGTGCTCTAATACAGAAAATAGGAAGACAAAATAGAGCACTTGCCTGATCTCAAGCTCCGACGCTGTCCAGGACTCCGACGATCCAGGCTCAATCAGGAGGTCAAGTTCAGGCTCCCACTCGGTTCCAGCGGCCTCCGCAGCCGGCATGATGGTCTTGCCAGTCCTGGAACCCCCTGGCGCAGTAACCCACGCCGACAGCTCACTCGGCGTGGCGGCAGGAGATTCATTATTTGCTGGAGCTGGGAGCTGCTCACTGGAGACCCGGGGATGCTTCATCATCGGCTCAGGTTCCAATTGACTGACAGCCCTCCTCCTCTGTCCATGACGTGGCTGCGGGGCTGGAACCAGGTTCTCCAGGGCCGCAGGTTCCTCCTCCGTCCGGCGGTCTAACCCTGGCACTAGTGGACACTCGCGGGGAACAGGAGGAGACACAGAGGCAGCAAGTTCAATTTCAATGGCTGCAGCAGGTGGTGGGGACTCAGTGGACTGCGTGGTCTGAGCCCCACCCGCAGGAATCAGACAAGGTACTTCATCAAATTGAGAGAATAAATGAAAAAGCACTTTCCTGTCTCCCTGGGGTTCGGTGGTTCCTGCTGCAGTGGGCTTGATTCTTCCCTCTCCCATAGACAAGGTGATGGCGGACCCCTTGGGGAGACACGGAGGAGCCGCCCCTCCCAGATCGGTAACGGGTCGGACCGGAGAGGGCACCACAGGTCTCACAGCAGTCGGAGTAGGCACCATGGAGGAGGGAGGAGCAGCTGAGGCAGTCCGGGGTAGGGGAGCTGGCGAACAGCTGAAAATGAAGTCCCGAGGCTGAAGCTGCTGGTCACACCTCTCTGTTTGTGTGAGGAAAAAACAGCTGGCTGGGAGACAGAGTCTTTCCGGCAGCCCATAGCTGGACCCAAACGGAACCTCGGCAGAGTACTGACCCGGCCGTTATACTCCCTCCCCCTTTCGGAACGGCCGTGTCTCAGGGAGGAGATGGGTTCTGTGCAGAGCAATGACATTTTCTGGCTGGAGGCAAAGCTAAATTCAAATTGGGGAAACGCTGCTGTTGCATAGAAACTGAGGCCAGCAGCTCGGCGTACTCAGGATAATTATGTAATCCGGGATTTGCCTCCACCAGTCTAACAGCTGCCACCACGCTCTTCAGAATTTCTCCAGGGTTGTAGGCAGAGCGAGCTTCAGCCACACGGCCCCTGATGAGTTCAGCTGCCACACTGCTCATCTTCGCTGGGAACCCCGGCTGCCTTCCTCCTCCGCTGCGCTGGAAAACAGCTCTTCGGCGAAGCAGAAACAGGGGATGGAAGCGTAGCAGAAACCTGATCCCGGGGCGAGGAGCGGGAGTGCCTCGCCGTCTGCTCAGTCTTTGGTCTCCTGCTGGACCTCTTCACCAGCCCACAATATTTCTGCTGAAGCGCCGCAAGTTCAGCCATCCTCTCCCTGCCTTCAGCATGCTCGGCAAGGCGATGATGACGCTTAACAGTAGCCTCCGCATGGTCCAGGTAGCATAGTGCATGCTTGGGAGTCGAATATGGGCCTGCGTTGGCCAGGAGGTCGTTGATCTCCATCAGAGCCTGGACGAGCTCAAAACCCAGGCTCATGGGATACCACGTCCTGAAAGACGCCAATAACCTCCCCCTGAACAAGAAGCGCTGGCACCCGGTAAAGGAAAAATTCAGAGCCAAAAACAAAAACTCACTGAGGCTAGCACCTCGTTTGGCTGCGATCTACTGTCATGATTTGCCCTTTGCAGAGCAAAGATGAGACATCAAATGCCAACAGTGAGTTTTGTTGTTTTTATTACAAAGTACAAAATAAAGAGCCTCGAGGGGCAAAACACATGAACTATGACACTCGACCACGAAGGGTCAAAATAACTAAACAAATACAAAGAGTCAAAGAGAAACTTACACTTTAAACAGCGAGGGCAGAACCTGACGCTCAGACTGGAGCCGGACGTGGGGACTCCAACCTGAATCGGTGTGAGACAGCAGCCCCGCATGAATCTCCACTGCTATCTTAAATAGTGCAAAACCTAAAGACCAACAGGTGAGGAGAAGAACCATAATCACAGAATTGTGATCAGCTGTGGCAGCCCTCAAGCTGGTTTGACAGCCGGAAGTCTGGCCGTGGTGCTGTCACAGTAAAAGCACCAGAAAATAATATTACAAATAATACTAACCGGGACTAGAAATACGAAGAAAAAGAGAAAATACTGAGTGACTCGAGCGCAGAGCAGATCCGCGCTCGGATCACCACAGTCATGGCTACTCGGTCACAACAAAATAGAAACAACACAGATTTCCATACAGACTCTGAAGGCTATAATTAAAAAAAAAAAAACTAAAATCAGAAAATCTTGAATTTTTTTTTTTATTCTTTTAACATCCATTTTTTCCACTACCAAGTGGGTTGGACAAGTCGCTATGGCAGACATCAGTGTATTTGCCGTAGCCTTATAAATTGGAGCAGAGTTTTTACACCGGATGCCCTTCCTATCACTACCCTGCCCATTTATATCCGGGCTTGGGACCGGCACAGGGAGTACACTGGCTTGTGCACCCACTGTGGCTGGGTAACCATCCATCCTCCATTCCATTATTGCTGAGCACCAGGCTGGATGGCAGGAAATTCCATTTTATGGTCTTTGGCATGACCCGGCCAGGACTTGAACCCTGGCCTCCTGGTTGTGGGGCAGTTGTTCTACCTCGAAGCCCTGATAAATACAGTGGTGTGAAAAAGTGTTTGTCTCCTTCCTAATTCCTCATTTTTTGTATGTTTGTCACACTTAAATGTTTCAGATCATCAAAAAATTTAAATATTAGACAAAGATAACCCAAGTAAACACAAAATGCAGTTTTTAAATGAAGGTGTTTATTATTAAGGGAAAAAAAAATCCAAACCTACATGGCCCTGTGTGAAAAAGTGATTGCCCCCTAAACCTAATAACTGGTTGGGCCACCCTTAGCAGCAACAACTGCAATTAAGCATTTGGGATAACTGGCAATGAGTCTTTTACAGCACTGTGGAGGAATTTTGGCCCACTCATCTTTGCAGAATTGTTGTAATTCAGCCACATTGGAAGGTTTTCAAGCATGAACTGCCTTTTTAAGGCCATGCCACAACATCTCAATCAGATTCAGGTCAGGACTTTGACTAGGCCACTTCACAGGCTTCATTTTGTTTTTCTTAAGCCATTCAGAGGTAGACTTGCTGGTATGTTTTGGATCATTGTCCTGCTGCAGAACCCAAGCGCTTCTGCTTGAGGTCATGAACAGATGGCTGGACATTCTCCTTCAGGATTTTTTGGTAGACAGCAGAATTCATGGTTCTATTTACCACAGCAAGTCTTCCAGGTCCCGAAGCAGCAAAACAGCCCCAGACCATCACACTACCACCACCACATTATACTGTTGGTATGATGTTCCTTTTCTGAAATGCTGTGTTGCTTTTACACCGAATGTAATGGGACACACACCTTCCAAAAAGTTCAACTTTTGTCTCATCAGTCCACAGAGTATTTTCCCAAAAGTCTTGGGGATCATAAAGCTGTTTTCTGGCAAAACTGAGATGAGCCTTTATGTTCTTTTTGCTCAGCAGCGGTTTTTTGTATTGGAACTCTGCCATGCAGGCCATTTTTGCCAGTCTCTTTCTTATGGTGAGTCATGGAACACTGACCTTAACTGATGCAAGTGAGGCCTGTAGTTCTTTGGATGTTGTTGTGGGGTCTTTTGTGACCTCCTGGATGAGTCGTTGCTGCGCTCTTGAGACAATTTTGGTCGGCCGGCCACTCATGGGAAGGTTCACCACTGTCCCATGTTTTTCCCATTTGTGGATAATGGCTCTCACTGTGGTTTGCTGGAGTCCCAAAGCTTTAGAAATGGCTTTATAACCTTTTCCAGACTGATAGCTCTCAATTACTTTGTTTCTCATTTGTTCCAGAATTTCTTTGAATCGCAGCATGATGTCTAGCTTTTGAGGATATTTTGGTCTACTTCACTTTGTCAGGCAGGTCCTATTTAAGTGATTTCTTGATTGAGAATAGGTGTGGCAGTAATCAGGCCAGGGTGTGGCTAGAGAAATTTAACTCAGCTTTCCAAAGATGTGATAAACCACAGTTAATTTATGTTTTAACAGGGGGGCAATCACTTTTTCACACAGGGCCATGTAGGTTTAGATTTTTTTTACCCTTAATAATAAACACCTTCATTTAAAAACTACATTTTGTTGTTTACTTGTGTTAGCTTTAATATTTAAATTTGTTTGATGATCTGAAACATTTAAGTGTGACAAACATACAAAAAAATGAGAACTCAGGAAGGGGCAAACACTTTTTCACACCACTGTATATACATTTTGTCATTAATCAAGCATATAAATTCATATTTATATCCATTTTAATTAAAATAATAATAGAACATGTTAAGCTGTAATGTTTATATATCAGCAGAAATTGTGCTAATTGTAATACCACCAAACAGTTGCATAAATGTAACTGATTAAAATTTAGATCGACCATTAGAATATATATTTAACATCAAATAAGACCTAATAAAGTTTATAATTTTTTTTAAAATCAGTTACTAAATTGCAAAGAACAGTCTGAACTGTGTGAAAACATCACAAGAAAAATACATGTCTAAAATATGTGAGTTTATGACCAGTATGATTTTGATGAGTCTGATGTCAAACCTAATAATGGTCACAGATATTGGTCCTCCATCACAAATCTAACATAAAGTTAAGTAATATTTTAGTCATTTTATGTAACATCTAGTTACGACTGAGAAAATGTCTATGGAGAGAAATGTCTACTGTATTATACCTGAATACTGACATTTAAAAAATGCTTTTTTTAGACTAAGTTAATAACAATCTGAACAGCTCACCTCACCACAAACAACTGAACAGATTCTCTTTGAACCATTTGTTTGAAATTATTTCAGAGCATTTTTATCCTCCAAGTCAAAATGTAGCACATGGAGCAAAGGAATAAACATCTTCTCTAAAGCAGAGAGCCTTAACTCTGTCAGTCTAGAATGATTTTATGAAGAGTTAAATATGCAGAGTAGATAAAATCAGACATCTATTTGTATGTAAGTCTAACAGTTCATTTATTCATTTATTTTTAATAACGTTTTCGTTTGCAATAATATATTTTATTACATTTTCATCAATTTTTAATCTTAAAAAATGGTTATTAATAACCATCTTGTCTCTAACATCACATCTTTGACACGCAGTCTCTGCTTTGCAGACCGAAGCCTGTATCACAGGACCCGGAGTGATTTTTACAGAATTTTGGGCAGTTTTTATAGGAGTTTATTGATTTGTTTTATGTTTTAATGGACCAGTTTTTATTTATTTATTGCTTCCCAATACCAATCCAGTCATTTTGTTTGGATCACACCTGACACGACACTAAATAATGGATCGATCCATCTCTACTTTGAACCAGATTGCTTTTTTTTCTATGTAAGAGTGGTAATCCCACAAAAAGTAACAAAACATGATATCTTTAGTGATTGTCTGATCTCTCAACATATGACAGGTGCATGTCAATGAATTACAATATCATTGAAAAGTTAATTTATTTCAATAATTCAGTTAAAAAAGTGAAACTCATATATAGTGTCACGAACCGAACGAACCTTTTGGCTCAGTTCTGACGGTTCTCTGTGGCTCAGGTTCGGTATATTTGTGTATTTTGTTATCTTTTGAGTTCTTGTAGTTTCTATGTCTTTTGTTCTTTTCTTTTCCATGCCTGTAGCCACCGCTCTGGCCGGCAGCTGTTAGGCAGCCTCCTTGACCTACATTCATGTGGGCGTCATCTAACACTTGCCGGTCCGACCATGCCCCATCTCTCTTGACAGCCAGCTGATTCCACTCCGGTAATTGTCTTTCCTGCGCCTCGCCCAGGTGCACCCAATCTGTTGGCCAGCAACGCTTGTACTTAAGCGGCCTTTGCCAGTCAAGAATTGCTGGACTGTTGTTTCGTCTTATGGATGAACCGTCATGTGGAGGTGATTTTGCCAGGCCGTTTGGGACTAACTCGGACTGCTCCAGTTTTTGTGAGTATAGACTGTGTGTATTTTCCCGGTGTTCTCACCCTGTGACCGTTGAGCATCCTGGAGGACTCCTTGAGTGCCCTGTGCTGTTTTGTTATTTTGTGCTGTTGGTTTTTGTCTATCTTTTGTTCAATAAATGTGTGGTGGTGTAACCCAGCGTGTAAATCCGTTCTTCCTTCCCCTCCTCCATGCACTGTGTAAAAGCGCATGAGGAGGCTTGTGACATATACTGTAGATTCATTACACACAGAGTGATTTCAAGTGTTTATTTATTTTAATTTTTATGATTATGGTTTACAGCTAATGAAAACCCAAAATTCAATATATCAGAAAATTAGAATATTATACCAAAGACATACTGAAAAGTCTGACCTACTGAAAAGTATGTCTGTGTACACACTCAGTACTTGGTTGGGGCTCTTTTTACATGAATTCCTGCATTAGTGCATTGTGGCATAGAGCAATCAGCCTGTGTTACTGCTGAGGTGTCATGGAAACCCAGGTTGCTTTGATAGCATCCGTCAGCTTGTCTGCATTGTTGGGTCTGGTGTTTCTCATCTTCCTTTTGACAATACCCCATATACATATTCTCTATGAGGTTTAGGCCAGGCAAGTTTGCTGGCCAGTCAAGCACAGTGATACCATGGTCATTAAATCAGGTTCTGGTAGGCTACTTTTAGCATGCTTCACTTAAAGCTGCTGTAAATTCTCTCCTGAACCAAAAATATTTGTATTATCCTTGAATAATATAATATTCAGTATGTTTGAAACTCTATATATGTCGTTGATATATGTATAATATGAGCAGTTCTGGACCTAGCATCTACCCCTGAGGAGCTCCACAGTATATATCCATGCACGTTGATTTGTATTCACCTGCCTGTTTCTTAAGTAGCTCCTTACGCAGTTCAATCCAACCCCTCAAATACCATACCTTTCCGGTTTGTTGAATATTATATTGTAATCAATGCTGTTGAAAGCTTTTTTTAAGTCTATAAATATTCCTGCTGTATACATTTTATTGTCTATTGAAATTGTGATTTCTTCAATTAATTCCATTAGTGTCAGGAGCCAAGCCAGCTTGGTTTCCCCGGCTTGGTCCTGACCTCCCTGTGGGGCTAGGTGCCGCTGTTTATGTGTGTTTACTGTGTATTTCAGTGCGCTTCCTTTTCCTTCGTCTCTGCTCTCTGTCCGGCAGCTGTGAGCCAGCTCTCTTTGGCTCACTCTCCTGTGAGCGCTGGTTGACGGGCTGCCGGTCCAACCACGCCCCCCTCACTCATTATCACCAGCTGTTCCCACTCCCTGTGCCATCTCTCTGCTCTCACCCAGGTGCCGGCAATCTCATCATCACCAGCAGTGCGTGTACTTATGCAGCCTCTTGCCAGTCACGCACTGCTGGGTCTTTGACTGACTGTTTGTGTGTTGAATCAGTGAACTGTCAGCTCCATTACGACATGTATCCACTCCGCGCAGTCCGTGGTTCCCTCGTGCTCTCATAGTGATTCTGGGATGGGACGCCAGCATGGGTACACGTCTCTCCTCATGTGTTCGTGGGGCAATGCCGGCCCCCAAGCACCAACTGTAAGTGTATTTTCGTACCTTTTTGTAAGTCTTCACCTTTAGGAACTGTTTGTCATTAGTCTTTATGTTAATAAATGTGTGTTGGTGTACCCTTGCACGTAAATCCTCGTTATTCCTCCCCTCTCCGTGCGCTTTTATACAGCGCAAGGGAGGGTTCATGACAATTAGTGCCAAAGATGTTGATCTATCTTTTTTGAATCCATATTGGCAATCACTGAACAGTTTGTGTTTCTCTATGAAATCATCTATCTGTCAGTAAAAAGTTTTTCCAATATCTTGGAGAATTGAGAGAGCAAAGAAACAGGCCTGTAATTTCTAAAATGGTGTCTGTCACCTGCTTTATACAAAGGTATTACTTTTGCTGCTGTCATCTCATTTAGAAATTGATGTAGTAATTGACGCAAAAGGAGCCTTGACCAAGTACTGAGTGCATACAGTACATGAGCATACTTTTCAGTAAGCCATCATTTCTATTAGAAATCCTTTTTTTATTGGTCTTATGTAATATTCTAATTTTCTGAGAAACTGAATTTGGGGGTTTTCATTAACTGTAAGCTATAATCATCAAAATTAAAAGGAATAAACATTTGAAATATAGCACTCTGTGTGTATTGAATCTATATGAGTTTCACGTTTTGAAATGAATTACTGAAATAAATTAACTTTTCAATGATATTCTAATTCATTGAGAAGCACCTATATTATACCTCATACAAACATTCTACTTTAACGGCAAAATGATTCATGTTGAGGCCTCTCATAGTACAGTGTTATAGTTACTTTAATAGCTCTCCGTAAGGCTCAAAATTCATCCCTCACGCTGCCTCTCTCCTCGGCCAAGTCCAGCAAACCGTAAAAATGCTGTTCAATATTTAATTACAACCTTCAAGAGAGTGACCAGTGACTACCGAAAAACAATTTAGCTCAAGTAGGCAGCTGAACACCCTTTTAATTCTTTATTTCAATGCTATTGATTAGATTATAATAAATTGTCATGTCAGTCATGACATTAAATTATTTTCACCGATGTTCAGCTCTGTGAGCAAGATTGTAACTTTCATCTATGACTGACTACACCTCTCATATTGCTGGTCTGAAATTATATACTATACCTTATTTTAAGAAGGCCTAAGTCTTGGTCCTAGACTTTATTTCTGTGCTATTTGATGTTTTGTTTCTTGCAGCGTCCTCGGCTCTGGTTTTAACACTCGCATTTCTTCACATTTTTCCTCCTACCTTTGTGCCTTTTAATGCACAGGTTATGGAGTCCCTTATGGAGGCATTGTTGTAAGGAAAAAGATCCTCATTTGAGGCTAGATTTACTACAATGAGGGAATAAAATTCATCCCATATTTTCAATAATTTGTTTGCAACAGTTAATAAAAGCTCTGGTATTACTAGGCAGCCATTCATTCTAGCCCCTATTTGCTATGCTCTTTTGCTAGTAGAGCGTCTTTAATTAAATTATAAAGATTGTGCACCATTACAAAGAAATAAAACCTTAACAAAAATTGCTAACATACAGATATGCACTAACATAACATAAGAAATTTTTAAGAAATTAAAAAATATACAATAGAAGAAATGCTTACCCACATATTTCAAATAAAGGCTTGTGTTCATACAGAATTACTGTAGTTTAACTTTATTAATTCTGTTCATTCAAGACTATCTAACCAAATATAGCATAATGTAAAAATTTAACATTAATGAAATAAAATGTGGAAGCAAATCAACTTTAGAAGAATATATAAATAATTAAAATATGGAAATGCGTTACACTGATTGCACACAAAATAGAAATGCCGCCCCCCCCCGCATTTAGTAAAACATTGTCTATGATTTTTGTTTCACAGCAAATTCTTTTAAACTGGCAAGATTTCATGGACAGCTCACACCCCCACTGGCAGAGGCGCAGCGCTGCGCCTGTCATGTGATGTTATATGACGTGGCCAAAAACTCCCCAGTTGATTTAAATTGTACAAAGGATTCCACCTCACAAGGTGGCAGACACGTATAACTTACTGCTCTTGCCTTGGAGGAATTATGGCAGACAGAGAACCATCCTGAAATCTCGCCCGAGAAGAAACAAATCTAGATCTTACTCGATCGCAAGACTGAGGAAGCAGACAGAGGAAGCATTTGCTCCCAAATTTGCCAACTATGATTCTAAAAAGAGATTATTTAGCTTATGAAGGTAAATGTTTACATTTTGTTTTAACAGAGGGTGCGCGAAGCTGGCTGATATTAACCTGCTGTCGACCGCAGCACCACATGACTGGGGAGAACAATCGCGCCGGTTCCATGTTGTCATATATGATAAAAAGCGGCAGAATAAAAGCGAAATTGAGGTGGAATAATCATAACAGTTTCTGGATGGGAGGGGGAAAAATAAAATGACCAACAGAAGAGAAAATAACGACAGGATGCCGCAAAAGGACAAAGCAAGCGAACCGCCCAGCCAGTGGTAAGTCTGATGAATATCTTTGTTTGTTGACATTCTACTAATGTTCTGGTTCATATACTTTGGAGAGGAGATAACAAAAAAAAAAAAAAAAACAAGAAGCGGTGACAAAAAGCAAAACCATTCTTTGTGTAAATATGTCCAAAAGTCCACTTTTGACCGAAAGTTATGTAATTCAGTATGGCTGCCATGGCATTATGCAAATTAGATGCATAAATTTACGCCTATCTCAAACTTTGGATCATATTCTACATCTTTCTAATTGACAGTAAGCCATTGTCTCTTACCACTTTCAAGTTCTAGTCTTGGAAATCTCTTGACATCTGAACTGAATATTTTCTTGAAACAAACCTTGACCACTAGGGGCTTATGGAGTAACTTGACACCTGTGCCGGTTACATAATCACCTTTAGATCCTTTCGCTGCCCCAGCTGTGACATTTTATCCTTGTTTTAGGCTTTGCTGACCGTCTGACCGTCCACACTTCCCGGAAATCACTATTCCTCATAGCCATTTACCCCAATGGCCACAAAACTCACACACAGTGATCCTCCAGTGGGTCTGAATCCAGGTTGTGCTCAAAATCAAGGTCAAAGGACACCTATGTGATTTCAGAAATTCCACTACTCCTCCTAGGCAATTGCATTAATTCTCAACAAATTCCTTCACAATGATCCTCAGGTTTGTCTGCATCCAGGTTGAGCTCAAGGTCAAAGTCATTGTTGAAAGTAAGGAGAGCTGGCCATTTATGACTTCACGAAAATGTTCTTCAAGCTCATCCACAGTGATCCTCAAGTCTGCATCTAGGCTGTGGTCAAGGTCAAAGGTCAGGAGATCTGAGCACTTTTAAGGTGATTTCATCAGGATAGAATGTGCTACAGTGCTCTGAAAAAGTATTTGCCCTCTTCCTGATTTCTTATGTTTTTGCATATTTGTCACAGTGTGACAAATTAATGTTTCCAATTGCACTGGTCGACACCAAATTTATTGTCTCAGTTTTATTTTTTTATCTGATTTAGGACAATTTTGATGTGCTGGATCCAAAAATCACATTGGTTTTGCTCAATCAGGTCAACTTTTTGGATTATGGCCACATGTTGTTTTATACATTTTTGTTTACATGTAAGATAAGATAAGATAAGCTTTTATTAGTCCCACAATGGGAAATTCCAGGATTGCAACAGCACAGGGATAGCAACACTCAGAGCAACAATCAGAAGGCAAAAAAAACCAAGAACAGCTAGTATACATACACTACCGTTCAAAAGTTTGGGGTCACTTAGAAATTTCCTTATTTTTGAAAGAAAAGCACTTTTTTTCAAAGAAGATAACTTTAAACTAATCAGAAATACACTCTATACATTGCTAATGTGGTAAATGACTATTCTAGCTGCAAATGTCTGGTTTTTGGTGCAATATCTACATAGGTGTATAGAGGCCCATTTCCAGCAACTATCACTCCAGTGTTCTAATGGTACAATGTGTCTGCTCATTGCGTCAGAAGGCTAATGGATGATTAGAAAACCCTTGAGCAATCATGTTAGGTCTGCAATGCTGTAATTGCTGCAAATGGAGGATTCTTTGACGAAAGCAAAGTTTGAAGGAAAAAATTATTATTTCAAATACAAATCATTATTTCTAACCTTGTCAATGTCTTGACTATATTTTCTATTCATTTTACAACTCATGGTGGTAAATAAGTGTGACTTTTCTTGGAAAACACAAAATAATTGTCTGGGTGACCCCAAACTTTTGAACGGTAGTGTATATATATATATATACTGTATATATATATATATATATATATAGACACACAGTGCGGAGCATTGTGGTTGGTGAATGTGCAGCAGAAAGTCTAAGCTCTCTTCGCGGATGCGGCGGGCCAGCTGGATGTCTTTGGGCATGATGGTGACCCTCTTGGCGTGGATGTACGGGTATTTTTGCTTTATATGATGCAAAATTCTTTTTTATGTCTTGAAATTTTTTGAATCTTGAACAATGATGATGTAACATTCAATTTACATGTACTAAGTAAGTACAAGTTTTTACTTAGCACCTGATCAAGAGAAACGGATGTCATTTTCGGATTCAGCAGTGCAAAATTGTCTTAAATCAGTTGAAAAAACACAGACAACTTACAAAAAAAATATTTTTGTAACCCTGTGTTATCAAACAAATTTTAATATTAGATAATGATAACCCAAGTGAATAAAAAATGCAGTTTTTAAATTACTGCATGATTAAAATAATTAGTTACTTGGAAAAGTAACTTTCACATTACTTTTAAATGCATACTTAAATCATCTTGCACACATAGCAAGATAATGTGTTTATTGATTTGCGTAGAGCAGGGGTCTCCAACTTGGGGCTCCTGGGACGTTCAGGTTTCTGTGGGAAATTTTCTAATTTCACTTCATAATTGGTCCAAAGATTTGTAAATAATTTGTCATTGTTGTGCATGTGTTCTGTAGGTACCTTTGCACCCATGCACAACAACAGCAAATTATTTGCAAATCTTTGAACCAATTAAGAAGTGAAATTAGAAAATTTCCCACAGAAACCTGAATGTTCCAGGAGCTCCAGGTTGGATATCCTCGACGTACAGCATTTGATACGATTGACCATTCAAAACTACTTCAGAAAATGTAAGAAGTATGGCATAAGAGGTGTTGCATTATATTGGCTCAGAAGTTATTTACACAATACATTTCAGTATGTTACAATTAATAATATAAAATCACAACTCAGACCAGTAACCTGTGGAGTTCTACAAGGCTCGGTTTTGGGATCCAAGTTATTCATATTGTATTTAAACAATATGTGTTGCATCCAGTGTGTTGAAATATACTGTATTATTTATGCAGATGATACAAATTTGTTTTATTCAGGAATGGACATACAAGAATTAATAGAAATAAAAGAGAGAGAATTGATTAATTTGAAAAAGTGTTTTGAAGTAAATAAATTATCATTAATTCAACTTTATTTATTTCAATACAGCTTTATTTATATAGTGCCATTTCTCAACAGCAGTCATCTCATAGCACTATCAACTGTAGGGGAACCCCCACAATTGCAGAAAGACCCCAGCAATCAGGCCATCCACTGTGAGCAAGCACTTGGGAACGGTGGAGAGGAAAAATTCCCTTTTAACAGGAAGAAACCTACAGTAGAACCAGGCTCAGAGACGGGCAGTTATCTGTTGCGACTGACTGGGGGGTGAGGGGATAAAGAAGAAGAAGAAAAGAACAGACATGTAGAGAGCAAACAGCATGACGGGGACTCAATCTATGGAAGAGAACAAACAGATGTTAATGACCAGCAAAAATATTTCATTGAGAGTGAAGAAAGGAGTGAAGCCCAGTGCATTGTTGGAGGTCCCCCAGCTGTCTAAATCTATTAGCAGCATAACTAAGGGAGGGTTCAGGGGCACATGATCCCTCCCTAACTATAGGCTACATCAAAAAGGAAGGTTTTAACCCTGTTCTTAAAAACAGAGATCGAGTCTGACTCCCAAATTCAGATTGGCAGCTGGTTCCACAGGAGAGGAGCTTGATAACTGAAGGCTCTGCCTCCCATTGTACTTTTGGAGTTTCTTGGTATTACAAGTAATCCTGCATTGTGGGAGCATAGTGCTCTGTTAGGATAATAGGGCAGTATCAAATCTTTTAAATAAAAAGGGGCCTGATATTTAGAGCTTTGTAAGTGAGAAGAAGAATTTTAAACTTAATTCTAAACTCTATGGGAAGCCAATGAAGGGAGGCCAAAACTGGAGAGATATGATCTCTCTTTCTAGTACCTGTTAAAACTCTTGCTGCAGCATTTTGGATCAGCTGAAGACTTTTTAAAGATGTTTTAGGACAACCTGATAATAAAGAGTTACAATAATCTTATATAGAACTAACAAAAGCGTGGATTAGTTTCTCAGCATCACTCTGAGACAAGATGCTCCTTATCTTGGCAATATTATGCAAATGATAGAAGGCAGTCTTAGAAACAAGTTTAATATGTGAATTAAAAAACAAATCTTGATCAAAAATAACTCCAAGGTTCCTCACAGAACTATTAAGAGAAAGAGTAACTGCATCCAAACTAAGAGTTTGATTTGGAAAGGTATGTCTAAAGTTTTTTGGACCAACTAAAATGACTTCAGTCTTATGTGAATTTAATAGCAGGAAATTACAAGTCATCCAAGCTTTGATTTCCTTAAGACAAGCCTCTAACTTGGCTAATTGATTACTATCATCTGGTTTCATTGACAGGTATAATTGTGTGTCATCTGCATAACAATGAAAATGTATACAGTGCTTTCTTATAATGGTGCCTAGCAGAAGCATATATAAACTACAAAGAATAGGGCCTAGTACAGATCCCTGTGGAACTCCATGACTGAGCTTTGAGTTGAAAGAAAATTCATTATTGACATGAACAAACTGGAACCTATCAGATAAATAAGATCTAAACCACTGCAACGAAGTTCCATAAAGTCCAACATGATGTTCTAATCTATCAAGTAGAATATTATGATAGATAGAATCAAAAGCTGCACTAAGGTCTAAAAGGGCAAGTACAGAAACAAGTCCATTATCAGATGCGATAAGGAGGTCATTAGTGGATTCTAAACCCAGAGTGAAACTCTTCAAATAAACCATTTCCCTTCAAGTGGTCAAATAATTGCGTAGCAATAATTCTTTCTAAGATTTTTGAAATGAAAGGCAGATTAGAGATTGGTCTATAGTTAGCTAAAACTCTTGGATCGACCGTTGGCTTTTTGAGTAAGGGTTTAATTACAGCCGTTTTAAAAGCCTGCGGTACATGGCCTAACGTTAATGAAGAATTGATTATTTGAAGAATAGAGCTACCAATAAATGGGAAGACTTCTTTAAATAACCTGGTAGGACTAGAGTCTAAAAGACAAGCTGAAGGCTTGGATGAGGAAATTATTTTATCTAACTCTAACAAGGTCAGTTGGAGTAAACTCATCCAAACAGATATCAATTGAAGTTGTAGTAGTTAATGTATTTAAGTTAATGGTGGGAAGAATCTGACTGATTTTATCTCTGATATATGAAATTTTATTATTGAAAAGTTCATAAAGTCCTGACTAGTAAGCTCTAAGGGAATGCTAGGAATGACAGAGTCCTGACTCTTTGTCAGCCTGGCTACAGTGCTGAAAAGAAACCTCGGATTATTAAATGAAGATAAAACAGAGTTTATGGTTTTTGAAGGAGGCAGGGTAAACCATGAAGTAAAACTAAAAATTAACAATACTGAAATTGAAAGAGTGCATGAAATGAAATTTTTAGGTGTGATTATTGATTCTAAACTTGATTCTAAACTTTGCTGGAAACCACACATAGAATATATTAAATGAAAAATTTCAAAGTCCATCGCTGTTCTGTACAAAACTAGAGATTTATTGACTAAGAATTGATAATAATAGCTAACTAATAATATTGACCAATTATTTGCAGTTGCTATATTGTTCATTGGTAATGCCATATTTTCATATTGTGCAGAAATTTGGGGAAATATGTAAACATTTGCATAGACATAGACTATTATCAAGCTTCAAAAAAAAAAAGAGCCATTAGAATAAAAACAAAGCTGAATACCTCCAATCTACCAGTCCATTATTTGCAGCATCTGGACTTTTAAAGTTTCAAGATATTGTATACTTGAAACCTATGGTGGTACTTTTTCAAGCTAAGAATAATAGTCTCCCTGTGATTATTCAAAGATTTTTTAAAAGAAGATAGTGTAAACATAATTTAAGAGGCTTGTCTGTTTTTGAAATATGTAAAGACCAATTGTCAAATATAGATGTGTTTCTGTTTTAGGTGTTAAACTTTGGAATGCGCTCCATGATGAACTGAAAATGTGTCACTTTCTGTTGAGTTTCAAAAATGCTTTAAGGGGTAAATTACTTAAGGGATATTGTGGAGAGTGTGGGAAATGATGAGGCAGGTTTATGAATAGACGAAGTTTATTAACACTCTCTCATCAGTCATACACAGAAAAGCATGAAACACTCAGGCGCGGTTCTCCTTTATATCCCCACCGCTCATCTCACATCTGCGTGACATTCCACATCACACTGCATGACATCCAACATCACAGTACATTCACCCTTAAACCCCCCGACTACTGTTTACCCTCAGCTTCCTGAATGAGATGCTGTCTGACTCAAGCAAGTCTCTACAATATGCATTTTGTCTCTGCTACCCCCCCCCCCCCCCGACAGAGTTTCACTCCCTACGTCTTTTGGGCTTCAGTCTCCTCCCATATCTGCCGTAACGGGGGTCTCTGTGCAGGCGGGGGGCTGCTGGACCTGTGTCTGACTGTCGGTGGGCCATGGCGAGGGGGGGGGGGGAATCCGCTTTGCCATTGTGGCTGTCCTGGTGAATCGTTTGCCTGGGGAGTTCTCAGTGGGGGTCTTCCACGCCGAGGGGCCCAAGCCAGCAGCACTTGCTCGTCCGCCACTACAAAGGCGGGCTTAAGTCTGTCTATGCATATTTTCTCCCGCCGACCCCCCAAGTCTAACAAAAAATGCTTGTCCCCTGTTTCCAGCACTCTGAACGGGCCATCATAGGGTGGGCGCAATGGAGGGCGGTGGGCATCGTGCCTGACGAACACGAACTCCGCGTTCTTCAAAATATTTGGGACGAAAGCGCGTGGAAAACAGTGGTGGGCCGGGCCAGGCAGCGTGCCTGTGTCTGCACTACGCTGCAAACGCTGAGACAGGCAGCTGTCCGGCGCGGGATTATCTGGCAAAAATTCCCCGGGCAGCCACAGTGGCTGAGAAAAAAACAGCTCAGCCGGGGAAGCCTCCAAATCCTCTTTTGGTGCGGAACGCAACCCCAATAAAACCCACGGCAACTGGTCAACCCAATTTGCATCCATCAACGAAGCCCTGAGTGCTGCTTTCAGTGACCTGTGAAAACGCTCGCATAACCCATTGGCCTGTAGGTTGTACGCGGTTGTGCGATGAATTGCAACACCCAGGCTGCGGGCCATCGCAGACCAAAGTTCGGAAACAAACTGAGGGCCCCTATCGGACATGATGTCGGACAGGATTTCAAAACGCGCCACCCATGTTGTCAAAAAAGCGCGCGCCACGTCCACGGACGTGGTTGCCGCCAGCGGGACTGCTTCTGGCCAGCGTGTGATGCGGTCCACCACTGTCAGAAGGTGCGTACACCCCTACAACGGCAGGAGGGAGCCAATGAGGTCCACGTGAACATGGTTGAATCTTTTAGCCAGTATACTAAACGGCTCCAAAGGAGCCTTCGTGTGTCTGTGCACTTTGGCTCGTTGGCACGCTACGCAGGCTGCCGCCCACTCTTTCACTTGTTTGCGCAGGCCTGGCCACACGAATTTCGCTCCCACCATTTTGACTGACGCGCGCACTCCTGGGTGCGCCAAAGTGTGAACTGACTCAAACACACGGCGCCGCCACGCGACCGGGACCACCGGGCGCAGGCGTCCCGTGGAGACGTCGCAGATTAGGGGCGGGCTGCCGTCTTGCAGTACTCTGCTCTCCAGCCTTAACCCTGTTGGTCCAGACTGGAGCGCGCGCACATCCATATCGCTAATCTGCTCTGCGGCCATGGCTGTATAATCTATCCCTACACAGACCAAGGCCACAACCGCGCGTGAGAGGCAGCCCGCCACCACATTCAGTTTACCTGACACATGCTGAATATCGGTCGTAAACTCCGAGATCGCGGCCAGCTGTCTCTGCTGCCGGCCCGACCATGGTTCCGAAACCTTGGCCATCGCGAACGTCTGTGGCTTGTGGTCCATGAACGCGGTGAAACTGCACCCTTCCAGCCAGAACTGAAAGTGGCGTATGGCCAGGTGGAGAGCCAGCAACTCCCTGTTGAACGCGCTGTATTTACGCTCACTGTCGCGCAAAGCCCTGCTGAAAAAAGCGAGCAGCTGCCAAGAACCGGCAACACGTTGCTCCACGACGGCCCCTATGGCCACGTCCGAGGCATCGGTAGTGAGCGCTATCCGGGCCTCCGGGTCTGGGTGCGTCAACAACAGTGCGGCGTTTGCCAGGGCTGCTTTCACCTCAGAGAACGCCTGCTCTCGCTCCGGAGTCCATTCAACTCCATCCGCAGGTTTCCGTCTCTTGAGCACGGCGTACAATGGCTGCATGAGTTGAGCTGCGCGGGGGAGGAAACGGTTATAAAAGTTAACCATCCCCAGAAATTCCTGCGGCGCCCTGACCGTCTGAGGCCAGGGAAAGTTCGCCACAGCGCGCACTTTGTCGGGCAAGGGTATCGCTCCCTCCGGTGAGACGCGGGGCCACAAAAAATCAATCCCCGTCACGCCGAACTGGCACTTCGCCGGGTTGATTAGTAACCCGTGCTCCTCCAACCTCTGGAAAACCGTCCTGAGGTGGGTTTTGTGTTTGTCTTCGGACGCACTGGCTACCAGGATATCATCCAGGTAGACAAACACAAACGGGAGATCGCGCAGCACCGCGTCCATCATGCGCTGGAACGTCTGTGCCGCTCCTTTTAATCCGAATGGCATGCGCAGAAACTCAAACAAGCCAAACGGAGTTATTACCGCTGTTTTGGGTATGTCCTCCGCGTGCACTGGGACCTGGTGGTAACCGTGGACCAGGTCTATTTTAGAAAAAATGCGTGCTCCGGCGAGGTAAACAGAAAAATCCTGAATGTGGGGAATCGGGTAGCGGTCGTGTGCTGTGGCATTATTCAACCTGCGGAAATCACCGCACCGTTGCCACGACCCCTCAGCCTTAGGGACCATGTGTAGCGGGCATGCCCATGGGCTGTTTGATCGCCTGATGATGCCAACCTTTCCAGGTTGGCAAACTCCTCGCACGCTATGGCCAGTTTAGCTGCGTCCAAGCGCCGAGGTCGTGCGAAAACGGGCGGCCCGGTGGTGGTGATAAAGTGCTCCACCCCATGTTTAGCGATGTCCGCCGAAAACGTCGGGACCGTGAGTGCTGGGAACTGAGTGAGCAGTGCGTGGAACTTACCGCCTGGAGCTGTGACGTTGGCTTGTGTTACTGGCCCAGCCCCTCGAGCTGTACAGGGGAGAGAGTCAAACGACAGTGCATTAACCAGGCGCCTGTTAGCAACATCAACTAGTAACCCATGTGCACACAAAAAATCAGTTCCCAGGATTGGGAAACTCTGCTATGACAAAAGTCCACTCGTATGTACGGCCATGTAGAGATAAGGCCAGTGTTCTCTCACCAAAGGTCTTAATGTCCGAGCCATTTACTGCTACCAGCCTGGGGCCGCTAGGTCCTGCCAGTCGGTCGGCATAGGTCGGCAGGATGATGCTCTTCTGGGCTCCGGTGTCTATGAGGAAACGCCTCCCTGGGCTCAAGTCCGTCACGTAGAGCAGCTTGTTCTCTTCGCCGGCGGTCGCAGCTGCTACCGACTGCCGGCCCTGGCATTTTCCGAGCACTTGAATTGGCACGGTGACGCACATCTGCGTGTATTCTCTCCAAAACAGCATGGTAGAAGCAGAGCGTGTCTCTCTGGTGCTCCTTGGCCCCCGCTGCCGCTACCGTCAGTGGCTCCTCGCCTCCTCTGGTCGTCTCGCTGTGCTCCGACGCCGCCGCGTTCACCGTGAGCGCTCTGGTGGTGAGGATGATCCGGTCTGCTTCCTGGGCTACCACACGGTAGTCACGCATGGCCAGCAACGGGGAATTGGCCAGAACCGCTCTCGCCTCTGTTGGAAGGTTCCAGAGGAAAAGGTGGGCAAACAGAAAATGCCCGTCGTCCATGCCCATTAACGCCAACATCTTCTCCATCAGATCGACAGCCGAACCATCTCCTAACTCGGAACACCTCAGGAGTCTCTCTGCTCTCTCACAGTCCGAGAGCGTGTAGCGCCGGGTCAGCGCCGCTTTGAGAGCCTCATATCTGTCGTGGGCTGGGGGCTGGTCGAGCAGGCTCGCTACCTGCTGAGCTGTGCGAGCGTCCAGCACTGGAACCACATAGTAAAACTTGGTGTCGTCTGCCGTTATTCCCCGGAGGGCGAACTGGGCCTCGGTGTGGTGGAACCAAGAGCGCGGGTTGTGCTGCCAAAAGTCCGGTGGCTTGACTGAAACAGCGCACGCGTTGCTGGGGGTTCCCGTCCGGGGCATCTGTGGGATGCTTGCCGCGTTGCTGGGGCTTCCCGTCCGGGCCGACTCCGGGGTTCTTGCCTCGTGTTCCATAATGCGTCCAGGGTCACCAGTGTGGAGAGTGTGGGAAATGATGAGGCAGGTTTACGAACAGACGAAGTTTATTAACACTCTCTCATCAGTCATACACAGAAAAGCATGAAACACTCAGGCACGGTTCTCCTTTATATCCCCACCGCTCATCTCACATCTGTGTGACATTCCACATCACACTGCATGACATCCAACATCACAATACATTCACCCTTAAACCCCCCAACTACTGTTTACCCTCTGCTTCCTGACTGAGACGCTGTCTGACTCAACCAAGTCTCTACCATATGCATTTTGTCTCTGCTACAATATAACGTTTATTTTTTTGGTTTACTTAGTGTAAACCAATATGTATTTTCTGTTTAGTTTTGGGTAATTCCAAGAAAGAGAACGGGATAAGCACAAAAATAAGCCTTGGGCTTCTGCTTATTCCTTTTCAGTTACAGTTATTTGTGTCTGAAGTAATTATTTTTTTATATTGGTGTCCATGTGTAACTGAACTGAATAAATCATTCATTCATTCATAATTTAATTAATGGATTACATTATGGGCTTATTAATGGCAGGTTGAAAACAGACTGTTTCAGACAAGGCTTCAGACAGTTTTTAATGCTGGTGTTGCTGCACATGTGGGACAAAGTTCTCCATGTTTATCTTACCTTTATAATTATGGATTAATCTGATGTGCAGTGGTTCAAAGAAAATGTCCATTATCCACAGTCCAAATGTCTGCTATGAGAGACATGATCCAGTCCCTCAAATTCCTTTTGGAGATCAAAATCCATTTTTGAATAACCTTCATCCATGTAGCAAGTAAATGCATTTTAACTTCAGTGGATTACAGTCTCAGCTGTCTAATGGAAAGTGACTGTTGATAGCATGTCTTCAATCTGTAACAACGTATCTGCCAGTCAGTCTGTTTAATTCTTGCTGGGTCACAAACCGTCCAGATGCATACCCATGATTGAAATCCAGCCGTGGGTGTTCACATCCTGACGTGGGTGTTTAGATATAGTAAATCCACTTCACAGCATTAGTTGTAAGCATAGCTAGCCATTACTTAGCACTAGCTTTTTTTGGAGCTTGTTGCTGTTTTCAGACACTTTTGAACATTGCAGTAGGACTCGGTCACCACTTTGCTTGCAACCCACCAATACAGACGTGGACAAAATTGTTGGTACCCCTCTGTTAATGAAAGAAAAACCCACAATGGTCACAGAAATAACTTGAATCTGACAAAAGTGGTAATAAATAAAAATTCTATGAAAATTAACCAATGAAAATCAGACAATGCTTTTGAATTGTGGTTCAACAGAATTATTTTAAAAAACAAACTCATGAAACAGGCCTGGACAAAAATGATGGTACCCTTAACTTAATATTTTGTTGCACAACCTTTTGAGGCAATCACTGCAATCAAACGATTTCTGTAACTGTCAATGAGACTTCTGCACCTCTCAGCAGGTATTTTGGCCCACTCCTCATGAGCAAACTGCTCCAGTTGTCTCAGGTTTGAAGGGTGCCTTCTCCAGATGGCATGTTTCAGCTCCTTCCACAGATGTTCAATAGGATTTAGATCAGGGCTCATAGAAGGCCACTTTAGGATAGTCCAATGTTTCGCTCTTAGCCATTCTTGTGTGTTTTTAGCTGTGTGTTTTGGGTCATTATCCTGTTGCAAGACCCATGACCTGCGACTGAGACCAAACTGTCTGACACTGGGCAGCACATTTCTCTCTAGAATACCTTGATAGTCTTGAGATTTCATTGTACCCTGCACAGATTCAAGACACCCTGTGCCAGATGCAGCAAAGCAGCCCCACAACATAACAGAACCTCCTCCATGTTTCACAGTAGGGACAGTGTTCTTTTCTTGGTATGCTTAATTTTTGCATCTGTGAACATAGAGCTGATGTGCCTTGCCAAAAAGTTCCAGTTTTGTCTAGTCTGTCCATAGGACATTCTCCCAGAAGCTTTGTGGCTTGTCAACATACAGTTTGGCAAATTCCAGTCTGGCTTTTTTATGATTTGTTTTCAACAGTGGTGTCCTCCTTGGTCATCTCCCATGAAGTCCACTTTGGCTCAAACAACGACAGATGGTGCGATCTGACACTGATGTACCTTGACCTTGGAGTTCACCATGAATGTGTTTAGTGGTTGTTCTGGGCTCTTTTGTTACCATTCGTATTATCCGTCTCTTCCATTTTGCATCAAGTTTCCTCCTGCGGCCACATCCAGGGAGGTTGGCTACAGTCCCGTGGATCTTAAATTTCTGAATAATACTATGTGCAACTGTAGTCACAGGAACATCAAGCTGCTTGGAAATGGTCTTATAGCCTTTACCTTTAACATGCTTGTGTATAATTTTCTTTCTAATCTCCTGAGACAACTCTCTCCTTTGCTTCCTCTGGTCCATGTTTAATGTGGTACACACCATGTCAACAAACAGTACAGTGACTACTTGTCACCCTTTAAATAGGCCGACTGACTGATTACAAGTTTGTAGACACCTGTGATGTTAATTAGAGGACACATCTTGGTTGAACATGTCCCTATGGTAACATTATTTTCAATCTTTTCTAGGGGTACCATCATTTTTGTCCAGGCCTGTTTCATGAGTTTGTTTTTTAAAATAATTCTGTTGAACCACAATTCAAAAGCATTGTCTGATTTTCATTGGTTAATTTTCATAGAATTTTTATTTATTACCACTTTTGTCAGATTCAAGTTATTTCTGTGACCATTGTGGGTTTTTCTTTCATTAACAGAGGGGTACCAACAATTTTGTCCACGTCTGTATGCTTTTATCTTTAATTGTGACAAAGGAAAAATAAAATGTGTATTTCCACAAAAATAAAGTAGGTTCATCACTTCCTCCGCTCAAAGTGATGAAGATTCACTTTTCTTTGCAATAGGTCACATCGACTGACAGCTGCATCTCAGCTACAATAGGGTCGGTTTGTCCGTCCATCCATCCATCTTCTACCGCTTTTCCGGAGGTCCGGGTCGCGGAGGCAGCAGTTCAAGCAGAGAAGCCCAGACTTCCCTCTCCCCAGCCACCTGCTCCAGCTCTTCAGAGAGGATACCAAGGCGTTCCCAGACCAGCTGGGAGACATAGTCTCTCCACCGAGCCCCGGGTCTGCCCCGGGGTCTCCTCCCAGTGGGACGTGCCCGAAAAACCTCAAGTGGGAGGCATCCAGGAGGCATCCTAATCAGATGCCCATACCACCTCAATTGACTCCTTTCAATGTGGAGGAGCAGCGGTTCTACTCTGAGCCTCTCCCGGATGACTGAGCTCCTCACCCTATCTCTGAGGGTGAGTCCAGCAATCCTATGGAGAAAGCTCATTTCAGCCACCTGTATCCACGATCTCGTTCTTTCGGTCATTACCCAAAGCTCATGACCATAGGTGAGAGTAGGAATGTAGATTGACTGGTAAATTGACAGCTTTGCCTTAGAACTAAGCTCCCTCTTCACCACAACAGACCGGTACAACGTCTGCATCACTGCAGATGCTGCTCCGATCCGTCTGTCAATCTCTCGCTCCATTTTCCCCTCACTCATCTATAAGACCCCGAGATACTTAAACTCCTCCTCTTGGGGCAGGAGCCTGTCCCCAACCCAGAGAGGACAATCCACCTTTTCCCGGCTGAGGACCATGGACTCGGACTTGGAGGTGCTGATTCTCATCCCAGCCGCTTCACACTCAGCAGCAAACCATCCCAGCAAGAGCTGTAGGTCATTGCTGGATGAAGCCAACAGGACAACATCATCTGCAAACAACAGAGATGAGATCCCGTGGTCACCAAGCATGACACCCTTTATTCCCTGGCTGCGCCTAGAAATCCTGTCCATAAAAATTATGAACAGGATTGGTGACAAAGGGCAGCCCTGGCGGAGTCCAACTCTCACTGGGAATGAGTCCGACCGAGTGTTGGCAATACGAACCAAACTCTCACAATGGTCGCACAGAGACCGAATAGCTCGTAACAACAAGCCCGATACCCATACTCTCGACGCACCCCCCACAAAAAACCACGAGGGACGTGGTCAAATGCCTTCTCCAAGTCCACAAAACACATGTAAACTGGTTGGGCAAATTCCCACGAACCCTCGAGAATTCTCGAGAGGGTAAAGAGCTGGTCCGATGTGCCACGGCCAGGATGAAAACCACTTTCTCCTCCTGAACCCAGGGTTCGACCAACGGCCGGACTCTCCTCTCCAGTACCTTGGCATCGACCTTCCCAGGGAGGTTGAGGAGTGTGATCCCTCTAAAGTTGGAGCACACCCTCCGGTCCCCTTTTTTGAAGAGAGGAACCACCACCCCGGTTTGCCATGCCAAAGGCACTGCCCCCAACCTCCACGCAATGTTGCAGAGGCGTGTCAACCATGACAGCCCAACAACATCCAGGGCCTTGAGGTACTCAGGGCAAATCTCGTCCACCCCCGGGGCCCGGCCACCAAGGAGATTTTTAACCACCTTGGCGACCTCAGCCCCTGTGTTTGTCATCCACAAACCCTGCTTCCTCTGTGGAAGGCGTATCAGTCGGATTGAGGAGATCCTCGAAGTATTCCTTCCACCGCCCGACGATATCCCCAGTCGAAGTCAACAGCATCCCATCTGCACCATACAGTGTGGACAGGGAGCTGCTTTCCCCTCCTGAGCCGCCGGACAGTTTGCCAGAATCGCTTTGAGGCCGACCGAAAGTCTTGTTCCATGGCCTCACCGAACTCCTCCCACACCCGAGTTTTTGCTTCAGCAACCACCCGAGCTGCACTCCGCTTGGCCTGCCGGTACACCTCAGCTGCTTTGGGAGTCCCACAAGCCAACCAAGCTTGATAGGACTCCTTCTTCCGCTTAATGGCCCCCCTCACCACTGGTGTCCACCACTTGGTTCGGGGGTTGCCACCACGAGATGCACCGACCACCATGCGGCCGCAGCTCTGGGCCGCTGCTTCAACAACAAAGGTGGAGAACGTGGCCCATTCAGACTCCATGTCTCCAGACTCCCTCGGAATGTGATTGAAGTTCTTCCGGAGGTGGGAGTTGAAGACCTCCCGGACAGGGGCCTCAGCCAGACGTTCCCAGCACACCCTCACTATACGTTTGGGTCTACCAGGTCTGAATGGCTTCCTCCCCTGCCATTGGATTCAACTCACCACCAGGTGGTAATCAGTTGACAGCTCTGCACCTCTCTTTACCCGAGTGTCCAAGACATACGGTCGCAGGTCTGATGACACGATAACAAAATCGATCATCGACCTGCAACCTAGGGTGTCCTGGTGCCAGGTGCACATATGGACACCCTTATGCTTGAACATGGTGTTCGTTATGGACAAACTGTGGTTAGCACAGAAGTCCAATAACTGAACACCACTCGGGTTCAGATCAGGCAGGCCGTTCCTCCCAATCACCCCCCTCCAGGTTTCACTGTTGTTGCCCACGTGCGCATTGAAGTCCCCCAGTAGGACAATGGAGTCTCCAAGAGGAGCACCCTCCAGCATCCAGTCAGAGACTCCAAAAAGGGTGGGTACTCTGAAACATCATTTGGTGCATAGGCACAAATGATGGTCAGGACCCGTTTCCCAACCCGAAGGTGCAGGGAAGCAACCCTTTCATCCACTGGGGAAAACTCCAATATAGAGGCAGCAAGGTGGGGGGATACAAGAATACCCACCCCTGCTCATCGCCTCTCGCCCGGGGCAACTCCAGAAAAGGCCAAACTCCAGCCCCTCTCCAGGAGACTGGTTCTGGAACCGGAGCTGTGTGTTGAGGTGAGGCCAGCTATATCTAGCCGGTATCTCTCACCCTCGTACACCAGCTCAGGCTCCTTCCCCACCAGAGAGGTGACATTCCTCGTACCAAAAGCCAGTTTAGAAAGCTTGGGATCAGTCCACCAAGGTCTCCGCCTTTGACCGCCACCTAATCCACATAGCACCGGACCCCTATGATCCCTCCTGCAGGTGGTGAGCCCACTGGAGGGCAGACCCATGTAACTCCTTCGGGCTGAGCCTGGCCGGGTCCCATGGGTGGAAACCCGGCCACCAGACGCTAGCCATCGAGCCCCTCCCCCAGGCCTGGCTCCAGGGTGGGGCCCCGGTAACCCCATACCGGGTGGGGTACACTGAATCCTTGATCTAGAATTTATCATGAGAGTCTGTTGGCTCGTTCTTAGTCTGGCCCTTCACCCAGGACCAGTTTGTCTTGGGTGACCCTATCAGAGGCAAATTGCCCCGGACAACATAGCTCCTGGGATCACTGGGGCACGTAAACCCCACCCCCCAACCACCACGATAAGGTGATGATCCATGAGGGGTCGGTTTGTATATTTATTTATTTGGCCTAAGATTTCTCTCCAAATTAATAGAACGAGTAACGCATCTTTTCAAATTTCAGTAACTGTAACACATTATTGAATTTTTAAACAGTAATTTTATTACAAAGCACGTTACTGCACAAGTAGTGGCGTTACAGTGACATGTTACACCCAACACTGGTGATAACTGGCAGTGAGTCTTTTACATCTCTGTTGAGGAATTTTGACCCACTCTTCTTTGCAGAATTGTTTTAATTCAACCTCATTGGAGGGCTTGAGCTTGAGGTCATAAATTGATAGCCAGACGTTCTCCTTCAGGATTTTCTGGTAGAGAGCAGAATTCATGGTTCCATCAATTACGGCAAGTCGTCCAGGTTCCGAAGCAGCAAAGCAGCCCCAACCATCACACTACCACTACCATGTTTGATTGTTGGCATGATGTTCTTTGTAGGAAATGCTGTTTGTTTTATGCCAGATGTGACGGGACGCAACCCTTACAAAAAGTTCAACTTTTGTCACGTCAGTCCACAAAATATTTTCCCAAACGTCTCGGGTATCATCAAAATGTTTTTTGGGGTTTTTTTTGCAATTGTGAGATGTGAACTCTCCTACAGATGCCATTTTTGCCCAGTTTCTTTCTTATTGTTGAATCATGGACCAGTGTTCAAATTGAGGCAAATGAGGCCTGCAGTTCTTCAGATGTTCTGAGTTTTTGTTTCTCATCTGTCCTTGAGTTTCTTTACATTGTTGCATGAGGTGTTGCTTTTTGAGATCTTTTAGCCTATTTCACTTTGTCAGACAGGTTCTATTGAAGTGATTTCTTGATTCAATGGGTCTGGCAGTAATCAGACCAGGGTGTGGCTAGTGGAATTGAACTCAGCTTTCAAAAACAATGTGGCTAATCACAGTTAATTCATGTTGTAACAAGGGGGCAATTGCTTTTTCACATACTGTGGCTAAGTAGGTTAGGATAGGTTTTTCCCTTAATAAATTAAATCATCTTTTAAAAACTGCATTCTGGCTCTGTGTTTCCGGCCCAGGCCTGGATGTTCTCCAGACGTCTGGCAAGTATCCATGTGCTGTGTGTCGCACTGGCCATGGCTCCGTCTTATGCGGCAGTTGCTCAAGATGGCAGCACAAGAGGTGCAGTGGACTCACTAGCATATGACCAAGATTTCTGGTGTAAGCGCTGCCGTGGGGAGGCCAGGCCAATCGATGGTTGACCTATGACACAGATGGTTGTTGGCAACAACAAGCTGGAAGTGGTGGCATCTTTCTGCTACCTGGATGACATGCTCTCCGCTGGTGGTGGATCTGAGCTTGCCACCATCACAAGATGTCAGGCTGCCTGGAACAAGTTCAGGCATGTGCTCTCAATTCTCGAGACCCGCTGGCTCCCACCAACCTCAAAAGGCCATATCTACAACTCCTGCATGAGGAGCGTGTTGCTGCACGCCAGCGAGACATGGCCCATGACTGCCGCCTGTCTTAACCGTCTGCAGCGGAATGACAGGGCCATGATCCGCTGGATGTGTGGTGTCTCCATTAATGATGAGGTCAGTTCGCAAGCACTCCTGGTTAGGCTACAGTTGGACGACCTCGAGGATGTGCTCCACACGTGCCATTTGTGTTGGTTTGGCTATGTGGAGAGTGTCGGTTGGATTAAGAGGGTCACGGATGTCAATCCTGGTGGCAGCAGAGGCCAAGGAAGAGGAAGACTGAAGAAGACATGGCTGGAGAGTGTCCAAATGGACCAGGTCAAGCTACATCTGGTCCAGGTTGAACCAGCAGACAGGAACCACTGGAGTGGGACTCTGGGAAGTGCAGACAAGCAGGACCCACCCCAACTGAGGGACTAATTGTGTCCTGTCAAAAATAAATATGGATGGTGATGATGATGATTTTGTATTTACTTGGGTTGCCTTTGTCTAATATTAAAACTTGTTTCATGATCTGACACATTTAAGTGTGACAAATATGCAAAAATATAAGAAATCCATAAGGGGACAAACAGTTTTTCCCAGCACTGTACTATGTCATTGACTGTCTGGTTTTCTACTAGCAAGTGGGCTTCCAAATGATTTAAACCAGCAAGTCGCAAAAAGGGAAACAATGTCGAAAAGAAAACAGTGTTCAAAGTAATAAACCTGAAGCAGCTCTATTATATGATGCCCTGGGATAAAAGCATATTGACCATTCTGTAAATTGTGTATTATTTACATTTATGGTCTGTATAGTTTGATGCAGTGGGGACTTCAATAATTAAGCTTTCACATATCCAGTACAGTAGATATAATATTTCCAGTAATTCATTGTCTCCATAACTTTAAATTATCATCAGTATGCTAGCAAGAGTGATGACTGATAAAAAAAAAAAAAATTATATAATGGGCTTATTTTGTATAGATCAGCTGTCTTGAAGGTCATTCACAAGATAAAGAGTTCTGCAAAACCTTTGGTTATTATTTGAAAATGTCTCAAGTCTCCTTTCAGCTAATGAGGAGGACGTTTTTAATCATATATACCATAAGAGTCATAAAAAGACAAAGAGGGCAGTCTGAACAGCAGCTGATGGTGTGATGGAGTGATTGCATCAGAAAGGTCCCACGTTTGTAGAACTCCCTGATGGTCATCCAGGGATTTTTCTAAAGAGTTTTTCATGAATATATTGTATAACATTAGTTTCCAGAGCACACATTCTCAAATACTGACAGTCCATGTCTGTAAAACACTTTAAGCGTGACCTGTTCATTTCCACAGTAGCTCAAAGACATTAAATGGTGCATGTGTGTCTGAAACTCTGGTCATGGTCCAAAACGACTCTTTATTTGTGGCACTATTTTAGCTATGAAGATGGATAAATTGGCTCTTTTCCTCCAAACTGAGGATAACGGAAAAAGGGGGGGGGGGAAGGTGGGATGGATGTTCACAGCAGTGCATAAACACTCAAACGCATAATCATGCAAACAATCACTGTCCATTCAGCTCTGCAGATACATCAATTGTGCTTATTCTGCAAACAGATTTATGCTAGTGAAGTAAATTGAGGTCTAGATTAATTTGGCACTGCTATATCAGGTTGACAGATTGTGTGTGACTATGCATGCGTAAGTGCAGTAGCAGGTTTTAAATGTGTAGCTGTGTACCTCTCGCACTTTGGTGCATAATGATAAGAAGAACTTGTATGATGTATGTACATTTAAAACACCAAAATGCTCATGTTTGATTTTAACAAACAGAACAAAAAACTTGACAATAGCTTGTCAGGATGCCTCTGATATAAACAAATGGCCTCCATGCATGCACACATTCCTGCTTTGATGCATTCACACCCTTTTCCGTGCCTTCCCATACATATTTTTCATTGTTAAAAGTAATTATCCTGACAGAACACGGACAGGTTGGAAAAAAGGTTTAGTGAAAGGGAAGCGCACACAAAAATACACACAGTCTCACAAGTATACAGTGACCGCCAACATAAAATCCACTTTCAAGCTTGCATAAGCCCTCTTAATGTCATCAGCCTCATCGCCCCAGTAGCACTCGAGCGGAAGCCTCTGTGAGTGGTTGGATCATTTTCTTGTAGTGACTTAAGCCTGCAAGGTGGATCAATTCAACAGCGCACACATGCATGCTGGAAGTGTTACAGGATCAATATACTGTATATGGCTTACCGCTATGCTGATTTTAACATAAAGTTCTGTCAGTCTTTGCTTAAGCCTCCACCGCTCTCAAACCACTGAACATGGGCCAGTGGAATGGCTTTTGTTCATTAGAATAAAGCATTACTAATAATAGCAATAATAATAATAATAATGCAGTGATGTGAAGAGCTGCATGTACTTCTCTAAGGGTACACCAGGTTTATTCTCCTCTCTGATGCATTTTACCCTCCCCTCTATTTTCCGCTCACCTCTGTTCCTGTGCGCAGGCATATTACTGAAGCAAATTGGGGCCAACAGACTCTGTCACTGCCTGACCCGGGACTCACCAAACAGAAGAAAAGCACCATGCCAGGAAGAGAGGAAAAAGCAAATAGATTGGATAAAAGGGAATATAAAGTAAAAGAGAAAAAGAGTTAAAAAAGAGGACCATGAAAAGACAGGAAAAGCAAAAGTTCTTGAAAAAAAGAGGGCGAGAAGAAAGAGGGGATGGACAGAGGGGAGGCAAGGAGGAGAGAGGGAAAGAAAGAAGTGACAACCTCAAATTAAATTCCCATCATGTCAGTGTAGAACAGAATTCAATAGTGTTTATTGGCAGCCCCTAGCCTCAGGGAAATTACATTCTGAAGCAGAGCATGGCATGAATGCACTCGCACACACACTACTCAATACGCACATATGCAAAGGCAAGCACACACATCCATTGTACACAACACTGTACATGTCTGTAGACCCCCCCCCCCCCCCCCAAAAAAAAGCCCTCTGGCAGATGGGCAGACAGGCGATTTACCCCCTCCGGTCCATGTGCCATTCGCATTGCACACGTGTGTGTATGTGTTTCTGTGCATGTGGTATTTACCTACCTTTACACATTTGTATATCAGTCTAAATTGAACATGTTAGCTCCTCAGATTTTCTGTCAGTCAAGTACCTCTTTCTCTGCGCTCAGCCTTTCTACCATTAGAGTACATAGACAAGTTTCTATTATAGTGCCGATATTAAATGTGTCTCCAGGCTCAAGTTGCCATGAGCACCAGGCTTCAGAGCCTTTGTCCAACCTCCAGCAGCGGCAGCAAAAGCAGCTCACTTTAATGGGAAGCCCTTTAACGGTTTTATGCAGAGCACATGTCGAGGCTATTATTGCTGATTTCTCCTGGATGCAGATTTCCTTTAAATGGCTAACAATCTTGCGTTCTCTTGATCTCCCTCCTCTCTCTTCCTGCTCTCTATCGCTGCCTCCCTAACCCTTTATATCCTTGTCTGTTTATGCCTCTAGCTTGAGTCTCTCTCATTTCTCTTCCCCAATCCCTCCAACGCATTCACTTATTCTTTCCATTTCTCTCCTTCTCCAGGAATGCACAGAGAGGGCTCTGGGTTGCTCAGTGGAGGATCTGAAGGCTCTTTTCTACTGTGAGTTGTGTGACAAGCAGTACCTCAGACACCAGGAGTTTGACAACCACATCAACTCCTACGACCATGCACACAAACAGGTACATGAGATGCAGTCACACACACACACACACACACACAGAGGCACACACACGCACCATGCAGCTGCACACAAATGGGAACTGAAACAGGCTTTTTTTTTTAACATTTATCTCTTGTTATAGCATTTGGGTGTGTTTGCTTTATGTGTGTTGATGGAAAGCTATTTTATATGTCCATGTCAATCAGGCCACTGGGTACAATTTCCCAGCAGGTAACAGTAGGAGTGTGACAGCTGCCTCGTCTCTTACAACCACGCACATTGAGGTAGAACACCTCAACTCAGGCCAGACACTCAAGGTGACGCGGGCGCGCACGCACACACACACACACACACACACACACACACACACACACACACACACACACACACACACACACACAAACTGTGCACTACATTTCTACTTTAGATTTCAATTTTAATACCCTGATATAAATTAAAGAGACTTTATTGATCCAGCACAAAGTAATTTAAGTCAAAGAAGTCGAAGAAAGACTGTACACATGAGAAAAAAAAAAAAAAGAGACTGTACACATGAAAGTCTCAGTACTTACTCAATACTTACATATCACAGCAGCCAGGATGAAAAAGAAATTGTGGGACAACTACATAGACGTGTTTGTGCCTTGTTGACATTGATTTTTCTGTTGCAACAACAGGTTGCTAAAAAAAAGCAGTGATATGCACAGACACTTTTTTTGGGGGGGGGGGGGCAGGTGCTCAACCAAAAAAAAAAGGGCCACTTCCAAATACTGAGAAAGTAATGTTACATACAGTCATGCAAATTTTACAGTACATACTTTGTGTATCTATTTTACTTTAATACTCATGTTGTGGTGGACAAAATACACATGGCACTCCACCCAGGACAAGGGGGTTGCTGGGGGAGAAGATAGTTAGAGATGCTAATGGAGAAAGGTGAGAGGAGCCAACCAAATAAAGATGTGCCTTTCGCCCCCCGCCGTGCCAGGTTGACACCTGAGGACGCAGGGGTGCGAATGCATTGTAGCAAGACCTGCTCTGTGACATGCGCTGGATGTGCGCGCCATACAGCAAGTAACGAGCCTGCTCCAGGAGCCGCCACCCCAGGGGAAATATGACACGCTCAAGCAGACGCTGCTTCATCGTTATACCCTGTTGGACAGTGAGAGAGCAGAAAAACTCCTCACACGTTCACAATTGGGTGACAACTCAGTTGTGGAATTGATGGAGAGCATGTTAGCGCTGAGGGGGAAGGACGATGAACCCTTCCTGTTCGCCCACCTCTTCCTCAGGAACCCACCAGCTACATCGAGGGTGATCCTGGCCAACTCACCGCTGCTGGTGGCCAAGAACTACCGTGCCCTGGCGCAAGAAGCGGACAACATCATCCTGGCAAACAGAGCTCTCAGTGTGCACACAACGACACGAGCAGCCATGAAGGACTCCAGCGAGGTCGAGGAGCCGTTGGAGGTGGCTGGGACGAATGCCAAGAGACGCAGGAACGGGACGCTCTGTTTCTATCACCACCAGTTTGCCTTGAATGCCCAACGCTGGCTACCACCATGCCATTTCAAGAAGCCAGGGAAACAGCACGGCCAGCAGTCAGTAGCAGCTGCGACCGCTGGCGACAGGAACAAGCTGCTTTTCATCACAAATACATGTTTGGGGAGACGTTTTTTGGTGGACTCTGGCTCCCAGAAGAGCCTCATTCTTCCGGTCAGTGCGGACAGGTTGGCAGAAGGCTGCGGCCCCGAGCTTACAGCCCCCAACGGATCCAACATCAGGACGTTTGGCGAACAACCGTTGACAGTATGCTTACACGGACACAATTACCAGTAGGACTTTGTGGTAGCTGCATGTTCTGTACCCATTTTAGGCGCTGATTTTTTATGTGCTTATGGATTGTTAGTCGATGTTGCCAACAGACGTTTAGTGGATGCTGTTTCTTTTTCTTCCTTGCCCTGCACAGCTCAGGGAGTTGGGCCAACAACACATACTAACGTTATAGCTCCAGGGAGTAAGTACTAGCATTTGCTTTCACAGTTCCCATCACTCACGGTTCCGACTTTTTCTGCTATGGTAACCAAAAAAGGGGTCGAGCATTTCATAACAACAAAAGGTCCGCCGGTGTTCACGTGCCCTCGGCGCCTGGATGCAGCTAAGCTGGGCAGCGCGTGCGAGGAGTTCGCTAACTTAGAGCAACTGGGCATCGATAGCCGCTCCAACAGCCCTTGGGTATCTCCGCTACACATGGCGCCCAAGGCCGATGGGTCGTGGCAACCGTGCAGTGATTTCCGGCGCTTGAACAACGCCTTGGAACACGACCGGTATCCCATCCCGCACATCCAGGATTTTTCTGTGCATCTGGCCCAGACGCAGGTTTTTTCAAAAGTGGATCTGGTCTGCAGTCACCACCAGGTCCCAGTGCGCATGGAGGATGTTCCCAAAACAGCGGTAATAACTCCTTTTGGCCTTTTCGAGTTTTTACGCTTGCCGTTTGGGTTAAAGGGCACGGCACAAACCTTCCAAAGAATGATGGGTGCGGTGCCTTTCATTTTTGTCTGCTTAGACAACATTTTGGTGGCTAGTGCGTCCGAGGAGGAGCACCTCGCCCATCTCAAACTAGTTTTCCAGAGGTTGGAGGCACACAGGCTTATTGTTAACCCAGTGAAGTGCCAGTTCAGTGTGCCAGTGATTGATTTTTTGGGGTCACCGCATTTCGCTGGAGGGCGCGATTCCGCTGCCTGATAAAGTGCGCGCCATGTCAGATTTACCGCTTCCGCAGATCGTGAGGGCCCTACAAGAATTTTTGGGCATGGTCAGTTTTGACAACCGTTTCCTTCCCCGACCATTGTACGCCATGCTCAAAAAAAAGAAGGCCATAGAGAACATCGATCGGACCCCCGAGCAAGTCCAGGCTGTCACAAACGCCAAAACAGTGCTCGCTAACACCACTTTGCTAGCCCACCCTGCCCTATCAGCATGGCAAGCACTCACCACTGGCACGTCTGACGTTGCCATAGGGGCAGTGGTGGAGCAGTACGTCTCAGGTTCGTGGCAGCCGCTCACATTTTTCAGCCGTACTTTGCACGACAATGAACGCAAATTCAGTATGTTTGACAGAGAGTTGTTGGCCCTCCACCTGGCAATGTGCCACTTCCAGTTTTGGCTGGTAGGGCACGAGTTCACCACGTTCGTTGATCATAAGCCGCTAACGTATGCAATGTCTAAAGTCTCAGAACCATGGTCAGCCTGGCAGCAATGACATTTGGCCGCGATCTCGGAGTTCACGACCAACATTCAACACGTAGCCAGTAAGCTTAATGTCGTGGCCGACTGCCTTTCGCACGCGTTAGTCTCCTCGGTCTATATTTGAATAGATTTCCCCGCCATGTCCGTGGAGTAAACCGGGGACGCGGACATTTGCACGCTCCAGTCCGCGCCTACTGAGTTACAACTGGAGAGCAGGGTGGTGCAAGAAGGGTGCCCCCCCTTGCTCTGCGACGTCTCCACTGGTCACCCACGCCCGGTGGTTCCGAGCTCTTGGCACCACCGCATTTTTGAGTCAGTCCACTCCCTTTCACATCCCAGCATGCGCACCTCGGTTAAACTGGTGGGGGCGAAATTTCTCTGACCTCACTTACACAGGGATGTGAAAGAGTGGGCTGCAGCGTGCATCCCATCCCAGCAGGCCAAAGTGCACAAGCCCCCCTCGAGCCGTTTCAAATTCCGGCCAGGAGGTTCGACCATGTCCACGTGGACATGGTGGGCCCCCTCCCGTCATCACAAGGGTTTGCGCACCTTTTGACAATCATGGACCACACCACGTGTGGCCTGAAGTGGTCCCGCTGGCTTCCACCATGTCCGCGGCAGTGGCTCGCGCTTTTTTGTCGGTTTGGGTTGCACAGTTCAGATCCCCATCGAACATCACTTCCAACAGGGGTCCGCAATTAGTTTTGAAACTCTAGTCCTCGATGGCCCAGAGCCTGGGGGTCAAAATCCACTGCACCACTGTGTACAACCCCCAGGCTAACAGGTTATGTAACCGCTTTCATAGGTCACTTAAAGCAGCGCTCATAGCCTCACTCACGGATGCAAATGGGGTCAACTGCCTGCCCTGGGTCCTATTGGGGTTGCACTCTGTGCCTAAGGAGGATCTGGCAGCCTCCCCGGCAGAACTTGTTTTTTTCTCAGCCGCTACAGATCCCTGGGGGAACTTTTACCAGAAAATCCCGCACCCGGGACCGACCCACCCACACAATTATTTTACAGTACAGGGGTCACTAACATGCCAGGCCTGGCACATCATTGTTTTCCCCATACCTTCATCCCAAAGAGCTTACAGAGCGTCAAGTTCGTTTTTGTTAGGCACGACGCACACAGAACCCTGCTGTGCCCACTGTATGACAGACCATTCAGAGTGCTGGAAACTGGGGCAAAGCATTTTGTGTTAGACTTGGGGGGGGGGGGCATAAGGAAGCCGTCTGCATTGACAGGCTTAAGCCCGCTTATGTGTTGGCAGATGAACAGGTGGTGCTGGCTCAAGCTCCCTGGCACGGACACCCACCTACAGTGACCCAAAGTGCCAGGGTGCCCCTTCTGGGTGTTCAGGGTGGGGAGAAGGGGTTGTGTTGTGGACACAATACATATGGCACTTCACCCAGGTTAAGGGGGTTGGTGGGGGAGAAGATAGTTAGAGATGCTAATGGAGAAAGGTGAGAGGAGCCAACCAAACAAAGATGTGCCTTTGCCCCCCACCACGCCAGGTTGACACTTGAGGACTCAGGGGTGCGAATGTATTGTAGCAAGACCTGCTCTGTGACATGTGTGTCAATGTTATGTTAATGTGTGTACATGTCTTGCAGTCTGAATGTTAATGTGTTTACCCTGTGTGCCGGAGGCGGGAATTAAAGTATATATAAAGGAGTTCACTCAGGCACTCAGGGTGAGTTTTATGTTTTATGTTGGAAGGTAAATAAAGTTTGCGTGTTGTCCAGCTCGCTGCCTTGTCTGCTTTCATCTTTCACAATGTAGATATTTAATACTCTACAGATTTCCACAAAACTGTCAACTCACACAGAGGCTATGGTCTTCATCATTATGCACTGTGATGACAAAATGTCATGATTCAATTCAAGAGTGAGGCTCAAACGCAGAGCTGCCACACCAAACGAACACACGGACTCAGAAGTAAAAAGTTTCACCACTTTAATGAAGAACAAAACCCTGACACACAACGCTAAATAAAAGTGCACAATTAAAGAAAAATGCCAAAACAAAAACACACACTTAAATTTCTACAGAAAAACAGGTGCTCGCTAGAGCGCACGCAGCCTATGGGAAAAGAGCAGAGAGAGAGAGAGATGATTAGAGACAGACTCGCCACAAGATAAGAATAAGAAAAGGGAGTACACGCTTACTACTTAGAGCAGAGGAGCCCGGCAGGGAACTCCTGCATGGGACCAGGGACAGAGGTTGAAGATGGTTGACCTGGGTGGACGTCCAGTGTCTTTGGGTCAGGCGAGCATGATCAGCCCCAGAGTACACACCGCTAAGGTGGCAGCAAACCTAAGGACAGCGGAGGACAAAGGAGTGAGCAAGACAGATCAACAGAAGAATAATTACACATGGCTTAGACTCAGGTAGCAAACCTAACGATCCAGTGGTGAGCTCCTCACACATTGGCTCTTAAATATGCTGGACAACCAGGAACCAGCAGGTGTGTCAATCATGCAGGTGTGGGTAATTACTCCGGAGCCGTGAACAGGAGGGAAGGGGGAGTACGCTCGCCTTATCATCACAGTGCCCCCCCTCAAGGGGCGCCTCCTGGCGTCCCACTGGGCTTACACAGGTGCGCCCGATGGAATGCTCGCACCATCCGCTTATCCAAGATGTAGGAACCTGGGATCCAGGTCCTCTCCTCCGGACCATACCCCTTCCAGTGGACTAATACTGGCAGCCACCACCCCATCGACAAACGTCCGGGATCTTCTCCACGGTGTAGGCGGTTTGACCATCAATGGCGCAGGGGGGAGATGGGGGATCCCAAGGAGGGCAGAGAGGGCTGGCGGAGAGGGGCTTGATGCGGGAGACGTGGAACGTTGGATGGATCCGCATCGAAGGTGGCAGGTCCAGCAGAACAGTGACGTTGTTGATAATGTGCTTGATGGGAAACGGGCAGAGATAGCATGGGGATAGCTTCCGGGACTCCGTCTTCAGTGGAATCTGCTCAGCGGACAGCCAGACCTTCTGTCCCACCGTGTACTTCAGTGCCGGCGAGTGCCTGCTTTTAGCATACTGTTGATTTTGCTCCACGGAGCAGAGGAGGGCAGCTCTTGTGGCCCTCCACAGACAGCAACAACAGTGTGCGTGGATCTCTATGGATGGGACGGCGAGACCCCACTCTGCCATGGGCAGCAGAGGTGGAGTGTAGCCCATCAAGGCCTCGAACGGAGTAAGCCCAGTTGCGGAGGAGTAGGCAGAGTTGTGGGAATGTTCCACCCAAGTCAGGTGGGAGCTTCAGGCAGTGGGGTTACAGGATGCTACGCACCTCAGGGTGGCCTCCAAGGACTGACTGACACACTCTGCCTGATTGTTGCTCTGTGGGTGGTATCCGGATGTCAGGCTGGCTGTAGCACCCAGGAAATGACAAAATGCCTTCCACACCTGGGATGTAAACTGTGGACCCCTGTCCAAGACAATGACCATCAGGATCCTATGCAAACAAATAACAAGTTGTGTCACAAGATCGACCTTTTCCGTAGCCGATAGTAGCTTGGGGAAAGTGAGAAGAAGGCCCTGAATGGATGGCCTTGGAGAAACAGTCGATGATGGTAAGTATGACAGTGTTACCTTGGGATGGAGGGATGTGACAAAGTCCAAAGCGATGTAGGACCACGGACAACTCAGCACTGGGAGGGGATGGAGAAGATCAGCTGGAGGAGAAGAGTCCGTCTTGTTTGTGGCGCAGGTGACAGGCCTTGACATACTCCCGCACATCCCTCTTGAGTGTGGGCAACCAAAACGCACTCCTCAGCAGCTCAATGGTTCAGGAAATGCTGGGATGGCAGGCAAAGAAACTGGTGTCCCCCCACTTAATCACCTCTCTGCGCAGCGTGGAGGACGCATATAGCTGGTCAGACGGCTCTCCCTCCAGGATGGGTTTGGATGACTGGGCCGGGTGGACCCTTTGCTCAGAATCAGAATCAGAATGAGCTTTATTGCCAAGCATGGCGCTCAATCTCCCACTTGAGCACCCCGAGAAAGCAGGAGGATGGGAGGATGGTCTCCAAGGGAGCTACAGCAGCGGAGGAGGAGGAGGTGAAGAAGGAGGAGTTGGAGGAAAACTGGCATGAGAGGGCATCAGCCTTGGCATTCAGGACCCTGGTGAGTAGAAGATGGAAAGATTGAATCTGTTAAAGAACAGGGCCCACCGAGCCTGGCACGAATTCAGTCGTCTGGCCAATCGAAGATATTCTAAATTTTTATGATCAGTCCAGACAATGACCGGTTGGCTAGCCCCCTCAAGCCAATGTCTCCACTCCTCCAACGTCAGCTTAATGGCCAGCAGCTCACGGTCCCCATCATCATAATCCGTCTCAGCTGGCATCAGCCGCCAGGAGAAATACATGCATGGATGGAGCTTCTGGTCAGAAGTGGAGGTCTGGGAGAGGACAGCGCCCACCCCTGAATCGGAAGCATCCACCTCGACCACAAACTATGCTAAAGGATTCACCTGCGCCAGGACAGGCACGTTGGTGAAGAGGCCTTTCAGGGTCACAAAAGCTCGTTCAGCAGCCTCGGACCACTTGAATGTGCTTTTGGTCGAGGTCAACTGCGTAAGCAGTTGCACCACCTTACTGTAATCACGGATAAATTGACGGTAGAAGTTGGCAAAGCCCAGGAAGCGTTGGGGGTGCTTCCTGGACTGAGGGGTAGGCCAGTCTACTACCGCCTTGATTTTCGCTGGATCGGCCTTTAACATGCCCTCGGAGATGATGAACCCCAGGAATGAAGTTGAGTGAGTGGTGAATTCGCTGCAGGATGGACCAAACGTGGACTACGTGCTCCAGGGTGCGGGAAAAAAATCAAAATATCGTCCAAATGCACAAAAAAAAAAAACTGGTTCACTATGTCTCATAAGATGTCATTAATTACCACTGAAAGATGGCAGGGGCATTGGTCAGCCCGAATGGCATAACCAAATATTCAAAATGGCCCAGAGGTGTTTTAAATGCCATGTTCCACTCGTCTCCCTCACGAATGCGGACCAAGTGGTACGCATTATGGAGGTCGAGCTTGGTGAAAAAACATGCCCGTTGGAGTAGCTCAAATGCAGAGTTGATAAGGGACAGTGGATACTTATCCTTACGGGTAATCGTGTTAAGTTCACGGTAATCAATACACGGCCGCAATGTCCTGTTCTTTTTTCCTACAAAAAAGAACCCAGCACCGACAGGGGCGGATGACGGTCGAATAATGCCGGTGCTGAGGGAGTTTTTTATGTAGGTCTCCATTGCCTCTTTCTCCGGCCCAGATAAACTGTAGAGCCAGCTGGATGGTAGCCGCATGCTCGGAATGAGCTCAATAGCACAGTTGTAGGCCTGATGAGGTGGTAAAGATAGGGCCCTGGACTTGCTAAAGACCTCCCCTAAGTCATGACAGACCTCGGGCACGAAGCTGAGATCCACCGGCTCAGCCGGAGGGGAGGAGATTGGGAGAGAGGGCGAGCATGAGGCCGAGCAGACACGATGAAACGCAAGAGCTGCCACACCAAACGAACACACAGACTCAGAAGTAAAAAGTTTCACCACTTTAATGAAGAACAAAACCCTGACACACAATGCTAAATAAAAGTGCAACAATTAAAGAATAACGCCAACCCAAAAACACACACTTAAATTTCCACACAAAAACAGGTGGCCGCTGGAGCGCACGCAGCCTACAGGAAAAGACCAGAGAGCGAGAGATGATTAGAGGCAGAGTCTCCACAAGAGGAGAATAAGAACAGGGAGAATACTCTTAGTAGTTAGAGCAGAGGAGCCCGGCAGGGAACTCCTGCATGGGACCAGGGACACAGGGGGAAAATGGTTGACCTGGGTGGATGTCTGGTGTCTTCGGGTTAGGCGAGCGTGATCAGCCCCGGAGTACACACCACTAAGGTGCTAGCAAACCTGAGGAGAGAGGAGGACATGGGAGTGAGCAACACAGATCAACAGAAGAATAATTACACACAGCTTAGACTCAGGTAGCAAACCTAACAATCCAGCGGAGAGCTCCTCAGACGCTGGCTCTTAAATACGCTGGACAACCAGGAAGCAGCAGGTGTGTCAATCATGCAGGTGTGGGTAATTACTCCGGAGCCGGGACGACAGCAACAAGAGGGAAGGGGGGAGCACGCTCGCCTTATCATCACACAAAAGGTCAGTGACAAAAATTGGGCAGCTTGCACTGAAAAATGAATATCTGTTAAAAATAAATAAACATTTGCAAAAATGTGAAAAAGGCTTTCCTTTCAATAAATAAAATATTAAACTTTAATTTGAATAAATAAATCTTTGCACAAAAATAAAAAGGTCATTCCCCTCAATATGTTCCCCTCTGTCGTGTCCTGAGCTCAGATTTCCTCTGAGCTCAGACCCTCACCTTATTTCCTGTTTTATGTACTGTATCTATTAGTCTGTTTTTGGTCATTGTCTGTAATTATGGTGTGTGTTATTCAAGTTTCATGGCAGAGCCCTGCCCTCAATTCCCAGGCACACTCTCCAGCTGATTGCTGGGCCTCTGGCCATCGCAGCTGCAATCAATTAGTGATTAAGGGTTCCCTGCCACCTGCACCTGCTGCTCGTTTGTGTCTCCCTATTTAGTTGGCTGCAGCACGCTCATTCAGTGCAGCAGCTTCTGCAAGTTTGGATCCTTCTTCCCTACTTTGGAGAACCATCCACATGTAAGTCAATAGAGCTTTTTCTGGGGACAGCTTTGTGGTTGCCCTTTTGAACTACCAGCTTCTATTGCGTCCACAGAGCGATTCCGGCTCTGGGATGCCGCTTGTAGCTCCTGGCGTTCGTTAAGCAACGTCGGCTTTGTAACCCCAGCCTCCGTATCTCATTTTTGTATGTCTTCACCGTTATCTTTGTACAGTCATGTTTTTCTGTTAATAAATATCCTCCCTGCAGTTCAAGCGTGTGAGTTTGTTTTTCGGCCCCAGAGGGGCGTTCATAACACCCTCCATCCCCATAAAGGCCACAAGGATAATTTATACAGGACAACTTAGTATATCAGTGAGAGTATAGTAGCAAATGTACAAGAAAAATAATGAAAATTTAAGAAAAAGTTGCAAATTCCATGGAAAAAAGTTACAAATGTATGAGTATGTTATAAATTTGTGTGGGGAAAAAGATGTTTTTTACAAAACATGGCAAATTTATTGGAAAAAGAGTATTAAATTTATTATAGAAGTAATACATTTGCCAAGAAAAAATTGCAAATTCATCAAACAAAACTATAATTTAGCAAGCAAATTGTTACTTTGCAAGAAAAACCTCACTAACTAGTGAGAAAATTCCAAAAGTAAAAAAAAAAAAATTAAATGCTCTAGAAAATTGGCAAATAAAATTTTCTTATAAATTTTTGACTTTATTGCTGTAAATTTACAACTTTTTTCTTGGAAATGTTGTTTCTACAGCAGTTGGAAGTTGTGTATGTTCTCACGAAAATGTAACTTTTTTTCTCATAAATTTGGGACTTCCATATAGTAAATTTGGGACTTTTTTTTTTTAAGTTTTTGTAAAGGGTATACATGTCAATACAGCATTGCATTGTTTACATTTTCATCACATGTTCCCTTTTTTTTTGTTTTTTGACAACATTGGAAAAATAATTATTACAACACCCTTTTTTTAAGTGAAAGAAAAAGAGAAATTAAAAAAGAACAAAAAAACAAACAAAAAAAACAAAAGAGCAAAAAAATAAGAGTATCTGAGTAGCTTTGGAACAAAGAGAGGTGCCATTATTGAAACGGTATTTGTCAAAGATTAGATCTAATGGAAGACACATATGCGTTCCAGGGTTGCCAAAAGTTCAAGAACCCATCCATGTCCTGTCTCAGTGCAAATGTCAACTTTTCCATCGAATAAATGTCCTGAATCACGTTAATCCAATCTTCAGGTGTAGGACAGTCTTTCAACATCCATTTTTTTGTTAGAGCTTTTTTACTTGCCAATATTAAAACAGTGAATAAGCATTTTTCTCCTCGTCTTTCCAGTGATTCCGGTATTAAACCCAAATACAAAGTTACAAAAGAAAAGGGAACTGTTACTTTGAATATTTTCCCCAATATTGTCTGTACATTGGTCCAATATTGGTGGATAACTGGGCATGACCAAAACACATGAAAATGATTTGCAGTCTTTTCAACACAAGCGCCAACAATTCAACCTTTTACGAGTAAATTTGTTTTGTGTGACATGTTTCAGGACCCAGGAGACAGACGCTGACACGAGCAGATATGGACAATTATTCTTTATTAAGTGAAAGTGAGTGTAGTGCGTGTGTGAGTGCGAGTATAGACGTCTGGTCACAGGAGCTGAGCAGTTCTGGTGGCGATCTGGCAACCCTGGAACACACAAGCATAAACAATTACAGCTGGTCGGCGATGGCGGGTAATTGTAGATGGTTAGGCTTACTTGCAAGTGCCCAGGGATGTGTTCTGCTGGCTCCGAGTGCCCGTGCGACGTGGTGCTCATGGTGCCCGTAGCTGTGGGGGTGAGGAGGAACTCCGCGATGGAGGAGGCGATGCCCCGTTGGTCGGGGAGGCTGGTCCGCCGCCAGGGAGGTCCACCTGTGCGCAGGGGAGAAGGCTAGGGGATGATGAGTGAAGAGATCTCTTACGTGACTGATCCTGATGAGAAGTTCTTGGCTTAGCTTGAGGTCGTGGTCTTGGCTCATTTCCAGGCGAAGACGACAGACGACTCCGTGCCGAGCCGTCAGTGATGCCGGCCTTTAAAGGCCGCTGATTGGCACCTGCCGGTGTATGCGCAGCTGGAGGTGATGAGGCAGATGACGGCCCAGCGGCCGTCATGACATTGTGCAGGTGTTCTGAAAAATCTTACCAAATTTTTCCATCCAAATTCTCTCCACAGCAGGGATGAAGTACTTTTCCATTGTTGTTTATTTAGCTTTTCCCATATTTCCAGTTGTAAAGTGAAATTCCCCTCTTTTTCCCATCTCTCTTTTATATATGATGTGTTGTCTCCTTTTAAGTCATGAAGACCTTGGTATATTTTAGAAATGTATCTGATCCCTGGGATCCCTTTATATGCCATTAAGAAGACCTTCAGAACCCCCGACTGGGCCCTTTCCATATCCTCCTTTTTAAGTATTTTGTTTATGTGGCGTCTAAGCTGAAAGAACCTGTAAAGGTCTTGATTTATTAGACCTTGTTTTTTCAAATCTTCAAAACTTCTTAAAGTTTGCCCTTTAAAAAATCCTAATATTTTATCAGTCCGTTCTCTTTCCGCTTTTTAAATCTAGTGTCAGTTTTATTAGGAGTAAAGTCTTGATCATAGGCAATCCATTGCAATAATCGATAGGGTTCTTTAGTTTGATTCTCTCTGACTATCTTAAACCAAATTTTTAGCGGGGTCTCTATCCACAGGTTAGTGTTATTCAAAAGTTTAGGTAAGGCATTGTTCCCTATTATCGCCTGTAGGGGAATGTCACTTGTTATTTGGCATTCCATCTCCTTCCATTGTGCAGTGTAGACTGGGTTACATATCTCTACTAAAGTTTTAATTTGTGCGGCTATAAAATAGTCCCTGATATTTGGCAGCGCGAGCCCACCTTTGTCTTTGTTTAGCTGTAGGGTTCTATATCTGATTCTAGGTCTTTTGCCCTGCCATATGAATCTTGAGATCCTTCTGTCCAGTTCTTGCCATGTTTTTTTGGGAGGTTCTACCGGTATTGTTTGGAAAAGGTATAGAAGACGTGGAAGTATATTCATTTTGACTGCTTCAATTCTTTGTGCAGTACCCAAGAATGGTATCATATTCCATCTTGCTAGATCAGATTTTATTTTTGCCATCAGTGAATCATAGTTTAGTGTTATAATTTTGTTGAGTTGTTTCCGGATATTGACCCCCAGATATTTCATAGATTCCATCTCCTAGTTAGTTTTGAGTTTGCTTAGTAAATATTGATTTGGGTCATAGTTGAATGTTAAAATTTGGGTTTTATGCATGTTTAATTCGTACCCTGATAAATCTCCATACTCTGAAAAAACTAAGATTAGTTCTGGAAAAGAGGTGTCCGGCTGCCCCAGGTATATTAAAATGTCATCAGCAAAGAGTGCTATTTTATGTTCCTTCTGACCAAGTGTAATACCTTGAATTTTTTGATTCTGTCTTATCCATTGGCTCAGAGGTTCTATGAAGATTGCAAAGAGCAGTGGAGACAAGGGGCAGCCCTGATGACATCCTCTTTCCAGTTCAAAAGATGATGATAATTTACCGTTAATCCTTATTTTAGCTGTTCTTTTTTTATATAATGCGTGGATAGTTCTAATGAAGTTGTTATGAAAATTGAAACTGGATAAGATTCTATATAGGAAAGACCAGTCAACCGAATCAAATGCTTTTTCAGCATCTAATCCCAATATGGCTGCATTTAAATTATATTTTTTTATATGATGAATTATGTGTAAAGTGCGTCTAATGTTATCTTGTGTCTGTCTTTGTCTTATAAAACCTGTTTGGTCTAAATGAATTAAGTCTGTCAGTATATTTTCTAACCTTTTGGCAAGGATAGTGGTAAAAAGATTTAACACACTGATTGGTCTGTAGTTGGAGCAGTCTAGTTTATCCTTTTCAGGTTTAGATATGACTGCAATGACCCCTTCTCTCCAGGAGGGGGGGATTTCCCCTGTGTGGAGGACATAGTTAAATGTTTTCAGGAGAAGAGGAGATAGTTGCTGTTTAAAGGTTTTGTACCACTCTGCTGAATAGCCATCTGCTCCTGGGGATTTGTTAGCTTTAAGTTTCATAATTGCTTTTTCTAATTCTTTAGGTTGTATTTCTGACAATAGTGTTTTATTTTGTGACTCAGTAAGTTGGGGAAGATTTAATGTATTTAGGAAGGCTTTGGATGCGTTTTTGTGTTTTTTTGTGGGAGTACAGGTTCTTGTAGTAATTCTCAAAGCTTTTAAGAATTTCCTGAATTCTAAATTTTATTTCCTTTGATACTGGGTCTCTGATTTTGTAGACTGCTCTCTCCGTTTGTTGTTTCCTCAATTTATAGGCTAGTAATTTTGCCGATTTGCTACCCGTTTCATAGTATTTTTGTTTCAGAAATATAAGTTTCTTCTGGATTTCTATTGTGTAGATCTCGTTTATTTGTTTTTTAATTTCCTTAATTTTGAGCGAGTCATTAGAATGAGTGTTGTCTTTGTGCTCTTTTTCTAGTTTCTTAAGTTCTGACTCTAATGTGATTAGTTTTTCTTGTCTCAGTTTCTTTTGGATTGCCAGTTTTGCGATAATCTTTCCCCTTATTACAGCTTTGCATGCGTCCCACAGTATTAAAGGGGATACTTCTCCATTATCATTTTCTTCCAAATATCTGAGAATATCTGATTCCAATTCATCTTTCAGTGGTCCTTTCAGCACATTTGAATTTAACCTCCAAGAAAATGTATTTGTGTATTTTTGGATTCTTAAGTCCATATAGATCGGACTGTGGTCAGAGAGATCCATCAGTCCTATTTTACATGTTTTTACTCTTCCAATGTCTCTATTAAACATAAAAAAATAGTCAATCCTTGAGTATGATGAATGTGGTGCTGAGTAAAATGTATAATCTTTTACACTGGGGTTGAATTCCCTCCACACGTCACAGATTCCCATTTCTTTTAGTAGCATCCGAGTTTTTCTACTTTGAGTGTTATTTTGATGTGGAGAATTACCTGATGCATCCCAGTATGGATTCAGTCTTAGATTGAAGTCTCCACCACATATCACTAAACCTTGGGCTTTAGTTATCATTAGGTCAAATACATTTTTATAAAATTTCCAGTTAGCCCCTGGAGGTGCATATACATTCAGCAGGGTGATATCTTCTCCCTCTAGCCAACCAAGTACCATGCTGAATCTCCCTTCTTTATCTTTGTGTTCTGATTTTTTTTCAAATATAATTTTGGTTGAGATCAATGTCGCTACCCCCCTCCTCCACCCTGACTTATATGAAGATGAAGAGATCATTTTAAACCCTTGTCTATTAAGTTTAGTGTGCTCCAAGTCTGTTAGGTGGGTTTCCTGTAAAAATATTATTCCTGCTTTGTCTTTTTTCATTTTGCCTAGAATCTTGGATCTTTTAACTGGATTCATGATCCCTTTTACATTATATGAGATTATTTTGGTTACACCCTGTTTCTCCATTGTGTTGTCTTATTTAGTATAACAGTGTGGTGGCCCTCTTTTATGCTACTCAGAAACTGAAAGAACACTAAGAACATAAAAAACATTAAGAACATAGTATATAAAACTTTAAAACAAAAAACTGTCAAAAGATCTTCCTGAGCTGAGGTCTTTTTAGTGACCTTAGTAGAGCCTTGATGGTGTGTTGGCTCTGAGGGAAATTCCTCAAACTCTGTTACGTGTTGAGGGCCCTCTCTTACCCCTGTAAGTTGTCCCATGTTTTTAACGTGAATTTCAGATCCCAATCCGAACTTGTAATGATTTTTTTTTTTATGCCTATACCCTATGAAATTGTGCGCAACTCCCCACCACCCTCACAGCAAACAATCACGTTAATACAGTATTTGTTAGTGTGGAGAGATCGTGTGGTTCATTGTCACATTTCTATTTTAACAAGTTTTTTTTTTTAAAAGACTTATTTGTTTCTAATATTATGACTGTTCCATGAAATGTTTTACCACTTGATACTTGCTGATTCTGCATCTCCTTTAATGTTTGTTACCTTGTAGGAGGAGGGTTTGATGCACAGATTGATTAAAAAATATTGTTATTCCCTCCTGAAAGCGCTCAGTTTTTCCTTATAGCCCTGATGCTGGGTTTCCCGCTGCTGGCCCGTGGATTTTGAGGGTCTCTGTGTGCACCACATTTGAGCCTTGATTCTTTCGATAGGGTCTGCTGCGGGTTTATACACCATTACCAGGAGCCCTCTTCTCGCCATATCTGTGGTTGCTTCTTCCGCCGAGTTGTAGAGACACGTCTCATCCCTGTAAAAAACCCGCAGCTTCGCCAGAAATGGAGTTTGAAAGCGCAGTTTCTTCTCTCGTAGTACCTTTTTAGCGTCGTTGTATTCCCGATGCTTTTTAAGGACCTTCGGGGCGTAGTCGTGCTCCACAAAAACTTTTTTTTCTTGGTGCATAAATCCTTTTTTCTGCCAAGCCAGTCTTAAAACCTCTTCTTTTGTTTTGAAGTTGGAAAACTTCACCACCATCGATCGTGGAGGAGCTTCCGCCGACGGCCTTGGGGCTAATGAACGGTGCGCCCTTTCTATTTTCAAATCGGTGAATTGGGAAATTTCCAACTTCTCTCTCAGTATGGATTCCACGCATGCAGCCATTGTGGTGAAACTGTCCTCGACTCCATCTTTCAGACCATGAATTCTTATGTTGTCTCTTCTTAGTCTTCCTTCTTGGTCGGTTAGCTTAGCCTCCAGTCTTGTCTGTCGTTTGAGTAATTCCAGCACAGTTTCTTCCAGCCCTTTTATTCTTTCCTCTGCTTCCATGATTCGGTCCTCAGCCTGGTCCACTCTGCTGTTTGTCCTTTTTATTTCGTCTTTAATTTCATGAAATTCAGCCAAACACTCTTGGCGAAATTGTCTTAATTCTTGAAGTACCATTTTTAAGCTAACCGTGTTGCTAGCCTCATTCAGCTCCTCTATTTCCGAGTGGTTATTGTCCTCCAGGTCAGATTCTCCTGCCGATGCGCGTCTTGTCCTGGTAAATGTCGATCTCTTCTGTTTTCCTTTAGGCATAATGACTTTGTCTTTTGATTTTCACTCTTCCAAAAATCCGTTAAATCTGATTTTCAAGGTATTTTCACGGATCGGGTCTGGGAGCTTCAGCGTTAAGCTGCTATCACCATGGTGTCCAGACCGGAAGTCCAAAATTTGGGACTTTTTACATTGTAAATTTGTATCTTTTTTTGCACCTTTATTCTTGCAGAAATTGCACCGACATTACCTTTATACCGGATGCTAAATTTATGAATATCCCCCTTGTTAAAAAAAATAAATCACCTACTGCATGTACTTTCACAACAGCAACAAAAAATCCTAAGGCTATGAAAGACATACCTGGTCTGAGGACATGAGATGTGCTGCAGGCTGCTTTGTGACTGGTACGGTGTGTGTGTGTGTGGGGGGGGAGGTCACACAGAATTAACTGGACGTTAAAATATAGTCATGTGAAAAAATTAGGACACCCTGTATCAGCCTGTGTTTTTTTTTTAACCTTTTAACTGTCAGATTTCACGTGCCCTCAGTGGCACAGCACAGCAGCTGTGCCTGTCAATTGACTCTGACGTCCCCAGCTGTACTGAGGATTTGTACTGATCTGCCAGTTCAGAAGGTGGCAGACACGTGTTGGAGGAATCATGGCTGACACAGAATACACCAAAGAAGAAGAAATCATTATTATTATTATTATTATTATTCCTTTTTCCTTCTCTGAGCTTACAAGACCAATATGGCCACCATGCATCATCATGTATCGTCACATAAACAGCTTCATACACAAAAAATTGCCGCGGAATACAAATGAAACTGATGTGGGATAATCATAAGACTTTGTAGATGTGGGAGAGAGCACAAATGACCTGCAGAACACAAAATAATGACCACGATGGACGAAAACAGAGTGACCACGCCAGCAAGCAAGCCCCCCTTCGCCAACAGTAAGTGACAAATTTCTTGGTTTCTTTACATTGTACTGATTTTGTGGTTCATATACTTTGAAGATAAGATAACAAAATGCCCCTGTAGAAAAAACGGTGTCAAAAAAACCAAACCATTCTTTCTGTAAATATGTCCAAAGTCCACTTTTGACTGAGTTATGTAATTTATATAGCTGCTGCGACATTATGCAAATTAGATGCGTAAATTTATTCCTATCTGAAACTTTGGATCATATTCTACATCTTTCTAAATGACAGTAAGCCATTATCTCTTGCAACTTTCAAGTAATATCCTTGGAAATCTGAACTATTTTCTTGACAAAAAATCTTTACCACTCTTGACCACTAGGGGTTATGGTGCCAAACGGCGCCTGGGACAGTTAGAGTTTTAACATATTTGGACATATGGATATTTAATATCAATATTAAAAATACTATGAGATTCATGTAATACAGTGATCCCTCGCTACTTCGCGCTTCACCTTTCGCGCCCTCAGTGCATCGCGGATTTTTCAAAAATATTCATCAAAAATTCAAAATTGAGAAATAATGGGCGGGCGCTAGCAGAAGGCAGGGAGACTACATTAGACCATCAGGTGTCAACACGGAGAGCAGCACAACTCTCTGTTCGCTGTTGTTGTGTTGGTTAGGCTCGGAAATCTCGCAAGCTGATTGGCCGAGACGTTTCACCCCGCAAGCTGATTGGCCGAGACGTCTCACCCACCTCCTCTCCCTGCCGAGCACCCATGAAGGGAAGAAAGACCGCATTCATTGCTTTTTATCGCTCGTGTTACTTAGTCTCGCCGCGTGGAACTTTTTGCTGTTCTCTTGTGCCATTTTGTGCGAAATAGTCTTCCCGTCGAGGCACTACGCCGCCTCCTGCAGCTTCAGCTCTATCGGAAGCTGCCCTCGATGATCCTGCGCCTCCAGCACCTCACGATGAGGCGTCACCTGAGGAGCAGTAAAGCTCTCATTAACCTGTGCAGTAAATCATTTTCATCTTGAGTTACGTATCTTGTTATAAGAATAAAAGAGTTCTAAAAACATATTTATGTACACTTTGTTTACATCTACGTATGTATGTACACGTACACACACACACACGTATCATATGAGAGTGAGAGAATGAACGTACGTATTGTTTATGGATGATGTCATTGGGGTGACGCTACTTCGCGGTTTTTCACTTTTCGCGGTCGGTTCTGGAACCCATTAACCGCGATAAGTGAGGGATCACTGTACAGCTAAACAATTAAAAACTAGAAAAGCACTCATAGAGCGCATACCTCCACCAAGGCTCCTTCCGTTTCTCATGGATCACCTCCAAAATGTAATGGGGCTTGTGTGTAGGCCTATCGCCACTTGTGGTGAAAATTGCATCCAAGTCTGTCCATTAGTTTTGGAGTTTTGTGGCTGACACACTGTGAGAAGAGCCTTGGCTGAGGTATGCATTCCCAGATCATCCCCAAAATGTAATGGGTTCCTCTGTAGGCCAAGAACCACCTCTGGTGAAACAGACAGACAAACAGAGAAATGCCAGTAAAAGCATTACCTCCTTGGCGGAGGTAATAAACTCAAGTGTTGCTGTTGTGTCCATCTCCTCCATCTCCAAACTCCCAGGCTGCGGGCGTTGCAATTCATCGCACAACCGCGTACAACCCGCAGGCCAATGGGTTATGTGAGCGTTTTCATAGATCACTGAAAGCAGCACTCAGGGGTTCACTGACGGATGCAAATTGGGTAGACAGGTTGGCGTGGGTTTTATTGGGGTTGCGCTCCGCGCCAAAAGAGGATTTGGAAGCTTCCCCGGCAGAGAGCTCCTTTTTGCGCAGCCCCTATGGCTGCCCGGGGAATTTCTGCCAAATAATCCTGTGCCGGACAGCTGCCCGTCTCAGCTTTTGCAGCGTAGCGGAAACACAAGCACGCTGCCGGGCCCGGCCCACCACTGTTTTCCGCGTGCTTTTGTGCCTAAAACTTTGAAGAATGCGGAGTTTGTGTTCGTCAGACACAACGACCAGTGCCCTCCATTGCGCCTGAACACATGTTGAAAATGGCCGTATCTGACAATGTTAAAGAATCCTTTAAAAAATTCCTGGATCCAGATGGTGATCCGGATCATCCCCAAAATTTAATCAGTTCTTCCTTGTACCATTTCCAACAACGCCTGAAAGTTTCATCAAAATCCGTCCAAAACTTTTTGAGTTATCTTGCTAACCAACAGACAGACAGACAGACAGACAGACAGACAGACAGACAAACCCCGGCAAAAACATTACCTCCTGCGGCCTGCGGCCTGGCGGAGGTAATGAATTAAAGACTTTCTTCAAATTTTCTGTAAAACGTAATTCTAAACAAATAGTGAGGAATAAATTAGGATCCCCCTCCCCATCTTTTTTCGGACACCCCCACATTAATTTCCACTTAAAATAGCTAAAATAAATGCTAAAAAAATGCAAATAAAAACAAAAACAAGGGTAGACATAGATATGTGAATATTTATTAATAAAGAACTGACTATTTAATGGTGTGTCCTAATTTTTTCACAACTGTAGTTATTGGACACTAAAACACATTTATCATCCAGAAGGGCACTTCAGAGGGCAAAGGAGGCTCAACATAAGTCTGTGCACGTGCCTGTAAAAAAACAAACACCATAATCTTACATCTGCAGTCAATAGATGTTTTTAAGAACAGGCTAAAGACCCATCTTTTTAATTTGGCTTTTAACAAACCTGTTTATTATTGAAGTAGTCATATGTTCCATTGTTTTATGTTCTTCTTGGCGCCATTTGTTTTTAGATTTTTTTCATCTTTTCTTATTGATGTGTTTTAGTTCAGTTTTTAATTATGGGTTTTTAGTTCCTCTTGTTTTGTGTTCTTAGTTTCTTTCTGTACCTTTTTAAATTTGGCTTTTAACAAACTTGTTTAACCTCTTGCGCTCCGTTGTACCGCGGACGGGCAAGTCTCTGCGTCCTAGAGCGCACGAGGGTGCACGAGAGCGCCCTCGTGCGCTCTAGGACGCATGATGGAGATTGTGATGTAGGTGGTGTATGGCGTCCAAGCGTGCACTGAAAATAAAAGCTGCAGACACAGCCACGAACAGATTAGTTCATCTGATTGACCTCTCATTCCACTAATAAGAGCCTTGAATTGGGTTTCTGAAACCTTGAAGAACCAATGACTGAAAACCTAGCCAGAAGGACCCGCCTACCAAGGCTGTGAATGCAGTGAGCCAATTGAAGCAGAGAAGTTCGCGAGCTGTTTTTTTTAAGGCTGGGTGAAGACTGACTGCTGGAGCGGATCAAAAAAGGGCCCGCAGGAAGAACCCCACAGACCCAGCAGCACGGAGACCATCCACAAATGCAACCTGTGTGACAGGGAGTGCCATTCGCGCATCGGCATGTTCGGCCACAGGCGGTGCTTATTTTGTTTTGGTTCCAGCAGAGTAGACGTTATGATTTCTTCCATGGTCATAGACCGACGGAGGCTGACGACGAAGGCTGAGTGACACACACGCCTTCGCCAGTCTTTTTTTAATTACTACTGTTATTTGTTTTGAAAAATCGTTCGCCAAAAACCGCAATCATGGAAGCACAAAACCGCAATAATGGAATTATGTTTTGATCGGGTCGCGAGACCAGAACCACGAGCGGACCAGTGTCGTGTTCGTCTGACAATGGGGAAGAGAAGTTCACCAGGACACTGCTGTGAAGAGGTAAGGTGTTATAAGCTAAATTATTCTTTATTCCTGACTATTCTTCTGTAGCGAGGGGGGGGGGGCGCGGTGACTGAGCTGCTGTCCCACATGAGGCTAATCCGTCATGTAGCGATGGCCGGTGCCCATCCTCTGTAGCGAGGGGGGGGGACAAGCCCCCCCACACACACACACAGACACAGCCCTGAGTGTGACCTTTCATTAGAGCCCAAAATGAAGCTTCTACATTGAAGCATTCAAAAGTTACAGACGTTTTTCCAAACTGTGCCATTTGGCACAATTTGGCACAGTTCCAAAACGCCTGGGAACAGCCTGAGGAAAAAGCTGTGTAATATATTCATTTTTTGTGGTATTGTTACAAAATTTGGACCTCAGCTGGATAACACTTGGTTCTACATTTCTGTTGCATTTTCCAGCCTGGATCTGAAGCTGTGTGTTATTTGCAAGCATTTGTATCCAAAAAAACACCCAGGCCAAATTTATTTGCTTCAAGTTCACTATGTTTACATGACTGTAACTCAGTGGCCGGAGCACTTAGAGATTATGACTGTTTTGCCAAAAAATTCAAAGTGTTTTCTTTTAAATGAGACCAACCCCATGAAGATGCTGCAAAGGGTTGAAGAACAGCTTTCGATTTACTTTGGGCACATTATTTTTTGGCGTTTTTAGGAAAATTGACCGGAGTGCAAGGGGTTAACTATTATTGAAGTAGTCATTTATGTTCCATTGTTTTGCATTCTTCTTAGCTCCATTTGCTTTTAGATTTTCTTATTTTGATGTGTTCTTAGCTCAGTTTATAAGTATGGGTTTTTAGCTCCTTTGTTCTATGTGTTCTTAGTTCTATCTTGTATTTTATGTGTTTTAGCTCCAGTGTTTCCTCACTGGAGATCCTCATGCCGGATGCTGCCTGGCCCATCTGCAGGGGTGTTGGTCTCGTGGGTCACTCTAGCTTAGGTGGGTGGGGGCTTTATGCCACTGCCTATAGCTGTGGTGTGGGCCCCGGCCTGTCTTGGTTGGGGTGGCCTCTGTGGCGCTATCTGTGGTTATGGGCTGTGTGGTCTCCCGGCGTGGGGGGCTCCACAGGATGATTGCTCCTTCACATGGTGCCTCGGTGACGACCAATGTCTCTTTTATTTTATATGTGTGTAAGAGAAGTAGGGGGTGGTGTATGTGTGTGTGTTTTGTGGGTATGTTTATGAGAGGGTTGGAAGCGATGGGGATATATTGTGTAAATATATGTAACTAAACGTGTCTACTGTTTTTACCTATGTGAAGCATCAAATGTTTGAAAAGTGCTATACAAATAAAGTTTGATTGATTGATCTAAGATATAATATGTTAGAAATTTGTTGCAAAAGCAAGGAATTCTCACAAAAATGCACAAAAACTCTTGCAATATATTATATTACAAGTAAACTTCTGAATATAAGGAATAGACTCGGAATATAAATGTTATTTATTTTTTAATTATTAATTTATTATTTTTTATGTTGTTTTAGTGTGCACAAGTCCACTAACCTTCTATAATGTCTGGGGGGGGGGGGGTTCTTTTAAAATTACTTCTTGTCTTGTACAATGTTAAACGAAAACAGTTAAAGCTAACTTTAACTGTCATAACAATGAAACATATAGTGTGCTTTGGTTGTTTTATTATCAATAGGTAAGTTTACAGTCACATTTTTAAGCTTTTGATGTTAATATACTGTGTTCCTTTAATAACACTTATCATTATCCCTATCAGACTTTCTAAAAAGGCCTTGAGATTGAAATAATTGTTTTAAAAATAAATTACTCAAAGTTTATTTGCATAGCACTTCTCATTCAGGTTAGTAAAGTCCAAAGTGCTGTGAAGTGATGAGTCATCTTGTCCTTTCAGCTGTACCCTTTAGGGGGTGCTACAGTGGATCACCTAATTAAATTTCACCCTATCATTTGCTTTCTCTTCTCTTAACCCCATCCTTCTCCATGTCCTCCTTCACTTCAGCCATGGTTCTTCTCTGTGGTCTTCCTCTTTCCCTTCTGCCTGGCAGCTCCACCTTCAACTGTGCAGTATATCCACTCACCAATGTCTTGCTTTCTCGTATGTGTCCTGCACCACCCTCACACACTTCTCAGCCAATCTTGTCTTCCTCAGGGAATGCCAGACTCCCTCTCTTGACACCCTATCATATGCTTTTTCTTCACAGACGAGTAATGAGCAAATAAGACTGTTCTAGTTCTCCTTCGAGACACTTCTCTCTGTTACACAAGACTACATCATCAGCAAACATCATCTGCCAAGGCGCTGTACTCTATATGCTCATTTATGAAAAAAACTTTTTTCTTTGTCCACAGCAAAACAGTTTTCAATAGTTCGTCAAACAATGTGCTAAATGAAGGTATCTAGATGAGGACTAACTGTTTTTTGGTAACCAGTATCAACAAATGTTATAAAACTACTAGTGGTGTTGGACGATTAAAATTTTTAATCGCGATTAAGCTTTTGGAATGTTGAATTAATCCCAATTAATAATGTGTTAATTGCATGTTTTTCCATACAGATACAGTGTACCTTAAGTTGGTAATTTTTCAAGTTTGTCATACTGTTATGAACATGGGAGTGGACAAATATGCCTGCTGTCTTCACCTGCAGGTTTATTAAAGCTCTCAATATATCCAAAATGACAAAAACTATCCAGAATATTCTCCAGAAAATTCTCAAAAATATTACTGCATGTGCAAACAACAGAATGCCAGGGCTCAATAACATCGCTGAACAACAATCAGTAGCCACAAAAGGAGCTTGCTTTTTCTCCCATAGCAAATCAATCAATCAATCAATCAACTTTATTTATAAAGCACTTTCAAAAGCAACACTCACTACACAAAGTGCTGTACAACAAGGACACACATAAAAACATAAAAGCAAGGACCAGGACACTAGCACAAAAACAATATAAAACCAACAAGACAAACTCAGTACGAGTAGAAACCACAGTCAATAAAATCAATAAAATAAAAGGTAAGAGAAGCAAACATCCACCACAGCAGATCAACACAAAACCTCGCATGTCACAACAGACACAATTTCCCTTGTAGCAGAAAAATTGGCAAACATAAACAAACAACTATCTCGCTCATGATGACACCCCACCATGCTGCAAAAACAGTGGGGAAGTGAATGGACATTACGAACACAGCTTGAGAATTTGTTTAGACTGGTACTCACCAAGAGTTGTACCCAAGGCTATGAGGATGAAAACAGGCAAATTTCTGTCCATGTCAGCTGCTGGAGGTCAGCTATAACCTAGCACGTAGCTAGTAGCTACTAGCTACATGCTAGCTTCCACAGAAGAAGAACAACCCAACATCCAGGCAAAGTTTTGGAGGAGACTTTACAGCCTTAATTATCCAGGTGAGAGCTCTGAGAGATAACATTGTAAATTTAAACATGACAGCACTTTGGGGATATCCGTGGCTGTAATCCAGCTTGTTTGACTTAGCAATGTCTGCATGGTGCACACACTGTCTGTGGCCAGAACGACTGTGGTATGGAGAGCCGCTAAGCCAAAAAGTACTGTTGGCACTTTCTGACGTTAATTGCCATTAACTGCCGTTAACCGCGATCACAAAATTTGTCGCTGTTAAGGGGGCAAAGCATTAACAGGCGATTAATGCAATAACGCCAACACCACGAAAAACTGCAAAAACAGCCAACTGAGTATTGAAAAGCAAAGAAAATCCTGCTGGAAAATCATCACACTTGTAGTAAGGTTATAGATCAGTGCTTTTTTGAACCGTTAAGTTGATCTTGAGGACCCCTCTCACAATATTCCATGTCCCATATTTATGACACAAGAAGATTCTTTTTTGTCTTCTGCCCAGAATTTAGATTACTTGATTTGTATGTATCTGGTTCACAGAAATGGTTCTAAAATTCACTTTATTCCTTAATTCGTGCCTCTGTCAGAGGGAAAACGAATATCTGGTACAAGATTTTAAAAACAAACAAACATGCAGCTATTAGTCATAACTCCAGCATGACCATATTATTCTGCTTTAGATGAGATGAATCTAAAGGACCATTAGAAAAAGCCCCCGTAGCAGGTTTCCTCCTATGTTCTGCTTTTACATGCTTTCATAAACAACTTCAGACTAGAGAAGCTGAAGGTTCTTCTGATAGCTCATTTTCCTACAGCTATCTGTTGTCATGCCAAAACATAGATTCACTTACCCGTGTACACACTCGTCCTCAAACACAGGCAATCTCTTAACCAAGCCAAGCCGCTTCCCACTTGTGAACACCCACACTATGCATCATGAAATAAACATTAAATAAGACTGTTCCTTCTCTGTCATTGTTCTTTGAAAATAAATTGAGGCAACTGCAGGCCAATGTTAATGCTTTGTTTTAGCCAGCGGCAGGCACATGAAACGAGCTGCATGAGGCACTGAGCTGACAGTAGCCACTGGCGGCATCGTAGGAACACACACACACACACACACACACACATATGCACAAATACAAGAGTGCATGTACACTCTACCCACAGAGCAGACAACAGATGAAATTCTAGCTGAAGACAGCTTCCCCGCAGGAGTATTGGCTTTGGAGAATGGAGGCTGATTGCGTTTGCTCTGTCTCCTTTCCCCGTCATCGATTCAGGGATAAACATGTCTAAATACTGGGCTTTATCAACATTTACTGATGAATACAGAAATTGCTCATTACAAAAGCATTACAGTCCCTTTTTAAATAAAAGAGCCATCAGCCCATTAGCGTGGCCTCACATGCTACCTAAGAATACATCATCCTTCATTCTTGGGCCCGGTTGGATGTGAATCAACTCTGACTCATCCATAGTTGCCTCATCCTGAATGCTCCTTAACACATCTAAAGGAATATTGATCGAAGCTTTGACAGCCACATTGAGCTTCACAGCACATAGCTGGGCTTGCATGTTGGAGAGCAGGGATATCACTTCTCACTGTTGGGGACATGATTTCAACTCTGAAGACAAAAGCATCCACTTTAAAGTGGGAAACAGAAATATATCTGTCCTTTGTGCTCACTGAAAAAAAACCCAACTCTTTGAGCAATATTTTTTGTTCAACTCTAAATATAGTTGCAGTTTTCCCTGCAGTGGGACCTGGTTTAAGAGAGAACAATATCCTGGCAAGAGTGCAAATGTGAGGGGAAAAAGGAAGTGTTCATCCTCATAAATTTCATCTATTATAAATTTCTCTCTCACATACACTCTTTCCCATAGAAAAGATTTTTTTTTTACACTATGGTCTAGTACAGTATTTTGTAACTGTTTGCATCAGTGTTGAACAAAACAAAACTGAAATTTAAATCACAAAGACAGGATGAAAACGAACGTGTGCATTGTGATGTCATATGTTGGTTTGTGAAGGCCTGTTTCAAAGCTTTGAGTTAAACATTTTAGTTGTCTTTGCCATCTGAAAAACAATAGCAATGTATGCTGAATCTGCATAATCATCTTGTTAACATTCTTTTCAATAGAATATTTTGTTTCTAAACATCAGAATATGGAAATGGGTAAAGTAACCAGAAATTGTACTCAAGTAGAAGTAGTATTATGGTAATTAATCTAGTATAAGTAAGAGTATGTGCTAATGTTGTAGTCAAGAAGAAGACGAGAGTGTAGAAAGACCAAGACAAGGGTCAAGACCAAGACCACTGTATATGAAGGTCTTGGTCTTGACCCCTTGGTCTTACCTGGTCTTGTCTTGGTCTTGCAAGATTCTGGTCTTGACGAGGTCTTGAGGTCTTGACTACACTAGTAGCCACTAAAGAAATTATTGGAGTAAGAAAGTATCTTCTAAAAAGGTTACTTGAGGATAATTTTCTTAAATTTGTTACTCTTCTAATATATATATTTTTTTAAATTCTAATAAATTTTTGTACTTTATTATGATAGATTTGCACCAGTTTGTGAGGCATTTGTAAATTTTGACTTTTTTGACAAATTCCCTTTTTTTCCTCATGAATTTTCCTTAAAAATAGATAAAAGAGTGATAAATTTGTTACTTTAATCTTGTAAACTTTTAACACAAATTTGTAGCTTTTTTCTTATACAGTAAATTTCCAAGTGTACTCGCACCAGTTTGAAAGTTTTTTTTTCTTTTATGTACTGTATGTTAGTCTGAAGAAAATCAAATATATATAAACTATCCACACATGCTTTCTAGTATAAACCAAATTATATATATAAAAACAGTAGACACTTATAAATCAAATATATTAAGAGCAAGACTAAGAAAAATACAGTGATTTTAAAAGCAGCGAAAGAAAAGCACGACTTATATTTAGTTTAAATCAGTGAAATCAAAAGTAACTCAAAGCATTCAGAATAGTACGCTTGAATAAAAATATGTTTTGTTTTGGGGGGGTTTTCATCATTCAACCATCTCTCAATGATCTTCACCCCTGAAACCTCTCAACTAGAACCCTCTAAAATCCTCAGAAACCTCCTTGGTTACCCAAGAAACTCTCAATGATCCCTCAGCGATCTATACAGCAAAAGTCTACACTCATACAAACACAAAACCATTCACATCTCCACTCAATGCAGAGATATCTATACTGTAAGGTTTTGTATGTATGTTTAAAGGATGCAAGCCCAGCAGTGCTGCTCCAGTGGCACATACAGTACTTAATGCTGTCTTCAGAGAGCTGACAGTAGGATGCTAAGCACTGAGCGATAATGTAAAAAGACACAGGTTTGTGTAAGAATCAGCAGAGATTAACCTGGAAACTGTCAGTGCCTGCACAAGATCTCAGTGTGAAAGAGTGTGTATAAGAATAAATCTGATGTGTGAGCTGCTAATCTGATGTGCAAATGTGGGTATGTGTGTGAGTGGATATGATAATAGCGCAACATAATCTAAGAAGTCAGCGTTGTGTAATCCTGTTGCAGTTAACACTACAGGGTATTAGTACGTAAACTAAACAACCAATCGTAAATGCATGAGCCATGTTTGGATTGTGCTGCGAGGGAGCTGGAAATTGTGATAGAATAAGACAGGAGATAGTTGTAGGGATGTCGGTGCATGATATTGTAGCTATTCCCAAACTCCTGAGTGCCTACTTACCCTTTAGATACACACAGACAAAAAGAATCTCAACACACACGCACACCTGCTAAGCATGGATAAAGGGGGGGGGGGGGGATTAAAGTGTGTCAGAAAAGGAAACTGGAGAGAGAGACACATGAATCATTGTTTCCCCGGGAGGAATGATGCACCTATGGCTATGGACATATATTTTCACATAAACAGACACGTGTACACACAAAATACACTTGTAAAATCAACATGTAATGTAGATAATAGCATTGTTTTGTGCTTCTTGCATTTTTTTTTTTGTTTGGTCTCCCCACTCGCACATAGACAGAGATTCAATTTTGTGTCTTTGCGTTTAGTGATGGATGAGTTGAATATCTGCAATTTAAAGAAAGGAAGCTTTCCTAGTCTCCATCTCAACAGCAGTTCCTCGAATCAGAGGTTCTCCAAAATGATGCCTTTGGACAGAAATGGAACGGACAAGAAGAAAAATGTTCTTTCAACACCACAAAAAAGCCTCATCATCATTTAATCACTCATGCCACTCATCTTGACTCCATCTGTAATCTGCTATTCACTGGTCGGGCTGTGTTTGGTCTCATGCCGTGTGTTGAAGAAAAGGCTCTTTCTACCAGGCTGAATGGAGTTAATTGGGCATGGGCTTTGGAAGGAGAACATCTGCAAACACTGCCGACTGATGTTCATGGTATGAAAGACAGCTGCCTGCAGAGAGCTTCCTAATACAAATTTCTAGCTGACTCTCTCTTCCCCCTCTTTGTCTCACTCCCTTCTTCCTCACTACCCCATGTCATTCGTGCACTTTTTCCAAACACCCCCCCCCCCTTTTCATTTCCATTTCCGACAGAGGCTGAAGGAACTCAAGCACAGAGAGTTTGCGCGTAATGTGGCCTCAAAATCATGGAAGGATCAGCGCAAAGAGGAGAAGGCTCTTAGGCGCCTGCACCAGCTCGCACAGCTGCAACAGGAAGCTCAGCGGTGAGTAGGGAAAGTGTGTATTTGTGTGTGCCTGTGGCAGTGTGTGTCCATAATGATGAGACCAGGGGCAGGAGTCCAGAGGGGTTAGAGTGCGTCACATCCAGTCAACGTTTCCTAGATGTGATGGATGCGCCCACAGATGTGAGAGCACTCGGCTGGCCCAGATAGGCCACAGGTGAAGTAAATATATCATGAAGACACATTCTTGCTGACACTCCCAGAACAGATGATTCAGAGGTTCAGGAGATAATGTTTTAGAGTGGAATTAATATTAGAGCAACATTTGTGAAATGATCGGAGCAAATGAAGCTGTATCAGAGTCTGTATACCTCAAGTATAAATTGACCAAATACAAAAATAAATTGCATCATACAGTGATTGACTCAACTGCACTAATTGTTCCCTGTTCAGTTAAATAATTTTCTCTTTTCAATAATTTTATTGGTTTTACCAAAGTGTCAGCATAACAGAAAAAAATACAAACCACTTTTAATATTCCCTCCCCTACTCCCCCACCACCACCCACCTTATAGCTCATCAGCTGTACCTGCACGAACTGAAACTTAATATCAGAATTATTATAATAATAATAATGCATCAGATTTTATATCGCGCTTTTCATAGACACTCAAAGACACTTTGCAATGGATACATTATTCAGTCACTCCACAGACAATGGTAAGCGACTACTGCAGCCACAGCTGCCCTGGAGCAGAGTGATGGAAACATGGCTGCCAATCCGTGCCAACGGCCTCTATTACACAAATGATATCAGATATAACAGTATGAAACACATACTCCACAACAATATACAGTAAGCATTGGAAAAAATAAATATTAAAAGTGTGTGTGTACAGGGCTTGCGGATGGATGTCACTGGTGGCGGGTAAGACAGCCAACCCCACTAGCCACTTTGGCAGGTTGTAGTTTTCTCAAGCAACATCTAAATAATAAGCCTATCGCAGTGTGAGACTTCAACAGTACAACTCCCATGAGCACTATCTGCACACACAGTGCATTGCCACTGTCACCGTGGGCGTAATCTGGCTCAACACCCATTTTTTGTCCAGGCCTGTTTCATGAGTTTGTTTTTTAAAATAATTCTGTTGAACCACCTTCAAAAGCATTGTCTGATTTTCATTGGTTAATTTTCGTAGAATTTTTTTTTATTACCACTTTTGTCAGATTCAAGTTATTTCTGTGACCATTGTGGGTTTTTCTTTCATTAACAGAGGGGTACCAACAATTTTGTCCACGTCTGTATCTATATCTGTGATATGCAACTTTTTCGTGAAAGTAAAACCTCTAATTATGTATTTTTAATGTGCTGGTCCAGGGGTGTCAAACATGTGGCCCACGGGCCAAAAACGGCCACCAGGGAGTCCAAGTTTTTCTCTGAATTTACAGCTTTCTTTCTCATAAATTTCTGACTTTTTTTACTGATTAGAATTGTTGATGTAAATTTGAGACACTTTTCTCCTTAAAATGAGACTTTTTTCTCATCAGTTTTGTCTTTCTTCTTTTTTCTGGTGAAAACAGGTAGTGTCGATGCAAATTAAATCCATCAGCAACTACTAATGACCTTGTGCGGCCCTGAACAGGTGTCCCAATTCATAGGGGTAATTTTCAACCTCTATCAAGGGTCAAGGGGTAGGAGTAGGCAAAGGAGAAGGGGTAGGGATACAAATGAGAACTGGGACAGACCCCAAATCTACCTGTACTGTCATGAGCTCACCCTTGCGCTTTTCCTAACACACAGCGAGGGGAAAAAAGGACGAGGATTTAAATGCTGGGTTACACCACACACACATTTATTAACACAACAGTGAACATACAGAGACAAGACAGCTCGGGTACATTGAGTTCTCAAGGCCGCCCAACACACACACTGGAGGTATACAGTGGCGGACAGCGCACAGACAGATACTCACAGTGCGGGGGCAGGCCAAGTCGTCACAGCGAATGTCACGAGCACACACACAGTCCTTAGTGACGTGACGGTGGACAGGGAAACGACCATCCAATGCGTACAATGGTCCAGCGGCGTCTGTCTAGCAAAGAGCCCCTTTAATACAGACGCCGCTGGTGTGACAAACAGGGAACACCTGGGCGAGCGCGGGAAAGATGATTACCAGGGCGAACAGCTGGCTGTCAGAAAGAGGGGGGCGAGGCTAGACTGGCCAGAGCGGCAGCTACAGGCAGGAACAGAAACGGTGCGTGGAAATGAAAACAAGAAATCAAAACACAACTCCACATAATAAACCCACTGCCTGAGCCACCAGGATCGATCAGAAGCGAGCCCACAGGAAACACGGGCTCGGTTCATGACAGAGCTCCTCCTTCTAGGGGTGGATACCAGACACCCACAGTAACATCGCAAAGAACCCACCACCACCACCACCCCACAGGCAAAACAATAACACACGAACCCGGGTGGGAGGTAGGGGAAACAGGAAAGAAGGGAACACAATACCCCGCCCAGAGTCCACAATTAACCACCCCAAGTCCACGGGCGTTGGGGCTCAGGAGGCCACCCAGAGTCCCAGGCCCAGCAGAAGGTCCGGTGGATGGCCTGCCGGAAAACATGGGCCACCAGACCCGCGGAGTCAATTCATCTGGCGGCCGGCCCACGTTACTCAGCCACCAGGACGGAGGGGGTGAAGCAGGAGGCGGCTTGCCCGCTAGTAGCTGACTGGAGGGCAACCAAACCAGGGAGAGGGAACCTCCACGGCATCCTCAGTAGCACCCGCAGTGGTCCCTGACCGGGCCGGCTCCGCTGCACCCACGGTGGACTCCAGCGGGAGCCTAACTGCGCCCACGGTGGCCCCTGACCGGGCTGGCTCCACTGCACCCACGATGGACTCCAGCAGGAGCCTAGCAGCGTCCACGGTGACCGCCGGCTGAGACTCAGCAGCACCCGCGGTGGACCCAGATTGGGCCAGAGCTGCACCCACGATGAGTGGACCAACCTGCAGGAGCACCAGGCTGAGGAGACGATCGATGGGAGGAGCCCTGACGACCCTGGCAGGAGAAACTGGAGCAGCGACGTCCTCCTTTGGCAGGACCGGACCCTCAGCTACCTCCAGCGGCGACACACCCTCTCCAGCGACCCTGGTTGAAGGCTCGGGGGAAGCAGGAGAAGAAAGATGGTTAGGGTCGCCAGCAGCGGCGGAGCCCGGCGAAGGAAGTTCAGATGCAGCTGTGCGCTGTGCCTGACTCCCCTCACCCAATGCCAGGCAAGATCTCTCTAAAACTGACATAAGAAAAACAAGAGAGATTACTTGCCTGAGCTCGAGCTCCACCGCGGTCCAGGACTCTGTCGATCCCGGCGATGAACACTCGGGCCCGGCCTCCAAGAGGTCCAGCTCCGGCTCCCAGTCTGCTGCAGACGCCTCTGAAGCTGGCAAGAGGGTGTTGGCAGTCCTGTTGTCCACCTGCAGCAGCTCCAATGCTGGGAATTCCACCGGCGTGGCTGCAGGGGGACCTCGCCATGGTGACTCCGGGAATGGATCATCCGAAGCCACTGGCTCCTCCGCTGTCTGATGGCCCTGACTTTGGGCCAGCTGGCCCTCAGGGAGAATGGGAGGAGACACGGAGAGGGGAAAAGGTGAGTTAATATTGGCAGCCGGAGGAGAGGACCCAGTGGACTGCTGAAACTGGGCCTCTCCCTTGGGAGACAGGCAAGGTTTACAATTGGATGGAGTGAAATGAAAAAACACTTGCCTGTCAGCCCAGCTCACGATGTTGACAGCTGCAAACCGTTGGCAATCACCCCTCTCCATTTCACTGACTCCTTCAATAGATTGTAGAGGAGCCGGCTCCGATGACGCGGAGGTGAGCGTGGCCGGGACAATCTCGGAGGGCCTCTCGGCAGCTGGAGCGATGACGGCGGCTGAAGACAAGAGGGGCTTCCTCCGGCGAGGCTTCCTTTTCCTCACGGTCGGTTGGGGCATCAGATAGTCTGGAATTCTGAGCACACCCTCCGGCCACAAGTAATCAAGGCTGATGATCTCCGGAGAAACAGGGAGCAAAGGCTGTGTTGCCGTGGGGGGCTTGAGCGCTGGGAGCTCCTCACCCGACCCCGTGGACGTCACGGCGACAATCTCCCGGAAAATCTCGGCTGCTTCTGGATGGTCCCACAGGCTATCCCAATTCATCACTGTGACTGCGGTGTCATATATATATATATACTATATATATATATATATATATATATTTTTTTTTTTTTTTTTTTTGGACTTATTTTGTACCCGTAGGTAGATTTGTTCTGCAGTCCGGTGACAAGCCACCAGCTGCTGGTCGCTGCGTGCGCAAGCGCCCCTTAACTCCCTAACCTGCATGTTTTGGCATATATATATATACATATAATATTTATGACAGTATATATATATATACTCATATATATATATATATATATATACTGTCATATTCATATACTGTATATATATGAATATTAATGGTGTTGGCGCTATTGCGTTAATTGCCCATTAACACTTTGCCCCTGTTAACGGTGACAAATTTTGTGATCGCAGTTAACGGCAGAAAGCGCGAACAGTACTTTTTTGTACTTTTTTTATACCGTCATAAAAAATTAGGACACCCCATTAAATATTCAGTTCTTTATTAAGAAATGTTCACATATCTATGTCTAACCTTGTTTTTGTTTATATTTGCATTTTTTAACATTTATTTTAGCCATTTTAAATGGGAATAAATGTGGGGGTGTCCTAAAAACGTGGGGGTGTCCTAATTTATTCCTCACTAAATTTGAAAAAGGTCTTGAATTCATTTTTAATTGTTTAGTTGTATTACATGAATCTCCCAGTATTTTCTACATTGACATTAAATATCCATATGTCCAAATATGTAAAAAACAAACAAACAAACAAAGGTTTATACAGGGTGTCCAATTTTTTTCATATGACTACACACACACACACATTAGGGCTATGAATCTTTAGAAGTCACACAATTCAATTTGATTCCAATTTTTGCTGTCACAATTCCATTCAGAATCGATTTTGGATTTGAGACGATGTTTGATTCAGATTTGGCTCTCAGTTCAGGACAAAAACCCACTAATCTCAGAAATTCAGAAACAAAAGTCCACTACAATGCAAAAAATGCTGAGGTAAGCTTGAAAGCAGACTACAGTGTGTTTATGTTTTTGGAAGGTTATATTTTTTTTTAAAAATTACATCAATTGATTTGCAATAAAATACTGTTAAATGAAAAAAGTAGGCTTAGGCTGGAAACTGCTTTTTTATTTCTTGAAAACTTGTGAGTTTCAAAAACAAAATTGTACACAAGTGAAATAAATTTTGAAAATTTTCCTTTTCAGCATATTACAATTCCTAACAGCTTTTACACAGTGTGTAGGTTTGGTCGCCCTCCAGCATTCTAGAAATATAGGCTATTATAGGCTATTCATTAAAAAACAAAAGTAAATTCTATCACAAATACTTTGAACATCCATTTAAATAGTAGTGCTACCTGACTGTATGCAGTCAATGTACAGTTGCCTATACAGAAACAATGCATTGAACAAATTCAGTAAGAACTGAATGCAACTGATGCATTAGACAAGTAACATTAATTTTAAACCTGCACAAATATAAACTTAAGCAGCTAAATTCTTCAGAGACTTAAAAAACAAATTAAAATTATAAAACAAAATGAAGTGCTGTTACAAGAGTTCATGATTTTTTTTGTCTGTTCAGAATTTGCTGAGAGTTTGCTAAAGTGGTGCAGTGTGTGTTGTTCAGCAGGAGGACTTAGAACTTTTCCCACTTCTTTCAGCTCTGGGTGATAGTGGTTAATGTGAGCCCTGGTATTTGTGGTGTTACCAAAGTACTTGACTTTCATTTTGCAAACTTTACATATTACATGTGTCATGTCTAGCACTTTGTTTCCCGGAATGTTGTAGAAACAAAAATGCACCAACACACTTGCCTCCATTGCAGATGGGACTGGCTGAATTCTTGCTGCTCCATTTTTTTCTTTATTCCGACTGTTTCATCCGACTGCTAGGTTGTAAGCTACTCTGCATGAATCTCCTGCATCAGCACCGTCAATGTGTAATTGCATATCACGTGTCACGTGACGGGACCCCAGCACCACTGTAAAAAAATAATAATAATAATTAAAAAATCAATTCTTAACTTTTGTGAATTGATTCTGGACCATGTAAAATGAGAATCTTGATTCTTATGTGAACTGATTTTTTTTCCAACACCCCTAATATATATATAGTATCTCACAAAAGTGAGTACACCCCTCACATTTTTGTAAATATTTGATTATATCTTAAAATGGGACAACACTAAAGACATGACACTTTGATACAATGTAAAGTAGTCAGTGTACAGCTTGTATAACAGTGTAAATTTGCTGTCCCCTCAAAATAACTCAACATACAGCCATTAATGTCTAAACCACTGGCAACAAAAGTGAGTACACCCCCAAGTGAAAATGTCCAAATTGTGGCCAAAGTGTCAATATTTTGTGTGGCCACCATTATTTTCCAGCACTGCCTTAGCACTCTTGGGCATGGAGTTCACTAGAGCTTCACAGGTTGCCACTGGAATCCTCTTCCACTCCTCCATGATGACATCATGGAGCTGGTGGATGTTAGAGACCTTGCGCTCCTCCACCTTCGGTTTGAGGATGCCCCACAGATGCTCAATAGGGTTTAGGTCTGGAGACATGCTTGGCCAGTCCATCACCTTTACCCTCAGTTTCTTTAGCAAGGCAGTGGTCTTCTTGGAGGTGTGTTTTGGGTCGTTATCATGTTGGAATACTGCCCTGCGGCCCAGTTTCCAAAGGGAGGAGATCATGCTCTGCTTCAGTATGTCACAGTACATGTTGGCATTCATGGTTCCCTCAATGAACTATAGCTCCCCAGTGTCGGCAGCACTCATGCAGCCCCAAACCATAACACTCCCACCACCATGCTCAACTGTAGGCAAGACACACTTGTCTTTGTACTCCTCACCTGGTTGCCGCCACACACGCTCGACACCATCTGAAACAAATAAGTTTATCTGGGTCTCATCAGACCACAGGACATGGTTCCAGTAATCCATGTCCTTAGTCTGCTTGTCTTCAGCAAACTGTTTGCGGGCTTTCTTGTGCATCATCTTTAAAAGGGACTTCCTTCTAGCACAACAGCCATGCAGACCAATTTGATGCATTGTGCGGCGTATGGTCTGAGCACTGACAGGCTGACCCTCCCACCCCTTCAACCTCTGCAGCAATGCTGGCAGCACTCAAACATTTATTTTCAAAAGACTACCTCTGGATATGAGGCTGAACACGTGCACTCAGCTTCTTTGGTCAACCATGTCGAGGCCTGTTCTGAGTGGAACCTGTCCTGTTAAACCACTGTATGGTCTTGGCCACCGTGCTGCAGCTCAGTTTCAGGGTGTTGGCAATCTTCTTATAGCCTAGGCCATCTTTATGTAGAGCAACAGTTTTTTTTTTTTTCAGATCCTCAGAGAGTTCTTTGCCATGAGGTGCCATGTTGAACTTCCAATGACCAGTATGAGAGAGTGTGAGAGCGATAACGCCAAATTTAACACACCTGCTCCTCATTCACACCTGAGACCTTGTAACACTAACGAGTCACATGACACCGGGGAGGGAAAATGGCTAATTGGGCACAATTTGGACATTTTCACTTAGGGGTGTACTCACTTTTGTTGCCAGTGGTTTAGACATTAATGGCTGTGTGTTATGATATTTTGAGGGAAATTTACACTGGTATACAAGTTGTACACTGGCTACTTTACATTGTATCAAAGTGTCATATCTTCAGTGTTGTCCCATGAAAAGATATAATAAAATATTTACAAAAATGTGAGGGGTGTACTCACTTTTGTGAGATATTGTATATAGAACATTTCGATAACTTATAACTTATACCAAGGAATGCTTAGCATGTTGCCGGAGTTCGCAACTTATGCCCAACCACAGTCTAACTTCATAGAAGTTCATAGAAGACACCCACAGAACCTTCAAAATTTGAAGACAGTTTGTGTGGAAGAATGGGCTAAAATCACTCCTGAGCAATGCCTGCACCTGGTTTCTCCCTACAGCAGACATCTGGAAGCTGTTATTATCAACAAAGGCTTTTCTGCTAAATATTACATGAATTTCACCAAGTGTGTTCAATACGTATTCCCTGTGCCATTCCGCTTAATTAAATATAACTTGTTTTGTGAACACGGTTGCCTTGATTTCTTTGTATGGATGGATTACTTGGATTGTTACTGATATCTGGTGAAAATCTCAGATCAATGGCTCCATCAGAAATATGTTTAATGTGAAAAATGTTGACATGTTCAATACTTATTTTCCTCACTGTACATGAAGTGACATTTAAAATAACGTGCTGTCTGTCAAAAAATAATCAATACATGTATATGTATAGTGAACCCTGAAAAAGAATGAGAATGCCTTCCTGACAGGAAACTTAAATTTCCAAATGCCTGTTCTGTCCATAAAGTCATTTATTATTTTCCTCGATTTTGAAGGATGTTTTCTGGTAGAGGATCTATCCAAAGTGGGATTTAGGACACAATTAAAGTTGCCTCCTATAATGACGTCATAAGTGTTGTAGCTAGGTATAGTCATAAAAAGCTTGTCAAAGTGTTCATCATCGCAGTTTGGGGTGTAAACACAAATCAAGATGACCAGGGAATAAAATAATTGTCCACACACAATTACACGTCAGCCACTTGAATCAGCAGTTACCACCTCAGACTGGAAAGGGTCGTCTCTATGCCCAAGAATCGCTGCTCCTCTGGCCTTCATAGTAAATTTAGAATGAAATACAGTGGTGTGAAAAAGTGTTTGCCCCCTTTCTGATTTCTTATTTTTTGTGTTTGTCAGATCATCAAACAAATTCAAATATTAGACAAAGATAACACAAGTAAACATAAAATGCAGTTTTTAAATGAAGGTGTTTATTATTAAGGGTAAAAAAAATCCAAACCTACATGGCCCTGTGTGAAAAAGTGATCCCCCCCCCCCCGTTAAAACATAAATTAACTGGTTTATCACGTCTTTGGAAAGCTGATTCAATTTCTCTAGCCACACCCAGGCCTGATTACTACCAAACCTGTTCTCAATCAAGAAATCACTTAAATAGGTCCTGCCTGACAAAGTGAAGTAGACTAAAAGATCCTCAAAAGCTAGACATCATGCTGCGATCAAAACTGTAGTGATCCCGAGCACGGGTCTGCCCCATGCTCGAGTCACTTATTATTTTCCCTTTTCTGTCTGTTATTTAGTCTTGTTTATTATGGGAATTACTTTGTGCTTTTATTTTGACAGCGCCGCGGCAGCACTTCCACCTGTCAGACTGCTCGCGGGCTGTCACAGCTGTGGGCACTTAATTCCTCATTATCTGTCTCACCTGTTTGTGGTTGTTTTGGCACTATTTAAGATCACAGTGGAGATTCATTCCTCGCTGCAATCTCACACCCAACTTAGGCTGGAGTCCCCACACCCGACTTCAGTCTCTTTCCAGCGTTAGGTTTTGCCCTCGCTGTATTACTTGTAAGTGACTTTTGATTCTCTGTATTTGTTCAGTTATTTTGACCCTTTGAGGTCGTGTGTTATAGTATATGTGTTTTACCTCTTGTGGCACATTATTTTGTACTTTCTTTAATAAAATAAACTCACTGCTGGCTTTTGGCGCCTCATCTTTGTCCTGCAAGGGGCAATCATAACAAAAACAAATTTAGGACCAAATGAGAAACAAAGTAATTGAGATCTATCAGTCTGGAAAAGGTTATAAAACTATTTCTAAAGCTTTGGGACTCCAGTGAACCACAATGAGAGCCATTATCCACAAATGGCAAAAACATGGAACAGTGGTGAACCTTCCCAGGAGTGGCCAGCGGACCAAAATTACCCCAAGAGCGCAGCGACAATTCATCCAACAGGTCACAAAAGACCCCACAGCAACGTCCAATGAACTCCAGGCCTCATTTGCCTCAGTTAAAGTCAGTGTTCATGACTCCACCATAAGAAAGAGACTGGGCAAAAATGGCCTGCGTGGCAGAGTTCCAGGATGAAAACCACTGCTGTACAAAAAGAACATAAAGGCTTGTCTCAGTTTTGCCAAAAAAACATCTTGATGATCCCCAAGACTTTTGGGAAAACACTGTGGGCTGATGAGACAAAAGTTGAATTTTTTGGAAGGTGTGTGTCCCATTACATCCAGCATAAAAGTAACAGTATTTCAGAAAAGGAACATCATACCAACAGTAAAATATGGTGGTGGTAGTGTGATGGTCTGGGGCCGTTTTGCTGCTTCAGGACCTGGAAGACTTGCTGTGGTAAATGGAACCATGAATTCTGCTGTCTACCAAAAAATCCTGAAGGAGAATGTCCGGCCATCTGTTCATGACCTCAAGCTGAAGCGCACTTGGTTTTTGCAGCAGAACAATGACCCAAAACACACCAGCAAGTCCACCTCTGAATGGCTTAAGAAAAACAAAATGAAGACTTTGGAGTCCTGACCTGAATCTGACTGAGATGCTGTGGAATGACCTCAAAAAGGCAGTTCATGCTCAAAAACTCTCCAGTGTGGCTGAATTACAACAATTCTGCTAAGATGATTGGGCCAAAATTCCTCCACAGCGCTGTAAAAGACTCACTGCCAGTTATCGCAAATGCTTGATTGCAGTTGTGGCTGCTAAGGGTGGCCCAACCAGTTATTAGGTTTAGGGGGCAATCACTTTTTCACACAGGGCCATATAGGTTTGGATTTTTTTTTACCCTTAATAATAAACACCTTCATTTAAAAACTGCATTTTATGTTTGTGTTATCTTTGTCTAATATTTAAATTTGTTTGATGATCTGAAACATTTAAGTGTGACAAACACAAAAAAAAATGAGAAATCAGGAAGGGGGCAAACACTTTTTCACACCACTGTAAATCAACACATACGTAAGGGTCAGCAAAATTATTACTATAAATCTTAAAAACAAGCCTCACTAAATACTGTATATACAGTTAGGCCCAGAAATATTTGGACAGTGACACAAGTTTTGTTATTTTAGCTGTTTACGAAAACATATTCAGGATACAATTATATAATCAATATGGGCTTAAAGTGCAGACTCTCAGCTGTAATTTGAGAGTATTCACATCCAAATTGGAGCAAGGGTTTAGGAATTACAGCTCTTTAATACGTAGCTGCCTCTTTTTCAAGGGACCAAAAGTAATTGGACAATTGACTCAGAAGGCTGCAAAAAAAATGACAAGGCTGCATGGGCTCTTCCCTCATTAACCTGTCATCAATTAAGCAATTAAAAGGTCTGGAGTTGATTCCAGGTGTGGCATTTGCATTTGGAAGCTGTTGCTGTGAACACACAACATGCGGTCAAAGGAGCTCTCAATGGAGGTGAAATAGACCATCCTAAGGCTGAAAAAAAAGAAGAAATCCATCAGAGAGATAGCAGAAATGTTAGGAGTGGCCAAATCAACAGTTTGGTACATTCTGAGAAAAAAAGAGTGCACTGGTGAGCTTGGGAACTCAAAAAGGCCTCGACGTCCACGGAAGACAACAGTGGTGGATGATCGCAGAATCCCTTCACAACATCCACTCAAGTGAAGAACACTCTCCAGGAAGCAGGTGTATCAGTATCTAAGTCTACCATAAAGAGAAGACTTCATGAGAGTAAATACAAAGGATTCACCACAAGGTGCAAACCATTAATCAGCCTCAAAAATAGAAAGGCCAGAATTGACTTTGCCAAAAAACACCTGAAGAAGCCAGCCCAGTTCTGGAACAGCATTCTTTGGACAGATGAGACTAAGATCAACCTGTACCAGAATGATGGGAAGGAGAAAGTTTGGAGAAGAATTGGAACAGCTCATGATCCAAAGCACACCACATCTTCTGTAAAACACGGTGGAGGCAGTGTGATGGCATGGGCATGCATGGCTTCCAATGGCACTGGGTCACTTGTGTTTATTGATGGTGTGACAGAAGACAGAAGCAGCCAGATGAATTCTGAAGTGTATAGGGATATACTTTCTGCTCAGATTCAGCCAAATGCAGCAAAGTTGATTGGACGGCGCTTCACAGTACAGATGGACAATGATCCAAAACATACTGCAAAGGCAACCCAGGAATTTTTTAAAGCAAAGAAGTGGAATATTCTGCGATGGCCGAGTCAATCATCAGATCTCAACCCAATCGAGCATGCATTTCACTTGCTCAAGACAAACCTTAAGGCAGAAAGACCCACAAACAAGCAACAACTGAAGACAGCTGCAGTAAAGGCCTGGCAAAGCATCACAAAGGAGGAAACCCAGCGTTTGGTGATGTCCATGGGTTCCAGACTTCAGGCAGTCATTGCCTGCAAAGGATTCTCAACAAAATATTGAAAAGTAACATTTTACTTAATGTTATGTTTATTTGTCCAATTACTTTTGAGCCCCTGAAATGAGGAGCGTTTGTATAAAAATAGCTACAATTCCTACATGTTTAATCATATATTTTTGTTCAACCCCTTGAATTAAACCTTAAAGTCTGCACTTCAATTCCGTTGTAATTGTTTCATTTCAAATCCAATGTGGTGGCATGCAGAGCCCAAATCATGAAGATTGTGTCACTGTCCAAATATTTCTGGGCCTAACTGTAAATAAAGATGATTCATTACAATAAAAGTAATGTATTGACTGCTCACAACCACCTTTACAGTGCTGTGAAAAGTATTTGCCCTTCCAGATTTCTTATATTTTTGTATATTTGTCACACTTGTCAACCTTGATTTTTTTTAAGCCATTCAGAAGTAGACTTGCTAGTGTTCCAGATCATTGTGCAAGTGAGCTTGACCTTGAGATCAGAAACTGATGGCCAGACATTCTCGTTCAGGATTTTCTGGAAAAGAGCAGAATTCATGGTTCCATCTATTATGGCAAGTCGTCCAGGTCCCAAAGCAGCAAAGCAGCCCCAGACGAAGCCATTTTTGGCCAGACTCTTTCTTATTGTTGAATCATGAACCAGTGTCCAAACTGAGGCAAGTGAGTTCTGCAGTTCTTTAGATGTTGTTCTGGGTAGGGCTGTCGCAATAACCGCAATTATGTAATACCGTGCTATGGACAAGCCTACCGCGGAAGAAAACAAGCAACCGCAACAACCGCAGTGTTCACTTTTTTTGTGTGTGTGGCTAAATCTCGTTGTTCACTTATGTGCTTCTATTTATTAATAAATAAATTAAGTGTGTTTTTATTGCCAACAGCATGTTTCCACTCAGTAATGACGGCGGCAGCACCCGGCGCTGTAGAAACTTCCGTGTGTGTCTCTCTCCAGACGGACTCCAGTAGGCAGTTAGTGATGGAAGCGTTTGGACTCCTTGTTAAACACAGCCGTGACAGTGAGCACTGAAAGGGCACAAAGCGTGTTATTTCCTTCTGAGTGGAGTGTTTATGATCCTGACAGTTGAGCTCAGACAGTGAAACAACTACTGTGTAGTGCATCGCTTCTTTGAACGTGATTTTTCGGACAGCGGCAAAAATCCAAAAATCACAGAGACAGGAGCCACACAGGATCCTGTACAGAGACTGTCCTGTTTAAATAAGCTGAATGTTGCTGCATTCTCCAGTCCATACAAAGCATAGTTGAAATACTGGAGTTCCCGCCACTGCTTTATGAAAATGATCGTTTTTTGTTTGTTTTTTTTGTTTTTTTAAACAGAATCAGCAGTTCATGCCTAGTAAGACCGGATCTCCACACAATTGCCACACACGCACATAAAGTTGAGAGCGGAGCTGCAGTGAGTTTCCCACAGCTTCCATCGTTTTCCACATAAGTTATGAACCCTATTTAAATCACGAGACTGAAGCGGCATGAAATAAAGCGGCGTTGATGAAGGTTTTAAGCAGGAGTTCATTGAATCATACCGCCGTCACGAGCTCCGCTCCCGGCGCCATGCATGCGTGCCGGGAGCGAGTCCAGCGGCTCTCAGAGAAGAGGAGACACACAGTGTGTGTGTCCAGCAGCAGTTGAAGAGTGAGTGAGAGAGAGTGAGTTACAGAACCTGTGCAGTATTTATACCCAACTCAGACAATACATCAAAGAGGATTCACAGCAGTTGGTACGATCAAAGGGACTGCAGAACAGGCATGAGACATTTGCAGTTGAGAGACATACATAACAATAGGCAGACTGCTCGCCTCTGCTCCAGCTTGCAGGGCAAAGAGGTTACAAGGCACATCTACATATTGATCTGTCTCTAGGTCACAGTAAGGACAGGACGCATGAACACAGTGCATGAAAGGTGACATTAACATCACAGTAGAGAGCCAGAAGAAGCGGGGCTGCCTGTAGACATTAATACACACATTTCACTGTTCTGTTAATTGCTCTAGCTGAGCGCTGTGTCTGTCCAGTCTGTTTGTGGGGGTTTACACCAAACTGCCACACGCCCCCCCCCCCCAGAGGGCACGGCAGGGGGCCGGGACCTCGATAATCCATCTATGGGAGCGAGCTGTGGGAGAAGCTCGCTGCAGGCGGAGGGGGAGGGAGGAGGGGGGTAGTACGTGCCGACCGGGACGGTGAAATCGTCCGAGCCGCGCAAAAATTGCTTGCTGCTCCGTGACGTTGAGGGGCTGTCCCATTGCGCGTGCGGAGGTCCGCAAGAAGAAAAATTAGTCTCTGACTCCTCTCGTGGCCATGAAGAAAAGCAGGAGCGGCTGTAAGAAAAAAATAAAAGCAGAGGGACTGGCGTGTTGACTTTAGGGCAGGGACAACCCTAAAGCCTCGGGAACCGCAGACAGCTGAATTCCCCTTGTGTGCCGTGGCTAAGACCATAAAATCCAGTGAGCAAGCTGCGGGCCTCAGGTGTATAAGCAAGCCTGAAGGGCCAGTGTGCAGCAGAAGGAAGGCGGTCAGTGGAGCCGTTATTGTCCCGTGCGTGGTGTGCCGTCCTCGTAACTCGTGCGTGGGTGGGCCAGCTGGAGAGGTGAGTCAGGGTGCAGAATCTTGGTGGAGATCAGCGCAGACGGCGCCGTTAAACATCTATGATGGGCTGTGGCTGCAGATTAGTCATGGTGCATTGGAGCGTTGAGGGGAGATAGACGATCTTTGTTCCTCAGGCTCAGGTAGATGAGTAGGATCGCTGAGAGGGAGAAGTAGCGGTGAGAGGGAGAAAACGTTCTGTGTCCCTCGGCCGGTCCAGCATGGACGTCCCGATCTCAAGCGAGGGTCGCGCCATGACGTTTTCTGCAGTTTTCCCGGTCGTGGGTGATGCCGGGAGAGTAGCTCGCCTGTGTTGGCTCCGCGTCAAGGTCTCCCTGAAGCAGAAGGGAGGGCGGATCGTTTGCGTCAGGCTGCTGTGTTCGCTGGCAGCGTGTTTTTTTCAGCGTCGAGTCATCAGCGTGGCTGTCCAGACCAGAAGGTTGCGTCGCACAAAGCGTGTGCGTCTGCGGGGTCACCAGTGAGGCGGATGATAAAATAAGGCAGTGACCTGGTAGTTTTAAGGAAGTTTATTGAATCATACCGCCGTCACGACCTCTGCTCCCGGCGCCGTGCATGCGCGCCGGGTGCGAGCCCAGCGGCTCTCCAGAGAGACACAATGTGTCAGCAGTAGCAGTTGCAGAAGTCAGAATGAGAGTGAGAGAGAGTGAGTTACAGAACCTGTGCAGTATTTATACCCAACTCAGACAATACATCAAAGAGGATTCACAGCAGTTGGTACGATCAAAGGGACTGCAGAACAGGCATGAGACATTTGCAGTTGAGAGACATACATAACAATAGGCAGACTGCTCGCCTCTGCTCCAGCTTGCAGGGCAAAGAGGTTACAAGGCACATCTACATATTGATCTGTCTCTAGGTCACAGTAAGGACAGGACGCATGAACACAATGCATGAAAGGTGACATTAACATCACAGTAGAGAGCCAGAAGAAGCGGGGCTGCCTGTAGACATTAATACACACATTTCACTGTTCTGTTAATTGCTCTAGCCGAGCGCTGTGTCTGTCCAGTCTGTTTGTGGGGGTTTACACCAAACCACCACAGAGACCACAGGGTCCTAAAAACATTTGCAGTAATACCGCATACCACGGTGTTGAGCTGTCCACCATCACCGCAGGGAAAATTCCTCTACTGCGACAGCTCTAGTACTGTTTTTTTTTTCTTATCTGTTCTTGAATTTCTTTAGTATCACCGCATGATGTGTTGCTTTGTGAGACCGTTTAGCCTACTTCACTTTGTCAGACAGGTTCTGTTTAAGTGATTTCTTGATTCAACAGGTCTGGCAGTAATCAAGCTTGGGTGTGGCTAGTAGAACTGAACTCAGCTTTCCAAATAATGTGGTTAGTCACAGCTAATCACAAAAGCATTCCTTACTGCTGTTGTGTGTTTTGACTTGTTATCCACCTACTGTCATGGGTCATCAAAGGGCACTCAAAGTGCACACCACTGCCAGGCTGCCTGTCCAGCAATTAAAATGTGTCAACTGGTGTCATTTTGCATTTTCAGGTTAACTGGCCGAGTGTTTTTCAACTCTTTTTGAGCCACGGCACCTTTCTTACATTGAAAAAGGTCCCACCAACCTAAAGTGTTATAAAACCGCACATTGGAACCTCTTATGGCATATCAAATGCCAATTTAGTCTTGTAATTAGGCCTGAAATGATAACAAATTTTGGCAGACAATACATTTTTAATAGCACATTTTTCATTTGTCACTGTAATGTTTATGCCACGAATTGCCCGTTTAACAGGCGAGAAATAGGACACCAAATGCACACTGTAGGTTTTTGCACATTTATTAACATAAAGACAACACAAAAAACTCCCAACCTAACTGGTGAACCAAAATAAGACAAATAAACACAAAACGCTCCCAAACTAACTGGTAGAGCATGTGGCAAAATAATGAATAAATTTAAAGTGCCCCAACAAGCAAACTGGCTGGCACGTAGAGAAAGTATGGAATACCAACAACGTGTTCCGACAAGTGGACTGGCAAGCACGAAGGTAAATACAGTATGATGACATGAAACATAAATGCTGGGCTCAACGTCAGTGGTGCCAAAAATGGGCAACGCCTGAGCAAGAGAGAAATGCTCAGCCGGAGACCCCAAAAGCAATGGCTCAACAGCTGAGGGGCAAAAAAAAAAGGCAAAAAGGCACCAAGACGGAGCACACCAACTTACCTCACAGTAGGACCTAACCATGAAAAATAGGTCACGGCAGGAGAAGGCAGTAGGAGAGTAGTAGGACACAGCAACAGCTGATGTTGTCGTGTTCCTTAAATACTCACACATCATTACAGACAAGTGTAACTCATGAGTAAACAATGGAAACAGAAAATACAACACAGCAAAATTCCAAAACATCATAATAAACTAAGAAATAACAGAAAATAAACAGCAAAATGTTCCCTGGGCAGAAGAACTGGGCACGGCTCTAACCCATGCCCCAGGAGCATGACAGAGCCCCCTCCCCCCCTCCAAGGGGTGGACACCAGACACCCCAGGGTAACAACACAAAAAACCCAAACCTCCCACACACAAAGAAACAACCCACCGGGGGGGGGGGGCAGGAATGGAGGGACCAAAACAGAAACAAAAAACAAAAGAACACCAAAAGGAAACACTCATGAATACACTCTGTCCATAAGGCAGCAGCACATGACTCTGAACCCGATTGAAGAATGGATGAACAGTTCAGGTGTATCTACCTGAGTCCCATGGCCACCGGCATGTGTGCTGGAATGCTTTGGGGGGCCTCCCCATGCCCCAGCACCAACGAAGCAGCAAGGGCAGTTCCAGGGGTCTTCCTAAGTCCCAAGACCACCGGCATCTGTGCTGGGACACATCGGGTGGCCTACCCTTACCCCAAAACCAACAGAACTGAGAAGGCGGTCCGTCAGGCGGTCTTTTAAGCGAAACTTTCCGGAACACACCCGCAGTGGTTCCGGACGGGAGCAACATCACACCCTCAGTGGTTCCAGACGGGAGCAACATCACACCCGCAGTGGTTCCGGACGGGAGCAACGTCGCACCCTCGGTGGTTCCGGACGGGAGCAACGTTGCACCCTCGGTGGCTCTGGGCAGGAGCAATGCCGCACCCTCAGTGGCTCCAGGCAGGTGCAACGCCGCACCCTTGGTGGCTCTGGGCAGGAGCAACGCTGCACTCTCGGTGGCTCTGAGCAGGAGCAACGCTGCACCTCAGTGGCTCCGAAGAACTAGGCACAGCTCTAACCCATGCCCCAGGAACATGACAGTTTATATCTACATTATTGGTCAAAGACTCTTTTATACCAGACTGTAGAGAAATGGAGGGCTCTGCATGTCTGACCACAGTTTTGTTCCCACTCGGAAAAATTGAGTGGGATAGTTTTTAATGCATTTTTTCAGTTTTTGTTACAACTATTTTCAAATATAGGCCACATACTGGTTCACTGACATTACTGGGTTCTGCTCATTCATTTGGCTTCAATCCAAAATGCTCCCACATTGGAGCTTTGGAATTTATTTTTCTGGAATTGTACAGTTGTCAGGAAACTCAGCCGTGAGCTTTGTTAATACTTGTGGCTGATTGTAATAATAATTGTTTACACTCAGTGTGAAATGCGCCGTTGATATTCCTCCGTTACCAGGAAAATAAATTAGTTTGAAAATGAGACTTACTGGCGTGGCTGGATGGATGGGCTGGTGGAGCTCCGTGGCAGTTTTGTCCACCGCTTGTTTGTTGCTGAGGGCAGCCAACATTGGGATGTGGTTTCTGGTGGAGGTGGTGGCATATTTCCGGATGGTGTTGTGGGCTCACACATGGCAGTGGCAGAGCAGCTGCAGAGGTTGTGTGGGTGGCCTTGCCTCTCTGTGGGGTGAGTTTTTCATCAAAAAGAAGAAGAAAGAAGAAAAAAGATTGCTTTCATATGGCCATCCATGGGCATGGAAGAGCTACTACAGGCACTGGCGCACAACAAAAACAAATTATTTGCAATTTTTGGACCAATTAAATAAAATTAGGGAATTTCCCACGGCACCATGAATGATCTCTTAGGGTGTCCCGGTTGAAAAACACTGGATTAGCCCATTATTTTTCATGATATTAGCAAAAATCTATAATTACATTAAAAATTATATTAAAAAGCTCTATCTCACAATGTAAAGAAGTGAAAAAATGACCCAGAATACACATATTTATTAGAATATGCCTCAAAATCTAATAGATTTATCCTTGGCCAAAGGGCTACTGCTGATGAAAATTTTATCAAAATCTGTCCAGTAGGTTATACATATTTCTGCTCACAGATAGACAGACAAACGACAAAGATCATATACCCTTCTTGGTGGAGATAATGACTCACTTCCATTTTGTGTGACACAAATAAAGCTGTGAAGCAACTCAAGTAGAGCGGCATAAAAGTTAATGTGTGTCTATTTATTAGGTAGAAAGGTTTTATATTACAAATTGTTTAATGAGATACAGTTAAGAGTACAAATGTTAGTGAGCATACTGTTTATTGCATTTAATCTCAATTACAAATCATTTTTTAAATGGGGGAATGTGATGTAATTAAGTTTTTGTCCTGTCGCCGTTGTTGCAGTGTCCCAAGAAGGATCCATGGCCTAAGACGAACAATCAGAGCTATGAGCCAGCAGCAGGATAAAGATCTGGACATAAGAAACACTGTGGACAGACCTGAACCCATCAACCACACCCAGCAACCTGCTGCTACCCAACCCAGGACAACTCCTCTAACCTACCAGTCAGAAGATCTATTCCAGTCTATTACTAGAGTATCGAAGGCCCCTGCTTCAACTGAACCCCCACCAGTGCCTCTGACAGCCAACAAAGACCCTCCCGCCGTGCCCTCCCAATCATGCCACAGCCTGTGTGCCCAGCTGCCTCTCCCTGCACAGGGGAGAGTGGGAGGCAGGCTTGGAGTGTCCTTCTGCTTCTCACGCCGGGGGCCCAGACTGGAGCCTTCTGCCTCTGTTTTCTCAGACCTAGAGGAAGAAGAGAGACTGAAGAGGGAAGAGATAAGAGAAAAGATAAAAGGAATAATGGAAGATATCGACAGAGAGATTGGAAACGCAGATGAGAGGAAACACAGTGAGAGTGAAAAGGATAAGCCCAGCTCTGACACTGTTTTACCAGGTGACATGCAGCCAGTCCCCAGAGAGGCAGCTAGAGAAGAGGGACAGATTGAAAAAAGAAACACAGAGAAGGAACTCTTCCCTATTTCCACAGACGCACCTGTTAATCAGAGCCACAATTCTCCACTCTCTTCATCACAGGACCAGGTAACAGTATGGGGTAAAGCTCTTGCAGTAACACACATGGACAATAAACACACTAATGGTGAGACAGAGAGAAGTACAGAGGTAAATCATGTGTGTGTGCTGGGGAAAGATGGTTCAACCTGTCTGAGATGGCCTGTCAGTTTGCTTAAGTTCACCAAGTCTCAACCACTCATATCCTATAGCTGCAACCCGCTCTGCTTGAACCTTCAGCAGCCTGAAAAACTCTCTGATGACCTCCAGAAGTCGCACCAAAATCAGCTGTCTGCTCTTCCAGATGAATCAAATCTGAGCACGACAGCTATTCATAAACCAGATGTTCTACCATGTTTACAAAGACAGATAATACATGAGCCGAGAGCACACACACAGCAAAAATCTGAGGAGATTTTCAAAGAAGACAAACATATCGATGTGGATACAGAAGCACACCTGTTCCTAAAAGACAAAAACATTTTATCCCCAGAAACAGCACCAGAAAGAGGAAGCCGCATGCTAAATATGGAGAATTGTGTGTGGGCAGCCTCCAGTCCGTTTGACCCCACTTTAAGTGACAGCTCCGGCACAAACTCCCAGAATCCTCCGGGAGGCAGATTAGAGGGTGTGAGAGGGATCAGGGAGAGAGCCATCACAGCCCTGAGCTGTAAATTAGAGTCTGTCACCCAGCCTGGCACACAGGGGATGCGCATCAGCCCATCCAGGTGTGCATGTGGGAGTGAGGCGACGTGCAAGCATGCCAGCGCTGCACAAGCGTACGTGGGCGTCTCAAAAGTGTCACACAAAAAGAGGAAAGCTCGCACAAAGAAACACAAGCTGGGGAAGGGAAAGAGGGGCGAGAAGAAAAAAAGTTCAAACAAGCGCCAGTCAGCAAAGTGCAAAGTGAGGAGTGTTGTCTCCACAGTCTCCACCGGAGGAGATGGGAGAGGAGAGGCTGGGGAAGGGTGGGGGGAGAAGAGGAGACGGCAGAGGGAGATGGGAATGAGGAGGGTGGGGAGAGCAGGGAGCAGCAGCTGTCTCCTGAGGAGATGTGAGGCTGAGCCAGTATCTGTCTCTGTCAGGAAGAGGAGGCCTCACAGGAGCCACACCACTGAATGCCAGTTGCAGCCAGGCAGAGAGCAGGCAAAGCACTCCAGTGTCTACTCCCAGCTCACCAGACACACAGCAGACAGAAATGCCGAAGAAGAGGAGGAGGAGGAGGAGGGGGAGGAGGGGGAAAGGCGAGACAGAGATGCAGTGACTTTTCCCTGGCGGTCTCACTTCTCCTTACGCTCCTTCTCACCAGGATGCAACTCAAAGCTGTTTTGGGAAAGGGGTCACCATAGCAACCCCAGGAGTTTCATTGACTGCTGTTACCCTGACAACAGCTGTGGTAGCAGCTCCGTGAGAAAGAGGAAACTTCTCCATGGGGACAGGAAATTCGTTCACAGTAAGAGGAAGAGTTCGAGGCTTTGTGAAGCCTGGGAGGAGAATGGGAGGGAAATGGGAGGAGTTTCAGGTTTCAGAGACAGGGGCCTGATTTCAGATGCAGAACAGTGGGAGTGGATGAGAGGTGGCTGTCATGGAGTCAGTGACGAGGGAAGGTCAAGGACTGGGTGGAGCACAAAAAACAGAGACGCTGAGTGGGATCAAATGTCAAGGTATAGCCCCAGTCCTAGCAGCTGGGGTAGGAGACACAGACACCTTAGCACTGAAGATGTCGACTGGGACAAATGCAGTGTGGATAGATGGACGTGGGGCAGCAGTGACAGCTGGGAAGACAGGAGGCTGCGCAGATCCACCTCGAGCTCCAGGACGGACAGTAGAGAAAGCCCAGGCGATGTGCGGGGATCTGCTGGCACCAGACGCTCAAGTTCAAGACACTTCTCAAGCCCGGAGTGGTGGACGAGCAGACAGATGTACAGCTGCCAGAGTGTGATCAACGCAGAGGCCAGCAGATGCCACAGTTCACGCTCCTGCAGCCCATGCAGCAGCACAACCATGTCTGAGCTGAGCTGGGAGTGGAGCAGGAGCAGCCCCTGTTCGCAAGTTAGTTTAGATGGGTTGACAGTTAATTCTTGCAGGAAGTCATCAGGGGAAGTGGACGCTAGTCAGGAAGACAGAAAGCACAGCAGCCCCATCTCCACTGTATCTGCCCTCTCACCAAGCCCTCTTTCTCTTCCATCCCCCCACAGATCCAGTTTAGTTCATACAGTGCCAAGCATAAACACACAAGATTGTGACAGAAGCCTTTCACACATAAAGGAGCCCATTTCACAGTTTGGTCAAGAGCCTTCTGCCCTATCACCTCCAGAGTTATCCTCCAGCAAGTCTTCACTACAAAAACCAGCTAGGATGCTGCTTCTCCCTCTCATAGGAAAACTACCAGCTATCCAGAGAAAGGCTAAAAAGAAAAAGGTGGTGCTGGAGAAGAGTCAGGAGAAAGTGAAAGAGGAGGAAGAGGAGGGTAAAGACTGTGGAGCGGTTCCAGAAGCAACCACTGACAACCACAAATGTCCTGTGGGCACGGTTGAGTCAAATCCCAGCAGTGCGCCAAATCTCTGCCTGTCACAGATTAAGACTGATGACAAACAGACAGGTGAAGAGACAGCTTCACCAATCAGCTTTACTGCTGAGGAGATGGACAAATATCGTTTCCTGCAAGAGCAGGCAAGAGAGCACATGCAGAAAGTCCTTGAAAATATGCAAGAAAGCGCAGATAAACACAAAAAGATTAACTATACACACACTTTGCACACAGAGAAAAGTGTGACTTTGCAAGAACAATACACACTTCATCCCCTGCACAACACTCCTCAACCTCAACCTCAGTTAATTCATACAGACGAAATGCAAAGCCAAGTACAACACACACTCCAGGTTAGTCTTCCACTTCCACCTGTGGCCCTGCAAGAGAACTTTACTCAGCCGATGGCTCTGGGAGTCCCCAGCCTCACACCTCTTCCACAGTCTCCCCCTCTGTCCAACCTCCATCATATCATTTTACAAAACACCGCAATCTCCATGCCCCCACTCTCCTCATCCACGTCCACCTCACCCACATCTCCTGTGATCCACCCGCATCCGGTTCACCTTCCTCACCCTCCACCCTCTCGGCACTCTTCCCTTCCTCATCATCTTCATCTTCCCCCTTTTTCCATTTCCTCCCTGTTTCCCTCTATTCTGCTATCTCCATATCACATCCCTCTTCTTCCCCAGTCTGGGACTTTCCATACAGCCCAACTGTCTCCACTTTCCCCAATAGCCCTGCGACCCTTAAATCCTAGGCCCTTCTTGGACAGCTCATGGCCAGTAAAGTTTCAACAGAAGGCGTTGTGATTTTCAGAAAGGTTGCCATGTTTATTAATCTTTCTTGTCAAGACAGACTGGTGAGGAAGAGCAACACAGAGCGAGAGCGAGGGAGAGAGGGGAGGTATTTTGTCTGAGCAAAAGCCTGCTATTTGAAATTGGGATGTGTCTGTGCTTTTACGAGCTTCATTACCAACTCTTCATATCAACATATGCCTTCACACAAACTCACAAGCATGCATCCACATAAGCAGCCCAACTACTGACTGTTTTCAAATGAACATTTGTTTCTTCATTTAGCCTTTGTTGTGTTGAAGCAACAGGGGGAAAACCGACTTTGATCCTTTGCTTTTTCCATCATTCCTAATTCAGACCAAGAATAAAGGAAAAGGTGCACCTGCTATTCAAAGACAAGCTGGGCTTGTGTCATCTTCTTTCTTTCTGTCTGAACTGCAGACAGGCCAGCTGCCTTTTGAAGTATCCTTCATGCCAGGGACAGAGGGGAAAGAGAAAGTGATAATACTTTTCCTTATCTCCATTTCATACAGGTTATCTGAGTCAGAGTGTGACTTTCAGCAAACATAAATAACATTCCAGGGACCGGGAGGCATGGCTACAGCCATTTTAACCTTGGTGTATATATCATGTGTGTGTAAGGTAATTTTAATCAGACACACATAGTCACAGCGGGAAGGACAACAGCTAATTTCCATATCTGACACCTGTAAAAACCTGTTTTGCCTCTGTAGTGTAAATATTCTGACAGTGTGTGATAATATTAGTGATAATAAACATTCAAAGAAGAAAAAGTGGATTTAACCTTGACCAGTAGTAATATGCTTACCCCAGAGTCCATAGCCTCAGTGAAATAAACATTTTACACACCTTCTCGTGTGTGACATTAGATTCTTTTTCCCTCCAAGCACAGCATTTTAAAAAAAATCAGTTGATAAGAAAGAGTGAATGAAAGAACGAGTGATATGTTGTAATAAAATGTGAGTGAAAAGAAAGGGAGTTTAATGTATTTTGTTATGCTGATTCTTGTTGATCGTGCAAAATGCTGCAAAAAGTCAGCTTGAATAATTAATAAAATATGGTGCAACATTTCTGAAAGTGAGGACTAAAATTTCTAGCAGTCTTCGATGGTAGGACTGTGGGCCTTTGTCCCTGGAAAATGAAGCAATATCTAGTTGTGATCCCTTGTCACAAGGTGTATACGATCTATGAACTATGAGTATACTGATGTTTTAATGAAATGTTTGTGGAGGAAGCACACTAGAAAGGATGTAACTATACGCAGTATTTCCCAAGGGCAAAAAAGTGTCTTTACAAAACATCTGCATAACATTGATTTTCCCTTGGTTCCTGCTGATCCTTAAAAAAAATCTAATATTTGCTTATCTCAAATTGAGACCTTAATTATCCTTTAAAATTACATTCCTTAACTCTTTCCCTCAAGGGTCTTGTAAATGCCACATACATAATAAACAAGACTGCTGTTCTTGCATTGTCTGGTGAAATATTTGTATTCAGTTACTGCTTTACATTTTATCATAATAGAAAACAAAATGTATGGAAACAAAAGCAGTCATTCAGTTTTGATAAAGGGGATTAGTTTCAAGAATGTATGGTAGCAACTTACTGAAAAAAAAAAACCCTAATTATTATGAACACTAATCCTGGGGGAAGTGCAACTTTAATGTGAGTAAAATTTTGAGTACCTGCAGATATCCTGCATCATGTGGTAGCCATTATAAACTTTCATAAAGATCCCATTCAGGGATTCTTGGTTATGAAGCATACCCCAAGATCATATTGCTCAAATGCAGCAATGTTTGACTCTTCATGCATGTCTCGTCCCTGATTTTCATCACATTTCCTGTCTCTCTCTTTACTGTATCTGGCCAGTCAAGGTAGAAAATAAATTTTTAAAAAAAATCCTGATCAATGTCATCTTAAAGATGAGGTTCTCTGTAGTTAACTGGCGCAAATTAATTAAAACACTGTAAATTGTTTACTGTGTCAGTCACAAAGGATGAGTGTTCTTAATGATGTATACAGCATTACTACTTATATTACTGTTTAACAAATATATTGGCTGTTCCCTATAATAGGGGTCGCCATAGTGGATCATGGGTGCACGTATTTGATTTGACAAAGATTTTAAGCTGAATCCCATTAATCCAGGCTTGGGACTAGCACTGGGAGTACAGTAGCTTGTGTTCAAATGGGTTTTATAAACAGTTTATAAACATTGTGGGGCTCATTCTGATGTGAGAGGGAAGCTTATTACACATTTTAGGTACCACAATTGAAAAAGCACACTCACCCCTGGACTTAAGCCTTGTTTGGGAACGGCACGTAAGAACTGACCAGCAGATCTCAGAGATTTTGAAGGGTGGTAACATTCCATGAGGTGAGAGATATAAAAAGGTGCATATGCATTTAAAGCTTTAAATACAAAAAGTAAAATCTTTAAATGAATCCAAAATTGAAATGGGAACCAGTGTAAGGAGGTCAAGACCAGAGAAATATGCTTTCACCTGCAGGTTTCAATTAAAAGTCAAGCAGCTGCATTTTGGGCCAACTGTGACCTTGAAATAGTGGCAATTGAGATGCCAACATAGAGGGCATTACAGTAGTCTAACCTGGAGGTAATAAAAGCATGGATAAGACATTCAAAATCAGAAAAGGATAAAAAGATTTTACTTTAGATAATAGCCTTAACTGATAAAAACTGGACTTGACAACTAATTGATCTGTTTATCTATCTTAAAATTAATGTCAATTATGACACCCAGATTGGTAACAGAGGATTTCACATATGGTTGGGTGGAACCAAGATCAATCGAAGTGGTATCATGAGTATCACTAAGTCCAAAACTCATGACTTCAGTTTTACTTTCATTGAATTTTAGAAGATTTCATGCCATCCAGGCATTAAGATACTGAAACAAGGGGTCCAGTGAGTTAGTGCCATTTGCTTTCAGGGGAAAGTAAATTTGGGTGTCATCTGCATAAAAATGGAAAGAAATATAATAGTAAAAAAAAAAAAAAAAATTAGTGCCAGAGGCAAAAGATTAAAAAAAGAATCGGTCCAAGGATAGATCCCTGGGGATCACTACATGTCAGAGGCATGGATCAGGGTAAGGGGATAAGGGCCTGTACTTACATAGCCTATGCCTGTACTTTACCTCTCGAGGGAGAGGTAACATCTCCAAGGCTCACGGCAAAGCCTCTGTTTCATAAATGGAACCTCAGCTAGTTCATTGTTTTATCTTTGATACCTATACAGTGCTTTAAGTGAGATAGAAGGATGGCATGGTCAGCTGTGTCAAGAGTGGCTGACAGATCTAAAAGAACAAGAATAGCATACTGTCTGGAGTTATTAATGAGCAAAAGATCATTAAAAACTTTTGAAAGACCAGATTCTGTGCTGTGAAGAGCTTTAACATCAGATTGGAAAACCTCATGAATAGCTTGAGTAGCTAAAAATGATTGGAGCTGAGAAAAAAAAATCTCCAAGATCTTTGAAATAAAATGTAATTTAGAAATAGATCTAAATTTGATAAAACAAAGGAGTCTAAATTATGCTTTTTGATTAAAGGATGCACTACTGCTTTTTAAAAGAATTTGGGAACAATTCCTGAGGCTAGACTGCCATTTATTATCAATAGAACAGTAGGGTCAATGATCTCCCAAACCTCTTTAAAAAGCTGAGGGAGGATGATGCCTGTGGGGCCGGTCTAAGTTTAAGAACAATGTCCAATGACAGTTATATGTTGCATAAGGTTCGAAGAATCAATTCAGTTATGTTTAAAATTTCTTTTGCCAGTTGATCTGATTGACAGCACATGTTCACATTCAAATCCCCAACAATTAATATCCAATCATATTTTGGCAGAATATCAGACAAAAAGTCAGAAAAATTCTAATACAAAATTATTATTGTACCTTATCAGTTGGTCAATAACCACACAGTACAAAGTGAGATTGACCCAGCTCAAACATGTTCATTTCAAAGCTGGAGAGTGAGAAAGAGATTCAAGACAGCTGTTTGTAATTAAAATCAGTCTTTAAAAAAAGCTTTTAAAAAGGTACAGTCAGATGTAAGAAGTTCTGGAAAAGCACTTGACTCACCCTCATTCAGCCAAGTCCCCATAAGAAACAAAAAGTCCAGCTCTTGGGAGGAAAAAATCCCTCAGGATGAAGGTCTTATTAACAACTGCTCTTGTCTTGACAAGAGCACATCAGCAAGGGGCTAGGATACCAGCCACCTGAGAAACCCTTCTCAGATGATTGAGAAAGCAGTCGTTAAGTCTCGCATTGTGGAGCCAATGTGTACAGCCATGAGGAAGGAAGAAAATCTTCAGTGCCGACAATAGGTATGGACCAAGTTCCAACAAGAGCTTGATCCGTACCGAGGGAGTGCTGGATATGAAGAGACTCAAAGAAGTATCCATGTTCTGTCAAAGAGCAACGAGGATTCTGATGTTTCCCTGAAAGCAGATACATAAGCTTTCAGCTTCACATGCTGGCCACCACATTTGACGCATCTCCTCCTGCATTTCTCCCAGAAAAGTGGCCAAGTTGTGCTGTGCAGGTATGGCGGGATGTTTGACAGAAGCAGTGGAAGAGAAGCTCTGCATTTACCAAGATCATAACTTGAAAGTGTTCACAGCAAGTTGGACCTCAAGAAGAGATCACCAGTTATACACCAGCAAAGAGGCAATGTGTTTTGTGAGTAAAAACAACACAAACATCACACATGCAAACACAGCTGACAGTATCAGATCACAAGCCAAACACAATGGTGCCATCTTGGATCGATCCCAAAGGTAACGTAAGTATTGCAGTATTAATTTCTGCAATGTATTTTTCTTTCCACATCAAGCACATTGGTCTTGCAACTATTATGACCAATTAAGTGTAAAGGATAATCAATAAGTCAGATATTAAACTGACATGCCTTTATTTGATGAGCCTCTCAACAGTGAGTGCTTCATGTCTTAACTGGCCAAACTGTGCTTTGATCAAAATATACTACACAAAGATCATTTCTCTTTTGACTAAGAGTATGAGAAAAAAAAACATGAGAAAATGTATCATACAAAGGAAAAAAAACATGCACTTCATTCTTACATCTTTTGCCAAAGGTCACTAACCATTGCTGTGCATTCGACCCGTGTGATTGGTGATGTGTCAACACCGCTTGCCAAATTGTTGATCACTGCAGTGGCCGGCACTCAGGGAGAGCAACACAGAGGAGAACAGAGCGGCATCCAGATGGTCTATGGGCTTAGACTACACAGAGTGCTTTGAGAGATTGGATTGATTTGCCCTCTGTGATATCAGTGAAAACAGCCCAGCACACGAAGGGGGTATACAGCCAGGGTAACATAAATACAAGACACAAAAATACAAGGCACAAAATGCACACTTTCTGTCCTGAGGTGCTGGCTACAAATAAGTCAACTCTAGCAAGGATCCAGTAATTAGAGCACAAGTCGGCTTTCTCCTCCTTGTGACCCCTGAGCTCGAGTGTGCGTGTGCTGGTGTGTTTGTGTCTAAAAGTGTGTGAGTTTGGGAGAAACACAGAAACCCTATCTCTCTCCACAGGATGGGAGATCAAACAGACTGTGTGAAATATAGAGCAGCAATAATTAGCAGCTGTTACAGCATCAAACCTCTCTATCTCTACCTCTCCCTCTTTGACACACACATGCACACGCTTCTTTCCCAGAGTTTAATTCACACACTCTAATGTGCAGAAACTCCTCAGTCCCACATTAATGATAATCTGTGACATGATACAAAAATTAACCCACTTCAGTTTTTCCCCTGCATCCACTCACCACTTCATGAGGATTCAAATCACTCTCACTCTCCAAACAGGGAAATACATAAAAACAGTTGCATTCACAAACAAACAAAAAACTTGAGAGGGGCAATTTGAATAATAAACACAAAATATTATTTCATAAGTCATTCTAATAAATGAATAGAGAGTCTATGGAACCTTCACTTTATCATAACATTTTTTTCAAGCTCTCACACACAAAAACACAAATTTATCTGCACCCGGGTCATGTGGAAATTGGCAATCACAATATCACTGTACTTTCTGTCAGTGACTGATTAAACCATTACACAAACACTGAGATTTCCACCCCCTGGTGTGTTCATGTTTTGCTGCTATGTGCACACACACCAGAGTGTGAGTTGATTTATGATAGACGGGAAGCGGTTTCTTCAGTCAATCGCTCCTGAGACTTAATGAGGAATAAAAACTAAAGCTGGCACTCAGTCAAAATACGCCAGCAGTCACAGAGAGCTCACTGCTGAGGCAGGATCATTTCTATTGGCACCACATTTGATTGTTAGATTGTGGGCAGACTGTAGATTGCACTGAGCAGAAAGACCCCCTCATGGCCAGCGAAACACTGCATCGACCCAAATTGCAAAGTAGTACAAATGAGACACTTCCTCTGTTCCTTTTCATGGTTTTGCCTCTTTTCCTTCCCTTTGATTCAAGCAGGTCAGGGGGGCTCTGTTCAGCTCCTCCGGCTGTTCTCTGACTACAGAAGGAAAAATGCACCATTTCACTTTGTTATCTAGAACTTCCCCTCATTGAGAGGATTATCTTTTACATGTTTGAATGATGTTATGTACAGACTTCTACATCACAGTGTCTTCTAGTGTATTTATAATGAGTTCCTTTTCACAGAGCAACTCGGAATTGGGACATGCCCAAAAAATACTTCTGAACCATGAAGTCAGGTATTTTCCTCATGATGCCAGATTTGCTTTGGCAAGACTAGCCTGAAGTCTGTAGCTGAAGTCAAGATGGCTACACCAATGTGCCACATATCAATGGTTTAAAATGTACCATTTATTAGCACTTTGGTTTTATATGTCATTTCTAGTCAGTTGTGCACAAAGTAGGCCAACAGTTCAACTTCTACCTCTGATCATCCTGCTATAGTGGTGGTATACCGGAGTGGTGACTGAAAGGTAGAGCATCCGCCCCGCAACCGGGAGGTAGAGGTTCAAGTCCCGGCGGGGTCATGTGGCATATTGAAAATACTACCACACACGCCACGGACATGGGGACGCATGCATGAGGTGACATTATCATCATCATCATCATCATAGCAGTCTGTCGTGGGCGACAATGACTGTTTCATTTAGCTCTGATCAGATTCCTCCACACAGCTCTGTCCTTAGCTTTCTGCTGCCAGGAACTCCTGTCTATATCCAACTTCTTCAAGTTTCTTTTTACAGTGTCTTTAAATCTGAGCCTTGGTCTACCCTGATTGTGTTTGCCCTCGCATAACTGTGAGTAGAGTAACTGCCGAGGGAGATGCTGGTGGTCCATTCTCTCAACATGTCCGAGCCATCTCAGCTTCATCTGTATTAACATATTGATTGATTGATGGTAGACCAGCTCGCTTCAACACTTCTATGTTGGTTATCTTGTCTTTCCATGAGATGTTCATTGTGGCTCGAAGGTGTCTCATCATGTACGCATGGACTTTCTTTACCTGCACTCTGTAGACAGTCCAAGTTTCAGCACCGTACAATAGAGTAGCCAGTACTGTCACTCTGTACACTTTGCATTTTACACGAATAGACACGTCAATTGTTCCACAGTCTCTCCCTCAAGTTTCCAAACACAGCGCTCGCTCTTCCCATTCTGAGAGATAGTTCATCCTCCAGCCTAGCATTCTCTGAAACAGTACTCCCTAGATACTTGAAAGTCTTGCACTAGACTAGTGGCTCTGTACCAATGCTGATCTCTTCTGGTAGTGATGTTGATAACTGGAACTTTGGTGGTTGATAAAGGCACCCTGTCTTCTTGATGTTGATTTTGAGGCTGAATTGGCTAGCTGCTCTTGCAAATTTCTCCACTAAAGATTGCACATCTTCCACACTTTGTGCAACTAGAGCACTGTCGTTGGCAAAGAGCATTTCTCTTACTACCTTTATCGATGTCTTACTCTTGGCTTTAAACTGTGCCACATTGAACAAGTCTGCTTCTTTCCTTGTTTGAATGCATACTCCTTCTGAAGTGTCTTGAAGGCCACCTCAAGCATGGCTGCCAGATATAACGAGAAGAGTGTAGGCGCCAGCGCACACCCTTGTTTCACCCTGTTGCTTACTGAAAAGTCTTTAGATACTGAACCACTCATTGCTACGTTTGCTTGCATACCTGTATAGAGTGCCTCGATCAGGCTGACAAACTTCTCTGTACAGCCATATTTCTTGAGTACCTGCCAAAGTCCTTGTCGCGAAACAGTATCGAATGCTTTACTGAAGTCTATGAAAACTACATAAAGCAGCATGTCCTATTCAATACACTTTTCTTGAACCTGTTTCAAGCAGAAAATCATGTCCATTGTGCTTCTTCCACTTCTAAAGCCGCACTGGGTTTCCAGTAGTACATTCTGCGAGATGTGTTCACTGAGTCTGTTCAGTAGTACACGTGAGAGAATCTTACCAACAGTGGCTAGCAGTGATATACCTCAGTAATTTCCACAATCTTTCCTGTCACCTTTCTTGAGCAAAGGCTATACTTGCATCCTTCCAGTCTTGAGGTACTTTCTGGGCATCCCATATCTCTTGGATGAGATTGTGCAGGCAATTGGTCAGCTGAACACCACCAAATTTCCACACTTCTGCTGGAATTCCATCTCTTCCTGGAGCTTTACCGTCCTGTGTTGTCCTGATAGCTGCCATTAGTTCATCAAAATTTGGTGGTTCATCCAGACTTGATACAGCTGGTCGCCGCACTAGAGCTTCTTTAACCTCTTCAGTGAAATCTCCAGGGTTGTTTAGTAGTTGGTCAAAGTGGTCTGCAAATCTGTCCAGGATCTTATCTTTCTCCTGCAAAACCATTTCACCATCCATAGCCTTTAATTGGATCAATCCTCTTGGTTTAGGGCCGTAGATTTCTCTCAAACCTGTGAAGAATGTTTTCATGTCCTTCCTGTCTGCTGCAGTTTGAAGTTCCTCCACTTTTTCATCCCAACAGTTGGACTTCATCTCTCTGGTGTACTTCTGTAGCTCACTCTGAGCCTTTGAGTATTTCTTCTTCTTCGACCTTGTGTTACACTGTAGGTTTTCCTGCCTAGCTGTATTCCTCGCTTCTAGTAGTTTTGTCAGGTGTTCATCATGCTCATCAAACCAATCTTAATGTTTCCTCTCAGGGTGGCCTAATACATCACTCGCAGTCTGATACACTGTATCCTTCAGTGTTGCCCATTTCTCTTCTATGTCATTCTCTGAGTTGTTGCTGTCCCAGTCTTTCAAGTTTTCATCCATTTCCTGTGTAAGTTCTTCCTGCTTCTTTTGGCCTTTCAGTGCACTAGTGTTTAGCTTCCGTGGTGGCTTCGCACCCATCCTGCAGTGCTGTTTTTGTCTCCAAATCCTTAATCTAGATCTCAGCATAACATGATCAGTACCACAGTCTGTGCCTCTCATTGCTCTGGTGTCCAACACATCCCTTATGTCTCTCTGCCTGACCATGATGTAGTCTAACAAGTGCCAGTGCTTGGATCATGGGTGCATCCATGTCTTCTTGTGTGTGTCCTTGTGCTTAAATAGAGTGTTGGTTATCACAAGGTTGTACTCTGAACATAGTGCAAGTAGAAGTTCTCCATTAGCATTGCACTTGTCTACTCCATGACTGCCTAGCACTCCTTTCCATTTCTCAGTGTCCGAACCAACTCTGGCATTAAAATCTCCAACGAGTATCAGCCTGTCATCAGTCGGTACATGCCTGATAGTCTCACGTAAATCACTGTAGAACACTTCCTTCACCTTCTCTGTGTTGGTCATTGTTGGGGCATATACACTGATGAGTGTGGCATACATCTTCCGCTGTAGTGGGAGTCTCATAATCATTATTCTGTCATTGATTGGCACCGGTTCCTCATCAACCATTGCTGCTATCTTCTTTCTAACTGCAAAGCCTACTCCTGCTTCTCTCCTTTCTTGAGTTGATCTCCCACTCCAAAAGAACATGTACCCATGGTCTTCAAAACTGTCATATCCAGGCAATCTTGTTTCACTAAGTGCAGCTATGTCTACGTTGTACCTGTTCATTTCCAGGGCCACAAGCGTGGTCTGTCTTTCTGGGCGCTGTGATGTTGTTCTGTCCAACAGAGTGCATACATTCCATTCTGCTACACACAAGGCTGCTGTTTTCCTCTTCTTTTGTCTTCCTGCTCCTAGCTTACTTTTCGCTGCCTGTCAGAGTGTGAACAGATTGGCGCAGACCTTGTAAGCCCGGGCAACATCCGAGCCGGTATGAGTAACATTATCATGGCGTGCTTATAAGGGGCTAACGGCGGGAGTCGTCCTCGTTGACGCTCCGCCTTCCACCACTGTACCTGCCTGTACCTACCCTCGGTTAGCTTGTTGCTATATGTTAGCTTGTGCTAGCTTGTTTAATATAGCTACCCTCAACACGTGGACAAGTCCGCTGGTCTCATTCCCTGCACAGACACAACGTTTGCAACAAGGTAACAAATTGGTCTTCTGGAGGAGAATTAGTTATTTCCCTGAAGAATGGAAGCGTGCTTGGCCCCCCTACCACTGTTCCTCACCACACCAGGTGAGCCGCCCATTCCATGGCCTCGTTGGTGTGAGTCATTTGAGACGTACGTGTCAGCTATGGATTTAGCTAAAGCTAGCAAGCTTTGATTGCATGCTATATTGGAGCACAACCTCGGCAGCGAGGGACAGCGTGTATTTAGAACATTGGAGCCTGCAGACATCTACGATGAATGTGTCACCTTGCTGGCCCAAAATTTTGCAACAGCCGAGAGTGCGCTGGTACAGAGAATTAGATTTCGCCAACACCGACAGGGAGCAGGAGAGATGATACAGCAATACATGGCCAACCTCCACTGTCTGGCGAGTACATGCAGGTTTGCCCAATTGGAAGACGAGATGGTGCAGGACCAGCTAGCAGAGCACACCATCAACACGAAGCTGTTGATGTCGCCAGACGACATGCTGACATCGCAGCTAGGCACTTCACAACAACAACCTCCGCTAGCACATGCAGTTACCCTGGCAGAGGAGCCCATCACCCCCACGTCTTTTCAGGAGGACGCCAAAGTGAACATTGTGGAACGAAAAGACATTGTGGCACGCCAACTGTGTGGTAACTGTGGTTCGCCATGCACCGGACACATGTGTGCTCCTGCCTAGCAAAAGGACAGAGATGCCAGCGCTGTGCTAAGCTTAACCATTTTGCAAAAACATTGCTATTCAACATTGTCAACAACAAGCTCACCCCCCAGCTCAATTGGACTATCTCTGTCAATCAGCATTCATTCAGTGGATTGTAGTAATTCAGCATACAAGTGGTGCACAGTAATACTTGATGGTATCAGGCTGCCGTTGCTACTGGACACCGCCGCTATGAGATCGTTGATGAACTGGATCACGGTGAAGAGGTTCTTCCTTCGGCATCCAATTAGGCTGGACGTGGTGGAGCTTTACGGATACGGGCACACCAGAATCAGCTTCGTAGGTAGGGTTTCACCATCACCGACCACCAAGGGCTTTGTTTGACCACCGATGGCGGGAGCACGTTTCACCCAGATGTGGGCACAGCCACTCCAAGCTTCACACCACAGAGCAGAGCACAAACTTGACTCAGATCCTCGCCTGGCAGAAGCCTCACAGAGCCACCATTCAGCTGCAGGAGATCGAGTCCGTGGTCAAGCAGGACCTCAGTGAATGGTGTCAACCTGGAGCTCGTCCTGCCGCCAGCCAGAACGTCATGCCGCCGCAACAACCAGCATCATCCACCACCTACGAGACGAGAGAGCAGCAGCAACACCGCCTGAATTGCAAATTACAAAAACATTATTATCCACAAATGTGGAAATTTGTCTTTGGGTTCACCTTAAAAACGAGACACATAAGAACATAGCATTTAAAAATAAATTAATACAATACAATATCAGCCAATGGCCCAACAGGTCAATGCTCACGGTGCTCGATTGGGTTCAGGTTTGCTGATCCGAACACCCAAACGACCTGCAGATGCTCCTGTCACTGCCGATGCAGATCACCGCACAATTGGAGCCAGCCATCTTCTAGCTGGCCAATGCTTCGCGAGGGCATGCTAACCATCTGAGGAAGGTAAGACCGTCAGCTGCCCAGAATCAAGAAGCAACACTGGAACCGTCCCAGCCAGTGTGGGACCTGGACTGGGACTTTGCTGATGAGCGAGCCATGATTCCAGCAAGATGGCACTCAGTTCCACCACAGCCAGCACCACCAGGGCCACATCCACCGCAGGCTCACCAGAGGCCCCCTGAGGTTGGACTGTAAAGTGACTTTATTTGAAAATGTTCAGACAGAGCATGGTTGGTTCTTTAAGTGGCAGAATAATCCACTCACCAATGTAGGAGCTTACCAGCAGTCTACCCGGTTACCCAGGTTCATAATAATGAGTTTGGTTTTGGTATATTGAACCTTAGGATTAATGGTTTGGGTCTTAGAAGCTAATTAATGATATTGTGCTTTTTTACATCAGGTGAATATGTGTACCCAAATCTTGGCTAAATATCATGTAGTATTGCACTTTACCACCATGCATATGTTATCCACAGCACTGGTAACTATACATTGTCGTATTCCATGTGAGCTCTGTTTTGCTACAGCCCTGACATGAGACGAGTTCCAAGTTGGTTGTCCAGCTTAGTCCATCCATATACAGCAGTGGACAAAATTGTTGGTACCCCTCTGTTAATGAAAGAAAAACCCACAATGGTCACAGAAATAACTTGAATCTGACAAAAGTGGTAATAAATAAAAATTATATGAAAATTAACCAATGAAAATCAGACAATGCTTTTGAATTGTGGTTCAACAGAATTACTTTAAAAAACAAACTCATGAAACAGGCCTGGACAAAAATGATGGTACCCCTAGAAAAGATTGAAAATAATGTGACCATAGGGACATGTTCAACCAAGATGTGTCCTCTAATTAACATCACAGGTGTCTACAAACTTGTAATCAGTCAGTCGGCCTATTTAAAGGGTGACAAGTAGTCACTGTGCTGTCTAGTGTCATGGTGTGTATCACACTAAACATGGACCAGAGGAAGCAAAGGAGAGAGTTGTCTCAGGAGATTAGAAAGAAAATTATAGACAAGCATGTTAAAGGTAAAGGCTATAAGACCATCTCCAAGCAGCTTGATGTTCCTGTGACTACAGTTGCACATATTATTCAGAAATTTAAGATCCACGGGACTGTAGCCAGCCTCCCTGGACGTGGCCACAGGAGGAGACGGATAATACGAATGGTAGCAAAAGAGCCCAGAACAACCTCTAAACACATTCATGGTGAGCTCCAAGGTCAAGGTACATCAGTGTCAGATGGCACCATCCGTCGTTGTTTGAGTCAAAGTGGACTTCATGCAAGACGACCAAGGAGGACACCACTGTTGAAAACAAATCATAAAAAAGCCAGACTGGAATTTGCCAGACTGCATGTTGACAAGCCACAAAGCTTCTGGGAAAATGTCCTGTGGACAGACGAGACAAAACTGGAACTTTTTGGCAAGGCACATCAGCTCTATGTTCACAGATGCAAAAATGAAGCATACCAAGAAAAGAACACTGTCCCTACTGTGAAGCATGGAGGAGGTTCTGTTATGTTCTGGGGCTGCTTTGCTGCATCTGGCACAGGGTGTCTTGAATCTGTGCAGGGTACAATGAAATCTCAAGACTATCAAGGTATTCTAGAGAGAAATGTGCTGCCCAGTGTCAGACAGCTTGGTCTCAGTCGCAGGTCACGTGTCTTGCAACAGGATAATGACCCAAAACACACAGCTAAAAACACCCAAGAATGGCTAAGAGCGAAACATTGGACTATTCTAAAGTGGCCTTCTGTGAGCCCTGATCTAAATCCTATTGAACATCTGTGGAAGGAGCTGAAACATGCCGTCTGGAGAAGGCACCCTTCAAACCTGAGACAAATGGAGCAGTTTGCTCATGAGGAGTGGGCCAAAATACCTGCTGAGAGGTGCAGAAGTCTCATTGACAGCTACAGAAATCGTTTGATTGCAGTGATTGCCTCAAAAGGTTGTGCAACAAAATATTAAGTTAAGGGTACCATCATTTTTGTCCAGGCCTGTTTCATGAGTTTGTTTTTTAAAATAATTCTGTTGAACCACAATTCAAAAACATTGTCTGATTTTCATTGGTTAATTTTCATAGAATTTTTATTTATTACCACTTTTGTCAGATTTAAGTTATTTCTGTGACCATTGTGCTATTTTTGTGCATTGTGCAGTTATTTCTGTGCTCTGCACTGTGTGTGTTTATACTGTATATTTACATATTTATTCCATCTAGCTACAATGCTCTGCACTGGGTGTGTTTATATTTATATATCTATATATTTATTCCATCTAGCTACAATGCTCAGCACTGGGTGTGTTTATATTTATATATCTATATATTTATTCCATCTAGCTACAATGCTCCGCACTGTGTTTTTATATATCTACATATTATTCCATCTAGCTACATTGCTCCGCACTGTGTGTGTTTATATACTTGCATATTTATTCCACCTAGCTGCAATGCTCCGTACTGTGGGTGTTTATATATTTACATATTTATTCCATCTAGCTACAATGCTCTGCACTGTGTGTTCATATATTCATATATTTATTCCATCCAGCTACAATGCTCTGCACTGTGTGTCTGTGTGTGTGTGTGTGTATGTATATATATATATTTTATAGTAATATGTACATATGTATATTAGCTGCTCTTGCTTGCTTGTTTTTTTTCTTGCCTTCTGATTGTTGCTCTGAGTGTTGCTATCCCTGTGCTGTTGCAATCCTGGAATTTCCCGTTGTGGGACTAATAAAGGCTTATCTTATCTTATCTTATCTTATCTTATTGTGGGTTTTTCTTTCATTAACAGAGGGGTACCAACAATTTTGTCCACATCTGTACATGCAGCATACAGTGGGGTAAAAAAGTATTTAGTCAGCCACCAATTGTGCAAGTTCTCCCACTTAAAAGATGAGAGAGGTCTCCAATTTTTGTCATAGGTTTTTTTTCAACAGATCTGTTAGATTATTTAAAGGAAAAACTGTGTTATAGGCCATAATATGCACAATCTCTAATGCGTTACTGAAGCAGATGGTCCTGAGCTGCATCAGAATGAAAACTGGGAGTGTATGATAATTTTTCTCAAAATACAATAATTTTAAGCTGTTGGTACAATACTTCGGCGTTTCCCATCTGGGTATACTGGCACCAGCAGGATGTCTGAGGAGAGAGAGATTCGAACTGCCAACCCTCCGGTTATTGGATGACACGCTCTACCTCCTGACCCAGTGCTGCCCACATTTCCCTCCTCTGTTCCATTTTTGCTGAGCACCAAGCTGGACAGCAGGAAGTTCTAGTTTTATATGGTCTTTTGACATGACTTGTATCTGTGCAGGGAATGAGACCAGCGGACTCATCCACGTGTTGAGTGTAGCTTTATTAAACAAGCTAACACAAGCTAGCATATAGCGACAAGCTAACCGAGGGTAGGTACAGGCAGGTACAGTGGTGGAAGGTGGAGCGCCGAAGAGAGCAACTGTTGCCGTTAGCCCCTTAATATAAGCACAGCGTTATGATGTCACCTCATATGTGCGTCCCCACGTCTGTGGCGTGTGTGGGTAGTATTTCCAATATGCCACATTTACCCCCCCCCCCAACCCCGCCGGGAAAAAACAAAACTTCACTGGTGATGGTTAACCTTAGCTGGGTGCGCCATTGCTGTGGCCTACAACTAGTACAGCACAAATACAGGCAGACCCATACAATGTGAAGTAGCATAGACTACAACCGGGTACAGCACAGTGTGTCACAAAAGCTAACTAACATACACATATGGCCTGGCTGTCAGCAGGTGGTATAACTGTGCAGCATATACAGTGAGGCAAAAAAGTATTTAGTCAGCCACCAATTGTGCAAGTTCTCCCACTTAAAAGATGAGAGAAGTCTCCAATTTTCATCATAGGTATACCTCAACTATGAGAGACAAAATGAGAAAAAAAAATCCAGAAAATCACATTGAAGGATTTTTAATGAATTAATTGGTAAATTCCTCAGTAAAATAAGTATTTGGTCACCTACAAACAAGCAAGATTTCTGGCTCTCACAGACCTGTAACTTCTTCTTTAAGAAGCTCCTCTGTCCTCCACTCGTTACCTGTATTAATGGCACCTGTTTGAACTCGTTATCAGTATAAAAGACACCTGTCCACAACCTCAAACAGTCAGACTCCAAACTCCACTATGGCCAAGACCAAAGAGCCGTCAAAGGACACCAGAAACAAAATTGTAGACCTGCACCAGGCTGGAAAAACTGAATCTGCAATAGGTAAGCAGCTTGGTGCGAAGAAATCAACTGCGGGAGCAATTATTAGAAAATGGAAGACCACTGACAAGACCACTGATACATACAAGACCACTGATAATCTCCCTCGATCTGGGGCTCCACGCAAGATCTCACCCCGTGGGGTCAAAATTATCACGAGAACGGTGAGCAAAAATCCCAGAACCACATGGGGGACCTAGTGAATGACCTGCAGAGAGCTGGGACCAAAGTAACAAAGGCTACATCAGAACAAAATAAGAAAAAAAAAATCCAGAAAATCACATTGAAGGATTTTTAATGAATTAATTGGTAAATTTCTTGGTAAAATAAGTATTTGGTCAACAACAAAAGTTCATCTCAGTACTTTGTTATATACCCTTTGTTGGCAATGACAGAGGTCAAACGTTTTCTGTAAGTTTTCACAAGGTTTTCACACACTGTTGCTGGTATTTTGGCCCATTCCTCCATGCAGATCTCCTCTAGAGCAGTGATGTTTTGGGGCTGTCTCTGGGCAACACAGACTTTCAACTCCCTCCAAAGATTTTCTATGGGGTTGAGATCTGGAGACTGGCTAGGCCACTAAAGGACCTTGAATTGCTTCTTATGAAGCCACTCCTTCGTTGCCCGGGCGGTGTGTTTGGGATCATTGTCATGCTGAAAGACCCAGCCACGTTTCATCTTCAATGTCCTTGCTGGTGGAAGGAGGTTTTCACTCAAAATCTCACGATACATGGCCCCATTCATTCTTTCCTTTACACGGATCAGTCGTCCTGGTCCCTTTGCAGAAAACCAGCCCCAAAGTATGATGTTTCCACCCCCATGCTTCACAGTAGGTATGGTGTTCTTTCTCCTCCAAACACGACAAGTTGAGTTTTTACCAAAAAAGTTCTATTTTGGTTTCATCTGACGATATGACATTCTCCCAATCCTCTTCTGGATCATCCAAATGCTCTCTAGCAAACTTCAGACGGGCCTGGAAATGTACTGGCTTAAGCAGGGGGACACATCTGGCACTGCAGGATTTGAGTCCCTGGCGGCGTAGTGTGTTTCTGATGTAGCCTTTGTTACTTTGGTCCCAGCTCTCTGCAGGTCATTCACTAGGTCCCCCATGTGGTTCTGGGATTTTTGCTCACCGTTCTCGTGATAATTTTGACCCCACGGGGTGAGATCTTGCGTGGAGCCCCAGATCGAGGGAGATTATCAGTGGTCTTGTATGTATCAGTGGTCTTGTCAGTGGTCTTCCATTTTCTAATAATTGCTCCCGCAGTTGATTTCTTCGCACCAAGCTGCTTACCTATTGCAGATTCAGTTTTCCCAGCCTGGTGCAGGTCTACAATTTTGTTTCTGGTGTCCTTTGACGGCTCTTTGGTCTTGGCCATAGTGGAGTTTGGAGTCTGACTGTTTGAGGTTGTGGACAGGTGTCTTTTATACTGATAACGAGTTCAAACAGGTGCCATTAATACAGGTAACGAGTGGAGGACAGAGGAGCTTCTTAAAGAAGAAGTTACAGGTCTGTGAGAGCCAGAAATCTTGCTTGTTTGTAGGTGACCAAATACTTATTTTACTGAGGAATTTACCAATTAATTCATTAAAAATCCTTCAATGTGATTTTCTGGATTTTTTTTCTTTCTCATTTTGTCTCTCATAGTTGAGGTATACCTATGATGAAAATTGGAGACTTCTCTCATCTTTTAAGTGGGAGAACTTGCACAATTGGTGGCTGACTAAATACTTTTTTGCCCCACTGTACATGCTGCACAGTTATACCACCTGCTGACAGCCAGGCCATATGTGTATGTTAGTTAGCTTTTGTGACACACTGTGCTGTACCCGGTTGTAGTCTATGCTACTTCACATTGTATGGGTCTGCCTGTATTTGTGCTGTACTAGTTGTAGGCCACAGCAATGGCGCACCCAGCTAAGGTTAACCATCACCAGTGAAGTTTTGTTTTTTCCCGGCGGGGTTGGGGGGGGGGGGGTGTAAATGTGGCATATTGGAAATACTACCCACACACGCCACAGACGTGGGGACGCACATATGAGGTGACATCATAACGCTGTGCTTATATTAAGGGGCTAACGGCAACAGTTGCTCTCTTCGGCGCTCCACCTTCCACCACTGTACCTGCCTGTACCTACCCTCGGTTAGCTTGTCGCTATATGCTAGCTTGTGTTAGCTTGTTTAATAAAGCTACACTCAACACGTGGATGAGTCCGCTGGTCTCATTCCCTGCACAGATACAAGTCATGTCAAAAGACCATATAAAACTAGAACTTCCTGCTGTCCAGCTTGGTGCTCAGCAAAAATGGAACAGAGGAGGGAAATGTGGGCAGCACTGGGTCAGGAGGTAGAGCGTGTCATCCAATAACCGGAGGGTTGGCAGTTCGAATCTCTCTCTCCTCAGACATCCTGCTGGTGCCAGTATACCCAGATGGGAAACGCCGAAGTATTGTACCAACAGCTTAAAATTATTGTATTTTGAGAAAAATTATCATACACTCCCAGTTTTCATTCTGATGCAGCTCAGGACCATCTGCTTCAGTAACTCATTAGAGATCGTGCATATTATGGCCTATAACACAGTTTTTCCTTTAAATAATCTAACAGATCTGTTGAAAAAAAACCACCTACCTGTGTGGAGTACAGGATGAGCCTGTACTGAACAGCCCAGAATATCAGTCATACTTAACTATCTTCAATATGCCTTCTGTTGAATCATCATATATCAAGGACTTGCCTCATGAATATTTTTGAGAAGTACTCTGTTTATACATTAGGAACAAACAATCAATCCATCTAAACTACTGCTAAAATGCCTCTGATAATTGAAGCAGAAACCTGTTTCAGTTTTATTGAGGACTACAATTCAGTGACATTTTTGCAGACATTTGCACATTGCAGCAGCAACAGAAAGCTTCAGTACTAATGCCAACAACAGGTTTGAACCACCCAGTAAGATTGGAGTCTGTCGTCCCCCTGATGTTGCTGCTGTGCCTGCATTAGTGCTGTAACGTACACAAACGATACTAGTTTTTATGGGTGAACATAATGTACTGAATCATTCACTGGAGCTGTAGTGCAAGCCAGGGATCAGCAGTTGAATCCTCCGCCTGAGCAGCAAACGAGCCCCACCTCCACTCAGCCGACTCTCAGTTCAGTAAGTTGGAGCTCCCACTGATTTGGTGTACAACTATTTATAACGGATCTTTTTAGCTTCATTCGGCACATTTCAGTGAACTGTGCATCCCATCACTAACCTCCATCCGAGGCTGCCTCTCTACTGCAACACGAGTCTTCCATCTTCTTTTTCACACAGCCTATGTATGGGATGATGTGTAAAAACAAACATAGTATATGCACAGAATCCGTATTCTAATTGTGTTTGCTAATGTATTAATGCACCCATGTAATGAAGGGGTCAAATTATTGTACATTAGGGGATTTTTGAAATTACTGATCGTACATCGTACAGAGGGCAAACTTATCATACAAATATGATAATTATCTTATGTCTGGCAACACTGACTGCACTGGAAGTTGAGCCAGACCATGCCCACGGCGATAGTTGGACCATTGAGAATACACTGTGTGTGTGTAGATAGTGCTCATGTGAGTTGTAATTTTGTAGTCTCACACTGCGGTAGACTTACAGAGGGGTTGCACGTGATGTCAGTGGTCACGTGCCACATTGTTTTTCTGCCATTTTGGACGGCAAATAGTGTGGGCCATGTGTTGAGAATAATAATAATTCCACTAGCACCTACTCAGCCCAACTCGCCACGGTGTTGTTCGTTTTCCATTACAAGTGAGTACCACCTCAAGTGAGTGAGATCTTTACAGCAAGGCGGCCCATCACTCGTGTTATGTCCACAAACCTGGTGATGAACGAGGCTGAGAGAGTGGTAGTGTCGAACACTGCTTTATTAAAGAGCTGATGGAACAGTACATGGCAAGCACCCAGCAGGATCATCCGGCACAAGAGGAAGTGCCTATGGCGGCCCTCCCTGCTATAGAGGGCAGTGCTGTGACGTGACAGGAAGTCAGCATCACCACACTGCACTTCACAATAAGTGCCGAAATCACATTCCTCCCCCCCTTTACAAAGTCTAAAACCCACTCAAACAATTCAAACCCACCACAATTTGGAACCCAAATCACACACTAAATAACATAAACTGAAATTTCCAAAGGCCTAACACATTCACACAAAACAACCTAAAATAGGGTTGGAGGATGGACTACCACACGACCCACACGGCACCGTGGGTTATTCTGTCATGTGTCTTAGCATGTGTCCACAGAGCTCAGACTCTCACGCTATTTCTAAGTTTTGTATGTCTGTTTATTATTATTATGTTGTCAGTTTTTGTATATTTTCTGGTTTTGTGACAGAGCCTTTCCTCTTTCTCCAGACACTCCCCACCAGCTGCTCACTGTCTGCTCCTCTGCCATTTCAGCTGTGGGCAGCTGTAATTAGGTCACTGGCTCACTCAGTGGCACGCACTTGTCGCTCATCTACTGCCTGTTATTTATTGCAATCCTGGAATTTCCCCATTGTGGGACTAATAAAGGCTTATCTTATCTTAACTTATCTTAAGGCTGGCTGCACATTCCCTCAGTGCAGCAGCATTGTCAACTCTCTCTTGTCAACTGTCTTATGTCAATGGACTACTGGACTTATTTTTTATCCACCCCTCTCGCAGTGCAATCTCAGCCCTGGAGAGTTCCATGATGTAAGTGACTTTAAGTTTGCATTTTTGTGTTCCGTGCACAGTTTTTGCATTTTCTGTTTTTGTTAATAAATATCACTAAACAGTTCAGCGCTTGGGTCATTCTCTCTGCCCCGAAGGGGCCCGTCTATGACATATTCTGCCACCAAATTAAACTAAAAGCATCTTTATTTGAACTAAAAAATACATGCCTTGCTCCTAAACTAAACACAACAAACACAACAACAAAGAACTATAAACAAGAAAACTGTCACAGCACAGTCACTTGGGTGGGAAAGATCAGATAAGATAAGATAAGATAAGATAAGATAAGATAAGCCTTTATTGGTCCCACAATGGGGAAATTCCAGGATTGCAACAGCACAGGGATAGCAACACTCAGAGCAATAATTAAGAAGATACGAAAAATATAAATAAGACCAGTGGATATACATACATACACATAAATATACAAATATATATACAAAGTGCGGAGCATTGTAGCAAGATGGAATAAACAGCATAACCGTCTACTTAGTTATCCTACATAGTATGAATATGTACCTATGTGGTCTATATTACTCATATATTCCATACCTACATATGTCTGAACATGTGAAATGCTTAGTGACTGCATATGTAAGGAACTTCACACCTCTGAAAGGACAAAGGAATCTCACCTGCCGTGTGAAGAACAAAGACGTCCCAGGACGCGACGGCGGACACCGAGGAGTCACCCTCACCCCCCCAAGGCGAGGAGGGGAATTTCCATCACCTCCCAAGAAGAGGAGAGGAGATAACAGGACAATGGGGGGATTAAGATAACGAGGGGTATCAGCCTTTGTAATGCCTGTCTTTTGATGTGTGCCTGTATTTAACCAGCGAGCTGGCAGAACTCTGTCTCTTTTACCTTCTGCCACGCTCTGCACCAGATGAGACAAGTTAGGAGAGTTGAATATTAAAACGCTGCTTTTAAACAAAATCGCCTCATTATTCCCAGCTCCTCTACACCTATACATATTGTCACCCTCTGTAGCGACTGATATTGTCCTAGTTGTATACTGCAGGGGACCATTTGTGTAAGTCTGTTGCGTCTTTTGCATTCAGTACTATTAGGTCGTCACGTTTTTTTTTTTGCTATCTCTGCGAGCAGCCCTGCTTAGGTTATACAGTCTGACAGCCGTAGGTAGGAAGGACCTGCGAAACCTCTCGGTTGCGCACCTAGGATGATGTAGTCTACTGCTAAATGAGCTCCTCAGTGCGTTCAATATGTCCTGCATAGGGTGGGACTCGGACTCCAGCAGAGATGACAGTTCAGCCACCATCCTTCTTTCTCCTATCTCCTCCACTGGGTCAAAGCGTTGCCCCAGGACAGATCTAGCTTTCCTGATCAGTTTGTTCAGTCTCTTCCTATGTATCGGCTGCTGTAATGCCGTTGCCCCAGCAGACCACTCCAAAAGTGATGGCTGATGCCACCACCGTGTCATAGAATGTCTTCAGCAGTGCCTCTTATACACCAAAAGACCTGAGCCTCCTCAGTAGGAACAGCCTGCGCTGTCCCTTCTTGTAGAGTGCGTCGGTATTGTGTGACCAGTCTAGTTTATTGTTCAGACGAACACCCAGGTACTTGTAGGATGTCACCATCTCAATGTCTGTTCCCTGGATGTTTACTGGTGCTGTGAGGGGTTGTCCTTGCCTGCAGCAGTCCACCACCAGCTCCTTAGTTTTCCTCGCGTTGATCTGGAGGCAGTTCCGATGGCACCAGTCCACGAAGTCCTGGATAAGTCCTCTGTACTCAGCTTCATCTCCGTTAGAGATGAGGCCGATGATCGCAGAGTCATCAGAGAATTTCTGTAGATGGCAGTGTGTTGTGTTGTGTGAGAAGTCCGCAGTATAAAGGGTGAACAGGAAGGGAGCCAAAACTGTTCCCTGGGGAGCCCCCGTGCTACCGATGATCGTGTCAGACACGCAATCTCGGGTTCTCACAAACTGTGGCCGGTTATGCCACTTTTGCACTACCCCAGCACACTTCGGTACAGCATGATTTACTTCAACATGGTTCGGTACGCTTTTGTCCGCACTACAACCGCATTACAACCGTGTTGAGCTTGGGTGTGTGGGATTTCTATAACAGCAGGCGGCGCCACACTCCCGTGACGTAGAACACGCGACCCAACCAAAACATAACACATACAGCTGTACAAGGCGACTCCTCGGTCTGTGGCTTTTTTCACCATAAACGCCAAAAAGGACCGCTAGACAAGGGTACAGACAGCGAGATGAAACACTCTGGAAATAGTTCTGCAGCTTCTGGGAGAGCCAAAGGCGTGAGGATACAAACTAGGTCATATATGACGGTAAGCTAATTTTGCTAATGCTAGTTTGCTACAAGTACGTCGTACTACACTTTAATGTCTGCAATTTATCGCTGTTAGGTACTAAAATATGTACGCTGTGTGTGTTTCAGATGGCTCTGTTGTGGGGAAATTACTGCTTCATTCGCTCTGGGCGAACCTGACCTGTCACAGATGTCATCAGCCTGTCACTATTGTCAGCACAGCTTCACAAACGATCAGTGGTTATAGAGCTTAAGAATGTCTGTAGAAATGTTTATTTCCTGTGCAACAAATTTGCAACAAATTGCTCTGATCTGCTTGAAAGTCATGGAGACTGTTGACAGTTTGACACATCATGCACGTACCTGTTTCTGCAGCACTGAGTGAGGTGGTGTCATAGAAAAAAATGATCAGCTGACACAACTTGATCACCATGTTAATAACTATATTAGCCACAAAATATATATTCAAAAAGTAAACTTTACTGAGTTAGGTATAATAAGATATATTTGACAGTTATCATGGATTTTATGCCAAAACAAACTTGATCTAGGATTAAAAGCAATTAAAATAATGCAGTCACAAGGTTACATGGAAAATACTTACTAGAAACATGTACTGTAGAAATATATATTCTCTGCATCAACAATGTACTATACATGCATTCATGTCATATTGCACTGGGAATTGCACTGACAATAAACCTCTGAAGTTTTTGCAGATGTCTCTTTTTTTATATGTGAAGGTTACCACCATGTGGCATAAATTAAATACTGAAATACTGAAAAAGCTAAGAATAATCCAGCAGTTTGAGAAATCATTTTGGTTTGGTGTAAGTCTGTCAACAGAATTATGAACCATAAAGCAGTTTGTGTTAAAATGTTAAATCCCATTAAACCTAATCCAGGGGCTTCCAATCATGTGTCATGGGGGGCCAAGACCCTGCAGGTTCTCTCTTCTACCCAGTCTCTTCAGCAGGTGATCTCACTGATCAGTCAGTGGAAGAAGTTCAGTGGAATCTGTTGTTGAAGACACTGGTTGGAGGTAAAGCCTGCAGGGTCTTGACCCTCCATGGCACATGATTAGACACCCCCGCCCAAACCCATTATGATGAAGAGCAGATGCTAATATGACCCAGAATTCCTCCATATACTGGTACTGTCACTAAAGTATGCAGGGTCTTCTGTACAGTCTTCTAACAATATAGTCTTCAGTTAATATAATTGTTTTGGTTACTTTTTTCTTAAAAATGAACCATTATTTTCAAGGTCACCGATTAATCCTTTGTACAGTTGACTCTTTTCCCACCGGTGTCTTAACAGACAAAATAGAAAATAAAGAGAGAAAATCATGATGCAAACACATAAGTCACTAAATTGTTTATTACAATCAGCAGCAAATTCCAGATTATTCAGAATGTGCAAAATTCAAACTGTAAAAAAAAAAAACTGGAATGGTCACACGCTGCCTTACAGAGAAGCAACTGGATCGGCCCCTGGTCCTGGTCCTGGTTCGACAGATCTACAGCCTGCATCTCTGTAAATAGTGAGGCAAGGTCCAGTTGGGGTGACAGTTTCCCTGTTGCCTAGACAAAAGACAAATGTGTGGTAGTTAATTAAAGCAAGTTTAAAACTTATTTTGGAAATACACTTGTTGCTAAAAGCCAGCGGTGGAATGTGAATTAATGAATGAATCTTTATTTCGGATTGATTAAAAGTAAGGATTAAAATAAAATAGAATAATATACCAAAGGGGAAAAAATCTAACAAGGTCAAATTAAACAATAACTCCTCTAACCACAATTTTCATGTAGCTGCACTTCAGTAGATTTTACAAGGGCTGTGTTACATTTAAAATCATCTGCTTTTACTTTGGCCTCAGCAATCAGAATGAATTAATACATTCATGAGTTTATTGATGATAGACTATAAACTACACATATAAAGTAAATTATATTGACAACTGAACATCTCACATTCGCAAAAACATACAGTTATGAACATAACTCACAAAGGATCACACAAGTGATCTGACAAAAAAATAAATACATTAACAAGCGGTTTATTTTACAGTTGATGTGCCATATTCACACAATCTAACTAACTAACCTGCACTTATATAGCGCTTTTCTAGTCACAAAGACCACTCAAAGCGCTTTCACTAATACTAACCTTCTTTTCTAAGGGCCTATAGGAAACAGACATCTAGGGACAATTTAGAACAGCCAATTAACCTAACATGCATGTCTTTGGATTGTGGGAGGAAACCCACACAGCACAGGGAGAACATGCAAACTCCACACAGAAAGGTTCCAACCCCTGCCAACCTGGGGATTTGAACCAGGAACCTTCTAGCTGAAAGGCAACAGTGCTAACCACTGCACCACTGTGCTGCCCAATCAAATAAATCTCAGTTCAGTCCCTTTTATATTAAGTGGAAATTGTGCTTTTGACACTTTACCTATAAAAGCAAAGGATTTCAGTACTTTCCACAGTGGCGAGGCTGATTTCCTCTTGCCTAGATGAATGACAGAAATGGATGGTGGTTAGTTTCAAGCAAGTTCAATACATATACAGGCACATCTCTAAAATTAGAATACCATGAAAAAATTCAATATTTTTGTCACTCATTTCAGAAAGTGAAACCCATATATAGATTCATTACAGGAACAGTGATATATTGAAAGTGTTTATTTTAATATTGATGATTATGGCTACAGCCCATATTAAACAACACCTCAGCGGCCAACATTTCTATTTAAAAAATATTTTTTTAAAGTTAATTTTATGTAAGATTCCAGTTTTTTGCATAATAGAATTTGGGGTTTTCAGGGCAGTAAGCCGTAATCAGCAAAATTAAAATAAATAAATATATCACTGTCTGTGTAATGAAGCTATACAATATATGGATTTCTCTTTCTGAAATGAGTGAAAAGCACCGCAGGATCCACAGAATAGGTGTGTGGGTCTATTCTGATGCTTTAGAAAATTATATGAATGACTTTATAAATCACTGGTTTGAAAAAGCAATTTTAATATGACGAGATTTCGGCTCCTGTGGTTCATTTCACCAGTATCCAACAGGGAGGCTAACCCTGGCATGTGGAAACACATTCTAGCATTAAATTGCACACAATTTAATGCACAGGACCAAAGTGCAATACAAAACACAAACCAGGACTTTAACCAGGATTAACATATTTCATCGTTTTGCTCTCACAAGCGAATATTTAAGAGAAAACAAGCGAGATTCATCAGTTGGTACTAGCTAGCGCTAGCATTAGCATTAGCATTTAACTAGCAAAAAAAAACGTTAGCCAGCACAGAACAGCACTGTATGGCTCAAAAAAAGTGAGCTTACCACCAACAGGATAAATAAGCAAACAGATGCACATTATTACAAATCACTCACCATCGATGGTTCTCTCACGATCGTCTTCAGCTTGTCTATAGTCCAGTTGTATGCTGGCCAGCCATCGGGTCAATCCTCACTGTGTAATACTGCCACCAAGCAGAGAAAACTCCGCACCTCTTCGTTGGACCACGGTGTAGAGTTCCGCAAAACCTACAACGCTGTCTGTATTAATATCGTGTTTACTCCGTGACCGAGTTAGTCCGTGATTGCAAATGGCGGTCGTACAGATTTCAACGAAGACGGGCACTTTCGTGACGTTAAGACCTGACCAATCAGCGGCGACCAAAGTTTTTGACGTCAAAACACGGTACAGCTCAGCACGAATGGACCCTGCCCTTGAGCGGGGCTGAGATTCGCTGCTGTTAAAACATGTTGAGGCTAGTGCAAAGACTTACCAAGCATGCTGAGCTGTACCATGACGTGCTATGTCGGGCTAGTGCAAAAGGGGCTTTAGTGAGGTAGTCCAGGATCCATGATGACAGGTGCTGGTCCACCCCTGCGCACAGCAGCTTGTCCTTCAGGATCATCAGTTGAATGGTGTTGAAAGCACTGGAGAAGTCAAAGAACATGATCCTCACCACATTCCCGGGCTTCTCCAGGTGGGACAGAGAACGGTGAAGGAGGAAGATCACTGCATCCTCCACCCCAATGCCATGCTGGTAGGCGAACTGGAGTGGATCCATCGCTGGTCCCACCGGGGGGGCAGAGGTGAGCAAGGAGCAGTCTCTCCAGGGTCTTCATCATGTGAGACATCAGGGCCACCGGTCTGTAGCTGTTCAGATCTTTGGGGTGGGAAGTCTTTGGTACAGGTACCACACAAGATGTTTTCCACAACTGTGGTACCCTCCCCAGCTTCAGGCTCAGGTTGAAGATGTGCTCCACAATCCCACACAGCTGGTCTGCACAGGACATGAGGAGCTTCGTGCTGATGCCGTCCGGTCCCGAGGCCTTCCTCGCCTTGATCTTCCTCAGCTCCGTCCTCACCTGGGTCTTAGTGAGGGTCAGGTTGAGGGGCTGTGTGTTGGGAGTGGGGGGGTGTTGGTGGAGTGGGGTGTGGACAGCAGGTCTTGATGACTTTAGAGGCAGCAGTGGTTGTTGGGCAGTCGGGGGAGAGGGCGATTGGTCAAACCTATTAAAAAACAGGTTCAGATTGTTCGCCCACTCCCTGCCCCCCGTGGCCTGGGGGGAGGTATTCTGGAGCCCAGAGATGGTTTTAAGGTTTCTCCAGACCCCGCCGATGTCGCTCTGTTGCAGCTTGTCGTCCATCTTCTTCCTGAAGCTGTCCTTGCCTTCTCTGATCTTCCTCCTCAGCTCCCTCTGTACGGACTTCAGCATCTCCCTGTTCCCCGACCTGAAAATCCTCTTCTTCTCTCTCAGAAGTGTTTTTATCTCAGGGTTGATCCAGGGTTTGTTGTTCGAGCAACACCGTATGGTCTTGGTGGGTATGGTGTTGTCCGCACAGAAGCCGATGTAGTCCGTGATGGTGTGAGTGAGGCCATCAATGTCCTCACCATGTGGATCGCAGAGCTGCTCCTAGGCAGTGATTTCAAAACAGTCCTTCAGCGCGTCCATTGCCTCCTCAGACCATAACTTCACCGTGCGCATGACCGGAGGTTGTCTGTGTACTAGGGGTTTGTACACCGGCAGGAGATGAACCAAGTTGTGATCCGATCTCCCGAGTGGGGGGAGTGGTGATGAGGTGTACGCCTCCTTAGTATTTGCATAAAATAAGTCCAGTGTTTTATTGTCTCTAGTGTGGCATGTGACATACTGGGTGAGCGTGGGTAGAATGGGGGTCAGTGAAATATGGTTGAAATCACCTGAGATGAGGAGGAGAGCATCTGGGTGTTCTGTCTGCAGCCTGCCAGTTACTGAGTGGATGACGTCACGCGCTGTCCCAGCGTTCGCCATCAGATTTGCATAAATAACAATGCAGATCACGTGTGAGTATTCCCTCGGGAGATATGTAGGCTGCATGCTAACAGCTAGCAGGTCGATGTCTTTGCTACAGTGCTGTTCCTTAACCGTGATATGTCCCGGTCTGCACCAGTTGTTGTTGACATACACTATCACTCCTCCGCCCCTTGTCTTCCCACTGTCTGGTGTCCGGTTTGCCCATATTGCATGGAAACCCTCCAGTTGGATGTTAGCATCTGTTGCTAGTTCTGTTAGCCACGTCTCGGTATACAACATCAAACTACTCTCTCTGAAGACGCTCTCGTAGCGGGAGATAGCCACTAGCTCATCGGTCTTATTGAGTAGCGATCGAACATTCGCCATAATAACGGATGGAAGGACGGGTCTGTACCTTATATTCCTCGCCCGCCGTCTTACTCCAGCTCGACATCCACGCCGTTTCCAACTTATTTCTCCCGGTATGTCGAGTTTTTGCATTAGCATCGTGGGCCGGTTAAGTGCTAACAGCTGGTCTCTATTGTACTGCCTCCTGCAAGAAACAGTGGCTCCGTCCGCTGGCTCAGGAGACATTTGGGCAATCTACGTGTTTGGATGGAATAAAGGTGACGCTGGATCAGAAAGAGTGGCAAGAGAGCCAGATAGTAAATAGAAATAGGCAGAAATTGATCCGCTGTTGCAAAAAGGCAGCCTACTCGTGTGGCGCCGGAAGATGGAACCAGCATGGGGGGCCCAGGTCAGCCCCTCAGCAGGCGCGCTCCTGGAGGCAGCAGGCCCCTGGAGCAATGGCTGATCTTCTGGATGACGGAGCCTGGATCCCACACCACCTTCACTGACTCCCGTTCAGCCTCGCCACCAGAAGCATCCTCCTGGACATGCCGTAGCTGGCTGGCATGCCTCAACGAGCCGTCAGACAACCGGAAGTGCGCTGCTCCCAACTTCACCACTATCCGCAGACGTGCTTGATATTTTGCTGGCTGTCGTCAGGCCCATCTTCGCCATGATCGTTCATCACCCTGAACCCGAACTAAGTCCATAACCCTAAGTGGAGCCTTACTTGGCCTGGTGTGCTGCTGCTGAGCATGCGGTAACTCCATGCTTGTCGGTTTAGCCCCGTCCTCTCCTATAAACATTGTAGTGGTCACCGTTGTAGCTGCATACCCCCCACCCAACTGCAGCCGAGCACTGGAGGCATCTGGGGCTAGCAGGGTATCACTCGCCGGTGCAGGTGCCCTGCCGTCATGCTCGGTACCCCCCACTACATCTTCCCAAGCACCAGCACTGAGACTTTCCCGCGCCGAACCTGAGTGAGGCTGGTCTGGCTCAAAAGCGAGGGTGTCCGTTAGTCCTTCATCCCAAACTACGTCCTCTTTGACCACCGGAACCGGCGGGTTCCAGCGGCCACAACCCGACCATTCGTTCCCAGCACCATCTTTAATGGTGAAACCCAGTCCATAGAATAAGTCACACCTCATGATGTTGCTGATGCGCACCGCCACTTGGAAAGTGAAGTCAATCTTCATCGCTGACTTGTAACGAACAGTCAACTCCACAGTCCTAACAGTGCACAGCTACCTCTGTAGCCATACAACAGCTCCGGGTTACTTCTTATCCTGTGGTGGGGGAAAAACTTCTTCACCACGGCCCACCCAATTCAGCATCAACTGCACCGCCGCCATGTTGAGGAACAGTGGCACCTCTATGCCGGCTAACTCCACTGTGCAATATGTATACCTGTTGGTACTGGAGCTCACCGTATATATGGTTGTCGGGGGCAGGCAGAGTGATTTCTTCCGTGGGCTTTCCAGCTCAGATAAGCGGCACACCCTGGCATAGTGATTCAAGCGTCCACATCTGCTACAACGTTTTCCTCTTGCCGGGCACTCCTTCACTTTATGGCAGTGCGTTGTGGATCTACAACCCTTGCATGGGGGTCTTCCCGGGGCAGATCTTCGGCTGGCAGCATTGGTTTCTGTAAAATCTCCATCCAAGCTATCCTCGCTATCCGAGTCTACAACATTTGCTGTGGCAGGCGGCTCCGGCAGCTTCTGTGACTGACGCCAGTTTAGCTTCAAAGCTATGTTGTCTGTGGCCTCCAACTGGAGAGCTAGCTCAACGGCTCTAGCTAACGTCATGTCACTCAGCACCATTAGTAGCCTAGCTCACAGTCCAGCATTGCACGTGTGCTCTGCTAGTTGGTCGTGCACCATGTCATCTGAAAGCAGCCCAAAATGGCACTCGCTAGCTAGCTGCCTTAAGTCAGTGACATATTGGTGGATGGGTTCACCTACACGTTGGTGTCGCTGGTGAAAGCAAATTCTCCATACATTCATGCTGTCTGGAGTGGTGAAATGGTTAGCTAGCAGCTCCACGATGTCCTCAAACGAGTCTGACGCACTGAACATCCACAGGACTCGTTGGTCTTCGATACCCAGGATGTGGACGAGAAGCGCACGTGCTCTCACCTTATTGAGCTTCCCGAGGTCCAACGCCATGATGTAAGTTTGAAATGCCTGGAAATGATAGGAAGTCAGCGTCACCACACTCCACTTCACAGTAAGTGCCGCCATCACAACTCCCATGACATCATTTGTATGTGACAAGCAAAACACATGATGGATATTGAGGCAAATCTGCTGCTCACTGTCTTTTTGTCAGAGTAAAGGCAAAAAAGTAGAGCCAGAGAAGGCTACAGGTATCGAGACGAAACACTGTGGAAAAGTACTGGGGAGTTTAGGAAGGCATGGAGCAGTATAAAGCCGAAGACATGAGGATGCGAACTAGATCACATGTGAGGGTAAGCTAATGATTGCTAATGCTAGTTAAGCACTAATAAGTCCCCCGTACTACATTGTTATCACAGCAAGTTATCACTATTAGGTACTAAAATATGTATGCTGTGTGTGTGTGTGTGTGTGTGTGTGTGTGTGTGTGTGTGTGTGTTTCAGATGGCTCTCTTGTGGCAAAATTATTGCTTCAAACGGTTTGGGCATTCAATCAAGCCTCCCAGTGGTGGGATGTCAACCCAGCTTCACGAACCGCAGTGATTGCAGAGCTTCAAAATGTCTGTAGAAATGTTTAGCTTCCTGTGCTACAAATTGCTCTGATCTGTGTTAAAATCATGGAGAGACTTTTGAGGCATCATGTACATGCTCCAGCTGGTGGTGTCATGGCAAAAAGTGATCAGCTGCCAAAAACTGATCGCCAGGTGCCATATTGGAGTTATGGGGTTATATTAGCAGTAAAATATATATTTCAACAGGTAAACAGTACTGAGTTAGGTATAATAAAATATATTTAACAATTATGATGCATTTTTAACCCAAAATAAACTTCATCTAGGATTAAAAGCAATTAAAATAATGCAGTCACAAGGTTACACAGACAATACATGGATTTACTTTATATATACTGTACATGTAGATACTGTATAAATATACAGTATATTCTATGTGTGAATAATGTACTATGTACTCCTTTTGTATTGCACTATGTTATGATCCCTGGTGCACCATTACACAGTGCACCAAGGGAGGAATGAAAAACCCAACCGCAGGAGTAGATTTGTGCAATTTATTAACAAACCCCCAAATAATGAGTCCAGCAACAGTCATGCAAAAATACAGAGTGATGAAATGATTGGCTTAAGGCCACCAGACTTACAGGGACGCCTCCTGGATGCTCTACTGCCCGGCTACGGGAATGCCTAGTGCCACTGAGCTGCAGTCAGCACGGGGTGAAAGACAAACCTGGACTTACAGTGCAGGAGCAATCCGGGGCAGTCCGTGTAGTCCGGAGGATGAAGGTGAAGCAGGCTGACAGCATAATGAAGGTAATAGCATGCACGGAGATACACGCTGCTGTGTATGAATCTCAATGCTCCGATGGTCTCTTCCTACTAAGACAGTGTTTCAGTAATAATAATACTAATGAGGGAAGAAACCACCGGTGTGTGGATGCGTAGGCTGAACATATTTGAAAGCATGTGTGCGTGAGTGAGTGTATGAGTGTGCGAATGAGAATGAATGAAGTGTGTGCGTGTACGTGTGTGAAACATCCACAATGCGGATCAGCTAGCGATACTGACAGGAGGATGGGGCGTGCCCGAGCTGTCAGGGAGCGAGGACCCAAAGGACTCCCTGAAGCGCCTTTTCTTCTTCCGGCTATCAGAGAGAGCAGACGCATTTCTTCTCCTCTCCCTTCTCCTCCTCCCTTCACTGATCCCAGCTTGCTGTGTCCTGTCTGTGTCTTGCTCTTCTTCTGCTGCATCTCGACCCAAACGGAAAAATGGAATTGGTGAGCTGGGCTTTAAATGCAATTGACACCACTTTTTCAAACAGAAAATCGGGCCCGGGGGAGCCCAAGTGGAGAGACTCATGGGACAATTGGAAACTCATGTGTCTGTGTGATTTGACTGAAGATGTGGAAGACATCTACCTGTGTGGCTTTATGATCACAGGATTTCTGCTGTTTGGCTTTGGAGTTTTCCTGGTGTATCGGAAATTAAAGAAGTTGGAAGAGCTGGTCAAAATGCGGACCCGGCGAAGCTCCTTCAACAATTCGACCAGTTGGGGAGGGCACTGATAGCGGCTAATGGCGAACTGAATCGGAAGGTGGGAAACATCTCGGAGTCGCTGGGTGCTCTCCAGGGAATGATTTTAAAGCCTGGGAATGTAAATGTAAATTGCTGCACAGAATCGCAGGAGAGGTGAAAATTCTATGCTCTAAGTGAACTGTGCATATCAGGCCTTGATTCGGCGTCCTTGGGAGAACTCATTCCTCCAGGAGAAAAGATAAGGCTGAAGGGAGTTTTGGCTTCTCCCTAACCCAAACATACTGATGTGCAACAATCTGAACTCTCTATGGACAGCGTCATCATGTGACTAGCATGGAATTTTACCATCTGACATGCACTGAAGAGAGATGAACTCTTGTGGACATGCTATCTATGTTTTAGAACACTATGGACATAACATCTAGTCGTTGCTTAGGAGAGGATTTTTGTTGCTCACCAGTAACTGATACACACACTGCATCCAACATCACATGACTGACACACACACACTGGTCTCTCTCAACTTGCTTTGTTAATGTGTGTATCTGTAACTTGTCTGCTAAGTGTGCATTAGAGGGGTTTTTTTTTCTATGTGATCATAATCTTGCTCACTCGAGCCCTATTTTGATAACTATGTTTTTTTCTCTCTGCCCAATGTGTCACCCCCTCCCCCTCTTTACCCCCACTGTATGAGGCGCCTGTCGGCTGCCGCGTCATTAGTGAGCGCTTAACATGAGCGCACCTAATGTCAAGTAAAATTCCTCGTATGTGTAAGCATGCTTGGCAATAAAGTTCATTCTGATTCTGATTCTGATTCTGGAAAATAAATAGGAAAGCAAGCCAAAAACCACGGGTCAGAACTGGGTTTGGGACCACCAAACCCAGGTTCATGAAACACTAAGCTTTTGTGCTTTTTGCAGATATGTCTCCACTTTTGTTTATGTTTTATTTGTGAAGGTTACCAAGATTTAGTGACATAAATTAAATGCTAAAAGAATGGAAAAGCTGTCTAAATAATCCAGCAGTTTGAGAAATCACTTTTGGTTTGGTGTAAGTCCGTCAACAGAATTGTGAGCCATAAAGTAGTTTGTGTTAAAACATGTTAAATCCCATTAAACCCTAACTCATTATTAGAAAATACAGATGCTAATATGGCCCAGAATCCCTCCACATACTGGTACTATCACTAGAGTGTGCAGTGTTTTCTGCACTGGCACATCCAACAATACAGTCTTCAGTAAATAAAATAATTGTTTTTGGTTACTTTTTTTTTTTTAAATGGGTCATTATTTTCAACATCACTGATAAATGTTTGGGTTGTGCTGTTGACTCTTCTCACTGGTGGTCTTACCAGACAAATAGAAAATCATGATGCAAACACATAAGTCACTAAATTGTTTATTACAATCAGCAGCAAAATCCAGATTATTTAGAATGTGCAAAATTCAAACTTTAAACTGTAAAAAAAAACTCAGAACACATGCCGACCACACACACCAACTCCTCTCCTTCGCAAGGTGGCCCAGCACACCAAGGAACACTTGATTGAAGGCAGCATTCTGAGCCATCTCCTCTCTTCACAAGGTCATTTCATGGGATACAGGTCAAGTGGACCCCTGACCAAGTGAACACTCCCTAGTGAGCACCCCAAGTGGACCCCGGGATCCAATCTGTACATGTACAAGTACATTCTCAATCCAGTGATTTATAAACACGAAGAAGGAGAACTCCTCAGCCTCCCTGGGAAGGTCTATGCCAAGGTACTGGAGAGGAGAGTCTGGCCGTTGGTGGAACCTCGGATTCAGGAGGAGCAATGTGGTTTTCGTCCTGGCCGTGGCACATCGGACCAGCTCTTTACCCTCTCGAGAATTCTCGAGGGTTCATGTGAGTTTGCACAACCAGTTTACATGTGTTTTGTGGACTTGGAGAAGGCATTTGACCGTGTCCCTCGTGGTTTTTTGTGGGGGGTGCTTCGGGAGTATAGGGTATCGGGCTTGTTGTTACTAGCTATTCGGTCTTTGTACGACCGTTGTGAGAGTTTGGTTCGTATTGCCAACTCGGTCAGATTCATTCCCAGTGAGAGTTGGACTCTGCCAGGACTGCCCTTTGTCACCGATCCTGTTCATAATTTTTATGGACAGGATTTCTAGGTGCAGCTAGGGAATGGAGGGTGTCATGCTGGGTGACCACAGGATCTCATCTCTGTTGTTTGCAGATGATGTTGTCCTGTTGGCTTCATCCAGCAATGACCTACAGCTCTTGCTGGGACGGTTTGCCGCTGAGTGTGAAGCGGCTGGGATGAGAATCAGTACCTCCAAGTCCGAGTCCATGGTCCTCAGCTGGAAAAAGGTGGATTGTCCTCTCTGGGTTGGGGACAGGCTCCTGCCCCAAGTGAAGGAGTTTAAGTATCTTAGGGTCTTATTCACGAGTGAGGGGAAAATTGAGAGAGAGATTGACAAACGGAGCGAAGCAGCATCTGCACTGATGTGGACGTTGTACCGGTCTGTTGTGGTGAAGAGGGAGCTTAGTTCTAAGGCAAAGCTGTTGATTTACCAGTCAATCTATGTTCCTACTCTCACCTATGGTCACGAGCTTTGGGTAATGACCGAAAGAACGAGATCGCGGATACAAGCGGCTGAAATGAGCTTTCTCCATGGGCTCGCTGGACTCACCCTCAGCGATAGGGTGAGGAGCTCAGTCATCCAGGAGAGGCTCAGAGTAGAACCACTGCTCCTCCACATTGAAAGGAGTCAGTTGAGGTGGTATGGGCATCTGATTAGGATGCCTCCTGGATGCCTCCCATTTGAGGTGTTTCAGGCACGTCCCACTGGGAGGAGACCCCAGGGCAGACCCAGGACTCGGTGGAGAGACTATGTCTCCCAGCTGGTCTGGGAATGCCTTGGCATCCTATCTGAAGAGCTGGAGCAGGTGGCTGGGGAGAGGGAAGTCTGGGCTTCTCTGCTTGAACTGCTGCCTCCGCGACCCAGACCTCTGGAAAAGTGGTAGAAGATGGATGGATGGATGGAAGGAGAACAACAACAAGAATTTGTGTAAAACTGTTGGAAAGACTTTTCCCGGTCACCTAGAAGTGTAAATATACGTATATATATATGTGTGTGTGTGTGTGTGTGTGTGTGTGTGTGTGTGTGTGTGTGTGTGTGTGTGTAAGATGACAACTAAGCTGACCCGGAGAAGGTTTTGGCTCTGTTTCTGCTTTCAAAAGACTTTTCTTCTCCACTGCTGCTGCTTGTCACCGCTGGCTGCCCCAGATGAAAATCCACAGAATAGGTATGTGGGACTATAATGTTCTGAATGAGGCTTTAGAAAGCTCTGAATCAGTTTGTAAATCACTGGATTGAAAATGTACTTGTACATGTACAGATTGGACCCCGGGGTCCACTTGGGGTGCTCACATGGGGTGCTCACTTGGTCAGGGGTCTACTTGACCTGTTCCCGTTTCATGATCTCTTGCCTCACTGAGAAGCAACTGGATGTGCTGCTGGTCCCAGTTCAGCAGATCTTTCGCCTATTGTGGGACTCTAGAATGAAAACACACACACAACTTAAGTACATGCACAGCACAAAAATGTAACATGTAAAAAACTACTTTTTAACCAGGATTAACACTAACTTAATTCATCAGATGTTGTCGACACAAGAGCAAAATACAAGCAGAGCAGGGAGTTAGCATTGATGGCTAACTAGCTAGCTCATTGTCTGCATACAGGAGACAACGGTGTTGTTTTTTCAAAGCGAGCTTTCCACCAGAATCAGAATCAGAATCAGAATCAGCTTTATTGCCAAGTATATTTACAAGTAAACATACGAGGAATTTGACTTGACATTGGACGCGCACGTTAGGCGCATCCAATGACACGGCAGCCATGCAAGGCGCCTGTCATACAGTGGGGGTAAAGAGGGGAAGGGAGGGGGAGGAAAATACAATAGGAGAGAGAAAAAACATAGTTAATCAGAATAACGCTCGTATAAGCTCATATAAAGCTCAAATGAGCCAAATTTTGACTACACAGAAAAAAACCCTCTATGCACAATTAGCAGACAATATAGATCACACAAACAAGAGTTGAGAGAGGCAGTGTATGTATGAGTCAGTATATATGTGTCAGTTTGTGTAATGTTGTATGCATTTGTGTAGTGTAGGTGTGACAGTTGCTAGTGAACAGCAGAGGGCGCCTCCAGGCAGTGGATAGATGTTATGTGACTTATAAACAAGTCCGGAGTCTATCTCTTCACTTGCAGATGAAGGCACATGGACTGTCCTTGAGAAGTTCATCCGCTGAAACAACAGCAGCTGTCTGTCGATTGTTTGGGTTAGCAGCCGCCACTTCAGCTTATCTCATCGAGGAGGAATGTAAACAGGGCATCAAAACAAGGTCAAATCTACACAGCTCAGAGCCCACGGAGAATAGAATTTTCCTCTCTCATGCGCTTGTGCTTCATAATTTTAATATTAATATACAGGCTTAAACAGGCATTCCATTCCATGGAGAGCACAGGGCTCCAGATGTATTCCTCCAATGAATCACTATCATTCAGTTCACTGTTTGCCGCTACTCGTGCCCTCCCCAACTGGTCGAATTTGATGAAGGAGCTTGCTGGGTCCGCTTTGATCAGCTCTCTCACCTTCCTTCAATTTCTGATACATCAGGGAACTTCACAGCCAAAAATAGAAGTCCTGAGATCATAACCAGTAATGTTTCCTGCCAAATCTCCACAGACGCATGAATTCCAATGTCCATGAGTCTCCTCGTTGGGTTCCTCCTGACCCGATCTTCTTTTGAAGTGGTGAGAATCACAGTTAAGCTGCTTTCCACTGGGATAAATAACAGTGAAGATGCATAATATCACATCACTCACCATCCTCTATCACTGTTTTCAACAATGATGATGCCGTGGTCAGGTCTACGCCACTCTGCCTCCCGTCTGCCTTCGCCATGGCCATGAATTCTTTTCAGGTCACTCCATCCAGCTCCCTCTGGATTTTTTTAATCAGCTACCAAGCACAGAAAAGTCTGCACCTTGTCGTTGGATCACGGTGTTGATCTCTGTGCAGCCATTTATGTCATTGATTACACTCACTCACGCTTGCTGTTGGTGATTTGATTGTTCGTTGCCATCCAAAATGGCACAGTAAACAAAAGACACGTGACCCGTGTGATGTCAGTGCAACCCCTCTATTACTCGTATTTACATGTTGCTTAAGAAAACCTCAGTGAGAGTGGCTGCCTTACCTGCCTGGTGAAATGTATCAGCCAGTGGCAGGTGGGCGGGTGTGTCCCTGGTTAAGACAATTTACTCACCTTGCCTCCAGTGTCCATGACACTGGGCATGAATGTGTATTGTTATAATAAATAAATAATGAAGATTAGTTAGTTCGATATTACACAAAGTGCTTGCATACAGGCTTATATCTTTAGTTACACACACACACCTAAACTGCTGTATCTGCTTTTGCTTCCATATATGGCCATGTATTGGGGTTGGGGATGCGTTTCAGTGGAGAGGCACAGATCAAGACAACAGGATGTGAAGTAGAGACGTGCTGAGGAGAGGAGCATCTGGGTGAAGATAACACTGGAGATTGGTCAGAACCAGTATGAACAGAGACACTGTGCTTTGTGGAAAGTTACTGGGAACACCCAGTAACAGGAAGGTACAGTATTTGTACTGTGGGAAACCATTTTTCTTGGTTCTTCGCCGAGTCGTGCTGAGAAGAACCCACAGCTGTGCTGACTCTGTGCATGCTTCAATAAAAGATAAGCTGAGAAATATTACTTCTGTCATTATTGATTGGTTAACTGAAAAGATTCTGCTAACTGCCTAATTTTGAAATATTACAGCTAATGGTGGTGGATGTGGGCAGTTAGCCAACTTCATTGATGAACATCAGCAACTCCGGACAAAAAGCCTTTGTCTGCATGTTACAGACAATCCGGGGCCCAACAATAAAAAGGTAGGCAGTGAACCTCTTATAAAATCACTGTAGGATTGTCTGTAATAAGCAGCAATGTAAGTCTTTTGTCCTATTTTAAATTTTTTTATGGACTTGTATACATTTTATTAAGATTAACACTTTAACTGCCCAGATTAAATGGACGGGTCACACGCCCCCAGTGGCACAACGCAGCAACTGCATGTGTCAATTTACTGACATCCCCGGTTATACTGAGAATTTGTAATAATCTCTATTGATCTGACAGTTTAGAAGGTGGCAGACACGCGCCGAAGGAATCACGGCTGACATGGAATATAGCAAAGAAGTAAGAAGTCCTCATTATTATTCTTCCTTTTTCTGCTTTGAGCTCACACACCATTGTGGATGCTGCAGTTTGGTCATTGCATCAGCGTTGCGTCAGCGTTGATGGCGGAAACTGCATGAAACGGGAAAAATAGCCGCTTAATACAAATGAGATTCACGTGGGATAATCATAAGAGTGTGTAGATGTGGTATACGGGTGTAAATTACTAAGTAAACGTGTTACATCGAGGTCGATGTAACAAAAGACGAAGCTCCCAGGACCAAGATGGCTGCGCTCACAGGTGGCATGTATTCCCACAGGAATATTCCACCAAACAGAAAAAATAGCCATAATCATAAGAGTTTGTAGATGTGTTACACGGTGTAAATTGCTGAGCAAACACACAAACATCGGCTACAATGGACAAAAATGGACTGGTGACATCAGCGGGCGAGCCCCCCTCCCGGTAACAGGTAAGTAAGAGAGAAATATGTTTTTTGTTGTTTTTTTTTACATTTATTGATTTTCTGGCTCATACACTTTGAAGATTAGATAAAAACACACCCCTGTAGACAAATCGGCGTTAAAAAAAAAGGACCATTCTTTATGTAAATGTGTCCAAAGTCCACTTTTGACTGAGTTATGTAATTTCTATAGCTGCCGTGACATAATGCAAATTAGATACTTAAATTTATTCCTATCTGAAACTTTGGATCATATTCTACATCTTTCTAATTGACAGTAAGCCATTATCTCTTGTAATTTTCAAGTTATAGCCTTGGAAATCTGAACTATTTTATTGAGAAATTTTTACCACTCTTGACCACTAGGGGGTTAAGTCACAACAGGGCAAACTGGACAGCTAAAGGGTTAATAATTTCATTGATGTAACTGAGAATACGTATGAGTATGTAGAGTATCATAAGCATTACACTGAAAGAGAAAGAGATATAAGCCGCTTAAGTATAGATTTAAAATAAGAATTACAAGACTCTCAAGTTTAATCAGTGAGTGAGTAATTTGGAATAATGAAAATGAAGAGATACAGTACAAGAACTTAGAGATAACAAATAGTGAGTAACTGTATCGCCAGTTTGTTAAAAATTAGTCCGGGACTAAATCTTTATGATAAGTTACCTCTTGTCTTGAACCTGGACACAGCTCAAGGAAAGTAACCTCCGTCATGGGCTAGGTTGGATGTCTCCAACTCCGTCCATGTTTTGTAGCTGTATTTCCCTGGTCATTGTTTCTTAATTTGCAGCTGGCAGTCATTAGAAGCCTCTGGGTCTGGGCTCCCTGCCAGCCTACAGCCACGCCTCCTCCTCTCTGCCGGCATCCACCAGCTGATTGTCATTTGTCTACTTCCTTGTTCTTTTCCACTCTCACTCACTTTCACACACACACTTGCACACACTCACACATACATGCATCATTCAGTACACATACACACACATGCACGTACTCAGCACAAGCATGCACTCACACATACATGTCAGTTCTCCTGTCACTCGCCGGTTCGTTGGATGTCATGCCCACTCCAGAGTTGGCCACTCTATTGAGTCTCCAATTGTAAGTACTCTGCCCACCATTCCACCGGGGGCTTTTCGTTATTATTACTGCTCTTTCTCTCTGCTGTCCAGTCCCGCCTGGGAGCATGTGGGGCTAATCCTTCCTTCCTCCTCAATTATCCAATGAACTGGAGAGAACAGTCGAGTTTATCCTGTGTCATCCTCTGTGTGCTCATTGGAGCCTTGTTATCATTTTTGTGTCATCACTGTGTGCTTAATAAACCCCATTCAACACTCTCCTGCATTGGGTTTTCGTTTCCCATACCCACATGCGTTGCGTTCTACGCATGCATTTGACAACCTCTACGTAAAGTTAAACTGGTTTAGAGTGGCAGGGACAAACACACAATAACTCTGAAAATATTCTGTATGTTAATGTTGTATGTGGGAACTGTGTGGGTGGCTTAGCCTCTCTATTCTCATTTGATGACAAAAGAGTTGGTGTAGGAAGATGAGATTAGCTCTAATTCTGAATTCCCATCTTCTTTGTGTCTAGAAAGAGAAGAATTTCTGCATTGTGGGTTGGGAATAAAGGCTGAATGCCCGGGGAGTGTAAATATTTTTTGGTCTACCAGAAACAAAGAATTCCCAATTTCCACTGGTATCGCAGGCCAAATGCTCTCCTGCCAGTTTCATTAGGATTCTGGCAGAAGGTTGGAGAGGCTGCTTTCCCAGAAAGGGGTTGGAATTTGGAATTTGGACTGTAGGGTTGTGTACAGTATTAACTTTTGCCTCCATATAACTAAATACAGGAGGTTCTGTAACTATGACTACAGGAAAGTCAGCATATACTGTTAGTGAGGTGGCGGATAGGAAACAGAAAGTCAAACCACAATTCAAAAGCATTGTCTGATTTTCATTGGTCAATTTTCATAGAATTTTTATTTATTACCACTTTTGTCAGATTCAAGTTATTTCTGTGACCATTGTAGGTTTTTCTTTCATTAACAGAGAGGTACCAACAATTTTGTCCACGGCTGTATAATACTGCCAAGGAAAGCCATGAGAAAGAAGGAAATTCTAGGTGGGGAATGGTAAAGAAAAACTGAAAAATTCAGAGAAGAGGAAAATTAGGGCCATATGTTACATTCCTAAGCTTGTGGCTGCGCAACGAGAAGGACAAGTGATAGTCAGTGATAGTGGGAGGGTCACATTACAAACACACAGGCAGCAAGTAGTGTCAGAATCGCCACCCTAATAGGATGATGTGGCTCTGCCTCCATATCAGCTCTGGCTCCATCAGCCCTTTCAGCCCCCACTATGACACAGTCAAGCCCCTACAATGAATGTGTGAACATGTTATCTAACCAAATGCCCCTCATAACATTCATAAAAGATAATGGTGATCAGGTGAGGGCAGTGACAGGAATATTGCAACTAAGACCTATGTTAGGCAAATTGGACGAGGAAAATGCTGGAAAAGGAATGCATGGTATAATAGCTGCACATTCCTCTGGTGAACCCACAGACCCATCACAGTCAGGATCAAGTCAACAGGATAAGGTTAGGGTGTCCTTCACTACATCAACTCCAACATATCTTCAGGCGAAGCCGAAAGATTTTGTGGAGGAAGAGGATTTACAGGATGAGAACGGTGAACCAGGAAGGGAGGTTTCACACATGATAAGTCAGTTGTCTGAGGATGATACAAGCAGACAGCAGAGTATATTGGAAAAAGACATATTGGAGAATATGACGAATCCAGGAACAAAAATGTTGGGCCAAGAAAGTGGAAATGATAATCTAGATGAGAACTTCTTGCACTAAAGCTGGCGACATACTGAGGAAAAACTATTCAAATATGGCACCCATGATTGCAACTGAAGATGGGACTGCCCAAAATGTGGAATGGTCATTTAAGGACCTGAAGGGTATATGCGACACACTGCCTCCCTTAACTTTGGGAGGTTCTCCCTGGATTAGGGCTATGCAGAAGGCTACAGTGGGCTGCCAACTATGCATGGCAGACATCAGGCGAATTATCGCCAGTCATACCTCACCCTCTATGTTGAAGAATATAGAGGTAGAGGCACAAGCTATTGATATACCAGATGAAGCACAATTCAGAGATCACAGTGATGAAATTTTTGCAGTAATGAGGAGAATGTTCCCTGTTGATCTCACAAGTGCTGAATTAACAGACATACCTATGAAACAAGGAAAGGATGCTGGAGCTTATGTAGACAGATGTTTGGCACTTTAGGCAGATATGACTGGACAGAGCTCTCGTAACAACCCTACCACACTTGCGGTATTCTGCAATGTGATACAGTCATCAGTGCACCACCCGTAAGGACTGCACTGAAAGGAGTTGTTGGCTTGAGTACTCAACCCTGGGCAACATGGCTGTCACATGTGCATCATTATGTTAAGCAATATCAAAAGAAACAAAATGAAAAAGAGGCTGAAACTGCAGATTTATCAAATCAGTTGGTGAAAGCTCAGTTGAAAGCAGCGCGAGAAGTATTAAATAAGGATAAAAAGCAAAAAATTACTGTACAGGCTCCAGCCATTACAGTGGCAACCCCTCAGGCCATTATTGGTCTAGTCCCTACTGAACCCTATGTGTTGGCACCCCAACAACAATGGTATCCTCGCCCACCTCAGAGAGGGCGTGGTAGAGGTGCATACAGAGGAGGCATGAGATCATCTGCTCCAGCACAAGACATGTGTTACCAATGCAGAAGACCGGGACACTGGGCACATGACTGCAGAAGTCCGTCTGCTAATAGAGGGCGTACACAGATGATGTACATGCCCATTCCACCCCCACCACCAGGGGTGTGGCCTGATCAGTCCTCTGCACCACAACAACCACAAAAACATCACATGGATCCCAACCAGAACATGATGTCCAGCCAACAATGCCGGGGCCTAGGAAGCCACACTGAAGAGGGGGCACTTTTTGATCCAATGCTATCTCTCAAGGTGGGAGACAAAACTTATGATGTTACGGTGGACACAGGGGCTTGTTTTTCATCAGTATCAACTTCTCTACCCCTGTCCACTAACCATACATCAGTTGTTGGCATCTCTGGGACCATGAAGTGTCTCCCTTTCTCAGTACCACTGAACTGTTCATTAGCCGGATTTGATTTTGTCCATTCTTTTCTGTACTCCCAGACTGTCCTGTAAATCTTCTGGGAAGAGATGTGCTTCTGAAAGTAAAAGCACACATCTACTTTGCTTCTACTGGAACTGTGGTGTGTCTGCCTGATGGTACCATGTTCCGGTGTACATCAGATCTGTCCACTCCCCTGAATGCTCCACAACTTCAAGCTCAGGAAGTTGGATTGGAGGAAGATTAAACCTCTTCAGCAACTGTTTGGTGGTTACAACTGAATGATGTGAGCCCTGACAAAAATCAGTTGATAAACAAATATGTTTCCTGGGCCCCATAGATAGACTCCGTTCAGCCATATGGCCCCCACATGATCCACTCCACTGTACAATGAACTACTCACATGATAACCAAGAGCTGTATGATGATCAGTGGGAGACTCTGGTGAGGGTTCAGGATTTGGTGTGCAAGGACATTCATGTTGACCCACAAGGAGTGGCTGCTGCAGTCTGTTTGAATAAAGACTTGCTGCCTCTGCATGCCCTGTTGGACACTGCTGCACTTCATGTGACACTGGGGGTGTCCGCAGGGGAGGAGGCAAGGGCATTGGGACCAATGGTGAAAAACTGTCTTAAGTTGACTGACTGGGTTGCCACACAATGTAGGGATTTACATTATTCACCATTTGCAGATTGTTATCATATATCAAGCAATGTGATAATACAGGCCACCCCATAAAGATTACACTTTGACGGAACACATGTGTAACACCCATTAACAACTGCTTACTTTAGGTGTAGTACCCTTTGTGGTAGTGTTGTGTTATGGCAATGTAGTTACCTTAACTTTTCTACCTGGACAAAAGGGATAATTGGGCCAGATCAGACCGATTACAGGTTCATAGGAGCCTGGAGGGCGTAACAACAGATGACACATACACAGCCGTATAGAACTTGCAACTATGTATATTTCTTTTTACAAATGTGTACACATAAACAAAAACACAGCACTGTAACAATAATAAAAAATAAAAATAAAATACTCCAAATATATTTACAGTGTGTACAGTTCTCTAGTGTCCGTTCCAGGTGATCAGTGGGATCACCTCTACCAGTGGGTTAGATTCAGGTTTCGGCTCGCCATCCAGATCTGGAGAATCCACAGTCCTCTGAACCCAGAAAAAAAACCTGACCAAATAGGTCAGAACAAAAACTCAAGCTATAATCCATAGCTAATTACAAAACATTTCCAATTATTTCTAATGTTGTACAACAAACAATCAATTTCATATATTATTAAATGTGCATAACATAAACACATCTACTATTCAACTTTTATCAACATGGTACCATAAATAAATAAGTCAAGTGCATTGGGAGACACTTGACATCTACACTGACATTTTGGCAGTGTGCTAACTAAGTTAGCTTCACAAGGAAAAAAAAAAAAAGAAAAGTGTGCTAGCACAACAATTTATCACAAATTTGACACATTAAACACACATAAACCACAGATTCATCATTCACCACCAAGCAGCAACCAATGGCAAGGGAACTGGGACCTTTGCTAACCATTACAGCTTTGAAAAATGACTTTTTCTAATGAAAAACCTAGCCGGGATTAGCATCGGCGGCTAGCGTTTTAAGCTAGTGGTTAGCATTCCACATACACAATCAATAGATAGCACTCACCATGCTAAGTGGCTCGTGTGTCATGGGGGTTCCCGCGCCCAACGTGAGTTCACAGCCTTTGGATCCCAATCTTAAAATTTAACAAACGGGGTATCAGAATTTGGCAGTACAGCAATACCTCGTTTCTCATGTTGGTTTAGGCTTACCAATTTCAAAGTTTTATCCAAGCAAAGGCTGTGACTAGTACGCTAGCGCCTTCATCTCATCAAGGACCGTCTCTCTCTCGGTCGGTGGCTTTCGGCGTCTGACGTGACTGAGCCAAAAATTGCAAGTCATACCCAGACCCAGAGACAGAGCGCTTAACCCATTGGCTGACACCGCCACCAAACGGCGCAGCCATTGGTTGCTCAAAATACCAACAAACATATTAGGAACTTCATCAGAACTTTCTAGAAAATGTTCCTAACTATTTATGAATATATATTTATTTAAATATTCATATTCAAATTATTTATTCCCATTGTGAAATAGGTGTTTTTCTTTTTCAAAGTGGTATCAATATTTATAATTTAATTCACGTTTCTAGCACTGGGTTACACATGGTAGAGAAAACACTGATGACCCAGATTCTGATGCACTGTTGGAGTCTATGCCTCCCTCTCTATGGTCAGATGGCTCTGAGGATGTTGGTCTGATTACCTGTACACCAGTAAAAATCTAACTCAAACCAAACACTCAGCCTATATGGTGAGGATAATTTCCTCCCCCAAAGGAGAAAGAGACAGGTATAGCAGGGATAATACAGAGTCTTCTCCTGGCAGGGGTCCTGGTACAAACACAGTCCCCCTGGAACACATCAATTCTTCCTGTAGAGAAGCCTGGGAAATCGGACTACAGGGTGGTTCATGATCTGTGACCCATTAACACTGTAGTGGTGCCTACAAATTACACTGTTTCAAATCCTTACCTGCTGCTGAATAACATTACTCCACAACATAAGTTTTTCACTGTAGTGGATATATTTAATGCCTTTTTTAGTATCCCACTACATGCAGACAGCAGGCCTCTTTTTGCATTCACCTATCAGGGTCAGCAATACGCTTACAGCAGACTACCACAAGTTTTTCTTGACTCACCAGCTATTTTTAATCACATACTGCGCCAACATTTGCAGGATTTATTCCTGCCTCCTGACACATTACTGTTGCAGTATGTGGATGATGTGCTGTTAGTGGGTCCCACTGCTGCTTCTGTGCTCTCAGCCACTGAGCTCCTTCTGAAACACCTCTTTCAGAAAGGGTTTAAATTAAGATGCAAAAAAGTACAGTGTTGTCATCCCAGAGTTCACTATTTGGGCATGCTAATCACATCTGGCGACTCCACGGTGTCCCCATCCCAAAGGTCATCAATTCTCTCACACCTTAAACCGCACACTATGAGGGAAATGATGTCATTTTGGGGTCTTACCAGATACAGCAGAAATTTTGTTTCAAATTACATTGCGCTTATTCAACCACTGCACAACCTCCTTAAGGAAACAGGACATAAAAATCTCATGTCACCCTTACAATGGACCACTTTCGCTGAGGGTGCTTTCATTGAACTCAAACAACTGATGTCACGTGTGTTCACTGAAACCACCAGATTACTCTTTCCCATTTTATCTTGATGTTTCTGAACAGTCCGGCGTTGTGAACACCGTACTGTATCAGAAGGGGGAAGGTACAGGGTCCAGGTCAGTTCTAATGTATTACAGCTCAACATTAGATAATATAATTGTGCAGGACACACTGAATGCACTAAGGAGCTCATTTAGCAGCAGACTACATCATCCTAGGTGCACAACCGAGAGGTTTCGCAGGTCCTTCCTACCAACGGCTGTCAGACTGTATAACCTAAGCAGGGCTGCTCGCAGAGATAGCAAAAAGACGTGACAACCTAATAGTATTGAATGCAAAAGACGCAATAGACTTACACAATGGTCCCCTCCAGTATACAACTAGAAAAATGCCGGTAGCTACGGAGGGTGACAATATGTATGGGTACATAATCATACCATGTAGAATAACTAAGTAGACAGTTATGCTGTTTCATTCCATCTAGCTGCAATGCTCCGCACTGTGTGTTTGTATATTTATATATTTATTCCATCTAGCGACAATGCTCCACACTGTGTTTATATATTTACATATTTATTCCATCTAGCTACAATGCTCCATACTGTGTGTGTTTATATATTTACATATTTACTCCATCTAGCTACGGTGCTCCGCACTGTGTGTGTTTATGTGTTTGCATATTTGTTCCATCTAGCTACAATTCTCCGCACTGTGTGTGTTTATATATTTACATGTTTGTTCCATCTAGCTACAATGCTCCGCACTGTGTGTTTATATATTCATATATTTATTCCATCTAGCTACAATGCTCCGCACTGTGTGTTTATATATCTATATATTTATTCCATCTAGCTGCAATGCTCCGCATCGTGTGGCTATATATTTATGTTTATATGTACATATGTATACTCGCTGCTCTTGTTTTTTTCTTGCCTTCTGATTGTTGCTCTGAGTGTTGCTATCCCTGTGCTGTTGCAATCCTGGAATTTCCCCATTGTGGGACTAATAAAGGCTTATCTTATCTTATCTTACAAAGAAAGGACACCCACCATACACATGTCACGTTGCAGCAATAGCTAAAGCATTGGAAAAAACCTCACACATCACAACGCAACATATTATGATAGTACACACCATGCATGGGGTAGCTTCATACCTACAAAGTGTACTGTTCACACTCTCAGCCAAACAAACACAAAGTCTGAAAATAATACTGCAAGAACCAAGTATCATTTACGCAAGTGAAGGGACAAATATGGCAGAAGACATGTTCATAGGTGAACCTCATGACTGTTCAGCAATTGTGGAAACAGACATCAAAAATGTTCCAAAATCTCCAAGCTGATGAAACTGAAGATCCAGACTTGAACCTTTTTTGTGATGGCTGTTGTTACTGAAAAATGGATGGGTCTCTGAGAGCCTCATATGCAGTTGTAAAATATGATGAGGGGACAGGTGCATTTCAAACTGTAGAGGCAGGAATGGTAGACCAGCCTGCCTCTGCCCAAAAAGCTGAAATTGTAGCCCTTACTAAAGCATGTCAATATGCTAAACAACAAGTGGTAAGCATATACACTGATTCAGCTTATGCCCACCAGGCTCCACATGTTGATTTACCACATGGGAGAAGGAAAGGATTTCTCACCTCAACTAACACACCAATTAAACACTTAACAGAAATGGTTGAGCTGTTGGAGGCCAATGATCAACCAAAGAGGGTAGCAATTCTGAAGTGTAAAGGGCATCAGAAAAGAAATGAAATTGTGGCCAAAGGAAATGAAGCTGCTGATTTAACTGCTAAGCAAGCAGGTGGTTATGCTACTCAAACAAACATGATGGTACAGAAAGAATATCAGGAGTACATGGAACTAGGCATAGAGGAAATTAAGCAGTTACAAGAGAAGGCAAGTCCTGAAGAAAAAAGTAGGTGGATAGAGAAAGGAGCAAAGAAAGATGAGGAAGGTTTGTGGAGATCAGCTGATGGAAGGCTAGTAGTCCCTGCTAAAGTGTTGTTGTTATGCAAAGAGGCACATGAGGGAGGTCACATATTAAAGGTTAAAATGTGTTCAGTATGGTGGCACCCCCACCTGTCAGATGTAGCTGATCTAGTGTAAAGCATGTCAAAAGGTCAACCCATAGCACACACTGAAGGCCTCCCTTGGTGCATTCCCTGCCCCTACAGGGCCATGGAAAGAAATAGTGATTGATTTCACAGATAATTTTTGATCAAGATCTGTTTTTTTGTTGTTGTTGTTGTTGTTTTTTAAATTCATATATTGAACGTGTTTCTGGGACTGCCTTCTATCATTTGCGTAATATTCCCAAGATTGAGAGCATCTTGTCTCAGACTGATGCTGGGAGACTGATCCATGCTTTTGTTCACTCTGGATTGGATTGTTGTAACTCTTTATTATCAGGCTGTCCTGGAGCATCTTTAAAAGGTCTTCGGCTGATCTGGGGTGCTGCAGCAAGAGTTTTAACAGGTACTTGAAAGAGAAGAGAGATCATATCTCTCCAGTTCTGGCCTCGCTTAATTGGCTTCCCATAGAGTTTAGAATTAACCCTTTGAGTGTGAGAATTTTCGTGCACCTAGTGGCAGAGAGCAGCACTGCGCCTGCCTTCTCACTCTGACTTTGTCAAAAGTAAGTGAGAAAATTCTGTTGTTTTTTTTTAAAAATGTACTGATTTCTTGTTCACATACTTTGAAGATAAGATGATGAGGTACCTCTGAACAAAAAACGGTGTCAAAAGACTGAACCATTTTTTGTGTAAATACGTCCAAAGTCCAGTTTTGACTGAGTTATGGAATTTAAAGAGGTGCCGTGACATTTTGCAAATTAGATGCATAAATTTATTCCTATCTGAAACTTTGGATCATATTTTACATCTTTCTAATTGACAGTAAGTCATTATCTCTTACCACTTTCAAGTTATAGCCTTGGAAATCTGAACTATTTTATTGACAAAAAATGTTTACCACTCTTGACCACTAGAGGGCATATTGCAGTTCTGCACCATACACACTCAAAGGGTTAAGTTTAAAATCCTTCTCACTTCTAAAGCCCTAATTAATGTTGGTAAATGTTGGTAAAATTCAAATCCAACCTCAAGTCCCTAAAATTAATAAATCAGCCTCTGTTCCTCCCCAAAACTTAAATATTAAATGTGGACTATTAAATATTAGGTCTCTAACTTCTAAGTCTCTTCTGGTTCATGATCTATTAATCGATCATCAGATCGATCTACTATCCCTCACAGAGACCTGGCTTGGGCAAGATGATTTTGTTAGTGTGAATGAATCAACTCCCTCTGGGTATTTAAACAGTCATAACTCCAGAGGTTCTGGTCGTGGTGGTGGAGTGGCGGCAATTTTCCATTCTAAATTACTAGTTAATGTTAAGCAAAAATTATGTTTTAATTCCTTTGAAGATTTGGTCCTCAGTGTGGGGTTTGTTGGCAATCTTGGCTTAAACCCAATTTTCTTTGCCATAGTTTATCATCCTCCCTCGGCCTATTCGGAGTTTCTATCAGAATTTGCCAAATTTTTAGCTGATTTAGTTCTGAAATCCTATAAAATAATTATTGTAGGGGACTTTAAAAGGAACTCCGATTATATTGGCATTTTTTTTTTTTTTTTTTTTTTGTTACTTATTTGTACCCGTAGGTAGACTTGGTTTGCAGTCTGGTGACAAGCCACCGGCTGCTGGTCGCTGCGTGCGCGAGCGCCCTAAACCTACATGTTTTTGGTGTGCGGGAGGAAACCGGAGAAATCCCGGAGTAAACCCGCGCAACACGGGGAGAACATGCAAACTCCACACAGCTCACTGTTGGTCGGGGGCTGGGATCGAACCCACGATCTCATGATCCCCGCGATCCCCCGGCCGAGGGTAAAACTGTGCTGCCACAGTGCTAAACCACTGCGCCACCGTGCAGCGTGGCATGTTAGCTCTATATGCTTTATTTTGATGTTAGTAACATAACTATAATATAATTTTTTTGAAAATAATTCCCAGTTTTATATATTTTTAAAAAACTTTATTACAATGTAAATCGCCATTTTTGTTTATGTCGCAATGCATTCTGGGTAGTGACGTAGATTGGTTGTGCCCCGTAGCAGCAGCGGTCTGTAAACAGCCTTTTCAGTTCGAACCAGCGTGAAGCCAAAGCAATAAAGACAATGATGAAGACACACAAAGTGAAAATGGACTTGAGAATGAAGACAGCAGCCGCGAGGAAGCTAGAGCTGGTCATGTTGGATGGTGTTTTTGTGAGCATCTGTTACAAAGAGCTCCACTTCATTTCTGCCGCTGTCCATGGTACCTGATGTTATAAATGTATCTTGTTCAGTCACTTGTTAAAGTGGTATAACAGGATGCATGCCTGCTTTACAGATCTGTCCTGTATCACAGCACATCAATGCTTTGATGCCGTTTGCATTAAGCCGTTGTTTGTAGCCAGACACACCTGTGAGCTCTTTCATGAGCTGGGGGCGACGAAAATCTTCAAAATCCTCAGGGCTAAAGTGATGAGAGCACAGCTGCGGGTCTTTGGGAAGTTGGACTCTGCCAACCGCATCCTCCCACTTTTAATAATAATAATAATAATGCATCAGATTTATATATTGCTTTATCATAAACACTCAAAGAGTGTCTATGATAAAGCGATATAGCGCTTTATCATAGACACTCAAAGCGCACTCAAGCGTGCGCTTTGAGCAACATAGCGCTTTATCATAGACACTCAAAGAGTGTCTATGATAAAGCAATATCATAGCTTTATCAAAGCTTTATCATAGACACTCAAAGCGCACTTAAGCGTGCGCTCAAGCATGCACTCAAGCGTGTGTTTTGAGCAATATAGCGCTTTATCATAGACACTCAAAGAGTGACGGAAACGTGGCGGTCAATCCGTGTCAACGGCCTCTCCGGCCACCACTGAACATTTAAACATTTTTACACATTCATACCCAGTGTTACGGGCACTGGAGGCAATGCGGGTGAAGTGTCTTGCCCAGGGACACAACGGCAGGATATCTGGGGAGAGCGGGATTCGAACCGCCAACCATCCGGTTATTAGACGACCTGCTCTACCTCCTGAGCCACTGCTGCCCCACTTTTTCCTCAACTTTCCCTCTTTAGGAAAGCTATGGAGGCTTACCTCGCTCTCTTTATTTCCCTTTGATTGGAAATTACATCCAAAAGCCGCGCAATGTGGCATTGTCACTGACAAATGGCAGTAGTTCGTAGCTTCGCTTCTTGGCTTGTATAAGACAGAAAAAACGGCTGCAACCATTCTACATCATCGCCCCCAGAATGCATTGCGCACCTGAAAACATGGCGGCCACCATGTATCGATTTACATTGTAAACAAAAACGATTTTTATAACTATAATAAATGTTTATATAGTTCTAACAATGTATTTTAATAGTGGAGGCCAGTGTTTGTATTTTTAAATCTATGTCGTTATAATCGGAGTTCCTTTTAATATACATGTTGATGTAGACAGTGATTGTCTTAATAAGGCATTCAATTCAATTTTAGACTCAATGGGGTTTTCCCAGAAAGTAAAAAATTCTACCCATCATTTCCACCATACATTGGACTTTGTTATGACTTATGGTATAGATATCGAAAATCTGGTAGTGTCCCCTCATAATCCTGTACTGTCTGACCATTGTCTGTTAATTTTTGATTTCATTATCTCTGATCACATGTTTCCTAAAGAAAAATACTACTACAGCAGATGCCTTTCTGATGACATTGTTGCCAAGTTTTTGCAGATTGTTGCCAAGTTTTTGCAGATTGTCCCCGCTATGCCATGGGTCAACATAACAGAAACAACAGAAATAATAGATGGAGCGTCTGCTCCATTTGTGACTGATGGCATGGCTGATAGTGTTACAGCCTCTCTGCATCGGGCTCTAGATTTGGTAGCCCCTTTAAAAAAGAAAAAGTCTAACCAGAGATTTCTAACCCCTTGGTTTAACTCAGAAACTTGTGACTTAAAACAGAAAACTCGTCAACTGCAAAGGAAATGGCGTTCAGCTAATTCAGATGAATTCTACTTAGCATGGAGAAATCATTTCCTAATATATAAAAAATCTCTTAGAAAAGCTAGATCAAGCTATTATTCTGCATTAATAGAAGCGAACATGAATAGCCCCAGGTTTCTCTTCAACACTATAGCCAGAATTACAAAGAGCCAGGACTCGATCAGTCCTCGCATCCCCCCTGAGTTTTCTAGTCAGGACTTTCTGAACTTTATCAATCTTAAAATTTTATCTATTAGAGATGAAATCAGTCAGATTATTCCTATCGTAAACTCAAGTACATTAACTTCTACAGCTCTCAATTGATATCTGCTTTGATAAGTTTACTCCAATCAACCTCTTAGAGTTGGATAAAATAATTTCCTCATCTAAGTCTTCATCTTGCCTTTTAAATTCAAAATTCAAATTCAAACGTTTATTTCAAACTCAGGGTTCATATTAAGAGCAAAACTAAAATGAGTAGAAAATAGATAAATAAATAAAAGTATATACAGATCAGCAGACACTTTTAGACCCTATTCCTTCTAGGTTATTTAAAATCATCTTCCCAATTACTGGTATCCCTATTCTTCTTATAATTAATTTTTCTTTAACTCTGGGTTATGTACCACTGGCTTTTAAAACTGCTGTAATTAAACCCTTACTCAAAAAACCAACTCTCAATCCAGGAGTTTTAGCCAATTATCGACCAATCTCTAATTTGCCTTTCATTTCAAAAATCTTGGAAAGAGTTGTTGTTGTGCAACTAACTGACCATTTGCAGGGAGTTGGTTTGTTTGAGGTGTTTCATTCTGGATTCAGAGTTAATCACAGCACTGAAACTGCTTTAGTGAAGGTCACTAATGACCTCCTGATCGCATATGACAATGGATTTGTCTCTGTTCTTGTTCTTTTAGATCTCAGTGCAGCCTTTGACACTATCGATCATGCCATTCTACTTGATAGATTAGAACACTTTGCTGGACTAAAGGGAACTCAGTTGCAGTGGTTTAGATCTTATTTGTCCGATAGATTTCAGTTTGTTCACATTAACAATGAAGTTTCTTCCAACTCTAGGCTCAGTCACGGAGTTCCACAGGGATCTGTGTTGGGCCCTACTCTTTTTAGTGTATACATGCTCCCGGTAGGCGATATCAGAAAGCACTGTATACATTTTCACTGTTACGCAGACGACACACAACTATACCTGTCAATGAAGCCCGATGACTGTAATCAATTAGCCAAGTTAGATGCCTGTCTTAAGGACATCAAAGCTTGGATGACTTGTAATTTTCTACTATAAACTCTGATAAGACTGAAGTCATTCTTGTTGGCCCAAAACATCTTAGAAATTCCTTCTCAAATTATGCCTTTAATTTAGATGCCACCACTCTCACTTTGAATAGTTCTGTGAGGAACCTTGGAGTTATTTTTGATCAAGATTTGTCCTTTAACCACTTGCACTCCGTTGTTCCGCGGGCGGGCAAGTCTCTGCATCCTAGGATGCACGAGGGCGCACTCCTGCGCCCTCGTGCGCACTCGGACGCATAGTCCAGATTGTGGTGATGTAGATGGTGTTGGCGTCCACGCGCCACTGAAAAAAAATCTGCAGCCACAGCCGCGAACAGATTAGTTCATCTGATTGACCTCTCATTCGACTAATAAGAGCCTTGAATTGGGTTTCTGAAACCATGAAGAGCCAATGAATGAAAACCTAGGAAGGAGGACCCGCCTACTGTGAATGCAGGATCCAATTGAAGCACAGAAATTCAGGCTGGGTGAAAAGAGACTTACTGCACTCGGACGCATAGTCCAGATTGTGGTGATGTAGGTGGTGTTGGCGTCCACGCGCCACTGAAAAAAAATCTGCAGCCACAGCCGCGAACAGATTAGTTCATCTGATTGACCTCTCATTCGACTAATAAGAGCCTTGAATTGGGTTTCTGAAACCATGAAGAGCCAATGAATGAAAACCTAGGAAGGAGGACCCGCCTACTGTGAATGCAGGATCCAATTGAAGCACAGAAATTCAGGCTGGGTGAAAAGAGACTTACTGCACTCGGACGCATAGTCCAGATTGTAGTGATGTAGGTGGTGTTGGCGTCCACGCGCCACTGAAAAAAAATCTGCAGCCACAGCCGCGAACAGATTAGTTCATCTGATTGACCTCTCATTCGACTAATAAGAGCCTTGAATTGGGTTTCTGAAACCATGAAGAGCCAATGAATGAAAACCTAGGAAGGAGGACCCACCTACTGTGAATGCAGGATCCAATTGAAGCACAGAAATTCAGGCTGGGTGAAAAGAGACTTACTGCTGCAGCAGATGAAAACAAAGGACGCTGGACGAATCTGCAACAGACCCTGCAGCATGGACACCACCCACAAGTGGGACCTGCACTCATTCCAGCAGAATAGACGTTTAGGATTCTCTTCCGTCATCATAGACCAGCGGAGGCCGACGACAAAGGTCGTAAATCATTCACCAAAACCGCAATATTGGAATTATGTTTTGATCGGGATCCACGAGCGGAGCAGCGTCGCGTTCGTCTGACAATGGGGAAGAGAAGTTCGCCAGGACTCTGCTGCTGTGAAGAGGTAAGGTGTTATAAGCTAAATTATTATTTATCCATGAAAACTGTAATCCAAAAATGACTTTTGACCGATCGGTAAATTACAACTGTACTGCGCACGAAGTACGAAGTGCGTGCACCGCGATAAACGGTTCATTTGCCGTGTTCGGACTGTGAACGCCCCCCCCCCCCCGCTGCAGAAGAGGAGCGGGGGGGGCGTTCACGGTCCGAACCCCCCCCCGGTCCGCGGGGGGAAGCATATGAGTCTATTCCTTCATGTAGCGATGGCCGTCTTCTGTAGCGAGGGGGGGACAACCCCCCCCCCACACACACACACAGTAGCGAGGGGGGGGGAGCCGCTGTGAAAACATGCAAGGAGTATAATCCGTCATGTAGCAAGGGCCGAACTCCGTCTTTTGTAGCCCACACACACACACACAGAGACACAGCCCTGAATGTGACCTTTCATTAGAGCCCAAAATGAAGATTCTACATTGAATTATTCAAAAGTTACAGACGTTTTTCCAAACTATGCCATTTGGCACAATTTGGCACAGTTCCAAAATGCCTGGGAACAGCCTGAGAACAAAGCTGTGTAAAATATTCATTTTTTGTGGTATTGTTACCAAATTTGGATCTCAGCTTGATAACACTTGGTTCTACATTTCTGTTGCATTTTCCAGCCGGATCGGACAGCTGTGTGTTATTTGCAAGCATTTGTATCCAAAAAAACACCGTGTCCAAATTTATTTTCTTCAAGTTCAGTATGTTTAGATGACTGTAACTCAGTGGCCGGAGCACGTAGAGAGATTATGTTTTTTTTGCCAAAAAATTCAGTGTTTTCTTTTAAATGAGACCAACCCCATGAAGATGCTGCAAAGGCTTGAATAACAGCTTTCGATTTACTTTGGGCACGTTTTTTTTTTGGCATTTTTAGGAAAATTGCCCGGAGTGCAAGGGGTTAATTCACATATTAAAATTGTTTCTAAGACTGCCTTCTATCATCTGCACAATATTGCCAAGATCAGGAAAATCTTGTCTCTAAATGATGCTGACAAATTGATTCACGCCTTTGTCAGCTCTCGATTAGATTATTGTAATTCATTATTATCTGGTTGTCCTAAAGTATCCTTAAAAATCTTCAGCTGATTCGAAATGCTGCTGCTAGAGTTTTAACTGGTTCTAGAAAAAGAGATCATATCTCTCCGGTTCTGTCCTCCCTTCATTGGCTTCCCATAGAATTTAGAATCAAGTTTAAAATCCTTCTTCTTACTTTCAAAGCTCTTAATAATCAGACCCACCAATATATAAAAGATCTGATATTACCTTACCATCCTAATAGAGCATTACGCTCCCAAAATGCTGGCTTACTTGTGGTGCCCAGAATCTCCAAAAGTACAGTGGGAGGCAGAGCCTTCTGCTACCAAGCTCCTTCTCTCTGGAACCAGTTACCACTCTGGGTCTGGGAGTCAGATTCGGTCTCTGTTTTTAAGAACAGGGTAAAATCCTTCTTTTTTAATATAGCTTACGTTTAAGGAGGGATTTTGTGTCTTTTATCCCCACTTTTGTTCTGTTGTTATTTGATCCATACTGCTGGTTGACCTCCAATAATGTACTTGGTACCTTACTGTTATGTTTTTATGTCTGCTCTCTCCATCCTCCCTATCCCCTCACCCCCAGCCAGTCGCAGCAGATGACTGCCCCTCCCTGAGCCTGGTTCTGCTAGAGGTTTCTTCCTGCCAATTGGGAGTTTTTCCTTTCCACTGTTGCTTAGTGCTTGCTCATAGGGGATCGTCTGATTGCTGGTTTTTTCTGAGACTGTGGGGTTTTTCTCTGCATTCTGGTGCCATGAGATGGCCTCTGTTGTGATGTGGCACAGTATAAATAAAGCTGAATTGAATTGGATTAATCAGACCCCTTTTTACTTAAAAGATCTGATACTACCCTATTATCCTAACAGAGCACTACGCTCCCAAAACGCAGGATTATTTGAAATATCTAGAATCTCCGAAAGTACAATGGGAGGCAGAGCCTTCAGTTATCAAGCTCCTCTCCTGTGGAACCAGCTGCCAATCTGAATTTGGGAGTCAGACTCGATCTCTGTTTTTAAGAATAGGGTTAAAATCTTCCTTTTTTGCTATAACCTATAATTAGGGTGGGATCATGTGCCCCTGAACCCTCCTTTAGTTATGCTGCTTATAGGTTTAGACAGCTGGCGGATCTCCAACAGTGCACTGGGATTCACTCCTTTCTTCATTCTAAATGAAATATTTTTGCTGGTCATTAACATCTGTTGGTTCTCTCCCATAGATTGAGTTCCCATCGTGTTTGCTCTCTACATGTCTGTTCTTTTCTTCTTCTTCACTATCCCCTCACCCCTAGCCAGTCGCAGCAGATGACTGCCTCTCCCTGAGCCTGGTTCTGCTGGAGGTTTCTTCCTGCTAAACAGGAGTTTTTCCTCTCCACCATCGCCAAGTGCTTGCTCACAGGGGATCACCTGATTGCTGGGGTCATTCTGCGATTGTGGGGGTTTCCCCTACAGTTGAAAGTGCTATGAAACGACTGTTGTTGTGAAATGGTGCTATATAAATAAAGTTGAATTGAATAGATATGGGCCCCGAAAATAGGTGTGGGGGTTACAGATATTTGTTGGACTGTGTGGACACATTTTCAAGATGGGTTGAAGCCAAAGCTTGTAAAAATGAAAGTGCAAAAGTGATCAAGTGGCTAACGGCAGAAGTGATTCCTAGACATGATTTCCCCAGAACAATCAGATCAGACTATGGAAGTCATTTTGCCAAAAAACATTTAAAGGAAGTTGAACAAGCTCTAGGCATAAAGCATAGGTTTTGTTCAGTATTGCATCCAGCCTCTCAGGGTCTGGTAGAAAAGGCAACTGGCACTTTAAAGCAAATGATAGCCAAACAATATATGGGAACAGGTATGGCATGGTTGGATGCACTGCCATTAGCATTGATGTCACTGCAATCCACCCCCAATACGACGCTCTGCCTGATTCCCCATGAGTTATTAACAGGAAGAAAAATGCCAGGACCATTTACTACTTCAACCTTAGCACCCAGGAATAGCCAAACTGTAGAGCTGTCATTGTATATCAAGAGTCTTAGGAAAGTGTCTGAAGCCCTCTACCAACAGGTGCCGGAGATTCTTAACAAGGACATACAGGAGCAGACTGCTCCATTGGTACCTGGAGACTGGGTATGGCGAAAGGTGGTGAGAGCTCACTGGGATTCACCATGGTGGCAAGGCCCTTTTAAAATAATTAAAGCCACCTCACATGCAGTACAAGTAAGAAAAAAGGGAAAACTCAGCAATTGGATTCATGTGACTCATTGTGCTAGAGCTGCTGAGCGAAATTGCCCCCTTTTACAAACTGTTGCTGACATAGCCAGTGCAAATAGCAGTGATGACACCAATACTGCCTAACTGCACCATAAGGGGGAAGTATTACAAGTGCCATAGAGGCATTAGAAGGCCTACACACAGAATTTAGGCAAAATATTGGATATGAGCCAGATGCTTTCACATCTTGGCTTCAATCCATCTTTGGACGTTGGGCGGGACTGATACGTTCAGTAAGAATAGAATAGTCAGAATAGAATTAGAAGGTTTGAAGCTCTGTTGTGTGGTAGGTCTTGAGGCTCAGACACAACACACATGGAAAAGAAATGTTTTGACAGAAAATGTTCTGTTTTGCATATGTTTATTTTGCAGATATAACATGTGTGTTAATAAAGTTTTCAAAAGGCCACCAAGGGCAGTGGGGCCAAGATGAGAGTTTTTGCCTGTAATTATGCACTGAATGAATAAAGAAATTGCATTACAATGATTACTCATGAAAGTATATACTGCCTACAGGTTTTTCGCTCATCTCACGTGAAAATGACATCAGGTGTCTGGCGCCTGTTAATTGTTGTGCCTGCCATAGATACTGACTCCATAAAAATGGAGTCAAAAGAGGGAAATTGTTATAATAAATAAATAGTGAAGATTAGTTAGTTAGATATTACACAAAGTGCTTGCATACAAGCTTATATCTTGAGTTACATACACACACCTAAACTGCTGGGCAATGAAGTATCTGCTTTTGCTTCCATATATGGGCATGTATTGGGGTGGGGGCTGCGTTTCAGTGGAGAGGCACAGATCAAGACAACAGGATGTGGAGTGGAGGCATGCTGAGGAGATGGACATCTGGGTGAAGATAACACTGGAGACCGGTCAGAACCAGTATGAACAGAGACACTGTGCTTTGTGGAAAGTTACTGGGAATGCCCAGTAACAGGAAGATATTTGTAGTTGGAAACCATTTTTCTTGGTTCTTCGCCAGGTCGTGCTGAGAAGAACCCACAGCTGTGTTGACTCTCTGTGTGCTTCAACGAAAGATAAGCTGAGAAATAATATTACTTCTGTCATCATTGATTGGTTAACTGAAAAGATTCTGCTAACTGCCGAATTTTGAAATACTACAGTATAATTGTTTGGTAGTGGATGAAGAGGCCACTGGCACGGATTGGCAGCCACATTTCCATCAGTCTGTCCCAGGGCAGTTGTGGCTACAATGGTAGCTTACCACTACCATTGTCTGTGGAGTGAATGAATAATGTCCATCCATCTTCTTCCGCTTAATCCTTTTCGGGTCGTGGGGGGCTGGAGCCTATCCCAGCATCTTTGGGCGAGAGACAGGGTACAAGAATGAATAATGTATCCATTGTAAAGCGTATTTGAGTGTCTATGAAAAACGCTATATAAAATCTCATGCATTATTATTATTATTATGGTATGGAAGCCTTGAAAGGCAAACCAAAGATTTTTTTTAAGCTAATTCCAATAATTAGCTGCAAGTTATCCACTGGCAAGTACTGTCCAATTTTTTTTTCCACCCTGCCCTGAAAAGCAAATCAAAAGAAGGTTTTTTTTGAAACTGGATTTTTTTTCTAGAGTCCAATAATAGCTGCAATACTCAACGTATCCACTGGCAAGCACTGGCAAGGACAATGAGAAAAAAAATGGACAGTGAATTGAATGAATTGAGTATTGCAGCTGATTATTGGACCTTTTTAAAAAAAAATTTAACCTTTCAGGGCTTTCATACTATAGTATTTTTATAAGCAATTTCCGGTGTACTGTGTCGTTTTCATGGCAGTTGCTAGTAATGGTTAATGACTAGATATACAAATTTACTCACCAGTGAAACAAAAGAAATTTTTATTTTTTATTGCAAACTATAATTTAAAAGTTGAAGATTTACAAATCATTTTTACTCAAATGGTGTTGCATTTCAATTAAATTTGCCTAAAAACCCCTGTCAATGATCTTGGTTTTGTGGATTATTGTTTTGGAACACTGCAGACTCAGACTACATCACTTTTTCAGCTGGTTTTTAAGCTCAGATAGAAAAGAGGGATTGTTACGCAGCAAAAAAAAAAACAAACCCTGCTATTTATCCTTCCCCCTTACAGTGACATTCATTAAAAGTTTTTCATCTGTCATGAGAAAGTGTTGTGCTGTTTACCTTTTTTCACCTGATGTTTGTAGCATAGACAGTTCTCCAAGTTATCAAATCAGCCATCACACGGTTACACCCAGAACTAAAATGTCTAATTTTGGAATTACCCTTTAATCATATAAATTCATCACACATCGTTGTGCTTATGTGGTGATTTTGATGCATCACCTCGTTATCTTTTGCAAGTGTTTGAACCCTCATAAAGTTACAGTTCAAAGCTTAATCTGTCACCACTGAGGCATAAAGAGACAGGGCTCTTCCTTCAAGTGCAATATTGCCTTGCCTTGCAATATACAAAAAGTGGATTCAGGCTGTTTAAGGCTTCTACATCACAATGCTGTATCACCATATAATTCTCATTCAGAAAAAGACACCTCTATCCCTCTGAAAACCAGTCTTTTTTTGTTGTTATATTCTAGCCACTTACTGTACTCTTCTTTCTTGATGACTCAAGACTTTTTTGTGTGGAACTTGCAGTATTATGTAAAAATAACAGTGTGGATTCTGGTCTACAATGGATTTAAGGATTAGAGGAGGTGGTGTGCTCAGTGATACTCTTAAACTTGGCTCGCAGTCCTCCAAGGACATGACACTGTCAGCGTATTGCTTACACTCATCTGCACATACACACATGGAGGTGTAATAGGGTATAATTTAGGGGGCTGTAATAGTGAGATGTGATGCTCGGTGGTAAGACAGCATGCCTAATTCTTCGGTTATGTTATCTTCGAGAGACAGATGTTCCCACCAAAGATTACTATGCACACACACTCAAACTGAGAGCACGCAGAGATGCACGAACACATTCAATCCTGAGACAACAGCAGCAGTTGGATAGTCTAAAATAGCCTTATTGACTAGAAAAACACAGATCAATGATGAAGATGACTTTACAGAAAGTTATTTATGAGATGTTGCTTCTGCAGAATACACAAATAAGAACAACACAAGATCTCCTTTCAGTCTTTCTCAAGAAATATTTTAAAAGTCAAACGAGTCAAATGTGTATGACTTTCTGCTATATTGATCAGTGGGGAAGCAAACTTTTTTCCCCAATAACACTCCATCATTTTTTTTAAATAATTGTATAAGCTGCACAGGGCTGTGAGTATTAGCCCATTGTGCCAATCTATCAGCAGAGCTTCTCAGGTCAGACACAGCTATCTATAAATGCAAAGAATCTCTCTCTCTGTGTCTTTGTGTGTGTGTCTGTGTGTGTGTGTGTGTGTGTGTGTGTGTGTGTCTGTCTGTCTGTCTGTCTGTCTGTCTGTTCCTCACATATAATAATAATAATAATAATAATAATAATAATAATAACAATAATAATAATACATCTTATTTGTATAGCAATTTCCAAGGCATTCAAAGATGCTTTACATTTTTTTTTAAATTAAGGATTCAAATTAAAGATTAACATCAAGCCTGAACAGATGGTTTTGAGTAATGATTTGAAGAAGTTTAAGTCTGTGCTGTCACGGATCTGTTGGGGGAGAGAGTTCCAGAGGGAAGGGGCCACAATGGAAAAGGCTTTGTCCCCTCAGGTTCTGTGCTTGGTTCTGTGTGGTGGAGAGAGGAGGTTTGCATCAGAGGAGGGGGGGGGGGCATGCCGGTGCAACAGGTCGGTGAGATAGGAAGGGGCCTGACAATGGAGGCCTTTAAAGGTGAGGAGAAGGACTTTGGACTGTATGCGTTGTGAGAATGGGAGTCAGTGGAGGTTCTGGAGGACAGGGGTGATGTGGTCGCGGGAGTGGGACTGGGTGAGGAGACGGGTGGCTGAGTTCTTAATGTATTGAAGTTTCCAGAGGACTTTTGATGATGAGCCATAAAGAATGATATTGCAGTAGTCGAGTCTGGATGTGATAAATGCATGTATGAGGATTTCTGTGTGAAGGTGAGTGAGGGATGGAGTCGGGCTATGTTTTTCAGGTGAAAGAAGGCACCTGAAAAAGGCACCTGGTTATAATTAATGCCATTTTATTCAGTGAATGACTGCTTGTGTGTTTAGGAAAACATACACTACCGTTCAAAAGTTTGGGGTCACTTAGAAATTTCCTTATTTTTGAAAGAAAAGCACTTTTTTTCAATGAAGATAACTTTAAACTAATCAGAAATACACTCTATACATTGCTAATGTGGTAAATGACTATTCTAGCTGCAAATGTCTGGTTTTTGGTGCAATATCTACATAGGTGTATAGAGGCCCATTTCCAGCAACTATCACTCCAGTGTTCTAATGGTACAATGTGTTTGCTCATTGCGTCAGAAGGCTAATGGATGATTAGAAAACCCTTGTGCAATCATGTTAGGTCTGCAGTGCTGTAATTGCTGCAAATGGAGGATTCTTTGACGAAAGCAAAGTTTGAAGGAAAAAATTATTATTTCAAATACAAATCATTATTTCTAACCTTGTCAATGTCTTGACTATATTTTCTATTCATTTTACAACTCATGGCGGTAAATAAAAGTGTGACTTTTCATGGAAAACACTAAATTGTCTGAGGTGACCCCAAACTTTTGAACGGTAGTGTACATTGGCTATAATTCTATTCTATTCTATTTTTTGTCTTTAATAAGAACAAAAGATAAATAATTAAAAGAAGACAAAATGAACCTACTTGAGCTATTACGTGAAAGAAGGCAGTTTTGGTTACATGATTGACGCACGGTTCAAAAGTAAGGTGGCTGTCAAAGATGACTCCAAGGTTTTGTATCTGTGGGGATGGGGAAAGGGTGGAGTTCTCAACAGTGAGGTTGAAGTTGTGGGTGGTATTGATGAGAGATTCTGGGCCACTGATCATTATGTCAGACTTATCATAGTTTTTTTTTTTCCACAATATCTTTATTGAACCTTTTTTTTTTTTTTAACAAACATGATACAAACAATCAAACACTAACACTAAAGTACTACAAAAAAAAAAAATGCACTAAAAACACCAACAACCACCAACAAAATCAAGTCTTCAACAATGCTCCTCTGTTTAGTCTAGACAATCCAATACATAAGTATACATATTATGTTCACCAGTTTGGAATTTACAAGGTCCACACACATCATTCACCTTCTTCTTCAAGAGTTATGTTTAAATTTTTTACATAATCAATAAAAGGTCTCCATATATTCTCAAACACAATTTCCTTTGATTTTAGTATATATGTTATTCTTTCTAATGGAAGGTTTGTTAACATCTGTCTTAACCACTGAGTCACATCTGGTCTATGAGTCTTTTTCCATAATAGTGCAATACATTTTTTGGCATTAAGCAAACTGAGGTCTATGAATGTTCTTTCACTTTTATTAAAATTATGCTTTTCTGGGTACAGACCCAACAAAAACAGTTTAGGATTCAATATGATTTGTTTTGAGATTATTTTTTCAATTGTTACCCTCACCTCTTCCCAAAACATTCTTATTAATCTACATTCCCATAAACAATGAAATAGGGTTCCTTTACTTTCCATGCATTTTGTGCATGTATCTGGTATATTTTTGTTATATCTATTTAACTCCTCTGGTGTAACATACATCCGCATTAACCATTTGAAATGTATCAATTTAAGGCGTGCATTTATTGATTTGGTTTGAGCTTCTGTACAAGCCAATTCCCATTGTTCCTCTGAAATTTCAATTTGCAGATCTTCTTTCCAGTAGTTTAATCTTTTCAGTGAATTTTCACTTGAAGATAGTGTCAATGAGTTATAAAACTCTGAAATAATACCCTTTCTTTTACTATCTTTCATCATCATTTTTTCCAAGGATGAATAAATAGGTCGAGTGAGAGCTTTATTTTGATTTGATCGAATAAAGTTTCTAAGTTGAAGATATTTAAAAAAATGTGTTCTATTGAGATTAAATTTGATCCTCAGCTCTTTAAAAGACATTATGTTGTCTGCACATGGCAAATATAAATCCTGAATCTTTTGTATCCCTTTTAAATTCCATACTTTAAATACAGCGTCCGCTCTCCCTGGTTTAAAATATTGATTACCCCATATTGGACTAAATTGTGACAATAACTGTGGTTCTTTTAAATAGTTTTTAGCTTCACACCATATTTTGATCATATGCTTTACAAATGGATTTTTAACTTGTTTTTGTAATTTTTTTGCCGAATCTGAGTATATGAATATGGGAAGAGGTAAAGGTAAATTGTATGATTCCATTTCAGTCCAGTGAGGGAGATCATTTGATGAAAAATAATATGTCATAGACCTCAGTTGTGCCGACCAATAATACAACATAAAATTTGGACATTTCAGACCTCCACGATCAAATGGTAAATATAATAAAGACAAACGTAATCTAGCCCTCCTGTTGTTCCATATAAATTCCACTAACTTTTTTTTTATTCTTGAGAATAGATCTAAAGGTGGTGATAAGGGAATGTATTGAAATAAATAAAGTATTTTAGGTAAAATATTACTTTTAAGTATATTGATTCTCCCGATCATCGACATTGGTAGTGACATCCATCTCTGAGTTAACTCACTGATATCTGACATTAAGGCTTCATAGTTGACACTGGCGACTGATTCTAGCTTAGGCATAATTTGGATTCCTAAATATTTAAACTGATTTACAACATTGAATTGATTTACCTCAGGGGCTGGGTAATTTCTCTGGGTCTCATTTAGCATTAATATTGAAGATTTAGTTTTATTTATTTTATATCCTGATATTTCCCCAAAATTCTTTATTAAATTCAACAAGGTTGGAATTGATTTTTTTAGATTCGACATAAACAAAATTATATCATCGGCGTACAGGGAGATTTTATGTTCTGTTGGTCCAACTTTAATTCCATATATTTGTGAATGTAAACGTATCGCTATCGCTAAAGGTTCAATTGCCATAGTAAACAGTAAAGGTGAAAGTGGACAGCCTTGTCGACATCCTCTATTGATTTTTATTGGTTTTGAAATATTGTTATTTGTTAGGATTTCTGCTGTAGCATTATTGTATATTATTTGAACCCATTTTATGAAATTATTTCCAAGTCCAAACCTTTGTAGGACTTCAAAAAGAAAGGGCCATTCAACTCTATCAAAGGCCTTTTCGGCGTCCAATGATAGGAGAGCTGTATCCGGTGCTTCTTTATTAAAATAAATAATATTAAATAGTCTTCTTACATTATGGAAGCCTTGTCTACCCTTTATAAAGCCATTCTGATCTCGATTAATAATATTTGGTAAAATTTCTTGTATTCGTCTTGCTAAAATTTTACAGATTATCTTAAGGTCGGCGTTTAATAGGCTTATTGGTCTCATATTTTCACATTTATTAGAGGGCTTACCTGGTTTTGGCAGCAGTATAATTAAGGCATTATTTATGTATGATGGTAAATTATTATTTTGAAATGCTTCTAAAACCATTTCCAAAAAAGGTTTTATTAATTTATTCTTAAATTTTTTATAAAGGTCAACTGGAAGACCATCTGGTCCTGCACTTTTTCCTGATTTCATATTATCAATGGCTAGCCCAACTTCTTCTTGACTAATTTTAGACTCCAATATCTCCCTGTTTTCATTTGGAATACACGGTATAGATAGTTCGTTCAAAAACCCATTTAGTTTTGTTAAATCAGGTTCATTTTTGGTATCATATAATTTTTCATAGTAATCTCTAAAGGCTCTATTAATTTCTAAAGGATCTATAACTACCTGTCCGTTACTTATAATACTGGTAATTGGTGTTTTAATTTCCAATTGTTTAATCTGCCATGCTAATAATTTTCCTGATTTTTCACCTTGTTCATAAAAAGATTGTTTCAATCTTAGAAGACTCGAGGCAGCTCTATTCGCTGATTTTTTTGTCGTATTCAGCTCTCAAAATCAGTAATTCATTCTCCAACCTTGGGTCACTTCCTGCATACACTTTTTCCTGAAGATTTTTTATTTTATGTTCCAATTTAGCTCTCTCCTCTCGAGTCTTCTTAGATTTTGATCCTGTATAACTAATAATATGTCCCCTAATAAAAGCTTTGAAAGCCTCCCACTTTACACATGCTGATGTTTGTGTAGTATTGATGTCAAAGAACTCGTCTATCTGTTTTTCTATATACTTGACAAATTCCTCATCCTGAAGCCATTTATGCTGAAATTGCCATCTACCTGATTCCTTTGTCAATTTTTTATCTACATATATTAGACAACAGGGTGCATGATCAGAGATCACGATGTTATCATAAAAGCAGTTTTGAATCTTGGACCTTAATTCTGTGGAAATCAAAAAATAATCAATACGTGAGAATGTCTTGTAGGTACTGGAATAACAAGAATAGGCTTTAACTTGTGGTTTCATTTCTCTCCATATATCTAACAATCTCAATTCTTTCATAAAATGATTAATAGTCATCCTACATCCAATGTGCGTACAATCCAGTCCTGTTGATCTATCCACACCTGGATTCAATGTACAATTAAAATCCCCTGCTATTATATGTTGCCCTGTAAGTGATGATAAGATGAGAAATAAATTAGCAAAGAACTTCTGATCATCTATATTGGGACCATATAAGTTCACAAGATTTATATTTTCTAATAGCAAAGAACCTTGAATGATTACATATCTTCCAAATTTGTCTCCAATTACATTTTTCACTTGAAAAAGAACTGATTTATGTATGAGAGTCATAACTCCCCTGGCTCGGGATGAAAATGAAGAGGTGAATACACTTCCCTGCCATCTACTCCTAATTCTTTTAACATCCTCCTCTATCAGATGAGTTTCTTGTAAAAACACAATTCTTGAACCCATGTCCTTTATTTTATTCATAACTTGTTTAAGTTTTTTTAAATTTTGTAGACCTCTGCAATTCCATGAAGTTAAATTAAGATTAACACTTTGGTCCATGATCAATAGAGAGTTTGGGATTACCTTGCAGTGTAAACATGCTCATACAGAGAAGCAAAAACATGAGTGGTTGAACATTCATCCTACAAACTACACACAAACAAATTTCCCCTTCCCACACTTGTGGCAAACCCCCCAAAATCAAAAGAAAAATTCTGTCTCCCGATATAGCCATCGACCGTTCCACACCCACGGGGAACAGCCTAAGCCACTCCTTCTTCATCCTCCCAATCACCCTAACTCTACTGCTTTTAATGACGTAACATTAACTCTCCTCTGTAGTTTTCCAACTTAACTCCAAAATTTTTAACAACTTTGTACATCATAGTTTTTTTTTTGTTTTTGTTTTTGTTTTTTTAATATATAATACAATCTATATTTTGTAAACTTACTATTTACTTCAAGTCAGTCAGATGCCTGTGCAAATGCTTAATTATTCTACCTTATATTTTGTTCATGCTTAGCTCCCACCAGTCTCTTCTTCTTCTTTGATCTTCTTGATGAACTCCTGCGCCTCCTCTGGGGTCTTGAAGATGTGGGTTCTGCCCTCATACGTGGTCAGCAGTCTCGCAGGATAGATTACACCATGACGAATCCCAAGGTTGCGCAGCTCCTTACGTACGGGATCAAACTGCTTCCTCAATTGCTGGATTCCTGTGGCCAAATCTGGGTAGAACCGCACCTGCTGGTCCTGGTGTTTAATCTCTCCTTTTTTAGCTCGTGCAGCGTTGAAGATCTTCATCCTGTCTCTGTTGCTAAGAAACTTCATAATTAAGGTCCTCGGCGGTCCCTTATCTCTCCGTGGGCCAATACGATGTGCTTTTTCCAGAACCACTGCTGATTGCAACTCCTCGCTGCCCAGCACCTCCGGAATCCACTTTTCCAGAAAGGAACATACGTCCCGACCTTCTGATTCCTCTGGAAGACCCACAGCCTCAAATTATTCTGTCTCGACCGAGATTCCAAATCCAAAATATTATCTTCCAGAGATTTATTTTTTTTTTCCAAAGTGCGCACCTTTAATTGAAGACGGGTGACGTCATCTTCAGCACTAGCGAGACGGAGCTCCATCTGCGCCGTTCGTTCTACACAGTCACCCAATTCCTTTCTTATTCCTTCCAACGCTGTCATAATCCCATCAAATCTAGAGGAAAAGTCCGCTCTCATTGAACTCATGGCAGCCATCAGCGCATCTGCGCCATTCCCCGCAGAAATCGCACCGTTGCCAGCCTCCTCCGCCATATATGGAGTTTTGTTTACTGCGTCACAGACCTGAAAGTCCGTTAATTTGGACTGTTTCGGCGGCTCGCTTTTTCCTTTTCCTGGTTTTCCAGCCTTAGGCTTCGCCGACATATCCTCGCCCAAATGCTGGGATACGTTCTGTCCCAAATGAGAGAGTTATTTGCCGATTTTTTTCTCCAGGAGCAGAGCAGAGCGAGACACGTCCGTCCTACGTGGCAGCCATAACCGGAAGTCCAGACTTATCATAGTTAAGTTGTAGAAAGTTCTTTTGCATCCAGGATTTTATTTCAGAGAGACACTTTTCCAGTGTGAAGCAGGTTACTGTGGATATGCACTGGGTAGAAATATAGATCGGAACGTCGTCGGCAAAACAATGGAAGTTAAGGCCACGTCAGCGGATGATATTACCAAGAGAAAGTATATAGATGATGAAGAGGAGAGTGCCAAGCACAAAGCCCTGGGGAACACCATGGAAGAGGGGGGCTGTGAGGGAGATGCAGTTGTTGACATGGATGATTTGCTGTCTGTTGGCGAGATATGAGTGGAACCAGGAGAGAGCTGTATCAGTGATGCTAAGGGAGGTTTCCAGACGGGAGAGGAGAATGGAGTGGTTAACTGTATTGAAGGCAGCTGTGAGGTTGAGCATGATGAGGATGTTCAGGAGTCCAGAGTCGGCTGAGAGGAGGAGGTCGTTTGTCACTTTGAGAAGGGCTGTTTCGGTGCTATGTTGTGAGTGGAATCCAGATTGGAATGTCTCAAAGAGGTCATCAGAGGTGAGGTGGGTTTTGAGATGGGTGGCAAAAAACACATTCTAGGATTTTTGATAGGAAGGGCAAGTTGAAGATGGGACTGAAGTTATTCATGATGTCGGGGTTCAGTCCAGGTTTTTTGTGGATTGGGGTAACAGTGGCGAGCTTCAGGGGGTCAGGAACTGGGCTGGAGCTGAGAGAGGCATTGACGATGGTGCAGATGAGTGGAGAGAGGGATGGGAGGCAGGATTTGATAAGTGTAGAGGGGACGGGGTCCAGTACGGATCTGGGGCTTCTTTTGTCAGCCTCCGTCGGTCTATGATGACCATGGAAGAGAATCCTAAACGTCTACTCTGCTGGAACAGCACCACCTGTGGCTGAACAGGCCGATGCGCGAATGGCAGTCCCTGTCACACAGGTCGCACTTGTGGGTGGTCTCCGTGCTGCTGGGTCTGTGGCGGTTCTTCCTGCGGGTCCTATTTTCATTTGCTGCAGCAGTCAATCTCTCTTCACCCGCCTTGAGCTGTCTGGTCAGGGTGCCTCTCCATTTGGAGCGGTCCGTTGCAAGGTCCTCCCAGCGCTCTGTGTTGATCTCCAGGGCCTTCAAGTCTCTCTTGCAGACATCTCTAAAGCGCAGCTGTGGGCGGCCAACGTCTCTCCTGCCAGTCGCCAGTTCTCCGTAGAGGACGTCTTTGGGGATTCTGCCATCCTCCATACGGTGAACGTGGCCTAGCCAGCAGAGCCTGCGCTGCCTGAGTAGAGTGAACATGAAGGGAAGGCCGGTGCGGGACAGAACTTCTGTGTTGGGCACTTTGTCCTGCCAGGATATGTCCAGGATGTGGCGAATGCAGCGCAAGTGGAAGGAGTTCAGTCTCTTTTCCTGCTGGGCGTATGTTGTCCACATCTCACTCCCATAGAGCAGTGTGCTGATGACGCAGGCATTGTACACTGCCATCTTCGTCTTGACAGAGAGTTTGGGATTCTCCCACACTCGCGTGGTGAGGCGAGCGAGTGTGAAGGCTGATTTTCCAATCCTCTTGTCAATCTCTGTCTCAAGGGAGAGGTTGTTGCTGATCGTGGACCCCAGGTATGTGAACTGATTCACGACCTCCAGCTCGTAGTCGTCGATGGTGATGGTTGGTGGTGCTTCCGTGCCTTGCGCCAAGACGTTAGTCTTCTTCAGGATGATGGTAAGCCCGAAGTCCTTGCATGCCTGGGAGAAGCGATCCATCAGGGTCTGAAGCTCCTGCTGTGTGTGGGTTGCGACTGCAGCGTTGTCTGCGAACAGCATGTCTCTGATTAGAGCCTTGCGTACTTTGGTTCTGGCTTTCAGGCGGGCAAGGTTGAAAAGCCTGCCGTCACATCTTGTGTGCAGGTAGATTCCCTCTGTTGCTGTGCTGAAGGCATGCCTCAGGAGCATAGCAAAGAAAATCCCAAAGAGGGTTGGCGCAAGTACACAGCCCTGTTTCACTCCGCTGCGTATGTTGAATGGCTCTGAGACGTTGCCATCGTGCTGCACTATCCCCTGCATGTTGGTGTGAAACGATTCGATGAGGCTTTGCAACTTTGGTGGGCATCCTATCTTTGGCAGGATCTTGAAAAGGCCCTCTCTGCTGACCAGATCGAACGCTTTGGTGAGGTCGATGAAGGCGACGTACAGGGGCATGTTCTGTTCTCTGCATTTCTCCTGGAGTTGGCGGATGGAGAATATAATGTCTACCATTGATCGCTCAGCGCGGAAGCCACACTGAGACTCGGGGTAGACACGTTCGGCAAGCTTCTGTAGACAAACGAGAACAACTTGTGCGTAGACTTTGCCAACAACGCTGAGGAAGGAGATGCCCCTGTAGTTGTTGCAGTCGCTTCTCTCCCCTTTGTTTTTGTAGAGGGTGATGATCTTGGCGTCCCTCATGTCCTGTGGTACGGCACCTTCCTTCCAGCACTGGCAGAGGACGTCATGCAATGGCAGCAGTAGGGCGGTCTTGCAGTGCTTGATCAGGTCGGGGGGTATGCCGTCGTTGCCGGGTGCCTTGCCAGGGGCCAAGCTATCAATGGCCTTGCTGAGTTCGTCGATGGTTGGTTCGGCGTCAAGTTCGTCCATGGATGGCAGGCAGTCGATGGCATCAAGGGCTGACGGTGTCACAGAGTTCTGTCTGGAGTAGAGGTCGGAGTAGTGTTCCACCCATCTCTCCATCTGCTTGTTCTTTTCTGTGATCATCTCCCCAGTGGAGGATTTGAGGGGGGCCGTCTTGCTCTGAGCCGGACCAAGTGCTTATGCCTGTAGTAATTTTAGTGAGTTCTAGAGGGGTCTAGAGGTCTCTCAAACCGTTCATCAGGCTGGCCTCAGATTTTATAAGTGCTTTGCTGAGGTTACAAGGGTGCACATCCCAGAGTATGGAGTTGCTCAGTCAAAATAAGTCATTTTTATCAATAAAAAGTTTAGCCACAATTATGTCTCATGCCCAGGCTTCTAGAAGTGTGGGCAGGGTTTCGGATTGACTCCGTACTCATTGGATAATACGCGGCATCATGACCAGTCACCAGAGCGCTCCGTAAATAAAACAAGGAAGTGAAAAGCGACAAATTTGGACAGAAAAAGAGAATGCTGAGATTTAATGCTTAAAAAATTATACCATAAAGTTGCCATGATTGCGCAGGTCTAACGGATAATTCGGCATGGAAGACACGAGGTGCGCTGGGGGAGGGGGAGCACTGGCGGGGACCCGTGGTGCCATAAAGGACAGCGCTGGCACATGGGTAAAGCAGCAGCCGATATTAATTCTGTAATTAATATTCACACAATAAAATAAATCTCAGTTCAGTTCAATTCAATTCAATTTGTCAAAGTCTAACATGTGTGATTGCTTACATATAGGCTACACCTCTGTATTCCAGTTTCAAACATGGCCTACATTTCGGCCTGTAAAACCTGACTGGCCTACTTGTTTCGGACAAGAATACTTGCTTTCTACGGGTATGCACTGGTCCATTGGAAATCCATTCTGTATAGGAGATAGCTTCACAGCAGAGGATAAAGATCACTGGATTCATGGCTTCTGGCAGCAGCTGTCAAGAAAACCCTCTGGTGAACTAACTTATCTGTCATTATACTGTTAATTCACAATTTGAATATGTACACACCGCTTTAAGAACTCAATGTAGATGAAGGACACAAAGTTCTTGTCAATACTGAAGTTAGAGAAATTGATTTTGTTTTCAAAGTGATTCTGTTACCTTTCTGAAGGTTCTCCTTTTGCATCCTAGAATATCCAGAAACCTCTCCAGCAGCCAGCCAGTATGTCCATGATTCATAAACACCAAAAACAGATGCTCTGAGAGGCTGAACAAATTGGTTGTACACCTTGAAGCAAATTTGAGTGCTTGAGCGTGACTTCAAGGGGGACAGTTAACACAAATGAACATGTGAATGTGCATATAAACAGGCAAACTGCCTCTCAAACTCCTTTCTCCTGAGTCTTGATCTCCCTCCTCCTGTTTCCGTTTAACTGGTTTCAGCTCTAAGTCTCCAGATTCTGATAATTTCCCCCTTAATCCTTTCAGAGAAGCACCCCGCTTAACTCTCTAATTAAGCCAATGACACAAACATAGCACAAAAAGCACACACACAGGGTGCAGACTTCACTATCTGATGCATGGACAACTGGCAGTCACTGTGTTGATGAGGGTGTGTGAATCTATGTGTTTGTGTGACTGTATTTTAATGATTAAGTCCCAAGCAGGATGTTGTTATGACAACACATGCATTTTTAAGCTGTTAATCCAGGATTATTCTCCCCTCCACTCATCTCATTACCGTCGATTATTAAAAAACACATACAACCACGCACACACACACGGTACTAATTATGGGTTGGTTTCCCTGGAGACTGAATACACACTGCTCAGACCTCAAAAGACTGCTCAACATACAGGTAAAAAGACTGCACCACAGACACTGGACAAGATTTTCACAGACAAGCTCAAATCAGATGAAGTTGGGATGGGATGGAGAACAAAATTTAGAATGATTGTTAAATTTACATGGACTTGTATTTCAATGCAAATGATAAGAATCCATATACACTATACGCTACTCACAAAAAGTTAGGGATATTCGCCTTTCGGGTGAAATTTTAGGCTGCACCAAATGTGTCACGCCGCGCCGCTCATCAGCGGCGCCACCTGCTCGCACACCTGTTCATCGTCAGCGGCGAGGGATATAAGCCGCCTCGCCCTGAGCTTCGGCCTGAAGCCGTCAGACTTCTTCCCCCCTTCAACGAGAAGCAATCTACTCTTCAGCACGACGCTGTGTGGTAAGAAATCCTTACCTCATCTTTTCCAGTCTGCTCCCCTGTGCACAGGTGGATTCCTCGGCGGCGGACAACCCCGTTCCCTCGTCGTTCCTCGCTGCTGCACCGAGCCCTGCAGGTGGCTGTCTCCTGGGTTCCGTCCTTGTTGTGCCAGTCATCTGTCCCTAGCAAGTAAGCTTCTCCCTCGCCTATTCTCCTCCTGTGTTGGTGTGTGCCCGTCACCCTGTGTCTCTGTGTTCTCTCCCATAGGGTTGCCGGCTGTACGGTCTCCTGCCTCTGTGCCTGAAGCAGACGCCGCCACCAACACATTAACATTTCGCAGACACACATCCATTCACTCCTGTTGCTAATAAACTATTTGAACTACTCTGAGCCTGTGTGTGTGCATCTCCTGAGCCGAACGTTATGTCAGTATGGCTTCAGCAGAGCGGCTCGGCAGACGGCGGGCTCGCACACCGGTTTTCCACTCTCGAGGCTCGGGTGGATCAATTAGCCTATCAGCAACAGGTGATTTTCAATCAATTATTAAATTTGACTAACTGGTTGGGCCGCTTGGACCCCCAGCAGTCGTTCCCCCCCGGCTCGTCAGGGTGGCGCGGCTCCTGCTGCTCCAGTGGCCGTCCAGCAGGTTCCGAGTGCGCCGGTTCGGCTCACACCCATTCCAACCCCCACCCGCTTTAGCGGTAAGCTCGGCGGAGCGCGGGGGTTTATTATGCAGTGTGAGTCCGTTTTCCACCGTGTGCCCGGAGACTTTCCCTCAGATCATGGCCGAATTGGTTATATCGGGAATCTCCTGGAGGGGCGAGCTTTAACGTGGACCTACGCTGTAATGGCGAGGCCCAGTTATGCCGCCCTCACATATGACCAATTCGTGAGGCGCTTCCTGGAGGTCTTTGACCATACTCCAACCGAGACGGTCCAGGTTGATCGGCTTCTCGCCCTCCAGCAGGGAAGCCGGTTGGCAGCGGACTACGCGGTCGACTTCCGGGTAGCGGCGGAGGAAGTAGGCTGGGAGGAACGCTCCCTCTGCGGCCTTTTTCTCCGCAGCCTCAACGATGATCTGAGGGATGAACTGGCTGGGCGGGATATTCCTGAGACGCTAGCGGAGCTGACATCCTTAGCGATTAGTTTGGATAACAGGCTGCGCGAGCGCTCCTCAGGGCGGAAGTCGTCATCTTCTCGCCCTCGTGGAGCCTCGCCGCGCCTGTTCCAAGCTCGCCCCCTGGCGGCGCCGCCACCATCGTGCCCCGAGGAGTCGGAGCCGATGGTGACGGGCTGGACAAAGTTTTCACCTGCAGAGAGACAACGCCGCCGTGAGTTGGATCTCTGCATGTATTGCGGAGATGACCAACACACGGTGAAGCTTTGCCCACGGAAAGCCAGTCGGCGGGGTCCGCGAGTCACTGTAGGGGGCCTTGCGGATCTCAATCGGTTAAACTCTCACACTCAATTAATGCTGCCCATCCGTTTCTGCCACAACTCCACTGGGCACCTCACCCACGCACTGGTGGATTCGGGCGCAGAAGGCAGCTTCATTTCACAAAGCCTGGCAACCCGATTGGGCATCCGCTGCCAGGCGCTCAAAGACCCCATCTCCCTGGTCAACCTCTCCCGTGCTTCCCTTGGGAGAGTCACACACCAGACCGTCCCGGTCCCGGTGATCATCTCTGGTAACCACCGGGAGGAGATAACCTTTCTCATCCTGCCCAACTCTGTGTCACCCGTCATCCTGGGGTATCCCTGGCTACGCCTCCACAACCCTGTCCTGGATTGGAAGTCAGCTGGGGTCTCGGCATGGAGCACGTTCTGCATGGGCACCTGCCTTCAGTCCGCTGCCTGCTCTCCGTCCGCTTCTCCCCCTGCTACGGACGCTGCACCCCCGGACCTGTCTCTGGTGCCTCCGGAATTTCACGACCTGGGTATGGTGTTTAGCAAGACTAAAGCTATGTCTCTCCCCCCTCACCGGCCCTATGACTGCGCCATCAACCTCCGCCAGGGGGCTCCCTTACCTTCTGGTCGGCTCTACAGCCTGTCAGCGCCGGAGAAGGAGACGATGAACGCCTACCTAAAAGAATCACTGAGCGCTGGGATAATTCGCCCATCGTCATCACCCGTGGGGGCAGGGTTCTTCTTCGTTGGGAAAAAGGACGGATCCCTCCGCCCTTGCATAGACTACCGGGCTCTCAACAACATCACTGAGAAGGACCGTTACACCCTGCCCCTCATGGACACTGCCTTCCACTCCCTCCAGGGGGCGACCTGGTTCACCAAGCTGGATCTACGCAGCGCATACCACCTCGTCCGGATCCGGGAGGGAGATGAGTGGAAGACAGCCTTCCGTACCCTGAACGGCCACTTTGAATACCTGGTAATGCCGTTCGGGTTGACCAACGCTCCTGCCGTCTTTCAGCGCCTCATTAATGACGTCCTCCGGGACTTCATCGGCCTCTTCGTGTTCGTCTACCTGGACGATATTCTCATCTTCTCCAAGTCCAGGGACGAGCACCAGGTCCATGTGAGGCGGGTCCTCCAAAGACTGCTGGAGAACCGGCTATACGTGAAGGCTGAAAAGTGTGAATTTTACGCCAGAACGACGTCCTTCCTGGGTTTCATCATCTCTCATGACCAGGTGTTCCCAGACCCAGAGAAGGTAAAGGCGGTGGTAGAATGGCCTACACCTGCATGACGGAAGCAGGTGCAACAGTTCGTTGGATTTGCAAATTTCTACCGCCGCTTTGTCCCCAATTTCAGCTCCATCGTCGGACCACTGACCCGCCTCACGTCCCCTTAGGTCCCGTTCCGGTGGACCGAAGAGGCCGCTGCTGCCTTTCAGGCGCTGAAGGCGGAGTTCTCCTCCTCCCGGGTCCTTCGCCAGGTCGACCCCGCGCTGCAGTGCATCGTGGAGGTGGACGCCTCGGACACAGGAGTGGGGGCGGTGCTATCTCAGCGGTCGCCTGACGATGGCGCCAAACGGCCCTGCGCCTTCTTCTCCCGGCGCTTGTCCCCAGCAGAGAGGAACTACGATGTGGGGGACAGAGAGCTACTGGCCATCAAGCTCGCGCTGCAAGAATGGCGCCACTGGCTACAGGGGGCGGACCTGCCGTTCGTGGTCCTTACGGACCACAAGAACTTGGAATATCTTCGATCTGCCAAGTGTCTGAACGCCCGCCAGGCACGCTGGTCCTTGTTCTTCGCCAGGTTCCAATTCTCCGTCACCTTCAGGCCTGGCTCCAAGAACGGCCTGCCTGACGCCCTCTCTAGGCAGTTCACCCCCGTGGAGTCGGAGGAGACGCCCCACACCATCCTGCCCAGGTCGTGCGTCGTGGGAGCCATCTCCTGGGACATAGAGAGCAAGATCCGGAAGGCGCAGGAAGTGGAACCTGACCCTGGCGACGGACCGGAGGGGAGGCTGTTTGTGCCATCCGCGGTCCGAGGAGAAGTCATCCACTGGCTGCACACCTCCAAGCTCACCTGTCACCCTGGCACCTCCCGGATGATAGACCTCCTCCAATGGTCCTTTTGGTGGCCAGGCCTGCGGAGGGATGCAGCCCGCTACGCCCGGGCTTGCCCAATCTGTGCCACCAGCAAGTCAGGAAATGCCCCTCCAGCAGGTCTGCTCCAGCCCCTGCCCGTCCCTGGCAGGCCCTGGTCGCACATCGCGTTGGATTTCGTCACCGGATTCCCCGTCTCCAACTCCTACGACACCATCCTGACCATCGTGGACCGTTTCTCCAAGGCTGTGCACTTCGTCCCCCTGCGAGGTCTCCCTACTGCCCTGGAGACGGCGGATTTCCTCGTCCAACACGTGGTCAGGCTGCACGGGATTCCGGTGGACGTGGTCTCGGACCGGGGCCCCCAATTTTCCTCTGAGGTTTGGAGGTCATTTTGTAACGCCATCGGAGCCAAGGTGAGCCTCTCCTCCGGCCATCACCCCCAATCCAACGGGCAGTGTGAGCGGACCAACCAGGAGCTGGAGGCTGCGCTCCGCTGTGTGACCGCATCCAAACCCACGTCCTGGAGCAACCATCTTGCCTGGGTTGAATACGCCCACAACACCGCTCGCTCTTCTGCTACAGGGATGTCCCCCTTCAAGGCGTCCCTGGGTTATGACCCCCCGCTGTTCCCGGTGCAGGAGAGTGAGGTAACTGTCCCCTCAGTTAGGGCGCATCTCAGGCAGTTCCGCTCCATCTGGGCTGCCGCGCGCAATGCGCTTTTACGCACAGCGGAGCGCAACAGAACTGTGGCGGACCGGCACAGAAGACCTGCCCCGGCGTACAGAGTTGGGCAACGTGTCTACGTGTCGACCCAGGACGTCACTTTAAAAGGCGAGAGGAGGAAGCTGGCACAGCGATTCATGGGTCCCTACCCCATCACCCGGATCATCAACCCGGTGGCTGTGCGTGTAGCTATTCCCCCCTCCCTCCGCATCCATCCCACCTTCCACGTGTCTAAGGTGAAGCTGGCAGTCACCGACCCCCTTTGCCCTCCTCCTGCTGCGCAACCCGCGCCCCGGATGATTGGTGGCCATCCGGCCTGGCCCATCGCCTCCATCCTGGACTCCCGGCGCCAGGGTCGTGGGTTGCAGTACTTGGTGGACTGGGAGGGCTATGGGCCCGAGCATCGACAGTGGGTACCCTCGTCGTTCGTGTTGGACCCATCGCTCATCGCGGACTTCCACCGAGCGCACCCAGAGAAGCCATCGCCAGGAGGCGCTGCTAGAGGGGGGAGTACTGTCACGCCGCGCCGCTCATCAGCGGCGCCACCTGCTCGCACACCTGTTCATCGTCAGCGGCGAGGGATATAAGCCGCCTCGCCCTGAGCTTCGGCCTGAAGCCGTCAGACTTCTTTCCCCCTTCAACGAGAAGCAATCTACTCTTCAGCACGACGCTGTGTGGTAAGAAATCCTTACCTCATCTTTTCCAGTCTGCTCCCCTGTGCACAGGTGGATTCCTCGGCGGTGGACAACCCCGTTCCCTCGTCGTTCCTCGCTGCTGCACCGAGCCCTGCAGGTGGCTGTCTCCCGGGTTCCGTCCTTGTTGTGCCAGTCATCTGTCCCTAGCAAGTAAGCTTCTCCCTCACCTATTCTCCTCCTGTGTTGGTGTGTGCCCGTCACCCTGTGTCTCTGTGTTCTCTCCCATAGGGTTGCCGGCTGTACGGTCTCCTGCCTCTGTGCCTGAAGCAGACGCCGCCACCAACACATTAACATTTTGCAGACACACATCCATTCACTCCTGTTGCTAATAAACTATTTGAACTACTCTGAGCCTGTGTGTGTGCGTCTCCTGAGCCGAACGTTATGTCAAAATGCACTGTAACCTTTATAAGTGAATTTAATTTGACGTTCTCTAACCTTTTGAATGCATATATCCTACTGTTCAATTTTTCAGTACATTTTTGCATAACTTGCTGTTTGCTAACAAGGGGTTTAATGGCAAAATTCACAACAGGTGTTTGATCCATGAATCGACCAATAAATTTTCTGGTTCAATTAGAATTGGTATTTAAACAGTCTACTTCATCATGTGCTTCACATTTTGACATCATGAGACCAAGACAACACCTACCAATTGATCAATCATACCTCGCCATTGCGAGGCTTCAAACAGGATGTTCTCAGAGGGAAGTAGCCAGTGAGCTTAGAGTGTCACAGAGTGTCATTGGCAGGTTGCAACAGAGATATAGAGAGACCGGAAGAGTCACAGAAAGGCATACAAGTGGACGTCCTTTGGCTCCATCCCGCGCTGATGACTGCTTCATTGTGAAGTGTCCTACTGAACTGGATGATGAATACCACTCAACTCCAGGCACATTTACGGGAGGTGAGAGGCACCCAAGTGTCAAGTCAGACCATTTGAAACCATTTACATCAGTGTGGTCTGCGTGCTAGAAGATCTGCAAGAGTACCTGACCACACCACCAGGCACAGGCATCATCGTCTTGCATGGGCCAGGAGCATTTACGCTGGACAAGGGACCAGTGGGCCTCAGTGCTGTTCTTTGATAGTAATAATAATACATTTTATTTGTATAGCACTTTACAAGGCATTCAAAGACGCTTTACATTAAAAAAAAAAAAATCGCGATGAGCAGAAATGATGGTCGCTATATAAATCTGATACATTATTATTATTATTAATCCAGTCATTGTGCCCCTGCATGAACAACATAGGCTTTATTTCATCTTCATGGATGACAATGCTCCAGCTCATCGAGGTCGCATCATTACGGAACGGCTTCTGGAGGCTGGGGTACCTCAAATGCAGTGGCCTGCACTTCCTCCAGACCTGAATTCCATAGAAAACCTATGGGATCAGCTGAGTCACTGTGCAGAGGCTCGTAACCCTGCACCCCACAACTTCAATGACCTGAGGGTCACCCTTCAAGAAGAGTGGAATGCCATGCCTCAACAGACAATAAAGGTGCCTTCAGACCAAATGCAAATGGGCGGCGTGAATACATACAAAGTCAATGGAAAGAGGCGAGCACATGCAAATCTTATGCATTTGCATGTTCACATCCAAGGGGTCGCGCTAGCTGTGACAATCTGCTGTCACCAGAGTAAAAGTATCAACATTGGAGAGTAAACTAGTTTGAAAATGAGACTGACACTCACCTGGAGAGAGAAGGGCCGGGAGCTTGCCTCTTTTTATTGATTTTATATGTATTCACACTGCCCATTCAAGTTTGGTCTGAAGGCACCGTAAGTCGACTTGTGAAAAGCATGAGATGTCATTGTCAAGCTGTAATTGATGCTAAAGGGCACATGACAAGTTATTGGGATACTGACATTTTTTGTTGTGGTATACCCACCACTGCACTGTTGTTGGCTTTTGTTTCATTAAATTGTTTGAGATGAGGAAATCACCATTGTATGCTTCTACTTAAATGCCCTACTTTCATGATATTATATCACCGTAGCGTGAACTTTTTACATTTTCCATAAATTTCACCTGAAAGCCAAATATCCCTAACTTTTTGTGAGTAGTATATATATATATATATATATATATATATAGTCAACAGAGGGAAGCATGAAGTGCTCTAAAATTTCCTTGTTGGTGGCTGTGCTGACTTTGGACTTGATAACACACAGTGGATCAACACCAACAAAAGACCTCTTTTCAGATGAAAGTACATTTTGCATTTCATTTGGAAATCAACGTCCCAGAGTCTGGAGGAAGAATGGAGAGGTACAGAATCCAAGTTGCCTGAGGTCCAGTGGGACGTTTCCACAGTCAGTGATGATTTGGGGAGCCAAGTCATCTGTTGGTGTTTTGTCCACTGTGTTTTATCAAGTCCAAGGTCAGTACAGCCATCAACCAGGAAATGTTTTAAAGCACTTCATGTTCCCCTCTGCTGACACACTTTATGGAAATGCTGATTTCATTTTGCAGCAGGACTTGGCACCTACCCACACTACCAAAAGTACCGATAACTGGTTTAATGACCATGGTATCACTGTGCTTGATTGGCCAGCAAAATATCCTAAACTCCACAGAGAATCTATGGAGTATTGTCAAGAGGAAGATGAGAGACACCAGACCAAACAATGCAGATGAGCTGAAGGCTGCTATCAAAGCAACCTGGGCTTTCAAAGCACCTCAGCAGTACCACAGGCTGATCGCCTCCATGCTAGGCCGCACTGATGCAGTAATTCATGCAAAAGGAGCCCCGACCGAGTATCGAGTGTGTACATGGACATAGTTTTCTGTTGGCTACCATTTCTATTAAAACTCAATTTTTTAAAATCATTTTTATGTAATATTCATTAATTTTATGTGATAAAAAACTCTTCAGTGGCTGGACCCTGGGGGTGGACCCGATTCCCCCCCGAGTACCTCAAGGCCCTGGATGTTGTAGGGCTGTCACGGTTGACACGCCTCTGCAATGTTGCGTGGAGGTTGGGGACAGTATCTTTGGCATGGCAAAATGGGGTGATGGTTCCTCTCTTCAAAAAAAGGGGACCGGAGGGTATGCTCCAACTTTAGGGGGATCACACTTCTCAGCCTCCCTGGGAAGGTCTATGCCAGAGTACTTGAAAGGAGAATCCGACCGCTGGCCCTCGGATCCAGGAGGAGCAATGTGGTTTTCGTCCTGGCTGTGGCACATCGGACCAGGTCTTTACCCTTTCGAGAATCCTAAAGGGTTCGTGGCAGTTTTTCCAGCTAATCCACATGTGTTCTGTGGACTTAGAGAAAGCATTTGATTTCGTCCCTTGTGGTCTCTTGTGGGGGGTGCTGCGGGAGTATGGAGTATCGGCCTTGCTGTTACAAGCTATCCGGTCACTATATGACTGTTGTAAGAGTTTGGTTCATATTGCCAACACCCAGTCGGACTTGTTTCCAGTGAGAGTTGCCAGGCCTGCCCTTCGTCACCAATCCTGTTCATAATTTTTATGGACAGGATTTCTAGGCACAGCCAAGCAATGAAGGATGTCATGTTTGGTGACCACAGGATCTCTGCTGTTTGCAGATGATGTTGTCCTGTTGGCATCACCGGGAAATGACCTACAGGTCTTGCTGGGACAGTTTCCTACTGAGTGTGAAATGGCTGGAATGACAATCATCACCTCCATGTCCAAGTCCATGGTCCTCAGCCGGAAAAGGGTGGATTGTCCTCTCCGGGTTGGGGACAAGCTCCTGCCCCAAGTGGAGGAGTTTAAGTATCTTGGGGTCTCATTCATGAGTGAGGGGAGAATGGAGCTAGAGATTGACAGACGGATAGAAGCAGCATCTGCAGTGATGCAAACGTTCTACCAGTCTGTTGTGGTGAAGAGGGAGCTGAGCTCTAAAGCAAAGTTGTCGATTTACCAGTCAATCTACATTCCTACCCTCACCTATGGCCATGAGCTTTGGGTAATGACCAAAAGAACGAGATTGTGGATACAAGTGGCTGAAATGAGCTTTCTCCGTAGGATTGCTGGACTCATCCTTTGAGATAGGGTGAGGAGCTCAGTCCTCCAGGAGAGGTTCAGAGTAGAACCGCTGCTCCTCCACATTGAAAGGAACCAGTTGAGGTGGTATGGGCATCTGATCAGGATGCCTCCTGGATGCCTCCCACTTGAGGTGTTTTGGGCATGTCCCACTGGGTGGAGACCCCGGGGCAGACCCAGGGCACGCTGGAGAGACTACGTCTCCCAGCTGGTCTGAGAATGTCTTGGTATCCTCTCTGATGAGCTGGAACAGGTGACTGGGGAGAGGGAAGAATGGGCTTTTCTGCTTGAACTGTTGCCTCCACGACCCAGACCTCCGGAAAAGCGGTAGATGGATGGATGGAATGATGGATGGATGGAATTTTATGCAATATTCTAATTTTTTAAGCGACTGAATAATAACCATCAAAATTTTTAAAAAAAACTTGAAATATATCACTGTGTGTGTAATGAATCTACGTAATATAGGAGTTTCATTTTTTGAAATGAATTACTGAAATAAGTCATCTTTTTGATCACATTCTAATTTATTGAGTTGTACCTGTATGTTACCACATGGGCAAGGGATTACTCTGACAAACCTTTGACAAGCACTGCAATATGCAATTACATTTGCAAACACCACTTAAAACGTTATTATGGAAAAAAGAACTGTGTCCAGAATCAGTACTGACAGTGTCTGGGCCCAGAGAAAAATAATAACCAGTCAATGACAGAGGGGCTCATTCCAGCCTGACCATTGACCTTGAGCACAGCTAGATGCAGGCCCACTTGAGGCTAATTGTGCTTGAGTTTGTCAAACACTGGGGAAATTTGTGAAATCATAAATGCCCAGATCTCCTAACCTTTGACAATGACCTTGAACTCAACCTGGACACAGACAAACATGTGGATGACTGCAGCCGCGTTTGTTGAATTAGGGCAATTGCCTAGGAGGAGTATTGATTTTTCTGAAATCACATAAGTGCCCAGATCTCCTGATCTTTGACGTTGATCACAGTCTGGATGCAGATCTAGCTGAGGATCATTGTGAGTTAGTTTCTTAAGCATCAGGGCAAATGCCTTGGAGGAGTAGCAATTCCTGTGAAATGTAGATGGATGAATGGATTTGGATAAAAACCTGAAATATCTATATTCATGATGTCTGCAATGAAATAAAGGTCAAACTTTAACTCTGAATATTCCAAGTCCTAACTTTTTTTAAATGTTTATGTACATTTGGAAAACACAGAAGAAATAAAGGGAAAATATTTCTTATGGATCGGTGGAATGTTAATACATTAATAAGTCTTATTATGATTGTATTTTGGCAGCTCAGAAAGCCACTCTGACCTTCAGAGAGTGATTTCCAGACATAGCAAGCTAGAACGCAAGCAAACAGTGAGTGTCCTTTCCCCATGATTAAATGTTTGTCCTTGTGTGGAACCTACATTCCCCTCTGTCAGAAACTGAAAACATTCCTGCAGTGCTGATGCTGATGCACAGGTGAGAGGATGGCCAAGGATTTTGAGATCACCTGAGGCTTTGTGTCCACTATGGCCCCATCACACTGGGTCAGCTCAGAATAACCAGCGAGGGCTGACCGGGAGTGCTCGTTCACCTCTGGAGTCATTAATCACACAGCACTGCAACACACAAAAATATAACAAACACACAGAATCTCATTTTAATTTTAAAAGGCAAATGCTTGATGACAGCATAGCTCCAGGTAGTTCTTCTGCAAGGCCTGTACTGGTGCATTACCATACACCAAGAATTGCGGATGTAAATATTTCTGAGCAAAGTCCAGTCCACAAATAACACCACATCATATCACATTAAGCTATGATAATCTGCAGTGAACACACACACATACACACCATATTAGATTTGTAACTTTTTCCTCCTGAGCTGTATTTCATGCTCCTTAAGCACAAACATGCATTATCACGTCGCACTATCTGAACCCCTGTATTCCCAAACAGGGCTCTCAGCTTGCAGCCGGGTCCCTATCAGGAGCATCATCTCAGATAATGTTCCCATTTACCGGTTATGAAATTCTTCAAAGGGGCCATGTGGCAGCGGCAGTTTGTGGTGTCTTGGGATTGTTAGCAGCCACAGTGCAGCAATACTGTGCGGTGGTTGTGTGTTACAACATGGAACCATCCCTGCACCAAATTCATCACAGGAGGAAAAACAACGTGCACCAGAAATGTCATACAGGGCTATGAAAAAGTATCTGCCCTCTTCCTGATTTCTTATAGTTTTACATATTTGTCACATTTAAATGTTTACGATCATCAAACAAATTTCACTATAAGACAAAGATAACCTGAGTAAACAGAAAATGCAGGTGTTGAATGATTTCATCCATTAAGGGGAAAAAGCAATTCAAACCTATCTGGCCCTATGTGAAAAAGTAAATGACCCCCCCTTCCCGCCCCTCACACAAAAAAAATTGCAACCAAGCTACTGCTGACCAAAAACAACACAACAGCTCCTCTCACATTTACCAAAAAAACATCTTGATGACCCCCAAGACTTTGGGAAAAATATTCTGTAGACTGATGAGAAAAGTTTCTGGAAGGCACACATCCCGTTAGATCTAGCATAAAACTAACACAGCATTTCATCATAAAAAGAACATCATACCAACACAGTGGTCTAGCCAGGAATTTGTGAAGTGGGGAGCTGAACCCCAACCACCACCACCATTCTGAATGCACAGGGCGTTTGCCCGGGATGAAGCTTTAGCTTCAGCCCCCTATCAACTACAGGCCCCTGTCAGCTACAGATTTCTTAACATTTTCAATGCAAACTACTCAAAACCTGCTCTTTATTTAAATTTTGCTTTTATTTTTTTCACCCTTTTTTTCTTCTTTTTTTTGTGGTGGGGGTGCTGCCGGCTACATCCCTGCCAACAGTCAAACATGGTGGTGGTAGTGTGATGATCTGGAGCTGCTTTGCTGCTTCGGGACCTGGCAAACTTGCCATAATTGATGGAACCATGAATTCTGGTCTCCATCAGAAAGTCCTGAAGCAGAATGTCCAGCCATCAGTTTGTGGCCTCAAGCCCTCCAATGTGGTTGAATTACAACAATTCTGCAAAGAAGAGTGGGAAATCATTCCTCAACAGTGATGTAAAAGGCTCATTGACAGTTATCATAAATGCCTGATTGATGTTTCCACCAACGGTGGCACAGCCAGTCATTAGGTTTAGGCCCACCCACACCCCACAACACTAATGGTGGCTAGCGCTACATTAAGCAAAATAAATCCTGTGATAAAAAGACTTACCAGTTGAGGGACATGCCCAGTTGTATGAATGGTGGCCCAGCATAATGACTGAAACTGCATCAATCCTAAAAAGCAGTTTAATGGTAAAAGCCATCTTAATTTGGGTCAAGCAATTACCAGTGGAACTTCGTGGCAGCTGCATGTTCAGTCCCCATCTTAGGTACTGATTTTCTGTGTGCCTATGGACTCCTTGTTGATGTTGCCAACAGGTGTTTAGTGGACACTGTATCTTTTTCCTCCTTCTCCTGCATAGCTCGGGGAGTTGGGCCACCAACACACACAAATGTTCTAGCTCCAGGGGGTAAGTACCAGCATTTGCTTTCTGAGTTCCTAGCACTCACGGTGCCCACGTTTTCTGCTACGGTAGCCAAACACCGGGTCGAGCATTTTATCACCACGAAAGGTCTGCCAATGTTTGCGCGCCCTCGCCACCTGGATGTGGCTAAACTAGCCATCACACACGAGGCGTGTGCTAACTTAGAACACTTAGGCATTGTTAGGCATTCCAACAGTCCTTGGGCATCCCCACTGCACATGGTGCCCAAGTCCGATGGGTCGTGGCGGCCATGCGGCGATTTCCAACGCCTGAACAACACCACAGAACACGGCCGTTACCCCATTCCGCACATCCAGGATTTTTCCATGCACCTGGCCAGGACGCGCATTTTCTCAAAGGTGGATCTGGTCCACGGTTACCACCAGGTCCCGGAGCGCACTGTAGTGGATTTATAGCTTTTATAGGTGTTTTATTGTTGGTACAAGTATTAATGCAAATATGAATGGGAGTAGGGTTGAAAATTTCCTACTGTTACACAACCGTATCCTCGTAGGGCACCAGTCCAGATAATGGACAATTTTGTAATGTCAGGGCTGTGTTAAGGGCAGCAGGGATTCTCCCGGCATGCTTACCACAGAGGACGTTATATTCTTATGTGTTAAAATGTTATTACAGTGTCAGTTATAATGACCCAGCAGTGTTATAGGTAGAATTAGTACAGAATGATTGTGGTCTGTGTAACCCTTATTGAAACCTCTTGAACCTCGCATACGTCACACTGGTATCAGAAGTGGGATATGGAGCAGATGGAAGCCAGGATCCGAGCGGAGATCCAGCAGCTGGAGCGATTCATCGCTCAGCTGGGGATGGATGACAGAGCTGAGACACCGACCCCTGGAGTTGCTCGCCGGGATGAACGGAGCAGCGGACCCGATGGGACCAGCGTACCCCGCCTTCTGCCTTTTTCAAGGCAGGACGGGCTGAGCAAAGCAACCCAGCCCCGCTCCCCGCCCTTTTCAGGGCAGGACAGGCTGGCGATTCCACTGCGACCAGGAGCGGCGATCGACCGAGAGGCAACCGTCCCACCCATCCGGCAGCGGGCCAAGATTCCCCGCTTCAACAGTGAAACCCTGCTGGACGACTACCTGGTCCAGGTCAAGCTGGCTGCTGCGCTGAACGGCTGGCCACCCGAAGAGACCACCATGCAGGTCACGCTGGCCCTGAAGGGAAGGGCTCCCCACACACTGTCCGATCTCCGGCCTGAGGAACGCCGCAGCTGGCCAGTGCTACAAGGAGCCAGTTTGGGAGAGCAGCCAACGCTGAGCACGCAGAGGAACAGCTGGCCAACAACCGGCGAGGCAGCCCGGAGAGCCTGGGAGCCTAGGCAGCGGACATACAGCTGCTGACACAGCACAGCTACCCAGATTTCGAACCGGAGGTAGTGGAGAAGCTCACCCTCCAGAACTTCATCCGGGGTCTCCACCCGGCCCAGCTCCAGAGCCACGTCTGGATTAACGCCGCGAGCAACTGGGAGAATGCGGTGGCAGAAACGGAGCAGGTGGAGCCGCTGATAAATTGTACGGCCAAGACATTGACACCAAAACAAAGAACCTTTCAGGCCACAGCTGAGAGCAAGGAGAAGGAGGAGGAGCTACGGCAGACCACAGCGACGCATCCACGGAGAAGACGGCCGCGACAACGCGAGGAAGGGTGCTTCCGCTGTGGGGAGCCAGGACACATCGCATGGTACTGCCCTGCACCCGCCCCATGACAAACCGATGAGCTGTCACCACATGTGGGCCGAATTGGACACTCGCCAGGGATATACCTACAGTGCAACCTGGACAACACGCCGATCCGGGCCCTGATCGACACCAGTTCTACCATCTCCTTGGTCTGAACCAGTGTGCTGCCAGGCACAGACGAGATGGCACCGAAGGGGTAGGAACCCACCGGGCACTGCATCACCACAGCTACCGGTGAGCGCACCAGATTGGGAGGGTGAAGAGTTGTTGTGGTGGGGGTGGCCGGTAAGAACACAAACCACCCGTTCTGGCTGGCTGACATCCAAGACCCCTGCATTATTGGACTCGATCTGCTCGCAGCATGGGGCGCGAAAATTGACACCGCCAGATCATCCTCCCTGCTGGGAACTCGGACCATCATGCTCTGCAGCAGGACCCGGAGGAGGAACCTGGAGGCCTGCAAGATCGAGGGACCGCCAGGATGGACCGAACCGGGCGGGTCACCACAAGAACTGGACACAATGGGGCCACCAGCACGAGCAGAGGGAGCATGATCACAGATAGAGACAGCAAGGGGGAGGATCACAGCGGAGCGGGTCAACGTGTCAGCAGAAACACAGCAGGCGGTCGAGGAATTGTTCCAGCAGAGCTGCAGCGGGCTGGAATTGGGACAGACACGCCAGCTGCGGAAGCTGTTGGACTGTCGTCACTGTCAGCAGGCAGAGGATCGAGACCAGGCCGTCCCATGGGCTGCTGCTCTCCGGACCACTGTGAGCAGGAATAACACAGCAGCACACAGTTCCCCTCGGATAATCGGGCAGCTTCCCCCAGCGATGACGTCACAGAGGCCCTCGGCGCGCGGCAGCTGCACAGCGAGCAGGACAGAGATCCGGTCATTTCTCGGGTTCGGCAGTGGCTGGAAGCGGGCCAGTGGCCCGCCTGGGAGGCAGAAGCGGGCATATGACCCCCGCTGCCAGGGGAGGGACTTTGCACCAGGAGATCGAGTCTGGGTTTTCTGCCCAGACAGGAAAAGAGGATGGTCACCGAAACTGGCGAGCCATTGGTCGGGACCGTGCGTGGCTCTACAGAGACTGTCGGATGTGGTGTACAGGGTGAGGCTAAAGAAAAGGGACCGGGTCGTGGTACTCCACCGTGACCGTCTCGCCCCATACCAGCCATTCGCCCGGCTGGTGGTCGTGCCGGAGCCTTCACCCCGACCAGATACTCCGACCGAGACACAGATGGACACTGGCGGGCCTGTACGTGCTGGTCATTGGCAACAGAGGCCACCCCGACACCTGGACAGATTCATGTTGGACTTTCATTTTTTTGGGGACAGAAACCAGTCCGGGGGTGGGGGGCAGTGTAACGTTGGGGCTGTGTTAAGGGGGGCAGGGATTCTCCCGGCATGCTTTACCAGCAGAGGACGTTATATTCATGTGTGTTAAAATGTTATTACTGTGTCATTATAATTGTGTTATAATGACCCAGCAGTGTTATAGGTTGAATTAGAACAGGAATGATTGTGTCTGTGTAACCCTTATTGAAACGGAGGTCTGTGAGAATGACCTCCCCTCCTGTCTGTGTTCAGTGTTGTGTCTTCAATAAAGCCTGTTTCATCGCAGCCATCTGCTCCTCTTCTTGTGTGAACCTCGCATACGTCACAATTTTATTAAAAATTCTTTATTTGTACCAATTATGAATCAGTCTAAAAAAAAAACCTTGTGAATTCTTGTCTGCAAATAATCAAGAAGATGGACATGGAATCAAACAATAACTCCCATATGTCTTTCAATAGTTTAATAAGAAATATCAGAATAGGTTAACACATTTGGATAACTTCAAAACAGAGAATTCAACATGTATTATGGGCATTATAGACTGTCACTGAATTACTGAGCATCCCATGTGAATCAAACATTTGTGGAACCAAAGAACCCTAGTTTAACTTGGCGATATACTGGAAATTGGAAAACCATAAAATAGCATTGGTCAAGAAAAGCGGATGCAATTTTATGACGAAAATGACGAGTAAACTATCTAGAAAATGGAAAATTGGTGTTACTCTGAAAAAGAATGTAAATTAATGAATGGACAAAATGCATTTTGAAATTCTGACGGGGGTTTGCATGAAATTAAGTTTAAAGAACTTATACTAGGAATATTCTGAAGAATTAAGTTTAAATTAAACAACAAAACGTCAGCCAAGCAGAATCATTGTGTCCCAGTGGGTAGCAGGCATTCCATTGGATTCTGTTTCAACTGGACCAGCGTGGGTTCTGTTGGAAAACTGGCGGACAGGCTTGTTTCCACGGTTATGGCCTACTCCCAAGGTCACAAAGGGGCTGGTTCTTCAGCATGCTGGCTGCAGTCTTCTCTTATGCACTGAAGGAGTTTGTTTATTGTACAAAGTCCCATCACAGAGTCAAACTGGGACAAGAACACACCATAGATCCGTTTCTTCCAATGTATTGTAGCTGGAATGAGTTTGTTTAAGCTTTAAAAAAAAATCAAACAAAATCTTCTTACACGGTACTTTAAAGAAAAAGATTAAAATAAGAAAAAGTGAACTTTTTAATTTTTTTGTAACTTTGATTTTTATTCATTTTTCATCATACATATTACATTCAGATCACAGTCTCTATATTTAAAAAAAGGGGCTAGAGGAAGGAAAAAAAGAAAAAAGGGGGGGGGACAAATGTTGGAGCATCAAGTTTTTATTTTCCATCTCTTAATTCTTCTGGTTTTTTCAGTGTCTTTGGTTATTATTTCAATTTCTAGTCTCGTTGTTGCACTTTGTAGTGTGTCCATTTCCACCATTTTTTTTTCATATTGTCCTTCTTGCATTCTTTGTCGATATGTTAGTTTTTCCATTAAACGTATATCCTCAACAATGTCTGTCCATTGCTCTTGGTCAGGAAGAACTTCTGATCGCCATTTTCTTGTGATTGTTTTTTTACATGCAATCAGCAAGATTTTAACTAGATATCTGTCCTCAGCCTGTATTACATTGTCTCTTTTAAGATCACATAAATACATCAAGTTACAGTTCATTGGTATATTATATCCTAATATCCTCTGTATTGTCACATGTATAGATTTCCAGATTGATGAGATTTTGCAGCATTTCCAAAACATATGTGAGTGGTCTGCATTTTGAGCCCCACAGCCCCTCCAGCATATAGATTGGGTATTTGTATATTTTCTTTGGATCTGTGGTGTAATGAAATAGCGAATCAGGTTTTTCCGTCCAAATTCCCTCCATGTCCTTGAACTTGTTGATGTGTGTTGTGTTTTCCATATGTCTTGCCAGTTTTCTTCTGTTATGTTTAAATTTAGCCTTTCTCCCATTTCTCCTTTATATAGTTACTTGAATGTTTGTTTGCCGTAAGTTTCTGATATAGCTTTGAAATAATTCTTATTTTATTTCCTGCATACGAGCTTAAAATGAATTGTATAATCTCGCTCACATCTGTGTGGAGGTTATGCCTAATATTCCTCATATAATAATCTCTCATCTGCAGATATCTGAAGAATTCAGATTTTTCTAGTTTAAATTTTCTTCTCATGTTTACAAAACTCCCAAAATCTTTTTTTCCCAAATTGCCCCATGCTAAGATTCCCTTGTTCACCAGATTTTTGTATCCCCTATCTTGCTTTGCCAGTTCAAACTGACTGTCAAATGCTACCCATTTCAATAGTTTTATGTCCTCCTTTATATTATACTTTTGTACTATTTTATACCACAGTTCCAAAGTAAATTTAGTGACTGGGTCTATTTGTTTGATTTGCTTGTATGCGTCCTTATCTCCTATTATGCTTTGTACTGGGAGTCCCTCAATTTCCTTTTCCATTTCTTTCCATTTTGCCTCATATCCTCCGTCGCACCAGCATATGATATATCTTATTTGTGCTGAGTAGTAATATTCCTTTAGACTTGGTAGACCCATGCCTCCTTTCTCTTTTGGTAATTGGAGAGTTTTATATTTCACTCTTGGCTTTTTACCTCCCCAAACAAATCTCGATATCATTCTGTCCCACTTTGAGAACTAGGCACCAGGAATCTCTGTTGGTAGAGCTTGGAAGAGGTAAAGCAGTCTAGGTTGCATGCTGATTTTGACTGTCTTAATTTTTGAATTCAGATCCATATTTAAGATTGACCATCTATCAATATCTTTTTTTATTTCTTGTTCTAACCTACCATAGTTTGCTTTATAGATTTTGCTTAAATCTTTAGGTATGTTCACTCCAAGGTATTTTATTTCTTTTTGTTTCCAGTTTAGTTTGATCTTATCAGTTATCTGGTTTAAAGGGTTACAGTGGAATGTCAGTATTTGTGTTTTTGTTATGTTTATCTTGTATCCTGATAATTTTCCAAAATTTTCTATCAAGTCCATCATTTCCATCATTGATTCATCTGGTTGTTCAAGCTAAACTATAATATTGTCTGCAAATAGCCCAATCTTGTGTTCCGTTCCCTTTATTGTTAAACCTTTTAATTTCTTATTTTGTCGCATTGCTTGAGCCAGTGGCTCTATGAACAGAGCAAACAAGGTGGGCGATAGGCAGCATCCCTGCCTAGTTGATCTTTGTATATTTACTTTGTCTGTTAAGCTACCGTTTATCTTGATTCTTGCCACAGGTTTTTGATACAGTGTCTTTATGCATTGCACTGACTTTTTGTTAAATCCAAAGCGTTCCAGCACATTATATAGGAACTTCCAATTAACCCTATCAAATGCTTTTTCTGCGTCTAAACTCATTATTACTGCACTTTTCTTTTCTTTATGTATTTGATTAATTATGTGTATTGTTCTCCTGATATTATAATGTGCTTGGCGTCCCTCTATGAAACCAGATTGATCATCCTCTATCAATTCCGTCAAGAATGTCTTTATTTGTTTACAGATAATTGTTGTATATATTTTATAATCCACATTTAATAAAGAGATTGGCCTGTAGTTTCTGCATTGTTCCCTATCTTTTCCTGGCTTTAAAATAACTGAAATAATGGCTTCGTTCCATGATGGAGGTATTTTGTTGTTGTTTAATGTCCAATTAAATGACTTTAGGAGCTGTTGCGTGAGTTCTTCTATAAACAGTTTATAAAACTCAGATGGGTATCCATCACTACCTGGTGATTTACCATTTTTTAGTGACTTAATCACATCTTTAATCTCTTGTGTTGTTATTTCAATCAATCAATCAATCAATCAAAGACTTTATTCCAGACTCAAGGTCCATCCAAAAAAAAAAAAAAAGTAAAAACAAGGCAGTTGAAACAATCAAAAAGTTATAAAAAACACTAAGACACAACTGCTAAGAGAAGTACAAAGACAGTACAGATTTTAAAAAGACTTAAAAAGACAACTGTACCAGTGCCTTCTAAACTGTGACTGACAGCGAATAGAACTGAGCTTAATGCTAGACATGACTTGAATGATTTCATTTCTAGATACATCAAGCCGACAGATGAATTTATACATAAGATTCCTTATTACTGCATGCAGAGTATTTACACGTGATGAGACAAATAACTCGGAAGCACTGCACCATCGAGGCTTTTTAAGTAAAATTCTTAAGGCATCATTGTAAGCAACCTGTAATTTCTGCATACTTTGTTTCCTATAATTTATCCATTTCTGCTGTTAGCTTTTCATTTTGTTGGTTTCCTATTGATGGCAAGTCCAATGTGCAAATTTTTTAATATCCTTAACATTTGTCTCTTCAGGTTGCGAGTATAGTTCTTGATAGAATTTATGGAATATCTCTTCGATGTTTTCTGGGGTAACTGTGGTTTTATTTGTGACGGGGTCCTTAATCTTACATACATTATTCACTGTTTGTTGTTTTCTTAACCGTTTTGCCAGCAGTTTTGTGGCCTTTGGCCCCGTTTCATAATATTTTTGTTTTAAATATCTATTTTTCCTTTCAATTTCATCTATTTGTATTTCTTTTATCTTTATTTTTTCTTCCTTAATTTCTTGATATATTTTTGGGTCATTTGTGTTTTGATGTTTACGTTCTAATTCCCTCAGTCTCTCACATCTTTGTTCATATGATTCCAGTTTAGACTTTTTTGCTTTTCCTGATTCAACAATTAATTTGCCTCTTAACACGGCTTTTAGTGCATCCCATAGTATTTTTGGGTCCACTTCTCCATTATCATTCTCCTCGATATACTCATTTATGTTTACCTTTATTCTTTCTTTCATTTTCTCATCATTTAATAGTCCTACATTAAGTTTCCATGTTGTTTGTTGTTTTCTATTGTTTAAATATATTTCCATGTATATAGGATTATGATCTGATATTTCTGCCCCTCCAATCCGACAATTTCTCACCCTGTGTCTGTCACCTTCATTCATAAGGAAGTAATCTATTCTAGAGTGTACTTTACGGACTGCTGAATAATGTGTATAGTCTTTTTCGAGTGGGTGCAGGTCCCTCCATATGTCTACCATACCCATTTCTGCCAGTGAGGTTCTTATGAACTTTGTTACATGTTTTTTTGTCTTCTTAACACTTGTTGTGTCAACTTCATGATCCAAGACGGCATTTAAGTCTCCTCCACAAATTAGGACTCCTTCACTGTGTGTTGCTATGAGATCAAACAGTTGCTGAAAAAAACCCTTGTCACTTGCTGGTGGGGCATAGATGTTCACTAATGTGATCTGCATACCATCTATTCTTCCCTTTATTATTACATATCTGCCTTCTTTATCCTGGATTTCTTGTTCACATTCAAATTGTATTTTATTTGAAATTAGTATCATAACCCCCCTTTTAGTTCCTCCCTTAAATGAACTGTAGTAGGAGTTCTTATAGCCAAATCTCTTTAGTTTCTCATGTTCTGTCTTGTTCAAATGTGTCTCTTGCATAAATATAATTTTGGCTTTTTCCTTCTTGAATTTTCTTATTATTCTTTCCCTTTTAACAAGTGAGTTCAGACCATTTACGTTTAATGTCATTATCTTAAGATTTTTAACCATATTCATGTTTTTCCATTTTTTTAACTTGTGCTCCTAACCCCTTTAACAACAAAACTAACACATACACTACCGTTCAAAAGTTTGGGGTCACTTAGAAATTTCCTTATTTTTGAAAGAAAAGCACTGTTTTTTCAATGCAGATAACTTTAAACTAATCAGAAATACACTCTAATATCTAATATACATTGCTAATGTGGTAAATGACTATTCTAGCTGCAAATGTCTGGTTTTGGGTGTAATATCTACATAGGTGTATAGAGGCCCATTTCCAGCAACTATCACTTCAGTGTTCTAATGGTACAATGTGTTTGCTCATTGCGTCAGAAGGCTAATGGATGATTAGAAAACCCTTGTGCAATCATGTTAGCACAGCTGAAAACAGTTTAGCTGGTTAGAGAAGCTATAAAACTGACCTTCCTTTGAGCAGGTCGAGTATCTGGAAAAAATTATTATTTCAAATACATATCATTATTTCTAACCTTGTCAATGTCTTGACTATATTTTCTATTCATTTTACAACTCATGGTGGTAAATAAGTGTGACTTTTCATGGAAAACACAAAATAATTGTCTGGGTGACCCCAAACTTTTGAACGGTAGTGTATATGTACAAAAACACATTAACGAATCTCGACCTCCATACTTTGGGCCTTTCTTCTGCCCACTGGTCCCTGTTGGTGGGTGGAGGGAATGTCCTCACCGAGTGAGGGGCCCTTCCTAGACCTGCAGTTACAACCCAAGTAATAGTCATTAGTCTAGAAATGTCCAACAAAAATCACTTTAACCTCTCCTAGCCGTTTGTTTCTCTTTTACCTTGTCTTCTTGGCCTTCATTTCTTCTGTGTCCTTCTTAATCTTTGTTATAATCTAGGCTTTCCGTTGAAAGCCTTGCAGTTTTTCCTGGGCTCGGTGCGCCACGTCCGTCTCCCGCCCTCTGCCGCTCATTCGCCTCCACTCCGGCTATCTCGATGTGTTCCATGCCGCCGCTGCTCCAACCGCTTCCTCGGGTACGCTCACCACAAAGCCTCGCTCCGTCATGTCCCGCGCTGCCTCTCTGGCCGTGTTGTAGGTTTTCACGCCGTCCTCCCAATGAATTCTCATCTTTGTTAGCGGCATTTGGAATCTAATTTTTTTCTCTTTCAGCATTTTTTTAATGTTGGCATATTTCTTTTGCTGCTGCACAATTTCTGTCGGGTAGTCATGGTCAAAGAATATCTGTTTGTCGTCGACTCGTATCTTTTTTTTCCATGCTTGTGTCAAGATTCTTTCCTTTACGTCGTATTTTAAAAAGTTTACCACAACTGACCTGGGTGTAGAGTTTGAATTCGGGTTCTGTGTCAAGGCTCTGTGTGCTCGTTGGATCTGCAGGTCTGTTTCATCGGGCAGCTCAGGCTCTTTTTTTAAGAATTGATCTATGAATTTCGTCATCGAGTTGCCTTCAGTGCCCTCCGGAATCCCGAAGATGCGTATATTGCTCCGCCTGGACCTGCTCTCCAGGTCGGTTATTTTTTCCTGCATCCTCTGTGTTTGTGCCGTCAGAGTCTGCAGCCGCTCGCTTGCCTCAGTCTTCCAGTCTTCCAAATCTGATATTCGAGCCTGTGCTTCTGCCATACATGCCCGTTGAGTGCGCAGTTCCTCCATGGTTTCTGCTAGCTTGCGGTCCATTTCTTTTCAGAGACCCATAATTTCCTCCTTCATCTCTTTTTTCAGTTCTTCCTTAAGAGCCGTTAAATTCTGTTGGAGTTGTCGCTTGAAGTCTTTTATGTCCTTACTTATATTGGCGAAGCCAGTCTTCATAACATCGAGTTTGGCGTCCTCCATTTTCTCTGTTGTAGTCACCTCATTTTTTTGGGCCTCGTGTTCAGCGATTTCTCCAGCGTTGTTGAAGAGGGATTCTTTAGTTTTACCCTGCTTTTGTCCGTGTGCCCGGGTTCTTCGTGTTTTCATCTCTTGGTTTATTGATCTGTTTATGTCGAGTTGGCCATTTACCAAAAATTTTTAATCCGACTAGGGAGAGCTCTCTGTTTAAGCGTTATGCCTCTCCACCATCTTCCCGGAAGTCCAGAAAAAGTGAACTTTAAAGAAAAGAAAAAAATTCACAGAGCATGGGATACTCTGGCCCTACTTGCCGCCATCAGTGTGTGAATGTATGTGTGAATGGGTGGATAGCAGGATCAGTAAAGCGCTTTGGTCATCTAGAGATAAGAATAAAAGCATTATATAAGTAAATGTCATTTACCATTTACTTGAAAAAAGGAAAAGAAATGGGAGAGCAAAAAATACTCCTTACAGCTTGACCACCGCCCGAAAACTGAAAACAAAGGAAACAAAAAGCCAGTTTTTCTGGGATGTGGCAGGATGGTACTAAACGTCATGACAACTGGGGTGAACCAATTACATCTGAGCTTCTTTGTTTGGAAGAAGACATAAACTGACTAAAAAGGCAGTGAAGATAGGTTTGGGAGCCCATTGGTCAGTTCAAATTTCTAAGGTGGGGTCTCCCACAGACAGAGGAGAGAGAAAAATTTGATATGAAGAGTGAAATCCTCCTAAAGTATGTGTCCTGCCTATGAAAGCATAAATTCTTTAAACTTTAGTGGCTAAGATATTCTACTTGATAAAAGGAACACACAATGTCTACATTGTACATGCGATTAACTTCTTGCAGGCAAGCAAAAGTTAATTTCTTCCTGAAAATAAAGCAACACATATCAAATATCAATAAAAACATTTCATCACAATCGTCCATCCCAGAGTTCAACTATGTCTTCAGTAGCGGATGCTGTCTTGACAGAAAGAATATGAATTAATTTATTGTTCACAACTGCAGAGATTCCATTTCAGAGGGAGAAAAAAAATATTAAATATTCCTGCATCGTCCACCGGATGGCACTGTAAAACTGTCTGGTTGGTTAATGAGGAATCTCGACTCCCAAGTCTGGATTATATCAACCATAAATCTGTCATTTGGGCATTTCTTTGGCAAATAGATGAAAAGGGAGAATGACTCTAAGTCCTGGAGAAAGGATTAACTTCCACTTTATGGCCGATGGGTCGTGTTACAACTCTGGTCTTTGGGTGAGAGAAGCAGTTCATGACCAGACTTATGGGTGAAACAATTTCTTTAAAGAGTGATTTTATAGATTGGAACCAAAAAAAGGGGTTAACACTACATACTCCCCCCTCTGTATCAATGGTGAGCTTCAGACAGCTTTGGTACACACCCTTGGTGGCTGGTTCCAATGGAAGTCCCTTGACTCACTTGCTGAGCTAATGGTTCTGATGTCCATAAGCACTAGCTTGTAAACAAAATCTATTCCTGAGGATAGATTTTTGGGTTTGTTTTGCAAAAAAACTTCTAAAAATTTTCAAAAAAATAATTTGAATATGGACAAATATAAAAATGGTAAAATTGTCTAAAATATACTGTATATGCATGCAAAAACTCAAAAATTCTGGGTACCGAAGTACAAAAAGAAAATTCTGGGTACCAAAGTACAAAAATAAAAAGTATGTAATTTTTACATGCTTGAGGTAAATGTTTCAGCTAAGTGATACTGACATAACTCAAGGTGGTTCAAATTGGATTGGTTTAGCTGGAATAAACCATGGTTCCACAGATATCTGAGCCATAGGGTGTTTGGGATCACTGTTCTGGAAAACTGGACGAACATGGAATGTTATCATTGTTCTTTGAATGGCAATGAAGAGTAAATTTGTGACCACTGAAAACGGGGCAAGATGAGGTGAAATCAGGCTCATCGCTTAAGTGTTACCTGAAAAACTAGTGTTTCTAGCTACCTCTGGGAGTAACATAAGGCACTTTTCCATTAGCCCAGCACACCTCGGCACATCTCGATTCACTTCAACATGGTTCGGCTCGCTTTTGTCTCCATTACAACCGTGTTAAGCTGGGGTGGGTGGGATTTCTATAACATCGAGGCGGCGCCACACTCCCGTGACGTAGAACACGCGACCCAAGCAAATCATAAACACATACAGCTGTACAAGGCCACTCCTCGGTCTGCGGCTTTTTTCACCATAAATGCCAAAAAGGACCGCCAGACAAGGGTACAGGCAGCGAGATGAAACACTCTGGAATAGTTCTGCAGCTTCTGGGAGAGCCAAAGGCGTGAGGATACAAACTAGGTCATATATGACGGTAAGCTAATGTTGCTAATGCTAGTTTGCTATAAGTACATCGTACTACACTTTAATGTCTGCAAGTTATCGCTGTTAGGTACTAAAATATGTACGCTGTGTGTGTTTCAGATGGCTCTGTTGTGGGGAAATTATTGCTTCATTCGGTCTGGGCATTCAGCACAGCCTGTCACGGATGTCATCAGCCTGTCACTGATGTCAGCACAGCTTCACAAACGATCAGTGGTTATAGAGCTTAAGAATGTCTGTAGAAACATTTATTTCCTGTACAACAAATTGCTCTGATCTGCGTGAAAATCATGGAGAGACTGTTGAGACATCATGGACGTACCTGCTTCTGCAGCAGAGTCTGAGATGGTCATAGAAAAAAATGATCAGCTGACACAACTTGATCGCCATGTTAATAACTATATTAGCCACAAAATATATATTCAAAAAGTAAACAGTACTGAGTTAGGTATAATAAGATATATTTGACAGTTACCATGCATTTTAGGCCAAAACAAACTTGATCTAGGATTAAAAGCAATTAAAATAATGCAGTCACAAGGTTACAAGGAAAATACTTGATTTACTAGATACACGTACTGTAGAAATATACAGTATATTCTCTGCATCAACAATGTACTAGACATGCATTCATGTAGCATTGCACTGGGAATTGCACTGACAATAAACCTCTGAATTTTTTGCAGATGTCTTTTTTTATATGTGAAGGTTACCACCATGTGGCATAAATTAAATACTGAAAGATTGGAAAAGCTAAGAATAATCCAGCAGTTTGAGAAATCACTTTTGGTTTGGTGTAAGTCTGTCAACAGAATTATGAACCATAAAGCAGTTTGTGTTAAAATGTTAAATCCCATTAAACCTAATCCGGGGGCTTCCAATCATGTGTCATGGGGGGCCAAGACCCTGCAGGTTCTCTCTTCTACCCAGTCTCTTCAGCAGGTGTTCTCACTGATCAGTCAGTGGAAGAAGTTCAGTGGAATCTGCTGTTGAAGACACTGGTTGGAGGTAAAGCCTGCAGGGTCTTGGCCCTCCATGGCACATGATTAGACACCCCCGCCCAAACCCATTATGATGAAGAGCAGATGCTAATATGACTCAGAATTCCTCCATATACTGGTACTGTCACTAAAGTATGCAGGGTCTTCTGTATAGTCTTCTAACAATACAGTCTTCAGTTAATAAAATAATTGTTTTGGTTACTTTTTTCTTAAAAATGAGCCATTATTTTCAAGGTCACCGATAAATCCTTTGTACAGTTGACTCTTTTCCCACCGGTGTCTTAACAGACAAAATAGAAAATCATGATGCAAACACACAAGTCACTAAATTGTTTATTACAATCAGCAGCAAATTCCAGATTATTCAGAATGTGCAAAATTCAAACTGTAAAAAAAAAAAACTGGAATGGTCACACACGGCAGCCACGCTGCCTCACTGAGAAGCAACTGGATCGGCCCATCGTACTGGTCCTGGTTCAGCAGATCTTCAGCCTGCATCTCTGTAAATAGTGAGGCAAGGTCCAGTTGTGGTGGACAGTTTCTCTCTTGCCTAGACAAAAGACAAATGGTTGGTGGTTAATTAAAGCAAGTTTAAAATATATTTGGGAAATACACTTGTTGCTAAAAGCCAGTGGTGGAATGTGAATTAATGAATGAATCTTTATTTTGGATTGATTAAAAGTAAAGATTAAAAGAAAATAGAATAATATAACAATGGGGAAAAAAATCTAACAAGGTCAAATTAAACAATAACTCCTCTGATTATACAGTTCAACATAGGTTATCTGAAATGTGTGATGGCTGAAGCTGCAGCTTATATTGCCCACCCATATTTCATCCAAGAATTCAAAAGAAAAACAAAACAGGAGGGATTACAATTTGAATGTGACAATAAAGTACTTCGTTGTTGTATTTAACCACAATTTTCATGTAGCTGCGCTTCAGTAGATTTTACAAGGGCTGTGTTACATTTAAAATCATCTCTTTTTACTGTGGCCTCAGCAATCAGAATGAATTAATACATTCACTTGAATGGAATCTAGTACTTTAACTGAAGTTGTGCATCACCGAGTATAGAGTTGCTCAGTGAAAATATGAAGTTTTTATCAATAAAAGTTTGTCTTGTCTGTAAAAGTGTCTCTTCTTGCCCTGGCTTCATGTGTGGGCGGTGTTTTGTACTAGCATTGCTAAAATATAAAAGGAAGCACTACAATGGGTCTCAAATATTTGTAATGTGTCCAGTTACTGCATGAGTTTATTGATGATAGACTATAAACTACACATATAAAGTAAATTATATTGACGACTGAACATCTCACATTTGCCAAAACATACAGTTATGAACATAACTCACAAAGGTGAACATAACTCACACTGCGCCACTGCTGCACGGTGGCGCAGTGGTTTAGCACTGTGGCAGCACAGTTTACCCTCGGCCGGGGGATCGTGGGGATCGTGGGTTCGATCCCAGCCCCCGACCAACAGTGAGCTGTGTGGAGTTTGCATGTTCTCCCCGTGTTGCGTGGGTTTACTCCGGGATTTCTCCGGTTTCCTCCCGCATACCAAAAACATGTAGGTTTAGGGCGCTCGCGCACGCAGCAACCAGCAGCCGGTGGCTTGTCACCAGACTGCAAACCAAATCTACCTACAGGTACAAATAAGTAACAAAAAAAAAAAAAAAAAAAAAAAAAAAAGGATCACACAAGTGATCTGACAAAAAAATAAATACATTAACAAGTGGTTTATTTTACAGTTGATGTGCCATATTCACACAATCAAATAAATCTCAGTTCAGTCCCTTTTATATTAAGTGAAAATTGTGTTACTTTGGTTTTGACACTTCAGAATCAGAATCAGAATAAACTTTATTGCCAAGCATGTAAAAAAACACACGAGGAACTTGACTTGACATTGGTGCGCATGCGCGCGACACAACGACACGGCTGCCATAAAGGCGCCTCATCAAACAGAGATAGATAAGAAAGGGAGGGGAAGGGAGGGAACGACACAAGGGGGGAGGAGAAAAAAAACTTCGTTATCAAAATACAGCTTATTTTTAAGCAGATTGTGATTACAATGAAAAAAAATCTCTCAATAGCACAGAGCAACAACTCAGAATTCACGAGACACAAGAGAGCAGTGTACAGTATATCTTTAATCAGTTCATGAATCAATGTGTGTGCGGTGTTGAGCAGTGTTGATGATAATAAGAGAGACCCAAGGACCCTTGGCAGAAGATGTTTTGTCTGTCTGGCGCCCAGTCTTATCTGGCGCTGCAGCTGGCTGTCCAAGGCCTTGTGCTCATGATTTTGAAAAAAAAACACAGTCTGCAGACAGCCAGGAGGAATTTTCATGGGGAATAATAATGCCAAATAGGACTGATCACAGAGAAGACTTGTATTTCTTCTGTAGATTCAGTACATTAATCCTTCATTGCGCAGCTTTGAACTCGTCGTGGAAAGACCTGAGCGAACCCATGATGTAATCCACCTTACGAGACAGTTCTCCAGTAGTCGCTATCAGGGTCTTCTCCAGTTTCTCAATTTGTTGGATGCACCTCGCCTGGCCAGCATTTTGATAGGTTGAATCCATCTTCAGCAATTTGCGGTAAACCAAGACAATTCCCGTCCCAATCAGAATTATCCCAATCACCAAGATTACGAAGATAAACAAATCTTCAATATCTTCGATAGAGAGATTAGAGAGACACAGCATTTTCCAAATACCTGTGTCACATAGATAGCCCACTGGAGCCGTTCCAGCGGGGCAAACAGCTTCCCCCGGAGCACTTTTCCTTGTTGAAAAAATAGTGTCAATTGTGTTCAAAGCCCAGCTTATTAACTCCATAATTTCTTTTCGGCGGTCGCAGTCAGACGCAGACAGACAACAGCAAGCTGGGATCCAGTAGGACGGGAGGAAAAAATCAGCAGGAGAGAAGAAAAAAGCGTCTGCTCTCTTGGGAGGGCGGAAGTGAAGGACCTATAAAAGCAAAGGATTTCAGTACTTTCCACAGTGGCGAGGTCCATTGTGGGCTGGATGATTTCCTCCTGCCAAGATGAATGACAGAAATGGATGATGGTTAGTTTCAAGCAAGTTCAACACTTATACAGGCACATCTCAAAAATTAGAATACCATGAAAAAATTCAATATTTTTTTCACTCATTTCAGAAAGTGAAACCCATATATAGATTCATTACAGGGACAGTGATATATTGCAAGTGTTTATTTTAATATTGATGATTACGGCTACAGCCCATATTAACCAAAACCTCAGCAGCCAACATTTATATTTAAAAACTATTTTTTAAAGTTAATTTTATGTAATATTCTAATTTTTTGCCAAATTGAATTTGGGGTTTTCAGGGGCTGTAAGCCATAATCATCAAAATTAAAATAAATAAACGCTTGAAATATATCACTCTGTGTGCGGCGGCATGAAATAAAGCAGCGTTGGTGAAGGTTTTAAGCAGGTTTATTAAATCACACCGCCGTCACAGGATCCCCGCTCCAGCCCAAGTGTGCGCAGACTGGAGCGGGATCCTCAGGCTCTCAGAGAAGAGGCACAGCATGTGCGTGTCAGCAGCAGATGCGGAGTGAGAGCGTGAGTTACAGGATCGTGCAGCATATATACCCAGTTACAACAATACATGAAAGAGCATTCACAGCAGTTGGTATGGGTATTGATCTCAGACTCTAGGTCACAGTAAGGACAGGACGCATGAACACAATGCATGAATGGCACATTAACATCACAATGCATGAATGGCACATTACATCTCAGTAGTGCAGCGGAAAAAACCAGGAGTAGTGAGCTGTCTGTCCTTAGTCTGTTGTGGGGGTTTTCCCAAACCCGCCACACTGCTCCCCCCCAGAGGGCTCGGCAGGGGGCCGAGACCTCGGTAGTGCAGCTTGGCAGCGAGCAGGAAAAGCTCTGTGCCGGCGAAGGTGGAGGGGGGTGGGGGGTAGTAAATGCCGGCCGGGGACGGCGAAATCGTCCGGGCCGCGCAAAAATTGCTTGTTGTCCCACGATGTCGAGGGGCTGTCCCGTTGAGCGTGCGGAGATCACAAGAAGAAAAATTTGTCTCTGACTCCTCTCGTGGCCATGAAGAAAAACAGGAGCGGCGAGGCTGCGTAGCGGCTGTAAAAAAAAAAAAAAATAGAAGCAGAGGGACTTGGCGTGTTGACTTTAGGTGCGGGCGCAGCCCTAAAGCCCTCGGGAAAAGCTGACGGCTGAATTCCCTTATATGCCGTGGCTGAGACCATTAGAAAATCCTGTGGGCGAGCTGCTTGCGTGCCTCAGGTGTACGAGCAGCCCTGAAGATTCTGTGTGCAGCGGCGAAGGATGCTGGCGGTCTGTGGAGCCGAATGCGTCCCGTGCGTGGTGCGCCGTCCTCGTATCTCCCCGGTGCGTGTGCGGGGGTTCCGTGCGTGGGTGGGCCGCTGGAGGGGCGAGTCAGGGTCCATAATCTTGGTGGAGATCAGCGCAGACGGCGCCGATAATATCCAAGTTGAGCTGTGGCTGCAGATTGGCCATGATGCGTTGGAGTGGTGAGAGGGAATAGACGATCTTTGTCCCTCGGGCTCGTGCAGATGCGTTGGAGCGGTGAGAGGGAGGAGACGATCTTTGTCCCTCGGGCTCGTGCAGATGTGTTGGAGCGGTGAGAGGGAGGAGACGATCTTTGTCACCGCTCGGCCATGGTGCATTCAGGTCCACGCGCTGCGTTCTCCGCCGGCCCTGGAGGTCGCCGTCGTGGAGAGGGGACGAGGTGCATGCGCTCTCGTGTGGGGGAGCTGCAAGCGCGGCCGGTCCAGCGTGGATGAGCAGATCTCAGACGTGCAGATCTCATCATGAAGAACGGGTCACCAGTGTAGCTGTCCAGACCAGAAGGTTGCTTTGCACAAAACGTGTGCATGTTCGGGGTCACCAGTGCGGCGGCATGAAAAAAGGCAGCGTTGGTGAAGGTTTTAAGCAGGTTTATTAAATCACACCACCGTCACAGGATCCCCGCTCCAGCCCAAGTGTGCGCAGACCGGAGCGGGATCCTCAGGCTCTCAGAGAAGAGACACAGCGTGTGCGCGTCAGCAGCAGATGTGGAGTGAGAGCGTGAGTTACAGGATCGTGCAGCATATATACCCAGTTACAACAATACATGAAAGAGCATTCACAGCAGTTGGTATGGGTATTGATCTCAGACTCTAGGTCACAGTAAGGACAGGACGCATGAACACAATGCATGAATGGCACATTAACATCACAATGCATGAATGGCACATTACATCTCAGTAGTGCAGCGGAAAAAACCAGGAGTAGCGAGCTGTCTGTCCTTAGTCTGTTGTGGGGGTTTTCCCAAACTCGCCACACTGTGTAATGAATCTATATAATATACGGATTTCACTTTCTGAAATGAGTGACAAAAAATATTGAAGTTTTTCATGACAACCTAATTTTTGGAGATGTAACTGTATTCGGGAAATACACCTGTGAAATTCAGTGGTGGGATGTGACAAAAATGCTTCGTTTCCCTGACAAGCACTGCAGGATCCACAGAATAGGTGTGTGGGTCTATTCTGACGCTTTAGAAAATTATATGAATGACTTTATAAATCACTGGTTTGAAAAAGCAATTTTAATATGACGAGATTTAGGCTCCTGTGGTCCATTTCACAAGTATCCACAACAGGGAGGCTAACCCCTGGCATGTGGAAACACATTCTAGCATTAAATTGCACACAATTTAATGCGCAGCACCAAAGTGCAATACAAAACACAAACCAGGACTTTAACCAGGATTAACATATTTCATCGTTTTGCTCTCACAAGCGAATATTTAGGAGAAAACAAGCGCGAATCAGCAGTTGGTACTAGCTAGCTACTAGCAAAAAATCGTTAGCTAAAACAAGTTAGCCAGCACAAAACGGCGCTGTATGGCTCAAAAAAAGTGAGCTTACCACCAACAGGATAAATAAGCAAACAGATGCACATTATTACAAATCACTCACCATCGATGGTTCTCTCACGTTAGTCTTCAGCTTGTCCATAGTCCGGTTTCTATGCTGGGCAGCCATCTGTATTGGTCCGGGTCACTCCTCACTGTGGATCTGCCACCAAGCAGAGAAAACTCCGCACCTCTTCGTTGGACCACGGTGTAGAGTTTCGCAAAACCTACAACGCTGTCTGTATTAATATCGTATTTACTCCGTGACCGAGTTAGTCCGTGAAATATTGCAAATGGCGGTCGTGTAGATTCATCAGAAGACGGCGAAGACGGTCGTTTTCGTGACGTTAAGACCTGACCAATCAGCGGCGACCAGTCTTTTAACGTCACAACACGGCACGACTCAGCACGACTTTACCCTGCCCTTGAGCAGGGCCGAAAATCGCGGCTGTTAAACCGTGTTGGGGCTAGTGGAAAGACTTACAAAGCGTGCTGAGCTGTCCCGTGGCGTGCTAAGCGGGGCTAATGGAAAAGGCCCTATAGACACCAGCTGTGTGTGAGCATCATCAACCTTTAACTGAGTGTGAGAATTTTCGTGCCCCTAGTGGCAGAGCACGGCACTGCGCCTGTCTTCTCACTCTGACATGATCACCTGCCTTGGGAATTTGTACTGATTGTACTGATTTGCCAGTTTCAAAAGGTGGCAGACATCCGTTGGAGGACTCAGTGGATGACACGTAATACACCAAAGAAGAACTCCTCATTTCCTTTTCCTGTTTTAGCATTTAGCCCAGAAAGCTAATATGTCCGTGACTGTCAAGTCACTTTTTTGGCTTTCTACGCCGAACATAGCCACGGGATGCAAGCAAAATTTATGTGGAATAATCATAAGACTTTGTAGATGTGGCAGAGATTTTATATTGCCGACAGAATGCAAAATAAGGATCATAATGGGTGAAAACACAGCGACCACACCAGCTCCCCTTTGTCAACAGACTGTACAACAGTAAGTGACTTATTTCAGTTTTTTTCAAATGTATTGATTTCTTGTTCATATACTTTGAAGATAAGATGATGAGGTACCTCTAAAATAAAACTGTGTCAAAAGACTGAACCATTCTTTGTGTAAATACGTCCAAAGTCCAGTTTTGACTGAGTTATGGAATTTAAAGAGGTGCTGCAACATTATGCAAATTAGATGCATAAATTTATTCCTATTTGAAACTTTGGATCATATTTTACATCTTTCTAATTGACAGTAAGCCATTATCTCTTGCATCTTTTAAGTATTAGCCTTGGAAATCTGAACTATTTTATTGACAAAAAATATTTACCACTCTTGACCACTAGGGGTTATATCGCAGTTCAGCAACATACACACTCAGAGGGTTAACACAAAGCACAAGAAGTTTAAGACTTTGTTGAGTTTGACTGAGGCTTCAGAGCAAACATTCAAAACCAACACAATATCTTGCAAAGTTTTGGTAACGGTTTGTGGTTCAACTACCTGGCATTTCGGTGTAGCAGTGTTGACCGAGTTAACAGTGGATGTGCTAAGGCTAACAAGAGGCCCTAACGACAAGTCTGTTACTGAGAATCCACCTAAGGATTGTTGACTTTTTGTCTTGGCTTTGTACAGTTATGACTGGGTGACAGTAGGTGTGATTGCTAGGTAGAGGGCTAGACTGAAAAACAGGAGCACCATCATCCTGGCAAACAAATAGGAGTAAGCGATTTTAATCTCAACATTCTTGTTGGGGTTTTTTTAGATACCTGAGTGACAGATGAAAATTATTCTCAGCAGTGGAACAATTTCTTTTACAGATTGAACTCTAAGCCTTAGACAGTTTATCACCTTTAGTGGGAATTTTGATGTTGTTAGCTCAAGCTAATGGTATTGGATGTTTTGTGTGTACTATTTGATAATAGCAAGTCGATTGAAATTGATTAGAATTTTACAGGCCTTTAAGATTAGTTTAAGGGATAATTTGGTTTTAATTTACCCCTTTTTCTTTTGGAAGTTTTGATGCAATTAACTGACTGGTTTGGAGAAATGCGACCTAGTGTGCCTGAGGCTAATAGTTAGCTAACGGTTATTTCTTGGACGTAGGCCTGATTTTAATTTTATTTATGGACTTAATGTGACTGTGTTGTACCCGACAAGTTCCATGGGGTTTTGGTAAAGTTGACTCTGTTTGTAATGGGCCCATTTGAAAGCTGGTCCTGGATTTGGTACTTTAAGTGGCCAGAGTTTATTGTTGACCATGTGTGGATTCATCCACCCAGGCAGGAATTTAGGAACGATTTTTCCCTGCCTGTAGATTGATTTGTTGTGTTTGCGATACAAATGTGTAGTGGAAGACCTTGTCCCCCCCTTGAGGTTTGCCATAAGAGGCTTTTTGGTCATTGTACGCTTTGTGTCGTTTGGCAGATCGGTCCAAGTGTTTTTGAAATGTGGCCTTGGGTGCACTGTACATCGTTTTGACGCCTCTGTGCTCTGCAGCTGGAAGGTCATGGGCGTTAGCAGTCATCACCCCCCTCTGATTTCGAGGAACTACGAGCGGTGGCGATGGTTGTTCGTCAGAAGCAGGAATAGGAGTGCCATTGCATAGCTGCAGAGAAGGTCGCGTCACAGGGTGTGTTTTCAATTTCGGTATGTTAAAGGAATTTGACATAGGGAGCGCATGTACGGTCGGGTCTGACCGGTGTTTGACGGTTTTATGGACCACGGAGTCACGGGCTTGAGTAGAGGCACATCTAGTGTTCACAAAAGTTGGGTCCACCGATGCATAACCATTAGGTTGCAGAGGGTTCAAGGAGCTAGTTGATTTGGCTCCTGTGACTACGCCGGCTGCAGGAGTGGGTGGGTGGGATTCAGAAGGTGACACCAATATTGGGTCAAGGGTACAAAGGGGACCATGTGGAGCTTTCTGCTTGGCCAGTGAGTTCCCAAGGTCATTCGATTCTTTGTCTTGACCTTGTGTTTGAAGGTGACCTTTGACTTCTTGAGGACAGTGTTCACCTTGGTTTTTAAGGTCGATTTTGATCGGGTTCAGTTGTTCCAACAGTGCTAGCTGTGTGAGACTTGGGGTATCCAAAGTGTCAAGAACAAAGCACTGTGATTCAGTTGTCCTTGGTAGGTCGAATGGGTGAGGGTGTTGAGTTTGAGCCCATAGTTTGAGATTCTTGAAGTCAATCAGTGGTTCAAAGCGATTCAGTTGGTCTTTGGTTGCCGACGAGCAACGGAATGGAGTCAGGTTTGGACACATAGACCGGATGTGTCAAGGTCATGGGACCAATGGAAACTCTGATTAGACATATGTCACCCCCCTTCTTTGCAGGATCTACAGCACAATCTACACGGGTTGATCCAAAAACACACGTCACTCTGCCCGTAGTCTAGGCTTCAACCTTCTCCCGAATCTGCTGTACGCAGGTTTCGCAGCCTGTGTTGTGCCGTCCTGCGGCGCACCTGTGGAATGAGGGGGAGAAAAGTTAATTGCCCCCTGTGGGGGATCCAGGGGCCGTTCCCTGGGAGGTCTGCCGCGTCGAGGCGCCCCCGATCATCTGCAGCATGTCCTCCATGAGGACGGTCGGCCTGCGTCCTCCTCTGTTGCGCAGGTCCATAAGTCTCCTGGCCCTCACCTCGGCTGATGGCACAAAACTCCGAATGAGGGCGGCTTTCAGGGCGTCGTACTTGCCAGCAGCGGGTGGCTGCTGCACCAGGCTCCGCACACATCGGGCTGTGCGGCTGTCGAGTCTTGCGATGACATTATGGAACTTGATGTCATCTGCTGATGCTCCGTTGAGCACGAACCGCGATTCCATGTGTTGGAACCATGAGTGCGGGTCATCTTGCCAGAACTCGGGGAGTTTAATTGAGCTTACGCCCGTGCGGGCGGTCCCCAGTCAATCCGGGTCGGAGAAACGGTCTCCAAGCCTTTCCATATCTCTCACGTGTGGGTCACCAATGTGGGAATCATGAAATGATGAGACTGGATGATTTCTCAGTATTGGTTTATTTCATCTCACGTCCCACAGCTCCTTCTCTCAGTCAGGAAATAAGAGGGTGAGCTGCAGTAAACCACATACATTTATACCACCACATCAAACACAGAATCACATTTGCATTTAATCCCTCCATTGTCCTCTTGGCTCCTCTGTCTGACCCCAGGAGGTCAGACAGTCCTTTCAGGTCCTCTCTCCAGTTCTTCTCACTTCCTCCCAAGTTTGCAGGTGGTCCAGACTCATTGTCCATCTGAGGCGTGATGTCAATACACACCGCAAGCTTAAAGTTCTTTTAAGTTGGGGTCTCTGCAGCGGAATATGTGGGCTACATAATGTTACGCCACAGCTCCAGTTTTAAATCTTTGTGAGCGCGGTTAGCAGCTACACGTAGATGGTCAAAAAGATTGTGTGACATAAGAGTGATGTCAGCGGCGGTGTCTAAAAGAGCATCCTGAAACATCACATCTTCAAAGGTCAGTGGAAGGCAGAATTTTCACGCCACCACCCTCTCATTTAAATCCCACAGAAATCGTGGAACTGGTGGTTCGACACAGATTTGCGAAATGTCGTTTTTAGAGGAGTGGTCTTTGGCTTGTGGTTGGGCTGCCATAACAGCACTGGACTGCATTGGGTCCTTTGGTTCTTCTTCATTTGTAGGAGTGGTTTTCCTTTTGCCTTTTCTTCATGGTTTAGAGTGTTTATTCTGAGTTGGCACAGCTGCGATAGCTAGGATGTCAGCTGTTTCATCTCTGTTGTTTTGAATCTTCACTAGGAGATGTTTGAGAGCTTCTATATCTCCTCTACTGAGAGTAGGAGTTTCTTTCTTCTTCCAAGGCTTCTGGTTGGTCTCTGCTTCTGAGCTTCTATGATGAGGTGGAGGAGACCATTTGCTGTGGTTACGCGTGTGTTCGTATTGGTATCTGTCATCTTGAGAGTCCATACCGTATTCTCGCGCTCTATCTGGTGGATTTGGCCTACGACAGTAGTCGGGCTTTTGCAAAGTTGGTCCTGAGTGAGATCCAGAGGACCTATTTTGATTTTGACCTTGATGAGGTCGGTTGGGGAAACATCTCAGATTTTCATGTGATCGCGGTGTGGGAGATGGAGTAGGGCGAGGGGCTCCTTCCAACTCCAGGGTGTCAGAAGCAGTGCTGATAGTTAGCACAGTGGCAGGCTCAGCATGCTTGTTGTGACTTTGTTGCTGTTTTTGAAACGCATAATGTGCAAACTCTCTCAGCTGACTTATTGAGCTTCACCTTGGGTTAGCTGTAACTCCACGGTGGTAGCTCACAGTGGGATGGAGGTTCTGGATGAAGAGGGTCTTAAAATTGTGGTCTTCTTCCATCCCTGGTGTATTTTGGGATCCAAAATATGCAAGAAGGAGTCACTGGTAGTAGGCTTGTGTAGGCTCTGAGTGACCTTGCTTCACGGCCAGGGCTGCCAATAGCCCTGATTGTAGGCAGTCATCGGAGAATTCCTTTTCGATGGCTTTGCAGAGTCACATGTAGTTTGTCCTGATGCAGTATCTGTCGGCTGTCTGTCTATAAATTTTGGCACCAACCTGTTAGATGTTAGTTTAATCAAATAGATGTGATTGTCGACCGTAGCATCAGGGTACTTACGCAGGTAGTAGTCAATGTCTTGTAAATAGGCTCTGGTATCAGGTGAACCGGCAGAGCCTGGATCAAATTTTGTGAGATTTCGTGCAAGTTTATAAAGGTCGCGGTCTGAAGGGGCACACACACGCTTTCCACGCAATCGTCTGTACTCAAAACAGGAGTCGGGCGACGGGGCGTGGTGGAAGTCCCGGTCTGGTGAGATGCGTTCTCCTTTCGGCCTACCCGACCTGTTCGTGGTTCGTGGCCTCATTTGGGGAACAGCCAGAGTTTCTGGAGGTCGTGGAAGCGAATGTGGTCTTGCTTCCTTTTGTTCAGGTTCAGGTTACTTTATTTGTACCCGTAGGTAGATTTGTTTTGCAGTCTGGTGACATCCATATTTACAAGCCACTAATTACATTCAACATAGACACAAACACAGGCACACATGAAGCTGACTATAAACATGATAAAAATACTCAAGGCTCCATCAAACAGGGTATAAAAAGACAAAGAGATGAGGGAGAAACCAGAGGTAAGAGAGAAGGGTCATATGAAAGTTAAAAGTTAAAAACTAGTCAGAGGTTAAAAAACTCAAAGGTCTAAAACCCAATAAAATATTTAGAACCCAAGTGACATCATACAAAATAAGTAAATATAAAATATGTACAATATATTTTTATAGCTTATTCAACTCTTTGACAGCAGCAGGGACAAAGCTGTTTTTGTAGCGCTGGGTTTTACTTTTTGGGACAGCAAACCTCCGTCTGGAGGGAAGAAGCTGAAAGTTGCAGTGCAAAGGGTGGGAGTCGTCATTTAAAATGGAGGTAGCCATCCTCTGTACTTGTCTGGTGTACAGGGATGTCAGGCTCAGCTGTGACTCACCAAGCAAACAACTGGACCATCTAACTACCTGATCCAAGGATTTCCTCTGTTTCAGTTTTATCTGACCAAACCATGACACTAAAGAAAAGGATAAAACAGATTCAATAAAAGCCCGATAAAACATTGTCATTATGGTTCGGTCAATTTGGAAGCGTGCAAGTTTCCTCAAACAATGCAAATTTTGCTGACCCTTTTTGCACACCCTTTCACAGTTCACTTCAAAGTTTAAATTACTATCAATAATCGTCCCAAGATATTTGTACGATTGTACACATTTGGTGGTCTGGCCTTTTAGTATGGTGACTTTGTGCCTGGGAGTTTTCCTCCTAAAGTCAATAATCATATCTTTCGTTTTTGTTGTATTCAGCTGCAGGTAGGAATCCTCACACCAGTGAACAAAATCATCAACTACTGGGCCATGGCCACTTTCACCATCCTGGAGGAGACTGACAATGACTGAGTCATCAGCATACTTTATAATGTGTCTGTTGTCATGTCTGCTCCGACACATGTTTGTGTACAGGATGAAGAGTAGTGGTGACAACACATACCCCTGAGGAGAGCCAGTAGAAGAGCACTTTAGGTCAGACAATGTACCATTGACCCTTACTCTCTGCGTCCTGTTGGTTAAGAAATCCAGAATCCAACCCACCAGATTATTGCTCAAATCAAATTGTTGCAGGAGCCTTTCAACTAAAATATGAGGTTGGATTGTATTAAAGGCGGAAGAAAAGTCCACAAATAAAAGCCTGGCATGTGTCCCATTAAAATCCAGATGTTTAAAAAGCATGTTAAACATAGTGACAGTGGCATCCTCCACTCCTCTGTGAGGCCTATAGGCAAACTGCAGAGGATCCAATGCATGTTCAGTCTGCCTTTGGACCTCACATCTGACCAGTTTTTCAAAAATTTTCATTAAAATTGAAGTCAAAGCAACTGGTCTAAAGTCGTTTACCATTTTAGGACAGCTGGATTTTGGAACGGGAACAACCACGGCTTCTTTCCAGATCTTAGGCACATGTTGTGTCTGTAAGGACTTATTGAAAATGTAATGAAATATAGGACTCAGTTCATGTGCACAGGACTTTACCAAGCGCCCACATATATTATCAGGGCCCTGACTTTTGTTCACTTTTACAGCGCAGAACTCCCTTTTAACATCCTGCACCTCAATATTAAAGTGCTGATTGTCTTTGAGTTTCTGTTTCAAATCTTGGATTTCTGTGCTGAAATCAAGGGAGTCAAAACGACCATAAAAACAATTAAGAGCATTAGCCATCTCTGTGTCTGAATTAAAACCATCTAAAAACACAAGATTACTGCGCTCTGTGCTCTGAAGGCCTGCAATAGTTTTCATACTGGCCCAGGCTGAACCAAGTTTCTTTGTTGCCATCTTGCTTTCCAACTCTGATTTATAATTCTGTTTTGCTCTTAAAATTTCAGCCTTCAGCTCCTTTGTGGCAACCTGTAGCTCAGAAACAGACCCCTGTTTAAAGGCAAGTGCTTTCCTCTGTAAGCAGGATTTAACTGATTTAGTAACCCATGGTTTGTTGTTGGGATATATTTTGACACGTTTATGTGGAACAATCTTATTTTGACAGTAAGCCATGTATGAGCATGTGAGGTCAGCCAGAGAGTCCAAATCGTCCCCGCAGGCCATTTTGAACATCTCCCAGTCTGTACAGTCAAAGCATTCCTGAAGGCTGTGCTCTGAATCTTCTGTCCACACATCAATGTCTCTCATCTCCACCTTGCCTCTTCTGAGAGCAGTTTTATATGTGGGCAGCAAATGTGGGCAGCAAACCGGTTCCGCTGGTTCCGGTTCCGCCGGACCGGCGGCGCCACACGAGTTGGCTGCCCGTTGCAACAGCCTTTTTTTATCTTCCTTCTTCTTTCTACACCTTTCACTCTGTATATATATCACGGACGCACGGATCGCCCCGGGGATCTCCCGGGTCGGCGGACGGAGCCACTGTTTGCAGCGGGAGACGTTGCAGCGGGGAGGAGCTGGTGCTAGCTAGCACTTGGCCGCCGCCCGGTGCTAATGGGAAACTCGACATACCGGGAGCTGTAGCAAAAACGACGCGGGTGGCGGGCTGAAGTTTAGGCGGCGTGCAAGAAATATAAGACAGAATAATAAAGAGTGATGGCAAGAACCAAGCAGACCGCCCGTAACATCTACTGGAGGAAGAAGCCCCCCAGGAGGCAGCTAGCCACCAGGGCTGCTCGGAGAGGCGCTCCGGCCACCGGCGGAGTGAAGAGGCCTCACCGTTACAGGCCCGTGGCTCTGAGAGAGATCCGTCACTACCAGAAATCCACGGAGTTGCTCATCCGTAAGCTGCCCGTCCAGCGCCTGGTGAGGGAGATCGCTCAGGACTTCAAGACCCACCTGCGCTTCCTGAGCTTCGCCGTCATGGCCCTGCAGGAGACCAGAGAGGCCTACCTGGTGGGTCTCTTTTTCGCTAAGAGGGTCACCATCATGCCCAAAGACTTCCAGCTGGCCCGCCGCATCCGCGGAGAGAGAGCTTAGACTTTCTGCTGCACATTCACCAACCATAATGCTCTGCACTGTGTGTCTATATACAGTATATATTTATAGTAATATGTACATATGTTTACTAGATGTTCTTGTTTTTTTTCTTGCCTTCTGATTATTGCTCTGAGTGTTGCTATCCCTGTGCTGTTGCAATCCTGGAATTTCCCCATTGTGGGACTAATAAAGGCTTATCTTATCTTATCAAATGTATACAGTTGTGATCTGAGGATCCTAAAGGAGGAAGGGGGAGTGATTTATAGGCCCTCTCTATGGATCCATAGCACAGGTCCAATGTCTTTTTTCGCCTGGTTGGGCAGGAGACATACTGATAAAAGTTTTTAAGTGTCTTCTTTAAAGAAACATGGTTAAAATCCCCAAGAATGAAGTTTGGTGCCTCTGGAGAAATTGATTGCAGCTGCTGGATCACATCAAAGATGGTTCTGGAGGCGGAGTCAGCGTCTGCCCTCGGATGAATTTACACAGTTGTGATGAAAAGTTGGGGAAACTTGCGAGGCAAATAAAAGGGGCGTAGTGACACAGACAGCAGCTCCACATCGGGTGTACAGATGCGCTCTCTGACCGTGACAGATGTGCAGTACTGCTTATTAATGTATAAACATACGCCGCCCCCCTGACGTTTCCCCGTTATCTCTTCCTGCCGATCCGAGCGCAGCGGGGCTCCAAAGCCGTCAATCCACAGGTCTGCGTCTCGGTCATGCGCAGTAAGCCAAGATTCAGTGAAAGCCATGACACAGCAGTTCTTGAAGTCCTTCTGGTAGCGTACATTCCCTTGAATTTCATCCACCTTGTTTCTCACAGACTGTGCATTCCCAAAAATTATTGAAGGAAGAGGAATGTTACCAAACTGCCGTCTCCTCAGGCGCAATTTCACACCTCCACGCCTTCCACGCTTCCTTCTGCCGTCTCTCCCGCCTCTCTTTTCACCGCTGTGTCCGTCTCTCAAAATAAAGTCCGGCAGTTGCAGCTTAGGCTCAATCACAGCCGTTGAATCAGCTGTGTTTAAATGCAGCAACATGTCCCTGGAATATTGTATTCTGCCCGCTATTCTGCCCGCCATGGAGCCAAACGCGTTTACTTCAGAGACAAAGAGCCACAGCACAGAAAGCAGCAGTGCGAGAAAGGAGAGGAAATCCATGTTGTAAATACCAGGGAGCTCTTCGCCATATATTCCACAAACACTCCAAGGCAGAAACGACACAGAGGATTTTATAAAAACGTATAAATGTACATAAAAAAACACACACACACACGCACTATTTCACCAGCTGCCGGTCGCTGCGTGCGCATGCGCCCAACTCCGACAGTTGCCGACAACAAAAGTTGTCGGCATTCCTCCACTTCTTCTTTTAAATCTTTTCGATTTTGGTGGTCTTCCTATAGGAGCAGTTGACATTCCTTGTAGTCAGACTTAATGTTTTCAAGTTGACCTTCAACTCATCTGAGTTCATTCTTCGTTTCCTGAAGGACATCTTCAAGTTCTGTTCTCTTGGGGAAGCAAGTCGTCATGAGTCAACCATTGCTTTTCTGGTTTTGCCTGGTTCAAATCTCGTAACACATTATCAAGTTGAGCTTGAGTATCGTCATTTTCATTTTGAGATTGTTCCAGTTTCTTCCTTAATGATTTGTTCTCTTCCTGGAGAGAGAGGGTTGTTGATTGTTGATTCCTTAGCTCATTCTCAGCGCATAATGCTTTAGCTCAGCTACTTTTAATCTCACGACTAATGCTATCGTGAACTTTCCCAACGCACTGGGGAGATTCTTTCCTTTTGGTGGGTTTTCTGCATAATCGTCCAAAAGTTCTTCAGTGAGTTGCTTCAGACCTTCGGGGCTGTGTTTTCTTGACCCGAGTTGTGAAGCTAAACATAAAATCAGAAGTCCAGTCTTCCAATGTTGCTTGAAGGTCATCCAGTTTGGTAAACCGGTTGGTTGTTCGTGGACCCGCCACGTTTTACCATTGTTTACCAGTTAGCTTAAAAATCAACTTGTTGATTATAGCTAAATTTGTTAGTCAAGGGTTAACTTGATTGTTGTTTTATATTAGTGGTAGTTATAAGCGCTCTTAGAACTTGTTCCAACTTAAAGGCTTGTAAGAAGGGAGGTACAATTTTGGAATTATTGTAGAAATATGAAGATGTCCTAATTTATTTGTTGAAACTGTATTTTGATTTGTAGTTTAAGATTTGTGTGGATTGACTTATTTACTTAAATTTTCAAAGCCTAGTATTGGAATTGTCATCAATAACTAGCTTTGGAATTTTTTTTTTTTGTTGAATGTCACTTTAAAGTGAGGATTTTATTTACAAAAGGGAAACAACAAAAATAGAAAAGGTTAAATGCTTTAAAGATTTAAGGTTAAAAGTTTTCACTTTCTTTTAAAGTTAAGGTTGACTTTGTCTTTATTTGTTAAAGCATATTTTTCATTTGAAGCTTTAAATGTTTTAATATTTACAGATTAGGAAACACAAGTGAATTGCTTTTGTGTATTGTCACCGAGGATTTCTTAGGATTAAAGCTAATGGTGATTTACTTGATTGTTATCGATAAAGTTTTAATTTACAGAATAATCAATGTTTCCACCTTTTGACTTTTCTCTTTTAAATCGTGGTGAGAAGTAGGGAGTTGGTTAATATTTTCTTTTTCCTGTAGAGACAAACGTGAACCAAGAATAACACAAGGACTTTAGATTGTGGAAATGTGAAAATGACGAGGCAGAGTTTATCTCACGAGTCAGGTTTATTCACATTCTCCAACATCAGCAAAAACAGAAAAAGAGAGTAAACACAGACATTCGTCCTTCCTCAGGACCTTCAAAGCTCACAGTCACATTGCATTTTATCACAAGCAACAATACATCTTTCCTTAAATCCTATAACATCCTGCTCAAAGCTCACAGTCATATTGCATTTAATCACAGGCAACAATACATCTTTCCTTAAATCCTATAACATCCTGCTCATAGTCTCTGGGAGACCAGGAAATCCCCCAAGGTCGTCTCCTGCATACCACAGACTAAATTTTCACATCCTCCTGGTATCTCACAGGAGGCCCAGTTCTTTGTTCTCTCTGAGATGTGAAGCTTAAAGTGATACACATGTGGTCCCACAAGATAACACTTATGGCTTTTGAGTGCTAACTGATTAATGTGGTTTCCTATTTTGAAAAATTTTGGTAAATCATTGAATCACTAAATCCTTTACCAGCATGTACAGGGTTAACATTACTTTAAGGTCACTTTTGAATATTGTCATTTATTACTCCTTTATTTAATCCTTAAGTTGAACTGGGCTTCCTGTGGAAGGGATCAAATAATGCAACTTAAAACACACATAGCTTCACAAGTTTGCAATTGTTGCTTAAAACGTGTAAATATACAGTATGTGCTTTTAACTTTAAAGATTAAAATGTGTGGTTAAAATAAGTGATTAAATACAAAGTGTATGCTTCATGCCCTTCTGATATTCATTTATATTGGGGCAATGATTCACCAAATGAGAATAAATCTTCAACAGCCAACAAGTTTCTTTTTCGCTGCTTTCGGCATAGAAACTTTAAATTGGTTTTAAATTTAGGTTATTCTGAATAATATGGATTGCTTTGAAGTTAAATTAGAAGCTCAGTTTGGTTAGAAATCGGCTTAACAGATTAAACGTTTTAGATGTGATTTTATTAAAGGATACAGTTCTTATGGCAAGATGGAGGCAGTTCCTTCTGCACTCAAGGAGAAGACACAGTGACATCACTTGAAGGCGGTCTGTCTCAGCTCCAAAATAGATTCCAGGATGACTCAGAAGGGTGGTTTTCAAAATGGCAGTTGCACTGCTTAGTCTGTGCATGTGCACCTCCCATAAGCATAATGGAACGTGCACGTGGCAATTCGGTTACCCGGGATGTGAACGCAGCCCGCTTACCACACCTTGCTTTGTTTCTTTAAGAAAACTGGAGAGTTAGTCTCTCTTTAATTCGGTTTGTCATTCATGCAAGAATAATCTTACAATTTTAACTTTGCGTGCGAGTCGGCGCTATTGCCTCAACCAATTTCCTCTCAGTGACTTTTATTACTGTTGTTCAGCGTGAAATACAGTAGCTAGTTTCACTGCTCCACAAATGAGGTATATACAGTATATATATATATATATAAAAATTGTTAATTAAATTTATCCAGCCAGGAATTCTCGCCAAATGAGTTGAATTAACAAAAGACAGATCGGATTCTTCACAATTCCATCTTTTCAGGCCTTCATCTTAATTAATTCAGCATACAGTATGTCAACACTTTTTCAACTTTAGCATGCTTAAAAAAATATACATGAAATCACACAATAACTCCCATATGTCTTTCAATAGTTTAATAAGAAATGTCAGAATAGGTTAACACATTTGGACAACTTCAAAACACAGAATTCAACATGTATTATGGGCATTATAGACTGTCATTGAATTACTGAGCATCACATGTGACTCAAACATTTGTGGAACCAAAGAACCCTAGTTGAACTTGGCGATGTACTGGAAATTAGAAAACCATAAAATAGCATTGGTCAAGAAAAGTGGATGCAATTATATGTATGTAGTAAATGATGAGTAAACTATCTAGAAAAATGGAAAATCGGTGTTACTCTGAAAAATAACGTAAATTAATGAAAGGACAAAATGCATTTTGAAATTCTGATGGGGGTTTGGATGAAATTAAGTTTAAAGAACTTATACCAGAAATATTCTGAAGAATTAAGTTTAAATTAAACAACAAACCATCAGCCAAGCAGAATCCTTATATCCCAGTGGGTAGCAGGCGGTCCATTGGATTCTGTTTCAACTGGACTGGCATGGGTTCTGTTGGAAGACTGGCGGACAGGCTCTTTACCACGGTTATGGCCTACTCCCGAGATCACAAAGGGGCTGGTTCTTCAGCAGGCTGGCTGCGGTCTTCTCTTATGCACTGAAGAAGGAGTTTATTGTACAAAGTCCCATCACAGATTCAAACTGGGACATGAACACGCCACAGATCCATTTCTTCCAATGTATTGTGGCTGGAATGAGCTGGGTTGTTTAAAAAAAAAAAAAAATCAAACAAATTCTTCTTACACGGTAATTTAAAGAAAAAGATTAAAATAAGAAAAAGTAAACTTTAAAAAAAAGAAAAAATTTTCACAGAGCATGGGATACTCTGGCCCTACTTGAAAAAAGGAAAAGAAATGGGATAACAAAAAAATGCTCCTTACAGCTTAGCTTGACCACCGCCCAAAAACTGAAAACAAAGGAAACAAAAAAAAAAACTGTTTTTCTGGGGTGTGGCAGGATGGTACTAAACTTCATGACAACTGGACTGAACCAATTACATGTGAGCTTCTTTGTTTGGAAGAAGTCATAAACTGACTAAAAAGGCAATGAAGATAGGTTTGGAAGCCCATTGGTCAGTTCAAATTTCTGAGGTGGGTGTCTCCCACAGACAGAGAGAAAAATTTGACATGAAGAGTGAAATCCTCCTAAAGTACAGTATGTGTCCTGCCTATAAAAGCATAAATTCTTTAAACTTTAGTAACTAAGATATTCTACTTGATAAAAGGAACACACAATGTCAACATTGTACATGTGATTAACTTCTTGTAGGCAAGAAAAAGTTAATTTCTTCCTGAAAATAAGGCAACAGATATCAAATCATATCAATAAAAACATTTCATCACAATTGTCCATCCCAGAGTTCAACTATGTCTTCAGTAGCGGATGCTGTCTTGACAGAAAGAATATGAATTAATTGTAATTTAATTAATTAATTTATTGTTCACAACTGCAAAGATTCCATTTCAGAGAGAAAAAAAATATTAACTATTCCTGCATCGTCCACCAGATGGCACTGTAAAACTGTCTGGTTGGTTAATGAGGAATCTTGACTCCCAAGTCTAGATTATATCAACCATAAATCTGTCATCTCAGCATTCCTTTGGCGAATAGATGAAAAGGAAGAATGACTCTATGTCCTGGAGAAGGGATTAACTTCCACTTTATGGCCGATGGGTTGTGTTACAACTCTGGTCCTTGGGTGAGAGAAGCAGTTCATGACCAGACTTACGGGTGAAACAATTTCTTTAAAGAGTGATTTTATAGACTGGAACCAAAAAAGGGGTTAACGCTGCAGCGCAGAGGACATTCCCAAAATGGCAGTAACAACTCCCTTTGGTCTGTTGTGAGTTTTTACGCATGCCGTTTGGGTTAAAGGGCGCAGCACAAACTTTCCAAAGGATGATGGACGCGGTGCTCTGTGACTTGCCGTTCATTTTCGTCTACTTAGACAACATTTTGGTGGCTAGGCGTCAGAGGAGGAGCACCTCGCCCATCTCAAACAAGTTTTCCAGTGGTTGGAAGCGCACGGGCTGATTGTTAACCTTGCGAAGTGCCAGTTCGGGCTGCCGGTAATCAACTTCTTGGGCCATTGCATCTCGCCGGAGGGTGCGATCCCACTGCCGGACAAGGTACGCGCAGTGTCAGATTTTCCGCGTCCACAGAACGTGAGGGCGCTGCAGGAATTTTTGGGGATGGTCAGTTTTTACGACCACTTACTCCCCTGCGCAGCCCAGCTGCTGCAACCGCTGTACGGCGTGCTAAAAAAGAAAAAAACCCACGGATAGCATTGACTGGACCCCCAATCGGGTCCAGGCTTTCACAGACGCCAAAACGGTGCTCACCAATGCGGCTTTGCTGGCTCACCCAGCCCTGTCAGTGCGGATAGCACTCACCACAGACGCATCGGATGTCGCAGTAGGAGCCGTGGTGGAGCAGTACGTCTCCGGTTCATGGCAGCCCCTTGCCTTTTTCAACCATACTTTGCATGACAACGAGCATAATATAGCGCTTTCGACAGAGAGTTGTTTTCTCTTCACTTGACTATGCGTCATTTTCAATTCTGGTTCAAAGGTCGCAAGTTTATCGCGTTTGTCGAATATGCGATGTCCAAAGTCTCAGAACCATGGTCGGCTCAGCAACAATGACACTTTGCCGCAATTTCAACATTCATGACCGACATCCATCATGTAGCCGGTAAACTAAATGTGGTGGCGGACTGCCTGTCATGCGCGCTGGTATCTCCGGTCTACATGGGTATCGATTTTTGCGCAATGGCCACCAACCAAACCGGGGCTGAAGACATTTGCATGCTCCAGTCCGCAGCTACCGGATTAAAACTGGTGAGCAGAGTGGTACAAGAAGGGTGCCCCCCCCCCGCTCTGCGATGTCTCCACTGGCCGCCCCCGCCCGATGGTTCTGAGCTTTTGGCGCCACTGTATTTTCGAGCCTGTCCACTCCCTTTCACATCCCGGTGTGCAAGTCTCAGTTAAACTGGTGGGGTCCAAATTTGTCTGGTCGCACTTAAGCAGGGATGTGAAAGAATGGTCCGTAGCACGCGTCGCATGAGAGCGGGCTAAGGTGCACAAGCACACCAAAGCCCCCCTCGAGCCCTTTCAGATTCCAGCCAGGAGGTTCGACCACGTACACATGGATTTAGTGGGTCCCCTTCCGCTGTCACAGGGATTCCTTTTAACAATCGTGGACCGCACTATGCGTTGGCCAGAGGTGGTTCCGCTGAATTCCACCACGTCTGCCAAGGTAGCCCGCGCGTTTTTGTGAGCTTGGGTCGCCACTTCTGACAGGGGTCTACAATTTGTTTCAGAACTCTGGTCCGCGACGGCCGACAGCCTGGGGGTCAAAATTCACCGCACCACCGCGTACAACGGTTTGTGCAAGCTTTTTCACGGGTCGCTTAAAGTAGCGCTCAGAGCCTCGGTAATGGATGCAAATTGGGTCGAATGCCTGCCTTGGGTCCTATTGGGGTTGCGCTCCGCACCTAAGGAAGATTTGGCAGCTTCCCCGGCGGAACTCGTTTCTTCTCAGCCATTGCGGATCCCAGGGGACTTTTTGCCAGAGAGCCCCGCGCCCAGTACTGATCTGCCCGCGCACCTTTTTTCCGGTACAAAGGCTGCCAGCGTTCCGGGCCCCGTGCACTACTGTTTTCCCTGCACTTCTGTTGCAAAGCACCTAGAGAACGCCAAATATTGTAGAAACACTTTGTGTTAGACTTGGGGAGGGAGGTAAGGAAACCATCTGCATAGACAGGCTGAAGCCCGCTTATGTGTTGGCAGACAAGCAGGTGGTGTTGGCTGAAGCTCCCCGGCGTGGGTGCCCACCTACGGTGGGTCTGCAGGTTTGTGTTCCCCCCAACAGAGAATTGTTCTCACGGAACCAACTCTTTCCTCTCCCCACCCTTTCCCCCTCCAGAGACTAACCTTTCCTTGACAGGAAGGAGCACTGACCAGCCCGGCGGCTCCACGCTACAGCCACTATGGGCGCTTGATGAAGCCCAAAGGTCCCGAGGGTTAGGACCCCTTCTGGGTGTTCGGGGGGGGGGGGTGCTGTGTGGTGACACAATAGGAGATGGAACTCCACCCAGGACTTGTGGTTGGTGGGGGAGAAGGAGGTGACAGATGGTAATGGGGGGAAGAAGTGAGAGCCAACGAAGGGCACCAGAGTGGTAGGGGGTAGGAAACTAGAATAAGATGTGCCTTCGCCCCCGCTGTGCCAGGTGTTGATGCATTGTGAAACGCTTTTCACACCTGAGGATGCCGGGGTGCGAAAGTATTGTATTAAGCCATGCTCTGTGACGTGTACGTGTGTTAATGTTTCTCACCCAGTGTGCCAAAGGCGGAAATAAAGTAGATAAAGGAGGTCGCTTTGGGACCCAAGTCTCTGTTCTCTTTGTTGCAGGTGAAATAAAGTTCTGTGCCGTCAGCTCGTGTTTCGTCTGATTCCATCCTCCACAGTACCAACATTTTGTCACATCCCTGACCAAAACAGTCAGCATTAATCTGTACTGAAACACAAAGATTTATGCACACAAGAGAAATGTGTGTGGCTTAATATGCACACATAGATGTCGACACACCAACTAACTCCACAATAAAAAAAAAATTCTAATTTATAATAGTGTAAGCTTTTAAAAATTTCAATATGACATGTCAGAAGTGTTTCCACTGAAACTGTTTAACTGCCTTTATCTTCTTTGTAAACTTCAAATGGGTGCAGCAGCACATCCACAAGATGGAGAACTGACTTTGCTTTCAGACATATGCATGCACACACACAAATGCAAGCAAGTGAGAATCCTGATTTTTTATTATGCAATGACAACCCACATGATAAAGTTATAATAGTGTAAGAAATTCAAAAGTGGAAATGTGAAAACTCACAAAAACAGCCAGATGCTCTTTTCTTCTTTCTGAAAAGTAATTTTGACAATCTAGTAGACATTCTGAATGAGCCAGAATTGTATTTATTTATTTCCTTTTGCTGAATCCAATGAGTTACCAAACAGGTAGAAAAAAAAGGAGGGAAAATGAGAAAATAGCATCACACATACGACTTCATGTTGATATGATCAGCTGCTGCTGTTTACTGTGAGCTGAAGTAATTAATATGCTATTGTTTTTGTTTGTACTAGTGCATACCCATGCATGCCCGTAGAAACCCGTGCATGCCCGTAGAGGGGATGCATTGGAACAGAATTCTTGCCAGTTACAGGACAGTTGGTATAGCAACACAGCACTAAGTGGCAATCACATGTGATGGCTTTTGTATGCAGCAAAACATAAAAATCACACAAAATATGCCCTGCCATCTGGGGCTGTTTGCCCCTGCTTGTTACTACTCCTGCCTGTCACTGTTCTGTGTTATGTTGTTTACCTGTGTTTATATACATGTCTTGTAGGGAGTCATGTGCTCTGTCTATGTGCTGTCATACAGACATCATCTGGTGGGTCTTCTTCTTCTTCCTTAAGACCACTGAAGGGTCTCCTCCTGTCTCAGACGGCTGTGTTGTTCACAGTCATGCCTGCGGCGTACTGGTGGAACCTGAGGTGTTTCATGTTCACGGCATCCTTTCTGACGTGCAGCAGTTCTCATCCTATTGCTCTCCATCTGGTGGGTCTTCTTCGTTCAGACCACTGGTTGAGGGATCGGTGCATTGTAATTCCAGTTCATGGGCACGATCCTGAAAAAGTGGCTTTCAACCCTGTTCAGGAAGGCCCGTGCATGCCCGTAGAAACCAAGAAACTGGAGCACCTGGAGAAAATCAGTGCTTTGCTTGGCATTTTACACATTTGTAATGTAGACTGGCATTCGTTAAGGTTACACATTTGCCGTCATATAGGCATGGCGAGTCGTCCTATGATGCCTGAGTTCATAGGACGCGCTATGATGATGAGGCAGAGATCATAGGCCGTCCTATGATGTCCTAGAAACATGCTTTAAATTTTGTCGTACCCTATGCTGGTGAAGGGTGTCTTCCTGTCTCAGACGGGTGCGATGTACTGCTGGAACCTCAGGTGTTTCATTTTCATAGCATCTTTTCTGACGTGCAGCGGTTGCTGTCATTCTATTGCTCGCCATCTGGTGGGTCTTCTTCTTCTTCGTTGAGACCACTGGTTGAGGGATAGGTGCTTCGTAATTTCAGTTCATGGACAGGATCATGAAAATAGATCTAAGCAAAAAAAGTTCACAGGACGTCCTATGATGTTCAGGCAGAGATCATAGGGCGTCCTATGATGTCCTATGAATGGACAGACACAAGACACACACACAGAGCTATCTTGCTTTTATAGTGTAACAACATAAAAACACATTTGTCTGTGTCCTATGATGCCTGAGTTCATGTGACATCATAAAGACACAGAGCGTGACATCATTAAAGACACATTTGTCTATGTGTCCTATGATGCGTGAGTTCAAAGACACATGGTCTATATGACATCATAAAGACACATTTGTCTATGTGTCCTATGATGCCTGAGTTCATAGGAAGTCCTATGATGTTCAGGCAGAGCTCATAGGCCGTCCTATGATGTCCCATGAAGTGTGACACACACACAGATTTCTTGCTTTTATAGAGTGATGTGTTGCGCAGCTTTGCTTGTACACAGCACACGTAGGTGTGAGGCAGGAAAAAGTCTTGAAACGGTGCTCAGCGTTTGCTGCTGGTGAGAGGTAAAGCTCTAAAACTAATTTCTTTCATCAACATCTGTCAAGGAGATTAAGGGAAGTATAATTCAAGTATGGATTTATTTGACTGACAGAGAGATTGAGCAGACTGCAGCTTTTAAAGCCACTCTTTTTTTGTGTGCATATCACTCAAATTTGAATTTAATCTTTGATAAGCAGGTACGATAAGAAAATCATTAAAAAAAAAGGCACAATGGGGATCTCATAAGAGCTGCTGGGAAGTGTGATGGAGAAAAGCAAGCGGTTGCAGTCAGTGCTCCATGGGTGCGTCTGAACCATTCTCCTCTTCATCGTCACTACAGGGTTCACAGTCTTCATCCAAGACTGGTTCTCCCTCCTCTGCCTCCACCTCTCCCCCGAGTTCGACTAGCAGTTGCTCCACATGCTCCAACATCGGCAGGTCATCACACCGCAGCTTACTGTAAAGCTACAGAGGAGGGAAAGAAAGAAAGAAAAGTTAAAAAAAGGGGAATGATGCAAGTGTCTAATTAGATGGTAAGTAGACTGGAAAAGAAGGAAATTTCCATTGGGTAACCACTCAGAGATTAAAAGTTAATTTTTCTGTCAATTTTCATGGTGATGTGTAGAGGTTTTTGAAAGCGCTTTAAGAGATCATTAAGAGACCAGGAGAGCTTGCTGAGGGATCACTGAGAGTTTCTTGGGTGACCAAGGAGAAGGAGATTGCTGAGTGTTTGAGAGGTTTCTAATGCTCTTCTACTTTCTTTTCACAGGGATGGAGGTCATTCAGAGATCTGGCCATTTTTTTATCGCTCAGTGATCTCTGAATGATCTTTCAATGATCTCAATGAATGTAAAGATCTCTCCATGATCGCCACAGTCTCCTCAAATTTTTAACTCAGTCCAAAGCAATCTCTCAACAAACTCTCAAGGAGTGCTCAACGATTTCATCAATCTCTCAATGATCTCTCAGCGATCTCTGTCACAGACCTTTATGGGTCTTTTATCAAACACTCAGCGATCCATCGCTACCTTTGGAGTAGAAAAATTTGGAGCTTATTTATTGAGAGATCAATAAAATCGTTGAGTGGTCAAGGAGTGCTCAATGATCTCATTGATCTCCCAATGACCTCTCAGCAATTTTTCAATGAATGACAAATTTTTCCACCCCAAAGATAGAGATCGCTGAGCAGGTAGGGATTGCTGAACGTTCAATGAAAGACTAATAGAGTTCATTGTAAGACTGTGGCAGAAATCGCTGAGAGATCATTGGGATCTTTGAGTGCTCTTTGACAGAGAGAGATTGTTTCCCTTTGGTGATAATTGGTAGAAAATAAAGCAGTAAACTGATTTTTTTTTTTTAAAGAACTCTGACAGAGCAAGTGGGAATGAATGAAGAAAACATTAAATTATTTGGTCAGTCTTGCAACTTTTACAAAAGAAGAAAACCAAATAAGCCTTCAATCAGAATCAGAATCAGAATCAGAATCAGCTTTATTGGCCAAGTATGCACAACACATACAAGGAATTTGACTTTGGCTAAAAACTTGCTCTCGTTGTTCAGGTGAAGGATTTAAATAAGGATTCAATGACAACCAGAGTATGTACAGTAAATTACAGTCTGTCCACGTTTCTATAAAAGGATGCAAATATATACAGGAATATATGCAGTTATTTACTCGGACTAACCACACTTTGCAGAAATATATGAAAAATATACAATCACACAGTATTTCAATGTGGACTCAGATTCAGTGATATAATGTGAATGAAGTAAAAAGCAGTGTGAGAGTTATGTGCAATGTAATAATGGATGACAAGTCATGAGTACAGCAAACAGGTAGGACTAGGTGAATGTTAGGAGTTCATCAGAGTGATGGCTTGAGGAAAGAAACTGTCCCTGTGACGGGTGGTTTTGACCTTCAGTGATCTGTAACGACGACCAGAAGATAGAAGTTCAAACAGTTTGTGGCCGGGGTGTGATGGGTCAGCACAGATGTTTCCCGCCCGTTTCCTGGTTATGGACCGATATAAGTTCTCAATGGAGGGTAGGTCGGTACCAATGATCCTCTCCGCAGACTTAATGATCCGCTGCAGTCTGGTCTTGTCCTGTTTAGTGGCAGATCCAAACCAGACAGTGATGGAAAAGCAGAGGACAGATTGGATGATGGCGGTGTAGAAGACAACCAGCAGCTCCTGAGGCAAATCAAACTTCTTGAGCTGACGCAGAAAAAACAACCTCTGCTGGGCCTTTTTCCGGACAGTGTCAATATGGGAGGACCACTTCAGGTTCCGGGAGATTGTGGTACCCAGAAACTTGAAGGAGTCCACAGTGGACACTGTGCTGTTGAGGATGGTGAGTGGGGGGAATGAAGGGGGGTGTGGCCTGAAATCCACAGTCATCTCCACCGTTTTGGCTGGGTTAAGTTCAAGATGGTTCTGGCTGCACCAGAGGATCAGCTGCTCCACCTCCCGCCTGTATGCAGACTCATCATCATCCCGGATCAAACCGATGACTGTGGTGTCGTCCGCAAACTTCAGGAGCTTCACCGAAGGGTCCTCTGAGGTGCAGTCGTTGGAGTAGAGGGAGAAGAGCAGTGGGGAAAGGACACATCCTTGGGGGGCGCCAGTACTAATTTTTCGGGAGCTGGATGTAAATCTCCCTAGCTTCACCTGTTGCCACCTGTCAGTCAGAAAGCTGGAGATCCACTGGCAGGTGGAGGGGGGCACCTTGAGCTGGAGGAGTTTCTGATGAAGAATGCCTGGGATGATGGTGTTGAACGCTGAGCTGAAGTCGACAAACAGGATCCTGGCGTACGTCCCTGGGGAGTCGAGGTGTTGCAGGATGTAATGTAGTCCCATATTCACTGCATCATCCACTGACCTGTTTGACCGGTAGGCAAACTGCAGTGGGTCCATCCGGGGGCCTGTGATGACCTTCAGGTGGTTCAGCACCAATCTCTCCAAGGATTTCATGACCACAGAGGTCAGGGCAACAGGTCTGTAGTCGTTTAATCCTGTAATAGAGGGTTTCTTGGGAACTGGAATGATGATGGAGCGTTTGAAAATGTATTACAAAACAACCCCCCCTTCCCCATTTGATGTGGTCACAATTCATCCCTGACCACCTCCAGAACTATTTTTGGCAGATGTGATCACAATCCATCTTCTTTACATTTTAAGTGTATTTATATCTGTACTTAGTGGAATCTGATCACAATAACTAAACAAGTATGCAAGCTGTAAATGGGGTCTAAGTGCTGGTTGGGCCACCTAAAATATCCAACATAATTTCAGCTCACAAAACACCAGTAAACAGTTTTTGTCTCATTTTTGACAAATCAGCACATTTGATCCATAGCTGAGCAGCAGAGAAAGGAAAAGCCCATTTATCTTCCTCTTGCATGAGAACATAAGCACACACAATACCCCTGAATTAAAGCACACGTGGTTATGTGGCAAATACGTGCACACACACACACACACACACATAAAGTTATCTTAGTGAGTTGCCACATGAAGTAGCAAGGTAGAAAAGTCCTGTTCTCCACTGAGCCAGCACATTTATCCCAGAAAAACGCACTGTGCTTGTGTGTAATTACCGAACTCAAAATGGAGCTGAGGGGATAAAACTGCCTGTGCTACCAGTAAGGATGGCAAGCATGACGGCATGCTCCAGAGTGTGTAAGGCAAACTGCATGCAGCGATTTATATTTATCCTCATCTTTCCAGAATTAAAACTAGACAGAAAAAAAAGTTGATCTAAATATATTACTTTGCCTCTAAATGCAAATCACACACTCACACACACACACACTGCAGTTTGAGAACAGTAAGCAGCCGAGCACAATCAGTCTAACTAAAAGTGCAACAGGGCCAGGAGACTGAAAAAGAGTGTGTGACTGATTTGCCCCGGGACCAGTCTCTAAGCAACAGCGAGTCCTGACAGGAGACGCAGAGTCCCACGGGAACTCATTTGGAGCGTTAGAATGTGCAGCGTGAGTGTGTGTGTGTGTTTAAATGGATGCCATTTCTGCTCCGAGGAGGTGGACCGTGACCTAGGTCCAGGCACGGGGGTCTTATGGGGGGGGGGGGGGGCATGGACGGACAGGGGTACACACACACACACACACACACACACAGATTCTCATTCTAGTAGTGTCACTCTGAAATGCCTAGAGATGTTTTTTTCCACACTGAACACTCTGGATAAAACTTAAGTTGGCTTCATGCTAGGCCTGGCTCCATACCCAGAATAAATGCACATTACAGCCTTGGACAAAAAAGTTAGAGGGTGTTTTTCGTGGGAAAAATAATGTGACAGATACAGTGACCGGCAACAACATGCTGCATGTTCTACAGTACAGTGCAGTATCTGGAAATTTGTGTTTGCATATGCTGATATTCACTACAAATCAATAGCACATTGTGTGTGGTGGACAAGACGATTATTCAATGCGATACTTTCAGCGAGCTAAACAAACAGAAGCTATTCTTTATCCATCCCACAATGAGTGCTGCTGAGATCAGCACTGAACATCGCAAAACACACACACACACACACACGTTTCTCATTTACAACAGCCTATGTTTCTCTTTACCCTTTCACAGCCCACAGAGCAGCTGGGAGGGGGGAGGTGAAGGGGAGGGGGACGTGCACGAGATCTTGTAATTTTTTCATCGTCCACTTTGCTCTACTTTGAAGCTGTAAGTCACAGCCAAAGCACGCTCCAATACCTACATAACAACTCACACACATATGTGACTTACAGTATCGCTCTCTCTCTCTCTCTCTCTCTCACACACACACACACACACACACACACGCGCACGCATGAATATCTGAGAGATGTCCACTCAGCTATCTTGCATGCTTCAAAGGACGATTATTTTGGCCCGACGATCCACCACTTGGATTCTTACCAAGTTGTTTCTACAGACTTTAATGTGATTAATTTGCCTCCATTAGATTGACTTTTGTGGTACAGAGTGAAATATTGCAGCTTCACCAAAAGGGAAAGTCCTTAAAAGACAAATTCTCAAGGCTTATTCAAAAGAACATGTTGTGAATTCAACAGCGCGAGACTTACAGTAAAATTGACTGGACTGGTGGAGGGGCAAGATGGCGGCGTAGCGAACGGTCACGCTTACTGAGCTGCGCACCACAGCAATTATACCTGGACTTTATTCCACACATTAACGGATATCCCTCGCATGTTTTTAACCTGGAATTAATAATATGAGCATCAATGAGTATTTTCTGAGTCACTCCAGCACCATGCCACCAAAAAACATGAAAAAATTAAATTAAATCACCCTTATTGTCAACCGTACAACCAATCGTGTACAGTAGAACGAGATTGTGCTTTACCTATCTACTGTGTTAATCACACACACCCCAGTGCAGAATCAGAGGGCCGCTGCCATGCAAGGCGCCGCCACAGATTTCCCTCCTCCATTCCATTATTGCTGAGCACCAAGCTGGACGGCAGGAAGTTCCACTTTTATATGGTCTTCGGCATGACCCGGCCGGGATTTAAACCCCTGCCTCCCGGGTGTGGGGCGGATGCTCTACCAACTGAGCCACCACTCCGGTAAAAAGACAGCAAGACCAACGGCATGGTGAGCCCACCAAGCGGTACGTTAGGTGCTACTGAGCTATGGACACAAAACTCGACCCTCTCTCGCAAATGCTTCAGGCTAATACAGCAGAGTTGAAGAACATAGGAACACGGATAAGTGAGGCCAAAGCTAGGATAGCAACGCTGGAGGAGATTTCAGACTAAGCTCAAGCCTGCATCCAGGCCGTGGAGGAGCTACAGACCATGGCAAAACACATTGATGATCTAGAAAACAGAAGGAGAAGGAAAAAATATACAAGTGGTTGGCTTGCCTGAAGGGATGGAGGGGATCCGACGGGGACGTTCTTCAAGACATGGCTGCCCAACTTTCTCCGCATCGAGACCAAGGCGGGCCGGATAAAAATCGAGAGGGTGCATCGCACACTAGCTCCAAAGCCCAGGCCTCATCAGCGACTCCAACCTGTTCTCATCAGATTCCACAACTTTGGTGATAAACAGCAGGTCTTGGAGGCTTCTAAACGGAGTGGAGATGGCGGTCAGCCCCTGATGTGCGAGGGATCTAAGGTTATGTTTTTCCAGGACTTTTCATCTAGAATCATTCGCAGGTGTAAAGGCTTTGACGAGGTGAAGAAACAGCTGAGAGATGCAGGTGTGCAATATGCCGTGCTCTATCCAGCCCGGCTGAGGATCATTCATAATGGGCGCATCAACGTGTTTGACTCTCCCGAGAAAGCCAAGGCTTTTGTGGGCAAGCTGGGGTGAGAGGGTGAGGCGGTATGTGGGACACTTTCATATCAAGTACAAGTTAGTTAATTCTGGCCTCGTCTCTATTTCACTACAGGCTGTTTAAATTTCATGTGTGGACAATCTTCACTCTTGTTTTATTTTTATCTTTTCACTGTCTGTATGACACTACATACACTGTTATAGTAGTGGTGTAACGCCAGCAGCTGGTGGTAGATTGCGTTTTTTTTTTCTCTCTTTTTGCTATGTAGGAAAGGGAGAGCCTCGTCCTTTTTCTTATGCTTTTTTGTTTATTTCCTGCATGAGGGGGAGGTAGCAGGTAACATGTTAGAAGTTGTGGTCCCCTGATCGGTATATGGGGAAGCCCCTGTAGAAAGCACTGTTAGTGCCTTTGTCTACTGTATTACAGTTATTGTGTTAACTTACTACTCAGCTCATTATTCTTATTTTAGTTACACCGTCAACATCTTGGTTACATCTCATGTGCTTATTAATACAATACGGTTGGCATTATGTTAACATTTTGTACATGGAACATTAAGGGAAGTCATTCTCCAGTTAAGAGGAAAAAAGTGTTACTAGCTTTAAAAAGAGAACACGTTGATATAGCACTCTTACAAGAAATTCACTTAAATGACAAAGAACATTTAAAATCACAGCAGTGTGGTTTTGAACATGTCTTTTTCTTCATCCTTCACGAGTAAAGTAGGGGTGTTGCCATCCTAGTCAGGAAAAAACTTACCTTTTTAAACTGATAGACTACACCAAGGATAATTATGGATGTTTTGTATTCGTGAAAGCCACTACCCATGGTGAGGAAGTGGGTATATTGAATGTGTACTGCCCTCCAGGCCACCCGACAAAACTTTCTACAGATATAGTGTCTAAATTAGCAGGTTTGTCAATGGATAATATCATAGGAGGTGACCTTAACTGTCTAATGAACCCACTTATTGATAGGCTCCCCAGTGGTTGCTTTTCAATATAAAAAAAAAACAACAAACAAATAATTTCTCTTATGGATGAATTGGGATATGTACAGTGCATCCAGAAAGTATTCACAGCGCTTCACTTTTTCCGTATTTGTTATGTTACAGCCTTATTCCAAAAGGAATTAAAATTCACTTTTTCCCTCAAAATTCTACACACAACACCCCATAATGACAATGTGAAAAAAAGTTTTAGGAGATTTTTGCAAATTTATTAAAAATAAAAGACTAAGAAATCACATGTACATAAGTATTCACAGCCTTTGGCTCAATACTTGCTGATGCACCTTTGGCAGCAATTACAGCCTCAATTCTTTTTGAACTATTAATGCCACAAGCTTGGCACACCTGTCTTTGGGCAGTTTCGCCCCATCCCTCTTTGCAGCACCTATCAAGCTCCATCAGGTTGGATGGGACGCGTCGGCTGCACAGCCATTTTCAAGATCTCTCCAGAGATGTTCAATTGCGATTCAAGTCTGGGCTCTGGCTGGGCCACTCAAGGACATTCACAGAGTTGTCCTGAAGCCACTCCTTTGATATCTTGGCTGTGTGCTTAGGGTCCTTGTCCTGCTGAAAGATGAACCGTCACCCCAGTCTGAGATTAAGAGTGCTCTGGAGCAGGTTTTCATCCAGGATGTCTCTGTACATTGTTGCATTCATCTTTCCCTCTATCCTGACCAAGTCTCCCAGTTCCCTGTCGCTGAAAACATCCCCACAGCATGATGCTGCCACCACCATTGGCCTGGTTATGAGCGGTGCCCTGGTTTCCTCCAAAAATGACCACCTGGCATTCACGCCAAAGAGATCAATCTTGTCTCATCAGACCAGAGAATTTTGATTCTCATGGTCTGAGGAGTCCCTTTAGGTGCCTTTTGGCAAACTCCAGGCGGGCTGCCATGATGCCTTTTACTAGAGGAGTGGGCTTCCGTCTGGCCACTCTAATCATACTAGGGCTTGATTGATGAATTGCTGCAGAGATGGTTGTCCTTCTGGAAGGTTCTCCTCTCTCCACAGAGGAATGCTGGAGCTCTGATTAGAGTGACCAATCGGGGTTCTTGGTCACCTCCCTGACTAAGGCCCTTCTCCCCCGATTGCTCAGTTTAGACGGCCGGCCAGCTCTAGGAAGAGTCCTGGTGGTTCCGAACTTCTTCCATTTACAGATGATGGAGACCACTGTGCTCATTGAGACCTTCAAAGCAGCAGAAATTTTTCTGTACCCTTACCCAGATTTGTGCCTCGAGACAATCCTGTCTCTGAGGTCTACAGACAATTCCTTTGACTTCATGCTTGGTTTGTGCTCTGACATGCACTGTCAACTGTGGGACCTTATATAGACAGGTGTGTGCCTGTCCGATCAAGTACATGATAGACCGACCTGGGTGGCCGATGTGCAGAGTGATATTGAGTAAAGTGATGACATAAAGTACGAGGAGATGAAGAAGAGTGATGTCTGAAGATAGAGTTGAGGTTCGATTGGACACAGCAATGATGATAGCAGGACTACAGCTCCTGACCAGACAGAGTGATGATATAGAGTGACGTACATGGCGGGTAATGCACCTGTAAGCTGGTTGCCAACCGCCACTCAAATCTAAAAGATGAAGAAGAATAAGTGTGTACAATCAACTGAATTTACCCACCAGGTTGACTCCAATTAAGCTGATTAGAAACATCTCAAGGATGTGGAAACAGAATGCACCTGAGCGCCAATTCTGAGCTTCATGGCAAGGGCTGTGTACTTATGTGCATGTGATTCTTCGTCTTTTATTTTTAATAAATTTGCAAAACTCTCAAAAAAAACTTTTTTTCACATTGTCATTATGGGGTATTATGTGTAGAATTTTAAGGAAAAAAATTAACTTAATCCCTTTTGGAATAAGGCTTCGTAACAAAATGTGGAATAAGTGAAGCGCTGTGAATACTTTCCAGATGCACTGTAGATGTGTGGAGACGATTCACCCTGCTGATTAAGAGTGTACTTTTTTCCAAACCCCACATACAGTGGTGTGAAAAAGTGTTTGCCCCCTTCCTGATTTCTCATTTTTTTTGTGCGTTTGTTGCCACTTAAAATGTTTCAGATCATCAAACAAATTTAAATACTAGACAAAGATAACACAAGTAAACACAAAATGCAGTTTTTAAATGAAGGTGTTTATTATTAAGGGGAAAAAAAAACAAACCTCCATGGCCCTTTAGATTTAGATTTAGATTCTAGAAGAATTCTAGTGAAACCTGTGGGCAAAGATTTAGTACCATGGTAATTTGAAAACTCACATGAGACATTCACACAGGGTGAGAAGCCATTTTTTTGTGAAACATTGTGGACGAAGATTTAATCAACATGGTACTTTGAAAACTCACGTAAGAATTCACACAGGTGAGAAGCCATTTTCTTGTGAAATATGTGGGCAAGGATTTAACCAAAATGGTAATTTGAAAACTCATGAGAATTCACACAGATGAGAAGCCATTTTCTCGTGAAACATGTGGGGTAAAGTTTTACTACTCTTTTACTATTCTACAAGAATTCATTTAGATTCTAAATTGTCCTTAGGTCTGACGGTGAGAGTGAATGGTTGTCTGTCTCTCTGTGTTGGCCCTGTGATGGACTGGCGATCTGTCCAGGGTGTACCCTGCCTCTCGCCCAAAGATGCTGGGCTAGGCTCCAGCCCCCCCGCGACCCGAAAAGGATTAAGCGGAAGAAGATGAATGAATGAATGAATGTTTATTATTAAGGGTAAAAAAAAATCCAAACTTACATGGTCCTGTGTGAAAAAGTGACCCCCCCCCCCCCGTCAAAACATGGTTCGATGAAAGGACTAGCTGTTACAGTCCCTGCTGTTTGCACCACTTCTGAGTCCGTGGGGAGTTCTTGAGAGATGGGTGCTATAACGCTTCACTGCCGTGACACATCGTCAGTTGTGTACCTCAGCATCACAGGGTGGTTCGGACATTTATCACAAGACACCCTCCACTGAGGCAGGCCCACCACAGGTTCATCATGTGTGTCCCGCGGTTTAGCTGTTTGCCTTAGAAGCCCAGATGGTATCTCTCCTCTTCAATCCCAGCCAGGAACTGGCCCTCTCTTCTTCTTCTTTTAGATTTGATTGGCGGTTGGCAACCAGCTTACAGGTGCATTACCACCACTGACTTGATATCATCACTCTTCTATCTTTGTATAAAGAGTTCTTATAAGGGGTTCTGAACAACTCCTTGTGTGAAAAAATTATCTGTCCTTGGACTGTGTCCTGGACTACTTCTTCTTCTTTTAGATTTGATTGGTGGTTGGCAACCAGCTTACAGGTGCATCTACCGCCACATACTTCACTTTATATCACTCTTCTTCTGCTCAGGGGCATTACCTTCTTCTTCTTCTTTTAGATTTGATTGGCAGTTGGCAACAGCTTACAGGTGCATTACCCGCCACAAACTTCACTCGATACCATCACTCTATCTGGTCAGGAGCTGTAGTCCCTATCATCATAGCTGTGTCCAATTGAACCTCAACTCTATCTTCAGTACATCACTCTTCGTCTCCTCATACCTTTATATCATCACTTCACTCTATATCATCCATTTCTACACATCTTGGCCCGTGGCAGCCGGTAAGAAGTTATGAACAATCCCTCTATATCTTTGTATAAAGGAGTTCTGAACAACTTCTTCTTCTTCTAGACCTGATTGGTAGTTGGCAAACCCAGCCCACAGGTGCAGGTGCATTACCTTCTTCTTCGTCTTTTAGATTTGATTGATGGTTGGCAACCAGCTTACAGGTGCATTACTGCCACGTACTTCACTCTGTATCATCACTCTATCTAGTCAGGAGCTGTAGTCCTTCTATCATCCTTGCTGTGTCCAATCGAACCTCAACTCTTATTAGCCGGTTCTATCACGTACTTCATTCTATAGCCCCACGTACCACCACATACTTCATTCTATATCTTGCTCCCTACGCTTTGTGATGTTTTCTTCCATAGCTTTGTGACGTTTTCCTCATAGCTTCTTCTTCTTATCACTTCCGCCCCCCTCCAAGAGAGTAGACGCTTTTTTCCTCCTCTCCTGCTCCTGACTTTTTTTCCCTTCCCCCCCCACCTACTGGATCCCAGCTTGCTGTTGTCTGTCTGCGTCTAACTGCGACCGTCGAAAGAAAGAAATTATGGAGTTAATAAGCTGGGCTTTGAACACAATTGACACTATTTTTTCAACAAGGAAAAGTGCTCCGGGGGAAGCTGTCTGCCCCGCAGGTACGGCTCCAGCGGGCTATTTACGTGACACAAGTAATTGGAAAATCTTGTGTCTCACTAATCTCTCTATCGAAGATATTGAAGATTTGTATGTCTTCGTGGTAATGGTGATCGGGATCTTTCTGATTGGAACTGGGATTGTCCTGGTGTACCGCAAATTGCTGAAGATGGATACAACCTATCAAAATGCTGGCCAGGCGAGGTGCATCTGTCAAATTGAAAAATTGGAGAAGACCCTGATAGCGACAAATGGAGAACTGTCTCGGAAGGTGGATTACATCATGGTCTCACTTAGGTCTTTCCACGATGGATTTAAAGCCCCGCAATGAAGGATTAAGTACTGAATCTACAGAAGAAATAAAAAGCCTTCTCTGTGATCAGTCCGATTTGGCTCAATTTCCCCATGAAAATTCCTCCTGGCTGTCTGCAGTCTGTGTTTTCAAAATCATCGAGCATAAGGCCTTGGACAGCCATCTGGACAGCCTGCCAAGATAAGGTCTCGGCGGCAGCCAGACAAAACATCTCCTGCCAAGTGTCCTTGTTGTCTCTCTTATTATCATCAACACTGCTTCAACACCGCACACACATTGATCCATGAACTGAATAAAGATACACACACTGCTCTCTTGTGTCTTGTGAATCCTGTGTAGCGAATGTGCATCGAGAGCTTTTTTTTTCCTTGAAATCTTAATATTGATTAATTATGTAACCAGTATTTTGAATCAATGATTTTTTTGCTCCTTCCTATTGTTCCTCGTATTATTCTTATTCTTATGCTACTTGTACCCACTATCCTGTTGGCAGGCGCGTCTCTGATGCAGCTGTGTCACTGGAAATGCAGGTTCATTTTCTGTGTCAAGTCAAATTCTCTCGTATGTTATCAGTGATCTGTTAATGTACTTGGCAATAAATCTTTTCTGATTCTGATTCTTGTTTCAGATCTGATTGGCAGTTGGCAACCAGCTTACAGGTGCATTACTGCCATGTACTTCACTCTAAATCATCACTTTATATTCTTCTTTCAAGCTGGATTCTGAACAACTCATCATTGCTGTGTCCAATCAAACCTCAACTCTATCTTCAGACATCACTCTTCTTCGTCTCCTCGTACTTCACTCTTCTTCTTGTTCTTCTTCTTTTAGATTTGATTGGCAGTTGGCAACCAGCTTACAGGTGCATTTTGTATCAGGAGTTCTTATAAGAGTTCTGAACATTCTTCTTCTTTTTAGATTTGATTGGCGGTTGGCAACCAGCTTACAGGTGCATTACCGCCACGTACTCTCACTCTATGCTCGTGTGTCCTTATCTTCTTCATCTTCTTCTCTCGGTTACTGCAGATAGCAAACAACTGAAAAGGTGCATACCGCCACCTACTGTACAAGAGTGTTGTAACGTTATGTCATCTGAGCCTGACTCCTAATTCTATGACTTAATCCTGTGTTATTTAAAGGCCAAATGTCACGTAATTTTTTTTCTAAATGACAACGAATTTAGATAAAATACACATAGCTTAAACCAAATATTCATACCGGAGACCATATCACCACCTGTATTTACATAATTGCACAAATACACCAGGTGAGGCCCACCTTGCTTGCTGGCTTGTGACAAGCCGTCCAGACCACGCCCATGTTTTTGACATCACCAGTTGTACCCTGGCTGCCCTGCCTATCCACATTCACCGCTTTTATCAACATTGGAGTACAATCATGACGGAAAAGTGACAGCGATTGTGAACAAATTAGTTTAGTTTTGTCTTTTTTTTTTTTTTGTCTTTTTTTTTTGTCAGTGGTTCAGACAGTGACAGAGGCATAGAACCTTACAGGTTCGAGCCGTCCGAGACGGAATCAGATGCTTTGTCTGATGACAACAGTTCCACCGATGACCAGAGAGCAGAACCAGTGGAAAATGTCATTGACTGACATTAATCGCCTCCAGAATTGCGAAGCCGAAGGGGGTCTGTCGAGGCGCCCCATAAATATTGATTTTTCGGAAGCCCTTTATTATTACAGTGGAGGAGAGCCGCTGCTGTCAAGAAACTGACCAGATCAATATGAAAATGGAGGCGCATACCTGTCAAGGGAGGACGTTTTCGCCGCGTATTTTGGTGGGCGGAGTGGTGGTGGACACTTTTCTGGGAAATGTTTTAAATGTAGTTTGTGTTGTTATTGTCAAATATTTTAAGGAAAATACGGGGAAAATGCAATTTTAGCAAAAACGGGCGTATTGCCATTTCTGTACGCCCAAAAGGAAAAATATATTGGAAAAAAAATTGAGTGTTTTGCCGAGCACTCCTGTGTGTGTGATCAGCCACAGCTGGTGCTGGCAGATCGCTCAGCGTGAGCTATTCGCACTACCATGAGAAGTGTGGAGTCACTCATTAGTTTAATTGTCTGGGCGGGCTGATCGCTCAGCTTGAGCTGTTCTCACTACAATGAGAAGTCATTAGGACAATGGTTTAACACGTTGAGCTGTGCAGCGGTTGCGGAACAGACAGAGATCCCAGAGAGGTGCGCCCTTGTTGCTCGCCGTTCCTTTATAGCCGCTTTTTACGGTGTTGAAGTATGGCGAAAACGTCCTCACTTGACAGGTATGAAAACATTTCCCAGAGAAGTGTCCCTTATTACCCAGCTGTCCCTGATAGTCCCGTTTTAAGGTATGGGTGAAATATCCAATTTTTTCTTTCTTGTGCTAACTCTCAACCTTCCAGTCCTCCATATAAACAAATCAATTGAAATACCCCCAAGCATCAAAACTAGGGTACCAATCGATTTCGTCACTTCCGCCTTCTTCCCCAGGCGATTCCAGGGGCCGTGTCAGGCCAAGCGCGGCAGTTTTAAATTAACGAATATTCCGTTGTTACTGAAGCATATGCATCAAGACCCGAACGGATCGGTTCCCTTTTATATCTAGTTTCAAGATATTTAAAGTACCCTGTTACGTGACATTTGGCCTTTAAAAAAAGAGAAAAGAGGCCTTCTCGTGACTCTTCTTGCCTCTCCATCTCCATCTGTTCCCAGAATCCAAGTTAAATCCCATTCCCTACCGTGACAGTGTAATAACATGTGCTCGACATTTTCTTTTACTCCACATTCTCTACATTTGTCACTTTCGCCTTTCCCCATGGTAAATAAAGTGCCGTTTAAACCTGTGTGATCCAGTCTGAGTCTTGTCATAATGATGTCTTCCCTCCTTTTGGTTGTTATGTAATTCTTTATTGCAATAGATTTTTGTATTTTGTAATACAATCTACCTTTATGATCTTCATCCCAGCTTTTTTGCCATAGCTCAGGTCCTTTTTTCTTGATTACTGCTTTCCCTTCACCTTTTCCAAGAGACAATGGTATAGTTATCTCGTTTCCAAGAGCGCTTTTTGCTAATTTGTCTGCAGTCATTCCCTTTCAACCCCTCATGTGCAGGAACCCAACAAAACTGAACTTCTCCACCACCCGTGTACCCTAAATAAACTGTGATATAGCTCAATCACCAAGTCTTCCCTTGTAGATTTTAGTGTCTGTATGGTTTTTAACGCTGCAAGTGAATCTGTGCACACCACCACCCAGTCCCGTCTGACCTCCTCCACCCACTGCAAAGCAATAATTATTGCCACCATCTCTGCTGTAAACACGGATGTATTGTTGGAGAGTCTTTTTGCGATGGTCACTTTAAACTCTGGAATGTATACTCCCAACTCCAACAGAGCCCTCTTTGTTCTTTGAACCATCAGTATAGAGCTGTAAGAAGTTATAGTAATTGTTCCCGAGGTAAATGCTTGTTTTAACACCAACTTCACACGTACTTGACTTCCGGTTATGGCTGCCACGTAGGACGGACGTGTCTCGCTCTGCTCTGCTCCTGGAAAAAAAAATCGGCAAATAACTCTCTCATTTGGGACAGAACGTATCCCAGCATTTGGGCGAGGATATGTCGGCGAAGCCTAAGGCTGGAAAACCAGGAAAAGGAAAAAGCGAGCCGCCGAAACAGTCCAAATTAACGGACTTTCAGGTCTGTGACGCAGCAAACAAAACTCCATATATGGCGGAGGAGGCTGGCAACGCTGCGATTTCTGCGGGGAATGGCGCAGATGCGCTGATGGCAGCCATGAGTTCAATGAGAGCGGACTTTTCCTCTAGATTTGATGGGATTATGACAGCGTTGGAAGGAATAAGAAAAGAATTGGATGACTGTGTAGAACGAACGGCGCAGATGGAGCTCCGTCTCGCTAGTGCTGAAGATGACGTCACCCGTCTTCAATTAAAGGTGCGCACTTTGGAAAAAAAAAATAAATCTCTGGAAGATAATATTTTGGATTTGGAATCTCGGTCGAGACAGAATAATTTGAGGCTGGTGGGTCTTCCAGAGGAATCAGAAGGTCGGGACGTATGTTCCTTTCTGGAAAAGTGGATTCCGGAGGTGCTGGGCAGCGAGGAGTTGCAATCAGCAGTGGTTCTGGAAAAAGCACATCGTATTGGCCCACGGAGAGATAAGGGACCGCCGAGGACCTTAATTATGAAGTTTCTTAGCAACAGAGACAGGATGAAGATCTTCAACGCTGCACGTGCTAAAGGAGAGATTAAACACCAGGACCAGCAGGTGCGGTTCTACCCAGATTTGGCCACAGGAATCCAGCAATTGAGGAAGCAGTTTGATCCTGTACGTAAGGAGCTGCGCAACCTTGGGATTCGTCATGGTGTAATCTATCCTGCGAGACTGCTGACCACGTATGAGGGCAGAACCCACATCTTCAAGACCCCAGAGGAGGCGCAGGAGTTCATCAAGAAGATCAAAGAAGAAGAAGAGACTGGTGGGAGCTAAGCATGAACAAAATATAAGGTAGAATAATTAAGCATTTGCATAGGCATCTGACTGACTTGAAGTAAATAGTAAGTTTACAAAATATAGATTGTATTATATATTAAAAAAACAAAACAAAAACAAAACAAACAAACAAACAACAAAAAAAAAACTATGATGTACAAAGTTGTTAAAAATTTTGGAGTTAAGTTGGAAAACTACAGAGGAGAGTTAATGTTACGTCATTAAAAGCAGTAGAGTTAGGGTGATTGGGAGGATGAAGAAGGAGTGGCTTAGGCTGATCCTCGTGGGTGTGGAACGGTCGATGGCTATATCGGGAGACAGAATTTTTCTTTTGATTTTGGGGGGTTTGCCACAAGTGTGGGATGGGGAAATTTGTTTGTGTGTAGTTTGTAGGATGAATGTTCAACCACTCATGTTTTTGCTTCTCTGTATGAGCATGTTTACACTGCAAGGTAATCCCAAACTCTCTATTGATCATGGACCAAAGTGTTAATCTTAATTTAACTTCATGGAATTGCAGAGGTCTACAAAATTTAAAAAAACTTAAACAAGTTATGAATAAAATAAAGGACATGGGTTCAAGAATTGTGTTTTTACAAGAAACTCATCTGATAGAGGAGGATGTTAAAAGAATTAGGAGTAGATGGCAGGGAAGTGTATTCACCTCTTCATTTTCATCCCGAGCCAGGGGAGTTATGACTCTCATACATAAATCAGTTCCTTTTCAAGTGAAAAATGTAATTGGAGACAAATTTGGAAGATATGTAATCATTCAAGGTTCTTTGCTATTAGAAAATATAAATCTTGTGAACTTATATGGTCCCAATATAGATGATCAGAAGTTCTTTGCTAATTTATTTCTCATCTTATCATCACTTACAGGGCAACATATAATAGCAGGGGATTTTAATTGTACATTGAATCCAGGTGTGGATAGATCAACAGGACTGGATTGTACGCACATTGGATGTAGGATGACTATTAATCATTTTATGAAAGAATTGAGATTGTTAGATATATGGAGAGAAATGAAACCACAAGTTAAAGCCTATTCTTGTTATTCCAGTACCTACAAGACATTCTCACGTATTGATTATTTTTTGATTTCCACAGAATTAAGGTCCAAGATTCAAAACTGCTTTTATGATAACATCGTGATCTCTGATCATGCACCCTGTTGTCTAATATATGTAGATAAAAAATTGACAAAGGAATCAGGTAGATGGCAATTTCAGCATAAATGGCTTCAGGATGAGGAATTTGTCAAGTATATAGAAAAACAGATAGACGAGTTCTTTGACATCAATACTACACAAACATCAGCATGTGTAAAGTGGGAGGCTTTCAAAGCTTTTATTAGGGGACATATTATTAGTTATACAGGATCAAAATCTAAGAAGACTCGAGAGGAGAGAGCTAAATTGGAACATAAAATAAAAAATCTTCAGGAAAAAGTGTATGCAGGAAGTGACCCAAGGTTGGAGAATGAATTACTGATTTTGAGAGCTGAATACGACAAAAAATCAGCGAATAGAGCTGCCTCAAGTCTTCTAAGATTGAAACAATCTTTTTATGAACAAGGTGAAAAATCAGGAAAATTATTAGCATGGCAGATTAAACAATTGGAAATTAAAACACCAATTACCAGTATTATAAGTAATGGACAGGTAGTTATAGATCCTTTAGAAATTAATAGAGCCTTTAGAGATTACTATGAAAAATTATATGATACCAAAAATGAACCTGATTTAACAAAACTAAATGGGTTTTTGAACGAACTATCTATACCGTGTATTCCAAATGAAAACAGGGAGATATTGGAGTCTAAAATTAGTCAAGAAGAAGTTGGGCTAGCCATTGATAATATGAAATCAGGAAAAAGTGCAGGACCAGATGGTCTTCCAGTTGACCTTTATAAAAAATTTAAGAATAAATTAATAAAACCTTTTTTGGAAATGGTTTTAGAAGCATTTCAAAATAATAATTTACCATCATACATAAATAATGCCTTAATTATACTGCTGCCAAAACCAGGTAAGCCCTCTAATAAATGTGAAAATATGAGACCAATAAGCCTATTAAACGCCGACCTTAAGATAATCTGTAAAATTTTAGCAAGACGAATACAAGAAATTTTACCAAATATTATTAATCGAGATCAGAATGGCTTTATAAAGGGTAGACAAGGCTTCCATAATGTAAGAAGACTATTTAATATTATTTATTTTAATAAAGAAGCACCGGATACAGCTCTCCTATCATTGGACGCCGAAAAGGCCTTTGATAGAGTTGAATGGCCCTTTCTTTTTGAAGTCCTACAAAGGTTTGGACTTGGAAATAATTTCATAAAATGGGTTCAAATAATATACAATAATGCTACAGCAGAAATCCTAACAAATAACAATATTTCAAAACCAATAAAAATCAATAGAGGATGTCGACAAGGCTGTCCACTTTCACCTTTACTGTTTACTATGGCAATTGAACCTTTAGCGATAGCGATACGTTTACATTCACAAATATATGGAATTAAAGTTGGACCAACAGAACATAAAATCTCCCTGTACGCCGATGATATAATTTTGTTTATGTCGAATCTAAAAAAATCAATTCCAACCTTGTTGAATTTAATAAAGAATTTTGGGGAAATATCAGGATATAAAATAAATAAAACTAAATCTTCAATATTAATGCTAAATGAGACCCAGAGAAATCACCCAGCCCCTGAGGTAAATCAATTCAATGTTGTAAATCAGTTTAAATATTTAGGAATCCAAATTATGCCTAAGCTAGAATCAGTCGCCAGTGTCAACTATGAAGCCTTAATGTCAGATATCAGTGAGTTAACTCAGAGATGGATGTCACTACCAATGTCGATGATCGGGAGAATCAATATACTTAAAAGTAATATTTTACCTAAAATACTTTATTTATTTCAATACATTCCCTTATCACCACCTTTAGATCTATTCTCAAGAATAAAAAAAAAGTTAGTGGAATTTATATGGAACAACAGGAGGGCTAGATTACGTTTGTCTTTATTATATTTACCATTTGATCGTGGAGGTCTGAAATGTCCAAATTTTATGTTGTATTATTGGTCGGCACAACTGAGGTCTATGACATATTATTTTTCATCAAATGATCTCCCTCACTGGACTGAAATGGAATCATACAATTTACCTTTACCTCTTCCCATATTCATATACTCAGATTCGGCAAAAAAATTACAAAAACAAGTTAAAAATCCATTTGTAAAGCATATGATCAAAATATGGTGTGAAGCTAAAAACTATTTAAAAGAACCACAGTTATTGTCACAATTTAGTCCAATATGGGGTAATCAATATTTTAAACCAGGGAGAGCGGACGCTGTATTTAAAGTATGGAATTTAAAAGGGATACAAAAGATTCAGGATTTATATTTGCCATGTGCAGACAACATAATGTCTTTTGAAGAGCTGAGGATCAAATTTAATCTCAATAGAACACATTTTTTTAAATATCTTCAACTTAGAAACTTTATTCGATCAAATCAAAATAAAGCTCTCACTCGACCTATTTATTCATCCTTGGAAAAAATGATGATGAAAGATAGTAAAAGAAAGGGTATTATTTCAGAGTTTTATAACTCATTGACACTATCTTCAAGTGAAAATTCACTGAAAAGATTAAACTACTGGAAAGAAGATCTGCAAATTGAAATTTCAGAGGAACAATGGGAATTGGCTTGTACAGAAGCTCAAACCAAATCAATAAATGCACGCCTTAAATTGATACATTTCAAATGGTTAATGCGGATGTATGTTACACCGGAGGAGTTAAATAGATATAACAAAAATATACCAGATACATGCACAAAATGCATGGAAAGTAAAGGAACCCTATTTCATTGTTTATGGGAATGTAGATTAATAAGAATGTTTTGGGAAGAGGTGAGGGTAACAATTGAAAAAATAATCTCAAAACAAATCATATTGAATCCTAAACTGTTTTTGTTGGGTCTGTACCCAGAAAAGCATAATTTTAATAAAAGTGAAAGAACATTCATAGACCTCAGTTTGCTTAATGCCAAAAAATGTATTGCACTATTATGGAAAAAGACTCATAGACCAGATGTGACTCAGTGGTTAAGACAGATGTTAACAAACCTTCCATTAGAAAGAATAACATATATACTAAAATCAAAGGAAATTGTGTTTGAGAATATATGGAGACCTTTTATTGATTATGTAAAAAATTTAAACATAACTCTTGAAGAAGAAGGTGAATGATGTGTGTGGACCTAGTAAATTCCAAACTGGTGAACATAATATGTATACTTATGTATTGGATTGTCTAGACTAAACAGAGGAGCATTGTTGAAGATTTGATTTTGTTGGTGGTTGTTGGTGTTTTTAGTGCATTTTTTTTTTTTTGTAGTACTTTAGTGTTAGTGTTTGATTGTTTGTATCATGTTTGTTAAAAAAAAAAAAAAGGTTCAATAAAGATATTGTGGAAAAAAAAACTTCACACGTACTTTACTCTATATAATCTTGGCCGTGGTAACTGCCACCAACATCACTCCACTCTATATGCTGAATTATCACTCTATACCACCACATACTTCACGCTATATCATCACTCTTATGTCTAGGAGTTCTGAACAATTCCTTATGTGTGAAAAAATTGTGAGGTTTTCCTCTTATAGCTTTGTGACGTTTTCCTCATAGCACTGTGACGTTTTTCCCATAGCTTTGTGACGTTTTCCTCATAGCTTTATGATGTAATCTGTGTCTCATCTCATTCTTCTTCTACCTGTAGTCCGTATCTGTGTCTCATCTCATTCTTCTTCTTCCTCTTTTAGACTTGATTGGCGGTGGATCCACCAGCCCATGATGTCTGTGAACTTAAAGATCCCCCATGTACGGAGTGCATGGCGGTAATGCACCTGTAAGATTTCTTGTTTTCAGCCGCACCTCGGACACAAGGACGGATAATGTTTTCACACATAAGTTGTTCAGAACTCCTTATATAAATATATAGAGTGATGATAATCAGGTCAGTGGCGGTAATGCACCTGTAGGCTGGTTGCCAACCGCCAATCAAATCTAAAAGAAGAAGAAGATCCCCCACTTAATAAGTCCTCAACTGCTTCCCAATGTAGCCCCTTAATGCCAAGATATTTTTCTGCTGCTTTCACAATGATTTTGATTTTTTCTGTTTTCTTGGAAGTCTGCGCAGTGCAGTTTATCACATCTACCACAAATAAAGACAAAATTATTACTGCATGCACTGCAAGTCTGCACACTTTCCCTGTTCGAGTCCACTCCCACTTTTTTAGCTGGCACCTTTTTCGCAGCTTCCGCACATGTTAAGTCCCTGGGAGACTTTTTATCTGCTGAATTTCTGCTGCTCTTTTGCTGGCTTCACAACCTCAATATGCAGAGCTATGCTCACCACTGCAGTTATAGCACTTTAATTTGGCTCATCTTTCACACTTGCCATATTCATGTTCACCGGAGCATCTGGCACATCGTTGTCTACCTTTGCATATCGCTGCTACATGACCAAACTTTTGACATTTGAAACATCTGAGTGGAGGAACGTAAAGTCTGACTTCATAGCTCATATAGCCAATATACACCTTATTTGGCAGTTTTGTTTCATCAAATTTTAACATTACTGACAGACTATCACATTTTTTGCCATTTCTATTAGCTTTCAATCTCCGTACCTCTGTCATTTTTACTCCAGTTAAGTTCCTCATTATTTCCTCAGTTGCAGCCTCAGTTGCATTCCGTTGCAATGCCCAGCGCTGTCAACCAGCTCTTCCTCTTCTTCCTCTTCTTCTTCTCTCGGTGCATGACGTCACAGATCATAGGAAATGGTGATGTCCTATGTAGACATACAGTATGATGTCATAGACCTCTCATTTGGCCTAGAAATCCTATATGATGTCATAGACATCCTATATGATGTCATAGACAGACTATCAAATGCCAGAATCCTTTGATGTTCTGATGCCGGAATCCCTCGATGCCGATGACTCCACGAGCCGCCAAGGCAGACCCACCACAGGTTGATCAAGCCCGGGTCTGTGACTGGTTGGGCTCTGGGCTGGAGACTGCAGGAGGGTCCATGCAAAGCTGAGCCTCATCCGAGGTGCTGACACACTGAGGACTGTGGGAGTTTTCCTGCCTCTGGGCTTCACTCGACTGACTTGGCCTACTTTCTAAGAAGTATTGGTCAATGCGAGGCCTCTTGCTGAGCTCGCCGAGGTATTTTTTTCTGCCCTGGTGGATTATTATGGGTCAGCTGCCTGTGACTACACACAAGAATACTGATGTTTTTAAAACGTTTAGTGACATGATGGTGGCACAGGGGTTTATACAGACAGCGGAGCTTTTTATTTTTATTTGTTTGTGGTGGACAAATAACCTGGCTGAAGGGAATGATGTTATGCCGAGAATTGCTCGCTTGGCGAGAATTGCACCCCATCGCCGCAAGCAGGTGTTTAGTATTAGTCAAAGTCAATACAACTTTGAAAAAGTGATTACCCTTTTAACCCCTTGCACTCCGGTCAATTTTCCTAAAAACGCCAAAAAATAATGTGCCCAAAGTAAATCGAAAGCTGTTCTTCAACCCTTTGCAGCATCTTCATGGGGTTGGTCTCATTTAAAAGAAAACACTTTGAATTTTTTGGCAAAAAAACCCACGATCTCTCTTAAGTGCTCCGGCCACTGAGTTACAGTCATCTAAACATAGTGAACTTGAAGAAAATAAATTTGGCCTGGGTGTTTTTTTGGATACAAATGCTTGCAAATAACACACAGCTTCAGATCCGGGCTGGAAAATGCAACAGAAATGTAGAACCAAGTGTTATCCAGCTGAGGTCCAAATTTTGTAACAATACCACAAAAAATGAATATATTACACAGCTTTGTTCTCAGGTAGTTCCCAGGCGTTTTGGAACTGTGCCAAATTGTGCCAAATGGCACAGTTTGGAAAAACGTCTGTAACTTTTGAATGATTCAATGTAGAAGCTTCATTTTGGGCTCTAATGAAAGGTGACACTCAGGGCTGTGTCTGTGTGTGTGTGTGTGGGGGGGGTTTGTCCCCCCCCTCGCTACAGAGGACGGAGATCGGCCATCGCTACATGACGGATTACACTCGGATGTGGCGATGTGGCCACAGCAGCGCTGTCACCGCGGCACCCCCCCCCCCCGCTACAGAATCGTAGCGGCGGGGGGGGGGGGGGCGTTCACGGTCCGGAGGCGGCGAACGAACCGTGTAATGCGGCGCATGCACTTCGGACATCGTGCGCCGCACAGCTGTAATTTACCGATCGGTCAAAAGTCATTTTTGATTACAATTTTCAGGGATAAAAAATAATTTGGCTTATAACACCTTACCTCTTCACAGCCACATTGTCCTGGCCAACTTCTCTTCCTCATTGTCAGACGAATGCGACGCTCGTCCGCTCGTGGTTCTGGTCTCGCGACCCGGTCAAAACATAATTCCATGATTGCGGTTTTGGCGAATGATTTACGACCTTCGTCGTCGGCCTCCGTCGGTCTATGATGACCATATAAGAGAATCCTAAACACTCTGCTGGAATTAAAAAAAAAAAAAAAAAAAAGCACTCCCTGTGGCTGCTGAAGCAGTCTCTCTTCACCCAGCTTTAGACAAAACAGCTCAGCGAACTTCTGTGCTTCAATTGGCTCGCTGCGTTGGTAGGCGGGTCCTTCTTGCGAGGTTTTCAGTCATTGGTTCTTCAAGGTTTCAGAAACCCAATTCAAGGCTCTTATTAGTCGAATGAGAGGTCAATCAGATGAACTAATCTGTTCGCGGCTGTGTCTGCAGCTTTTATTTTCAGTGCGCGCTTGGACGCCTACACCACCTACATCACAATCTCCCATCATGCGTCCTAGAGCGCACGAGAGCGCCCTTGTGCGCTCTCGTGCGCTCTAGGACGCAGAGACTTGCCCGTCCGCAGTACAACGAAGCGCAAGAGGTTAACCAATAATGCATAAATGCAAAATCTCAACTTTGAAGATTGTAAGACTCCGTGGAGTTGGATCACTATGATTTCTAACCCTCTTTGAAACACTAAAACGTCTGGCAAATAAACATAGTTTAAAGATAATTTACAAGAGGTAATATCAATTTTTACTTCTAAAAATGTATAATGGGTACTTCTAAAAACACACAAATGGTTACAAGCCTGGTTGTAGTGTTATATTTTATAGTTTTGGTGGATGGGAAGCAGTTCTTGGCAAAGAGAGCAATTCTCGGCATAACACCGGATTTTCCTTTTCGGTCCAGGCCAACTGATGAGCCGGATTTTGCTTCTTCGCAGAGATTTTTTCTTCCTGGTCAGTGGTGGTTTTGGCTACAGTGCCACAAACAAGCAGCTGTTGTAACTGTGTGACGCTGTCCAAGCAGTTTGGTCTGCTTGAGTGAAGTACTGTGTGAATGCAAACCAAACCAAACGAAGGTGTGAAAATTCTCGCCATTCCCGGCCGAATCGAACCGAGACCCCTGGACTATCCTGGTGTGAATGCAGCCTTAGCTTTTGTGTCATAAATTGCCCTACCAGGGCAGGATGAAGACCCAAGTGCTGAACTGTGAGTTGCAAAAAACGTTTAATAACCAAACACACAAAAGTAACATAAAGACACAAAACTTACAAACTAAAGAAGGCAGGATACACAAAAGCTCAAGGCGTACGGGAACGCCGGAGAAGATGGGGCTCATGTCTGATGGAAAAAATGAGAACAGCTTGGGTGGAACCAGGCTGAGGCGTACGGGAACACCACAATAAGAGGACAGGATAAATGAAGACTCAGACGGAGCACAACCGTCAAAATACACAAACACCGAGAACGACTCTGCAACGGACTGCGTTGCAGCGGAGCTTAAATAGCACAGGGGAATAATAATAATAAATTAACTGTGGTTTATCACATCTTTGGAAAGCTGAGTTCAATTTCTCTAGCCACACCCTGGCCTGATTACTGCCACACCTGTTCTCAATCAAGAAATCACTTAAATAGGACCTGCCTGACAAAGAGAAGTAGACCAAAAGATCCTCAAAAGCTAGACATCATCCAAAGAAATTCAGGAGCAAATGAGAAACAAAGTAATTGAGATCTATCAGTTTGGAAAAGGTTATAAAGCCATTTCTAAAGCTTTGAGACTCCAGCAAACCACAGTGAAAGCCACTATCCATAAATGGCGAAAACATGGAACAGTGGTGAAGCTTCCCAGGAGTGGCTTGCCGACCAAAATTATCCCAAGAGCGCAGCAACAACTCATCCAAGAGGTCACAAAAGACCCCACAACAACATTCAAAGAACTGCAGGCCTCACTTGCCTCAGTTAAGGTCAGTGTTCATGACTCCACCATAAGAAAGACACTGGGCAAAAATGGCCTGCATGGCAGAGTTCCAAGACAAAAACTCAATGCTGAGCAAAAAGAACATAAAGGCTCATCTCAGTTTTGCCAGAAAACATCTTGATGATCCCCAAGATTTTTGGGAAAATAATCTGTGGACTGATGAGACAAAAGTTGAACTTTTTGGAAGGTGTGTGTCTCATTACATCCAGCGTAAAAGTAACACAGCATTTCAGAAAAGGAATATCATACCAGCATTAAAATATGGTGGTGGCAGTGTGATGGTTTGGGGCTGTTTTGCTGCTTCAGGACCTGGAAGACTTGCTGTGGTAAATGGAACCATGAATTCTGCTGTCTACCAAAACATTCTGAAGGAGAATGTCTGGCCATCTGTTCGTGACCTCAAGGCTGAAGTGCACTGGGGTTCTGCAGCAGGGACAATGATCCAAAACACACCAGCAAGTCCACCTCTGAATGGCTTAAGAAAAACAAAATGAAGATTTTGTAGTTGGCCTAGTCAAGTTCTGACCTGAGGGCTGATTAGATGTTGTGCATGACCTTAAAAAGCGGTTCATGCTCGAAACCGTCCAATGTGGCTGAATTACAACAATTCGTTAAGATGATATGGGCCAAAATTCCTCCACAGTGCTGTAAAAAGACTCATGGCCAGTTATCGCTACGCTTGATTGCAGTTGTTGCTACAAAGGGTGGCCCAACCAGTTATTAGGTTTAAGGGGCAATCACTTTTTCCACACAGGGCCATGTAGGTTGGGATTTTTACCCCCTTAATGATAAACACCTTCATTTAAAAACTGCATTTTGTGTTTACTTGTGTTATCTTAGTCTAATATTTAATTCTGTTTGAGATCTGAAACATTTAAGTATGACAAACATACAAAAAATTGAGAAATCAGGGAGGGGGCAACCTCTTTTTCACACCACTGCAATGTTACATGAGGGTAGAATTTTTTTTTTTTAACCTCCAAGGTCACATTACAGTCTGTCCTCTCATGCAAAATTGGTCACATTGTTATATCTGATCATGCTCCAGTGTACTTAGATATTGAACCGAAAAATGGAGGAAACCAGATTAAGTACTGGAGGTTGAACCCTCACATCTTAAAGATGATAAATTTTTGGACTATTTTGAATCAGAATTTGAGAACTTCTTGACCTTTAACTCTTCCTCTGCTACTGACCCCTCTCTACTCTGGGAAACCTCTCAGGCTTTTGCTCGGGGCCTGATAATATCATATACGGCTAGCAAAAAGAGAAAAATTAGGGAACAGAAAATACTTGAAACAAAATTATAAGCGGCAGAAATAGAATATTTTTTAAATCCTTTAACATCCAAATTGATAGAAATTAATGCCTTGCGCTCCTCGCTAGTCTCATTAATAACACATTCAGCCACAAATAAAGTACTTTATGCCCAACAAAGAATGTCTGAGCATGGAGACAAACCAGATAAATACCTGGCTTATCTAACTAAAAAATGGAAAGTCTCCCAAATTATTGCCTCGTTTCAGATGGGACTGGGGTTCTGTCTCCACTAACCCAGAAGTGATTAATCACTCCTTCCTTGATTTCTACAAGCTTTTGTATCAATCTGAGCAAAGTAAAGATGCGCAATAGCTGATGGAAAATTTCTTCTCTAAAAGTCAAACTCCCTGCTTCTACAGATGATGATCAGAAGTCCTGTTTGAACGCTGAGCTATCTGAACATGAGGTATTAGAGGCCATTAATTCACTCCAAAGTGGTAAGGCGCCTGGCCCAGACGGGCTTTCTATTGAGTTCTACAAAGGATTTAGTGGTTTAGTGATTAGACCATTTCTCAATATGTTAAATCATTCATTTGGACAAGGCTGCCTGCCACCATCTTTACGGGAGGCTAACATTTCCTTAATTCTTAAAAAAGGTAAATGTCCAGAAAACTGCACCTCTTACAGACCTGTATCACTTCTTAATGTTGATCTCAAAATTTTCCAAGCGAGAAGTTCTAGCTTCTCGCTTGGAAAAGCTTTTGCCCCATTTAATAAAAGAAGATCAGACTGGTTTCATAATAGGCTGCAACTCATGTAATAACATCAGGAGATTATTAAATGTGATTCAGGTGTGTCAACAGCATGCAATGGATGGTCTTGTGGTCTCTCTGCATGCAGAGAAAGCCTTCAACCGTGTCGAATGGTCATATCTATTTTTTTGTCCTGGAATCAGTTTGATTTAGGTAATAATTCATCAAGTGGGTGAAGGTTCTTATATATGGTCGGATTAGCTGCTGTTATAACCATAGGGGATTAGATCTCAAAACTTCAAAATCAGGCGAGGACGAAGAACAGGGGTTGCCCCCTATCAACCCTATTATTTACCCTAGCGATACAGCCCTTAGCCGAGACAATTCCATGTGACTCCACAGTTGTCTGGATTGTGATTCTGTCCAACCCTGTAGTATCGGTAAAACGGTCTAATAGAAATTTAAATATTTAGTCAGTACTTTTTCCAGATACAAAATTAATTTTTCTAAATCCAAGGCTGTGCCTCTAAGGAATCACTTTCACAGGGATGGCAACAGGAAATTCTGATTTCAGCTGAAATCTAATTTGGTCGATTGACTTACGGGGGGGCGGGGGGGGCGCAGCCCCCTGAAGCTGGGAGGTTTTCAGTAAAACAGAAGTAATTTAGACTGAAAAAAATGATTAAAAAAATGAAATACTAGACTTAGATAAATCATTAAATTTAATGAAAAGTTAACTTACTTTTTTCTTCAATGTTGTCTCACTGTCTTTAGTCCAACATATTTAACAGTTCTATTAGAGGTTTTTACACTATTTACACTGGTCACCAAGTGACTTCTAATGTGAAACTTTCTTCCTTTTGGCAGCAAGCTGTGTCAGTCTCTGAACTTTGAACTTCATTCCTTTTCTGGTTTCTTCAGAAACTGTCCGAGTGTTTCTGTTACCTCATTGAACTTTGAGCCAATTTTCACCTTTACTGTCACTTCGCTCCCCGAAGCTCCTGGGGTTTTTACGATTTTTAAGTACCAGAACTGTGCTTACATGACATAAAAACAAACAGCTGAATGCCACTTATTACTGTATAATATTGACTTATGTTCCAAGAAGATAGCATTCCTAAACTAGAAAAGCACTCAGAGCGCATCCCTCCGCCAAGGCTCCGTTCCGTTTGTCCTGGATCAACTCCAAAATGTAAAGGGTTTGTGTGTAGCCTATAGCCACTTGTGGTGAAAATTGCATCAAAGTCCTGTCCATCAGTATTTGGAGAATTGTTGCTAACACACTGTGAGAAGATAAGAGCCCTTGGCTGAAGGTATGCATTCTCAGATCATCACCAAAATATAATGGGTTCCTCTCTAGCCCAAGAACCACCTCAGGTGAAAATTTTATCCAAATCCATCCAGTAGTTTTTGTGTAATCCTGCTGCACAAAATACCAAAAAAGCCCTTGGTGGAGGTATGCACTCTCAGATCATCACCAAAATCTAATCATCTGTTTCCCGTGCCATTGCACACCTTTCCTGAAAAATTCATGACAATCCGTCCATACTTTTCCTTGCTAACAAACAGACCAGACAGACAAACCAACGCCGATGAAAACATAACCTCCTTGGCGGAGGTTAAATCTTCCAACAAGCTTATCCCATCACATGCTTTAACACTTGATCAATCAAAATTCAGGTTATTTTATCTATTCCATAATAGAAATAAAATTCCACACATACCATTACTTTTTATAATTTCAGCATTCCTTTCAGATCACCAGTTTCAACTCCATTGAGTCTTGAGCAGCTCATTTTCCTCCCCCGCGCAGCCCCAGCTCCATACAGCCGCTGTCCGCTGCACTCAAACGGAAACCGGGCGGACAGTGTCGACTGGACTCCTGAACGGGAGCAGGCGTTCTGAGGTTAAAACAGCGCTCATTATCGACGCCTCGGACATGGGCATAGCGGCCGTCGTGGACGCAATGCGTTGCCGGTTCTTGGCAGCCGCTCACCTTTTTTTTAAGGCAGGTCTTTGTCACGACAGTGAGCGTCAATACCGCGTGTTGACAGAGAGTTAAGGCTCTCTACCTGGCATACGCCACTTCCGGTTCTGGCTGAAAGGGCACACTTTAACTGCGTTCGTGAACCACAAGCGCTAACGTACTTAACTACATATAATAAAAAAATAAATCGGAATTCGGTGAATTACCGGAAAAATCACATCCCTGAGAACAAGCCGAAATGAATTTTTGACAAAGGCATACGAGCCATTTGATTGGTCCAATCGTTTGCAACTATCCAATCGCAGGGCTGTTTACAATACAGCAGTAGCTTGAGTACATCCCGGGTTATCGCGAGACTTCGGGAAGCGCCAAGCGCGTATGTGTTTTTTTTCCCCAAACTTTATTGAGAACAAGGTAAAGGTACAAAATTATGACATAGATGATAAAATCGGCGGAAATCCGCGGATCGGCGGAAAATTGCCATCCCTGCTTTCAGATACCTAGCTCCCCTGCTCCGTTTCCTTTTACATGGTCGTCAGCAGGATTTGTGTATTTGGGCATATTTATCACGGCCCAGTTTGAGCAGTTGTTTAGAGCCAATTTCAGTCCGTTATTTGATAAGATCAAACAGGACCTTGAGCGTTGGACCACCCTCCCTATGTCATGGCTAGGAAGAATTTCGCTTCTTAAAATTAATGTTCTCCCATGTCTGCTATACCTAATGAGAATGATTCCCATTCTGTTCACTCAGAAAACAATTCACAAACTACATGGATGGTTTAGTTCTTTTACATGGCGTAAAAGGAGGCCACTTATAAAGATGTCAACCTTACAGCTTCCATGTGAATTGGGAGGACTCAACTTCCCCGACCTCAGAAAATATCAATTGAATGCTTCCTTACAGTATGTGGTTCAATGTGTACAGAAGGCCCCTACTTCAGTTTGGCTTGATATTGAAACCTCTTTATCTAGGTGCCCCCTCTCGAACTTACTTTTTTTAAAGGACATGAAGACTGTTAGAGATTGTTGCAAGAACCCAGTAACACTTAATACAGTAAAGGCCTGGAAAGCAGTACAACATACGTATAGAAGGAAGGGTTGGGATAATGTCCACCTTTACTCCATTTGTTAATAACCCTGATTTTGTGCCAGGTGTTCTAGATCCAGGCTATGTACTTTGGAAGTCTAGGCCATTTCTTCTTGTGGAGACTTATTTGACAATGGAGTCCTCATGAGCTTTGGTCAGATAGAACAGAAATTTGGGATACCCAGAAATAATCTCTTTCGTTTCTTTCAGTTAAGAGACTTTATTAAGAAAAGGACTTCCCTTCTAAATGATACCAAGGTCTCTGACGTTGAAAAACAGGCTTTCAGTTCCAAGGGGGATGTATCAATTAGTGGGTTATGTAAAACCCGAAAGGAATATTCAATGTTCGGCTGATCATGGGCACTACAGCTTAAATTACTACATAGAGCACATCTATCACCCGATCGGCTTTCTAAATTCAAGGCTGCCACTTCTATGTGTGTTAAATGTAAGGTGAATACTGGTAGCCTTCAACACTGTCTTTGGTCCTGTCCTAAGTTGTAAAAATACTGGGTAAACATTCTACATGAACTACAGAACGTGTTTAGAAATGAGTTAGATCTTGACCCAATGTCTTTACTCCTCGGCCTTCCAAGTAAACACATTCATGACAAACTTCATAAGAAACTATTTAATGTTTTAACATTTTGTGCGTGGATTTCCCATAAAGCACCAACCATTACTGGATGGCACAGGGTAATAATTGAACATATCCCTTTGGACTTAATGGCCTGTTTGATTCACTCACGGACCGAGAACTTTTATAAAACCTGGAAACCCTGGCCTGGACAGATGATTCAGTGCTCTGCCTCCAGGAATGTTTTAACTGTGCAGACTGGGAGGTGTGCACACTGTCCTGCGGGGATAATTTGGACTCTTTGGTGGATGTGACATGCTCTTACATGGCTTTCTGCAGGGATATGATCGGTCCACGTAAACGTGTCAAAATATGTCCCAACAATAAGCCATGGGTTACTAAATCAGTTAAATCCTGCTTACAGAGGAAAGCACTTGCCTTTAAACAGGGGGATGTTTCTGAGCTGCAGGTTGCCACAAAAGAGCTGAAGGCCGAAATTTTAAGAGCAAAACAGAATTATAAATCAGAATTGGAAAGCAAGATGGCAGCAAAGAAGCTTGGTTCAGCCTGGGCCAGTATGAAAACTATTGCAGGCCTTCAGAGCACAGAGCGCAGTAATCGTGTGTTTTAAGATGGTTTTAATTCAGACACAGAGCTGGCTAATGCGCTTAATTGTTTTTATGGTCGTTTTGATTCCTTTGATTTTAGCACAGAAACCCAAGATTTGAAACAGAAACTCAAAGACAATCAGCACTTTAATATTGAGGTGCAGGATGTTAAAAGGGTGTTCTGTGCTGTAAAAGTGAACAAAAGTCAGGGCCCTGATAATATATGCGGACACTTGGTAAAGTCCAGTACACATGAACTGAGTCATGTGTTTCACTACATTTTTAATAAGTCCTTACAGACACAACATGTGCCTAAGGTCTGGAAAGATGCTGTGGTTGTCCCTGTTCCAAAATCCAGTTGTCCAAAAACGGTAAATGATTTTAGACCAGTTGCCTTGACTTCAATTTTAATGAAAATTTTTGAAAAACTGGTCAGATTTGAGGTCCTAAAGCAGACTTGAGCATGCATTGGATCCTTTGCAATTTGCCTATAGGCCTCACAGAGGAGTGGAGGATGCCACTGTCACTCTGCTTAACATGCTTTGTAAAAATCTGGATTTTAATGGGACACACGCCAGGCTTTCATTTGTGGACTTTTCTTCTGCTTTTAATACAATCCAACCTCATATTTTAGTTGAAAGGCTCCTGCAACAATTTGATTTGAGTAATAATCTGGTGGGTTGGATTCTGGATTTTTTAACCAACAGGACACAGAGAGTAAGAGTCAGCGGTACATTGTCTAACCAAAAGTGTTCTTCTACTGGCTCTCCTCAGCGGTGTGTGTTGTCACCACTACTCTTCATCCTGTACACAAATATGTGTCAGAGCATGTTATGACCCGAGCGCCGGTTCTGATCGCGCTCGGGCTAAGTTCTTCTCGCTGCCGGCCTTGACAGTTGCGGGCTGTATTCTGGCCTCACCGGGCTCTTATTGTGAAAGTGCTCGGTGGGGCTTCCGCCTGTCAAGGGCCGGTCAGCTGTTTGTCATTACCAGTCGTTAGTGCTTCGCCCTTTTAAGCCCGGCACTAACGACGGTAAGACGCAGGAGTATCAGTCAACACTGGTCAACGTTCGGTCAACAACAGTCAACATTACGTCTGTATTGTCTGAGTGTCTTCGTCCTGCCAAGCCTGGGTCTACGCCTCGTCGTGCTTGAAAGTGCTGTAGACCTTCATGTCAGGTTCGTTATTGTAGCTTTGTTCACAGTTTAGCTTGTAGCGGCTGGGGTTAGCCCTACGAGCCCAAGTCTCGTCCATGTGTGTGTTTTGCCCTAAGGGGCTCATAGCTTTGTTGTGTCATGTCTGTAAATAAATAACATCTTAGCAAACTCTCTGGTGAACTCTGTGGCATCTCTTGGTGATCCGCGAGGATCACCACATGACAGTATACTCCTGCCTGGTCGCCTAAACGGAGGCGCCGCATCGAGACGCCGTTTCACCGTGAGTTTGTGCCATAATTGGACTGTTTGTTCTTCTCGTTTGGGTGTCAACGTCTGGAGAATGCCGTCATCCAGGGGCCGCGGTCGGCGCCTGGGCAAGGAGCTAGCGAGCGTGTTGGAATACGCTGATGGGGCGCTCCTCGCCGCTACGTTCGACGACACCTCCAGTGACATGCGCTGGCATCTGAGCGTTGCTGAGGAGTATCTGGACAACCTCCCCCTCGAGTATGATGACCATCCGGAGGTAATAACGAGGTGGGAGGAACTCGCCATGCAGCGTGAGGTACTTCGTGGGCTGGAGGAGGAAGAGAGCAGGAAGCAGAGGAGGAGGCATCCTCGCTCCCCGCGTTGGTGTCCCGTTCCCGTCCCGAAGCAGGTCCAGGAGTATGCGCCGTCTGGGGGCCGACGACGACGTCGGCGTAACGGCGCGAGCAACCCTCAGTGGAATCCCCGGCTGGAATCGCTGCCGGCGTATCCCATCAGCGAACCTCCGAGAGCGGCCCCACCTCGTCTTCCCAGAGGGCCCTCTGTCGCCATCCAGCGGGGAGAAGGAGGAACGACGTCCCCCTCAGCAGGAACCATCTCAGCCCCGGGAGGAAGGCAAGTGCACGATTGTTTGTCACATATTAATAATGATCTGCCTTGTCTGACTCCTGGGGGCGGAGTTCGGGGTTCGCAGCCCCCCGAGCTCCCTCCACCTGCTGTGGAAGAAATTATTAAACCTACTGCCTCTGTGTTCTCCCCCGTCGAGTGGTCCACGACGCCAGGCCAGCGTCGTCGGACAAAGAGGGCCCCTGCAGTGCTGGAAAGCCTGCATCCGACCCTGCAGCCACGTCTTGGACGGAGGAGAGGAGTGGACTGCGGCCCGGAGCCTGAGCCAACGAAGAAGTGTCCCCGGGTCTCCTCGCCGGAGCGGTCCGAGCCAGTGGGTCAAGGGTTCCCTGCCTCCACGCCATACGGGTCGTGGGTGTGGACAACAGCGTGGGAGGTACCTGAGGCTGCAGATGACATCGTGCCAGCTGCGGAGCACGACACAGCTGAGTCCGAGCCAGCTGACGAGAGTCGCCCTGAACCCGGATCGTCGGAGTCCTGGGTGGCAACGGAACCCGAGTGCAGGCAAGTGCTCCCTCTTCTGTCTCTGTCCTCTTTTGTTGAGCATCTTTGCCTGCCTCTCGGGGAGGCGAGTGAGGAGCAGCCGTCTGCTGCGCCCGAGCTCGTCTCGCTGGGTTCCGTTGCTACCGGTGATGCTGATCCCGGTTTTCCTGTCCCCGAGCTTTGTTTTAGTGTCACCGGCGGGGAACGGGTCGGTGTCACCGAGGTGGAGGTCCCAGGTTCGGGGGTGGAGTTCGTCAGCGGAGCTGCACCGGAGGCCCAATCGGGGCCCACCGCGGGGGTGGTTCCGGCCCAATCGGGGTCCAACGTGGGTGCACTGGGGGCCCAATCGGGGTCCACCGCGGAGGCGGTTTCGACCCAATCGGGGTCTGACGTGGGTGCGTCGGAGGTCCAATCGGGGTCCACCGTGGGTGTGGATCCGACCCAATCGGGGTCCAACGTGGGTGCACCGAAGGCTCGATCGGAGTCCACCGTGGGTGCGGTTCTGGCCCAATCGGGGCCCAACGTGGGTGCAGCTGGGACCCAATCTGGGTCCAGCGGTGATGCAGCGCGAGCGTGGTCCATAGGCGGAGGAGGAGCTGCAGACCCTTCTTCGCGGAGCGGATTCCCGGCTCGCCCTGCTCATCGATTCCCTCTGAGTCACCGCCCCTATTCATCATCTCCGGGGGCCATGGGGGTCCCTGTTCGCTCGCCCCGGTTCTCCCGAGTTTTGTTCTCGTCAGGGAGGCCGCTGCGGGTTGTTCATGCCCTGGACTGGTGGCTGAGGGACACGGGTCGGCCGCCGGAGGGACTGTTTCACCGGTTCGGCACCTCGGTTCGGCCACCCGATCTGTTGTGTGTGCCTTGGGGCAACCTAGTTCGACCACCGGAGGAGCGGACGTGCAGGATTTTGGACTCTGATGAGCCGCCTGGTCCGCCTCCTTTGACCACCGGCCGGCTGTTGGACGTGGGGAGACCACCTGTACTGTTTCTGTGGCACTTGGTCTCTGCCGGTCGAGATAAACTGTCGGGGGGGTAGTGGTCCCTGGGTTTGTCTCAGTGTTTGTGTTTTTTTTTTCTTTTGTCCTGGTTATTTTGTATCTGGCGTTCATGCCTTGCAGTAGCCTTGTTGGCATATGTATAGTCTGGGTTGAGCGAGTAGTGCTCTGTTTTTTGTTTCATGTGTAGTCTGATATGAGCGAGTAGTGCTCTGTTTTTTGTTTCATGTGTAGTCTGATATGAGCGAGTAGTGCTCTGTTTTTTTGTTTCATGTGTAGTCTGATGTGAGCGAGTAGTGCTCTGTTTTTTGTTTCATGTATAGTCTGGTGTGAGCGAGTATGCTCTGTTCTTGTATTAATTTTTCTGACCCTGTAGTTCTGGTTTTTGTTTTCTTTCCCTTGTGCATTTTGTTAGTCTTGTCATTGTCCTGTATGTCTTTTTTTTCTGTCTGTTTTGTTCCTGGGTTGGTTTCTCTCCCTCCGCACCTGTCCCCAGCCTCCCACCCTGGGGGGGCGGCGGGGGGCAGGGTGGTTCCTTGGGGCGTTCGGAGTCCGCCCGTGGAGGGAGGGTACTGTTATGACCCGAGCGCCGGTTCTGATCGCGCTCGGGCTAAGTTCTTCTCGCTGCCAGCCTTGACAGTTGCGGGCTGTATTCTGGCCTCACCGGGCTCTTATTGTGAAAGTGCTCGGTGGGGCTTCCGCCTGTCAAGGGCCGGTCAGCTGTTTGTCATTACCGGTCGTTAGTGCTTCGCCCTTTTAAGCCTGGCACTAACGACGGTAAGACGCAGGAGTATCAGTCAACACTGGTCAACGTTCGGTCAACAACAGTCAACATTACGTCTGTATTGTCTGAGTGTCTTCGTCCTGCCAAGCCTGGGTCTACGCCTCGTCGTGCTTGAAAGTGCTGTAGACCTTCATGTCAGGTTCGTTATTGTAGCCTTGTTCACAGTTTAGCTTGTAGCGGCTGGGGTTAGCCCTACGAGCCCAAGTCTCGTCCATGTGTGTGTTTTGCCCTAAGGGGTTCATAGCTTTGTTGTGTCACGTCTGTGAATAAATAACAACTTAGCCAAACTCTCTGGTGAACTCTGTGGCGTCTCTTGGTGATCCGCGAGGATCACCACATGACAGAGCAGACATGACAACAGACACATTATAAAGTATGCTGGCGATTCAGTTATTGTCAGTCTCCTTCAGGATGGTGAGAGTGGCCACGGCCCAGTAGTTGATGATTTTGTTCACTGGTGTGAGGATTTCTACCTGCAGCTGAATACGACAAAAACTAAAGATATGATTATTGACTTTAAGAGGAAAACTCCCAGGCACAAAGTCACTGTACTAAAAGGCCAGACCATTGAATGTGTACAATCCTACAAATATCTTGGGACGATTATTGATAGTAATTTAAACTTTGAAGAGAACTGTGAAAGGGTGTGCAAAAAGGGTCAGCAACATTTGCATTGTTTAAGGAAACTCGCACACTTCCAAATTGACCAAACCATAATGACAATGTTTTATCGGGCTTTTATTAAATCTGTTTTATCCTTTTCTTTAGTGTCATGGTTTGGTCAGATAAAACTGAAACAGAGGAAATCTTTAGACCAAGCAGTTTGATGGTCCAGTCGTTTGCTTGGTGATTCACAGCTGATCCTGACATCCCTGTACACCAGACAGGTACAGCGGATTGCTACCTCCATTATAAATGACTCCCACCCTTTGCACTGCCACTTTCAGCTTCTTCCCTCCAGACGGAGGTTTGCTGTCCCAAAAAGTAAAACTCAGCGCTACAAAAACAGCTTTGTTCCTGCTGCTGTCAAAGAGTTGAACAAGATGTAGCAATATATTGCACATTCTATTTATGAATTTTATTTTATATTTATTTATTTTTGTAGTTTTTTTTATTTGGGTTTTAAATCTTTTATTGGGTTTTAGACTTCGAATGAGTTTTTAATCTCTGACTTAGTTTTTAACTTTTTTTAATATGACCCTTCTCTCTTGTCTCTTTGTCTTGTGTCCTGATTGGTGGAGCCTTGAGTACTTCTATCGTGTTTATAGTCAGCTTCATGTGTGCCTGTGTTTGTGTTCATGTTGAATGTAATTGTGGTTTGTAAATATGTGTCTAAAAGGATGTCACCTGACTGCAAAACAAATCTACCTACGGGTACAAATAAAGTAACCTGAACCTGAACCCTATCTGGACTATGTCAATGTGAATGTGTCGGCCATTTTAACTAGAGCTGTTGTATGTGCATGAGACTGTATTCATGTGTGTATTTGTGTTGTGTAATGTGTGTGATGGTGTGTTTTGGGATTTTCTTTTGAGATGAGCAGTTTCTGTTGGGTTTTTTTTTAGCTTTGTTGTTGCTGTCTTGTCTGTTGTTAAAATGTTGAAAATGTAATAAATATACATTTAAAAAAGTATTACAAATCAAATAAATTGCACTGTGAGCCAAAAAACAAAAAACAAAAAAAAAACTGACTGGATTTGACTTTGTGCATTTACGTATGGTGCCACGAGTGCAAGTCAAAATGTAACAGATGACTTTGTGTCTTTTCACTCGTTATGCCAAATAGATAGATGGGTCCATACCTGGCAAATAGCACAACCATCTGCTTCAAGCTTGAAGTCATTATCAATGGCATTGATATCTTTGTGTTTTGTACTCATTTCAAAGCACTGTTTTGCCAAAATACATTCTCCTACATCTGCTAAAGTTCTCATTTATTTTTACACAGCTGCACTCATTCAACTGTATAAGAAATAGATCATCTGTTCCCAGTATCATATACAGTATGACTAGCAACAATACCCGGTGAATAAGACGTGCAGTCTTTAGTTCTGATGATACTGCAACAGTGATAGCAAGGACCTGCTGACCAACCTCTGCTCCTCCAAAGTTCGGCTGGGCTGCAATGAATATATAACTTTTGTTGACCTGACATGTCTCTCCAGAAATTAACTACACATCGTGGCAATGTTTTGAATAGGATGGCCTTCCATACAATTGGTCCCTTTCCCAGACAGCACCCTACATGTGACAATGTCAGCATTACATAATGTTATGTGTCAGCATGACTTAAAAAACTGATGTTTTCAAATGTAGGTAAGGCATTCTTTTTGTGTAGCATTCAGGGAGATTTATTGCTCCAGCATTCCTACATTGTCAAGGGTATATAAAGCATTAAAAAAGTATAATTTTTTTCATTAGTTTTTTATTGCACAAAGTAAAATGCACATGGGATGTTTTTTCTGTAGATGTGGACTTACTTAACTTAATCCTCGCCTGGCCACTTAAGTGACCGTTGTGGCCAATCATCTGTAGGCAGGGCGGTTTTGGGCTAGGGCAATGAAGTCAGTCAGAGGTCTTATCGTTGCCGGTCTGCAGATGTGGACAATGATCCAATTTTATTTTTTCATGTTTTTGTTAGAAGTTTGTTATTGTTATTTTTTGGTCCATGTTAAGGTTTTAGTGATGGATGGATGGATATTCAAAAAAAGACATTTTCCTGGGTGTTTTTACAAACATTTTTAACCCCTTGCACTCCGGGCAATTTTCCTAAAAATGCCAAAAAATAACGTGCCCAAAGTAAATCGAAAGCTGTTCTTCAACCCTTTGCAGCATCTTCATGGGGTTGGTCTCATTTAAAAGAAAACACTTTGAATTTTTTGGCAAAAAAAACATAATCTCTCTACGTGCTCCGGCCACTGAGTTACAGTCATCTAAACATACTGAACTTGAAGAAAATAAATTTGGCCACGGTGTTTTTTTGGATACAAATGCTTGCAAATAACACACAGCTGTCCGATCCGGCTGGAAAATGCAACAGAAATGTAGAACCAAGTGTTATCAAGCTGAGATCCAAATTTGGTAACAATACCACAAAAAATGAATATTTTACACAGCTTTGTTCTCAGGTAGTTCCCAGGCGTTTTGGAACTGTGCCAAATTGTGCCAAATGGCACAGTTTGGAAAAACGTCTGTAACTTTTGAATAATTCAATGTAGAATCTTCATTTTGGGCTCTAATGAAAGGTCACATTCAGGGCTGTGTCTGTGTGTGTGTGTGTGTGGGGGGGTTGTCCCCCACCCTCGCTACAAAGGACGGAGTTCGGCCCTCGCTACATGACGGATTACACTCGTTGCATGTTTCCACAGCAATGCTGTCACAGCGCCCCCCCCCCCTCGCTACTGTGTGTGTGTGGGGGGGGTTGTCCCCCCCCCGCTACAGAGGACGGCCATCGCTACATGACGGAATAGACTCATATGCTTCCCCCCGCGGACCGGGGGGTGTTCGGACCGTGAACGCCCCCCCCCCCCCGCTCCTCTTCTGCAAGTGTGTGTGTGTGTGTGTGGGGGCGTTCACGGTCCGAACACGGCAAATGAACCGTTTATCGCGGCGCACGCACTTCGTACTTCGGCCAAAAGTCATTTTTGGATTACAATTTTCAGGGATAAATAATAACTTAGCTTATAATACCTTATCTCTTCACAGCAGCAGAGTCCTGGCGAACTTCTCTTCCCCATTGTCAGACGAACACGACGCTGGTCCGCTCGTGGATCCCAGTCAAAACATAATTCCATTATTGCCGTTTTGGCGAATGATTTACGACTTTTGTCGTCGGCCTCCGTCGGTCTATGATGACGGAAGAGAATCCTAAACGTCTATTCTGCTGGAATGAGTGCAGGTCCCACTTGTGGGTGTTCTCCATGCTGCTGGATCTGTAGCAGGTTCGTCCAGCGTCCTTTTTTTTTTCCATCAGCTGCAACAGTAAATCTCTCTTCACCCAGCCCGAACTTCTGTGCTTCAATTGGCTCCTGCATTCACAGTAGGCGGGTCTTCCTTCCTAGTTTTCATTCATTGGTTCTTCAAGGTTTCAGAAACCCAATTCAAGGCTCTTATTAGTCAAATGAGAGGTCAATCAGATGAACTAATCTGTTCGCGGCTGTGTCTGCAGCTTTTTTTTTCAGTGGCGCTTGGAGGCCACTGAAAAGTTGTGTTACAAAACACAACTAGAGCTGTTGTATGTGCATGAGACTGTATTCATGTGTGTATTTGTGTTGTGTAATGTGTGTGATGGTGTGTTTTGGGATTTTCTTTTGAGATGAGCAGTTTCTGTTGGGGTTTTTTTTAGCTTTGTTGTTGCTGTCTTGTCTGTTGTTAAAATGTTGAAAATGTAATAAATATACATTTAAAAAAATATTACAAATCAAATAAATTGCACTGTGAGCCAAAAAAACAAAAACAAAAAAAAACTGACTGGATTTGACTTTGTGCATTTACGTATGGTGCCACGAGTGCAAGTCAAAATGTAACAGATGACTTTGTGTCTTTTCACTCGTTATGCCAAATAGATAGATGGGTCCATACCTGGCAAATAGCACAACCATCTGCTTCAAGCTTGAAGTCATTATCAATGGCATTGATATCTTTGTGTTTTGTACTCATTTCAAAGCACTGTTTTGCCAAAATACATTCTCCTACATCTGCTAAAGTTCTCATTTATTTTTACACAGCTGCACTCATTCAACTGTATAAGAAATAGATCATCTGTTCCCAGTATCATATACAGTATGACTAGCAACAATACCCGGTGAATAAGACGTGCAGTCTTTAGTTCTGATGATACTGCAACAGTGATAGCAAGGACCTGCTGACCAACCTCTGCTCCTCCAAAGTTCGGCTGGGCTGCAATGAATATATAACTTTTGTTGACCTGACATGTCTCTCCAGAAATTAACTACACATCGTGGCAATGTTTTGAATAGGATGGCCTTCCATACAATTGGTCCCTTTCCCAGACAGCACCCTACATGTGACAATGTCAGCATTACATAATGTTATGTGTCAGCATGACTTAAAAAACTGATGTTTTCAAATGTAGGTAAGGCATTCTTTTTGTGTAGCATTCAGGGAGATTTATTGCTCCAGCATTCCTACATTGTCAAGGGTATATAAAGCATTAAAAAAGTATAATTTTTTTCATTAGTTTTTTATTGCACAAAGTAAAATGCACATGGGATGTTTTTTCTGTAGATGTGGACTTACTTAACTTAATCCTCGCCTGGCCACTTAAGTGACCGTTGTGGCCAATCATCTGTAGGCAGGGCGGTTTTGGGCTAGGGCAATGAAGTCAGTCAGAGGTCTTATCGTTGCCGGTCTGCAGATGTGGACAATGATCCAATTTTATTTTTTCATGTTTTTGTTAGAAGTTTGTTATTGTTATTTTTTGGTCCATGTTAAGGTTTTAGTGATGGATGGATGGATATTCAAAAAAAGACATTTTCCTGGGTGTTTTTACAAACATTTTTAACCCCTTGCACTCCGGGCAATTTTCCTAAAAATGCCAAAAAATAACGTGCCCAAAGTAAATCGAAAGCTGTTCTTCAACCCTTTGCAGCATCTTCATGGGGTTGGTCTCATTTAAAAGAAAACACTTTGAATTTTTTGGCAAAAAAAACATAATCTCTCTACGTGCTCCGGCCACTGAGTTACAGTCATCTAAACATACTGAACTTGAAGAAAATAAATTTGGCCACGGTGTTTTTTTGGATACAAATGCTTGCAAATAACACACAGCTGTCCGATCCGGCTGGAAAATGCAACAGAAATGTAGAACCAAGTGTTATCAAGCTGAGATCCAAATTTGGTAACAATACCACAAAAAATGAATATTTTACACAGCTTTGTTCTCAGGTAGTTCCCAGGCGTTTTGGAACTGTGCCAAATTGTGCCAAATGGCACAGTTTGGAAAAACGTCTGTAACTTTTGAATAATTCAATGTAGAATCTTCATTTTGGGCTCTAATGAAAGGTCACATTCAGGGCTGTGTCTGTGTGTGTGTGTGTGGGGGGGGTTGTCCCCCACCCTCGCTACAAAGGACGGAGTTCGGCCCTCGCTACATGACGGATTACACTCGTTGCATGTTTCCACAGCAATGCTGTCACAGCGCCCCCCCCCCTCGCTACTGTGTGTGTGTGGGGGGGGTTGTCCCCCCCCCGCTACAGAGGACGGCCATCGCTACATGACGGAATAGACTCATATGCTTCCCCCCGCGGACCGGGGGGTGTTCGGACCGTGAACGCCCCCCCCCGCTCCTCTTCTGCAAGTGTGTGTGTGGGGGGGGGGGGGCGTTCACGGTCCGAACACGGCAAATGAACCGTTTATCGCGGCGCACGCACTTCGTACTTCGGCCAAAAGTCATTTTTGGATTACAATTTTCAGGGATAAATAATAACTTAGCTTATAATACCTTATCTCTTCACAGCAGCAGAGTCCTGGCGAACTTCTCTTCCCCATTGTCAGACGAACACGACGCTGGTCCGCTCGTGGATCCCAGTCAAAACATAATTCCATTATTGCCGTTTTGGCGAATGATTTACGACTTTTGTCGTCGGCCTCCGTCGGTCTATGATGACGGAAGAGAATCCTAAACGTCTATTCTGCTGGAATGAGTGCAGGTCCCACTTGTGGGTGTTCTCCATGCTGCTGGATCTGTAGCAGGTTCGTCCAGCGTCCTTTTTTTTTTCTCCATCAGCTGCAACAGTAAATCTCTCTTCACCCAGCCCGAACTTCTGTGCTTCAATTGGCTCCTGCATTCACAGTAGGCGGGTCTTCCTTCCTAGTTTTCATTCATTGGTTCTTCAAGGTTTCAGAAACCCAATTCAAGGCTCTTATTAGTCAAATGAGAGGTCAATCAGATGAACTAATCTGTTCGCGGCTGTGTCTGCAGCTTTTTTTTTTCAGTGGCGCTTGGAGGCCACACCACCTACATCACCACCATCAGTATCTCTATCATGCGTCATGCATCCGAGCGCGCACGCATGCGCTCTCGTGCGCCCTAGGACGCAGAGACTTGCCCGCCCGCGGAACAACGGAGCGCAAGTGGTTAATCCACTACAATTCACACTTTCTATCAGTTTGCTGTTAATATTTCCTGTACTGACAAAGCAAGTGGGATAAACAACAGTCCAAATTCAAAAGAATATTGAGAAAGTTAGCAAGCACAGAACGTTTGTATGACTCTAACACCAATAATTACACTGTTAAATTACGGCAGCGGGTGTACATATATATCAATTGCATTAGAAGTTGTTCTCTGCTCTTGATACGATTAGAACAGAAGTAACTAGACACAGCAGAAAACTGTTTTGGTAACCGCAAACACATCCAGCTCCCTGTCAGTCCACACCACCTGTTTTGTAGAGAGAGACCCACAGATCCTAAAAGCCACCGAATGTGGCAAGTGTGCTTGATTCTCCCCCAGCATACACCTCCACTGGTAAAGGTTGGTTTAAAAAAGGTCACCTTTGACCTGCTTTATGGTCAAGCGGTCAGTGAAATCATGTCAGATACTGTGGCATCACCATGCAAAAGATTAACAGTGTATCTTGCAGTTTGTGGAATTGGAAGTCTTTGGGTGCAGTTGCAGAGAGCAGCCTCAAGGGGGAGACATGGTACAGTGGACGTTGGTGGCAAAATCTCCAGATTATGTTTTTTAGTGGAAAATTATCAATTTTCAATGAAACGGTGAGTGAAACCTTGTCAGGTGCACTCTTCAGATATTGTAGCATTGCCATGCAAGAGATGAGAGCCCATGGTCAAGTGGCTTCTGCGTTAGTAGGGGGACAAAGTTTGCCATATACATACACAGAGTGGATATAAAAAGTCTACACACCCCTGTTCAAATGCCAGGTTTTTTTGATGTAAAAAAATGAGACCAAGATAAATCATTTCAAAACTTTTTCCACCATTAGTGTGACCTATAACCTGTACAACTCAATTGAAAAACAAACTGAAATCTTTTAAGGGGAAAAATAAAAAACTTACAATAACCTGTTTGCATAAATAAGCACACCCTTAAACTAATACTTGTTGCTGTTGTTATAGCATTCAGTCTTTTTGGGTAGGAGTCTATCAGCATGGCACAGCTTGATGTGGCAATATTTGCCCACTCTTCTTTGCAAAAACACTCCAAATCTGATGCAAGGGCATCTCCTGTGCACAGCCCTCTTCAGATCACCCCACAGATGTTCGATTGGATTCATGTCTGGACTCTGGCTGGGCCATTCCAAAACCTTAATCTTCTTCTGGTGAAGCCATTTTTTGTTGATTTGGATGTGTGCTTTGGGTCATTGTCGTGCTGAAAGATAAAGTTCCTCTTCATCTTCAGCTTTCTAGCAGAAGCATGAAGGTTTTGTACCAACACTGACTAGTATTTGGAACTGTTCATAATCCCCTCCACCTTGACTAAGGCCTGAGTTCCAGATGAAGAAAAATAGCCCCAAAGCATGATGCTGCCACCACCATGCTTCACTGTAGGTATGGTGTTCTTTTGGTGATGAACAGTGTTATGTTGGCGCCAAATATACTTTTTGGAATTATGGCCAAAAAGTTCAACCTTGGTTTCATTGGACCATAACACATTTTTCCGCATGCATTTGGGAGATTTCAAATATGCTTTCACAAAATGTAGCCGGGCTTGGATGTTTTTCTTTGTAAGATAAGGCTTCTGTCTTGCCACCCTAGATGGGAGATTGTTGGCACTTGTCCTAAACAGCTAGTACTTGCCAGAAATTCCTGCAGCTCCTGCCATGTTGCTGTTGGCCTCTTGGCAGCCTCCCCAACCAGTTTTTGTCTTGTCTTTTCATCAATTTCGGAGGGACGTCCAATTCTTGGTAATGTCACTGTTGTGCCATATTTTCTCCACTTGATGATGACTGTTTTCACTGTGTTCCATGGTATATTTAATGCCTTGGAAATTCTTTTGTATCCTTCTCCTAACTGATACTTTTGAACAATGAGATCCCTTTGATGCTTCGGAAGCTCCCTGCGGACCATGGCTTGTGCTGTAAGATGTGACTACAAAAATGTCAGGAAAAGTCTACTATAACAGATGAACTTTATTTAGAGTTAATCAGAGGCACTTTAAATGGTAGCAGGTGTGTGCTGACTCCCATTTAGTAGTAGTAGTAGATTAGTTTATTTGACAGGGACAGTGCAATAAACATAGACAATTAATCAAAGACAATCAATCTGATGTGTTGCACATAGAGTGTATAGCTATTAGCTAATTTGCAACTCTTGTCCCTGGATGGGCTTTAGAAAAAAGAATCAAGATAAAAATATACACAATAACCACATACATCAATGCAGAAAAATTATAAATACACAATTATAAATATTATAAATACACAAATATAACAGCCTGACTCACCTTTAACATAAATATTATAAATACACAAATATAACAGCCTGACTCACATTTAACACATATAACATAACTCACATTTGCCTATTTCAGGCCTTCCTCCCTCCGTCACTCACTATAAACAAACACATTTATTCCTTCCCTTCATTCACTCTCACTTTGCAGACAAATAATTCATACATGAGTACATTCTTGTTTATTTTTCAGCCAGTTTTTAACATTTTTAGTGAATGTTTTAAAGTCCGTTATTATTTTAATTTCATTTGGCATTGTGTTCCAGATGTGACTGCCCTTTATAGAGAAAGCTGTTTGTCCAAATGTGGTTCTGCGGTGGAATATTTTACAGTTATTGTTAACAGAACTCCTGGTGGCTCTGCTGCTGTCCTGTCTTTGGACGAAACCAGCAAGTGGCTCGCGTGCTGATTTATGGAAACATTTGAACGTTAATTTCAGAAGACAGAGGTCAATGAAGCTCTCAAAACTCAATAGGTTGTATTTTTTAAAACATTACAGTGATGCCACCTAATGGGCTTTTTGTCCAAGATTTTTAGGGTTTGATTATATAATGAACCTATATGTCTTATTGTGGAAGGGGCTGCTTGAGCCCAGACTGTCAAACAGTATGATATATGAGAAAAAACCATAGAATGCATATACAGTGCAGCTGCTTCATAAGGTATGTAATATCTAATTAATTTAAAGCAGTTCAGATTTTTTTTTACTGTTTTTGAAATTTTCTTTATATGAAGATTAAATTTGAGTTGAGGATCTAGTACAATGCCAAGGTATTTGAATTCTGTAGCTAAACTGATGTCATGATCATGTATATTAACTTTAAAATGTTGCAGGTTACATTTTTTGATTGAAAAGCACATTGAGACTGTTTTCTGAAGGTTCAGCAATAGATGGTTCTTGAGAAGCCACTCTTGGACATCAACCATACTTGTAGACAGTACATCTGCAGCCTGTGCTGGAGTCTTGGCAGCTGTGTAAATAACTGCATCATCTGCATAAAGTTGGCATGTTGCAGCTGAGCAGTGTAACGGCAAGTCATTAATAAAAATGCTGAAAAGTAAAGGACCAAGAATGGACCCTTGTGGGATACCCATGCGGTTGTTTAAAAATGAGGATTTATCCTGGTGAACTTTTACACACTGTTCTCTATTCTGGAGATAAGATGCAAACCATTCTAATGTATTTGGGGAGAAGTTAAAAGATACCATTTTGGATAAAAGCAAACTGTGGTTTACAGTATCGAAAGCCTTTTTGAGATCTAGAAAAACAGCTCCTACCACATTACCCCTGTCCAAGGACTGTTTGACGTTTTCAATAAGGCAACAATTTGCTGTTTCTGTTGAGTATCCTGGTCTAAAACCAAATTGATGTGGATGAAGAAGTTGACTGTCTTGTAAGTAGTCTATCAGCTGTGTAGCTACAACTTTTTCAAGAACCTTAGATAGGACTGGTAAGATAGAGATTGGGCGGTAATTGCATATATCGTCTTTACTGCCTGATTTATGAACTGGTATGACGACAGCTTTTTTCCAGCCAGATGGAAATGTACTAGACCTAATGGAGAGATTAATGAGATGAGTCAGTGGTTTGATTAATATTTTGCTGTGCATTTTGAGAAAGGAGGTGCTCATATTGTAGATATCACTAGTTTTTGAGTTTGACAGTGTTTTAACAATACCAGCAATTAACTTCTCATTTACCTCATCGATGTGAAAAGTATCTGTTGGGAGTATGGAATTTGTGTTGTTGAGCACATTTGGCAGCACAAAAATTTTTGTTAAGTCTTCCACAGAGCCCACAAAGTGTGAATTAAATTCATTTGCCAAAGTAGCCTTGTCACTGACGGTCTTGCCATTGATTCTAAGTTCCTTTACCCCCTTCTGATCGTTTTTTTTATTAGTTAAGTTATTTAAATGCCTCCATAGGGAACTGTTGTTACCCTTTGCATGATCTATCAGTTTATTGTAATAAGATATTTTTGATTTTCGCAGCTCATGTACCACTTTATTTCTTAAACTTTTGTACACAAGGTGATCATTTTGTAGTTTGGAGGTTAGTGATGTTTTCAGTGCATAGTCTCGCCTCTTCATAAGTTTTCTTATTTCATTATTTAACCATGGTAGGCTAATCTTCTGTTGTCTACTTTTAATTTGCTTTGAAAATTTTTCTATAGACTTTGTGATTGTTGCAGTTATAAAATTACAACAATCATCTACTTCACATGTTGCCATGAGCTGCTCCCAATTTTGATTCTCTAAGTAATGTTCAAACTCCTCATTTTTTGATTTGGGGATAATAAAATTTGATTTGTCAATATCGACTCCCCCAAAATGCTGTAGTCGCTTTTTAGTAAGTTTCCTGACAGCAAGAACCATGTTATGATCTGAGAGACCAGTTACAAGATTATAGGTTCTGGTTATTCGTTCTGGTTTATTAGTAAATACCATGTCAATAAGTGTTCTGGATTGTTTGGTTATCCTGGTGGGTCCTTTGATGATTTGCTGGTAATTAAATTTAGTCATGAGGCTTTTCAGTTTTTGTTTGTCTTTTTTATCAGACCAGTTGATATTAAAGTCACCATGAATTATTGTTTCTCTGTTCTTCTCAAGTTGTTTAACCAGATCACTTAATTCATTATAAAAGGAAGAGTTGTGTGACGGTGGGTTGTACACTACTGCAATGTTGAAATTCATTACCGGAGAGAGACATACATTAACAGCTAAACATTCAAGTGAAGTATTCAAATCAACCAGTTGACATTTATATTTCTCTTTGATGTAAATTAAAACACCTCCTCCCCTCCCTACCTGCCTGTCTTTTCTAAAACACTGGTAGCCACAATATCGATCATATTAGTGTCTATGTTACTGTGTAGCCAGCTTTCTGAGAGACAAAGGTAGTCCAGATTTGAGTCCAACAGCAACACCGAAATCTCATCTCTTTTGGGGATTATGCTCCGTATGTTTAAATGACCGCCGAGGATCCCCTTTGGTTTAGCCTTGGTGTCCCAAAGAACTCGTGCATAATTAACAGTTTGGAAAAATAAATGTTGTTTTTGCTTTTGTACAGCTCGGTTTTGTGCTAACCCAGTGGTCTGCTGTTTAATAGTGGCAGGTCCAGGGTTAAGGTGAATATCTCCTGCCAGAAGTAGCAGAACTAACAGAACTTTAACTGTATATCCTCTGCCATATTGTGATTTTTGCTTAACAGCCATGTTTGCCTTAATTTGGAAGTTTTTGCTCAGGGCTTTTAAAGACCACATAGAGTGTAGGGTGAGATGTCCAAGCCCAAATCCATACAGATAAAACTTTTTAACTTCACCTTTGGTTGAGTTTGTCGGAAAATCCTTCTTGTTGCAGGTCCAGACACACAAAGACAAAACGAAGAGGAAGTAGAGAAGTAGAGAAGGCTTATTAGTGGTGCCCATCAGCCCACTTTTTAATCCGGTGGCAGCCATCTTCAGTCCTTCTTGGAAAGAAGGAAAAGGAAAATCTGTGGATAGTAAAATAAATTCTGCTTATATCGCCAGAATCTGATCCGATCGTCCTCGAATCCAGCTGGGCCTCAGCTAGCCAACTAGCCCCTTCCGTTGCTGGTCTCGTTGCTCATAGTCGCCGTAACTGGTCTCCCGTCCCGCTCCTCCAACCGAGTCTCGTCACACACCGCCGCTGCCACCGAGCTCCGCTGAGGTCACGGTAAATCCTCCGCTAGGCACCGCCACCTACCGTCGTCTGCCTGGGTGAAATCTCTGCTGAGCCCCGTCAACAAATAGCCGCTTGCCTGGTAGTATCTCCGCTGGGCCTCGCAGCTGGGCTTCGATTCAGGCTGGTGTAAGGTGGAATGCCTGGCGCCAGCATCAAGCTAACTAGCGTTAGCTTAGCAATCGCTTCGGGTAGTCTCGTCGCACACCGCCGCTGCAGTCACGGTAAGTCCTCAACTTATCCTCAATTTAACATGAGTTTGAATGTGATTGGTTAATTCTGAATATAGCCACATCCCCAGTTATAACAAGGTGTGCATATTTTTGCAAACAGTTTATTCTATTTTTTATTTTTCCCTTAAAATATTTCAATTGGGTTGTACAGGTTATAGGGCACATTAATGGTGGAAAAAGTTTTGAAATGATTTATCTTGGTCTCATTTTTTTTTACATCACAAAAACCTGGCATCTGAACAGTGGTGTGTAGACTTTTTATATCTACTGTGCATACCCACACCAGAGAATCTCTTTTACACAGTCATGTGAAAAAATTAGGACACCCTGTATAAACCTCTGTGTGTGTGTGTGTGTGTGTGTTTTACATATTTGGACATTGGATATTTAATATCAATGTTAAAAATACTGGGAGATTAACGTAATACAACTAGACAATTAAAAATGAATTAGACTTTTTTCAAATTTTCTGTAAAATGTAATTCTAAACAAATGGTGAGGAATAAATTAGGACCCCCCCCCCCATCTTTTTTAGGACACCCCCACATTGATTCCCACTTACAATGGCTAAAATAAATTTTAAAAGAATGTAAATAAAAACAAAAACAAGGTTAGACATAGATACTGTACGTGAACAGTTCTTAATAAAGAGCTGACTATTTAAAGGGGTGTCCAAATTTTTTCACGACTGTATATATAGATTTTTTTTTACAATTTTAGTTTGACCTGTCTTTTGCAAACATCAGAACACAGAAGTAAATAAATTTTGGAAATAAACAATTAGCAATGGGGGTTGGATGATTTTGAGTGCAACTGCATGCGAGTTCGCATATACAGACAGAGACATGGTATAACCTCAGTTCATCTTTGCCAGAACAAGATAACAACAGCATGGCACACGGTACATTATACACCCACCCACAGCCATTATTGGTTGTGCATAGCTAGCACACCAACAACTGAAAAATCGATTACAAATTCACAACTCAGTATACTATCACTCTGTAATAAAACAAATAACTTGTAATTGCAAGGAGTTTAAAGAAAGCAAACAATCTGCAATTCAAAGAGGAACAAATTTCCAGAAAATATCAGAACGTCATTTAACCCCCAAGGATACAGACATTTTCAATACTTGTACAAACACTGTGAAATCAAAAAAAAGTCCTAGCTTGTAAACTGTGAGAGGAGTTAGCCGGAGAACTTGTACGGACAGACATCATCACACCATAATACGTCCTGTCTTTAGAGATGGGTGTATTAAGGAAAGGATTAAGGAATTTCCATCTTGGGATTAACAAAGTATCTCGTTCTCCATCCATCTAAAAATGTTGCACAGATACATGACAACGGACCTACATTTCCACATTTGTCAGCACATGCACAAATGCAAACATCAAACATCCATGAAGGCAAAAGAAGAATTCTTCTCTTAACTAAAATTCAAAGATTTTCTTTTTCTCTTCTCTTCTTAAATTTTTAATGTCTTTGGATGAATTCATTCATCTTCAACTGCTTAATCCTATTCGGATCACGCGGGGCTGGAGCCTATCCCAGCGTCTTTGGGCGAAAGGCAGGATACACCCCGGACAGCTCACCAGTCCATCGCAGGGCCAACACAGAGAGACAGACAACCATTCACTCTCACATTCAAACCTAAGGACAATTTAGAATCTCCAGTTGATGCCAATTAACCTAAGGGCAGCTTGGTGGTGCAGTGGTTAGCACTGTGGCAGCACAGCAAGAAGGTCACAGGTTCAATCCCACCCCCTGACCATTGGTGACCCTTCTGTGTGGAGTTTGCATGTTCTCCCCGTGTCTCCGTGGGTTTTCTCCAGGTACTCAGTTTCCTCCCACAGGCCAAAGACATGCACGTTAGGTTATGATAATCTGGACCTTGTTAATTCTTTAAATGATCACTGTCATATAATTCTTGATAAGGTGGCTCATTACAGACAACACTCGTATCATCTCTCGGTTACCATGGTTTAACAACTGAACCTGTGGCCTTCAACATTCTTGTTGGAAAGCAGAATGATTATGAAAGAACACAGGATTGGCTGTCCATCATGAATATTTTAAAGAACTTCTCCATTTGTATAATGAAGCAGTGAAAGAAATGAGATCTGTTTATTTTAATTAACTCAACTGTGATAAGAATAATACCAGGGCTTTATTTAACACTGTTAATAGTACTGTTTCTCCCCAACCTCAGCATGTTCCAGTGATGAATTTCTCAATCAGTTTATGAATAAGTTACTGGACTTGAGATCCGAAATCCCCTTAAGGTCATCTCCCTATGAAGATTGCCCTCAGTGCCCCAAGCCATTTACTTCATTCTCCCCAATTACACTTAACGACTTAGTTAAAATAATAAGCAAAATGAAACCCTCATCATCCTCTTTTGAGATTTTACCACTCTGTCCTAATTGGGTCTCTTACCACCATCGGTCCTTCATTACTGACTATCATGAACAGTTTATTGAGACAAGGCAGTGTGACTTTCCATTTTAAGCATGCTGAGGCAATTTCATTACTTAAATTGACACACTGGTGAAAATCAAGTTGGTTTTCTTTGTTAGCATGTCTGTAACATGTTTTCATGACTTACAAGACATACAGTGGATATAAAAAGTCTACACACCCCTGTTCAATTGCCAGGATTTTCTGATGTAAAAAAAAATGAGACCACGATAAATCATTTCAAACTTTTTCTACCATTAATGTGACCTCTGACCTGTACAACCCAACTGAAAAACAAATTGAAATCTTTTAAGGGGAAAAATAAAAAATAAAAACTTACAAGAACCTGTTTGCATAAATATGCACACCCTGTTTTAACTGGGATGTGGCTGTGTTCAGACTTAACCAATCACATTCAAACTCATATTAAATGAGAGTCGGCACCACCTGGCCACCATTTAAAGTGCCTCTGATTAACCCCAAATAAAGTTCAGCTGTTCTAGTAGGCTTTTCCTGACATTTCTGTAGTCACATCTTACAGCACAAGCCATGGTCCGCAGAGAGCTTCCAAAGCATCAAAGAGATCTCATTGTTCAAAGACATCAGTTAGGAGAAGGGTACAAAAGAATTTCCAAGGCATTAAATATACCATGGAACACAGTGAAGACAGTCATCATCAAGTGGAGAAAATATGGCACAGTCCCTCCAAAATTGATGAAAAGACAAGAAGAAAACTGGTTGGGGAGGCTGCCAAGAGGCCAACAGCAACATTGCAGGAGCTGCAGGAATTTCTGGCAAGTGCTGGCTGTTTAATACATGTGACAACAATCTCCTGGCTAGGGTGGCAAGATGGAAGCCTTATCTTTCAAAGAAAAACATCTAAGCCCGGCTACATTTTGCGAAAACATATTTGAAATCTCCCAAATGCATGTGGAAAAATGTGTTAAGGTCCAATGAAACCAAGGTTGAACTTTTTGGCCACAATTCCAAAAGGTATATTTGGCACAAACACAACACTGCTCATCACCAAAAGAACACCATACCTACAGTGAAGCATGGTGGTGGCAGCATCATGCTTTGAGGCTGTTTTTCTTCATTTGGAACTCAGGCCTTGGGCCTTGGTCGTGGGCTGCACGGTGGCGCAGTGGTTTAGCACTGTGGCAGCACAGTTTTACCCTCGGCCGGGGGATCACGGGGATCATGAGATCGTGGGTTCGATCCCAGCCCCCGACCAACAGTGAGCTGTGTGGAGTTTGCATGTTCTCCCCGTGTTGCGTGGGTTTACTCCGGGATTTCTCCGGTTTCCTCCCGCACACCAAAAACATGTAGGTTTAGGGCGCTCGCGCACGCAGCGACCAGCAGCCGGTGGCTTGTCACCAGACTGCAAACCAAATCTACCTACGGGTACAAATAAGTAACAAAAAAAAAAAAAAAAAAAAAAAAAAAAAAGGTGGAGGGAATTATGATCAGTTCCAAATACCAGTTAAGTGTTGGCAAAAAACCTTCAGGCCTCCGCTAGAAAGCTGAAGATGAAAAGAAACTTAATTTTTCAGCACGACAATGACCCAAAACACACATCCAAATCAACAAAAGAATGGCTTCACCAGAAGAAGATTAAGGTTTTAGAATGGCCCAGCCAGAGTCCAGACATGAATCCAATCGAACATCTGTGGGGTGATCTGAAGAGGGCTGTGCACAGGAGATGCCCTTGCAATCTGACAGATTTGAAACATTTTTGCAAAGAGTGGGCAAATATTGCCACATCAAGATGTGCCAAACTGATAGACTCCTGCCCCAAAGTGTTGCAATAAAGTATTAGTTTAAAGGTCTGATGACACGTTCTTGACTTCCTCTAATTTTTCAACACATAATACAATATGACGAAATCGGTTTGTCTGTGCAGTTCTAAGTGAAACAGGCTTTTTTTTAACGCGAATATCCAACGTTTTCATGAGTGCCACGTCACCCATTGCGTCAGTGGCTGGAAACCCCCCCGGCCATGTTGTAATGTCATCGACGGAACACAGCGCTTGGCTGCCCTTTGTACACACAGGATGGAAGCAGTTGAAAACATCGACCATGGTTCCAGCACACGCAGTCTGGAATTGGTTTGTGTTGTCCAATCTTCAGACGATTATAGTTCCGAAGAATGGGATGACAATGAAGAATCTGGGGGCATCAAACCGTATAGGTTTGAGCCGTGCCAAGCGGGCATTGTGCCTAGCGAGTCAGAATCAGTGACAGTCAGCTGTTCATGTTTTGTGTGCATCATCTGCCGTGTTGTCAGCCAGCCAATATTGCCAACACTATCACGACGTGTTAGCCACTCCACACAGTCGTGGCTCTGTTGCGACCCTTGTAGCGATGTCGGCTCTGGGGCGCAACCGTGGTTAACAATTCTTCTCTCCATGTTCGCTGAACAATGTCGGCCCCAAACGCCTACTGTCTGTGTTTCTGTGTATTTTTGTAAGTCTTCGCCTTTTTGGGAATTGTCTGTCGTTCTATATAAAATGTGCTGTGGTGAATACTACGCTTAAATCCTTGTGTAAATCCTCATTATTTACGCGTAAATCATCCCTCTCCGTGCGCTCTTACGCAGAGCAGGGAGAGGGCGCATAAAATAACGAGGATTTTAGCACAGAATTCACCACAGTATATTTAATATAGAATGACAGACAATTCCCAAAAAGGTGAAGACTTACAAAAATACACAGAAACACAAACAGTAGGTGTCCGGGGCCAACATCGCTCAGCGAACATGGAAAGGAGACGTATTAACCACGGTTGCACACCAGAGCAGACATCGTTTCAAGGACGCATGAGAACCACGGCTGTGTGGATTGGCTAACACGTCGTGAGAGTGCTGAAAATACTGGCAGACTAACAGCACAGATGACAATACTATTGACCAGCAGTGCGTGTACATTTTGGCGGCCGTTTGCCATTAATGCACTGCTGGTGATGGCATGATGACAAGCACCTGGGCAAGGACCGGGAAACATGATCAGATGATGATCATCATGATCACCTGTTGATAATGATTGAGGGGACGTGCCTGGACTGGCGTGCAGAGAAAGTAGGTCAAAGCTGCACGTAAATCCATTAATCCTTCCCCTCCTTGCGTTCCTCCTGCATAAAAGTATAGAGGAGAGCAGGCTTGAGCTGAAGCGTGTGATGTGGTCTTTCACACATCACACGCTTTATCTAAGCCTGCGACACAACGCGAAGGCATAGCTGTAAAATTAAAACAAGAAACCAGAGAAACTGTGAGCCACAAAGCTGCCGTCATTCCAATCAACAATACCGGAGTCCGTTCCTGTGATTACGTCATGGGGGTGCCGCCCTTAATTCGGTGGGCGGCTCCACAGTCCAGGTTTTGATGATAACTAGTTTATGCAGGCGCTGTTGTAAACTATTATATTGATCATTGGACAATGACCTTTTGGGTTTACAACAACATGCTAAAACAGACGTCAAAACACGTGTCATCAGTACTTTTAAGGTTGTGCCACATTTTCTGCCAACAGGTTATTGTAAGTTTTTTATTTATCCTCTTAAAAGGATGTCTGTTTGTTTTTCAATTGGGTTGTTACAGGTTACAGGTCACATTAATAGTGGAAAAATTTTGTAAATGATTTATCTTTGGTCTCATTTTTTTTGACATCACAAAAACCTGGCATTTGAACATGGGTGTGGTAGACTTTTTTATATTCTACGATCATAATCCTCCTTTTGGCAAAGTAAATCTGGCACAATAAGGGAAGCAGATTTCTGTTCCCTGCTTACCTAGCTGCTGACAGGACAAGGGGAAGAAAAAAGAAAAGGTTCTTTAAAGTCTGCTCAAAATGTTTATTATGCAAATTACATATCCTAATGTTCTTCTGTCTTTAAAACTTTAAACTTTATTTATTTAGTGGGTGTGAAAAAGTGTTTGCCCCCTTCCCTGATTTCTCGTTTTTTGTTATGTTGTCACACTTAAATGTTTCAGATCATCAAACAAATTTAAATATGAGACAAAGATAACACAAGTAAACATAAAATGCAGTTTTTAAATGAAGGGTTTATTATTAAGGGGGAAAAAAAAACCAACCTACATGGCCCTGTGTGAAAAAGTGATTGCCCCTAAACCCTAATAACTGGTTGGGCCACCCTTAGCAGCAACAATTGCAATCAAATGTTAGCATAATGGCAATGAGTCTTTTACAGCGCTGTGGAGGAAGCTTTGGCCCAGTCATCTGTAGAATTGTTGTAATTCAGCCACATTGGAGGGCTTTCGAGCATGAACCGCCTTTTTAAGGTCATGCCACAGCATCTCAATCGGATTCAGGTCAGGACTTTGACTAGGCCACTCCAAAGTCTTCATTTTGTTTTCCTTAAGCCATTCAGAGGTGGACTTGTTTGTGTGTGTTGGATCATTGTCCTGCTGCAGAACTCAAGTGCGCTTCAGCTTGAGGTCACGAACAGATGGCCAGACATTCTCCTTCAGGATTTTTGGTAGACAACAGAATTCATGGTTCCATTTACCACAGCAAGTATTCCAGGTCCTGAAGCAGCAAAACAGCCCCAGACCATCACACTACCACCACCATATTTTACTGTTAGTAGAGTTTAATGAAATGGTCAGTCAGAAGGCAACTCATACCAGCTCAGACGTCGCCCGGGTTAACGAGGTCAGGAGTTCCTGGCAGCTGAAGGCGAAGGACAGAGCTGCGTGGAGGAATCTGATCAGACCTAAATGAAACAGTCATTGCCGCCCCCAACAGACTGCTATGATGATGATGATGATGATGATGTTCCTTTTCTGAAATGCTGTGTTACTTTTACAATGGATGTAATGAGACACACACCTTCCAAAAAGTTCAACTTTTGTCTCGTCAGTCCACAGAGTATTTTCCCAAAAGTCTTGGGGATCATCAAGATGTTTTCTGGCAAAACTGAGACGAGCCTTTATGTTCTTTTTGCTCAGCAGTGGTCTTCATCTTGAAACTCTGCCATGCAGGCCATTTTGCCCAGTGTCTTTCTTATGGTGGAGTCATGGACACTGACCTTAACTGAGGCAAGTGAGGCCTGCAGTTCTTTGGGTGTTGTTGTGGGTCTTTTGTGACCTCTTGGATGAGTTGTTGCTGCGCTCTTGGGGTAATTTTGGTTGGCCAGCCCACTCTGGGAAGCTTCACTACTGTTCCAAGTTTTCGCCATTTGTAGATGTGCTTTCACTGTGGTTCGCTGGAGTCCAAAGCTTTAGAAATGGCTTTATAAACCTTTTCCCAAACTGATAGAGCTCAATTACTTTGTTTCTCATTTGCTCCTGAATTTCTTTGGATGATGTCTAGCTTTTGAGGATCTTTTGGTCTACTTCACTTTGTCATGCAGGTCCTATTTAAGTGATTTCTTGATTGAGAACAGGTGTGGCAGTAATCAGGCCTGGGTGTGGCCAGAGAAATTGAACTCAGCTTCCCAAAGATGTGATAAACCACAGCTAATTTATGTTTTAACATGGGGCGGCAATCACTTTTTCACACAGGGCCATGTAGGTTTCGATTTTTTTTTACCCCGAATAATAAACACCTTCATTTAAAAACTGCACTTTGTGTTTACTTGTGTTATCTTTGTGTATTTAAATTTGTTTGATGATCTGAAACATTTAAGTGTGACATACAAAAAATGAGAAATCAAGAAGGGGGCAAACACTTTTTCCACACCACTGTATACAGCACCTTTCATACAACACAGTGCAGCTCGAAGTGCTTTACAGTTAAAAACAATTCCAGATAAAACACAAAACAATAAAAAGACAAACAGAGCCCTACCCCTACCCCCACTCTTTTCCAAGACACCCAAACACCTGACCCCAACACACCCTAGAGTCCACCTCCTCCCACCCTGTTCCACCCCACCCATAAGTAATAATAGGCAAAGTTAAAACATGGCTGAGCACTGAAGACCAGAGTGAGGAAATGCCATCATAGTCTGTCCCCCAAGTGCTCTTTTAAAGGGGTATAATGATCTTTTAATGGCATCTCATGAAGGAAATTGTTCTGTTCTCATATTACAGTGGGGCAAAAAAGTATTTAGTCAGCCACCAATTGTGCAAGTTCTCCCGCTTAAAACATGAGAGAGGTCTCCAATTTTCATTATAGGTATACCTCAACTATGAGAGACAAAATGAGAAAAAAAAAAAATCCAGAAAATCACATTGAAGGATTTTTAATGAATTAATTGGTAAATTCCTTGGTAAAATAAGTATTTGGTCAATAACAAAAGTTCATCTCAATACTTTGTTATATACCCTTCGTTGGCAATGACAGAGGTCAAACGTTTTCTGTAAGTCTTCACAAGGTTTTCACACACTGTTGCTGGTATTTTGGCCCATTCCTCCATGCAGATCTCCTCTAGAGCAGTGATGTTTTGGGGCTGTCGCTGGGCAACACAGACTTTCAACTCCCTCCAAAGATTTTCTATGGGGTTGAGATCTGGAGACTGGCTAGGCCACTCCAGGACCTTGAAATGCTTCTTATGAAGCCACTCCTTCGTTACCCGGGCGGTGTGTTTGGGATCATTGTCATACTGAAAGATCTAGCCACGTTTCATCTTCAATGCCCCTGCTGATGGAAGGAGGTTTTCGCTCAAAATCTCACGATACATGGCCCCATTCATTCTTTCCTTTACACGGATCAGTCGTCCTGGTCCCTTTGCAGAAAAACAGCCCCAAAGCATGATGTTTCCACCCCCATGCTTCACAGTAGGTATGGTGTTCTTTCTCCTCCAAACACGACAAACTGAGCTTTTACCAAAAAGTTCTATTTTGGTTTCATCTGACCATATGACATTCTCCCAATCCTCTTCTGGATCATCCAAATGCTCTCTAGCAAACTTCAGACGGGCCTGGACATGTACTGGCTTAAGCAGGGGGACACGTCTGGCACTGCAGGATTTGAGTCCCTGGCGGCGTAGTGTGTTACTGATGTAGCCTTTGTTATTTTGGTCCCAGCTCTCTGCAGGTCATTCACTAGGTCCCCCCATGTGGTTCTGGGATTTTTGCTCACCGTTCTCGTGATCATTTTGACCCCACGGGGTGAGATCTTGCGTGAAGCCCCAGATCGAGGGAGATTATCAGTGGTCTTGTATGTCTTCCATTTTCTAATAATTGCTCCCACAGTTGATTTCTTCACATCAAGCTGCTTACTTATTGCAGATTCAGTCTTCCCAGCCTGGTGCAGGTCTACAATTTTGTTTCTGGTGTCCTTTGACAGCTCTTTGGTCTTGGCCATAGTGGAGTTTGGAGTCTGACTGTTTGAGGTTGTGGACAGGTGTATTTTATACTGATAACGAGTTCAAACAGGTGCCATTAATACAGGTAACGAGTGGAGGACAGAGGGGCCTCTTAAAGAAGAAATTACAGGTCTGTGAGAGCCAGAAATCTTGCTTGTTTGTAGGTGACCAAATACTTATTTTTCACCACAATTTGCAAATAAATTCTTTAAAAATCAGACAATGTGATTTTCTGGATTTTTTTTTTCTCATTTTTTCTCTCATAGTTGAGGTATACCTATGATGAAAATTGGAGACCTCTCTCATCTTTTAAGTGGGAGAACTCGCACAATCGGTGGCTGACTAAATACTTTTTTGCCCCACTGTACTTGGCCTCATTGCAGCCTTTGACACCGCTGGCTATGATATTTCAATTAATATGCTAAAGCTTCTGGCAGGTATCGCTGGCTCTACAATAGATTTATTTTCTTCATTTTTATCTTGTAGGACTTTCTCTGAAAGGGTGGATAAGTTTTATTCTTCCACTGCCTCGCTAACATGTGGGGTTCCGCAAGGTTCAATCCTGGGTCCATTATCATTCTCTTTTATGGTATTCCTTTAGCTCATATCGTTTGATGTTTTAATGACATTTCTTACAGCTTTTCAGTCCCTCGAGGATTTCGCGGGCTGTTTTTGTGATTGTTGCAGCCCAAAAGGCCTGAATTTATAGGAGCGTTTCCAGAAAGTTGTGATAAAGTTGAGATATTTTTAGAGTTTTTTGCACTGAAAGTTGGTGAGGAAGTACAGAATTTAAAGTAGATGCTTCTTCCAAAGTTTACAGTGATGCCATTCTATGTAACACCACAAGAACCACACAGGATAGCCCAAAATTTCCTGTCAAACAGTGATTTATTTAGAATGAAATGCTCAGTAAAATTGTCAAGACTAGTGTATACCTGTAGAAAGCAAGTATTCTTGTCTGAAAACAGGTAGGCCAATTAGGCTTTACAGGCCCAAATGTAGGTTGTGCTTGAAAGTGGAATACAAAGAGGTGCAGCCTATGTAGGCAATCCCACATGTGAGACTTGGACAAATACAAGGGAGTGAACATGAAGATTTATTTGATTGTGTGAATAGTAATCACAGAATTATTGAAAATAAATGAGACATCTAATATTAGCGACTGTTTCGGAACCCTATTTGTTTGTCAGATCACTTATTTGTGTGATCTTTTATGACATATATTGATAAGTGTTGTAACTTGCACTTTGGGGAGTAGGAGTTGTTCAGTCACCATTATAATTGTTTTAGTTTATATGTGTAGTTTCGAGTGTATCATCAATAAACTCATGCAGTACTATAACAGGACACATTTACAAATATTTGAGACCCATTGTAGTGCATCCTTTTATATTTTAGCAATATTACAGCCGTGGACAAAATTGTTAGTACCCCTCTGTTAATGAAAGAAAAACCCACAATGGTCACAGAAATAACTTGAATCTGACAAAAGTGGTAATAAATAAAAATTCTATGAAAATTAACCAATGAAAATCAGACAATGCTTTTGAATTGTGGTTCAACAGAATTACTTTAAAAAATAAACTCATGAAGCAGGTCTGGACAAAAATGATGGTACCCCTAGAAAAGATTGAAAATAATGTGACCATAGGGACATGTTCAACCAAGATGTGTCCTCTAATTAACATCACAGGTGTCTACAAACTTGTAATCAGTCAGTCGGCCTATTTAAAGGGTGACAAGTAGCCACTGTGCTGTTTGGTGACATGGTGTTTACCACACTAAACATGGACCAGCGGAAGCAAAGGAGAGAGTTGTCTCAGGAGATTAGAAAGAAAATTATAGACAAGCATGTTAAAGGTAAAGGCTATAAGACCATCTCCAAGCAGCTTGATGAAAATAATGTGACCATAGGGACATGTTCAACTAAGATGTGTCCTCTAATTCAGTGGTCCCCAACCCCCAGGCCGTGGACCGGTACCAGTCTGTGGGTCATTTGGTACTGGGCCGCACAGAAAAAATGAATAACTTACATTACGTCAGTTTTATTTATTATCAGAGTCTGAATGATGTTTTATTTTGAAAAATTACCGGATTCTCTCCATTACATCCGTCTATGGCTCACTGTTGACGCACGTCAAGACGCATGTCTCGGTGACGTGATACGTTACAGCTAAAATTAAAGGCCGTTGCTGGACGGCAGACATTACGAGAGCCGCTGCAGAGATTTCTCTCAGAAAAGGAGTCACCGCCGGCAGCACATTTCAGTGACGGGGAATCAGTTGCAAAACTCGCTTACTTGTGCGACATATTCATCCTGCTCAATGAACTCAATCTGTCACTTAAGGGGAAAATGACAACTGTCTTCAAGTTGGTAGATAAAGTAGCTGCATTTAAAGCCAAATTGGGTTTGTGGGGACGGCGCGTGAATGGAGGTATGTTTGACATGTTTCAAACATTAGCGGGGATTTTGGAAGAGACTGAGCCCGAGCCTTCATTCTCCCAGCTGGTGCACGATCACCTGTCTTTGCTTTTAAAAGAGCTCGAGCGCTACTTCCCAACCACAAAAGATCCACAAGCTGCCAAAGAATGGATTGGTGACCCATTTCTCAACAAACCAGGTGACTCCAACATGTCTGTGCAAGAAGAAGATCAACTGCTGGAGATCGCAAATGACGGCGGCCTTAAAAGTATATTCGAGACAACAGCTCTGCCGGTGTTCTGGATTAAAGTCATGGCTGAAGACCCTGAGATTGCCACAACAGCAGTGGAAACCCTGTTGCCATTTCCGACGTCATATCTGTGTTAAGCGGGGTTTTCTGCAGTGACAGCAACCAAAATAAAACTACGAAGTAGACTGGACATACGCAACACACTTCATGTTTACATGGACTCGAGTAACCATATTAAAAGCCTGATCAGAATAAAAATGCTTCATGTAAACACGCCAATCTGAATATTCTAACCCGATCACGCTCATTCGGATCAAAATTTCATTCCAATTGAGAGGGGTGGGTTATGCTGATTGTTAATCGGAATGGTGCGCATGAAAACATTTATTCCGAACGTAAGGCAGAAAATATGTTTACTGTGCATGTCTGTACACCAGCCGCATGTCGACGTGACGTATTTCCGCCTTAGCAGCAGCTAGTGGAAAACATAGCGGGAGTAAAACCAAACTGATCTGTATCGTCCTGCTGTCTCCCTCTGTTCGTCATATGCAGAAGTATGTACTTGTAGCTTCATTACGGAGACCAGCAGAAACAAAAGTACAGCCTGAATAACACAATACAGATCAATTTCGACACGAAGCGGGGTTCGCTAACACCGGAAGTTGCTTCTTCTTCTACTATTTTCGGAATATCGAAATGTCGATGTGCGCATGTCAAAATGATTTATTCCGTTCAAACGTGTGACACATGGAAACGCACGTCCTAATCAGATCAGCTTTTTCAGGATCCATGTAAACAGTAAAATTCTGATCTGAATTGTAATCAGATTGAAGAAATTTTGCCCATGTAACCGTGGCCGGGTCCCATTACCCCTAGATGGGACCGTCTCGTTGAAGAGGAACAAGCTCAGGGCTCCCACTGATTCAGCGTTGTGGTGAGTTGTATTTTTCATGCACTTTATATTTGTATTTGTGGTGTATCTTATTTTGAAGGCATGTTTAAATGTTACCATAGTGACGAGAGAGCGTTGTGGGCAGAGAGGATGTTACTCATGTTATGTTGTTGTTGTCGCGATGCTTAGAGGACGCTGCTAAAGTTGCAAATGAGTACACAGTGGATTCATGTTTATTATTATATTTAGAAAATACCACAGTTTTTATGCCGGTCGTATCATGTTCTTTTGTTGTATTTATCTGCCACACCTTAAAGGCCGGTCCCTGAAAATATTGTCTGACATTAAACCGGTCCGTGGCGCAAAAAAGGTTGGGGACCGCTGCTCTAATTAACATCACAGGTGTCTACAAACTTGTAATCAGTCAGTCGGCCTACTTAAAGGGTGACAAGTAGTCACTGTGCTGTTTGGTGACATGATGTGTACCATACTAAACATGGACCAGAAGAAGCAAAGGAGACAGATGTCTCAGGAGATTAGAAAGAAAATTATAGACAAGCATGTTAAAGGTAACGGCTATAACACCCCCACCCCCCTCCACCTCCTCCTGCACAGAGCTTTTCCCGCACCTCGCTTCCAAAGCCGGTCGATCGCCGTCTCGTTCCCCTGCTGAGCGCTCTGGGGGGAGCGGTGTGGGGTGACCCACCACAATCAGCTTGGACAGTCAGAGCACTCAGCTTGAGCAGGAAACAGAACAATTATTATTTATTTAACGAATGCAAAGTCCTTAAGCCAAGCAGTTGCCTCCTGGTTTGCTGTATGGAGGGTGTGCAATCCTCCTTCCAGTCTTTGGAGCGGGCAAGCCTCTATGATGTGTTCCATTGTTTGCTCCTCTCCACATGCGCACAGTGGGCTAGGGCTACTGCCCCATCTGTGAAGGCTGGCCAAGCAGGGGCCATGTCCAGTCCTGAAGCGATTGAGTGTAGACCACTGTCTCCTTGGGAGGTTGGTGCCCGGGACCTGTTGGTTGGGGTTTATCACCAGCTGTTTGTTTGGGACCTCCTTGGTCTCCCATTCCTCTTGCCAAGCTGTCTGGATGGTAAAGTCAGCTGGGGGAGGGTTTTTCCAAATCGGCCATCTGGATGAAAGTCGGGCAGTGGGTGGGGTGTAGATATCTGCATGGATTGGTAAGTGAGGAGAATCTTTAACTTTTTGGAGCATCCTTTGAGTTAATGCTGCTCGCCGGATGTGTGGAGGGGCTATGTTTGACAGTACAGAGAGCCAGGGGAGTGGTGTTGAGCGGATTGTTCCAGTTATAGTTCTCATGGTTGAGTTGAGCTGGGTGTCTACATGGTGTATGTAAGATGACCTGGACCAGACAGGGGCACAATATTCTGCTACAGAGTATGAAAGGGCCAGTGCGGAGGTGCGCAGGGTGGAGACTGCCGCCCCCCATTTTGCACCAGCGAGCTTGCAGAGCAGGTTGTTTCGTACCTTCACCTTAGCAGCCGTCCCCTTTAGATGTTCCTTGAAGGATAAGGTCCTATCAAGGGTCACTCCAAGATAAGTTGGATTTGGGGCATGCTTAAGCTTGAGTCCGCTCAGGTGGATGTTTAGTTCTCTGGCAGCTTTTGCATTGTGGAGATGGAATACACTGGAGACGGTTTTTGCTGGGCTTGGTTTTAGGCGCCAGATTTTGCAGAACTGGTCCAGTTTGGCAAGCTCTTCCGTGAGCACCCGTTCCAGTGGTTCAAAGTCTGGTGCTTGGAATGCCAAACAGATGTCGTCTGCATAGATGAATTTGCGGGATTTTGTAGTAGGCAGGTCGTTTATGTAGAGGTTGAACAGAGTTGGAGCTAGAACTGAGCCTTGTGGGAGTCCGTTTTTCTGCATTCTCCATGCACTTGTGTTCTGACTGAGGTGGACTCTGAACCTTCGGTTGGTCAGCAGGGTTTTTATAATTGCTGTTGCCCAAGCAGGGATCGCCTTTATAAGTTTCAGGAGGAGGCCTTTGTGCCAGACCGTATCATAGGCGGCTGTAAGATCGAGAAAAACAGAACAATGATATGTATGGACTGATATCAATATGTAAATGTGCCTGCATTCTCTTTTGTCCTACAGCCCTGGAGCAAAGAGAAGAATTCCGGTGCCAGTAATCAGGCAATTGATATGTGTGACTCTTATGTAAAGTTGCCATGCATTCTCTCTTGACTGTTATGTAAATCTGCTATGCATTCTTTCTTGACTGTTATGTAAATGTCCCATGCATTCTCTCTTGCCGGTATAAATGTGCTCACTCAAAGCTCACTGTTAACACTCTTAGGCAACGCACTCAGAGTTCACTCACAGCACACAGACAGAGCGCTGGGTGAATCTCGTGATGAGGAAATAAAACACCTTTAACCTTCAGCTTGTCGTGTCCGCCTGCACTTATTTTTTCCTCCACACTGGAATCCTCCACCCCCCTCACCATGGCCCACCCACAGTAAGACGCACGTCCAGCAGCCCCCCGCTGGCACAGAGACCCCCGTTACAGCAGATATGGGAGGAGACTGAAGCCCAAAAGACGTTGTGACTGAAACTGTGTCCGGGGGGGGGGGGGGGGTAGCAGACACAAAATGCATATTGTAGAGTTGTAGAGGCTTGGTTGAGTCAGACAGCGTCTCAATCAGGAAGCAAGGAGTAAAGAGTAGACGGGGGGTTTAAAGGTGAATGTATTGTGATGTTGGATGTCATGCAGTGTGATGTGGAATGTCACGGAGATGTGAGATGAGCGGTGGGGATATAAAGGAGAACCATGCTTGAATGCTCTCATGCTTTTCTGTGTAAGGATGATGTGAGTGTTAATAAAATTTCGTCTGTTCGTAAACTGGCCTCATCATTTCCCACACTCTCCACACTGGAGACACAGACACAAAATGCATTTTTTCCTCCAGTGTGGGGGAAAAAATAAGTGCAGGCGGACACAACAAGCTGAAGGTTAAAGGTGTTTTATTCCTCCATCACGAGACTCACCCAGCGCTCTGTCTGTGCGCTGTGAGTGAACTCTGAGTGCGTTGCCTAAGAGTGTTACAGTGAGCTTTGAGTGAGCACATTTATACCGGCAAGAGAGAATGCATGGGACATTTACGTAAGTCAAGAAAGAATGCATGGCAGATTTACATAACAGTCAAGAGAGAATGCATGGCAACTTTACATAAGAGTCACACATATCAATTGCTTGATTACTGGCGCCGGAATTCTTCTCTTTGCTCCGGGGCTGTAGGACAAAAGAGAATGCAGGCACATTTACATATTGATGTCAGTCCATACATATCATTGTTCTGTTTCCTGCTCAAGCTGAGTGCTCTGACTGTCCAAGCTGATTGTGGTGGGTCACCCCACACCGCACCCCCCAGAGTGCTCAGCAGGGGAACGAGACGGCGATCGGCCGGCTTTGGAAGCGAGGTGCGGGAAAAGCTCTGTGCAGGAGGAGGTGGAGGGGGGTGGGGGTGCTGATTCCAGGAGTGTTGTTGCAATCCTGGAATTTCCCCATTGTGGGACTTATCCATGCAGCTTGATGTTCCTGTGACTACAGTTGCACATGTTATTCAGAAATTTAAGATCCACGGGACTGTTGCTAACCTCCCTGGACGTGGCCGCAGGAGGAGACGGATAATACGAATGGTAACAAAAGAACCCAGAGCAACCTCTAAACACATTCATGAACTCTAAGGTCAAGGTACATCAGTGTCAGATCGCACCATCCGTCATTTGAGCCAAAGTGGACTTCATAGGAGACGACCAAGGAGGACACCACTGTTGAAAACAAATCATAAAAAAGCCAGACTGGAATTTGCCAAACTGCATGTTGACAAACCACAAAGCTTCTGGGAGAATGTCCTATGGACAGAAAAGACAAAACTGGAACTTTTTGGCAAGGAACATCAGCTCTATTTTCATAGACGCAAAAATGAAGCATATCAAGAAAAGAACACTGTCCCTACTGTGAAACATGGAGGAGGCTCTGTTATGTTCTGGTGCTGCATTGCTGCATCTGGCACAGGGTGTCTTGAATCTGTGCAGGGTACAATGAAATCTCAAGGCTATCAAGGTATTCTAGAGAGAAATGTGCTGCCCAGTGTCAGACAGCTTGGTCTCAGTCGCAGGTCATGGGTCTTGCAACAGGATAATGACCCAAAACACACAGCTAAAAACACCCAAGAATGGCTAAGAGCGAAACATTGGACTATTCTAAAGTGGCCTTCTATGAGCCCTGATCTAAATCCTATTGAACATCTGTGGAAGGAGCTGAAACATGCCGTCTGGAGAAGACACCCTTCAAACCTGAGACAACTGGAGCAGTTTGCTCATGAGGAGTGGGCCAAAATACCTGCTGAGAGGTGCAGAAGTCTCATTGACAGTTACAGAAATCGTTCGATTGCAGTGATTGGCTCAAAAGGTTGTGCAACAAAATATTAAGTTAAGGGTACCATCATTTTTGTCCAGGCCTGTTTCATGAGTTTGTTTTTGAAAATAATTCTTTTGAACCACAATTCAAAAGCATTGTCTGATTTTCAATGGTTAATTTTCATAGAATTTTTATTTAATACCACTTTTGTCAGATTCAAGTTATTTCTGTGACCATTGTGGGTTTTTCTTTCATTAACAGAAGGGTACCAACGATTTTGTCCACGTGTGTATACAGAGGTGTGAAAAAGTGTTTGCCCCTTTCCTGATTTCTCAATTTTTTGTATGTTTGTCACACTTAAATGTTTCAGATCATCAAACAAATTTAAATATGAGACAAAGATAACACAAGTAAACATAAAATGCAGTTTTTAAAAGAAGGTGTTTATTATTAAGGGAAAAAAATCCAAACCTACATGGCCCTGTGTGAAAAAGTGATTGCCCCTTAAACCTAATAACTGGTTGGGCCACCCTTAGCAGCAACAACTGCGATCAAGTGTTTGCGATAACTGGCAATTGAGTCTTTTACAGCGTTGTGGAGGAATTTTGGCCCAATTATCTTGGCAGAATTGTTGTAATTCAGTCACATTGGAGGGTTTTCGAGCATGAACTGCCTTTTTAAGGTCATGCCACTGCATCTCAATCAGATTCAGGTCAGGACTTTGACTGTTGTTGGGACCAGGAAGCAGAGTCGCAGTCTTACACACCTCTCTAAAGCTCCTTTTCATCCGCCACCCCTCAACTTAGCCCCTGTCTTCCCCATCAGAGAATCATCGTCTGCTCCCTCCAAAGCAAATAAAAATATAATATATAAGCATCCCAAAGTGATTAAGAAAAAAGTTGGTAAAACTCAAATTAAACATGAAGCCTCTAAATTTAATGATTTGGCCTCTGTTCCTCCTCATAATTTAAAAATTAAATGCGGTTTGTTAAATATTAGGCCTCTAACTCCCAAGTCTCTGTTAGTCCATGAGCTGTTAATTGATCATCAGATTGATTTAATATCCCTTACAGAGACTTGGTTAGGACAAGAGGATTATGTTGGTTTACTGTAAATGAATCAACTCCCTCTGGTTATTTAAACTTTCAAAATCCCAGAAGTTCTGGTCGTGGAGGAGGAGTAGCAACAATTTACCATTTCAAATTACTAGCTAATGTAAAGCAAAAAGCACGTTATAATTCCTTTGAGGGCCTGGTCCTCAGTATTGGGCACTTTAGCAATTTTAGGCTAAACCCAATTTTATTTGCCATAGTTTATCGTCCTCCATCAACCTACTCAGAATTTTTATCCGAATTTGCTGATTTCTTAGCTAATTTAGTGCTGAAATCAGACAGAATAATTATAGTAGGGGACTTTAATATACATGTAGATGTAGATAGTGACTGCCTTAATGCAGGGATGCGAATGGGGTTTGGGAAAAAAAGAGGAAACTAAGCCGGGGGTCTTGGGGGACGCAGGCCCCCAAGACGGATCCAAGGCGGACCCTTGGTTGGAGGTCTAGGGGGGCAACGCCCCCCAGAAGCTAACGAAATCTGGTGTTTAAGAATGCTCAAATGTGGTCTTATACTTAAAGTTAGAAGTAAGTACAAATGCATTTATAGTTTACCTTTTTAATTTGCTGCTGCATCACAGGTGTAATCATGTTCAATACTGTTTTGATTCAGTGTCACACTTGATTGAGAAATAGAAAATGTCACTTCCATATTTACATGCCTGTGCTACTACTCTATGAACTTATGTACAAGTCAATGTATTCTTCACATCTAATTGTGCAATTTCTTCTTCTTGGCTACCAAAGCCTGGAGCCATTCTGTAGCCTTCCTCTTCTCTGATTTTCTGTGGGCAAGCAGTGCCTGCTTATAGCTGCAGCTTCTCTGTTCTTTTTCATGGCTGCCTTGCTTGCCACAGAATCATGTTGAAGATTGAGTTCTTTCTGTTTCATTTCCTTCTGTTTCCTTTTTTCTTCCTTTTCATGCCTGTAGGCACTTGCTGGATATGACAAAGGAAATCTAACAAAATCGCCGATTGGTTGCTTCAATAAGTATCAGCCAATCAGTGGCCTTGTTACATTACATTACTGATCTCGCTGGGTAGCGCGTTCTGCGCGGTGGATTTTAGCAGCCGATCGAAAATATGACTCGCCGGTCATAACATACCTCACCCCCCCCTAAAATTTTCTCCTCGAATTTAGACGATTCACGAGAATGACCCTAGACATGATCAAATCCGCGGAATTCCGCGGATCCACGGAAAATTCTCATCCTTGTTAATGTGGCATTTAATTCAATATTACACTCGATTGGGTTTTCTCAGAAAGTAGGAAATTCTACTCATTATCTCCACCATACGTTGGACCTTGTTCTGACATATGGCATAGAAATAGAAAATCTGGTAGTGTCTCCTCATAACCCTGCACTGTCAGACCATTGTCTGTTAACCTTTGATTTTACTATTTCTGACTATTTGGCTCCTAAAGAAAAATATTACTACAGTAGATGCCTCTCAGATGATGCTGTTACCAAATTTATGCAGACTGTTTCCTCTATGCCATGTGTCAAAACAACGGAAATAAGCTATAGACAGCTTGCTCCTTCTGTAATTGATAGCATGGTAGATAGTGTTACAGCTTCTCTGCATCAGACTCTAGAATTGGTGGCCCCCTTAAAAAAGAAAAAGTCTAATCAGAGATTTCTAACTCCTTGGTTCAACACAGAAACTCGTAGCTTAAAACAGAAGACTCGTCAATTAGAAAGAAAATGGCGCTCCACTAATTTAAATGAAATCTGTTTAGCTTGGAGAAATCATCTTTTAATTTATAAAAAATCTCTTAGAGAACAAGAATAATCACAGGTTTCTTTTTTTTTTTTCCACAATATCTTTACTGTGACTCCTCTGATTCTGGATGTGATTAACATTGTAGATAGGAGAAACGTAATTTTGTTCTACTGTACATGATTGGCTGTATGGACTGAGTGACAATAGAGTTGGCTTCTTCTTCTTCTATACATCCAACTTGTTATGGATACATGATGCATATGGGCAAAATTGAAAATTTTGGCTATATGCCAGCATTTTAGAGAAATTTTGATACGTCGGCAAATGCTGCCTAAACCGTCTAGGTGTGTGACAGGGCCTTAAGAGTGCATGTAGTTAAGTATTTAAGGAAGAGATCAGAGCCAATCTCTAGGTGGAGAGCCTGTCAAGTTGGTGAGGTTTAAAAGACATACAACAGGGAAAATAAGTATTGAACACTTCAACAATTTTTTCATTAAACATAATTCTGATGGAGCCATTGACCTGAGATTTTCACCAGATATCAGTAGCAACCCAAATAATCCATACATACAAAGAAATCAAGGCAACTGTGTTCACAAAACAAAGTGGAATGACACAGGGAATAAGTATTGAACGCGCTTGGTGGAATTCATTTAATATTTAGTAGAAAAGCTTTTGTTGGTAATAACAGCTTCCAGGTGCCTCCTGTATGGAGAAATGAGGCACAGGCATTGCTCAGGAGTAATTTTTTTTTTTTCCACAATATCTTTATTGAACCTTTTTTTTTTTTTAACAAACATGATACAAACAATCAAACACTAACACTAAAGTACTACAAAAAAAAAAATGCACTAAAAACACCAACAACCACCAACAAAATCAAGTCTTCAACAATGCTCCTCTGTTTAGTCTAGACAATCCAATACATAAGTATACATATTATGTTCACCAGTTTGGAATTTACAAGGTCCACACACATCATTCACCTTCTTCTTCAAGAGTTATGTTTAAATTTTTTACATAATCAATAAAAGGTCTCCATATATTCTCAAACACAATTTCCTTTGATTTCAGTATATATGTTATTCTTTCTAATGGAAGGTTTGTTAACATCTGTCTTAACCACTGAGTCACATCTGGTCTATGAGTCTTTTTCCATAATAGTGCAATACATTTTTTGGCATTAAGCAAACTGAGGTCTATGAATGTTCTTTCACTTTTATTAAAATTATGCTTTTCTGGGTACAGACCCAACAAAAACAGTTTAGGATTCAGTATGATTTGTTTTGAGATTATTTTTTTCAATTGTTACCCTCACCTCTTCCCAAAACATTCTTATTAATCTACATTCCCATAAACAATGAAATAGGGTTCCTTTACTTTCCATGCATTTTGTGCATGTATCTGGTATATTTTTGTTATATCTATTTAACTCCTCCGGTGTAACATACATCCGCATTAACCATTTGAAATGTATCAATTTAAGGCGTGCATTTATTGATTTGGTTTGAGCTTCTGTACAAGCCAATTCCCATTGTTCCTCTGAAATTTCAATTTGCAGATCTTCTTTCCAGTAGTTTAATCTTTTCAGTGAATTTTCACTTGAAGATAGTGTCAATGAGTTATAAAACTCTGAAATAATACCCTTTCTTTTACTATCTTTCATCATCATTTTTTCCAAGGATGAATAAATAGGTCGAGTGAGAGCTTTATTTTGATTTGATCGAATAAAGTTTCTAAGTTGAAGATATTTAAAAAAATGTGTTCTATTGAGATTAAATTTGATCCTCAGCTCTTCAAAAGACATTATGTTGTCTGCACATGGCAAATATAAATCCTGAATCTTTTGTATCCCTTTTAAATTCCATACTTTAAATACAGCGTCCGCTCTCCCTGGTTTAAAATATTGATTACCCCATATTGGACTAAATTGTGACAATAACTGTGGTTCTTTTAAATAGTTTTTAGCTTCACACCATATTTTGATCATATGCTTTACAAATGGATTTTTAACTTGTTTTTGTAATTTTTTTGCCGAATCTGAGTATATGAATATGGGAAGAGGTAAAGGTAAATTGTATGATTCCATTTCAGTCCAGTGAGGGAGATCATTTGATGAAAAATAATATGTCATAGACCTCAGTTGTGCCGACCAATAATACAACATAAAATTTGGACATTTCAGACCTCCACGATCAAATGGTAAATATAATAAAGACAAACGTAATCTAGCCCTCCTGTTGTTCCATATAAATTCCACTAACTTTTTTTTTATTCTTGAGAATAGATCTAAAGGTGGTGATAAGGGAATGTATTGAAATAAATAAAGTATTTTAGGTAAAATATTACTTTTAAGTATATTGATTCTCCCGATCATCGACATTGGTAGTGACATCCATCTCTGAGTTAACTCATTGATATCTGACATTAAGGCTTCATAGTTGACGCTGGCGACTGATTCTAGCTTAGGCATAATTTGGATTCCTAAATATTTAAACTGATTTACAACATTGAATTGATTTACCTCAGGGGCTGGGTAATTTCTCTGGGTCTCATTTAGCATTAATATTGAAGATTTAGTTTTATTTATTTTATATCCTGATATTTCCCCAAAATTCTTTATTAAATTCAACAAGGTTGGAATTGATTTTTTTAGATTCGACATAAACAAAATTATATCATCGGCGTACAGGGAGATTTTATGTTCTGTTGGTCCAACTTTAATTCCATATATTTGTGAATGTAAACGTATCGCTATCGCTAAAGGTTCAATTGCCATAGTAAACAGTAAAGGTGAAAGTGGACAGCCTTGTCGACATCCTCTATTGATTTTTATTGGTTTTGAAATATTGTTATTTGTTAGGATTTCTGCTGTAGCATTATTGTATATTATTTGAACCCATTTTATGAAATTATTTCCAAGTCCAAACCTTTGTAGGACTTCAAAAAGAAAGGGCCATTCAACTCTATCAAAGGCCTTTTCGGCGTCCAATGATAGGAGAGCTGTATCCGGTGCTTCTTTATTAAAATAAATAATATTAAATAGTCTTCTTACATTATGGAAGCCTTGTCTACCCTTTATAAAGCCATTCTGATCTCGATTAATAATATTTGGTAAAATTTCTTGTATTCGTCTTGCTAAAATTTTACAGATTATCTTAAGGTCGGCGTTTAATAGGCTTATTGGTCTCATATTTTCACATTTATTAGAGGGCTTACCTGGTTTTGGCAGCAGTATAATTAAGGCATTATTTATGTATGATGGTAAATTATTATTTTGAAATGCTTCTAAAACCATTTCCAAAAAAGGTTTTATTAATTTATTCTTAAATTTTTTATAAAGGTCAACTGGAAGACCATCTGGTCCTGCACTTTTTCCTGATTTCATATTATCAATGGCTAGCCCAACTTCTTCTTGACTAATTTTAGACTCCAATATCTCCCTGTTTTCATTTGGAATACACGGTATAGATAGTTCGTTCAAAAACCCATTTAGTTTTGTTAAATCAGGTTCATTTTTGGTATCATATAATTTTTCATAGTAATCTCTAAAGGCTCTATTAATTTCTAAAGGATCTATAACTACCTGTCCGTTACTTATAATACTGGTAATTGGTGTTTTAATTTCCAATTGTTTAATCTGCCATGCTAATAATTTTCCTGATTTTTCACCTTGTTCATAAAAAGATTGTTTCAATCTTAGAAGACTCGAGGCAGCTCTATTCGCTGATTTTTTGTCGTATTCAGCTCTCAAAATCAGTAATTCATTCTCCAACCTTGGGTCACTTCCTGCATACACTTTTTCCTGAAGACTTTTTATTTTATGTTCCAATTTAGCTCTCTCCTCTCGAGTCTTCTTAGATTTTGATCCTGTATAACTAATAATATGTCCCCTAATAAAAGCTTTGAAAGCCTCCCACTTTACACATGCTGATGTTTGTGTAGTATTGATGTCAAAGAACTCGTCTATCTGTTTTTCTATATACTTGACAAATTCCTCATCCTGAAGCCATTTATGCTGAAATTGCCATCTACCTGATTCCTTTGTCAATTTTTTATCTACATATATTAGACAACAGGGTGCATGATCAGAAATCACGATGTTATCATAAAAGCAGTTTTGAATCTTGGACCTTAATTCTGTGGAAATCAAAAAATAATCAATACGTGAGAATGTCTTGTAGGTACTGAAATAACAAGAATAGGCTTTAACTTGTGGTTTCATTTCTCTCCATATATCTAACAATCTCAATTCTTTCATAAAATGATTAATAGTCATCCTACATCCAATGTGCGTACAATCCAGTCCTGTTGATCTATCCACACCTGGATTCAATGTACAATTAAAATCCCCTGCTATTATATGTTGCCCTGTAAGTGATGATAAGATGAGAAATAAATTAGCAAAGAACTTCTGATCATCTATATTGGGACCATATAAGTTCACAAGATTTATATTTTCTAATAGCAAAGAACCTTGAATGATTACATATCTTCCAAATTTGTCTCCAATTACATTTTTCACCTGAAAAGGAACTGATTTATGTATGAGAGTCATAACTCCCCTGGCTCGGGATGAAAATGAAGAGGTGAATACACTTCCCTGCCATCTACTCCTAATTCTTTTAACATCCTCCTCTATCAGATGAGTTTCTTGTAAAAACACAATTCTTGAACCCATGTCCTTTATTTTATTCATAACTTGTTTAAGTTTTTTTAAATTTTGTAGACCTCTGCAATTCCATGAAGTTAAATTAAGATTAACACTTTGGTCCATGATCAATAGAGAGTTTAGGATTACCTTGCAGTGTAAACATGCTCATACAGAGAAGCAAAAACATGAGTGGTTGAACATTCATCCTACAAACTACACACAAACAAATTTCCCCTTCCCACACTTGTGGCAAACCCCCCAAAATCAAAAGAAAAATTCTGTCTCCCGATATAGCCATCGACCGTTCCACACCCACGGGGAACAGCCTAAGCCACTCCTTCTTCATCCTCCCAATCACCCTAACTCTACTGCTTTTAATGACGTAACATTAACTCTCCTCTGTAGTTTTCCAACTTAACTCCAAAATTTTTAACAACTTTGTACATCATAGTTTTTTTTTTTTGTTTTTGTTTTGTTTTTTTAATATATAATACAATCTATATTTTGTAAACTTACTATTTACTTCAAGTCAGTAAGATGCCTGTGCAAATGCTTAATTATTCTACCTTATATTTTGTTCATGCTTAGCTCCCACCAGTCTCTTCTTCTTCTTTGATCTTCTTGATGAACTCCTGCGCCTCCTCTGGGGTCTTGAAAATGTGGGTTCTGCCCTCATACGTGGTCAGCAGTCTCGCAGGATAGATTACACCATGACGAATCCCAAGGTTGCGCAGCTCCTTACGTATGGGATCAAACTGCTTCCTCAATTGCTGGATTCCTGTGGCCAAATCTGGGTAGAACCGCACCTGCTGGTCCTGGTGTTTAATCTCTCCTTTAGCACGTGCAGCGTTGAAGATCTTCATCCTGTCTCTGTTGCTAAGAAACTTCATAATTAAGGTCCTCGGCGGTCCCTTATCTCTCCGTGGGCCAATACGATGTGCTTTTTCCAGAACCACTGCTGATTGCAACTCCTCGCTGCCCAGCACCTCCGGAATCCACTTTTCCAGAAAGGAACATACGTCCCGACCTTCTGATTCCTCTGGAAGACCCACCAGCCTCAAATTATTCTGTCTCGACCGAGATTCCAAATCCAAAATATTATCTTCCAGAGATTTATTTTTTTTTCCAAAGTGCGCACCTTTAATTGAAGACGGGTGACGTCATCTTCAGCACTAGCGAGACGGAGCTCCATCTGCGCCGTTCGTTCTACACAGTCACCCAATTCCTTTCTTATTCCTTCCAACGCTGTCATAATCCCATCAAATCTAGAGGAAAAGTCCGCTCTCATTGAACTCATGGCAGCCATCAGCGCATCTGCGCCTCCCCCCCGCAGACATCGCACCGCCGCCAGCCTCCTCCGCCATATATGGAGTTTTGTTTGCTGCGTCACAGACCTGAAAGTCCGTTAATTTGGACTGTTTCGGCGGCTCGCTTTTTCCTTTTCCTGGTTTTCCAGCCTTAGGCTTCGCCGACATATCCTCGCCCAAATGCTGGGATACGTTCTGTCCCAAATGAGAGAGTTATTTGCCGATTTTTTTTCTCCAGGAGCAGAGCAGAGCGAGACACGTCCGTCCTACGTGGCAGCCATAACCGGAAGTCACAGGTTTCTTTTTAGTACTGTAGCCAGGTTGACAAAGAGTCAGGACTCTGTCAATCCTAGCATTCCCTTAGAGCTTACTAGTCAGGACTTTATGAACTTTTTCAATAATAAAATTTCATCCATCAGAGATAAAATCAATCAGATTCTTCCCACAGTTAACTTAAATAGTAACTACTACAACTCCTTCAACTGATATCTGTTTGGATGAGTTTACTCCAACTGACCTTTTAGAGTTAGACAAAATAATTTCCTCATCCAAGCCTTCAACTTGTCTTTTAGACCCTATTCTTACCAGGTTATTTAAAGAAGTCTTCCCACTTATTGGTAGCTTTATTCTTCATATAATCAATTCTTCATTAACTTTAGGCCATGTACCGCAGGCTTTTAAAACGGCTGTAATTAAACCCTTACTCAAAAAGCCAACGCTAGATCCAGGAGCTTTAGCTAACTATAGACCAATCTTTAATCTCCCTTTCATTTCAGAAATCATAGAAAGAGTTGTTGCTGCTACGCAATTATTTGACCACCTGCAGGGAAATGGTTTTACTTGACAAGTTTCAGTCTGGGTTTAGAATCCATCATAGTACTGAAACAGCCTTAGCGAAGCTCACTAACGACCTCCTCATCGCATCTGATAATGGACTGGTTTCTGTACTTGTCCTTTTAGACCTTAGTGCAGCTTTTGATATTATCAATCATAATATTCTACTTGATAGATTTAGAACACTATGTTGGACTTAATGGAACTTCGTTGCAGTGTTTTAGAGCTTATTTATCTGATAGGTTTCCAGTTTGTTCATGTCAATATGAGTTTCTCTTCCAACTCAAAGCTTAGTCATGGAGTTCCACAGGGATCTGTGCTAGGCCCCTACTCTTTTAGTTTATATAATGCTTCTGTTAGGCAACATTATTAGAAAGCACTTTATACATTTTCATTGTTATGCAGATGATACACAATTATACCTGTCAATGAAGCCAGATGATAGTAATCAATTAGCCAAGTTGGAAGCCTGTCTTACGGAAATCAAAGCTTGGATGACTTGTAATTTCCTGCTATTAAATTCTGATAAGACTAAGTCATTCTTGTTGGTCCAAAAAACCTTAGAAATACCTTTCCAAATCAAACTTTCAGTTTGGATGCAGTTACTCTTTCTCTTAATAGCTCTGTGAGGAACCTTGGAATTATTTTTGATCAAGATCTGTCCTTCAATTCACATATTAAATTTGTTTCTAAGACTGCCTTCTATCATTTGTGTAATATTGCCAAGATTAGGAGCATCTTGTCTCAGAGTGATGCTGAGAAACTGATCCATGCTTTTGTTAGCTCGAGATTCGATTATTGTAATTCTTTATTATCAGGTTGTCCTAAAACATCTTTAAAAAGTCTTCAGCTGATCCAAAATGCTGCAGCAAGAGTTTTAACAGGTACTAGAAAGAGAGATCATATCTCTACAGTTCTGGCCTCCCTTCATTGGCTTCCCATAGAGTTTAGAATTAAGTTTAAAATCCTTCTTCTTACTTACAAAGCTCTAAACAATTCAGGGCTCCTTTTTATTTAAAAGATCTGATACTACCGTATTATCCTAACAGAGCACTACGCCTCCCAAAATGCAGATTACTTGTAATACATAGATCTCCACAACGGGGAGGCAGAGCCTTCAGTTATCAAGCTCATCTCCTGTGAACCAGCTGCCAATCTCGATTCGGAGACAGACTCAATCTCTGTTTTTAAGAATAGGGTTAAAACCTACCTTTTTGATATAGCCTACAATTAGGGAGGGATCATGTGTTTCTGAACCCTCCCTTAGTTATGCTGCTAATAGGTTTAGTCAGCTGGGGGACCTCCAATAATGCACTGGGCCTCACTCCTTTTTTCACTCTCAATGAAATATTTTTTTTTGCTGGTCATTAACATCTGTTTGTTCTTTCCCATGGATTGAGCCCCCATCGTGCTGTTTGCTCTCTACATGCCTGTTCTTTTCATCTTCTCTGTCCCCTCACCCCCCAGCCAGTCGCAGCAGATGACTGCCCCTCCCTGAGCCTGGTTCTGCTGGAGGATTCTTCCTGTTAAAAGGGAGTTTTTCCTCTCCACCCTCGCCAAGTGCTTGCTCACAGGGGATCGCCTGATTGGGGTCTTTCTGCAACCGTGGGGGTCCCCCCCACAGTTGAAAGTACTATGAGATGACTGTTGTGAAATGGCGCTATATAAAAAAAGTTGAATTGAACTGAATTGAATAGGCCACTCCAAAATCTTCATTTTGTTTTTCTTAAGCCATTCAGAGGTGGACTTGATGGTGTGTGCTGGATCATTGTCCTGCTGCAGAACCCAAGTGCGCTTCAGCTTGAGGTCACGAACAGATGGCCGGACATTCTCCTTCGGGATATTTTGGTAGACATAAGAATTTATGGCTCCATTTACCACAACAAGTATTCCAGGTCCTGAAGCAGCAAAACAGCCCCAGACCATCACACTACCACCACCATATTTTACTGTTAGTATGATGTTCCTTTTCTGAAATGCTGTGTTACTTTTATGCTGGATGTAATGGGACACGCACCTTGCAGAAAGTTCAACTTTTGTTTCGTCAGTCCACTATTTTTCCCCAAGTCTTGGGGATCATCAAGATGTTTTCTGGCAAAACTAAGACAAGCTTTTATGTTCTTTTTGCTCAACAGTGATTTTTGTCTTGGAACTCTGCCATGCAGGCCATTTTTGCCCAGTCTCTTTCTTATGATGGAGTCATGAACACTGACCTTAATTGAGGCAAGTGAGGTCTGCAGTTGGATGTTGTTGTGGGGTCTTTTGAGACCTCTTGGATGAGTCATCGCTGCGCTCTTGGGGTAATTTTGGTCGGCTGGCCACTCCTGGGAAGGTTCACCACTCTTCCATGTTTTTGCCATTTGTGGATAATGGCTCTCACTGTGATTCGCTGGAGTACCAAAGCTTTAGAAATGGCTTTATAACCTTTTCCAGACAGAGATCTCAATTACTTTGTCTCTCATTTGTTCCTGAATTTCTTTAGCTCTCAGCATGATGTCTAGCTTTTGAGGATCTTTTGGTCTACTTCACTTTATCAGGCAGGTCCTATTTAAGTGATTTCTTGATTGAGAACACATGTGGCAGTAATCAGGCCTGAGTGTGGCCAGAGAAACTGAACTCAGCTTTCCAAAGATGTGATAAACCACAGTTAATTTATGTTGTAACGGGGGGAGGGGGGGGAGCAATCACTTTTTCACACAGGCCCATGTAGGTTTGGATATTTTTTTAACCCTTAATAATAAACGCCTTCATTTAAAAACTGCATTTTGTGTTTACCTGTGTTATCTTTGTCTAATATTTAAATTTGTTTGATGATCTGAAACAACATTTAAGTGTGACAAACATACAAAAAAAATGAAAAATCAGGAAGGGGGCAAACAATTTTTCACACCACTGAATGTGCAAAGCACCCAGCATTATTATACACAGCAGAATGATCCATTTGCTGCAAATATTGCATCAGTGTTGCCCATTTGTCAGTATATATTTCAATACAAATTATTTATCATTATTTGGGCATTTTTGTGTCTTATTTTGTCATGGTCATCGTTTAGTCAAACTGTACATGTGTGGCCGCATAAGATATGCAATTAATGTGGGCCTTCTGCTCCACAGTCATGGTGGTATTATTATTAACTTTTAATTTTTAGATAGCCGCGTGAGCACACCGTGAGGAGCGCCATCGGTGATGGCGACTCATGGTCCTGCAAAGGGACTCCTGTCTACCGCTTATCGGGTGGGCTGGACTTGCTTCCCTACAAAGGACTGCGTTCTGCCTGCTGTTTCTCCAACACCGGTGTTTTTTGTCAGACCCCGGGTCCCTGGTGGCATTCCCCAAATTTTCCTTTAGACCTACGCAACTACGGCAACATTATAGCATTATTTTTTTAAGCATTACATCTTCAATATTCTCTTTTTCTGGTCAAACTTGTCACTTTTCACTTCCTTTTTTTGTTTGCGGAGGGTGTGGTGAGTGACTGGTCCTGATGCTGTGTATTATCCAGTCAGTACGGAGTCAATCCGAAACCCTGCCCACACTTTCCAGAAGCCAGAGAATGAGGAAACACAGCGATGGCTAAACTTTTATTGATAAAAATTACATATTTTGACTGAGCAACTCCACACTTGGGGATGCACAACTTCGCAACCTCATCAAAGCACTTATAAAATCTGAGTTCAGTCTGGCAAAGGTTTGAGAGATATGTGAGGAACAGACACACAGACAGAGATTCCTTGCATTTATAGATAGATGACAAACATTGTACTCTTGGTGAGAACTTAAATAAAAAAGATAAATAAAAAGAATTAGCCATTACAACAACTAAATCACATTGAATGCATGTTAGAGTGTGGAGCAAATTATGGCAGCACCTTCTTGAATCTGAAAACTAAGACCCCTAAAAAACTTGGTCTTCTTCTATGCTGAAATCCACAACCAACCAGGGATGGCTCTTCCAATGACAACCTCTTCCCTTCAGAACATCTCAGCGCTGGATGGATCTTGGAGTGGAATGTTTACTGTAAGTGGAAGCACAGTCTTCACAGATCTTAAGGGGATTTGAAAAGGAGAATATATTTCAAAGTAAAATTAATCATATTTTTAAATCCCTACACCATAGTCAGGATTAATAATTTAGTTTCTTTTATTTTTTGTTTATATTTGAATTACAAATTAACTTTCAAGTTTTGAAAAGGGTTTCAACTCATTTCCAGGGAAGATTTGTTCGTTTCAGTTTAATTCTATTGAGTAAAAATGGCTTGTTGTACTGCAGCTTTTATTAATTCTGCTATTTTCATTTTATTGTGATTGTTATTTTTATCCATCCATCTTCTACCGTTTAATCCTTTTCGGGTCGGGGGGGGGGGGGGGGGGCCGGAGCCTAGCCCAGCATCTTTGGGCGAGAGGCAGGGTACACCCTGGACAGATCGCCAGTACATCGCAGGGCTATTAATAATAATAATAATAATAATAATAATAATAATAATTATTATTATTATTATTATTATTATTATTATTATTATCTTCAAATCTTTCACTTAAGTGCTAGAAGTCCAAAATTAAATGTGTCATTCAATACAAATGTTACTTGAAGGCAGCTGCCTCTGTCATGAAGCCCTGAAATCCTGACTAAAAACACATTGAACATTTTCATTATATTCTAATCTCATAAGATACATCTTTATTCTTAGTGCATTTATTTACAACTCTTAACCAACAGTTAACTATTGTATGCATAGTTTGTAAAAGAAAACACCATCATGCTGGTTGAGTTATTAATTTATGACAAACGTTAAAAAAACCACAATATTTTACTTACCCAGACTCTCTCAGCAGCTCCAGCAGTCTCCCGCTCTGTCTGGTCTGTTGTCCATGAATTTCAGCCATTCTACATGTGTGCTTTCCGTTTGAAAAGGGTTTATTAATCATTGACTTTTGTTTATGTTCCAAGACAATGCTGCACATAGTACAAAACAGTTTATCCTCGCTTTATGAAAAATATTCAGAAACTGTTGAGCACAGTCTTCAGCGGTGACTTGTGTTGATAAATAAAAAGAAGTTATCACACATGACCGCAACTCCGGTCACGTAAACACGGAAGTAAAGACGTTGGCGTGCAGCGCCAGGACACATTTGATTGGCTAGACTGATTGCATACATGTTTAAGCACAACTCAGGGACAAATTTGATTGGCAAAATTTGTGGAAAAAGACGATTGGCCAAAATTACGGGAAAGTTGCGGTGAATGGAAAAAGTTGCAGGGTTGCACAAAATTTGCGGTGATTGTGCCAATTCCCATGAAATCAACCAATCGCAATATCGTGAAATCCTGGAAGGACTGGCTTTTATGCAGATGACCTCCAGTTATATACAGGAGGGAAATTAAGTATTGAACACGCTAACATTTTTCTCATTAAACATATTTCTGATGGAGCCACTGAACCTGAGATTTTCACCAGATATCAGTAACAACCCAAGTAATCCATACATACAAAGAAATCAAGTCAACTGTGTTCACAAAACAAGCTATATTTAATAAAGTGGAATGACACAGGGAATAACTATTGAACACATGGAGGAAAGAGGGGCAAAAAGGCATAGAATGCCAAGAAACCAGCTGAAATCCATCAGAATTTAGAAAGGCATCCCATCCCCCATCAGTGCAAATTAATTTCAGCTGGTTAAGTCCTGACTGATAGCCTTTAAAAAGGTCAGTGAATATCAGATTGTCACACCACAAAGAACTCATGATGGGTAGAATCAAAGAGCTCTCTCTAGACCTTCACAACCTTATTAGGGGCAGCTGCGGCTCAGGAGGTAGAGCAGGTTGTCCAATAACCGGATGGTTGGTGGTTTGAATCCCGCTCTTCCCAGATGTCCTATGACACGGTGGTGGCATCAGCCATCACTTTTGGAGTGGTCTGCTGGGGCAGTGGCATTACTGCAGCCGATAGGAAGAGACTGAACAAACTGATTAAGAAAGCTAGCTCTGTCCTGGGGCAACGCCTTGATCCGATGGAGGAGATAGGAGAGAGAAGGACGGTGGCTAAACTGTCATCTCTGCTGGAGTCCGAGTCCACCCTATGCAGGACATACTGGAGCACTGAGGAGCTCATTTAGCAGCAGACTACATCATCCCAGGTGCACAACCGAGAGGTTTCGTAGGTCCTTCCTACCAACGGCTTGTCAGACTGGTACAACCTAAGCAGGCTGCTCGCAGAGATAGCAAAAAGACGTACAAACTAATAGTTTTTTTTTTTTTTTTTTTGTGAATGCAAAGATGCAATAGACTTACACAATGGTCCTCTCCGGCATACAACTAGGAACATACCGGTCGCTATGGAGGGTGAGAATATGTATGGCACATAATCATACCAGTGTAGGATAACTAAATAGACGGTTATGCTGGTTTTCATCCCACCTAGCAACAATGCTCTGCACTGTGTGTGTTTATATATTTACATATTTATTCCATCTAGCTACAATGCTCTGCACTGGGTGTGTTTATATTTATTTATCTATATATTTATTCCATCTAGCTACAATGCTCCGCACTGTGTTTTTATATATCTACATATTATTACATCTAGCTACATTGCTCCGCACTGTGTTGTGATTATTACTTGCATATTTTATTCCACCTAGCTGCAATGCTCCATACTGTGGGTGTTTATATATTTACATATTTATTCCATCTAGCTACAATGCTCTGCACTGTGTGTTCATATTCATTATTTATTCCATCCAGCTACAATGCTCTGCACTGTGTGTCTGTTGTGTGTGTGTGTGTATATATAAAATTTATAGTAATATGTACATATGTATATTAGCTGCTCTTGCTTGCTTGTTTTTTCTTGCCTTCTGATTGTTGCTCTGAGTGTTGCTATCCCTGTGCTGTTGCAATCCTGGAATTTCCCCGTTGTGGGACTAATAAAGGCTTATCTTATCTTATCTTATCTTATGTCCTGCCGTTGTGTCCCTGGGCAAGACACTTCACCCACCTTGCCTCCAGTGTCCATTAACACTGGGTATGAATGTGTATAAATGTTTGGTAGTGGCCGGAGAGGCCGATGGCGCAGATTGGCAGCCACGTTTCCGTCAACCTGCCCCAGGGCAGCTGTGGCTACAGCAGTAGCTTGCCGCGACCATTGTCTGTCTGGAGTGAGTGATGTATTTGTAAAGCATCTTTGAGTGTCTATGATAAAGCGCTATATAAATTTGATGCATTATTATTATTAGTCCAGTCATTGTGCCCCTGCATGAACAACACAGGCCTTATTTCATCTTCATGGATGACAATGCTCCAGCTCACTGAGGTCGCATCATTAGGGAACGGCTTCTGGAGGCTGGGGTACCTCAGATGGAGTGGCCTGCACTTCCTCCAGACCTGAATTCCATAGAAAACGTATGGGATCAGCTGAGTCACCGTGTAGAGGCTCATAACCCTGCACCCAACAACCTCAATATCCATCCATCCATCTTCTTCCGCTTAATCCTTTTCGGATCGCAGGGGGGCTACAGCCTATCCCAGCATCTTAGGGCGAAAGGCAGGGTACACCCTGGACAGATCGCCAGTCCATGGCAGGGCCAACACAGAGAGACAGACAGCCATTCACTCTCACAGTCATACCTAAGGACAATTTAGAATCCCCAGTTTTGATGCCAATTAACCTAACCTGCATGTTTTTGGCATGTGGGAGGAAACCAGAGAAATCCCGGAGTAAACCCACGCAAACACAGGGAGAACATGCAAACTCCACACAGATCACTGTTGGTCGGAGGCTGGGATTGAACCCAGGATCCCTCGGCCAAGGGTGAGTTGCTGTGCTGCCACAGTGCTAACCACTTCGCCACCGCGCTGCAAAACATAATAAAAGCACCAAGGTGCTGATGCCTCAGTGCCTGTGGCGTGGGGGGGGGGGGCTGTAAAAAAAAAAAAAAGGCACATTGTTACCTCTACTGGCCTGGCATAGTTATTGCAATACCTTTTTTCCCAGCTGCAGTGACGGTAAACGTGAGTTAAATTAGTGTATTTTGGTAACAAAGCCGTATGTGGAAATTTTGCCAGACAGACACAAACTGAAAAGGTTTTTAAACTGTTTACTCATGATTTCAGCCTCTTATTTACAAGCAGGCTGAGGAAGAGTGTTGTGCCTGAAATAATTAATAAAACCTTATAGGAAGTCCTTTTCAACAAATCTATTGCAGTCTATTATCTTTGACAACTGAAGCTAAACAAACTGTGGTCATTCAAATAGTTATAGACATATTTTTTTCTCCTGTAAGACAAATACAATGGGTTTTAATTATTTTCTCTAACTCTCTTCTTCAATTTTTTTTAAATTTGTTATATATTTTACACAGATTTTCACCTTGAAATATTTTAAGCTTCCCATTATCATATTCAGTCCAGTAATTTTTATGTGGTCATCTTTGAAATGTAGACATCAATAAAATAATTGATTTGTGCTCTAGGTAAACTGGATTTAGTTGAAGTATTTTTTAATTCATTCATTTATCTGGATGGAAGTAAAATCCAAGTTCCTGTTAAAATGATCAGTTTATGGATCGTCACCTTATCGTGGTGGGGGGGTTTGCGTGCCCCAGTGATCCCAGGAGCTATGTTGTCCGGGGCAATTTGCCTCTGATAGGGTCACCCAAGACAAACTGGTCCTGGGTGAAGGGCCAGACTAAGAACGATCCAACAGACTCTCATGATAAATTCTATATCAAGGATTCAGTGTACCCCGCCCGGTATGGGGTTACCGGGGCCCCACCCTGGAGCCAGGCCTGGGGGAGGGGCTCGAAGGCTAGCGTCTGGTGGCCGGGTTTCCACCCATGGGACCCGGCCGGGCTCAGCCCGAAGGAGTTACATGGGTCCGCCCTCCAGTGGGCTCACCACCTGCAGGAGGGATCATGGGGGTCCGGTGCTATGTGGATTAGGTGGCGGTCAAAGGCGGAGACCTTGGCGGACTGATCCCAAGCTTTCTAAACTGGCTTTTGGTGCGTGGAATGTACCCTCTCTGGTGGGGAAGGAGCCTGAGCTGGTGTACGAGGTTGAGAGATACCGGCTAGATATAGTCGGCCTCACCTCAACACATACAGTAGCTCCGGTTCCGGAACCAGTCTCCTGGAGAGGGGCTGGAGCTTGGCCTTTTCTGGAGTTGCCCCAGGCAAGAGGCGACGAGCAGGGGTGGGTATTCTTGTATCCCCCCACCTTGCTGCCTCTATATTGGAGTTTTCCCCGGTGGACGAAAGGGTTGCTTCCCTGCGCCTTCGGGTTGGGAAACGGGTCCTGACCATCATTTGTGCCTATGCACCAAATGATGTTTCAGAGCACCCACCCTTTTTGGAGTCTGTGACTGGGGTGCTGGAGGGTGCTCCTCTTGGAGACTCCATTGTCCTACTGGGAGACTTCAATGCGCACATGGGCAACGACAGTGAAGCCTGGAGGGGGGTGATTGGGAGGAACGGCCTGCCCGATCTGAACCCAAGTGGTGTTCAGTTATTGGACTTCTGTGCTAACCACAGTTTGTCCATAACGAACACCATGTTCAAGCATAAGGGTGTCCATATGTGCACCTGGCACCAGGACACCCTAGGTCGCAGGTCGATGATCGATTTTGTTATCGTGTCATCAGACCTGCGACCGTATGTCTTGGACACCTGGGTAAAGAGAGGTGCAGAGCTGTCAACTGATCATCACCTGGTGGTGAGTTGGATCCGATGGCAGGGGAGGAAGCCATTCAGACCTGGTAGACCCAAACGTATAGTGAGGGTGTGCTGGGAACATCTGGCTGAGGCCTCTGTCCGGGAGGTCTTCAACTCCCACCTCTGGAAGAACTTCAACCACATTCCGAGGGAGTCTGGAGACATGGAGTCTGAATGGGCCATGTTCTCCACCTCTGTTGTTGAAGCGGCAGCCCAGAGCTGCGGCCGCAAGGTGGTTGGTGCATCTTGTGGTGGCAACCCCCGAACCAAGTGGTGGACACCAGTGGTGAGGGGGGCCATTAAGCTGAAGAAGGAGTCCTATCAAGCTTGGTTGGCTTGTGGGACTCCCAAAGCAGCTGAGGTGTACCGGCAGGCCAAGCGGAGTGCAGCTCAGGTGGTTGCTGAAGCAAAAAGCTGGGTATGGGAGGAGTTCGGTGAGGTCATGGAACAAGACTTTCGGTCGGCCTCGAAGAGATTCTGGCAAACTGTCCGGCGGCTCAGGTGGGGAAAGCAGCTCCCTGCCCACACTGTGTATGGTGCGGATGGGGCGCTATTGACTTCGACTGGGGATATCGTCGGGCGGTGGAAGGAATACTTCGAGGATCTCCTCAGTCCCACTGATATGCCTTCCACAGAGGAAGCAGGGTTTGGGGACGAGGGAGATGACTCGCCTATCACAGGGGCTGAAGTTGCCAAGGTGGTTAAAAATCTCCTTGGTGGCCGGGCCCCGGGGGTGGACGAGATTCGCCCTGAGTACCTCAAGGCCCTGGATGTTGTTGGGCTGTCATGGTTGACACGCCTCTGCAACACTGTGTGGAAGTTGGGGGCAGTGCCTTTGGCATGGCAAACCGGGGTGGTGGTTCCTCTCTTCAAAAAAGGGGAACGAAGGGTGTGCTCCAACTTTAGAGGGATCACACTCCTCAGCCTCCCTGGGAAGGTCTATGCCAAGGTACTGGAGAGGAGAGTCCAGCCGTTGGTCGAACCTCGGATTCAGGAGGAGCAATGTGGTTTTCGTCCTGGCCGTGGCACATCGGACCAGCTCTTTACCCTCTCGAGAATTCTTGAGGGTTCGTGGGAGTTTGCCCAACCAGTTTACATGTGTTTTGTGGACTTGGAGAAGGCATTTGACCACGTCCCTCGTGGTTTTTTGTGGGGGGTGCGTCGAGAGTATGGGTATCGGGCTTGTTGTTACGAGCTATTCGGTCTCTGTACGACCGTTGTGAGAGTTTGGTTCGTATTGCCAACACTCGGTCGGAGTCATTCCCAGTGAGAGTTGGACTCCGCCAGGGCTGCCCTTTCTCACCGATCCTGTTCATAATTTTTATGGACAGGATTTCTAGGTGCAGCCAGGGAATGGAGAGTGCCATGATTGGTGACCACAGGATCTCATCTCTGTTGTTTGCAGATGATGTTGTTCTGTTGGCTTCATCCAGCAATGACCTACAGCTCTTGCTGGGACAGTTTGCCACTGAGTGTGAAGCGGCTGGGATGAAAATCAGCATCTCCAAGTCCGAGTCCATGGTCCTCAGCCGTCAAAAGGTTGATTGTCCTCTCTGGGTTGGGGACAGGCTCCTGCCCCAAGTGAAGGAGTTTAAGTATCTTGGGGTCTTGTTCACGAGTGAGGGGAAAATGGAGCGAGAGATTGACAGACGGATTGGAGCAGCATCTGCAGTGATGCGGACGTTGTACTGGTCTGTTGTGGTGAAGAAGGAGCTTAGTTCTAAGGCAAAGCTGTCGATTTACCAGTCAATCTACATTCCTACTCTCACCTATGGTCACGAGCTTTGGGTAATGACCGAAAGAACAAGATCGCGGATACAAGCGGATGAAATGAGCTTTCTCCGTAGGATTGCTGGACTCACCCTCAGAGATAGAGTGAGGAGCTCAGCCATCCGGGAGAGGCTCAGAGTAGAACTGCTGCTCCTCCACATTGAAAGGAGTCAGTTGAGGTGGTATGGGCATCTGATTAGGATGCCTCCCACTTGAGGTGTTTCAGGCACGTCCCACTGGGAGGAGACCCCGGGGCAGACCCAGGACTCGGTGGAGAGACTATGTCTCCCAGCTGGTCTGGGAACGCCTTGGTATCCTCTCTGAAGAGCTGGAGCAGGTGGCTGGGGAGAGGGAAGTCTGGGCTTCTCTGCTTGAACTGCTGCCTCTGCGACCCGGACCTCCGGAAAAGCAGTAGAAGATGGATGGATGGATGGATGGATGGAGAAAAAGCTTTTTTTTTAAAAATCCTAAAGACTACAGTAATATTAGGGGTCCTCATGAAAGAAAAGAAAGCTGTTTATTAACTGATGAGTTGTTGCACATGCTTGAGCTAATTATTACATTTAAAAAGAATAGAAAACAGTGGTAATCTATTTTGCATAAATCACCACTGAGGAGGTACTTTCTACTCAGCTTAAAGAGTTTAGTTGAAGACTTGAACTGATGTTAGCACACGTTACCTCTATCCTAACAGTCTGTGCAGTGATCTGTGGACACCAGACTTTATCGGAGGAAAAAAAAATAAATCAGAGAAGAATAGGATCAGACTTAAGACCTTTTTATCTGATGAACGATTAGTCCCTCGGACTCAAACCCCCCATCTCATTGTTAATCTAAAAGATCGTTGCACATATTAGCATTGCAGCTAATGGCAGCTTCGTCATTTCAATACAGACATCAGTCAGCTGTTGAAGATGCCATAATATTAAGCAGGCAATCTCTCATCGTTTTGACCATGTAAAATATACCACTACAGTCGACCGCCCTTACATCTGTTTTTAAATGGTAAATGGCATTCACTCTTAACTCTGACAAAAAGCCAGCGAGCAGCAGGCTCGCCTTGATATCCTCCATCTTGTAAATGGCGTTCACTTATATAGCGCTTTTTCCTTATCTCTAGATGACCAAAGCGCTTTACAGATCCTGCCATCCACCCATTCACACACACATGGCGGCAGAGCCGCCATGCACAGGTGCTGGCCTGACCCACCAGGAGCAACTGGGGGTTCAGTGTCTTGCTCAAGGACACTTTGACACTTTGACTGCAAACAGAGCGGAAATCAAACCCCTGACCCTCCGATCAGTAGTCAGCCACATTATACAGCACCTGCGCCACAGCCACCCCTGGCTGTGACACAGGTGGTTTGGTCTAATAATCATCCATTAACCTGGTGTTTGTAAAAACTCTCCACAGTAGCTAATGCAGACCTCTGAGCACTAAGCTTACAAACCAACCTGGTGAAGTCATGGAAGTAGTCCATCATGTGCTGTAAAAAACAGTCGCACTGCCATCTCTAGTGGCCCAGCTCAGTAATACCTTTTTTTTTGCGACTGCATTGACAAAAATGGTGAGTTAAATTTGTGTTTATTTTGAAAACAAAACTTTATCTCACAATTCTGGCAAATTAAAAGTTGAGAAAATATGGCGATACTGCGGAGAAAGACGGCACACGAGGCAACGAGCTGGACGACACAGAACTTTATTCTTCCGCCAACATAACTTACAGCAAAAGAGAATCCCGGGTCTCTGTGCATCCCTCTCTTATATCTTTATTTCCATGCATCGAGACCCGGAACTTCCGACCATAACACATTGTTGTTTGAACAAAGAAGTGTGTGGCACATTAACGAGACATAACTCCAGCGCCACTTCAACACCTTTCTTCTTCTTAGTGGCACCGACAGCTCGTACTCTCCCCGGGGGGTGCATAGACCCAACAGTCCTGTCTGATACCCCCCGGTGACAACTCCTCCTTCGGTCCATTGTCCTCCTCTTCCCCCTGTCTTTTCTGGGTGGAGAAACCCCCACACCATGCCCCCACAATACAATGATATAAGCCTTTAGTTCCACTTAATTTTGACTGGGCAAGCTGAAACAGAAGCGGACGGGCAGATGTGCGCGCGCGCACACACACACACAAATTATTGTATGCCTCTCAGTTTCACTAAGGCATAATGATGGCATTGGTTACAGGTACATTTCTAAACTGCTGAATGTTCCAGTGAGCACTGCTGGAGCCATCATTCGGAAGTGGAAAGAACATCATTTTACCATAAACCAGCCATGACCAGGAGCCTCTCACAAGATTTCTGACAAGGGAGTCAAAAGAATTATCAGAGGAGTTATCCAAGAGCCAAAGACCACTTGTGGAGAGCTCTAGAGAGACCTGGAGTTAGCAGGTACTGCTGTTTCAAAGAAAACAATAAATAATGCACTCAACCGAAATGTCCACTCACCTCGCAAGACTCCATTGCTGAAGAAAAAGCATGCTGAAGCTCGTTTTGCTGCACAACATTTGGGCAAGCCAGTCAAATACTGGGAGAATATAGTCTGGTCAGATGAGACCAAAACTGAACTTTGTGAATGCCACAACACACAGCATGTTTGGAGGAGAAATGGTACTCCACATCCCATCATGGTGTGGAGGTGTTTTTCTGCACATGGTACAGGCAGACTTCATATAACTGAATGTAAGATGAATGGACAAATGTATAGAGACATCCTTGATAAGAACCTGTTGCCATCTGCCAAGATGCTGAAGATGAAACGAGAGTGGACATTTCAGCAAGACATTGATCCCAAACACACAGCCAAAGAAACTCTCAACTGGTTCCAGAGAAAGAAAATAAAGCTACTAGAATGGCCCAGTCGGTCACCTGACCTGAATCCAATTGAAAATCTATGGAACAAACTGAAGCTCAGAGTTCATAGAAGACACCCACGGAACCTTCAAGATTTCAAGACAGTTTGTGTGGAAGAATGGGCTAAAATTACTCCTGAGCACTTCCGGTTATGGCTGCCACGTAGGACGGACGTGTCTCGCTCTGCTCTGCTCCTGGAAAAAAAAAAAATCGGCAAATAACTCTCTCATTTGGGACAGAACGTATCCCAGCATTTGGGCGAGGATATGTCGGCGAAGCCTAAGGCTGGAAAACCAGGAAAGGAAAAAGCGAGCCGCCGAAACAGTCCAAATTAACGGACTTTCAGGTCTGTGACGCAGCAAACAAAACTCCATATATGGCGGAGGAGGCTGGCAACGGTGCGATATTTGCGGGGAATGGCGCAGATGCGCTGATGGCTGCCATGAGTTCAATGAGAGCGGACTTTTCCTCTAGATTTGATGGGATTATGACAGCGTTGGAAGGAATAAGAAAGGAATTGGGTGACTGTGTAGAACGAACGGCGCAGATGGAGCTCCGTCTCGCTAGTGCTGAAGATGACGTCACCCGTCTTCAATTAAAGGTGCGCACTTTGGAAAAAAAAAAAAAAATCTCTGGAAGATAATATTTTGGATTTGGAATCTCGGTCGAGACAGAATAATTTGAGGCTGGTGGGTCTTCCAGAGGAATCAGAAGGTCGGGACGTATGTTCCTTTCTGGAAAAGTGGATTCCGGAGGTGCTGGGCAGCGAGGAGTTGCAATCAGCAGTGATTCTGGAAAAAGCACATCGTATTGGCCCACGGAGAGATAAGGGACCGCCGAGGACCTTAATTATGAAGTTTCTTAGCAACAGAGACAGGATGAAGATCTTCAACGCTGCACGAGCTAAAAAAGGAGAGATTAAACACCAGGACCAGCAGGTGCGGTTCTACCCAGATTTGGCCACAGGAATCCAGCAATTGAGGAAGCAGTTTGATCCCGTACGTAAGGAGCTGCGCAACCTTGGGATTCGTCATGGTGTAATCTATCCTGCGAGACTGCTGACCACGTATGAGGGCAGAACCCACATCTTCAAGACCCCAGAGGAGGCGCAGGAGTTCATCAAGAAGATCAAAGAAGAAGAGACTGGTGGGAGCTAAGCATGAACAAAATATAAGGTAGAATAATTAAGCATTTGCACAGGCATCTGACTGACTTGAAGTAAATAGTAAGTTTACAAAATATAGATTGTATTATATATTAAAAAAACAAAACAAAAACAAAACAAACAAAAAAAAAAAAACTATGATGTACAAAGTTGTTAAAAATTTTGGAGTTAAGTTGGAAAACTACAGAGGAGAGTTAATGTTACGTCATTAAAAGCAGTAGAGTTAGGGTGATTGGGAGGATGAAGAAGGAGTGGCTTAGGCTGTTCCCCGTGGGTGTGGAACGGTCGATGGCTATATCGGGAGACAGAATTTTTCTTTTGATTTTGGGGGGTTTGCCACAAGTGTGGGAAGGGGAAATTTGTTTGTGTGTAGTTTGTAGGATGAATGTTCAACCACTCATGTTTTTGCTTCTCTGTATGAGCATGTTTACACTGCAAGGTAATCCTAAACTCTCTATTGATCATGGACCAAAGTGTTAATCTTAATTTAACTTCATGGAATTGCAGAGGTCTACAAAATTTAAAAAAACTTAAACAAGTTATGAATAAAATAAAGGACATGGGTTCAAGAATTGTGTTTTTACAAGAAACTCATCTGATAGAGGAGGATGTTAAAAGAATTAGGAGTAGATGGCAGGGAAGTGTATTCACCTCTTCATTTTCATCCCGAGCCAGGGGAGTTATGACTCTCATACATAAATCTGTTCCTTTTCAAGTGAAAAATGTAATTGGAGACAAATTTGGAAGATATGTAATCATTCAAGGTTCTTTGCTATTAGAAAATATAAATCTTGTGAACTTATATGGTCCCAATATAGATGATCAGAAGTTCTTTGCTAATTTATTTCTCATCTTATCATCACTTACAGGGCAACATATAATAGCAGGGGATTTTAATTGTACATTGAATCCAGGTGTGGATAAATCAACAGGACTGGATTGTACGCACATTGGATGTAGGATGACTATTAATCATTTTATGAAAGAATTGAGATTGTTAGATATATGGAGAGAAATGAAACCACAAGTTAAAGCCTATTCTTGTTATTCCAGTACCTACAAGACATTCTCACGTATTGATTATTTTTTGATTTCCACAGAATTAAGGTCCAAGATTCAAAACTGCTTTTATGATAACATCGTGATCTCTGATCATGCACCCTGTTGTCTAATATATGTAGATAAAAAATTGACAAAGGAATCAGGTAGATGGCAATTTCAGCATAAATGGCTTCAGGATGAGGAATTTGTCAAGTATATAGAAAAACAGATAGACGAGTTCTTTGACATCAATACTACACAAACATCAGCATGTGTAAAGTGGGAGGCTTTCAAAGCTTTTATTAGGGGACATATTATTAGTTATACAGGATCAAAATCTAAGAAGACTCGAGAGGAGAGAGCTAAATTGGAACATAAAATAAAAAGTCTTCAGGAAAAAGTGTATGCAGGAAGTGACCCAAGGTTGGAGAATGAATTACTGATTTTGAGAGCTGAATACGACAAAAAATCAGCGAATAGAGCTGCCTCGAGTCTTCTAAGATTGAAACAATCTTTTTATGAACAAGGTGAAAAATCAGGAAAATTATTAGCATGGCAGATTAAACAATTGGAAATTAAAACACCAATTACCAGTATTATAAGTAACGGACAGGTAGTTATAGATCCTTTAGAAATTAATAGAGCCTTTAGAGATTACTATGAAAAATTATATGATACCAAAAATGAACCTGATTTAACAAAACTAAATGGGTTTTTGAACGAACTATCTATACCGTGTATTCCAAATGAAAACAGGGAGATATTGGAGTCTAAAATTAGTCAAGAAGAAGTTGGGCTAGCCATTGATAATATGAAATCAGGAAAAAGTGCAGGACCAGATGGTCTTCCAGTTGACCTTTATAAAAAATTTAAGAATAAATTAATAAAACCTTTTTTGGAAATGGTTTTAGAAGCATTTCAAAATAATAATTTACCATCATACATAAATAATGCCTTAATTATACTGCTGCCAAAACCAGGTAAGCCCTCTAATAAATGTGAAAATATGAGACCAATAAGCCTATTAAACGCCGACCTTAAGATAATCTGTAAAATTTTAGCAAGACGAATACAAGAAATTTTACCAAATATTATTAATCGAGATCAGAATGGCTTTATAAAGGGTAGACAAGGCTTCCATAATGTAAGAAGACTATTTAATATTATTTATTTTAATAAAGAAGCACCGGATACAGCTCTCCTATCATTGGACGCCGAAAAGGCCTTTGATAGAGTTGAATGGCCCTTTCTTTTTGAAGTCCTACAAAGGTTTGGACTTGGAAATAATTTCATAAAATGGGTTCAAATAATATACAATAATGCTACAGCAGAAATCCTAACAAATAACAATATTTCAAAACCAATAAAAATCAATAGAGGATGTCGACAAGGCTGTCCACTTTCACCTTTACTGTTTACTATGGCAATTGAACCTTTAGCGATAGCGATACGTTTACATTCACAAATATATGGAATTAAAGTGGACCAACAGAACATAAAATCTCCCTGTACGCCGATGATATAATTTTGTTTATGTCGAATCTAAAAAAATCAATTCCAACCTTGTTGAATTTAATAAAGAATTTTGGGGAAATATCAGGATATAAAATAAATAAAACTAAATCTTCAATATTAATGCTAAATGAGACCCAGAGAAATTACCCAGCCCCTGAGGTAAATCAATTCAATGTTGTAAATCAGTTTAAATATTTAGGAATCCAAATTATGCCTAAGCTAGAATCAGTCGCCAGCGTCAACTATGAAGCCTTAATGTCAGATATCAATGAGTTAACTCAGAGATGGATGTCACTACCAATGTCGATGATCGGGAGAATCAATATACTTAAAAGTAATATTTTACCTAAAATACTTTATTTATTTCAATACATTCCCTTATCACCACCTTTAGATCTATTCTCAAGAATAAAAAAAAAGTTAGTGGAATTTATATGGAACAACAGGAGGGCTAGATTACGTTTGTCTTTATTATATTTACCATTTGATCGTGGAGGTCTGAAATGTCCAAATTTTATGTTGTATTATTGGTCGGCACAACTGAGGTCTATGACATATTATTTTTCATCAAATGATCTCCCTCACTGGACTGAAATGGAATCATACAATTTACCTTTACCTCTTCCCATATTCATATACTCAGATTCGGCAAAAAAATTACAAAAACAAGTTAAAAATCCATTTGTAAAGCATATGATCAAAATATGGTGTGAAGCTAAAAACTATTTAAAAGAACCACAGTTATTGTCACAATTTAGTCCAATATGGGGTAATCAATATTTTAAACCAGGGAGAGCGGACGCTGTATTTAAAGTATGGAATTTAAAAGGGATACAAAAGATTCAGGATTTATATTTGCCATGTGCAGACAACATAATGTCTTTTGAAGAGCTGAGGATCAAATTTAATCTCAATAGAACACATTTTTTTAAATATCTTCAACTTAGAACCTTTATTCGATCAAATCAAAATAAAGCTCTCACTCGACCTATTTATTCATCCTTGGAAAAAATGATGATGAAAGATAGTAAAAGAAAGGGTATTATTTCAGAGTTTTATAACTCATTGACACTATCTTCAAGTGAAAATTCACTGAAAAGATTAAACTACTGGAAAGAAGATCTGCAAATTGAAATTTCAGAGGAACAATGGGAATTGGCTTGTACAGAAGCTCAAACCAAATCAATAAATGCACGCCTTAAATTGATACATTTCAAATGGTTAATGCGGATGTATGTTACACCGGAGGAGTTAAATAGATATAACAAAAATATACCAGATACATGCACAAAATGCATGGAAAGTAAAGGAACCCTATTTCATTGTTTATGGGAATGTAGATTAATAAGAATGTTTTGGGAAGAGGTGAGGGTAACAATTGAAAAAATAATCTCAAAACAAATCATACTGAATCCTAAACTGTTTTTGTTGGGTCTGTACCCAGAAAAGCATAATTTTAATAAAAGTGAAAGAACATTCATAGACCTCAGTTTGCTTAATGCCAAAAAATGTATTGCACTATTATGGAAAAAGACTCATAGACCAGATGTGACTCAGTGGTTAAGACAGATGTTAACAAACCTTCCATTAGAAAGAATAACATATATACTGAAATCAAAGGAAATTGTGTTTGAGAATATATGGAGACCTTTTATTGATTATGTAAAAAATTTAAACATAACTCTTGAAGAAGAAGGTGAATGATGTGTGTGGACCTTGTAAATTCCAAACTGGTGAACATAATATGTATACTTATGTATTGGATTGTCTAGACTAAACAGAGGAGCATTGTTGAAGACTTGATTTTGTTGGTGGTTGTTGGTGTTTTTAGTGCATTTTTTTTTTTGTAGTACTTTAGTGTTAGTGTTTGATTGTTTGTATCATGTTTGTTAAAAAAAAAAAAAGGTTCAATAAAGATATTGTGGGAAAAAAAAAAATTACTCCTGAGCAATGCCTGTGCCTCATTTCTCCATACAGGAGGCACCTGGAAGCTGTTATTACCAACAAAAGCTTTTCTACTAAATATTAAATGAATTCCACCAAGCGCGTTCAATACTTATTCCCTGTGTCATTCCACTTTGTTTTGTGAACACAGTTGCCTTGATTTCTTTGTATGTATGGATTATTTGGGTTGCTACTGATATCTGGTGAAAATCTCAGGTCAATGGCTCCATCAGAATTATGTTTAATGAAAAAATTGTTGAAGTGTTCAATACTTATTTTCCCTGTTGTATGTCTTTTAAACCTCACCAACTTGACAGGCTCTCCACCTAGAGATTGGCTCTGATCTCTTCCTTAAATACTTAACTACATGCACTCTTAAGGCCCTGTCACACACCTAGACGGTTTAGGCAGCATTTGCCGATGTATCAAAATTTCTCTAAAATGCTGGCATATAGCCAAAATTTTCAATTTTGCCCATATGCATCATGTATCCATAACAAGTTGGATGTATAGAAGAAGAAGAAGCCAACTCTATTGTCACTCAGTCCATACAGCCAATCATGTACAGTAGAACAAAATTACGTTTCTCCTATCTACAATGTTAATCACATCCAGAATCAGAGGAGTCACTGCCATGCAAGGCGCCACCACAAACAACTTCTCCTTCCCCCATTCTATTATGCTGAGCACCAAGCTAAAAGGCAGGAAGTACCATTTTTATATGGTCTGGTATGACCCGGCCGGGACTTGAACCTCCAACCTCCCAGTTGTGAGGCGGATGCTCTATCAACTAGGCCACCACTCCGGTGTAACTTATACACCAGAATAACTTACATAGAACGTTTCGATAACTTATAGATAACTTATACCAAGGAACACTTTGTGTGTTGCCAGTGTTCACAACTTATGCCCAACCATACTCTAACTTAACCATAACTTATGCATAGCTTATTCTAACTTATGCATAGCGCGGTCATGCCAAACTGCCGTCACCTCCCGATCCATAAATCCTAGGTGTGCAACAGCATGAAGACTGCATCATCTCGCTGACAGTCACATAGAAAAGTTAATTAAAAAAGTAATTTTCGGTTCAACTGAGATGATTCTCTCCTCCAAAGTCCATTGCACGGCATGGGGCGTGACCGACCTGGCAGAGCTGTCAAATCTGTCAGGTCGGTCATGCCTATAAAGGATAAAACAGCTGATGTGACACGGCACAAATGTCAGATGACAGCTGAAACATGTCAAGGTATGAAACATCTCTTGACTTTGTCTGAATAGAAGAACAAGACCAATTTGACATGGACAGCTGCTCACCATGGAGTCTTGATGGTTTCTTCCTGTGAACTAACGCTGCCAATACGCCATTATATGGTAGCTGCAAGTTAGAAACCTGTTCAGTAAGTTACACATAGGATCAAAGCGTGTTACTCACAGGTCAGAAATAAGTTTTGGGTACGCAAGACATTATCTTGACTAGGGATGCAAGTTATCAATTAAGTCATTAACACAACATAACAAAAATATTTTTTTTAAGTTGTCTGTGTTTTTTTCAACTGATTTAAGACAATTTTACACTGCTGAATCCGAAAATGACATCCGTTTCTCTCAATCAGGTCAGGTTTTTATGCTAAGGTATAAGCAGTTGTACAGTTGAACTGTAAATTGAATAGCAGACACTGATAGAGGGAAGTACACGTAAATTGAATGTTACATCATCATTGTTCAAAATTCAGAGAATTTCAAGAAATAAAAAAGAATTTTGCATCATATAAAGCAAAAATACCCGTACATGCAAACAAAAACGTAAAAAACATGGCCATAGTTCAAAAAGTTGACCTGATTGAGCAAAACCAATGTGATTTTTGGATTCAGCACATCAAAATTGTCCTAAATCAGCTGAAAAAACATAGACAATAAATTTGGTGTTGACCAGTGTAATCATTACTTGATTTACCTTTTTGATCGATTAATTAATTAATTAATTGATAAGCGACAATTTTCCTGAGAATCTGAATTTCCCTCTGTACAATATGGTCTATCTTTAACATAAAAAAGGTAATTACTGTTTTTGATATACTGAACAAAACATGAACATCTTATTCCTCAATGATTTATTATACCATTTGCATTATTTTTTTTACTACAGACAATGGCATTTTTTGTAGTTTAATAAATTTTGTACAGTACAATGTGCAGGTACATTTCAGCAAATTACAAATGTCTTGATTTTTAATTTATTTTAAAAACTATTACCAACATCATAAAATGTATCTTTTTAGTTATATTACAAAAAAATAACTTTCATTTTCTAATTTACTGAGATGCACTGGTAGACTGTTTTAACAGGAAAATAAATTGTGAGCTGCTTCATCTGTTGCATGTTAAACATTATCACAGTACCCCAGCAATCCAGGCAAGCCCAGTACGATCTCGGCTCACTCTGTTGTCTGTTACCTCAGTGGTAACTTGAGTCTGGTCTGCTTTTCCGTCTTGCGATGAGCTGAAGGCAGTAGGGATGGGTTTTTGTGCTCACGTAGTCTTTTTACTTTGCTCTGGTCAGTTTCTCCGTCCTGTTGATTTGAAGTAGGAGGGTGGACACTGAAACGTGTCACTGTAACTTGTTCTGGCTCTCCGACGTAACCCGGAAGGGCGAGGTTTTTTGCTCTGCACAGCACATGCGTTCTGAAGGCTTGGCGTCTTCTTTTTCTTTTTCAGTTGGAATGTGGCAGTGGGTGACTGCACGCACCCCTACCTGGACGGCAACGTCACTACATTTCATAGAATAATCTCCCATTGAAAAGGACTGCTGAGTTGTCCATTAATTGACAATTTATTTAATTTAGTTGACTAAATTCTTATCGACAATTAATCAAAATCAATTAATCATGAACATCCCTAATCTCGACGTATTTCAACTTATGAGTAACTTACAAGTAACGCGTGAATGACTGCATAATTTACATATAACTTATGGCCCGCATATGTAGGACGTATGAGCCATACGCTGGATATGTCAAAATTTTGTGCATGCACAAACTTTTTGGACAACCTTGTCATACTACAACGTATGCCAGCGTGCTTCAGCGTACTCTTAACTTATAAAAAACTTACCCTTAACTTATTAGACGTACGCCAGTGTATTCACCAATTTTTTGAAACGTCAGCATACGCTGCCTAAATTGTCAAGGTGTGACAGAGGCTTTGGATTTGAAGTTCAGAACTTGTTCATTGTTCTTGGTACAAGGCTGAAGACCAGGGGAACAGAGCCTTTCAATCTGCAGCACCAAGGCTTTGGATTAGTCTCAGACTCTGCTGACTCGTTTAAAAAGGAGCCGAAAACTTATTTGTTGACACTTCTGCATAAAATAGTTCACAAGTTTGAGCTAGTGATAATGATAAAATCGGCTCTCATCCTTAGTATTACAACTAAATGGGAATATGAAATTTAATCCAAAAAATAATTATGTTCCCTTCAGGTTTAAGGTGGTGCTTCTGAAGGTGATTAAGCTTCGTATAATTTATGGTTTGTACATAAAATCTCCAGGGACTCCTTGGTTGTTTTGTGGTAGAACTGACAAAATGTAAAACCTACCAATCAAAGCAAAGAAATGCAGAATACATCTTTAATTCAGTTCCCTATTTAATATGTATAGCATGGGTCCTGCATAGATCTGTTCTGTATTTGTAACTGTTTTTCAGTGCAAACTAAATGTGTAATAACGATGACTAAAGTAGCCTTCATAGACAGGAAACAACAGGCTGATTATGTGATGACAGCCTAATCATTCAGTTATTACTCATCTTCTACTCCACATCTATGCTTGGCTTTCACTTTCATTTCACCTTTTCTTTTTTTCCATTTGCTAATACCGGAGTGGTGGATCACTTGGTAGAGCATCCACCCCACACCAGCGAGGCCTGGGTTCAAATCCCGGCTGGGTCATGCCGAAGGCCATATAAAAGCGGAACTTCCTGCCGTCCAGCTTGGTGCTCAGCAATAATGGAACGATGGAGGAGGGAAATTAGTGGTGGTGCCTTGCATGGCAGCGACCCCTCTGATTCTATATATGTGTGTGATTAACATTGTAGATAAGAGAAACATAATTTTGTTCTACTGTACATGATTGGCTGTATGGATTTGAATGACAATAAAGATGGTTTATCCTTAATACCTCCATATTCTCACAGCTTGTCTCCAGACCATTTTTTCCTCTTTGTGCACTTTCTCTTTTGCCTTCTTTCAGTCTAATACTTTCGCCAAATGACCTTCCTGTCAAGGAGACAGACAGGTCTTCTGTTGCTCATCTATATAGTGCAGGGAGAGAAACACACAGGCACACAACTAACACTTTAGCAGAATAATGCTAAAAAACCACAGCCTCCAGTCAACCTTCTGTGCATCTTTAATCAAGCTCTCCCCGTTTATCTGACCAAATACACTCTTATTGTCCGTTTATTAGCAACAGAGAAGCACGAGACCCTCACCTTCACTCCTCTGTCTCACTGTCACACAAACATAAATGCACTTCTTCACTCGCAGTGGTGTAACAATGGCTGAGATTAGAGCTTCTTCAGTGTGAACAGGTCCTGTCGCTGGAAGTCTCAGGAGGGACACACAAACTCAGAGACATGCACGCACACACAGACACAATTTAACACCTCAGTCCCCCCTAGGCGCATCCTTGTAGAGAACGGCATTAAAATTACATGACAAGCACACCTTGGACCAATCCATGCCCACAATCCATGCTCATGGGACACCCTTTCAGCCACTTCAAATAGTAAAGCTTTTGACCTCTGTTTGCCCTGGTTGCCTTGCTGCTTCTGAGCGCGCGCACACACACACACACACACACACACACACACACACACACACACACACACACAGACACGCGCGCGCACACACACTGCTGCCCTCTGTGCATACACTGCAGAATTGTTCTTCAATCGCACCCTATCTGGCGGAGACTCAAATTCCATTTCACGTCCGGTTTACTATTGATTTTACCCTAGCCACTCTTCACCAGCTATACCCCCCACACCCCTCCACATCCAATCTATTCCTTTTCTTCACCACTCCTTATTTTTTATTCTCCCACTCCTGCAAATCATCCTGCTCCTCTCCAACACTTCTTTGCCGTCCTCCCGGCCCATCCATTCCACCCTATCACTCCGTATTACAAGATCTCAGCTGAACGCTGTGAGTGAGCTCGCACATGAATCGATCAAGGAAAAGATGGATAATGAAGATATTTCCAAACAAATAATGAGATATGCAAGTTGGCACACGTGGCCTTAATTAAATATGTGCATCTTACGAATACCCACGTGCCTTCTCGCACTCAACATGCATGCATAGAGTATATATGCGCACTTTGCAAAGTCATAAAGTATGCAGGGAAGTGGACTGGCACCAAAATATGCCGCTGGGCTTTGAGGCCTCATTTCCATGTTGGAGCCCATTTTAACTAGAGGACTGACTCATCGTTAATTATTAACACTCAGTGATGCTCGAAAACAAAGCTGTGATATTAAAAAAAAAAGACGCAAAAATCTCAACTATATAATGTATAAATGCGCAATCGCATGGTGGGGGGTGGGCAAGCTGTGGATTTAAATGCACCATGAGGGGCTGTGTGCTCTCCCTCACCTTTTCAAGGTCTTTGCACATTTACGTTTCACATTATTCTACGCCTGTTGCTTCATTCACTCAACAAAGAAACTGCTTTGCCGTTTACTTGTCATGCTCCAACGCCTCGCCCAATTCTTCTGCAAGTCTTTCTCCTCTTTGTTTGCATTTATTCTCTCTTAATGCAAAGAACGCTGCAGTGTTTAAGTCCCTTTTAATCAATTTCATTTTTTTCAGCATGTTACTTCTTTGATAATGAACATCATCTCAAAGGCACCAACCCAAATCCTCCTCCTTTTTAGTGTCTTTCTCTGGCCACCTCACACCTGTGGACATCTCAGCTGTGGACATCCCCAGGGAGGCTTGTCAATTCACTGCTGCCCAGAGAGACATATAGTGTGCATCAATACATTGCCACTAAGCTGCCCATACTCATCTCTAGAGAACAGGATCTGGTGGGGGGAGGAGGAAGAGAAAGGGTGAGCGGTCAAGGGGAGAGGTGTAAGACAGGAAAAGCAAAGGGGGGAGGGTTGAGTACGGGCATACAATCCTTCAGTCTGTACTGTCTGATTTACAAGACTATTGGATTTTAGACTTGCATGAATCACTGCTCCATAGAGGCATTACTCCCTGACAGAGTGACAGGGTGACAGAATGAATGAGACGGTGTGCATGTGTGAGTGGGGGGAAGGGAAACAATGTGTGGGGTATATTTACACATCTCTGAGCTTACACAAAGACATTTCTGTGACAACAATGCAGCGTAGTTAGGATCTTCTCAAATTCACAGAACTGCATGTACCCCCCCACACTCTGACAAGAACCAGTTTTTAGGAGAGTAATCTGTTCTGACGGAGTGGCAGAAGTAACTATCTGTGCCCACACATAGTGCGGTACAAGCAGCCAGAGAGACCGTAGGAAAAAACTACACTGTTGTTTATTAGGCAAGTAAGCTCATAGTGTCAGCAATATCTGCAGACAGGATTAATACACTTATGATCAAAATCTTAAGACCGGGGAAAAATTCCAAGTATTTGTATTTCACGCTGGTGGATCATAACCAGATTGTAAGTAGCGCTTCAAAATGCAAAAAAAAAAAAAAAAAAAATGAAACAGGAGCCAATTTACTGAAAACTGCATTTAAACTTAATCAGGCTATTCAGTAACTGATCAAAAGTTTAAGACCGGAACCTGGAAAAAATCCAAAACATAACTATAAGTGTCAAAAAAGGACTCAGTAGTGAGTAGCCCCACCGTTCTGATGCAAGTGTTTGCAGGAGGCTGGTGTGAACGTTGCTCCATGTGGTGAAGATGGCTTCACGAAGGGCATCCATGGTCTGGAACCAATGTCCACGTTTGTAAACTTTTCTTGCCATCCACCCCCAAATGTTCTCAGTAGGATTTAGATCAGGGGAACATGTAGGATGGTCCAAACCTAAACTTTTGATCCTATGATGAACCTCCTGTTTGAGTTTAAATGTAGTTTTCAATAAATTGACTACTCTCTATTTTTTGTCTCTTGCTCCGGTTTCTTCTTTTTGCCTTTTGAAGCTGTACTTACAATCCAACGGTGTGAAATACGAATACTTGTAATTCTTCCCCCAGTTTTAAGATTTTGATCTGGAATGTATTATATATTTAGTACAGAACTGTGCAAATGTGTTAGGCTACCTCGAGCAACATTTTATGGACCTTTTCTGAGAGATACATGCAAAGAGCAACCTTGTAGATGACAAATTATGATTTTATGATTGTCAGATTCTGTGATCTTTGGCCTTTATACAGACGTGGACAAAATTGTTGGTACCCCTCTGTTAATGAAAGAAAAACCCACAATGGTCACAGAAATAACTTGAATCTGACAAAAGTGGTAATAAATAAAAATTCTATGAAAATTAACCAGTGAAAATCAGACAGTGCTTTTGAATTGTGGTTCAACAGAATTATTTTAAAAAACAAACTCATGAAACAGGCCTAGACAAAAATGATGGTACCCCTAGAAAAGAGTGAAAATAATGCGACCATAGGGACATGTTCAACCAAGATGTGTCCTCTAATTAACATCACAGGTTTCTACAAACTTGTAATCAGTCAGTCGGCCTATTTAAAGGGTGACAAGTAGTCACTGTACTGTTTGGTGACATGGTGTTTACCACACTAAACATGGACCAGAGGAAGCAAAGGAGAGAGTTGTCTCAGGAGATTAGAAAGAAAATTACAGACAAGCATGTTAAAGGTAAAAGCTATAAGACCATCTCCAAGCAGCTTGATGTTCCTGTGACTACAGTTGCACATATTATTCAGAAATTTAAGATCCACAGGACTGTAGCTAACCTCCCTGGATGTGGCCACAGGAGGAAACGGGTAATACGAATGGTAACATAAGATCCCAGAACAACCTCTAAACACATTCATGGTGAACTCCAAGGTCAAGGTACATCAGTGTCAGATCGCACCATCCGTCGTTGTTTGAGCCAAAGTGGACTTCATGCAAAACGACCACGGAGGACACCACTGTTGAAAATAAATCATAAAAAAGTCAGACTGGAATTTGCCAAACTGCATGTTGACAAGCCACAAAGCTTCTGGGAGAATGTCCTATGGACAGACGAGACAAAACTGCAACTTTTTGGCAAGGCACATCAGCTCTATGTTCACAGATGCAAAAATGAATCATACCAAGAAAAGAACACTGTCCCTACTGTGAAACATGGAGGAGATTCTGTTATGTTCTGGGGCTGCTTTGCTGCATCTGGCACAGGGTGTCTTGAATCTGTGCAGGGTGCAATGAAATATCAAGACTATCAAGGTATTCTAGAGAGAAATGTGCTGCCCAGTGTCAGACAGCTTGGTCTCAGTCGCAGGTCATGGGTCTTGCAACAGGATAATGACCCAAAACACACAGCTAAAAAAATCCAAGAATGGCTAAGAGCGAAACATTGGACTACTCTAAAGTGGCCTTCTATGAGCCCTGATCTACATCCTATTGAACACCTGTGGAAGGAGCTGAAACATGCCATCTGGAGAAGGCACCCTTCAAACCTGAGACAACTGGAGCAGTTTGCTCATGAGGAGTGGGCCAAAATACCTGCTGAGAGGTGCAGAAGTCTCATTGACAGTTACAGAAATCGTTTGATTGCAGTGATTGCCTCATAAGGTTGTGCAACAAAATATTAAGTTAAGGGTACCAACATTTTTGTCCAGGCCTGTTTCATGAGTTTGTTTTTTAAAATAATTCTGTTGAACCACAATTCAAAAGCATTGTCTGATTTTCACTGGTTAATTTTCATAGAATTTTTATTTATCACCATTTTTGTCAGATTCAAGTTATTTCTGTGACCATTGTGGGTTTTTCTTTCATAAACAGAGGGGTACCAACAATTATGTCCACGTCTGTATATATTCGGTTGGCCTCGAAGAGATTCTGGCAAACTGTCCGGCGGCTCAGGAGGGGGAACCAGCTCCCTGTCCACACTGTGTATGGTGCGGATGGGGCGTTGCTGACTTTGACTGGAAATATCGTTGGGTGGTGGAAGGAATACTTTAAGGATCTCCTCAATCCCACTGACACACCTTCCACAGAGGAAGAAGGGCTTGTGGATGAAGGGGACAACTCGCCCAGGGGCTGAGGTTGCCAAAGTGTTTAAAAACCTCTTTGGTAGCCGGGCCCCGGGAGTGGATGAGATTCGCTCTGAGTACCTCAAGGCCCTGGATGTTGTAGGGCTGTCATGGTTGACATGCCTCTGCAACACTGTGTGGAGGTCAGGCACAGTGCCTTTGGCATGGCAAACCGGGGTGGTGGTATCTCTCTTCAAGAAAGGGGACCGGAGGGTGTGCTCCAACTTTAGAGGGATCAGTGTGGTGTCATGAGTGTAGTGTCTGTGTGATGCCGTATCCGCCCACAGGGTGACGTCAGGCGGGCACGGCCACTGGTGTATATAATTCTGTGTTCTGCAAGAAAGGGTGGTTTGCTGTTCAGTTCAGCACGGCTCCTGTCTCATTATTCATACATAACATATTGGCAACAAGGAAAATTATGGCAGCATATGGGCTACCTCAACCCCTAGTGCCGTTTCTGGAGTACACTGGAGAGTCGGTGATCCTGTGGCCAAAGTGAAGGGCCATGTTTGAGGGTTACATCGGGGGGCTGGGCCTAGGTGGACTCGACGGGAGAAGACAACGAGTGCTCCTGGCCCATCATCTCAGCACGGAGGGCCAAAGAATTCTCGGTATGTTGGGAGAGACGGAGCGCTATGAGGATGCTGTCAAGTGGTTGGCCAATTTTTTCGCTGGGCAGACAAAGACCACGACGCTGTGGGTGGCAGGAGTGTTGGCGCCACATGAGGCTAAGCTAGATAGCTGGGAGAAGCTAACGGCACAGTCAGTGTATATGGACGGGCTAGCCACGAAGCCAACTGTGCGCCGAAAAAGGGCTCCAAGCTATCAGCTGGGCATCGAGGTGGGACCGGGGGAGTCCCCGGTCACTGAACACGGCAGGCCAGCCGGAAAGCGCAGAAAGGCGGAGGACTATAGCGCTGATGAGTTGGACGGCGCGGTGTGCAACAACAGCGGAGAGGGAGAGCAGCAGGAGTCATCCCCGCAGCTGGAGGCTAGGCAGCAGGAGAGCGGGACCATGGAGGTTGAGAGCTCCGGGGAAGAGCAGCGACAGCCGGGCATGGAGACGACACAGCGGAGCGCCTGGGATGATGGTGCCAAGAGCACCGACAAAACGCCCAGGTTGGAGAGTGATGCCGACAAGAGTGATGCCGATGAGAGTGACGCCGACGAAAGTAACGCTCAGAGCCCCGGGAGAGAGTAGCTACGACCGGGCATGGTGACAGCGCAGCGGAGTGCCTGGAAGGAGGGTGCTGGGAGCAGCAGCGAGGTGCCTGGGTCAGGAAACGACACCGACGAGCAGGCTTCGGTTTTCCCCGCAGTGCGGCCACAGGGGGCCGGCATGTTTAGAGCCACGACAGCGGTGTTGAGAGCAGTCAGGAGCGGACCAACGAGCACGGAAGGACAGTGTGCCGGACAACAGCACGGCAGGTCCCGAGGAGTGACGCAGTCGGCGAAGAGGGGCGTTAAGGCTGGAGAGATTGTTTTTGATCCCGGGGGCACATGTCGTGGGGCTGCCCGGGGCCTCCGAGCCAGTCTTATCTTCAGCAGCCAGGGGAGTGTATGATTTGTAGCTGCCCTGGGCCCCCGGGCCGGTTTTACCGGTGGCTGCTAGTGGACAGAGGTGTGACTTGAACACTACCAAATGTAAATACATGTACATACTGCTGGTGTGCGTAAGAGTATGTATGTGGTGTGTTATGGGATCATTTTACGTATTTTTAGAGACTTGGTCCAATATTAGTTGTTTGGTGTGAATGTGGTAAGTTATTTTATTACAGTTAATTGTTCCCCTGTTTTCTTAGTGCATGATTCAGGTCCTAAATTGGGGACGGTCTTGATTGTGTGTGTGGTTTTACATTTTGTAAGGGGGAGGGGAAGTGTGGTGTTGTGAGTGTAGTGTGTGTGTGATGCCGTACCCGCCCACAGGGTGACGTGTTTTGTGGATTTGGAGAAAGCATTCGACCGCGTCTCTTGTGGTTTTTTATGGGGGGTGCTTTGGGAGTATGGGGTATAGGGCTTGTTGCTATGAGCTATCCTTTCTCTATACGGCCGTTGTTAAGAGTTTGGTTCGTATTGTCAACACTTGGTCGGACTCATTCCCAGTGAGAGATGGACTCCACCAGGGCTGCCCATTGTCACCGATCCTGTTCATAATTTTTATGGACAGGATTTCTAGGTGCAGCCAGGGAACGGACGTTGTCATGCTTGGTGACCACAGGATCTCATCTCTGCTGTTTGCAGATGATGTTGTCCTGCTGGCTTCATCCAGCAATGACCTACAGGTCTTCCTGGGATGGTTTGTTGCTGAGTGTGAAGCGGCTGGGATGAGAATCAGTACCTCCAAGTCCGAGTCCATGGTCCTCAGCCGGAAAAAGGTTGATTGTCCTCTCCGGGTTGGGGACAAGCTCCTGCCCCAAGTGGAGGAGTTTAAGTATCTCGGGGTCTTATTCACGAGTGAGTGGCGAATGGAGCGAGAGATTGACAGACGGATCGAAGCAGCATCTGCAGTGATGCAGACGTTGTACTGGCCTGTTGTGGTGAAGAGGGAGCTGAGCTCTAAGGTAAACCTGTCGATTTACTGATCAATCTACGTTCCTACCCTCACCTGTGGTCATGAGCTTTGGGTAATGACCGAAAGAATGAGATTGTGGATATAAGTGGCTGAAATGAGCTTTCTCCGTAGGATTGCTGGACTCACCCTTAGAGGTACGGTGAGGAGCTCAAAGTAGAACTGCTGCTCCTCCACACTGAAAGGAGCCAGTTGAGGTGGTTTGGACATCTGATCAGGATATCTCCTGGATTCCTCCCACTTGAGATGTTTCAGGCACGTCCCACTGGGAGGAGACCCCGGGGAAGACCCAGGACTCGCTGGAGAGACTACATCTCCCATTTGGTCTGGGAACACCTTGGTAGCCTCTCTGAAGAGCTGGAGCAGGTGGCAGGGAGAGGGAAGTCTGGGTTTCTCTGCTTGAAGTGTTGACTCCGCGACCTGGACCTCCAGAAAAGTGGTAGAAGATGGATGGATGGATGGATGGATGGATGGATGTATAGTAACTGAAAGTCTGGCCTACAATACGGTGGTATGCAAAAATTTAGAAAAAATTTTCAGCTTTTCTCACTGAAAAGCTGTGAATACTTTGTACAATATGGAAAAATACAACATTAATATCAAACAATGCATGTGTTTTTATTTTATTTGAACATACAGTATATAAATAAATAGTGGCATATCCAAAAGCAGGTCTAATTTTTCAACACATAATACAATATGACAAAATAGGTTGGTCTGTGCAGTTCTAAGTTAAACAGGCTTTTTTTCACGCAAATATCTGACGTTTTCATGAGCGCCACGTCACCAATTGCGTCAGTGGCTGGAAAACCCCCCGGCCATGTTGTAACGTCATCGACAGAACACAGCACTTGGCTGCCCATTGTACACACAGGATGGAAGCGGTAGAAAACATCGACGATGGTTCCAGCACATGTAGTCTGGAATTGGTTTGTGTTGTCCAATTTTCAGACAATTATAGTTCCGAAGAATGGGATGATAATGAAGAATCTGGGGGCATCAGACCGCATAGGTTTGAGCCGTGCCAAGCGGGCATTGTGCGTAGCGAGTCAGACTCAGAGAGTGACAGTGGAGAGGCACACATCGCCGCCTCAGCAGCAGCGACAAACACACGGCAGGGGAACACCGAGTGTTGTGCTTTTGTTACAGATATTGCAACAAATTATTTGTTCATAAATATAATTTATTTAAACCCAATTTTTCAATAAAATCATAGCAGTGTATTCTCTGCGGCTCAGGCATCAGGTTTATTATGTATTATCTTTATGTATTTATGTATTACCTGGTGAATCATGCGCGTAAGTCCATTCTTCCTTCCCCTCCTCGTGCGCTCTTACACAGAGCACAAAGAGGGAGGATGAAATAACGAGGATTTACGTGCAGGGTTCACCACAGCACATTTAATACAGAAAGACAGACAAAAAACACAAACACACTTGCTGATGGCGTTCGGGGGTCGGCATCGCCCAGAGAATGAATGAGAGGAGACATGTTAGCCACAGGTGCGTCCCAGAGCCGACATCGCTTCAAGGACGCACGAGAACCATGGCGAACATGGAGTGACTAACATGTCGTGAGAGTGCTGAAAATACTGGCAGACTAAGAGCACAGATGACAATACTATGGACCAGCAGTGCGTGACCGGCAAAGGGCTGCTAAGTACACGCACTGCTGGTGATGGTGTGATGAGAAGCACCCGGGCAAGGACCGGAAAAGATGATCAGCAGGAGTTTGAATCAGCTGGTGATAATGAGAGTGGGGACGTGGCCGGACCGGAGAGAGTCAGCATGCGATCACAGAAAGTAGGTCAAAGCTGCGTGTAAATCCATTAATCCTTCCCCTCCTCGTGCCCTCCTCCAGCATAAAAGCGCATGAGGAGCGCACGAGGAGGCTTATGACAGTTGGAGCTGAAGCGTGTGATGTGGTCTTTCATGGCCTGCTGTTTATCTAAACCTGCGACACAACGCAAAGGCATAGCCATAAAATTAAAACAAGAAACCAGAGAAACTGTGAGCTACAAAGCTGCTGTCATTCCAGTCAACAACACCCGAGTCCGTTCTGTCGCTTACGTCACGGAGGTGTCGCCCTTCATTCGGTGGGCGGCACCACAGTCCAGTCAGAGGCTGCGGTTTTTTGATGATAACTAGTTTATGCAGGCACGGCTGTAAATGTTATATTGATCATCGACAATGACTTTTGGGTTTACACAACATGCTAAAAAATGTCAAAATCGTGTCATCAGACCTGTAGTATCCCTCATTAAATAGCACACCAATCTAAAAAAAAATCACCAAAATATGCAATTTGTCAGTGGGTGGCCACATTTTGCAAAGTATATTACAATCATCCAATTAATGAAACTCATGCAAGATATGTATTAGTGTGGGCTGAAACTATCATTTTAATCTATTTTTTTTTTTTTTGTTGCTGTTCCAAAGACCAACTGTGCATGTTCCTGAGATTTCAAGACCATTCATAACAATGGGACAATATCTAAAGATCGCTCCCAAAATGCAGCATGGCCCAGGGTGGCTGCCTTGTGGAACAACACTTTAATGACATTTATTTTTTTCCCGTAGACTCTGGACCACTCTAGTATGTGTGATGTGTAACTAATTGTAGCTCAAACCATCAAAAGGAAGCCTTTTTAATACAGCATAGATAATTCCTGCATTTTCTTTATTTCCTTAATAGACAGACTGGGAAATTAATATGGACGATCATTAAAACTTTGCTAAAACAACAAATCCAAAAACTGGCTTGAGGCTTTTGCAAACTATGTAATATTACATTATTACTCATGCATAAATATGAAACCTGAATTTGATTCTTGCTAGCTGGGACTGAACTGATTACATAAGGCTGCAATGAATAATCATTATCATAGATTTATTGTTGTTGTTGAAGATTTTCTTGGGTCTCTCCATTAATTGCGGTGAAAATATGAAGACATTTCAAACACAATCAAACAGAAGTGCACGTGACATACTCCAATGTCGCATTTGTCTAAACTAGTGCATGCCCATAGAAAGCAAGTATTTTTGTCCGAAAACAGGTAGGCCCATTAGGCTTTACAGGCCAAAACGCAGGCTGTGTTTGAAAGTGGAATACAAAGAGTTGTAGCCTATTCATTCATCTTATTCATCTTCTTCCGCTTAATCCTTTTCGGGTCGCGGGGGGGCTGGAGCCTATCCCAGCATCTTTGGGCGAGAGGCAGGGTACACCCTGGACAGATCGCCAGTCCATCACAGGGCCAACACAGAGAGACAGACAACCATTCACTCTCACAGTCATACCTAAGGACAATTTAGAATCCCCAGTTGATGCCAATTAACCTAACTTGCATGTTTTTTTTTGGTGTGTGGGAGGAAACCGGAGAAATCCCAGAGTAAACCCACGCAGACACGGGGAGAACACGCAAACTCCACACAGATCACTGTTGGTTGGGGGCTGGGATCGAACCCAGGATCCCCCGGCCAAGGGTGAGTTGCTGTGCTGCCGCAGTGCTAACCACTCCGCCACCGTGCTGCCCCGAGTTGTAGCCTATATGTACGCAATCACACACGTTAGACTTTGACAAATATGAAAGGGACTGAACACTAAGATTTATTTGATTGTGTGAATATTAATTACAGAATTATTGAAAATGAATGGGACATCCAATATTAGCGACTGTTGAAGAACCCTTGTTTATTTGTTTGTCAGACTTATTTGTGTGATCTTTTATGAGTTATATTCATAAGTGTTGCATCTTGCACTTTGGGGAATGGGAGTTGTTCAGTCATCATTATAACTGTTTTAGTTTATATGCGTAGTTTATAGTCTACCGTCAATAAACTCATGCAGTACTATAACAGGATACGTTGACAAATATTTGAGATCCACTGTAGTGCATCTTTTTTATATTTTAGCAATATTATAAGTACAAAACACCAAACATTATTATACTCCGAAGAATGACTGCAATGTGCTGCACTTGTTGCATCAGCGTTGCCCATTTGTCAGTAAATAAAAAATGGTTTATTTCGTTATTTGGGCGTTTTTTGTCATGGTCGTCGTTTAGTCAAAGCGTGCATATGTGTCTATATCAATGGCCGAAACACAAAACCTCCTATCTGAAAAATGCACTTTTTTGAGAAAACAAAAAAACCCTTTTTGTTTTCTTGCAGAATGCTATGCTATTTTTTTCATCAGGATAATATTCTGTCACAATAAAGGGCGGGACTGTCTTGCAGACAGATATGAGCAGCCTTCCTTGTTCTCATCATCCAAAGTGAAATCCGCAAATCAGAAAATCCTGCAGATAGGAGGTTTTGCATTTCAGCCATTGATATGCCGAATTATCCTTTAGAGCTACACAATCACAGCAACATTATAGTATAATTTTGTAAGCATTAAATTGTCAGTATTCTCTTTTCCTGGTCAAATTTCTTGCTTTTCACTTCTTTGTTTTGTTTGTGGAGCACTCTGGTGACTGGTCGTGATGCCGTATTATCCAAGGAGTCAATCTGAAGCCCTGCCCACACTTCTAGAAGCCAGGGTATGAAGAAAGCGGTGGCAAAACTTTTATTGATAAAAATTACATATTTTCACTGAGCAACTCCATCCTCAGGGATGCACACCCTTGTAACCTCAACAAAGCACTTATAAAATCTGAGGTCAGTCTGACAAACGGTTTGAGAGATATCTGAGGAACACACACACGCACACTTACAGACACACACAAACAGACAGAGATATGCTGCATTTATAGATAGATGACAGTGCTACAACTGACAGTTCCTACTACTGAAAGTGGTGGTGGTGGTGGGAGACAGTTTCTGACTTTCAGACTTTAACCAGACATGAACAGCTCCACATGGCCAACCAGCAACAGCAGCATGACCATGTGGCTAATTACTATATCAGTACATAATGGAGTTACCATGACTATTGCTCAGCTGTGATAATCAGCATTACATTTGTTCCAGCATACATCCCCGTGATTTGTGTGTGGCTACATTCAAGCACTGAATTGGAAAACCTAATTTTGAAACGTCTCCACCTCCTCAACTGTCAGTAACAAGAACTCAGCAACAGTGGCAGCTGGTCAAATGAAGGGATGCTGAACCAAAATAGAACATATTATTTCTACTGATGAGTAGATCACGTGAAGACCTACTCATGTGTATAATCACATCACAAATGAAAGCATGCTGCACTATTTCATTATTGTTTGATAAGCTGTGACTTTTAAGTTTAAAGGTATAGATTAGTACCAAGGGTATGCTGTGCAAAATGTAAATCACCAAATATAAAATATCAAGAAAACAAAGCTTCCAAGTGTAACATTTAACATGAATAAAATTTGAATAGTTAATATTCAGTATATGCCCCACTAGTTCTATAGGTAGTGTTTACAAGCTACATAAAGTAGCTTTGTTTTACTCAGAAATGACACTCCTTCTGCTTCAGTATTGAACCCAAACAAATGTAATGTTTAACCTATTAGGTGTAATTCTCAAAGAACAATCCTCCTTTCTGGGGTATAAAAAGACATGTTCAGGAAGGGTTTAAATGCCGGTTCAATGGTAAGATAGCACATGCAAAACTTCAAGACTTGAGTACTTCCCAATTTCACCCATTTATATGAGTCATGGCAACAAAATGTGCTAATGTTTTGGCCTACTGGCTTTCTTCAGAGCATCATGAAGAAGGCTAAAATATACTGGTGAAGTTGGGAAATAGTCAAGTCTAAGTTTTGTGTGTGCCGCCTTCTTACCTATGGATTTCATTGTTTTGGATTTGCACCACAAGTTCATTTGGGGAAGCACCTCCCTGTAAGAAGTTTAAATTTTGGTCTGCATGACGCTGATAGCATCTCTGCAGATAACAGACTGTGTGAAAATTAAAGGGAACGAGCGAATGGAATGCTGATTGGTGGAATGTGGCAATAGTGGGTCACATAAGCCCCAAACAATTATGTGCTTACCATATTCATGCTTTGGAAGTGTTAATGACAACGGCAGCATCAATGACCGGCCACATGGCCCTAGATCAAGTAAAAACTAGAAAAGCACTCAGAGAGTGCACACCTCTGCCTAGGCTCCCTCCCTCCCTTTGTCCATCCATCTGTCCGTACCTCCCTGCCTCCACCCCTCCGTACATTGCAAGATAGGGCCTTGGTAGAAGTATGCGCTCATGGCTCACCTCCAAAATCTAATGGTTTCGTCTGTAGTCCAAGGACCACCTCTGTTGAAAATTTTATCAAAATCCATCCAGTAGTTCTTGCGTAATCCTGCTAAACCACTGCTAGATGATTGAGCCTTGATGGATGTATGCACTCATGGATCACCTCCAAGATGTAATGGGTTTGTGTGCAGCCCAGTAGTTTTTGAGTATTCTTGCTAAGAAGATAGAGCCTTGGAGGAGGAATGCGCTCTTGGAACACACAACCTTCACGTAGCTGCAGATGCTGCTCCGATCCATCTGTCACTCTCTAAATATGCTAAGTGTCATTTTAGTCTTTTGGTTTGTAAAAGCTGAGATTTTTAGAGGTTTTCATTTAAAATATATTCATGTGTTGATTTTTTTGGAAGGAGTGAGGTGATGAGGTGTTCTTGGTCCAAATTACCTTTTTAGCATTTGTCAGGTATGATCTGGCCGAGTCCTTCAAAGTCACTGCCTCCTCTTCTATCTCTTGTTTTCGCTCCCTTTCTTGCAGCTGCTTTGCATTTCCCCACTGAAGGTAGCACACCCATCCACAGAGATACCACACCTGAAAACAGCAACAGGATGGCTCAGCATTAGGTTCAAAGATTCAAACAGAGACTATATTAAATCTGACAAGCTTTGTAGAGAAAAAAGGTTTCACACATGTAATGGAAAAATGCACAGTAACAAATACACAAAAGAAATCTCTCACTGACAATCCTGTTTTGCTGTAGGCAATTAGCCAATATAAGGTAAACAATAACACTCCGTAATTAAATTAAAAATAAATTCCCATAAGAAAATATCTTCTTTGCATTTCAAAAGGTGGTAGAAAAAGAATTCATACAAATAAAAAGGTGGTTCAACTTGAACAAATTATCATTAAATTTAAACAAGACACACTTTATGATATTTTCCAAGAGAAACATAGATGCAAATGTCTCTCTCATTATAGATGGTATTGAGATTGAAGAGCTCGAGAAACCAAGTTTTTGAGAGTCACTGTAGATGAAAATTTAAATTGGAAATCGCATATAAATAACAAAGGCTAAAATACCACAAACAATTGCTATATTACATAAAATGAAGGACCTGTTAAACAACAAAGCACTGCTGATGTACTACTCTATGATTATTCCATATCTCACCTATTGTGTCCAAGTCTGGGGAAAAGCAAGCAAAACAATAACACAATCTGTTTTTATTCTACAAAAGAGAGCCATAAGAATAATCAGTAGAAAGAAATATAAAGAACCAACAGACCCTCCATTTTATCAACTAAAATTTCATGAATTAGTTGAATACTGCATTTTCCAAATTATGTTCAAAGCAAATAAAAATACATTACCAGACAACATTCAAAGGAGATTTGAAAAAAGAGAATGCCATTATAAACTTAAAAGGAACAGAGATCTTTAAAAAAAAAAAAAAAAAAAAAAAAAAGATTTAGGACCAAACTGAGGGAACACTGTGCGTCTGTGAAAGGAGTCAGGCAAATGCCAAGTTTTGTAAATAAGTAGATAGGATGGTGTGACAGTCTGCAGCATTTGTTTCATTTGTGTTACTTCTTTTTATTTGTATATAGTATTATTTGTATATTATATTATAGTAACAGTAGAACTGTGATAAAAGGGGCAGATTTCATAAGATTTTTTTTTCTTCTTTCTCCTCCCTTTCATTCTTTCAGGTTATGGACATTTTGTCTTGTTTTGTTATAATGTACTGTTTTATTGAATGAAATAAAGTTATAACTAAAAAAAAAAACTTAATTCATATCACCATCATCCTAACAGTTTGCACAGTAGCCAATAGCGGCCTTGTTCTTCTTCAGCACCAAAAAGACAAAGGAGATATGCAATCGATAGAGTGCTGTGAAAAAGAATTTGCCCCCTTCCTGATTTCTTATAGTTTTGCCTATTTGTCACACTTAAATATTTCAGATCATCAGATATTAGTATTAGACAAAGATAACACGAGTAAACACAAAATCCAGTCTTTAAATGATAATTTAATTTATTACAAGCTACGCAAACCTACCTGGCCCTATGTGAAGACGTAACTGCCCCCTAAACCAACTAACTGGCTGTGCCACCCTGGTGGCAACAACTGCAATCAAATGTTTGCGATAACTGGCAGTGAGTCTTTTACATCACTGTTGAGGAATTTTGGCCCACTCTTCTTTGCAGAATTGTTTTAATTCAGCCATGTTGGAGGACTTGAGTTTGAGGTCACGAACTGATGGCCGGACATTGTCCTTTAGGATTTTCTGATGGAGAGCAAAATTCATGGTTCCATCAATTATGGCAAATTGCCCATGTCCTGAAGCAGTAAAATAGCCCCAGACCATCACACTACCACCACCATGTATTATGATGTTCTTTTAATGAAATGCTTTGTTAGTTTTACGCCAGATGCAATGAGACGCACGACTTCCAAAAAGTTCAACTTTTGTCCTGGCATGACCTTAAACCAGCTGTTCATACTCGAAAACCCTCCAATGTGTCTGAATTAAAATAATTCTGCAAAGAAGAGAAGGTCAAAATTCCTCAACAGGGATGTAAGAGACTCATTGCCAGTTATCACAAATGTTTGATTGCAGTTGTTGCCACCAAGGGTAGCACAATCAGTTATTAGGTTTGGGGGCAGTTACTTTTTTTTCTTTTTTACATAGGGCAAGGTAGGTTTGGATAGCTTTTTTCCCCTTAATAAATGAAATCATCATTTAATAAGTGCATTTTGCATTTACTTGGGTTATCTTTGTCTAATATCAAAATTTCTTTGATGAACATTTAAGTGTGACAAATATGCAAAAACAAGCAAGCAGGAAGGTGGCAAAAACTTTTTTCACAGCACCACAGTTTTCACTTTTTAAAAATTGAGGATGATTTAGGGGTCTAAAATGAAGAAGATGGACGATGGAACCTTGATTTCATACTATTGTGTGGCACAATGTAGCCGCTACTACACAGCATCACATTTGAAAAGACCAGAACAGAAGAATGGATTAGAATATAAGCTTATTAAGTGGAAAATGAAGAATCTGACCAATATGACAACTGACTAGGATCTCAGGGACAGATAAGTTTAGTTTATCCACCTTATTTCTAGCCCCCATGATGGCTTGCGTGAATTACAGTAGCAACTTCCGGTACTAGTTTAGAACATATGGTTGTCACTGAAATGGGACATGTTTCCTTGTTAAAAAAGCAATGACTTCGGCATCAGAAATGCAGGAACACGGGCTTTTGCACCTCAAAAACACTAATATAATCATACCACTTCCCAGGACTATCGAGGGATGAGAAGATGACCTTAAAAAGTGGCCTGGCAGACAGTAGCTCCGTTAGTTAGCTCCGCTGCTAAAATGCTAACAGTGTAAACAAAAGCTCTGCGATATATCAATGTCTCCACCGCAATAAAGTCGGCTGCATTTTGTTAAAATATGTTGGAGATAATTAAATTTACTTTAGAGCAGACGTACGCCACAACTCTGTGCTTGGATGTCATCTGTCACTGTGTGGTGAGAAGCCTCCATTTATCCAGTTTGGCACAACCACAAACACCAACAAGTACCGGAACTATGCAAAAACATAAAAAAAAAATACAAAAACTAGAAGAGCTGAAATTAGCTGCCACTTGAGTGGAAAACACGTATGTGGACTATACATTAAAATGAACTTGAAAAACTTTTAAAAACGTTATTTTAAATGCCCCTGCTACTCCACTCTAACTGACTGATTTAACACTAGGTCAGCTGAAAACGGAAGCTCTGCCCATAATCGTTCCTACAGTGGCACCCCCAGGAATAAGGTGGATAGCTCATGGAAATCAGAAATCCAGTGTTTCACCTATTATCTTCTAAGACCAATAAAAAAGAATTTAAATTACAGAGATGTCCATCATCTGAAAAGTCTGTTTATTTATACACTCAATACTTGTTTGAGGCTCCTTTACCATGAATTACTACATTAGTGCAGTGTGGCATGGAGTCAATCAGCCTGTGGCACTGCTTAATGAAGCTCAGGCTGCTTTGATAGCGGCCTTCATCTGGGCCAGGTGTTTCTTCTCTTTATCTTGACAATACAGTCTGTCTGTGTGGTTCAGGGCAGGTGAGTTAGCTGGCCAGCGAAGCACAGTAACTTTATGGTCAGCAAACCATTTAGATAGACAGATAGATAGATGTACTTGATTGATCCCAAACTGGGAAATTACAGTGTAACAGAAGCATGACAGTAGACAACCAAATGACAAAAACACACACAGCATAACAGACAAAGGGATTACCCATGGAAAGTAAAACTACTAAAAAAAAAGCCTCTCTACATCATAGATGAATAGCTGGTGATCCGTATTGACACATGAATCATACCCGCTGTACAATGCAGGACTATCAGGAGCAGAGTGAGATGTGAGATACCAATTAGACTGTAAGGTGGAGTATGGCAGCATAGTTATGACCAGAGTATAATATCAGAGTGAGTTACTGTACAGTGAAATGGCATGTGGCAGGAAAGATTTCCTGTACCTAACTGTTCCAGCAGCAAAGCTGTAGCAGTCTGCTGGAAAAAGTGCTCCGCTGTCTGTCCAGTGTGTGGTGGAGGGAGTGATCCGGATTGTCCATGATGGATCGCAGTTTTAGTGTCCTCCTCTCCACCACAGTCTCAGAGGTCTCCGGCCTGAGACCAATTAAAGAGCCAGCCCTCTTGATAATCTTGTCAAGTCTGTTGGTGTCACTGGCTCTGATACTGCTACCCCAACAGGCAGCAGCAAAGAAGATGGAGCTGGCAACAATGGTCTGGTAGAAAAGCTCCAACATCCTGCTGTACACGTTGAAGGATCTCAGCTTCCTCAGGAAGTAGAGTCTGCTCATCCCCTTCTTGTGCGCAGCATTGGTGTTGGCTCTCCAATCCAGCCCATTGCTGATCCTGACACCCAGATATTTGTAGTCCTCAACCACCTCCACATCCTCCCCCCTAATATGCAATGGCTGAGAAGGCGTCCTCTTCTTCCTGAAGTCAATCACCATCTCTCTGGTCTTGCTGACATTCAGCCTCAGGTGATTTTGCTCTGTCCACTCCACAAATCTGTCTACCAGTGCCCTGTGCTCCCCCTCCTCTCCCCCTGTTATACACCCAACAACAGCTGAGTCGTCAGAGAATTTCTGCAGGTGGCATGACTCAGTGTTGTACTGAAAGTCAGTGGTGTATAAGGTGAAGAGAAAAGGAGAGAGCACAGTCCCCTGTGGAGCTCCCGTATCACTAACCTCCACGTCAGACAAGACACTGCCCAACCGGACAAACTGTGGCCTGCCTGTCAGGTAGTCAGTAATCCAGAAGATCACAGAGCTGTCGACCCCCATCACCCGCAGCTTCTCACCCAGCAGCAGTGGCTGGATGGTGTTAAAGGCACTGGAGAAATCAAAGAATGTGATTCTCCCAGTGTCTCCTCCGCCATCCAGGTGCAAATGGGCTCGTTGCAGCAGGTAGATGACAGTGTCTTCAACTCCTAAATGGGGCTGATATCCAAACTGCAGAGGGTCCAGCCACGTCTTGACCTGCGGCCTCAGGTGGGCTAAGACCAGTCTCTCCAGGACCTTCATCACATGAGATGTGAGGGCAACTGGTCAATAGTCATTCAGGTCAGATGGAGATGACTTCTTGAGGACAGGAACCAGGCAGGTCGTCTTCCACAGCACCGGTACTCTCTCCTGACTCAGGCTCAGGTTGTACAGGTGTTTCAGTACCAAAGCTAGCTGGTTGGCACAGGTCCTCAGGATCCTGGCAGAGATGCCATCAGGGCCCACCGGCTTCCGCTGACGGAGTCTCTCCAGCTGTTTCTTAACCTGGTCTGTAGTCACAGTGATGTGGGGGGGAGGGGCTGGTGTCCCCCGAGGAGGGGGGTGAGGGGAGAGATGGAGAGAGGTGCTGCACAGGAGGGTGGGGATGTGTGTGGGGGTCTGGCTGTGTTGTGGGGGTGACTGGAGGGTGAGTGAGGGGTGTGTGGGGGCCTGGCTGTGTTGTGGGGGTGTCAAGACAGTGAGTTGAACCTATTAAAAACAGATTTAGCTCATCAGCTCTCTCAAGGCTCCCAGATGTCTGTCTGACTCTCCGCTTACACCCAGCGATTTCTTTCATTCCCGTCCACAAGTCCTTGGTATTATTTTGCCTGAGTTTATCCTCCAACTTCCTCCTGTAATTGTTTTTACACCTCCTCAGCATCTCTCTCAGTTCATGCTGCACTTTCCTCAGTTTCTCCTTGTCTCCAGACCTAAAAGCTCTCTTCTTCTTTTTCAGAAGTGCTTTCAGGTCACTGGTGACCCATGGTTTGTTGTTGGGGAAACAGTGTACGGTCTGAGCTGGCATGGTTATGTCTTCACAGAATCTGATGTATTCTGTGATGCAGTCGGTCATATTGTCTACGTCCACCCCATGTGGTTCACAGAGTATGCTCCAGTCCGTTGTCTCAAAGCAGTCCTGTAGTGCATTAGCAGCCTCCTGTGTCCACCTCCTCACAGTCCGTGTATAAGCAGGCTGCCTTTGCACAAGGGGAACATACTTGGGTGATAACACGACCATGCAGTGATCCGATTTGCCAATGGGGTGTAGAGCTGTGGCACTATATGCATCTCTGACATTGGCATACAATAAATCCAGTGTTTTATATTCTCTGGTGGGACAGTCACTAAACTGGTGAAAGTTTGGTAATGTTTTTCCCAGTGAGACATGATTAAAATCACCCGTGATGGCCATAAATGTGTCAGGGTGCTTCTCCAGTAATGTGGCAGTAGTGGAGCTGATGACATCATAGGCCACCGCTGCATCAGCTGACAGAGGGACGTAGATGATAATTACCAAGGCATAGGTATATTGTCACGGCATATAATAGGGTCTCATACTCACAGCCAGCAGTTCAATGTCTGGGCTGCAGTGCTTTTCCTTCACATAAGTGTGTCCAGGATTACACCACCTTTCATTCACAAGAAGTGCCAATCCTCCTCCCCTCTTCTTCCCGCTACCTATAGCATCCCTGTTCCACTGGATAGTCTTAAAGTCAGGTATCCCTACATTAACATCCAGGATCTGTGAGTGTATCCACATCTCTGTAAAACACATGATACTACAATCATGATACTTCTTTTGCATCCTGACCAGCGCTGTGAGCTCAATTTGGGAGTAGTTTTGGCATGGTTTCAAATCAGTAACACACAAGACCTTAAGCTGGATTCATGTTGCACCTCCGTTGTCCGCGTATGTGCAACCAGAAACCTCGTGTGACGAAATTTATGTCATCGTCTCCACTCCGCTAGTGTACGCAGTGCGCTACTGCAGACAACCGCGTGCAACCCAAATTTTGTGACCAGGCGGCCTGCCCATGATCTGAATGCGTTGACAGAGCATGTGCAAGACTGAACGTCCCATTCAAAAGATGGCGCTACCAACACGGCATACAAAGACAAAGTAGACAAGGAAGACAATAAGGAGGCGGAAGACGAGAGTAAACATACATGAATCCTTTTGCAGCAGCAGCAGCAGCTTGAGTGGAGAAGCGCACTGGAAAATGGTAATTCCTCCTTTTCCTTGAAACAACACCATTGTTGTTGCTACAAAAAATGTGCATCACTCTCGTGTTTTATAGCCGGTGAACAAACTGGTGTGGTAGTGCACTTGTGCTCCCAATAGGGCTGGGGTGAAACTACAAATAACAGTTGTGCGCATGCGTCAATTGCTTGGCCTGGTAGACGAAAAAAGAGAGCATGTACAACGCCATGTGCGCGCCAGGCTCGTCCAAAGCACATGCGGAGCAAAGCGGACTATAGGGGAAATGCAGCATGAATAAGGCTTTAGCCTCTAGCTTTGATTATGACATGCATTTAACAAGTTCAACAAGATATTGGTGATAAAGCAGCTCTCAGAGGAAACTAGAATTGTACTCAGAGATGCAGACCCACACCTTACAGCCCCATTCCTGTTGTAATGTCAGAGTAGGGAAAATCCCTGGTTGACTTTCTGCTTCAGTTCTGATAGGACGCCATGACTTTTCAGACCTTACTGATCTGCAAGATTAATTGCAAGGCCAAAGTCACTGGACCTTCAAGCTGTATCTCAGACCCCATTCTAGATTGTGTTAAAATGTGGTGGTTCTGTGATAATAAAGTGACCATAAGCCAAAACTGATTTTTTAAGACCCTCTGACCTTGACCTTTGACCTTCTGATCCCAAAGGCATAGCTAAACATGGTTCTCCCATGATCAACCTGTGTGCCAAGTTTGGTCACCCTACCATCATTTCCTCTTGAGTTAGAGCACGGCTATACAGATGGACAGACAGATACCCAGACTCAGGACACTGCCCTACCCACGTGACTCCGTCATTTATCCAGGACTGCTCAATACATGAGACTCTGTCGGCATGGATAATTAACGCTGTTTAATTGCATGGGCTTATTGAAAAGACATCACAACAATTGTGTAGGAAATCACAATATATGGTATCATAATGGGCCAAACCATAACAGGCCAAAAACATGCAGGTTAGGTTAACTGGAGCTTCTAAAGTGGCCCTAGGTGTGAGTGTGTGTGTGAGAATGGTAAAGGGATAGCGCCGTACCGTGGCTGCTTCATCCATCCAGGTGGATGCCCTCAATTTCCCCTCTGGGGATCAATAAAGTATACAAAATAAAAAATAAAAAAAAAATAATGCTGATCATATTGCAAAATCCTGATAATATCCTATTGTGTGGCCTCTGGTGATTCCCACCCTTCCATTCATTGTTTGGTGTGTATATTTATTTGTGAAACATTCCCACTTTTTATTTCTTGCACATCCGAGAAAACATCTGCTGACTTTGCCACTCCAATCTGAGCAATGCCCACTTGTTATTTAAGTTTTTTTTTTTACAATTTAATCACAGAGTTAAGGATCCAAAAAGTGCGGTGAAAGAAAAAGTAATTTTCTCAGAATAGTTCCTCATTTGGACAGAAAAATCAATAGCTTTTTACGATTGGGCAGAGAGTAACAATCACTTTGAAAAGATCATAATACTATCATCATTTTATGTAGACCTCAGTTTTTACCTGTGGGTGGATTTGCCGGAACATTTGTATTTCACTCATTTGACCAAGCGGTTTTCCCCAGCACAAGACCGTATAATTGATAGATTTCCAGACAAACAAAAAAACTCTCAGCAACACTCTTGCAGCTTAGGTGAGGATCAGTCAGTCCAACAGAGCAGCATGCAGCGTTAACAAGCAAGAGGCTGTTAACTGTCAAACTTATTTTTACTTGATACTTGGCAAAAAGTTGAGCACAACAGTTTAAAATAGAGCCAATGCACCACAGACTTCAAACAGGAGGGGCATGTTAACTGCAAATGTGCTGACATGCACCAGAATCACCCATTTTATTTTTCTTCTCTATAACTACATTTCTTACACTAAATAAAATACACCGACCCATGTGTCATCATCCACCTCTAAACACCATCTCATTCAACTCATACTCAACTAGGAGGTGTGTGCATGTGGGCTTCTCATCTAGGGCCAAAGATCACCCACCCACCCACTGTTCTTTAAGCACTAAGACATGAATATTAGCTTTATTCATTATTCATTGAGAGCAGAGGCAGCAGGGACCTGCACCCCTGCCAAATCAACCATTTAACTAACAAACACATCAAGGCATGGCACACTGAATTCAGAATTGCCACTCAGCATGCCGAGTGGGAGGCTACCCCCTGCAGCCATACTTATCAGAACAACAGCAGTCCTGGATAAATGCAGTACTATTGCAGGAGCAGCAGTATGACATTTTTGTCACTAACCCATTATCCCGTGAATGCCAAACTTGTACATATTCATGTAGGAATGAGATGAATTGGGTCACTTAAATTCAGAGTTTTCACTGTAGAAATGGGTAACATTGTGTGTCTCTAAAAGACAACAATACTGCAAAAACAAAAAAATCTTTACAGCTGGTTCACGGTGAAATATCTGAATGTGCGAATGACTTTTCGAGCATCTGCAGTCAAATTTAACAACATGAGAAGGTTCGCTAATTAAGAACTTCAGAAAATCCACTGTACTCAACTACAACCCCAGACAGAAGCACACATAACACAATAAATGCTGTGTCTGTCAATCAAATCACCAGGACTATTGCAGTTTCAAAGTGAAGGAACATCTCCATTTCCATATGGTGCTGCTGAAGGAAGAACAAAAGCCCTGCAAATCAACAGAACTTTTGAAACAAGATTTGCAAGGAACTAGCTCAGTTGTTTGTACAGACTTAACATTATACAAGGAAGGCTCCAACTTTGAGATATGAAAAATGGAAGTCGACAGAAACAAGAACAAACCTCTTATCTGCTGCACATAAGACGGGAAACAAGAGAGAAGGCAAGACAAAGAGAGAGACTAGAAAACTGTCAAACATGTCCCTCATACATTTCTGACGTCACAAATTTAACTGCAGCCATGATGAAAGAGAACGCTTTTTGGAAATCACAACTGGTAACTGTACGAATACGTGATTGGCCGTGGGCCCACTCAAATTGAGTGTCACAGCAGTGCATCTCTGAAGTGAGTTTAAAAGTTCAGCCCCCTGATGACTGCTCTCAATCTGTCAGCTGAGGGGTGTGTGTGGGAGGCTGAGCCCGAGGGGGGAGTGGGGGGGTGGAGTCGAGGTGAGGGCTGCAATGCTCTTCTATCTGACACGTGGCACACCTTCACTCTCTACGGCTCCGACAGTGGGGATTTGGGGCACAAAGTGTATACGAAAGCACAGAAAACACTGCAATTTATGCCACTCTGTGATAAGTTCAGCATGTGTGAGCACATAAGTGCTGAGAGCAAGCTATGCAAATTTAGGGGTGCATAGATACTTCTTGTGCAAAAACACAAAGAGCAGCTCAGCAGAAGAAACTAGGCACACATTTTTAGACCTTTTTCTTCCCACAGGAGAAAAAAAAAATTTGCCTACAAGTTGCTACAATTGTATCACAGTAATAATTAGACTCAATGCAAGGAGACTTGGGACATCACTTAGGACTGTGAAATTATAAATATTAATACACACATACATATATAAAAGACTTTATCAAAAGAGAACGTTTGTTTTATTAATTCAGATGGAAAATTGTTCATTGAGTCTGACATTGTCCTTATTCAATTTCTGTTACAAAAATGCAGCAGCAATTTAATAAGAAACATATGTGAATTTAAGAAATTACAAAGAGGAAGAAAAGCACTGCATAGCTCTGATGGTTAATTCAGTACTTGCACTTCACTGAATCAATCATAAAAGACAGAAGCTGAATGAAAACTAAAAGTCGTGTTACCTTTTTTGCCTATAAGTTCAGCGAAGACTACATACAGTAAATGTTGTACATAATGTACATTACATAATGTAAATGTAGTTCATTTTCAGAAAGACTGGTCTGTTTGATTTTTTTTTTTATTGTCTGTTATTTTGTTGTTATAATTTGTCAAATACTTGTTAATGGATACTTGAAAAAATAAGGGCAGGTGTGAGTTTGTGTACGAAGGTAGAGAATTATTATATATTCTCTATGGGTGTATGAATATACTCATTTACATTTGTATCCAAGTCTTTGTGTATGTATATTTACAAATTTATTCCCCCACATGGGCACATGGATTTGTGCACGCATGCACACACACATGCACGCACGCACGCACAGTATACGCTTTGTCTGTATGTTGTTGTAATAGTCACAACACTTTGTTCACCTAGTGCTGAATATACTTCATGTTTCACCTGGCACTATTAAAGTTTCTCACCAAATATGATAATAATCACAGTGGTAGTCACAATAAACCTCCTCTGACAGAAATGATGAGCTGTATTCAGCAATGCCGGCCCCATACAGAACATGCATACATCCATCATCTAGCACTTTTCCGGGGATCCAGGTCGTGGAGGCAGCAGTACAAGCAGAGAAGCCCACACTTCCCTCTTCCCAGCCACCTTCTCCAGCTCTTCAGAGAGGAGACCAAGGTGTTCCCATGCCAGCTGGGAGACACAGGGCCCTATTTTAGTGGTCATCAGTGAACTTTTCCGCCAGACTTTCCGCCGTACGCCAGTGATTTTGTTAGTTTCTGTTAGCGCATTGTCTGTTTTTTACACTTTGCGTCACCCCACCTAATTACCAGTAGACAGTGCACCCGCTATGCGCTGGGAGGAGGCGGCTCATTTCAAAGAGGTGTGGCAGCGCGCAATCTCAGGCGCATCACTATTATCGTCGCTATTACGCCAGTGCGCTTTTGATCAGAAAAAAGGCAGCCTGTTGTCAGAAGCACATTGTTTCATGCTATTTCAGTGACGTGTTTTGAAATCACACAGCTCTGGAGCTCATAGCTCATGAGGAAACAGCATGCGCTGGGTTTTTCTGTTACTTTAATGGAGAGAGTTGTAACAGTCATAATATAATCACCTTATCATTTTATTTATAATAAGATCACACACTAAACAGTTTTTTAAAAAATTCCATCCACACTCATTTTAATTGCTGGTTTAACAATGGAGTCTATAGATTAGGCATTAATGTATGAGTTTTTTAGGGGAATGAATAAACAGAGAGCATGTGTGCATTCTGGCGTGGATGCAGCACATGGGGGGGAGGCGTCCCAGTCTGAAGATTTTTATTCCATCCACATTTTCGTTTTTATCACGGACTTACAGTATTAGGTTAGTATTATCTGTCACCACGGCCCCGGAGAAGAGCTGGTATGTGTGCGCAAACCCAATACTCATTGTCTAATGATGACAGTTTTTTACAATTTTAACTTCGTTCACAGTCATTGTTTTTTTTAAAGAATGATTCAAAATAAAAATCCTCACAGCCGTTTTGAATTAAATCTACAATTTTAATACAGCTCAGGCTGCGATGAGCGGCTCCTCTTTCTTGGTTTAAAAGAGAAGCTCTGAGACTTCCGGTCTGGACGCCATGGCGACTGCAGCTTAACACTGAAGCTCTCAGACCCAATCCAAGATAACACCTTGAAAATCAAACTTAACGGATTTTTGGAGGAGTGAAAATCAAAAGACAAAATCATCATGTCTAAAGGGAAACAGAAGAAACTGAAATTCTCCAGGCCAGGACACGTATCGGCCGGAGAATCTGAACTGGAAGATCTCCGTTCAGAAGACGAGGAACTGGTGGTAGCTAACAAAAAAGTTAGCCTGAAATCACTATTTGAAGAGCTACGACGATTTCGCCGAGAGGTTACGGCCGAATTTCAGGAATTCAGAGAAGAATTGAAAAGGACAAACAGCAGAGTGGACCAGGCCGAGAACCGAATCTTGGAAACAGAGGAACGAATAAAAGTGCTCGAAGATTCTGTGCTGGACCTATGCAAAAGACAAGCATCTATAGAGGCTAAGCTAGCCAACCAAGAAGGAAGACAAAGAAGAGAAAACATAAGAATCCATGGTCTGATAGAAGGAGCCGAAAACGGTTTTAACTCAATGGCAGAATGCGTGGAATCCTTACTAAGAGAGAAATTGGATATTCCACAAACCACCGACCTGAAGATAGAAAAGGCACATCGTTCATTAGCCGCTAGGCTGGCGGCGGAAGCGCCCCCACGTTCGGTGTTGGTAAGATTTTCCAATTTCAAAATAAAACAAGAGGTTGTAAGACTGGCCTGGCAGAAAAAAGGATTTATGCACCAGGAGAGAAAAGTCTTCGTGGAACACGATTACGCCCCGGAGGTCCTTAAAAAGCGCAGGGAATACAATGACGCGAAAAAGGTGTTAAGAGAGAAGAAATTGCGCTTTCAGACTCCATTTCCTGCGAAGTTAAGGGTCTTCTACGGCGAAGAAACATGTCTCTATAATTCGGCAGAAGAAGCAACAGCTGACATGGCGAAAAGAGGGCTCCCGGTAACGGTATTTAAACCCGCAGCAGACCCGAGTGAGAAGATCAAAGCGCAAACATGGACAACACAAAGACCTTCAAAATCCACGGGCCAGCAGCGGGAAACCCAGCGCCAGAGCGTCGCTGAAAAACTATCCGTTTTCAGGTTGGAATAGCGGCCTTTTTTTTTTTTTTTCTCTTGAATCAATCCGCACATCCAACCCCCCTCATACAAGGTAACAATCATTAAAGGAGATGCGTATTCAGCATGTGGTAAAACATTTCATGGAACAGTCATAATATTTGAAACAAATAAGTCTTTTTAATAAAAAAAAAAAAAAAAAAAAAACTTGTTAAAATAGAAATGTGACAATAATCCACATGTTCTCCTCATACTAACAAATACTGTTTTTGCGTGAATGTTTAATGTGATGGGGGTGGGAGGGTGCACACAATTTCACAGGGTTTAGGCATAAAAGGAAAAAAAAATCATTACAAGTTTGGATTGGGTTCTGAAACTCACGTTAAAAGCATGGGACAACTTACAGGGGTAAGAGAGGGCCCTCAACACGTAACAGAGTTTGAGGAATTTCCCTCAGGGCCTTCACTCTATCAAGGCTCTTCCAGGGTCTTTAAAAAGACCTCAGCTCAGGAAGTTCTTCTGACAGCTTTTTGTTTTAAAGTTTTATACACTATGTTCTTAATGTTTTTCTTGTTTTTAATGTTCTTTCAGTTTCTGAGTAGCACAAAAGACGGCCACCACACAGTTATACTAAACAAAACAACACAATGGAGAAACAGGGTGTAACCAAAATAATTTCATATAATGTAAAAGGAATCCTGAATCCAGTTAAAAGATCCAAGATTCTAGGCAAAATGAAAAAAGACAAAGCGGGAATAATATTTTTACAAGAAACCCACCTAACAGACGTGGAACACAATAAACTCAGTAGACAAGGGTTTAAAATGATCTCTTCATCTTCATATAAGTCAGGGAGGAGGAGGGGAGTAGCGACATTGATATCAACCAAAATTACATTTGAAAAAAAATCAGAACACAAAGATAAAGAAGGGAGATACAGTTTGGTAACTGGGCGGCTAGAGGGAGAAGATATCACCCTGCTGAATGTGTATGCTCCCCCAGGGGCTAACTGGAAATTTTATAAAAATGTATTTGACCTAATGATAACTAAAGCTCAAGGTTTAGTGATATGTGGTGGGGACTTCAATCTTAGACTGAATCCATACTGGGATGCTTCTGGTAATTCTCCACATCAAAATAACACCCAAAACAGGAAGACTCGGATGCTACTAAAAGAATTGGGAATCTGTGACGTGTGGAGGGAACTCAACCCCAGTGTAAAAGACTATACATTTTACTCAACTCCACATTCATCTTACTCAAGGATTGACTATTTTTTTATGTTTAATAGAGACATTGGAAGAGTAAAAACATGTAAAATAGGACTGATGGATCTCTCTGACCACAGTCCGATCTACATGGACTTAAATATCCAAAAATACACAAATAATACATTTTCTTGGAGGTTAAATTCAAATGTCCTGAAAGGACCATTGAAAGATGAATTGGAATCAGATATTCTCAGATATTTGGAAGAAAATGATAATGGAGAAGTATCCCCTTTAATACTGTGGGATGCATGCAAAGCTGTAATAAGAGGAAAGATTATTGCAAAACTGGCAACCCAAAAGAAACTAAGACAAGAAAAACTATCCACATTAGAGTCAGAACTTAGGAACCTAGAAAAAGAACACAAAGGCAACACTCATTCTACTGACTCGCTCAAGATTAAGGAAATTAAAAACCAAATAAATGAGATCTACACAATAGAAATCCAGAAGAAACTTACATTTTTGAAACAAAAATACTATGAAGCAGGCAGTAAATCGGCAAAATTGCTAGCCTATAAATTGAGGAAACATCAAACAGAAAGAGCAATCTACAAAATCAGAGACCCAGTATCAAAGGAAATAAAATTCAGAATTCAGGATATTCTTAAAAGCTTCGAGAATTACTATAAGAACTTATACTCCCACAAAAAACATAAAAACGCATCCGAGGCATTCCTAAACACATTAAACCTTCCCCAACTTACGGAGTCACAAAATAAAACACTACTGTCAGAAATACATCCTAAAGAATTGTAAAAAGCAATTATGAAACTTAAAGCTAACAAATCCCCAGGAGCTGATGGCTATACAGCAGAGTGGTACAAAACCTTTAAACAGCAACTATCTCCTCTCCTTCTGAAAACATTTAATTATGTCCTCCACACAGGGGAAATCCCCCCCCCCTCCTGGACAGAAGGGGTCATTGCAGTTATACCTAAACCTGAAAAGGATAAACTAGAGTGCTCCAACTACAGACCAATCAGTGTACTAAATCAGGACTATAAGCTTTTTACCATTATCCTTGCCAAAAGGTTAGAAAATATACTGACAGACCTAATTCATTTAGACCAAACAGGTTTTATAAGACAAAGACAGACACAAGACAACATTCGACGCACTTTACACATAATTCATCATATAAAAAAATATAACTTAAATGCAGTCATATTGGGATTAGATGCTGAAAAAGCATTCGATTCGGTTGACTGGTCTTTTCTATATAGAATCTTATCCAGTTTCAATTTTCATAACAACTTCATTAGAACTATACAGGCATTATATAAAAAACCAACAGCTAAAATAAGGATTAACGGTAATTTATCATCATCTTTTGAACTGGAAAGAGGATGTCGTCAGGGCTGCCCCCTGTCTCCACTGCTCTTTGCAATCTTCATAGAACCTCTGAGCCAATGGGTAAGACAAAATCAAAAAATTCAAGGTATTACACTTGGTCAGAAGGAACATAAAATAGCACTCTTTGCTGATGACATTTTAATATACCTAGGGCAGCCGGACACTTCTTTACCAGAACTAACCTCAATTTTTTCAAAGTATGGAGATTTATCGGGGTACAAATTAAACATGCATAAAACCCAAATTTTAACATTCAACTATGACCCAAATCATTATTCACTAAGCAAACTCAAAACTAACTGGGAGTCGGAATCTATGAAATATCTGGGGGTCAATATCCCGAAACAACTCAACAAAATTATATCACTAAACTATGATCCACTGGTGACAAAAATAAAATCTGACCTAACAAGATGGAATATGATACCATTCTTGGGTACTGCACAAAGAATTGAAGCAGTCAAAATGAATATACTTCCACGTCTTCTATACCTTTTCCAAACAATACCGGTAGAACCTCCCAAAAAAACATGTCAAGAACTGGACAGAAGGATCTCAAGATTCATATGACAGGGCAAGAGACCTAGAATCAGATATAGAACCCTACAGCTAAACAAAGACAAAGGTGGGCTCGCGCTGCCAAATATCAGGGACTACTTTATAGCCGCACAAATTAAAACTTTAGTAGAGATATGTAACCCAGTCTACACTGCACAATGGAAGGAGATCAAATGCCAAATAACAAGTGACATCCCCCTACAGGCGATAATAGGGAACAATGCCTTACCTAAGCTTTTGAATAACACTAACCCGTGGATAGAGACCCCGCTAAAAATTTGGTTTAAGATAGTCAGAGAGAATCAAACTAAAGAGCCCTATCGACTTCTGCAATGGATTGCCTATGATCAAGACTTTACTCCTAATAAAACAGACACCAGATTTAAAAAGTGGAAGGAGAAAGGGCTGATAAAATATTACGATTTTTTTAAAGGGCAAATCTTAAGAAGTTTTGAAGATTTGAAAAAACAAGGCCTAATAAATCAAGACCTTTACAGGTTCTTCCAGCTTAGACACCACATAAACAATATACTTAAAAAGGAGGATTTGGAAAGGGCCCAGTCAGGTGTTCTGAAGGTCTTCTTAATGGCATATAAAGGGATCCCAGGGATCAGATACATTTCTAAAATATACCAAGGTCTTCAAGACATAAAAGGAGACAACACATCTTATATAAAAGAGAGATGGGAAAAAGAGGGGAATTTCACTTTACAACTGGAAATATGGGAAAAGCTAAATAAACAGCAATGGAAAAGTACCTCATCCCTGCAGTGGAGAGAATTTGGATGGAAAAACTTGGTAAGATTTTTCAGAACACCTGCACAAAACAAATTTACCCATAAGGGGTTGAACTGTTGGCGCTTGTGTGGTGAAAAGACTGCAAATCATTTTCATGTGTTTTGGTCATGCCCAGTTATCCACCAATATTGGACCAATGTACAGACAATATTGGGGAAAATATTCAAAATAACAGTTCCCTTTTCTTTTGTAACTTTGTATTTGGGTTTACTACCGGACTCACTGGAAAGACGAGGAGAAAAATACTTATTCAATGTTTTAATATTGGCAAGCAAAAAAGCTCTAACTAAAAAATGGATGTTGAAGGACTGTCCTACACCTGAAGATTGGATTAACGTGATCCAAGACATTTACTCGATGGAAAAGTTGACATTCGCACTGAGACAGGACATGGATGGGTTCATGAACTTTTGGCAACCCTGGATCGCATATGTGTCTTCCATTAGATCTAATCTTTGACAAATACCATTTCAATAATGGTTCCGCTCTTTGTTCCAACGCTACTCAGATGCTCTTTTACTTTTATTTACTTACTTTTTCTTTTTGTTTGTTTTTTGCTGGTTTGTTTGTTTTGGGTTTTTTTGGGGGTTTTTTTTGTTTTTTTTCTCTTTAATTTCACTTTTTCTTTCACTTTAAAAAAAAAAGGGGGGTGTTGTAAGAATTAATCTTCCAATGTTGTCAGATATCAGAAAATAAGGGAACATGTGATGAAAATGTAAACAATGCACTGCTGTAATGACCTGTATACCCTTTACAAAAACTTAAATAAAAAAAAAAAAACTGGACAGTGAAGAGGCCTGTCTGATGGACAAAGGCAGATTATTATAAAATTGCTGTTTTTTTTAATAAATGTGAAACAGAATGTGGCAAAAAAAAAAAAAAAAAAAGAGAAGCTCTGATGAACGATAATAGCTTTTTTAATGAGATCGGGTTGACAATAATATAACAAAACTGTCAACCTCATGGACAAAGAGAAAGATTGGCATGATCTCTGAATTGTAGCCAACAGCTCTCAACCATGGGCAAGCAAGGCTGTAGAGTTAAAAAGCTCCTTGCTTTTAAATGCATTTTCACTTGGTAAATGAGCCTACATTGTCCCCAGCACAAAATTGTCCTCCCACATAAACCTCTCATGTCAGCATCATGTCTTTGATCTCACGCCCCTGTTTATTAAAGGTTAATGAGAGCAAAGACAGCGATTGGTTTATTTCACATTACGCCATAAACACACCTCTGAATAATTAAGAGTGTTAGGACAACCCTTTTCGACTTTGCATTCAGCGAAAAATTCGTTTCTGCGCTGTGATAAGGAAATGAACTTGGAAATGCCCAGGAACATGTTCTGCGTCCTTGTAATACAGCCCATAGGCTCTCCAGCGTGTCCTGGGTCTGCCCTGGGGTCTCTTCCCAGTGGGACGTGACTGAAACACCTCAAATGGGAGGCGTCCAGGAGTCATCCTAATTAGATGCTCAAACCACCTCAACTGGCTCCTTTCGATGTGGAGGAGCAGCAGTTCTACTCTGAGCCTCTCCCGGATGACTGAGCTCCTCACCCCATCTCTAAGGATGAGTCCAGCAATCTTATGGAGAAAGCTCATTTCAGCCGCTTGTATCCACAAGCTCATTCTTTCAGTTATTACCCACAATTCATGACCATAGGTGAGGGTAGGAAAGTAGATTGAGTGGTAAATCAACAGTTTTGCTTGACAGCTCAGCTCCCTCTTCACCACAACAGACTGGTACAACGTCCGCATCACTGCAGATGCTGCTCCACTGCGGAACAAGCTGTAATTACAAACTGAACCGTCACAAAAATACATGTATTAGTGGTGTTGGATGATTAAAATTTTTAATCACGATTAATCTTTTGGAATGTTGAGTTAATCGCGATAATAACGCGTTAATCGTGGGCTTTTTTTTCCCCATTACAAATACAGTGTACCTTAAGTCAGTAATTTTTCAAGTTTGTCATACAGTCATGAACATGGGAGTGAACAAATATGCTTGCCGTCTTCACCTGCAGGTTTATTAAAGCTTTCAACATATCCAAAATGACAAAAACTATCCAGAATATTGTCCAGAAAATTCTCAAAAGTAGACTGCATGTGCAAACAACAGAATGCCAGGGCTCATTAATGTCACTGCAACACAACTCAGCATCTAATCAGCCAGCAGCCACAAATGGAGCGTGTTCTTTTTCCCATAGCAAACATCCACAACTTTTAAGCAGATCAACACAAAACCATGGACCTCATGTGTCACAACAGACACAATTTCCCTTGTAGCCGAAAAATTGCAAACATAAACAAACAACTATCTCGCCAGTGATGACACCCCACCGTGCTGCAAAAACGGCGGGTGAGTGAATGGACATTACGAACACAGCTTGAGAATTTTTTTAGACTGGTACTCACCAACAGTTAGACCCAAAGCTATGAGGATGAAAACAGGCAAAGTTCTGTCCGTGTCAGCCGCTGGAGGTCAGCTACAACCTAGCATGTAGCTACTAGCCAGCTAGCCAGCTTCCACAGAAGAACAACCCCAACATCCAGGCGAAGTTTTGGAGGAGGCTGTAACAATTATCCAGGTGAGATTTCCGACAGACAATGTTGTAAACTTAAACATGACAGCACTTTGGGGATTTCCATGGCTGTATTCCAACTTGTTTGACTTTGTAATGTCTGCATGGCACACACAGTGTCTGTGGCTAGAGCGGGTTTGGTATGGAGAACCGCGAGGCCAAAAAGTACAGTTTGCGCTTTCTGCCGTTAACCACAATCACAAAATTTGTCGCCGTTAATGGGGGCAAAGCATTAATGGGTGATTAACGCGATAACGCCAACACTAATACACACACACACACACACACACACACACACACACACACACACACACACACAGAGTGGTGTGAAAAAGTGTTTGTCCCCTTCCTGATTTCTAATTTTTTTGTATGTTTGTCACACTTAAATGTTTCAGATCATCAAACAAATTTAAATATTAGACAAAGATAACTTACGTAAACACAAAATGCAGTTTTTAAATGAAGATGTTTATGATTAAGGAAAAAAGAAATCCAAACCTACATGGCCCTGTGTGAAAAAGTGATTGCCCCCTAAACCTAATAACTGGTTGGGCCACCCTTAGCAGCAGCAACTGCAACCAAAGGTTTGCGATAACTGGCAATGAGTCTTTTACAGTGCTGTGGAGGAATTTTGGCCCAATCATCTTTGCAGAATTGTTGTAATTCAGCCACATGGGAGGGTTTTCGAGCATGAACCGCCTTTTTAAGGTCATGCCACAGCGTTTCATTTGGATTCAGGTCAGGACATTGACTAGGCCACTCCAAAGGCTTCATTTTGTTTTTCTAAAGCCATTCAAAGGTTGACTTGCTGGTGTGTTTTGGATCATTGTCCTGCTGCAGAACCCAAGTACGCTTCAGCTTGAGGTCACGAACAGATGGCCGGACATTCTCCTTCAGGATTTTGTGGTACACAGCAGAATTCATGGTTCCATTTACCACAGCAAGTCTTCCAGGTCCTGAAGCAGCAAAACAGCCCCAGACCATCACACTTCCACCACCATATTTTACTGTTGGTATGATGTTCCTTTTCTGAAATGCTCTGTTGCTTTTACACTGGATGTAATGGGACACACACCTTCCAGAAAGTTTTGTCTCATCAGTCCAAAGAGTATTTTCCCAAAAGTCTTGGGGATCATCAAGATGTTTTCTAGCAAAACTGAGATAAGCCTTTATGTTCTTTTTGCTCAGCAGTGGTTTTCATCTTGGAACTCTGCCATGCAGGCCATTTTTGCCCAGTCTCTTTCTTATGGTGGAGTCATGAACACTGACCTTAACTGAGGCAAGTGAGGCCTGCAGTTCTTTGGATGTTATTGTGGGGTCTTTTGTGACCTCTTGGATGAGTTGTTGCTGCACTGGGGGGGTAATTTTGGTTGGCCTGCCATTCCTGGGAAGGTTCACCACTGTTCCATGTGTTTGCCATTTGTGGATAATGGCTCTCACTGTGGTTCGCTGGAGTCCCAAAGCTTTAGAAATGGCTTTATAACCTTTTCCAGACTGATAGATCTCAATTATTTTGTTTTTCATTTGTTCCTGAATTTCTTTGGATGGCAGCATGATGTCTAGCTTTTGAGGAGCTTTTGGTCTACTTCTTGGAACTCAGCTTTCCAAAGATGTGATAAACCACAGTTAATTTATGTTTTAACAGGAGGGGGGCGATCACTTTTTCCACACAGGGCCATGTAGGTTTGGATTTTTTTACCCTTAATAATAACCACCTTCATTTAAAAACTGCATTTTGTGTTTACTTGTGTTATCTTTGTCTAATATTTAAGTTTGTTTGATGATCTGAAACATTTCAGTGTGGCAAACATAAAAAAAATGAGTAATCAGGAAGGGGCAAACACTTTTTCCACACCACCGTGTGTGTGCATGTGTATACTGTGTGTGTGTATATATGTACACTACCGTTCAAAAGTTTGGGGTCACTTAGAAATTTCCTTATTTTTGAAAGAAAAGCACTTTTTTTCAATGAAGATAACTTTAAATTAATCAGAAATACACTCTATACATTGCTAATGTGGTAAATGACTATTATAGCTGCAAATGTCTGGTTTTTGGTGCAATATCTAGATGGGTGTATAGAGGCCCATTTCCAGCAACTATCACTCCAGTGTTCTAATGGTACAATGTGTTTGCTCATTGCGTCAGAAGGCTAATGGATGATTAGAAAACCCTTGTGCAATCATGTTAGGTCTGCAATGCTGTAATTGCTGCAAATGGAGGATTCTTTGACGAAAGCAAAGTTTGAATGAAAAAATTATTATTTCAAATACAAATCATTATTTCTAACCTTGTCAATGTCTTGACTATATTTTCTATTCATTTTATAACACATGGTGGTAAATAAGTGTGACTTTTCATAGAAAACACAAAATAATTGTCTGGGTGACCCCAAACGTTTGAACGGTACTGTATACACACACACACACACACACACACACACACACACACACACACACACACACACACACGCACGCACGCACAGTGGGGTAAAAAAGTATTTAGTCAGTGCACGTTCTCCCACTTAAAAGATGAGAGAGGTCTTCAATTTTCATCATAGGTATACCTCAACTATGAGAGACAAAATGAGAAAAAAAAAAAATCCAGAAAATCACATTGTCTGATTTTTAAAGAATTTATTTGCAAATTATGGTGGACAATAAGTATTTGGTCAATAACAAAAGTTCATCTCAATACTTTGTTATATACCCTTTGTTGGCAATGACAGAGGTCAAACGTTTTCTGTAAGTCTTCACAAGGTTTTCACACACTGTTGCTGGTATTTTGGCCCATTCCTCCACGCAGATCTCCTCTAGAGCAGTGATGTTTTGGGGCAGTCGCTGGGCAACACGGACTTTCAACTCCCTCCAAAGATTTTCTATGGGGTTGAGATCTGGAGACTGGCTAGGCCACTCCAGGACCTTGAAATGCTTCTTACGAAGCCACTCCTTCGTTCCCCAAGCGGTGTGTTTGGGATTACTGTCATGCTGAAAGACCCAGCCACGTTTCATTTTCAATGCCCTTGCTGATGGAAGGAGGTTTTCACTCAAAATCTCACGATACATGGCTCCATTCATTCTTTCCTTTACACGGATCAGTCGTCCTGGTCCCTTTGCAGAAAAACAGCCCCAAAGCATGATGTTTTCACCCCCATGCTTCACAGTAGGTATGGTGTTCTTTCTCCTCCAAACACGACAAGTTGAGTTTTTACCAAAAAGTTCTATTTTGGTTTCATCTGACCATATGACATTCTCCCAATCCTCTTCTGGATTGCCCAAATGCTCTCTTGCAAACTTCAGATGGGCCCGGACATGTACTGGCTTAAGCAGGGGGACACGTCTGGCACTGCAGGATTTGAGTCCCTAACGGCGTAGTGTGTTACTGATGGTAGCCTTTGTTACTTTGGTCCCAGCTCTCTGCGGGTCATTCACTAGGTCCCCTCGTGTGGTTCTGGGATTTTTGCTCACCGTTCTCGTGATCATTTTGACCCCATGGGGTGAGATCTTGCGTGGAGCCCCAGATCGAGGGAGATTATCAGTGGTCTTGTATGTCTTCCATTTTCTAATAATTGCTCCTACAGTTGATTTCTTCACACCAAGCTGCTTACCTATTGCAGATTCAGTCTTCCCAGCCTGGCGCAGGTCTACAATTTTGTTTCTGGTGTCCTTTGACAGCTCTTTGGTCTTGGCCATAGTGGAGTTTGGAGTCGGACTGTTTGAGGTTGTGGACAGGTGTCTTTTATACTGATAACGAGTTCAAACAGGTGCCATTAATACAGGTAACGAGTGGAGGACAGAGGAGCCTCTTAAAGAAGAAGTTACAGGTCTGTGAGAGCCAGAAATCTTGCTTGTTTGTAGGTGACCAAATACTTATTTTCCACTATAATTTGCAAATAAATTCTTTAAAAATCAGACAATGTGATTTTCTGGATTTTTTTTTCTAATTTTGTCTCTCATAGTTGAGGTATACCTATGATGAAAATTGGAGACCTCTCTCATCTTTTAAGTGGTAGAACTTGCACAATTGGTGGCTGACTAAATACTTTTTTGCCCCACTGTGTGTGTATATATATATATTATATATATAATCTTCTCAAAGTTCTAAGTAAAATGACTTACAACTGCACTGATCGTATTCATGCACCACTTTCCTCTTTGTTCTGTTCATGCATGTAGATAGGTACATGAAGTAAGCTGACATGCTAAATAGAAAGTTATGGCTGGATGATCGTTTCCAAAAAACAAACACAACTGCTTTCCATGAAGAAACACTGTTGCTGACTGGTAACCAGGTTAAGAGACAGCGATGCTCCTAAGTCAGAACAGGTTGGACAAATATTCAACAAATTCTTCAAGTCAAGCACAAAAAATGTTCCTAATTTTTGCAAAATACACAATAGAACCAGACCACCAATGACATAGTAGCTCATTTGTGGCATGATAAACCCAACTAGTCAGGAATAGTCTTCATTTCTCTCCCTTTCTCTCTGTATCTACAGTGGCAAGAAAAAAAAATATGTGAACCCTTTGAAATTACCTTGTTTTCTGCATTAATTGGTCATAATATGTGATCCAATGTACACCTAAATCTCAAGTATAGACAAACACAATTTGCTCAACTTAATACCACACAGTTATAATATTCCATGTCTTTATTAGACACATCCATGTGGAAGAAGTAAGTGAACACTTGGATTTAATAACTGGTTGAACATCCTTTGACAGCAACAACCTCCAACAAATGCTTCGCTGCTCAGACCTGCACAATGCTCAGAAGGAATTTTGGACCAATACAGACGTGGACAAAATTGTTGGTACCCCTCTGTTAATGAAAGAAAAACCCACAGTGGTCACAGAAATAACTTGAATTTGACAAAAGTAGTAATAAATAAAAATTCTATGAAAATTAACCAATGAAAATCAGACAATGCTTTTGAATTGTGGCTCAACAGAATTATTTTAAAAAACAAACTCATGAAACAGGCCTGGACAAAAATGATGGTACCCCTAGAAAAGATTGAAAATAATGTGACCATAGGGACATGTTCAACCAAGATGTGTCCTCTAACATTACAGGTGTCTACAAACTTGTAATCAGTCAGTTGGCCTATTTAAAGGGTGACAAGTAGTCACTGTGCTGTTTGGTGACATGGTGTGTATCACACTAAACATGGACCAGAGGAAGCAAAGGAGAGAGTTGTCTCAGGAGATTAGAAAGAAAATTATAGACAAGCATGTTAAAGGTAAAGGCTATAAGACCATCTCCAAGCAGCTTGATGTTGCTGTGACTACAGTTGCACATATTATTCAGAAATTTAAGATCCACGGGACTGTAGCCAACCTCCCTGGACATGGCCGCAGGAGGAGACGGATAATACGAATGGTAACAAAAGAGCCCAGAACAACCTCTAAACACATTCATGGTGAACTCCAACGTCAAGGTACATCAGTGTCAGATCGCATCATCCGTCGTTGTTTGAGCCAAAGTGGACTTCATGCAAGACGACCAAGGAGGACACCACTGTTGAACACAAATCATAAAAAAGCCAGACTGGAATTTGCCAAACTGCATGTTGACAAGCCACAAAGCTTCTGGGAGAATGTCCTATGGACAGACGAGACAAAACTGGAACTTTTTGGCAAGGCACATCAGCTCTATGTTCACAGACGAAAAAATGAAGCATACCAAGAAAAGAACACTGTCCCTACGGTGAAACATGAAGGAGGTTCTGTTATGTTCTGGGGCTGCTTTGCTGCATCTGGCACAGGGTGTCTTGAATCTGTGCAGGGTACAATGAAATCTCAAAACTATCAAGGTATTCTAGAGAGAAATTTGTTGCCCAGTGTCAGACAGCTTGGTCGCAGTCGCAGATCATGGGTCTTGCAACAGGATAATGACCCAAAACACAGCTAAAAACACCCAAGAACGGCTAAGCGCGAGACATTGGACTATTCTAAAGTGGCCTTCTATGAGCCCTGATCTAAATCCTATTGAACATCTGCGGAAGGAGCTGAAACATGCCATCTGGAGAAGGCACTCTTCAAACCTGAGACAACTGGAGCAGGTTGCTCATGAGGAGTGGGCCAAAATACCTGCTGAGAGGTGCAGAAGTCTCATTGACAGTTACAGAAATCGTTTGATTGCAGTGATTGCCTCAAAAGGTTGTGCAACAAAATATTAAGTTAAGGGTACCATCATTTTTGTCCAGGCCTGTTTCATGAGTTTGTTTTTAAAAATAATTCTGTTGAACCACAATTCAAAAGCATTGTCTGATTTTCAGTGGTTAATTTTCATAGAATTTTTATTTATTACCACTTTTGTCAGATTCAAGTTATTTCTGTGACTATTGTGGGTTTTTCTTTCATTAACAGAGGGGTACCAACAATTTTGTCCACGTCTGTACTTCAGCTCAGCCATATTCTATGTCTGGTGTGAACAGTTCTCTTGAGGTCATTCCACACCATCTCTACTCGATTCAGGTCTGGACTCTGGGTCACTCCAAAAGGTGGATTTTCTTTTTTGAAAGCCATTCTGTAGTAGATTTACTTTGATGTTTAGGGTCATTGTCCTGCTGTATCACCCAACTTCTACTGAGCTTCAACTGGTGGACAGCCACCCTGACATTATTCTGTAGGATACTTTGATAAATATGAGAATTCATTTTCCCCTCAATGATGGGAAGCGGCCCAGGTCCCGAGGCAGCAAAGCAACCCCAAATTATGATGCTCCCTCCATCGTACTTCACCACTGGGATGATGTTTTCATGTTGGTATGCAGTGCCCTTTTTACCCTGTACAAAGCATTGTATGTTCTTCCCGAACAATTCAACCTTAGGGTATTTTCAGACTCACTTGTTTGCTTTGGTCCAAATCAGTTGAGTTTGTTACTTTGCATTATTTCCCCTTTCACACAGGGAAAAATTCAAGTGGACTAAAATGCATCACATTAAATCAAAGGAATCATGTGAGAAGGTTCTCTTCTATGATTTGTCTTTGCCATGGGAACAAGAAAAAGACCCAGGATGTCATTTTCCCTCCCATAGTTACAGGGAAATCTGTGACCCATCAGAATGTGTGACTGCATACGGACATGTACAGTGGATATAAAAAGCCTGTTCGAATGCCAGGTTTTTGTGATGTAAAAAAATGAGACTAAGATAAATCATTTCAAAACTTTTTCTAAAGACTAAAAAAAACTGACAATAACCTGTTTGCATAAATATGCACACCCTTAAACTAATACTTTGTTGCAGCACCTATGGCTTTTATTACAGCACTCAGTCTTTTTGGGTAGGAGTCTATCAGCGTGGCACATCTTGATGTGGCAATATTTGCCCACTCTTCTTTGCAAAAATGCTCCAAATCTGTCAGAATGTGACAGCATCTCCTGTGCACAGCCCTCTTCAGATCACCAAACAGATGTTCGATCGGATTAAGGTATGGACTCTGGCTGGGCCATTCCAAAACCTTAATCATCTTCTGGTGAAGCCATTCTTTTGTTGATCTGGATGTGTGCTTTGGGTCATTGTTGTGCTGAAAGATGAAGTTCCTCTTCATCTTCAGCTTTCTAGCAGAAGCCAGAAGGTTTTGTGCCAACACTGACTGGTATTTTGAACTGTTCATAAGTCCCTGACTAATGAACAGTTCCTAAGGCTCCAGTTCAAGCTGAAGAAAAACAGCCCCAAAACATGATGCTGCCACCACCATGCTTCACTGTAGGTATGGTGTTCTTTTGGTGATGAGCAGTGTTGTGTTTGCGTCAAATACACCTTTTGGAATTATGGCCAAAAAGTTCAACCTTGGTTTCATTGGACCATAACACATTTTCCCACATGCGTTTGAGAGAATTCAAATGCGTTTTTGGAAAATGTAGCAGGGCTTGGATGTTTTTCTTCGTAAGATAAGGCTTCCATCTTGCCACCTTACTCCATAGCCCAGACATATGAAGAAGATGGGAGAGTGTTGTCACATGTACTAAACAGCCAGCACTTGCCAGAAATTCCTGCAGCTCCTACAATGTTGCTGTCAGCCTCTTGGCAGCCTCCCTGACCAGTTTTCTTCTTGCCTTTTCATCAATTTTGGAAGGACGTCCAGTTCTTGGCTTTTTTACTTGCCAATATTAAAACAGTGAATAAGTATTTTTCTCCTCGTCTTTCCAGTGAATCCGGTAGTAAACCCAAATACAAAGTTACAAAAGAAAAGGGGACTGTTATTTTGAATATTTTCCCCAATATTGTCTGTACATTGGTCCAATATTGGTGGATAACTGGGCATGACCAAAACACATGAAAATGATTTGCAGTCTCTTCACCACACAAGCGCCAACAATTCAACCCCTTATGAGTAAATTTGTTTTGTGCAGGTGTTCTGAAAAATCTTACCAAATTTTTCCATCCAAATTCTCTCCACTGCAGGGATGAGGTACTTTTCCATTGCTGTTTAATTAGCTTTTCCCATATTTCCAGTTGTAAAGTGAAATTCCCCTCTTTTTCCCATCTCTCTTTTATATATGATGTGTTGTCTCCTTTTAAGTCTTGAAGACCTTGGTATATTTTAGAGATGTATCTGATCCCTGGGATCCCTTTATATGCCATTAAGAAGACCTTCAGAACACCTGACTGGGCCCTTTCCAAATCCTCCTTTTTAAGTATATTGTTTATGTGGTGTGTAAGCTGAAAGAACCTGTAAAGGTCTTGATTTATTAGACCTTGTTTTTTCAAATCTTCAAAACTTCTTAAAATTTGCCCTTTAAAAAAATCGTAATATTTTATCAGTCTGTTCTCTTTCCACTTTTTAAATCTAGTGTCTGTTTAATTAGGAGTAAAGTCTTGATCATAGGCAATCCATTGCAGAAATCGATAGGGCTGTTTAGTTTGATTCTCTCTGACTATCTTAAACCAAATTTTTAGCGGGGTCTCTATCCACGGGTTAGTGTTATTCAAAAGTTTAGGTAAGGCATTGTTCCCTATTATTGCCTGTAGGGGGTGTCACTTGTTATTTGGCATTCCATCTCCTTCCATTGTGCAGTGTAGACTGGGTTACATATCTCGACTAAAGTTTTAATTTGTGCAGCTTTAAAATAGTCCCTGATATTTGGCAGCGCGAGCCCACCTTTGTCTTTGTTTAGCTGTAGGGTTCTATATCTGATTCTAGGTCTCTTGCCCTGTCATATGAATCTTGAGATCCTTCTGTCCAGTTCTTGACATGTTTTTTTGGGAGGTTCTACCGGTATTGTTTGGAAAAGGTATAGAAGACGTGGAAGTATGTTCATTTTGACTGCTTCAATTCTTTGTGCAGTACCCAAGAATGGTATCATATTCCATCTTGCTAGATCAGATTTTATTTTTGCCACCAGTGGATCATAGTTTAGTCTTATAATTTTGTTGAGTTGTTTCGGGATATTGACCCCCAGATATTTCATAGATTCCATCTCCCAGTTAGTTTTGAGTTTGCTTAGTAAATATTGATTTGGGTCATAGTTGAATGTTAAAACTTGGGTTTTATGCATGTTTAGTTCGTACCCCGATAAATCTCCATACTCTGAAAAAACTGAGATTAGTTCTGGAAAAGAGGTGTCCGGCTGCCCCAGGTATATTAAAATGTCATCAGCAAAGAGTGCTATTTTATGTTCCTTCTGACCAAGTGTAATACCTTGAATTTTTTGATTCTGTCTTATCCACTGGCTCAGAGGTTCTATGAAGATTGCAAAGAGCAGTGGAGACAAGGGGCAGCCCTGATGACATCCTCTTTCCAGCTCAAAAGATGATGATAAATTACCGTTAATCCTTATTTTAGCTGTTGGTTTTTTATATAATGCCTGGATAGTTCTAATGAAGTTGTTATGAAAATTGAAACTGGATAAGATTCTATATAGGAAAGACCAGTCAACCGAATCAAATGCTTTTTCAGCATCTAATCCCTTTTATATGATGAATTATATGTAAAGTGCGTCTAATGTTGTCTTGTGTCTGTCTTTGTCTTATAAAACCTGTTTGGTCTAAATGAATTAAGTCTGTCAGTATATTTTCTAACCTTTTGGCAAGGATAGTGGTAAAACGCTTATAGTCCTGATTTAATACACTGATTGGTCTGTAGTTGGAGCATTCTAGTTTATCCTTTTCAGGTTTAGGTATGACTGCTATGACCCCTTCTCTCCAGGAGGGGGGGGATTTCCCCTGTGTGGAGGACATAGTTAAATGTTTTCAGGAGGAGATAGTTGCTGTTTAAAGGTTTTGTACCACTCTGCTGTATAGCCATCTGCTCCTGGGGATTTGTTAGCTTTAAGTTTCATAATTGCTTTTTCTAATTCTTTCGGTTGTATTTCTGACAGTAGTGTTTTATTTTGAGACTCAGTAAGTTGGGGAAAGTTTAATGTGTTTAGGAATGCTTCGGATGCGTTTTTATGTTTTTTGAGGGAGTACAAGTTCTTATAGTAGTTCTTGAAGCTTTTAAGAATATCCTGAATTCTGAATTTTATTTCCTTTGATACTGGGTCTCTGATTTTGTAGATTGCTCTCTCCGTTTGTTGTTTCCTCAATTTATAGGCTAGTAATTTTGCCGATTTGCTGCCTGCTTCATAGTATTTTTGTTTCAGAAATGTAAGTTTCTTCTGGATTTCTATTGTGTAGATCTCATTTATTTGTTTTTTTAATTTCCTTAATTTTGAGCGAGTCATTAGAATGAGTGTTGTCTTTGTGCTCTTTTTCTAGGTTCTTAAGTTCTGACTCTAATGTGGTTAGTTTTTCTTGTCTCAGTTTCTTTTGGATTGCCAGTTTTGCAATAATCTTTCCCCTTATTACAGCTTTGCATGCATCCCATGGTATTAAAGGGGATACTTCTCCATTATCATTTTCTTCCAAAATCTGAGAATATCTGATTCCAATTCATCTTTCAGTGGTCCTTTCAGGACATTTGAATTTAACCTCCAAGAAAATGTATTATTTGTGTATTTTTGGATACTTAAGTCCATATAGATCGGACTGTGGTCAGAGAGATCCATCAGTCCTATTTTACATGTTTTTACTCTTTCAATGTCTCTATTAAACATAAAAAAAATAGTCAGTCCTTGAGTATGAAGAATGTGGCGCTGAGTAAAATGTACAATCTTTTACACTGGGGTTGCATTCCCTCCACACATCACAGATTCCCATTTCTTTTAGTAGCATCCGAGTTTTCCTACTTTGAGTGTCATTTTGATGTGGAGAATTACTTGATGCATCCCAGTATGGATTCAGTCTTAGATTGAAGTCTCCACCACATATCACTAAACCTTGGGCTTTAGTTATCATTAGGTCAAATACATTTTTATAAAATTTCCAGTTAGCCCCTGAAGGTGCATATACATTCAGCAGGGTGATATCTTCTCCCTCTAGCCGCCAAAGTACCAAACTGTATCTCCCTTCTTTATCTTTGTGTTCTGATTTTTTTTCAAATGTAATTTTGGTTGAGATCAATGTCGCTACTCCCCTCCTCCTCCCTGACTTATATGAAGATGAAGAGATCATTTTAAACCCTTGTCTATTGAGTTTAGTGTGCTCCACATCTGTTAGGTGGGTTTCTTGTAAAAATATTATTCCTGCTTTGTCTTTTTTCATTTTGCCTAGAATCTTGGATCTTTTAACTGGATTCAGGATCCCTTTTACATTATATGAGATTATTTTGGTTACACCCTGTTTCTCCATTGTATTGTCTTATTTAGTATAACAGTGTGGTGGCCCTCTTTTATGCTACTCAGAAACTGAAAGAACATTAAGAACATAAAAAACATTAAGAACATAGTGTATGAAACTTTAAAACAAAAAACTGACAAAAGAACTTCCTGAGCTGAGGTCTTTTTAGAGACCCTGGAAGAGCCTTGATGGAGTGTAGGCTCTGAGGGAAATTCCTCAAACTCTGTTACGTGTTGAGGGCCCTCGCTTACCCCTGTAAGTTGTCCCATTTTTTTAACGTGAATTTCAGATCCCAATCCGAACTTGTAATGATTTTTTTTTTTTTTTTTTTTTATGCCTATACCCTATGAAATTGTGTGCACCCTCCCACCTCCATCACAGCAAACGTTCACGCTAATACAGTATTTGTTAGTGTGGGGAGAACATGTGGATCCTTGTCACATTTCTATTTTAACAAGTTTTTTTTTTTTTTTATAAAAGACTTATTTGTTTCTAATATTATGACTGTTCCATGAAATGCTTTACCACATGCTGATTCTGCATCTCCTTTAATGTTTGTTACCTTGTAGGAGGGGGGTTGGATGTGCAGATTGACTAAAAAAATCGTTATTCCCTCCTGTAAACGGCCAGTTTTTCCTTGTAGCTCTGACGCTGGGTTTCCCGCTGCTGGCCCGTGGATTTTGAGGGTCTCTGTGTGGACCACGTTTGAGCCTTGATTCTTTCGCTCAGGTCTGCTGCGGGTTTAAACACCGTTACCGGGAGCCCTCTTCTCGCCATATCCGCGGTTGCTTCTTCCGCCGAATTGTAGAGACAAGTCTCATCGCCGTAGAAGACGCACAGCTTCACCGGAAATGGTGTCTGGAAGCGCAGTTTTTTTTCTCGTAGTACCTTTTTAGCGTCGTTGTATTCCCGACGCTTTTTAAGGACCTCCGGGGCGTAATCGTGTTCCACAAAAACTTTTCTCTCTTGCTGCATAAATCCTTTTTTCTGCCAAGCCAGTCTTACAACCTCTTGTTTTATTTTGGAGTTGGAGAACCTCACCACAACCGATCGTGGTGGCGCTTCCGCCGCTGGCCTAGGGGCTAATGTACAGTGGGCCCTTTCTATCTTCAAGTCGGTGGATTGGGGAATATCCAACTTCTCTCTCAGTAAGGATTCCACGCATGCCGCCATTGTGGTGAAACCATCCTCGACTCCTTCTTTCAGACCATGAATTCTTATGTTGTCTCTTCTCAGTCTTCCTTCTTGGTCAGTTAGCTTAGCCTCCAGTCTTGACTGCCTTTTGTGTAGATCCAGCACGGAATCTTCCAGCCCTTTTATTCTTTCCTCTGCTTGCAAGATTCGGTCCTCGGCCTGGTCCACTCTGCTGTTTGTCCTTTTTAATTCTTCTTTGATTTCACGAAATTCGGCCCAACAATCTCGGCAAAATCGTCTTAATTCTTTAAGTACCATTCTCAAGCTAACCTTTTTGTTAGCTTCATTCAGCTCCTCGTCTTCTGAATGGAAATCCTCCGGATCAGATTCTTCGGCCGATGCGTGTCCTGGCCTGGTAAATGTCGATTTCTTCTGTTTTCCTTTAGGCATGATGACTTTGTCTTTTGATTTTCACTCTTCCAAAAATCCGTTAAATCTGATTTTCAAGGTATTTTCCTGGATTGGGTCTGGGAGCTTCAGCGTTAAGCTGCTATCACCATGGTGTCCAGACCGGAAGTCCTTGGTCTCATTTTTTACATCACAAAAACCCTGCATTTAAACAGGGTGTGTAGACTTTTTATATCCACTGTACCGTGTCTTCAGGTGTGTGGTCAAAAAAAAAAAAAAAAAAAAATCACAAGTGTCTAGATTAATTTGAGAGGTGGGCAGAGGTTTTTTGTTTTTTTTTGTACTTATTTTGTACCCGTAGGTAGATTTGTTTTGCAGTCTGGTGACAAGCCACCAGCTGCCGGTCGCTGCGTGCTGCATGCGCAAGCGAGGTCCCAAGATTGTTATTTTAATGTTTGCATTATTTATTAAGATGAAGTAGTAAGGTGGCAAATTAAAGCACCCCATTTTATTCAGTGCATTGTACACTTTACTGTTACTCCTCACAGAGCATTTTAGAGCTGTTGCAGCATTGAGCAGCCGATTTCTGAATTCCCCTGTCCTCAGACCATTTGCTAATGAGTGATTTTTTTATTTTTTTGTGCTTTGGGTAGAGGAGCATTTATGTAATCATCCGACGAGTCTGCACCTCCTCATAACTCCAGGTTTGTGCACATTTCATTCTCCCAGGTGTTTGAAAGAAATAAATTAAAATCTGTTCATAATAAAATGCCCTCACTTCATGCATTTTCTAGCATTTGGTCCTGTTTTAGTTTGGTATGCTCTCTCACCTGGATGACTGCACCAGAGTTCACCAAATGATTCAGATGGAGACCACTTCTTTTTGGGGGTCTCAGTGCAGTTATTTTGGTGCGCACTTGAGTGCGATTATTGTGTTCTCACCAGACGAAAAGAACTGCCCTCATAGAGAAAATGAACAAGAGTTTGACTGAAACGAACTAAAGCCTGGAGGTGTGAAAGCACCCCTAGTTTCATCAGTCCACAAAACATTTTCCCAGTCATTAGAAGAAGAGTTCACTTACCTTTTCCACCAGCACTGTGAAGGTTAAATGGATATGTCCAATAAAGACACGAAATATTGTAATTGTTTGTGTGGTATTAGGTTAAGCACATTGTGTTTGCCTACTCTTAGGACATTTATGACCAATTAATGCAGAAAACCAGGTAATTCCAAAGGGTAAACATACTTTTTCTTGCCATGATATATACGCAACAGTGTTTTTCAACCAGGGTGCCCTGGTATGTTCAGGTTTCTGTTGGAAATCATCTAATTTAACTTCTTAATTGGTCCCAAAAAATGTAAATAACTTGCACTGCTGTGCATGGGTGCCTACAGAACCCATGTAGGGCTCTGGTTGAAAACACTGATATATACAATGGGGAAAATAAATATTGAACACATCAACATTTTTCTCATTAAACATATTTCTGATGGAGCCATTGACCTGAGATTTTCACCAGATATCAGTAACAACCCAAGTAATCAATACATACAAACAAATCAAGGCAACTGTGTTCACAAAAACGATAGACAGACAGACAGACATGTACTTTATTGATCCCAAACTGGGAAATTACAGTGTAACAGCAGCATGACAGTAGACGACCAAAACAACAGAAACACACCTAGCATAAAAGACACAGGGATTACCCTGTGTCTATTAAGAGTTATATTTAATCAACTGAATTGAATTGAAAGTGGAATGACAGCGAATAAGTATTGAACACGCTTGGTGAAATTTATTCAATATTTAGTAGAAAAGCCTCTGTTAGTAATAACAACTTCCAGATGCTTCCTGTATGGAGAAACTAGGTGCAGGCATTGCTCAGGAGTGATTTTAGCCCATTCTTCCACACAAACTGTCTTCAAATCTTGAAGGTTCCATGAGTGTGTTGTATGAACTCTGATCTTCAGTTTGTTCCGTAGATTTTCAATTGGATTCAGGTCAGGTGACTGACTGGGCCATTCTAGCAGCTTTATCTTCCTTCTCTGAAGCCAGTTGAGAGTTTCCTTGGCTGTGTCCTTGAGATCTTTGTTTTGCTGAAATGTCCACCCTCGTTTCATCTTCAGCATCTTGGCAGATGGCAACAGGTTCTTATCAAGGATGTCTCTGTACATTTGTCTATTCAGCTTTCCTTCAACTATATGGTTTGCCTGTACCATGTGCTGAAAAACACCCCCACACCATGATGCTTCCACCTCCAACCTTCACTGTTGGTATGGTGTTTTTGGGCTGATGTGTAGTGCTATTTCTCCTCCAAACATGCTGTGTGTTGTGGCATCCAAGAAGTTCAATCTTGGTCTCATCTGACCAGACTATATTCTCCCAGTATTTTACTGGCTTGCCCAAATGTTGTACAGCAAACTTTAAATGAGCTTCACCATGCTTTTTCATCAGCAATGGAGTCTTGCGAGGTGAGCGGGCATAGAGCCCATGTCGGTTGAGTGCATTACTTATTGTTTTTTTTGAAAGAGCAGTACCTATAACTCCAGGTCTTTCTGGAGCTCTCCACGAGTGGTCTTTGGCTCTTGGATAACTCTTCTGATAATTCCTTTGACTCCTCTGTCAGAAATCTCACAAGGAACTCCTGGTCATGGCGGGTTTATGGTAAAATAATCTTTCTACTGCCGAATGACGACTCCAACAGTGCTCAATGGAACCTTCAGCAGTTTAGAAATGCACTTGTCACCAATGCCATCATTATGTTTTGCAACAATAAGGTTGTGAAGGTCTAGAGAGAGGTCTTTGTGGTGTGACAATCTGATATTCACAGACCTTTTAAAAGGCTCTCAGTCAGGACTTAACCGGATGAAATTAATTTGCACTGATGGGGGATGGGACGGCTTCCTAGATTCTGAAGGATTTCAGCTGGTTTCTTGATTTTCTATGCCTTTTTGCACCTCTTTTTCTTCATGTGTCAATACTTATTCCCTGTGTCATTCCACTTTATTAAATATAACTTGTTTTGTGAACACAGTTGCTCTGATTTCTTTGCATATACGGATTACTTGGGTTGTTACTGATATCTGGTGAAAATCTCAGGTCAATGGCTTCATCAGAAATAAGTTTAATGAGAAAAATGTTGACGTGTTCAATACTTATTTTTCCTGCTGTATTTTATATGTGTAAACACACACACACACACACACACACACACACACACACATTCTCTCTCTCTCATGGACTAAAGAAATGCAACATATTTTAAATACAAATTTTTCTGGGGTATTTCACTGTTCAGCAAAATAATTAGTCAGAATATGACCCATGAACACTGAGAAACATGTCTAGTCCATTTCTTCCTTACCAGTGTTATCAATAAATTAACCAGTATTCTGTCAAATTCTGAACAATGAAGAATAACACATTTTTGAATAAATCAAGTCTTAATACATTGTTCTCTAATTTTGATCTCCAGTGTATATACAGAGAGAGAGAGAGAGAGAGAGAGAGAATCATATTGGTTTTGCTCAATCAGGTCAACTTTTTGAACTATGGCCACATGTTTTTTATGTTTTTGTTTACATGTATGGGTATTTCTGCTTTATATGATGCCAAATTCTTTTTTATTTCTTGAAATTTCTCGAACTCTGAAGAGTTTGCATGCGCCAATTTATGACATGATGCCATAAATTGTCATGATGGCTGATTACTGTTGGACTCTGAAGAGAGACATCCCTGCCACTGAGCATTCTAGAGGTTCGAATAAACGGAAGTTGAAGCTCTGAAATTTGAACAATGATGACGTAACATTCAATTTACATGTACTTACCTTTATCAATGTCTACTATTCAATTTACAGTAATCGAAGTTTGTAACATTTAATCAATAAATTGTGTTAGAAAATGATTTTTTTCTCTTAAAAATCTATTTCGGATGAGAAGTATTAACAAAAATCAACTGATAATGTCACAAAAATGTAATTGATTTAGTCAGAAGATCAGATTTTTTAAAAATCAACTTCATAAAAACCTGACCTGATCGAGAGAAACAGATGTCATTTTCGGATTCAGCGGTGCAAAATTGTCTTAAATCAGTTGAAAAAACACAGACAACTTACAAAAAAAATATTTTTGTAACCCTGTGCAATCAAGTCAGTGGCGGTAATGCACCTGTAAGCTGGTTGCCAACCGCCAATCAAATCTAAAAGAAGAAGAAGAAGAGCGAGAGAGAAAGCGAGAGATGAAATGGTACATATAATGGCTGCACGGTGGCGCAGTGGTTTAGCACTGTGGCAGCACAGTTTTACCCTCGGCCAGGGGATCGCGGGGATCATGAGATCGTGGGTTCGATCCCAGCCCCCGACCAACAGTGAGCTGTGTGGAGTTTGCATGTTCTCCCCGTGTTGCGCGGGTTTACTCCGGGATTTCTCCGGTTTCCTCCCGCACACCAAAAACATGTAGGTTTAGGGCGCTCGCGCACGCAGCGACCAGCAGCCGGTGGCTTGTCACCAGACTGCAAACCAAGTCTACCTGCGGGTACAAATAAGTAACAAAAAAAAAAAAAAAATTAAAAAAAAAATATTCATATATTGTAACCTTTAACCTTGACCACAACCTGGGTGCAGATCCACTTGGGGATCACAGTATGCGGGTTTGATGACCATCTGGGCAATTGTCTTGGAAGAGAAGCAACTCTTGCTGATGCCACACGGTGGTGGCATCAGCCATCACTTTTGGAGTGGTCTGCTGGGGCAGTGGCATTACTGCAGCCGATAGGAAGAGACTGAACAAACTGATTAAGAAAGCTAGCTCTGTCCTGGGGCAGCGCCTTGATCCGATGGAGGAGATAGGAGAGAGAAGGACGGTGGCTAAACTGTCATCTCTGCTGGAGTCCGAGTTCCACCCTATGCAGGACATACTGAATGCACTGAGGAGCTCATTTAGCAGCAGACTACATCATCCCAGGTGCACAACCGAGAGGTTTCGTAGGTCCTTCCTACCAACGGCTGTCAGACTGTACAACCTAAGCAGGGCTGCTCGCAGAGATAGCAAAAAGACGTAACAAACTAATAGTTTTTTGAATGCAAAAGATGCAATAGACTTACACAATGGTCCCCTCCGGCATACAACTAGGAACATACCGGTCGCTATGGAGGGTGAGAATATGTATGGGCACATAATCATACCATGTAGGATAACTAAGTAGACGGTTATGCTGTTTCATTCCATCTAGCAACAATGCTCTGCACTGTGTGTGTTTATATATTTGCATATTTATTCCATCTAGCTACAATGCTCAGCACTGGGTGTGTTTATATATTTATATATCTACATATTATTCCATCTAGCTACATTGCTCCGCACTGTGTGTGTTTATATACTTGCATATTTATTCCACCTAGCTGCAATGCTCCGTACTGTGGGTGTTTATATATTTACATATTTATTCCATCCAGCTACAATGCTCTGCACTGTGTGTCTGTGTGTGTGTGTATATATATATATTTTATAGTAATACGTACATATGTTTATTAGCTGCTCTTGCTTGCTTGTTTTTTTTCTTGCCTTCTGATTGTTGCTCTGAGTGTTGCTATCCCTGTGCTGTTGCAATCCTGGAATTTCCCCGTTGTGGGACTAATAAAGGCTTATCTTATCTTATCTATTCATGGATAGATGGATGTACAGACGAAATATGGACATGGTTCCATTGCATTAGCTCTTTTTGCCTTCACCAGAATGAGTGAAAATGGCATCAAGCCCTAATCACACATCTTATAAACAGCAATATTAAAACTTTATTGCTTACCTGGACAACTTCATCATCCTCCTCCAGAAGACCCTCCAACACATCTACAGCCATCTGATGCAGAGAGAGAGGGAGAGAGAAAGAAAGGACAAAATTAGAGTAAAAACTTGAAACGAACTTTATTTAGAAAATCTGCATTCCCCCATTAGAAAAAAAAAAAATCTTGTGAGTTTAATTTATCAGCAGACATTCTCATTAGTGGATAATGTCTTTGCAGCTTGACCAAAAGACAAATACATTAGTGCTGCACACACTGTTGTGTATCTCCCAGACAGGCAGGTCAATCAGAATAATCGGAGGGTCTGATAAGCATCTTGTACACAGCAATGTCAATACAAACAAGACAACAGACATGGCCATGGACACATACTCACAAGTGCAAATTTTCGCACAGTCAATAGTTACTTCAGACACTGCATTCAATAGTCTTTTTTGTAGATTTTATTTTTCTTTTCAACGCGTTTCCTTTATTAGATGGTAGTAGTAGTAAAGAGAAAGAGGAAAAACCTGAAAAATGTGAGGAAAAAGAGCAATGAAACGTGATTTCCTAAGGGTCCAACCAAGTGGGAACTAAACCCTGGTGCTCACTGTATCCATGTGATAAAACTGTAGACGTTTTAATTCTTTTACTGACATTATAAGTCAACACCATAAACTCTTAGTGTCTCAACTTCTTTATAATGAATGATGAACCTAAAGCTCAAAATGACCTACTCTTCACAATCCTCATCCTCACCAGTATCCAAGTCTCTCTCTGTCGTGTTCTGGAGAGACAGTTTGAGGTTCTAGAGGCATTTAATGTTGGGTGACCTTTGTCACAGCTCTGTCTGGGCCAGTTTCTGGGGGAAGCTTCCATTACAAAAATCAGACCTCGTCTAAAGTAGCCTGGGTGTTTGTTTTGCTCCATCTCCCCCTTTGTGGAATCTGTGGTTGTGGTGTGTGTGTGTGTGCGCACGCATGTGCATGTGTGTGAAGCCCCAGGTGATGATATATTGATTTTTGTCTACTTCAGGTTGGAGGCGACTGTTAGCCAATCACCCGTGGTGAAGGGCAAGAATAAAAGACATGCACGACCCTGTGCATTCACACACACACACACTTGACAGCCAGACACTAAAAAGAAGCCACACACAACAGCGAGGACAACAAGCAGCACTTGTTTCTTGTTCACGGAGTCTTATTAGTTGGAGAGCTTCCTAATTTTTCCCCCTCCTGCTCTTTGAAGTTCTCTGCTCTTTTCATTAAGCTGACATGGTTCTGGTGGCGATAAAGAGGTCTGCTGTCTGCATAGACTGAGGGGACTCAGGTTAATTGAGAGTATCTCATTAAGATTGTGCAAATATGCATGTCAGGGAGTCAGTTGATTGATTGCTCGCCCAATTATCAGCCGAATATCCATTGTCCTTAATTAATTAATGACTGATTAAAAATACGCAAACAAAAACACCTAATCCCAGCTGATGATGAATAGATTCATGCCCAGCGTCAAAATTATCTACTATCCAGTTTCACAGCATCGCTCTAATGTGACAGACACACAACTGCGTGCACACTCTCGAGCACAGTAATTCGAGCCAAGCATCAGATATAAGAGATACGGAGTAAAGATCTGTCTGGGTATTAAGCAAGCGATAGAACAGGCCGTTTTGGAGGAACAAAAATAGAACAAGCGATATCTAGGAGCCAGGATAAGTAAGCAATGATAACCATTATATCGTCTCCAACTGCACTGCTTCCTAACTACACTGGTCAGCCCAGGGGCGAGTGATTAAAGATTCAGAGATTCTTAAGCCGCTTCACGCTCTAAACAACAACAAGATTAATATTCCCATGAAGATAAGGGTTGGTGTACTATGAAGGAAAAAGTAAGAAACTGGAAGGAAGGTACAAAAAGTATCTGAGTAAACATCACAAAAGTGGTTCATGAACAATCAGAGTGAAACAAAAAGACACACAGCCACAATGCTATGCTACATATACGTTGGCCTCATTATTTCAAAGGAAGAAAAACACAACACTCTTTGGAGGAACTCATTTATAATTTCCTCTGTGTGTGTGTGTGTGTGTGTGTGCGTGCGCGCGCGCGCGCGTGTGTGTGTAATCTTCAGGCAATTTTGTTTAACAGAATCATTTTACTGGGGTGCAGGACTGAGGCAGGGGAAAAGACAGATCACTTTACAAGCGGGGCAAGCTACCATATATCTCACACATGCGGGTACAAACAGGGGCATCTACATATAAGTAAATAAATCTCAGGGATGCCGGCGCCAACTGTACTTGCAATGCAAGTGAAATTTAAGTACAGAAAGGTTCAAATGAAAACCATGGATGCAAACAGGAGTGGCAATGACAAGGTATGCAACCATCTATGAGCTGCATTGACAACTTCACTGAGAGACAACTTAATGGGCGTCATGGGAGGGCATCAGTCTGTCTGCGATGTGGCAAGCCAATCAGTGGTTATGTTGGCTTATGATGATAAGTGTGTGTGTGTGTGTGTGTGTGTGTAATAGAACAAGAGATCGTGAGGAAACCCAATTTAAAAACAAGTATTCATTTTAGAGCTGTCAATCGATTAAAACATTTTTATATCAAGATTAACTGCATGTTTGTCAGCCGCTAACTCATGAGTAATCACAAATTTATCTCTTCTAAATGTAACCTTAAAGGTAAGATAAGCCTTTATTAGTCCCACAATGGGGGAATTCCACAGTGTCATTCTCAAGTTTTTAGTACTGTATCTAACAAGTCTGTGATGCTCTGTTTGTCTGAGGTGCCAGTCAGAGCAAGTTTTATGTATGAGAACTTATTTAAGGTTCAAAAATCTTTATGAAAATGTACAAAACTTCACAAATTTGTAAACACAACCAGAATAAATTCAGAAAAAAACTTTTAAACCATATTTAATTTGATTCAATTAAAAACAAGAAGCAAGGATGATCACACAAGAAACAATAAATCTGGTTTAATATGAATGTATTCAAGAGGAGGCGACTGAGAAAAGAGTGTATCCATGAAAGCTGCTTTTAAGATGAATTTTGAAATGCAAATGAATTTATTTTATGTTTTCTCAAGCAACTGATCCCCATATGGCGTGAAATATGCCATTCAGGTGTTCAGCAATGCCATTAAATTTGGCAATTTTTATTTCATGCGTTCTTCAAGTGAAGAAAATGGTGCTGTCAATGGGCAGTGATCACACACTCTTCACTCCACTTTTCTCCTCCACGATTCATGCAGGAAATCTTAAACAGGTTAAAAATAAGCAAAGGTCAGCAGGAATTGGCTGACAGCTGGGGATAAGTCAGCTGTGGGTCAAAAGCCACAGTCACAGAAAGTGTTAATCGCACATCAAAAACCAGACCATCAATGATGGAGTAACTCAATCTGGCCTGACAAAAACACCCTGGGAGTGCTCAGATCTCCTGATCACTGACCTTGATGTTAAGCACATCCTAAATGGGTCTGCATCTAGAATGCGCTTAATGTCAAGGTCAACGATCAGGAGATCTGAGCATTAGGGCAAAAGCCTAGGATGAATAACAATTTTCATAAAATCATATAAGCACTGAGATCTCCTGACCTTTTACCCAGACGCTGACGCAGATCCACCTGATGATCGTGCATAAATTTGTTGATAATTAGGGCAATTTCCTAGGTGAAGTATTAATTTTTGTCTGAAATCACAGAAGTGCACGTTTCTCCTGACCTTGAACACAACCTGGATCCAGACCCCACTACAGATGACTGCATGTGCGTTTGGTGACCATTGGGGCAAATTCCTAGGAGGAGTAGTGGTTCATGTGAAATGTGGACGGACGGACAGACTGATGCCGTATCATTAGCTCTTTTTTGGCTTGGCCGTAAATGAGCTAAAAATCTCTGCCAGTAAAAGGAACTTGTGCCAACTCGTAATTAACCATATGCAAAGTTTGAAAAACATCAAGCTAAATTTATTTTTATATCAACAACCAACCAATTGATCTATAAATTCAGGCAATACATAGCTGAGGTAGAAACTGAAAACAATTCTATTCAATTTCATTATAAAAATCATGAGTCGCTTATTCAGACAACTTTAGCAATGCGTTACATTTCCAGCAATACACACAAAAGGAAAACTGACAGACATATGGGCCTTTCCTAAATTAATGGCAGAATGTAAACCAGAGAGCCTCACACTAGAGGACAGAAAGCCACAGTGGAGTAAGGATTTTTGCTAGACAAAGGAAACAATTATATAAAGTACCAGAGAAAAAGGAAGCCTCCGTTGCAACTGATTAATTTGCCAAAAGATGCACAAAAGCTTCATTTCAGCTCACAAGCACAAAAAATATAAAAGGACAGAAGCTAATTCCCCCACATCAGAAGCTAGAACACTAATGACCCGAAACAATTATGAAATCCTTAGTAAATTAATTAACACATTTCAGAACTTTTCAGACAAAAATGCTGAAAAGATTTGGGTGATCACAATGGGACATTTTATCTCACTTGCATTACTTTCAAGAACCTTCATGTGTGCCATCTCTAATTCTAACCTGGAGATCACAAACTAGTTTCATGTACAAAAAAAAAAAAGACACAAAAACATGCTTTGCTTATTCTTTTTCTCTTCTAATTTCAGTGGCACACATTCATATCTGCATAAAAAGCAGAAGAGAAACTAATGCGCTAATAAATCTAGCAACCCCACTGGCTTTTAAAACTACATAATCCAACATGATCATCACCCACCGACGCCACTCTTTTTTATGCTCTTGTCCCTTTCTCATCCAAATGCGCTATCCATGTTGTGCTTTTGTGCCATCAGCTTAAAAGCTAAAGAGAAAAAAAAGCTCTGTTTAAAAACACTTTGAAAGACATGGCCTTGGCAGATTTTCCATTACAACCCACAACACTGTCCGAAATATAAAAGTCATATTTACACACTCCGCTCTTTTGGATTTACTATGCCATTTGAAAAGCTTGGTAATATGTGGCAACAACCCCATCAGCAGCATAACAAACTGAGCGGCTTCAGTGAAATCTGACTGTACAAACCTTCAAGGAAAGAACGGAGAGGGTGTTACTTCACAGAACAAAGGTTATACGATGTGTGAGTTAAAGTGATGACAAGTGACAAGATGCTATCCCAACCATTATAGACATCCTTTTGATACCCAACGTGGAAGGTGGGTTCTCATTGCTGGTTGTTTTATTTTTCCTCTCCTTCAGCAGGATTATACAACAAGAGCACTCTGAGGTGAGTGCAATATCCCCCACCTCCGCTTTCTTTGAAGATTTCAATATGTTACTGAAGGAGAGCAGTTTTTAACTTTTTTCCCATATAATTATTGAGGCAGAAACAAATTATGATAAGTCTATCGTCCATGAATATATAACAAAAATAATTTTATACAACCCATAGTTGCAGGCCAGGATCCCAAGGTGAACCTGTGTAGCAAGTTTGGTGACCCTAAAGAGCTTTACTCGTTCCACTGTAAAAGGGCATAAGGAGTGCCAACCTTGATCTTTGACCTTTTGACCCCAAACCCACAGTCACAGTTCAGGGTCACAGAATGAACCTGTGTACCAGGTAGGGCTGTCGCGATAACCACAATTATGTAATACCACACTATGGACAAGCCTACCACGGAGGATAACAAGCAACCGCAACAATCGCAGTGTTCACTTTTCTGTGGCTAAATCTCGTTCACTTTTGTGCCCTTATTGATTAATAAATAAATAGTTAAATGTTAAGTGTATTTTTATTACCAACAGTATATTTGCACCCGGTACTGACTGCGGCAGCACCCGATACTGTGGAAGCTTCCATAGCACTGGGTGATGGCGGCGGCAGCACTGTGTGGGGCACTCTCTTTCCAGACAGACTCCAGCTGAGGGAAGCGTTTGGACTCCTTGTTAAATACAGCCGTGACAGTGAGCACTGAAAGGGCACAAAGCGTGTTATTTCCTTCTGAGCAGAGTGTTTATAATTGAGCTCCGAGAGCGAAACAACTACTGCATAGTGCATTGCTTGTTTGAACGTGATTTTTCGGGCAGCAGCAAAAATCCAAGAATCACAGAGACAGGAGCCATGCAGGGTCCTGTACGGAGGCGGTCTTGTTTAAATAAGCTGAATGTCACTGCAGTCTCCAGTCTACACATCCCGTAGTTGAAATACTGGAGTTCCCGCCACTGCTTTATGAAAATGATCTTTTTTTTTTTTTTTTTTAACAGAATCAGCAGTTCATGCCTAGTAAGACCGGAGCTCTACACAATTGTCACACGCGCACATAAAGCTGAGAGTGGGGCTGCAGGGAGTTTCTCACAGCTTCCATCTTTTGCCACATAAGTTATGAACCCCGTTTAAATTACGACACCACAGAGTCCTAAAAACATTTGCAATAATACCGCATCCCGCGGTGTTGAGCTATCCACCGTCGCCACAGGGAAAATTCCTCTACCACGACAGCCCTAGTACCAGGTTTGGTGACTAGCTTAACTTGTTTTATAGTTATAGTGCAAATGGAATGTTAACTTTGACCTTTGAACTAACTAGGGGTGCACCTTATCATATCGTTCACAATAATACCGGTATAAATTATACACACACACACACACACACATATATATATATATATATGTGTGTGTTTTTTTTTTCTCTCGGCGCCACACGAGTCGGCTGCCTTTTGCAACAGCGGCTCGATTCCGAGTCTTTTTCCCTTCCTCTCTCTTTTGATCCGTCTTTTTTTTTCACCCCACTTATATCACGGACACACAGATCGTCCTAAATGTCTCCTGAGCCGGTGGACGGAGCCACTGTCTATAGCAGGATACGATACAGCAGAGAACAGCTGCTAGCATTCAACCGCCACCCGGTCCCATTGGAAAAACTCGACATACCGAGAGAACTGAGGCGAAAACGCCGCGGCTGCCGGGCTGGAGTAAGGCGGAGGACAAAAAATATAAGGTACAGACCCTCCCTTCCATCTGTTGTCATGGGAAATGTACGGTCGATACTGGGAAAGTTAGATGAGCTAGCGGCTATCTCCCGTTATGATAGCACATACCGGGAGTGCTCTCTCCTTTTGTTTACTGAGACGTGGCTAACTGAACTAGCAGCAGATGCTAACATTGAGCTGGAGGGTTTTCACATGATACGAGCTGACCGAACACCAGACAGTGGCAAGGCTAGGGGCGGTGGAGTGATAATGTATGTTAACAACAACTGGTGCAGACCGGGACATATCACTGTTAAACAACGACACTGCAGCAAAGACATTGAGTTGCTAGCTGTTAGCATGAGGCCTACATATCTCCCGAGAGAACACTCACACGTGATCTGCATTGTTGTTTATGCAAATCCGACGGCGAACGCTGGGACAGCACGTGACGTCATCCATTCAGTAACCAGCAGGCTGCAGACAGAACACCCAGATGCTCTTCTCCTCATCTCAGGCGATTTCAACCATGTTTCACTGTCTCCCATTCTACCCACGTTCACCCAGTATGTCACATGCCACACTAGAGACAATAAAACACTGGATTTATTCTACGCAAACACTAAGGAGGCGTACACCTCATCACAACTCCCCCCACTCGGGAGATCGGATCACAACTTGGTTCATCTCCGGCCGGTGTACAAACCCCTAGTGCACAGACAACCTCCGGCCATGCACACTGTGGAGTTATGGTCTGAGGAGACAATGGACACCCTAAAGGGCTGTTTTGAAGCCACCGCCTGGAAGCAGCTCTGCGATCCACATGGTGAGGACATCGATGGCCTCATTCACACCTTCACGGGCTACCTCAGCTTCTGTGTGGACAAATCCGTTCCCACCAAGACCATACGGCGTCACTCAAACAACAAACCCTGGATCAACCCTGAGATAAAAACACTTCTGAGAGAGAAGAAGAGGATCTTCAGGTCAGGGAACAGGGAGATGCTGAAGTCCGTACAGAGGGAGCTGAGGAGAAAGATCAGAGAAGGCAAGGACAGCTTCAGGAAGAAGATGGAGGACAAGCTGCAACAGAGCGACATCAGCGGGGTCTGGAGAAACCTCAAAACCATCTCGGGGCTCCAGAATACCTCCCCCCAGGCCACAGGGGGCAGGGAGTGGGCGAACAACCTGAATCTGTTTTTCAATAGATTTGACCAACCGCCCTCCCCCCTGACTGCACAACAACCACTGCTGCCTCTAAAGAAATCAAGTCCTGCTGCCCACTCCCCACTCCACCAACACCCCCCCACTCCCAACACACAGCCCCCCATCCTGACCCTGACCAGGACCCAGGTGAGGACGGAGCTGAGGAAGATCAAGGCGAGGAAGGCGCCGGGACCGGACGGCATCAGCGCAAAGCTCCTCAAGTCCTGTGCAGACCAGCTGTGTGGGATTGTGACGTATATCTTCAACATGAGCCTGAAACTGGGGAGGGTACCACAGCTGTGGAAAACATCTTGTGTGGTACCTGTACCAAAAACTTCCCACCCCAAAGACCTGAACAGCTACAGACCGGTGGCCTTGACGTCCCACTTGATGAAGACCCTGGAGAGACTGCTCCTTGCTCACCTCCGCCCCCTGGTGGAACCAGCGATGGATCCACTCCAGTTCGCCTACCAGCATGGCATTGGGGTGGAGGATGCGGTGATCTTCCTCCTTCACCGTTCTCTGTCCCACCTGGAGAAGCCCGGGAATATGGTGAGGATCATGTTCTTTGACTTCTCCAGTGCTTTCAACACCATCCAACCGATGATCCTGAAGGACAAGCTGCTGCGCGCAGGGGTGGACCAGCACCTGTCATCATGGATCCTGGACTACCTCACGAACCGGCCTCAGTTTGTGAGAACCCGGGACTGTGTGTCCGACACGATCATCAGTAGCACGGGGGCCCCCCAGGGAACGGTGCTGGCTCCCTTCCTGTTCACTCTTTATACTGCGGACTTCTCACACAACACAACACACTGCCATCTACAGAAGTTCTCTGATGACTCTGCGATCGTTGGCCTCATCTCCAATGGAGATGAAGCTGAGTACAGAGGGCTTATCCAGGACTTCGTGGACTGGTGCCATCGGAACTGCCTCCAGATCAACGCGAGGAAAACTAAGGAGCTGGTGGTGGACTGCCGCAGGCATGGGCAGCCCCTCACAGTACCAGTAAATATACAGGGAACAGACATCGAGATGGTGACATCCTATAAATACCTGGGTATTCATCTGAACAATAAACTAGACTGGTCACACAATACTGATGCACTCTACAAGAAGGGACAGCGCAGGCTGTTCCTGCTGAGGAGACTCAGGTCTTTTGGTGTACAAGGGGCGCTGCTGAAGTCATTCTATGACACGGTGGTGGCATCAGCCATCACTTTTGGAGTGGTCTGCTGGGGCAGTGGCATTACTGCAGCCGATAGGAAGAGACTGAGCAAACTGATTAAGAAAGCTAGCTCTGTCCTGGGGCAGCGCCTTGATCCGATGGAGGAGATAGGAGAGAGAAGGACGGTGGCTAAACTGTCATCTCTGCTGGAGTCCGAGTTCCACCCTATGCAGGACATACTGAATGCACTGAGGAGCTCATTTAGCAGCAGACTACATCATCCCAGGTGCACAACCGAGAGGTTTCGTAGGTCCTTCCTACCAACGGCTGTCAGACTGTACAACCTAAGCAGGGCTGCTCGCAGAGATAGCAAAAAGACGTAACAAACTAATAGTTTTTTGAATGCAAAAGATGCAATAGACTTACACAATGGTCCCCTCCGGCATACAACTAGGAACATACCGGTCGCTATGGAGGGTGAGAATATGTATGGGCACATAATCATACCATGTAGGATAACTAAGTAGACGGTTATGCTGTTTCATTCCATCTAGCAACAATGCTCTGCACTGTGTGTGTTTATATATTTGCATATTTATTCCATCTAGCTACAATGCTCAGCACTGGGTGTGTTTATATATTTATATATCTACATATTATTCCATCTAGCTACATTGCTCCGCACTGTGTGTGTTTATATACTTGCATATTTATTCCACCTAGATACGATCCAAGATGGCGCCCACAGCGGTCGACATGGTGCTTCGCTGCGCTCTTTGTTTGTTTTTGTTTGTCAATTGTGTGTCTGCTTGCACTTATACCCGTGAAGAACTTTTAAATATCAGGACTTTCACCCCCACGGACCTCCTCCCAGTTTTTCTAGCCCCTGCCGCCGATCTGGTTTATTGTTTGGCTCGGAAAGTGAGACGGCGGAAGAGAGGAAGACGAGCGGGCGCTCTCGTGCGACTTCGCAGGAGAGGCTCGCGAACGGCGCTGCCTGGCATATTTCTGTCCAATACCAACTCTCTCTCTAACAAGGTGGATGAACTGAGACTGCTGATGCGTTTTAAGGACCTCGCCTCCTCAGCTGTCCTCTGCTTTACTGAGACCTGGCTCCGGGAAAATATACCGGACAGCGCGCTGCGCCTCGACGGCTTCCAGCTCTTCCGTGCTGATCGTGACACAGAGCTTTCCGGCAAGACCACAGGAGGCGGAGTCTGCTTCTACATCAACTGCATCTGGTGCTCTGATGTAACGGTAATTTCCAAACACTGTTCTCCTGCCTTGGAATTTCTTGTTATCAATTGCAAGCCCTTCTATTCCCCGCGGGAGTTTGCTTCTTTTATAATGATCGCTGTGTACGCCCCTCCCGACGCGGACACGCGCGAAGCTCAGCGCGTGCTCGCGGATCACATTCAACACACAGAGCGGAGTTTTCCAGACTCGCTGATTATTGTGGCTGGCGACTTTAATCAGTGCAATCTGAGCCACGATCTCCCCCGCTACAAACAGTTTATTAAATGCCCCACCAGAGGATTAAACACACTGGATCACTGTTACACCACAGTGAAAGACGCATATCGCGCTGTCCCTCGAGCTGCGCTGGGATTATCTGATCACGTGATGGTTCACCTCATTCCCACATACAGACAGAGATTGAAGCTCACTAAACCTGTTGTGAGCACTACGAAGATACGGACCAGTGATGCTGAGGAGAAGCTGGAAACGTGCATGGAAATATCTGACTGGGGCATGCTTAAAGGAGCCACGCATGATCTGGATGAGTACACGGACACTGTGAACTCATATATCCACTTTTGTGAAGAGAACATTCTTCCATCACGCACCAGGGTGAGTTACTCTAATGACAAACCCTGGTTCACAGCTAAGCTCAGACAGATCAGGAAGGAGAAGGAAGCAGCGCTGAAAAGTGGAGACAGGGACTGCTACAGGGAGGTTAAATACCGGTTTAACAGAGAGCTGAAGAGGGCTAAATCTGTGTACTCAGAGAGACTCCAGCAGCAGTTCACTGCTAATGATTCGGCTTCCGTGTGGAGAGGACTGAGGCAGATCACCAACTATCGGCCTCAGGCTCCTAAAGGTCAGGATGACAAAGCCCTTTGTCAGAGACTGTCCCAACACTATGCCCGTTTTGACACCTCGTCATCTGTGTCCAACTCCCCCCCTCCCTCCAGCTCCACAGCCTCCACATTCCCTACTTCATTTAAGGCACCCCCCCCCTCCTCCCCCCTCCCCTTATCATCAGTGAGCAGGATGTGCTCAAACAGTTCTCCAGACTGAACCCGCGCAAGGCCCCCGGCCCAGACGGCGTGTCTCCCTCCACCCTGAGACTCTGTGCGAAACAGCTGGCTCCTGTATTCACAGACATTTTTAACACCTCCCTTAAGTTATGCCACGTGCCATCCTGCCTCAAATCCTCCACCATCATCCCTGTCCCCAAGAAGCCACGGATCACTGGACTTAATGACTACAGACCTGTAGCGCTCACCTCTGTAGTCATGAAGTCCTTTGAGCGCCTGGTCCTGTCCCACCTCAAGTCCATCACCACCCCTCTCCTGGACCCGCTGCAGTTTGCCTACCGAGCCAACAGGTCTGTAGACGATGCAGTCAACCTGGCCCTCCACTCCATCCTGCAGCACCTGGACTCCCCGGGAACCTACGCCAGGATCCTGTTTGTGGACTTCAGCTCCGCATTCAACACCATCCGCCCCGCTCTGCTCCGGGACAAGCTGTCCCTGCTCAACGTGCCTGACTCCCTCTGCAGGTGGATCATCGACTTCCTGACGGACCGGAGGCAGCATGTGCGGCTGGGAAAGACTGTCTCAGACTATACTAGCATCAGCACCGGATCACCCCAGGGCTGTGTACTTTCCCCCCTACTCTTCTCCCTTTACACCAACTCCTGCACCTCCAGCCACCAGTCTGTCAAGTTGATCAAGTTTGCGGACGACACCACCCTCATCGGGCTCATCTCCAACGGCGACGAGTCCGCCTACAGGAGAGAGGTGGCCCAGCTGGCGTCCTGGTGCAGCAATAACAACCTGCAGCTGAACGCTCTGAAGACAGTGGAGATGATTGTAGACTTCAGGAAAGTCACTACTCCTCTGCCCCCCCTCACCCTCTCAGGCTCTCCCATCACCACTGCTGATTCCTTCCGCTTCCTAGGCACTACCATCACCAGGGACCTCAAATGGGAGCTGACCATCAGCTCACTCATCAAAAAAGCCCAGCAGAGGATGTTCTTCCTGCGGCAGCTGAGGAAGCTCAAGCTACCCACCAAGATGTTAGTGCAGTTCTACACAGCCATCATCGAGTCCATCCTCACCACCTCCATAACCGTGTGGTACGCAGGAGCCACTGCCAGGGACAGACTAAGGCTGCAGCGCGTCGTGCGCACTGCTGAGAAGGTGATCGGCTGCAAGCTCCCATCTCTCCAGGATCTGTACATCTCCAGGACCCGGAGGCGTGCTGGCCGGATCATAGCCGATCCCTCACACCCTGGTCACGTACTGTTTGCCCCCCTCCCCTCTGGTAGAAGACTTCGGTCCATCCAGACTAAAACCTCCCGTCACATGAACAGCTTCTTCCCCTCTGCCATTAGACTGCTGAACACTAAGTGACTCTCGTGCACCATGTACAGCAGCTCAACCAGACTCATGTCAATCATCACTGTTTTCTTCCTGCATTACCGACTGCACTATATAGTTCTCCACAGTATCTGCTGCTGGCTAATATATATTTTAACTGTTGACCAGTATCACTTAATCTTATCCTACACTTTATTACATGTATAGTTTATTTCTCTTATCTTATCATGTTTAATGTTGCAGCATTGTACCGAGACAAATTCCTAGTTTGTGTACTACATGAACAATGGCAATAAACCTGATTCTGATTCTGATTCTGCAATGCTCCGTACTGTGGGTGTTTATATATTTACATATTTATTCCATCTAGCTACAATGCTCTGCACTGTGTGTTCATATATTCATATATTTATTCCATCCAGCTACAATGCTCTGCACTGTGTGTCTGTGTGTGTGTGTATATATATATATTTTATAGTAATACGTACATATGTTTATTAGCTGCTCTTGCTTGCTTGTTTTTTTTCTTGCCTTCTGATTGTTGCTCTGAGTGTTGCTATCCCTGTGCTGTTGCAATCCTGGAATTTCCCCGTTGTGGGACTAATAAAGGCTTATCTTATCTTATCTTATATATATATATATATATATATATATATATATATATATATATATATAAAAAATGAATATCGCGATATTTGGGGTCCGTTACGTTGCCAATGGAAGTTACGCGTTACCACAGAAACAGCAAAACAAACATGGCGTGGGAAGTAGCGCCCCGTGCTTGGAACATCTGAGTCTAGTTGTGAGGAAGTTATTTAGTTTTAAGGCTGTTTCAAACTGCTGCCATCTTTAAAAAAAAAAAAAAAAAAAATCAGTGCAGCAATACGGATAATCTTCCCACATTTTTTTCCGCACATCAACAACACCACTTCGGGGAAAAGCTTTACTTTGTCCTGAAGTGGTGCTGTTGACATCCAAAGAGTGCAGAGGTTTATTTTTGTTCCGTTGTGGTTGCCCCAGCTTGATTTATTCAACCAACCGAAAGAAAAAAAATCTGTTAACAGCCCCAGAAGTTGTCTGTATAACGGAGATTTCTAATGCAGGTAAACTGAGAGAAAGAGAGAGAGACGGGAGGTCTGATGCAGTGGTCATTTACCTGCAGAAGTGTCTTGTTTGGGGGAAATGGCAGACAGGTAGGCTAGCATATAATCAATATGATAAAAATGATGAAATAATAACAGTTTTAAATAAGCCCAATCCCTCCCCATTTTATTTAGACCCTCTTCCTGACCCGGTGAAATAACAGACTAGACTACATTAATGTTAAAAGGAGCAAAACCCCCTCAAGCCTCAGAGCATAGAAATGAGATGAAGACAGAAGTAATGTGGTGAATGATGTCTGTGGTTATATTATACTGTTGTAGCTGCTTATAGTTTGGGGTTTACATTTTTAAACGTAATAAAATAGGTTGCATTAACCATAGTTAAATTGCTCTTACATTCATAAGGCAATGTTTTCAGGACTATTCAAATGTTTTAAGAAAAATCTGCATAATTTTCAAAACTATAGGCTATATATAGTCAGCAGTACCAACTTTACTCTCATCTGCTTGTTATTGTTCTCTCCTAAATTTGTTTCATCTTTTCATAAAGGTATTTGTCACATTTTTCATGCAAAATTGTAACTTTTTACCTAAAGCCTCTTACCTTGTGTATTTATTCTGAAAAGGTGAAGAAATCAGAAGCAGCACCAGATTTAAATTAAGATTAATCAGCCAGTTGTTTTAATAATCAACAGATCAGTTGACTATTAAAATCCAAATTTATAATTTTCCTCCCAGCAGAAGGTTATAATTACATTTATAACTAGTTTGATACCAATTATTTTAAGATGTTGGCCTACTGAAAATATGGTGGTTTCTGGTTTCCAACAACAGGGTGGCCTAGGATGAAGTCAAATTCCCGGCCTGAATTTTTGTCCCAGTCCACCCCTCAGTGCACTGTGCATTAACGCACAGAGCTACCAGAGCACTGACCTCCCGCTGTAGCTTTTACTACTTACAGTAGCTGTGTGTCCTAAGGGTCAGAGAAACATAGGCACTGACCCTATACACCACATGGTGTCCCACATGGTGTGGAAGGGAATTAACTCCTCAGTTTGCTTAAGATGTGGTGGTTTATAATATTTTCTGGTAATATTTGATACAGAATTTAAAAATTTTTTTGAAACACATTCTAAACTGCTCTTTATAAAATGGAGAAATAAGAGTTTTTGTTTTGTTTTTACTGAATACTGTATGTTGAACATAATTAACGCTGGCCTGTGAAACTGTCATTTATAAATTTAAAAGAAAAAACTAGTCCGTGATATCGTGAAGAATATCGTCATCGTGAAAATTCACAGAAATATCGTGATAATAATTTTTAGGCTATATTGCCCACCCCTACCCCAAACCCATAGTCAAAGGTCAGGGTCTCAGGCCGAATATGTGTACCAAGATTGGTGACCCTAGCTTTACTCATTCTATAGTAACCGTACAAATGGAATATTAACTTTGACCTTTTGACCCCAAACCCCATAGAACAGGAATGAAAGCTGTCCAAGATTTTTCTTAGATGCAACCTATGGCTATGGATTTGAAAAGCCTACAGTACATCATTTCATAATCATCGGAAAAACTGACCTGACCTTGACCTCAAGGTCTATAATTCCTGCAAAAATGATCCAATCAGAATTAAATAGCAATAAGTGCATCATTAGTGTATATCAAACCCTGGTACCAAGTTTCAAAACATTCGGAACAAAACTGTAGGAGCAGCTGATTTCACAAAAGTGGGACGGATGGATGGACGGCCGACTGGCAGGGGATAATAAAAACTAGCAAGTTGATGTTTTTACAAAAACAAAATTCAGAGCAGAAAAATCACCAAAAGCTATCCTAATTTATTTTAGAGTGCATGATTAGCCTTGGAAAAATAAGCAGTTAAGTGCTTTTGCTAAAGAGCTGCATTTTAATCAGTGTGGACTATTAGGGTTGGTGGGGCGTCTTTGTTCTCCATGTGTCCTTGTGATTAAATCTGTCAGAAAACAATTCAGTCCAATAACATTATTCACCAGTAACTGACAAAGTAACATTAGAAAACTATTGGAGGCCCAAGTGAGTCACTCTTTATTTTTTAAAAACTGAACTGACTGAACAAAACAGTTGAGACAAAGTGGGGGATTTGGGGGGGGGGGGACATTTATTACTTCTGCTACCCTAAAATTAACTTTTATTAACCAGAAGTTATTGTATACAATTAGGGAAAAAAGATATTGATAGACTAGGTTTCCTCTGTGAGAAGTAATTCAAATTTCAAAGCCCTAGATCAGTGAATTTCAACTGAAGTTCCAAGGGACCCCAGGTGCACCAAAAATTGTTCAATTCAGAAATATTGTCCATCTTCACCTGATTGGTCCTCAAAAAAAATGGACATTTTTTTTTTTTTAGACCAATCAAGTGAAACCAGACAACCTTCCTGAACCAGACAATTGTTTTGTGACACACCAGGCACAAAGGTTAAAAATCATTGACCAACAAAGGGAGCCAAACAAATTACTTAATCAAAAGAAAATATAAGCAAATCATCACATTCTGGCAAACAGCAAGGAAGGTAGTCCTCCAGACTGACACTAGAGACCAGATTCTCACAGCATTACGAAGATTTGCGAACAGATCTTTGATTCACGAAAAATAAAAGTAAGTGAACCTGTAAGTGTGAGACAGAGCAGTACAGGAAGTAAAGACAGAGGATGGAGGATGTTCTCAAATCACAGTCTAGGACACAGGTGTCAAACTCACTCCATGGAGGGCCAAGACCCTGCGGTTTTACCTCCCACCCAGTGTCTTCAACAAGGCGAGTTCACTGAATTTCTTCCCACTGATTGCTGATCAGTGAAATCACCTGTGAAGACACCTGGGTGGAAGTAAAACCCTGCAGGGTCTTGGCCCCTCCATGGAATGAGTTTGACACCCCTGGTCTAGGAGCACTAAATAGCTTTCACACCCTGTCACGCCCTTAAAAGTCTAATGTGCATTTTCAAGGGATTAATTTTAAAACTTGGCATCTTCAAGGACATACCAAAAACTATTACTATGTTTTTTCACCGCTCCTCAAAAAAGCTGTTTTTCCACATGTTGACACAGTTCCCACAGGTCCTCATGAAAAGTCTAGTGACATCGCTTTCTTCAAAAAGCCTGTTTAATTACTGCAACACCATTGTGAATCATCTTTTGCAGCTTTCCTCGGAAAGGCTCATTTCGGTGCATGTCTCTTTAAAATGCTCACGATCACCAGCTCAGCCCCCCCCGAGGTAAAAATGCACATTATGGGACCTTTAAGGGTCTCCTGGAAAAAGTAAACTTCAACTGCTGATTTTCACAAGTGAAAAGAAAAAAAAAAGCCCAGTACTGAGGGAAACAAGTGAAAACGGCAACTCAGATCTGAGAAGTCTCAAAAAAAGGTGGCAGAACACACATGTCTTCCATCAGCTCTCTTTCTGGTGTTGAATGTTTATGATGTAAGATTGGAGCAGACTGGATGAGTCCTAACCCACCTCACACCACAGAAAAATCTGACAATACAAACAGTAGGACCACCAAGATGATTGTGACTTCTACGATCGTCAAAAGGTGAGAATCAGGCACAAAATCATCCCAATTATCTTTTTGTGTGGGGCTACCTTTAGAGGACGAAATGTTGGACTTGTTGGTTTCTGACATCATAAAAAACAGGAAATACCATTTCTTAAAGAGTTTAACTAAATAAAGATGTGTGTATTTGTATGTGAAGTAAGCTTTTATATTTTTAACGGCATTTTAATAGTACACACATGACCCACTCTGGTCATATTTTAAAAGGTTAACCCCCACAAAAGCATAATTTTGGAGGAAAAAAAGCCCCTTTTCCATTACAACAACAATGGATAAAACTTGGAGGACAGGAACTTTGGCACAGGCTGTTCCTGTAACTGGTCCTCTCACCTGTCGTACTGCTATTGTGGGGGCAGAAGGCATTGGTCTTGAGAGGTTTTGTTTGTGATGTAATTGTTAGACAGTTTCAGCTACAATGCAGAGCACCTAAGTAAACAAACTGCACCATTTATAACATGCTGAAATCATACAGAATGATTATATGCAAAATTAGTCTAGAGTGGACTCTACTGGACCAACCCACTGCCGCGGTTGTTCAAAGAAGTGCAAATACTCTGGCTGCTCACACTACATGTCCACACAGCTTGAATTCGCCGTATACAGTGCTGCGAAAAAGTATTTGCCCCCTTCCTAATTTCTTATATTCTTGCATATTTGTCACACTTGGATGTTTCAGATCATCAAACAAATTTTAATATTAAACAAAGGTAAGATAAGCTTTTATTAGTCCCACAATGGGGAAATTACCTGAGTAAATACAAAATGCAGTTTTTAAATGATGATTTTATTAAGGGAAAAAGTGCTATCCAAACCTACCTGTGTCATGGGCAGCGAGAGCGCGGCCCCTCCTTCCCATTCATCTCTCCACTGCTCATCAGCGTACCTGAGGGAGAGGACACACCTGTGCCCTCTTATCAGCCAGCGCATTTAAGGAAGCTCGCTTCAGAGATTCAACGCTGGCTCGTCTGGGTATACTACCATACAGACAAGTAAGTCGTCTCATACACAACGGTAAAAGAAGTTATTTATCATTGTGCTTTCTCTCCTTGGTGCAGGTTGCTGCCATTGTGTAGCTGTGTCGCCGAGGGCTGCGCGCGCTCTCCTGCCACAACTTTTCCCACGACGGAAACTTCTGCCCGGTCAGACTCCACTCGCAGTCCCCTGCCCTGCCGGTTCGTCTATTCCCCACTGGGGTTCGACCTGCGCTCCCTCGGAGCCCACATAAGTGGCAATTTGGCTCGCCCATTTTCCCCGATCTCCAGTCCTCTGCTCACAGCTCTCACTTTCTCTCCACAGGGCCCCTTCCTCTGGCGAGTGACTGTTCTGTAGCAGAGCGGGTTTTGATATTTAATAAAACATTCAAATGTGTTTACTGTTGACTGTCTCTTTGTTGCTGCACCTCGCACGTGGGCTGAATATTCTAATCAGTCATGACAGACGAGCCGCCCTTAACCTCGGCCTCAGAGGTGCAACAGGGGGGGACAATCTGCTATTAGATCGCTTAGAAGCGACCGAGCAACAGGTCACCGTGAGAACCGCAGCTGCAGACTATGATGCAGCAAATGGTACCATCACGTGCCCTTTGGCTGGGGCGGCTTCCGCTGGTCTCCTCCTCCTCAGCCTGCTCCCGTTATTCATCCACCAGTTCGCCGTACCACCTCATTTCCCTCACCTGCCCCGTACGCGGAGGAGGTGGGGAAATGTAAGGTTTTTACACCAGTACGGATGTATTTGGAGCAGGCTGGGGGGCGGGGGAGTACCCGACGGATGTCGCGAAAATTCAGTTTTTCACCCTACTGCTGCGGTACCGGGCCTTTAGCTGGGCCCAGGCCATAGCAAACAGCCCTGAGGGCCGTAGTCACATGTTTGACCAATTTGTGGTCACTTTTTCTCACGCGTTCAACCACACCGAGAGTCAGGGGAACATTATGAGCTGCCTTATGGCTCTCCGCCAGGGGGCTCGATCTGTGGCCAAGTTCTCTCTGGAGTTTCGGGTCAAAGCGGCAGACTTGGGATGGAACGAGGTTGCGTTACGCAGCACGTTCCTCCACGGGTTGAATGGCCATCTCCGCAACGATCTGGCAGTTCATGCTGTTCCTGAGACGCTCGATGGTCTTATTGATCAGGCTGTGGGGTTGGACAACCACTACCGTGAGCGCGCAAAGGAGCGACAGGCTTCCTCTCGCCGATACGCCGGGCGTGTGCCCACCACGGGGACTAACACTGGGGTGGCCAGACCTCCTCCCGAACCGATGGATCTCAGCTGGGTTTGTCTAACCGAGGTTGAGCGTCGGCAAAGGAGGAGAGCTGGCGCATGCTTGTACTGTGCTTCCCCGGAGCACAGTCGGGACAAGTGCCCCCAGTGGCCAAAAAGACACGGCCCGTCAGTAACCGTGGGGGGGGGGGGGTCTGGCAGGTGGGACCAAGTCAACTCCCCCCGGCAATTTCTCTATTCCGGCCCCTCGTGCAATTGCCGGGGGTTGAGAGGAGGGTCATGGCGTTAGTTGATTCAGGGGCAGAGGGAAATTTTGTGTTGGCCCGGCTCGTGCGGGACCTGGGTATTCCCACTTGTAAATTGTCCCCCCAACGACGTGTTAACGCCATATCTGGCATCGAGGTCGCAGTGGTCGCCGAATGCACGCAGCCAGTTGCCATCCTCTTGTCCGGGAATCATTGGGAGGAACTAACGTTCCTAGTTCTCCCAGATTCATCTTCCCTGATGATTCTTGGTTATCCGTGGCCCCGGAGGCACAGCCCCATGATAAATTGGGGGCGGAATTCCATCTTCTCCTGGAGCCCGTTTTGTTTGGCCAGTTGTTTAAGTTCAGCCGAATGTGCTCCATCTCTCCCGGTCTCTCCTCTTGCAGTCGAGCCACCGGATCTCAGCCTCGTTCCCCGGGCTTATCATGATTTAGGGGAGGTCTTCAGCAAGTCGAGAGTGCTGTTGCTGCCGCTTCATCGCTCTTACGACTGTGCTGGGGCCGAGTTCTTCTTTGTCGGCAAGAAGGATGGCTCGCTCTGCCCGTGTATCGATTACTGTGAGCTCAACGCCGTAACAGTTGAGGACAAATATCCCCGGCCCTTGATGAATTCCGCGTTTGAGCTCCTTCAGCGCTCACGGGTGTTTACCAAATTAGACTTACGCAATGTGTACCATCTCATTCGCAATCGTGAGGGGGATGAGTGGAAGACAGTGTTTAAAACACACTTGGGGCAATTTGAGTATTTGGTGATGCTGTTTGGGCTCACCAATGCCCCACTATCTTCCAACAGTTAACGACGTCCTCGGCGATATGCTCTATCAATTTGTGTTCGTCTATTTGGATGACATTTTGATCTTCTCCCACTCGCCAGAGGAACATGAGGTCCACGTTAGGGCCGTTTTACAACGGCTCTTGGAGAACCAGCTCTATGTTAAGGCCAAGAAGTGCGAGTTCTCCACAACATCTACTTCCTTCTTGGGCTTCATAGTAGCTGAGGGGAGACTGGTTGCCGACCCGGCCAAGGTGAGGGCAGTGCTTGAATGGCTGACGCCCCACTCCCGCAGGGAGCTTCAACGCTTCCTCGGGTTTGCAAATTTTTATCGCAGGTTCATCAGGAAGTATAGTGGGGTCACACTGCCCTTAACACAGCTGACCTCCGTTAAGGTCCCCTTTCGGTGGATCGAGGCAGCAGAGCAGGCCTTTTCTAAATTAAAGGGCCTGTTCACTGACACACCAATTTTGGCCCAGGTCGACACACAGCTCCAGTTCATCCTTGAGGTGGATGCTTCTGATTTGGGGGTGGGCGCTGTTCTCTCACAGTGCACATCCTCCGACCAGAAGCTCCATCCGTGCGCGTATTTCTCTTGTCGGCTCACGCCGGCCCAGAGGAATTACGACGTAAGGGACAGAGAGCTACTCGCCATTAAACTGGCACTAGAGGAATGGAGACATTGACTAGAGGGGGCTATGCACCCCATTGTCGTGTGGACCGATCACAAGAATCTTGAGTACTTGTGGTCGGCCCGCCAACTTAACGCCAGGCAGTCCCGCTGGGCTTTATTTTTCCAGCGGTTTAATTTTACCATCACTTTCCGGCCTGGTTCTCGGAATACTAAACCGGACACGCTATCCCACCAGTTTGATTCCAAGGAGGTAGTTCCCCCTCCCCCTCCCCAATCCATTCTTCCCTCTTCGTGCGTCCTTGGTGCCCTTACGTGGGATATCGAGCGGAGGGTCCGTCAGGCCCAGTCTCAGGAGCCTGTACCGTCAGGGTGCCCCCCGGATCGCCTGTACGTCCCCGCTGCCCTCCGCAGTGACGTCATCCACTGGGGTCACACCAGCCGCTTTGTCTGTCATCCTGGAATCACCCATACTATTGAGCTGGTTCGGCGGGGGTTCTGGCGGCCCACGCTGCGGCGGGACGTGCGGGAGTACGTACGGGCCTGTCAGACCTGTGTCCGGGGCAAGTCTGATTTCTCCCCACCATCGGGACCCCTCCATCCCCTCCCCGTCCCTGGTCGACCATGGTCCCACATCGACGTGGACTTCGTCACTGGACTTCCCCCCTCCCACGGAAAAACTGTGATTCTAACCATCGTAGACCGTTTCTCCAAGGCTGTCCACCTGGTGGCGCTTCCCAAACTTCCTTCGGCCTTGGAGATGGCCGTCCTGCTGACGGATCACGTTATTCGACTCCATGGCATCCCAGTGGATATTGTGTCTGACCGGGGGCCGCAGTTTACATTTCAAGTCTGGAAGGCCTTCTGCCGCATCTTCTCTGGGAGCCACCCGCAGAGCAACGGGCAGGCAGAGCGCGCCAATCAGTCCTTGGAGGCCACCTTGCGGTGCGTGGCAGCTGCGCACCCTTCATTGTGGAGTTCACATCTGACCTGGGTGGAGTATTCCATGAACATAGCTGTTTCCTCGTCTACGGGGCTCACCCCCTTCGAGGCATCATTGGGGTACACACCTCCACTACTGCCTATGGCTGAGAGGGAGGTCGCGGTTCCTTCGGTGGGGATGCGTGCTCGCCACTGCAGGCTCATCTGGAGGTCCACGCGCGCCGCTCTTACCCACTCTGTGGAGTGCAACCGGGCGGGGCGGACAAACATCGGACGCCCGCACCCAAGTATACAGTGGGACAGCAGGTCTGGTTGGCGGCCAGTCAGGTGCCCTTGAAGACTACGTCCAAGAAGCTGTCTCCTCGCTTTATCGGGCCCTTCCCGATCTCCATAATTATCAACGACGCCTCAGTTCAGCTGAGCCTTCCACCCACGCGCCGTGTGAACCCGACCTTCCACGTCTCCCACATCAAGCCCCTCTCGGTCAGTCCTCTGTGTCCCCCCCGGAAGCCGCCTCATCCTCCCCGGTCACCCTGCCCACACGGCCTGCTGGATCTTGGATGTTCGCCGTCGGGGCTGGGGTCTCCAGTATTTGGTGGATTGGGAGGGCTATGGCCCGAAGGAGCAATCCTGGGTTCCTTCGGCCTGGATCTTGGATAAAGAGATGCTCCAGTCCTACCATCAGGCCCATCCCAATACGCCCTGTGGACCGCCAGGAGGTGCTCCTAGAACGGGGGGCCCTGTCATGGGCGGCGAAAGCGCGGCCCCTCCTTCCCGTTCATCTCACCACTGCTCATCAGCATACCTGAGGGAGAGGACACACCTGCACCCTCTTATCAGCCAGCGCATTTAAAGGGTACCTGTGGTGGTCGTCTAAACGCATTCAACTTGAAAACATTAAGCAAAGTATTTGTTATTTGGTTAAATAATTATTGCCAGCCATATACCACCAGAGAAATATGCAAATACGACCGCAGGCATGGCCAGCCAATGAAAACTCTGAACGCAGCCATGACACATGCGGATGTGACGTCACTTCGTTGATACTCAACAGTCAATGCTCCGCCTGTATGAGAGACTAGGGTGCTGTTGTGAGTGTTTTTATTCTATTATGGCTGAATTGTCGGACTCTGAGGAAGAATTCGTCCAACATGGCTACAGGTTTGAGCCAGAAAGGACTTCTGAGGGTTAAAGTGATGAAGTGGTCCTCACACACAACGCAATTTCGTCTGAAAGGATTCGTCTGTGCCCTGTTCCGAGATTGCGCAATCGCTTTTCCGCTCCGATCTTCTGACAAGGTGAGCTGGGTTTGGGTACACAAAAGAAGTGTTTATCTTTGTTTTTTCACTTATTATTGAGACATCCAAAGGCTTTACATTCCGCCATGTTGCGATATCCATATCGCATTGTATGTTTTTGTTGTTACAAGAGCGCCGAGTGTCTGCTGCTCTGTATATAGTTTTAGAATCATCTGCCGTCTTGCGGCCGTTACGAGCTCAGATCAGACGAGACGACCCGCTGAATTTAAGCATTTATTTATTTATTTTCTACTCGTTTTAGTTCTGCATTTAATATGAACCCTGAGTTTGAAATAAACGTTTGAATTTGAATTTGAATACCCCGAAAACCACTGCTCATCCGGGCACTCCAGGCTCAGCCAATACTGATCCAGATCACGGTGTCAACGAAATTACGTCACAGGAAGTGTCCTGGCAGGCCATGTAGCCGCTAGTATGGCTGCACCCATGTTTTGCTGACATAGCTGAACCAGCACATCAGCAATGGATTTATATCAAATTGCTTTGAACATGAATTTCAACTTAAACTTGAACTAGAACGTGAGACAGGGGCTCAATATAATATCTTTTTTTTTCACGACCACCACAGGTACGCTTTAAGGAAGCTCGCTTCAGTGATTCAACGCTGGCTCGTCTGGGTATACTACCATACAGACAAGTAAGTCGTCTCATACACAACAGTAAAAGAAGTTATTTATCATTGTGCTTTCTCTCCTTGGTGCAGGTTGCTACCATCGTGTAGGTGTGTCGCCGAGGGCTGCGCGCGCTCTCCTGCCACAACTTTTCCCACGACAGAAACCTCCGCCCGGTCAGACTCCACCCACAGTTCCCTGCCCTGCCGGTTCGTCTATTCCCCGCTGGGGTTCGACCTGCGCTCCCTCGGAGCCCACATAAGTGGCAATTTGGCTCACCCATTTTCCTGATCTCCATTCCTCTGCTCACAGCTCTCACTTTCTCTCCACAGGCCCATTCCTCTGGCGAGTGACTGTTCTGTAGCAGAGCGGGTTTTGATATTTAATAAAACATTCAAACGTGTTTACTGTTTGACTGTCTCTTTGTTGCTGCACCTCACACGTGGGCTGAATATTCTAATCAGTCATGACAACCTGGCCCTATGTGAAAAAGTAATTGTTCCCCCTTGTTACGTCATGAATCAAATGTGATTAACTACATTTTGGGGGAAAGCTGACTTCAGTTCCACACAGGACCAGGTAGGTTTGGATAGCTTTTTTCCCTTATAAATTAAATCATCATTACAAATGAAGAAAGGCAAGGCTGAGATGGTTTGGACAAGTGCAGAGGAGGGAAAGTGGATATATTGGACAAAGGATGTTGAAGATGGAGCTACGAGGCAGGAGGAAAAGAGGAAGACCACAGAAAAGGTGAGGTCCTATACTTATATAGCACCTTTTCTCAAAGACCACTCAAAGCACTTCACTATTACTAACCCTCTATTCTAAGGGCCTATAGGAAACAGATACCTAGGGACAATTTAGAATAACCAATTAACCTAACATGCTTGTCTTTAGATTGTGGGAGGAAACTGGAGCTCCTGGAGTAAACTCACGCAGCACAGGGAGAACATGCAAACTCCACACAGAAAGGTTCTTACCCCTGCCAGCCTGGGGATTCGAACCTGGAACCTTCTAGCTGTTAGGCAACAGTGCAGAGGGTTGGTGTAACAGAGAAAGATATAAGGGATAGGGTGAGATGGAGGCAGATGATCTGCTGTCGTGACCCCTAAAGAGAGCAGCTAAAAGAAGAAGAAATTAAATTGTCATTTTAAATAAGAGCACTCTGAGGTGAATGCAATATCCCGCCTCCGCTTTCTTTGACGATCCTAATACTGACAGATAGCAGTTTTCAGCTTTTCAATATAATTATTGTGGCAGAACCAAATTATGCTAAACCCATCATTCACGAATATACAACAAAGTATACAACCCACAGTTGTAGGTCAGGATCCCGAGATGAACCTGTGTAGCAAGTTTGGTGTCCCTAGAGAGCTTTACATGTTCTATAGTAAGTGAGCACGGGGAGTGCCAACCTTGACCTTTTGACCCAAAACCTGTAGTCAGAGGTCATGGTCTCAGAGTGAACCTGTGAACCAGGTTTGTTGACCCTAGCTTTCTTTGTTGTTGAGATATAGTTTATAACCCATTTTGATGTTGACCTTTGACCTTGCAACCCCAAAACCAGTCACACTTCAGGGTCACAGGGTGAACCTGTGTACCAAGTTTGGTGACCCTAAAGCTGGATTCATGCTGCACCTCTGCTGTCCACGTACGTGTAACCGGAAACCTTGTGTGACGAAATTTACGTCATCGTCACACAGTCGTCCGTGGTCGGGCACTACGGACACTATAGTGCTCGACCACGGACGACTGTGTGCTGCCCAAATTTTGTGACTGCGCCGCCTGCCCACGACCTGAACGTGTTGAAAAGCGCATGCGCAAGACTGAACGTCCCATTCACAAGGTGGCGATATTGGCACAGCACACCAAGACAAAGTAGACGAAGAAGACAACGAGGAAGTGGAAGACAAAAATAAACATACATGAATCATACATACATACATACTTCAGCAGCAGTAGCAGCAGCATCTTCGTGGAAAAGCAGTGAAAACCGGGAAGTCAAGCAGCAGAAAGTAAGCAGCGTTTCTTTGTCGGTGAAAACCCTGGGGTGTCAGCGCATTGGCGCTACCTATAGGGCAGGAGTGAAACTACAAATGATGGTTATGCACATGCGTCAACCGCTTGGCCTGGGTAGATGAAAAAAGTGAGCATATACAATGTCGCGTGCGTGCCGGGCTCGTCCAAAGAGCATGTGGACCAAAGTGGACTAGAGGGGAAATGCAGCATGAATAAGACTTAACTTTACTCGTTGTACAGTAATAAGGCATAGGGAATGTTAATGTTAACCTTTGACCTTTTGATCCCAAACCCATAGTCAGAGGCACAGTTGCCAAGCCCGCTTATTATAAGCGACTTTGGGCTTATTTTCTTCTAAAGTCGCTTGCAAATCTCGTCAGTCGTGGGTTGCAGGTTTTTGGGCTTGTTTTTTAACGTGTAGTTGCTTATTTGGGCTGGCTTTGTTGTCTGTGTGACAGCTCTCCCAGCTCTGTTGCGCAAGATTATAAACTGTGTCTCCATACCAAGAAGTTCAAACTCTTAATTTTTGGGGAAGTTATTGAGGTAAAAGAGGCTGGCCAGGAGTTTCGCTTCTGGCGGCCAATGATTCATCCAGATTTTCTATAGAGATCAGTGGCCCGCCTGACTCCACTCGGCTCCGTAGATATCCAGATTTTTTTTTTTTATACAGGTCAGAACATATAAGACAAGATAAGCCTTTATTAGTCCCACAATGGGGAAATTCCACTGGGACCTTAAATTGAAAAAATTCTCCATTGGAATGAATGGCAAGAGCAAAATTATCTTTTGATCCCGATCAAATTTTGCCACGAGTTACACATATGATGTTTGTCAATTTAAAAGCAAATTTTCTACATAATTAAAGTTGTTGGCTGTTGTGTAATATTTAGTTTTTGTTTAAAGGACTAGCGGACAACAACTCCCATCATTCCACATCACTAAACTGTAATCGTGTTTAGTGCTGTTACTTATGCGGAATGTACATGTCTTTTCTTTTAATCAGAGTTTAAAAATTTAATTTATTCAAAGTTTTATGCTGGCTATGTTTACCATAAATTTGCTGTTGCTTATGCAGAATGTATATGTATTTTCCTTTAATTAGAGTTTATAAAATTCCGTTATTCAATGCTGACTGTGTTTACAGTCAATTCACTGCAAACAAAAATAAATCTATATATTGATATCAAGCAGCCTCTCTTTTACAATGTGGCAGGTTGCCTGTTGGGTTTCTTTTGGGCTTGTTTTCATGGAGCTGGTTGCTTGTTTCTCTCATGAAACCTGGCAACACTGGTCAGAGGTCAGGATCTCAAGGTGAGCCTGTATACTGGGTTTGGTGAACCTAGTTTTACTTGTTATATAGTAATAGTAAATTTAGCATTTAGCATTTACCATAGTGCATCTACACTGGAAAAAATGCCCCTCTAAAAACAAGTTAAAAAAATAAAAACAAGATATTTTTGCTTGAAACAAGTGAAAAAAATCTGCCAATGGAACATGTCAAAATTGACTCAAAACAAGATCTATTAACTTAAAATAAGTTCTTATACAGTATCTCACTGAAAAGTTACTCTTTAGGTAAATGTGTCTTATAGTAAGTAAATGTGTCTTATATTAAGTGTAATGAGATATTTTGACTAGAAATGAGACAAATATATTTGGTGACATTTTGATTTTTTGCAGTGTAGAATGTTAACTTTGACCCCAAATCCATAGTTAGGTGAGGGTGTAAGTCGTCCAAGATGTGTATTGGATACAACTACTACATCGATTTGAAAAGCCTACATCATTTCTTTCAGTAGTTATTGTGTTTGGAAGATTAAGGGAAAATCTGACCTCTGACCTTTGACCTCAAGGTCATCCAATGAGAGTCAAACTGCAATGTGAACATCATCAGAGCATATCAAACCACGGTACCAAGTTTCAAAACCTTTGGAACAAAACTGTAGGAGGAGTTGATTTCACAAAAGTGGGACGGACGGACGGACGGACGGACCAACCGACCCATAACATAATCCCCCACTGGTCGAAGCCCAAAGGGGTCAAAGAGCCCTTTGGGCTTCGACCAGTGGGGGCTAAAAAAAAATGTATTTTCTATTTATTCAGATTATCTTAGTCTAATATTAAAATATGTTTGATGATCTGAAACGTGACAGAAATGGGGAAGGAGACTTTTTCACAGCACTGTAGGTGATTTAGCATTTCTGTTTCCAATCACAGTGGCATTAGATCTTCGCTATGCCCTTTTTCTTTTGGCTTTTTGACACATCTTGTTGGCTTCTATTTTGTTTACATCAGGACACCGGTTACATCCGGTCAGGTCTGAATCAATCCCAAACCCCATCCAACAGTTTTCGGGGCTGTTCATACGAGTTCTTGAAAATATTACTAACGGGGGCGGTTGTCTTGGTGGAGACACACAATACAGGTGTAAAATTGCTTCCCAGTTTCTGCAAAGGAAACGAGATCTTAAATTGAAGAAATTTCTAAGAGCAAAGCTTGACCAGATTTGTGTATGTACAGACACACTTGTGCACTTGGCAAAATATTTGACGATATAAAGCACCGATGACTGGTGCAGTTTGGGCTTCGGGCTTGATGACACCAACCCAAGGATGAAGACAAACGACGTGTCAGAAACTGCGGACCGAGACGTCGTCATTTTACTGATACACCTGACAGCCCATCTCCCACACACATGCACCCAAAGATAAAACTGCAGCTGAGCCGTTTGGGGGTGGGAGCCGGGGGAAGGGGGGGGGGGGGGCTGCTCCCATTTCCTGTTAGTAATAACCATAAACCACCCAACAAGAGTGACTTCAAATTAATCACTGGATCACAACAGAAAATAGCCGAACTGCTGTTAGTGTGGCAGTAATCACGGAAAATGACTTCAAACGTTAATGACCGTCAGAGGTTTTAGCACTGAACTGAAGGCAGTGAGCCGCTGAAATCAAGGCTATTAATACAGGAAATTGATGAGTGACTCAGTAGACAAGTGTGCCGTTTCAAATATAATGTAGCAATTCATCAAAGGGTCATTTCTTTCTTTTTCTTTTTCAAATTCCACCTCCCCATCTTTCCATCCCAGTGTGCCCCCTTACCCCTGTCCCTTTCTGTAAATATCACTCTTCAATTATTGACACCAAAACTTTGAAGGGGATAAAGACCAGGCATGGCCTTCCCACCTCCAGAGCTATTCACCACCAAAAGAAGGCGCACAAAACACATGCACACTGTCAGAAAAATGCCAGGCTGCCCTCCCGCCATGAAGCAACACAGAGCGGCAAAAGCAAAAGCAGAGAGAATCAGCATGGTACAAACATTTTTACCTCGTATTCACTGGACTCAATGAGCAGTTTGGATGTGGTGACGCGAGACTCATATGGAGGGATGTCAACCTGGAGGAAACAAAAAGAAAAAGAAAGAAAGGACAACATCACCATCTCTGTAAGCGAGTGTTTACACAGGCGTCCACAAACACAGTTCTTCCTTTTGTCTGATGATAACACAATCCAATTTCAAGGTACAAAACGTTTTGTTGCTATGAGGCCGTTAATCACGGCCAAAGTGTCAGCAAGCTGCATTCACATCAACCTGCTCACAAAGATAAGAGTGGTGTCACGGGGATTTTTGTATCAAATCATCACACAAGCCCGTCTTATGTCGCCTTTTGTAGAATTTTCAGTCAAAACTCAGCACCATTATTGGGAGATATTCAAAGTCAGTTTCAGGGTTGAGATCACAATTTCTTACTCTATGTTAAAAATCCATGTTGTACTTTGCTTATTTATCCTTTAGAATACTTTTTGGTTTTCTCTTTTTCTTCACACACTCAAAAGAAAGCACACATCTATGTGACGCATTCCATCTTTTATATTTCAGTTATTTCTTACACTTCATCTCGACTGGTGGCCCAGTGTTTATGTGCACTGCAAAGCACACTGTGACAATCCCTCTAGTTGAAAGAGCTTTATAAATAAACTGGGATCTCAGCGGCAGCGCCGGTGGTGAAACAAATGCAGCTCACCTGTATGTCTTCCTCTGCGTTAGAAGATAATGCTCTGTGTTTCACTGCAGGCAGCCACAGGCCAACACTCTTCAACAGGTATTCTTTTCCCTCCTGAAGACAGGCAGACTCATGTAAATATATAAAGGTGCATATGTGTTAAGCTATTGGGGAGTTTAATTATTATTTTCAGACTCATTTTTAGGTTCTCTAGGAACTTTTCTTATATTATTTTGATATATCCAAGCATTACAAAAAAAAAAAAAAACCTTTTAATTACACAAGCGGTAAGAAGCTAAAACACTGACAAGAACCAGCCTGACCCCTGCAGGGCATAGCTGGTATTGCAAAGCCACGTCAGTCTGGAGATCATGAGAGCAGAGAGAAATCTTTGTAGAACGGTTTGAATTCGTTTCACTTTGGCTGTGAAGAAATTCAATTTTCAAATATTATGGAGACAAGATGAATTACTATGTGTGGTGCACACTTTTTAAAAAAAGATTTTACTTTAATGTTGCCTATTTTTACCGAATGGTTGATAAAACAAAAGTGCTTTAAATGCCTCTTAATGGCACAATTTTAAATAATCAACTAGAAATGCTTCAGAATATATCAAAGACAATACCCACCAAATGGTCATGTTCTTTTGTTAGAAGTAGTATAATTTCTAAAGATAAATTTAATTATTTAATTTATCAGAATTCTATTTATTTATTATTACAGGCTTCTGTGCTCTCCAGCATGTTTTACACCAAAATGTTCCTGTGGTATTTCCCCCCCCAAAATATGCTTCTCTCTAACGTCTCTCTCTTCATCAGATGACCTTAATGATCTGCCCGGTAATTAACATTCCTATTGGTGTGACCTGTCCATCTGCTGATTAATGACATACAATTCAATTTGCTCAGAATAATTAACTCAGCAGATTCCCGCTTTAATGTGGTGATAACTCATCTTGTGTGTGTGTGTGTACTGACCTGGTTTCTCTCTGTGCTGAACAGGTAACTTGCCATAAGCTGTAGAGCCTCGGGGTTGTCATGGTGATACTGTAATGCTTTCTCTATAAAGTCTCGGCACTTGTCTCCTGCTCCTTCCTCCATGCTACACACAGACACAAATCTTACCACATTAAAGACGCAACGTGAAATGGGCTTATAGTATATAAATGTCAAGTGTGAAACTCTTGAGGGCTCTATTACCAGAGGTCTGTTAAGTAAACCTCAGCGATGGAACAATAGGCAACGCTAACATCCTTCATGGTGGGCAGCTCGGTGTCTTCATCAGGACGGGCAGCAGCTCCTGCCTGCAGACATGCAAACTTTATATCAACTATTACAAGTCAAAACGGGCCGAAAATGCATTAAATTATAAAGTTACATGAACAAAAAGATGGGATTGTATAACATCCCTACATTTGCATAAAATGACTGTAATCATTCCACTAAAAACCTATTAAGACCTTTCAGCAGAGTTGGAAATAATAAAATTAGAGATGGATTCTATTGATCTGCATTAATTTCTCACTCCCACTCCCTGACCAGCGTGGAGTCGCTCACATTAAGGCTGTAGTGTATAAAAGTAGAGTGAAGCTTTCAGATGCTTCTACATTTTTCTGACAGAAGTAGCAGTTTAAAATCAGCATATGTAATAACTTATGTCCATTACTTGCTGTTTTCACTCATTTTTAATGTCAGTGAGGCATATAAAACAGTATGGCCAAAATACTTGTGACCTAAATCACCCCCCCACCCAAGTTAATAATAATAGGAACACATCGGAAAACATTTCCTATTACAAACTGACAGAACTTATGACTGGCGCCTAGCGGCTGCCCCGGCCTTGGATGCGCTCTGCAGAGCGTGCCCAAATGCCAAGTCACGTTTCGTTACCTTGTATTCATACATGTGTAATGACAATAAAGTTGAATCTCAATCTCAATCTCAACTTAAAATGTAGGCATTGGGGGTGGGAATCTCTAGCCGCATCACAATTTGATTCAATTACAATTCAAAGGACTGTGATGTGGTTACAGAACAATTTTTGATGCATCTTTTATTCATATTCAGGATTTCTTTTATTCCCCTCACAGTGGGAATATTTGGTACTTTCAAAGCAAAGTATTTGTAATGGCCATGATGAGTTTGCTTCCAGTATTTTTTGTTAATAAAACAAATGGAAGAGAGATACAAGTCAACTGGAATGCTCCAGTTACTCTGTATAACCCACCACAGATGTGGCAGTGCCTGGTTATTCCTTTTCTGTTCTGACTGACCTCTGGACATTTAAAAATTGATTCTTTGACATTTGTGCATCAATTCACAATCTTCCACATGTTGATTCAATGCATCTAAAAAAAACAATTTTTCTCCCATGTCTAGTAGGCATGTAGATTTTTCTAAATATTGATCTAAGTTAGTTAGTTGAGCCTTTGAGCAGTCATGTTGTTTGTCATGGCTGCTATGAAAAATGCCCATCAGTCCATCCCTTTAGCAGAATAACGGACAAATAAAACTGACATGCACAGTAATACAGCACTCTAAACTGTGAGAATTTTTTGTTTTGTTGTTCATGATGTTTGTAATGTAATGACTCTACTTTTAATAATAAAGAAATCTAACAATGTCCTTCAGTGGGGTGAGGCAAAACCGACACCACTCAGTATTAAGTCAGGCATGCTAATGTATTGTTCTCTAGCACCATCTTGTGAAGATTAATAACATTCATTAATGTTCAGCAATGAATACACTGACATTTCCCAAGCTGCTGTTGAGCATCTCCAAGTTAATAAACCATAAGATAATAAATGCATTTGTGTGCTTACTCACTGTTGATTGTTCTTGTTTCTCCAAAGCAGGCAGTAGAACTTGTATCCCTCTTGTGTAATAGTCCACAGCCTCCTGACCTGTGTGAATCTGTCCCAGGTACATGTACTTACTGTGTCCAACCTCTGGACTCAACTCCACAGCTCGCAGGAAAGCTTACGAGAGAAGGGGCTAAGGAACCCACGGCCATCATCATAGTGGAAAAAAAACGAGTAGCAACAACCCTTCGCTGAAAGAGTGGCATGCACACAAATACAAAATGGAATAAATTCCTCAAAGGATATTCCTTTAGCTTTCTGAGTGTCTCCCAACTCAGAGTAAATGTGTCCCAGCATGTCTAGAGCTTGCAGGCTGGTGGGCTCCAGGTCCAAGGCTCGCTGACAGAAGAGGGCGGCCATCTCAAAAGCAAAACTGTCCATGCATTCCTCAGTCTGAACAACAGATTATCAGAGTGTAGAGATGAAAAGTGAAGCAGATTACCGTGATGCTGATGTGTCTCTGCTGTTGGAGTGTGGGTTATTGTTACCTTCTCCAAGAGTTGCTGCACAGAGTACTTCTCAGCCGTCTTCTTCTTGGCTTTTTCATGCATCCTAACTTTCATCCTTTCTTGGGGTGTCAGACCAACTATTCCTCCACCTGCTTATGATGATATTCAACATTAGCTTAATTTCTCAACAGCTGATTGCATCCACAACTTGTAAACACACATTCCAAATGAGTTAACTTACCTGGGTTGTCTCTCCTCTTTGGTTTGTTTCTCTTTTTGCCTTTAGCCTGGCCACCCATACTGACGAAAAACGTTTTATGTGTTCACGATTTCTGACCTTAACCCACACTTTTCCCAATGTGTGAGACACGCGTGAATCGAGCTGAAAAAGAACACAACCCGCATGCGCTGAGCATTGACCAAGGTAGCTACTACGGTGAGAGGTTGGAGGCAAAATAGTAAAGGTCCTAAATAAACAGTTAAACTGAAATGCCTAAAGTATATAGTTACAGCGACTGGTTTGTGTTTTACATTTACTTTAATATAATCTAACATAGTTCCGATATAGTAAAATTCAGCTTTCCGAAAAGCGATAAAGAGCTGTTTAAATGAAATAAACGGTTTCTCTTTTGGGCGGGTACCTCACAATGATTGACACATCTATACACCATTAAGGTAGCTTGTTGAAGCCGTACCCCATGACGCATATCGAACTTTCTGGATTTCAACCAATGGCGTGTTACGTCGACTGTACGCACGCTTTGTTACATTTCTGTTGTAAATAAACGAATGACAGAGACTCGGCTAGTGGTAAAATTGCTACCAAATATATAGTAAATACAGAATTCGACCACGGGTGTGCGCACTGAGGTAAGCAATATTAGCGTATATCAATTTTACGACAAAACGTGTGTTTATGTAACCGTTTTAAGTGTGGCTGTAGAATGCGGAGTGAATGACAAAGCAATGAACTATTAGCAGCTAGTAATGCTAATGCTAACTATTGACATTTCTTGAAATCCATGATTATTATGGCAGCCCGTTTATAGTCTAGATACATCGGAAAAGTAAATCGTAAAATTGATCATTTTTGTTGCCACCTCTCCGTTATCGCTGCTTCATACTGACCCGCAATTGTGTGTTTAACATGAATAACAGTCAATAAAACACTAGTCTTCTAGCAGCTCTAAAAATCTAGGTGTCCCTGTTGAGAGGTTAACCTTCCACCTTTAATGCGTGTTCCTCTCATAACCTGTGTGTTTTCTGTCCCGTCACATGGTAGGTTACTGTTGCTACGTTGATGTCACTCCTACCCGCCACTTCGTCTCAAGCCTCGAGAGTCAGACTGAGTGGTGCAGCAGAGACAGCTTGTGGCCGATGCCACAGGCTCCACCTGGCCGCACAAGTGGATGTCAGCGTCTTGCAGGGTTAGGAAGTTGGCCCAACAGATTGCAGTTGCCGCCAAGTGGCTGTCGAACTGAAGGAGTCACCACTAAAAAAAACAACATGTCCGAGTTAAATTCAGATGTTGTAGATTTGGTTTGGGGGAGATCCTCCAGTGGAGGAGTGTCTGCTTCAATCTTCCGTAGATGGACCCAAGGTATGATGATAGGGGTGGGAATCGCCAGCGGCATCATGATACTATACTATCACGATACTTGGGCTGTGATATGATAGTATCACGATCTTGCGACACGCTGAGTGTTGTCCATCCCGATCTGTCTTGTTCAACCCCTTTGTTATGCTGACCTAACCAGGAAGTGGACATTTAGCATGATCTAATGGATTGAAAAGCAAATTGTTTTAATTATGCTGGTACTCAAAAAAACAGATTTGTATTTGCAACATTTATTAATACTTTTATATAAGTATTGCAATACTGCTTTCTCTGATTCAGTACAATATTGTAGACACAAAGCATTGCAATGCAACACTGTATTTTGCCCTGTCCCGATGATTTGTGTCAGGGTAAATTGCAGTTAAAAACTGGGAAGATACATTTTATTAGATAAGGAGTATATTCAAGTTTTAACTCGTAACCCAAAGAGTACAATTGGTACTTCTGCATTTGTTAAATTCCCTCTGTATCTGAAGGCCCAATAAACTGTAACATCCTACCTTGGTTTTGCATGTGTCTACAATATAAATGCATTTACACACAGTTGGTTAACCACAGTAAAATACTGAATATTAAATCTGGTCCACAGCCCATAATAGATGCATGTAGTTTTTTTTTTCTTTTATTAAATAGATGTTCTGGTTAAAAAAAAAAAAAAAAAAAAAACCTCATATTTTTTTAATGTGACCTCTTTAAAAGCACTGTCTTGACATGCTACTTTTTATTTGTCATAGGTTTTGTATTTAGTGAAAATGAGCATACAGCTCTGGAGCAGTTTGAAGGAGGGCCATGTGCTGTAATTGCACCTGTCCAGGTATGATTTACCTTTTACTAAATATCAGAATTGCTGATTTCAATTTCCTTAGTAACAAGCTTAGGCTTTTATAGAGAAAGGATAGTCATCTCTTTAAAGATAAGGGTTGCATTGAAATTATAAGTTACTGTGTATATAAATGCTGTTTCTTTTAATCTTGTGTGCACAGTCATTTAAACTCAAAATTATAATGAAAACATACCATTGTTTGCTTCAGTATTATAAAGTATTTGAGTTGTATAATCTGCAACTCAGCTGCTTAAAAAAATCAGTGATTGTACATCTGTCAAAGGATAGATTTCAAAATACTGCTGCTGGCTTATAAAGCTCTGAATGGTTTTGGGCCAAAATACATTTCAGACCTTCTGGTCCATTATGAGCCACCCAGAGCCCTCAGGTCATCAGGGTCAGGCCTACTATCTGTGCCCAGAGTTAGAACCAAACATGGTGAGGCAGTGTTCAGTTTTTATGCTTCTCATATGTGGAGCAAACTTCCAGAAAGCATCAGGGCTGCTGAAACTCTGAACTGTTTTACGTAAATTGAGGTTAAAAACTTTCCTATTTGCTGCTGCCTTTCAGTAGAACAACTGTTAATTTCCCACAATGCACTGTAACTTTCTTGCACTTTATCTGTGTTATTCTAGTTTAGCTTGTTTCTGTTTTCTTTATTTTTTAGTTTGCTTTTAAATTCTTATGTATTTCTTTTGCAGCTTGCTATGACGCTGTAGTGTTTTATGTAAAGCACTTTGGATTGTCTTGTACATGAAATCTGCTGTACAAATAAACTTGCCTAGAAAATGCATACAGATCAGATTCTGTGACTGCTGACTGTAAATGGGTATTGCTTAGCTGTGAATTACATAATGGAATATTTTCTTACAAATATTTGTTTCACTTTTCAGGCTTTTCTCTTGAAGAACCTCCTCTTTAACAGAGAAAGTTCCAACTGGAGACAGATGTCTGGTAGATATTCCAAACAAACCCTCGAGCCTTTGTTTTTGTTCTTTTTTTCTACATTCTAGCTTCATTTCTTGTTAAATAATAGACAACTTTATATTTGTGTCTGATAGAAGAGGAGCAGAAAACAGCCCTGTGTTTAACGCTGAGTGAAATCTTGGAGTCAGCCTGCTCCAGCTCCTCAACCGGGTTCTGCCTGGTGACCTGGGCCAAGGGACATAGCCCTCAGACGAGCTCCGATACCATCACAGAAACACAGTCGGAAACGCAGGACATGCCACAGCCAGAGAGCAGCCAACAACCACAGGAACAACAACCCAGTGAGTCCAGATTCCCTTGTGACATAAAGTCCATAAAAATTAATTCTTTCTTCTCTCATTGAAGGCACAGCTTTACAACTGATTTCAAAACTTTTAACGACTAACCGTTTGATTTGGATTTTTGCTATGTCATGCTCTAATACCATGGTCTGTATGTGTTTTGCTTAGCTGCTTTGGCTGCTGAAGACCTTGGCTTTGAGCAATTTCACAGTGTTCTGCAGTAAGTTACATTTTTTAAATATTCTATCCACAAATAAAAGTTTGCGTCTTTACATACTCATCTCCTCCCCAAATAATCTTGACATTAAGTGGAGCTGTGAGTGTTCTGGGGGGATTTACACCTCATAAATCCTGGGTGTATGAGTATCGATATACATTACCAGGATGGAGAAAAACACATTTCTCAGAAGATTGTATCAGCGGAGGGGAGAGGAGGTGTGCTGTTTGATTCATCTAGTCCGCAAGAATTGGCTTTCACATTGGAATTAGCTTTTTCACTCTGCTCACAGTTTGCTGACTTTGCACTTCCACTGATTGCCTAATAAAAAAAAATACCTCTCACTACCTTTCTTACGCACATACTTTCTGTCACACACAAACACAAGCTAAATGAATGCAAGGCTGTGTTTGCCAGAGGAATATTGAAATTTCATCACATAGCGCTCTGGCAGCTGAGACCAAAGTCAGCAAAAAGCTATGCTGACTCACAGTGAAGAAGTGCATGCTAACTGAGATGGATAGCTCTACTAGCAAAGTTCTTCAGAGTGGAGCAAAATTAGGAAGTGGCTTTGAACTGAAAAGATTAGTTGTTTGTTTGGTTGGGTTTTTTTTATGCATTTGTTTGAAATCTGATTTTTGCAAGGTGGGCATTCAGGCATGACTGATTTGGTTGTACATAGGTCATTTTGAAACCAAACATATCTATCTTTTGTTTATGTCATGCATAAAATCATAGTTTGTTTCTCTCCTCCTATAGCATGCGAACTGTTATGTCAGTATCTGAACTAAGAGAGGAGGTGCTGTCTCTTTACCACACCTGGAGGGGGTGCTGTGGAGTTTTGCTTTTCCTTTACTCAGTCATCCTCACTAAGGTAAAGTACAGAAAGAGCCAGATGTACTGTAGTTTTTGTCACTGCTGTATTAATCTGATTATTTGATTTAACAAAAACCTCTTAACAACACCTCATTCTTACACTGTAAATTATATTGTTTTTTTAGGTGCACAAAAATAAAGATGGGTTTACTTCTTCTCTTCTTTGTGCAGGGCATAGAAAATATAAGGAATGAGATTCAGGACACAGCAGAGCCTCTCATAGACCCAGTGCATGGTCATGGAAGGTTAAATGCACACATTCTGTGTTTTCCCTGTTTACAGAAATAGAATGTGTCACAGATTTTTACTCTGAACATCTCATTTTCCGTCTTTTTCAGTCAGAGTCTGGTGAACCTCCTTGTAACAGGCCATGCTGTTTCTAATGTCTGGGATGGAGAGAGGGAGTGCTCTGGCATGAGTACGATTTCCATGAAACCCCGCACAGCACACACACACTCATGTGCACACACTCACATGCACACATATCAGACCCACAGCATGCTTTTGTCTCAAATTTAAACCATGTTCACTAGAGCATTTTAATTCCTCAATCCCACAGCCTTAAGCAAAAGCACAAATCAATACCAGGTTGACATCACTAACATTTTTTATTATTGTGTTGCTATTTTGTCTCCATGTCATATAGAACTACATGGAATTCATAAACAGGCATCAGTTGGCTTCCTCACCCTTATGGAATCCCTGCGCTACTGCAAGGTATGGACGGATTTTCATCTAAATGACCCCCAGATCAAATGTTGAAACTGAAAAATTGTATTATATTCTTATTTCAAGATATGTCTTCTGCCACCAAGCACAGTGCAAGTTTTTGTTACCCGGGGACACCAATTGGCTTAGTTATTAACTTGTAAAATTATTTAGTAGTTTGAGCTGCTCAGCTGTATGGGAGTCTCCGTCAGGTTTCTGGTCATTATGTGTCAAATGTTCAGTGAGATCTGGACTAATACTATACATCGTACTCTATTAAATTTGCCAGTTTTTTGCAATAATGCAGTTGGAAACTTTCCCCTTAAATCTTTGATCTAAATGTCCATGCAGTGTTTTGCATATTTGTGAACAATACCATCTTTACTTCTGAAAGGCTGAAATATGTTTTGGATGCTGTTTTTATACCCGTTACAGACCTGCAGCAATTGAAGTTAATCAGTTTTGTTCCACAAAGTACAGTTTCAACATTAGTCAGCTTTTCCAGATAAATATTCACTCATTCCTAAGGTTTGTGGAGCTTGTTTCTTTATAGGAGAACAATTAAACAGAACAAGTTATTTTCAGGTATTGAGTTTGAAGAGTTTGTAAATATTTGCCATCTGTTTTCATCTCATTTAGCTTCCTGGTGTTCTTTTTCAAAAAAAAAAAAATGTTTAAATACATATGATCCACACTGGTGCTTTTAACAATTATATTTTTTCAGTTTTCTCTTAAATCTTTTCAAGTCCTCCCATGTCCTGGGAGAGAGCAGCTATTTACAGCCAAATGAGCATTAAGACATAATGTTTTTCAATAATTAAATGTAAAATAATAAATATTAAAGCTGCCCATGCCACAGAGCAGTTCCATTCACATCAGGAAACCTAATTATTGGCCATCACAAAGTCTCCCTTAAAAGCTCCTGTTGAGTTATACTCTGCAAGGCAAAGAAAGTACCTGCAATGGGTTAAAACCCCTGAGCATTCCAGTGTCCCGTCCGCAGGACGCATTTCTGCTGCATCACAGTGAAGTGTGGTAATCATGTTTAGAGTGGGTAGTCACGCCTTACATAATCTGAAAGCTTAGAATTTCATCTGTTTGGTTATTAAAACAGATTTGAGATACAATCATAACTCTGGAATTAAATAGAGCATCAAATGAGCTCACACAACATAGCAACATAGCATTTACTCATCAATTAAGCTTTTTTTGAAGTCCTATAATTAATGATAGTCCAACAAATGTGGTCCAGTTTTATTGCAATAGGTCCATTTGAGTAAGATTTATTGTCCATCTAGATGATTACAGGGGAAAATGCCCATAAAATCGCAACATTGTTTGAAATCCAGCCTACTAACTTCCTGCTTTTTTTTTGTTGATGCACCATAAAACTACATTTCCCATAGCAATACTGACATAAACGGAAGCCCAAAAGACTCATGTGACAGTCTAGATTTGAGTGATACCTCATTTGACCCAACAGACCTTTCCTTTGTGTTTTCACAGCCTTCAGTACTCAGTGAGAGCCTGCTTAGCATGAAGGACCAGCCCCACAGCTAACGCAAACGAAATGAGCCAGTTGCAGCTCAGTATGTTGAATATGGATGTGTCGTGTAGCCAATTAATTTCTGAACTTAGCGATACCTGATAGTGCTGGGTTTGTCACACACACTCCCTGTAAAGCCTGTGTGTCTCCCATACATAATGTTCGGTTGCTTCTACAAAACTGAGTCACTTCTACCAACCTTGTGTGTAATGTTTATACTTACTGTGTTATTACAACTGACAGTGTATCTGGATATGGGGCAGGATAGGCCTTATTGTCACCTTCAGTTAGAGCCCAAGATGACACTTCTACGCTGAAACATTCAAAAGTTATGAATGTTTTTCCAAGGTATGTGCCAACTTGTGCTAGTGGCAGAGGTTGACACAGTTCAAAAATGCCTGGTTGCAACCTAAGAAGAAAAAAACTGTAATATAGAAAAAACTGTGTAATAATAATAATAATAATAATAAGCCACATTTAATGTCATTCAATCCATACAGGTAATCATGGACAGTAGAACAAAATTACGTTTCTCCTATCTACAATGTTAATCACATCTAGAATCAGAGGGGCCGCTGCTATGCAAGGTGCCGCCACAAACAACTAATATGTTTTCATTCTCTGTGGCATTGTTACAGAATTTTAACCTGAACTTGATAACACTTGGTTCTGTATTCTGTTGTGTTTTCCAGCCAATGTCTAACAGCTGTATGTTATTTTCAGGCATCTGTATCTAAAAAAAGCCCAGGCAAACTTTATTTTCATCAGATTTAGTATGTTTACACCACTGTTACTCGGTGGCAGAAGCACTTAGAGGGATTCTGAATGTTTTGCCAAAAAATTTAGTGTTTTCTTTTGAATGAGACCAGCCCCATGAATATACTGCAAAGAGCTGAAGAACAGCTTTTGATTTACTCTGGGTATGTTATCTTTAAGCATTTTTAGGGAAATTGGCTGGAATGCTAAGGGGTTAATAACACTGGTCAACACCAAATTTATTATCCAAGTTTTTTTTTAGCTGATGTAGGACAATTTTGATGTGCTGAATCCAAAAATCACATTGGTTTTGCTCAATCAGGTCAACGTTTTGAACTATGGCCACATGTTTTTTATGTTTTTGTTTACATGTACGGGTATTTTTGCTTTATATGATGCAAAATTCTTTTTTATTTCTTGAAATTCTCTGAATTTTGAACAATGATGACGTAACATTCAATTTACATGTACTTACTGTTATCAATGTCTACTATTCAATTTACAGTACACCTGTACAGCTGCTTACAACTTAGCATAAAAACCTGACCTGATCGAGAGAAACAGATGTCATTTTCTTATTCAGCGGTGCAAAATTGTCTTAAATCAGTTGAAAAAACACAGACAACTTGCAAAAAAAATTATTTTTGTTATATTGTGTAATGGGGCGGCGCGGTGGCGGAGCGGTTAGCACTGCGGCAGCACAGCAACTCACCCTTGGCCGGGGGATCCTGGGTTCGATCCCAGCCCCCGACCAACAGTGATCTGTGTGGGGTTTGCATGTTCTCCCCGTGTCTGCGTGGGTTTACTCCGGGATTTCTCCGGTTTCCTCCCACATGCCAAAAACATGCAGGTTAGGTTAATTGGCATCAAAACTGTGGATTCTAAATTGTCCTTAGGTATGACTGTGAGAGTGAATGGTTGTCTGTCTCTCTGTGTTGGCCCTGTGATGGACTGGCGATCTATCCAGGGTGTACCCTGCCTCTCGCCCAAAGATGCTGGGATAGGCTCCAGCCCCCCCGCGACCCAAAAAGGATTAAGCGGAAGAAGATGAATGAATGAATGTTGTGTAATAACTAGCTGGTTTGCCAGTGCAGTAAGGTGACACTCAAAGTTACCTCAGGCAACAGCTAAGACAAGAAGGTTCTCATGAAAATTACTTTTAAAGGTAGCATATCAGTATGCAAAATTCACTTTTACATGGTTTTCTAACAACGTGTCCTTTGTTTGCTGGCTCTAACTTTTGGAAAAGGTCTTCTGAAACAGTCAAAATTTAAAAAAAAAAAAAATAAAATCTCCTTTTTTGAGATCATAAAGGGAGAACCCATCTCCCCCTGGTTAGGTGCCACTGTCTCAGCTCCGTGTGTGTTCTTACCCATTCAACCCTCTTGTTTCCCTCCCAATCGCCAATAAACATGTTGAAGTTATGAGCGAAGCACTTCAGTTGCGCTGTTGGCTGTACATACTGTCGGATCGTGATCAGGTTTTATCACTTTTTATACGATGGGAGGCTGAAAAGTTCATAGTGGTCAAATTTGACCAAATGTTTATTTTTCAACCGCTGATGGAAGCAGTGTGTGGACCGAAGGGGAGATTATGTTGAAAAATAAACCACATTTGGTCAAATTTGACCACCGTATATTCTGTCTACCTCCACTAGACATTTTTGTTCCTTTACCAGCACTTGACTATACAGCTTTGGAAAAAAATAAGAGGCCAAAGAAACCACTGCAAAATTATCACTTTATCTGGTTTTAATATTTATTATACATATGTGTTGGAGTAAAATGAACAGTTTTGTTTTATTCTCTAACTTACAACAAAAAATATTTTGCTTTTAGATGTGCTTTTTGATCAGATAATGCAAAGAAAACAAGTTCATGTTCATTCTTAAACACTGCAATATTTTTGATGTGGGAAGAAGTCAGAAATCTGTATTTGTGGAATAACTCTGACTTTTATTCACAGCTTTCATACATCTTACCATGCTTAGATGATCACCTAATCGGCACCTCCTCAAGTAGATCGAGGTGTCCTTGTGTTGGAATTCAACAGATAATCAAATTGAATGGCTGCCATACATATAGAGATGTTAAATTATGAAAGATTTTACAGTGGTCTCTTCTTAATTTTTTCCAGAGCTGTATACCATTTTAGGTATTATTTTTGCTTGTTTTACTATCTTATTATTCTTTGGCTGGGCAGCTCCAGTCTCTGGTGGTAGCAACCATTAACAGAGCCCGCCGTTCAGTCACTCACGTTTGTTTCTGTGTTATGCACCAGGGACAGGTCATGTCCTATCAACCCCACACCCCGCTCCAGATAATGCTTTATTTGGCATTTTAGATTGTTGCATTCAGCCAGTTTTATGTCATTTTGCTCAGATTCACTACCAGAGCTAGTAGCAGCTGCTAGCCTTCTAATATTAGCCTCAAAATGGTGCCAGCCACATTAAACATAAACAAAGATCTCAACAGTGATGAAAGACAGAGGGTGGGGTAAAACTGGGGCTTATGATCATTTAAAGAGATATGCAGTGAAACTGGTTCTGGTCAGAACAATTGCTTAAAGTGGTTGAAATATGATGCTGCAGTCATTAAAACCTGAGGTGTTCTGGCTAAAGCACGTCACAGATGCTTCACTAAGATCTCTTGAAACTGTCAACATGTGGAAAAAGAAATTAATTCCATTCATTCATTCATTCATTCATCTTCTTCCGCTTAATCCTTTTCGGGTCACGGGGGGGCTGGAGCCTATCCCAGCATCTTTGGGCGAGAGGCAGGGTACACCCTGGACAGATCGCCAGTCCATCGCAGGGCCAACACAGAGAGAGAGAGACAACCATTCACTCACAGTCATACCTAAGGACAATTTAGAATCCCCAGTTTGATGCCAATTAACCTAACTTGCATGTTTTTTGGCATGTGGGAGGAAACCGGAGAAATCCCGGAGTAAACCCACGCAGACACGGGGAGAACATGCAAACTCCACACAGATCACTGTTGGTCGGGGGCTGGGATCGAATCCAGGATCCCCCGGCCAAGGGTGAGTTGCTGTGCTGCCGCAGTGCTAACCACTCCATAACTGAGAAAATATATTTTAAACAATAACTAATCTATGGTGGAAATTGGATGAAAATAGACACTAATTGGTCGTACATGCCTTATGCATTTACATTTCAGGTTGGGACATTCCTCAAGTCTCCAAAGTTCCCTATTTGGATCCTTGGCAGTGAAACTCATCTCTCAGTGTTTTTCACCAAGGTAAGTTAAACACACAGACAAAAGTAAGCCAGCGCATAGTTCACACACGGTGTGTAATATAAACCAGGCTTCTCAGCGTGTTAGAAAAACCAAAATATGGAACGCTTAACAGATTTAATTTAGTGCAGCTCAGATACCAGTGCAGGGAAAAGGGAGCGGAGACAAATTGAGTGCAGGAGATAGTCATATATGGCCGGTACCGTTTCTTGGCTATTCACCAGTCCAGCATGATGGGGAATAAAAACAAACTTTTGTTTCTAAAGATGACAGCAAATACTGGCACTCCCAATGCTTTCTGACTCTCACACAAAAAGTGAAGTTTTAGTTTCTCATCCATCTGTGATCGGCTAAACAATGTGTCGTGTGTAATGTATGGCCATGATGTAAACTACTGAATTGAGACTCAGTGACAGCCCTCACCTCTGTCTCCCCTCACTGTCAGGTTAATTCCAACACTGTATATATATCTCACACATTTTCCAGAGTGCTCTTTATAAGTTTGTTTGACAAATTTTTTGCATACATGCTAAGCAGAATCCCACAGACCACCACAGCAGGTGGAGGATATACATACTGTACAGGCGCAGTATTACAGCACAAGGTAAATTAGTTCAGCATTGGAGTTTGAAATTGGAGAAAAACTGTGGCACATGTAGGAGTATGCCCTTTTTTATCTGCCTTTGCATATCTTTGTACACAGTCAGCCTGTTTGCACTCAAACAAGCATAGTTCTTTGTCACTGGACATGTAACGTAATATGTTGCTGTAGGCTGTGAATAAAGTTGGCAGCTTTATTTGTAGCTAATTGATTTTTCCCGCTGTTGTGAAAATTGCACCAGAGAGACAAAAAAATATCCAAGCAATTATCTGTCATTTCACCACACCCTAGTATGCCATTGATTAAAAGCTCTGTTACATGTATGAAGCCTTCAAGGCGAACAGATCATATGTTGGCTTAGCGATGACCCAAGTCGCCATGCATGTGCTGATGACTTACCAATTGGGAAAATTCTCCCAACACCAGTGACATGTTCACATATACAGTCACATTCCAGAGAGCAGGAAACTTAATCCTGATTAGCATTGGGGGTCTGTGTGTGTGTCAGGGAATGTGATTCTAATGTTTTCATCTGGATACGTTTGGAACACATGAATGCTTATATTCTGACGCACACGGCTAAAGCCACATTCTGCCGGCACCAGTGAGCTCCCCAACTTTAAAACCTAAGCTAAAGAAGAAGGACGAGGACAACCGAATTGATTGTCGTCAATCAGTGTGGCCCTGTCCAGCTTTGACTGGAATGTGTGTTCACAGCTAATTTAAAAGGAAACATTTCTTGGATTCATGGTACAAAAATACATGTTACCTGGTTATACAGCTTTTAACTGCTAAATGGAGCCTTCCTCAGAAAAGCAGAAAACCTGATCCCTGCTCCTGATGCGTCAGTGGCTCCTTCTCTATGCCACCGGGGGAGGGTGTGTATTCCCCTGAGTGGGTATCGGTGTGTGACTATGGCTTTCAGGCCATCAGCTTAATGCCATTAACGGTTTTATCTAATCTACCTACATAAAGGCCATTCTGCCAGTTTTGATCTCTACCCCCCCACCCCCACTCACACTTTGTCCTCTGTAGTATTAATGTATGTGTGCATGTAAAGAGGAGTCTGTGTATGTAATGGGATCTGTTTTTGGAGATGCCAGGAAAGAAAAGGCAGGCACAACATGAAGTGGAAGAGGGATGGATGGATGGATGGATGATAGATGAGACATATCATGTAGTATGTTTTTAAAAAAGGATTCTTCCCTCCTCCCCCCCGGTTCTCTTTGAAGCAGATGTCTGCTTCAGTGTACCGAAAGCTATTTTTTTGCCCACGTGAAGGATTCCCGGTGCACCTCAGCAGACCTATTTGGACTACTGGTTTCTCAAGGGAGTGAAAGAGGAGCAAAGGAAGGATGCACTTTAAAGAGCAGTGTGGTGGTCACTCAGGAAAGGAAGTGGGGTAGGGTGATCCTCCTGTGACAGTTCTCATCACTCTTTCCTTTGCCCTCACTGAGTGATGAGGTTCACAGGCTGTATCTGGGCTTCTCTGGGGAGTTATGTGCGTGTGTGTGTCTGTGTACAGTAGTTGCGTTCAGGGTCAATGATTTACTAGGAGAGAGAGCAGCCGCTCTGGCGCTCTCTATCCTTTAAGACCCTAGCTTCTGTCTGCACAGACACAGGATGTCTTTTAAGTACTGGAAAGGAGCAGAAAGTTGTGTGCATTTGACGATGGTCAGTTTTGTAAACCTTCATTGTTGGTGGGATGTGGTTTGTTGTTATTTTTATAATCTTAGAATACGTAAATGGTGGTAAAATTTTCAAACGTTTTAAGGTGTAGAAGAGGTGCTCTGTAACCAAACTCATCAATCAGCCTTGGGTTTATCAGTTCAGATTTGAAGCAACTGCTGAAGGGACTGCATTTGTGTGCATGTGTTGCTTCCTACCACTTCTACCATTGCACATCTACTTCAGAATAAATATGTATGCAGGATATAGACTACATACTAATGTATGATAAAGTTTGGTAATAACATTTTTACTATAATTGACTTTTAATAGTTCAGTCATATTGTTGTCTATACTAGTATTATTACTTTTGTTATAGCTTGATTTTATGTCTGAAGCTCTCATATTGTGAAAAAGGGTGTTTTAAAATGCACAAATGTGTCCCGGGGCAGACCCAGGACTCGGTGGAGAGACTATGTCTCCCAGCTGGTCTGGGAACGCCTTGGTATCCCCTCTGAAGAGCTGGAGCAGGTGGCTGGGGAGAGGGAAGTCTGGGCTACTCTGCTTGAACTGCTGCCTCCGCGACCCCGACCTCCGGAAAAGCAGTAGAAGATGGATGGATGGATGGAAATGTGTCATGTATACCATTGAAATGTTAAGATTCTCACTTCACATAAAAATACTCACTGCCTTTATTTAGTTAAACTCTTTAAGAGGCAAGTGGATTGTTCTCTCTGGGCTTACTAGGATAGCCCAAAGTCCCACCTTCATTTTTCTACGTTTGCAAAACAAACACAGCCTTACTGCCACCTTACTTATAATTGGCCCACTCAACAAAACCCTCTACCCAATTAGATAAGGGGCTCATCAGTACTCATGAGCAGGCTGAAGCGGACTGTTTCAGACAGAGCTTTACAGACAGCTTTTTAAGAAATCTGTAGAACAATGCTGATTTATTTTTTTTTATTTATTTTTTTTTGGGGGGGGGGTGCAGGAAGTCTTTAAAACTTCATGTACAGTGGCTTGTTTATTCATACCCCTTGAACTTTTCCACATTTTGTCACATTACAACCACAAGCATAAATATATTTTCTTGGGATCCTATGTGATAGACCGACACGAAGTGGCATATAATTGTGAAGCGGAAGGAAAATGATTCATGGTTTTCACAATTTTTAACAAATAAATATCTGAAAAGTGTGTTGTGCATTTGTATTCAGCCCCCCCACCCCCTGAATAAATACTTTGTAGAACCACATTTTGCTGCAAGTACAGCTGACTCTTTCAGGGTGTGTCTGTATCAGCTTTGGACATCTAGAGACTGAAATTTGTGCCCATTCTTCTTGGCGAAATAGCTCAAGTTCAGTCAGATTGGATGGAGAGCATCTGTGAACAGTAATTTTCAAGTCTTGCCACAGAAGGGATTTACACCTGGACTTTGACTTGGCTATTCTAACACACAAATATGCTTTGATCTAAACCATTCCATTGTGGCTTTGGCTGTATGTTTAGGTTGTTGTCCTGCTGGAACGTGAATCTCCACCCCAGTCTCAAGTCTTCTGAAGACTCTTAAAAGGAACTCCGATTATATTGGCATGTTAGCTCTATATGCTTTTTTTATGTTAGTAACATAACTATAATATAATTTTTTTGAAAATAATTCCCAGTTTTATATATTTTTAAAAAACTTTATTACGATGTAAATCGCCATTTTTGTTTGTCGCAATGCATTCTGGGTAGTGACGTAGAATGGTTGCAGCCGTTTTTTCTGTCTTATACAAGCCAAGAAGCGAAGCTACTAACTACTGCCATTTGTCAGTGAAAATGCCACATTGCGCAGCTTTTGGATGTAATTTCCAATCAAAGGGAAGAGAGCGGGGTAAGCCTCCATAGCTTTCCTAAAGAGGGAAAGTAGGAAAAAGTGGGGCAGCAGCGGCTCAGAAGGTAGAGCAGGTCGTCTAATAACCCGATGGTTGGCGGTTCGCATCACGCTCTCCCCAGATATCCTGCCGTTGTGTCCCTGGGCAAGACACTTCACCCGCATTGCCTCCAGTGCCCATAACACTGGGTATGAATGTGTAAAAATGTTTAAATGTTCGGTGGAGGCCGTTGGCGCCGATTGGCAGCCACATTTCTGTCACTCTGAGTGTCTGTGATCACGCACTACAGCGCACGCTTGATAAAGCTGACATATATATTAATCACGCTGTGATAAAGCACGATATCGCTCAGCGCACGCTCAAGTGAATCACGGTTCGAATTTTGTCACGGCATACCTGTCAAGTGATACGGTTTCGCCGTATTTTAATACGGGGAAAATGCAATTTTATCAAATACGGGCGTATTGCCATTTTTGTACGCCAAAAAGAAAAATATACGGGAAAAAAAATTATTGAGAGTGTGGAGGAACACCTCGTGTGTGACCCCCACAGCGTACGGGGCTGGCAGTGCGCTCAGCGTGAGAGGTGTAGACTGATCACTATGCAGATGCGCCTCGCATCCTCTTCTGTCCTGCACCTCAGGAACAGAGAGGAATCCCGGTGCCACACGCTGGAGCGATATCGTGCTTTATCACAGCGTGATTTATATATATGTCAGCTTTATCAGGCGTGCGCTGTAGTGCGTGATCACAGACATGTCTCATGCACGCACTTTGAGCGATATCGTGCTTTATCATAGCGTGATTAATATATATGTCAGCTTTATCAAGCGTGCGCTGTAGTGCGTGATCACAGACACTCAGAGTGACGGAAATGTGGCTGCCAATCGGCGCCAACAGCCTCTCCGGCCTCCACCGAACATTTAAACATTTTTACACATTCATACCCAGTGTTATGGGCACTGGAGGCAATGCGGGTGAAGTGTCTTGCCCAGGGACACAACGGCAGGATATCTGGGGAGAGCGTGATGTGAACCGCCAACCATCAGGTTATTAGACGACCTGCTCTACCTGCTGAGCCGCTGCCGCCCCACTTTTTCCTCCACTTTCCCTCTTCAGGAAAGCTATGGAGGCTTACCCCGCTCTCTTTATTTCCCTTTGATTGGAAATTACATCCAAAAGCCACGCAATGTGGCATTTTCACTGACAAATGGCAGTAGTTTGTAGCTTCGCTTCTTGGCTTGTATAAGACAGAAAAAAACGGCTGCAACCATTCTACCTCACTACCCAGAATGCATTGCGACATAAATGGCGATTTACATCGTAATAAAGTTTTTTAAAAATATATAAAACTGGGAATTATTTTCAAAAAAATTATATTATAGTTATGTTACTAACATAAAAATAAAGCATATAGAGCTAACATGCCAATATAATCAGAGTTCCTTTTAACAGGTTTTCTTCCAAGATTGCCCTATAGTTGGCTCCATACATCTTCCATCAGCTCTGACCAACATCCCTGTCCCTCCTGAAGAAAAGCATCCCCACAGCATGATGCTGCCATCGCCATGTTTCACGGTGGAAATATTGTGATTAGGGTGATGTGCAGTGTTAGTTTTCTGCTACACATAGTGCTTTGCATTTAGGTCAGAAAGTTACATTTTGGTCTCATCTGACCAGAGCACCTTCTTCCACATTTGCTGTGTCCCCCGCATGGTTTGTGGCACACTGCAATTGAGTTTTCTTATGGCTTTCTTTTTAACAAATGCTTCTTCTTGTCACGCATCCATAAAGGCCAGATTTATGGAGTGCACGACTAATAGTTGTCCTATGGACAGATTCTCCCACCTGAGCCGTTGATCTCTGCAGCTCCTGCGGAGTTACCATGGGCCTCTTGTCTGCTTCTCAGATCAGAGCTTTCCTTGCCTGGCTTGTCAGTTTAGGTGAACTGCCATGTCTTGGTAGGTCTGCAGTTGTGCCATACGCTTTCCATTTTTTGATGATGGATTGAACAGTGCTCCATGAGATGTACAGAACTTGGGATTTTTTTATAACTTAACCCTTGTTTAAACTTCTCCACAACTTTATCCCTGACCTGTCTGGTGTGCTCTTTGGATTTCATGATGCATTTTGTTCAGTTATGCTCTCTGACAAACCTCTGAGGCCTTGACAGAACAGCTGTATATATACTGTGGTTAGATTACAGTGGGCTCCATTTACTAATTACTTGACTTCTGAAGGCAATTGGTTGCACTACATTTTATTCAGGGGCATTGGGAGGCTGAATACAAATGTACACCACACTTTTCAGATTTGTATTTGTAAAAAAAATTGAAAACCGTGAATCATTTTCCTTCTACTTCACAATTGTGTGCCACTTTGTGTTTATCTATCACATTAAATCTCAATAAAATAAATTTACATTTGTGGTTGTGACGTGACAAAATGTAGAAAAGTTCAAGGGGTATGAATACTTTTGCAAGCCTCTGTATATGTCCTTGATGGTGTGAAAACTTAAAATTTACCCCTGTAAAATGCATAGTATGGGACCTTTAATAAATGATTTCCACTAAGTTGACTGGTTTTCCTTCTCATGGAAAGCTAAGCAGGACTCAACATGATGGGTGAATTCTGTCAGCAGAAAGGCAGGTTGGTTTTTATTGCAACAGCTGATTTGAACAGAGATGACAGTCTCCTTGTTAGCTAAGTGAACAAAAACGCAGATGAAATACACAAAACAGCTGTTAACCTGTCATCCCCTCTTTGTCACACAGAGCTGTGCTTCACAGTGCTGTCTGTGGTGCTGAAGTAACAGCCCACAGTGTACAGTATACAGTGGATATAAAAAGTATACTCACCCCTGTTCAAATGCCAGGTTTTTGTGATGTAAAAAATGAGACCAAGATAAATCCTTTCAAAACTTTTTCCACCATTAATGTGACCTATAACCTGTCCAATCCAATTAGTTTATTGGTTTATTTGTCAGGTACCATGTACAGAAAAAAAGCATTAAACACAGGGTAAAGGTACTCTGTACCAGATTATAGCGTTCTCACTAATTTCCATCTGTAGTCCCTGGGACTACAGATTGAAAAACAAACTGAAATCTTTTTTTTTTTTTTTTTTTTTTTAAATTTATGTTTTTGTAATGGGTATACAGGTCATTACAGCATTGCATTGTTTACATTTTCATCACACGTTCCCTTATTTTTTGCTATTTGACAACATTGGTAGGATAGTTATTACAACACCCCCTTTTTTTTAAAGTGAAAGAAAAAGTGAAATTAAAGAGAATTAAATAAAAAAAAAAAACCGAATAAACAAACAAACAGAACAGCAAAAAACAAACAAACAGAAAATTAAGTAATTAAAAGTAAAAGAGCATCTGAGTAGCGTTGGAACAAAGAGCGGGACCATCATTGAAATGGTATTTGTCAAAGATTAGATCTAATGGAAGACACATATGCGATCCAGGGTTGCCAAAAGTTCATGAACCCATCCATGTCCTGTCTCAGTGCGAATGTCAACTTTTCCATCGAGTAAATGTCTTGAATCACGTTAATCCAATCTTCAGGTGTAGGACAGTCCTTCAACATCCATTTTTTAGTTAGGGCTTTTTTACTTGCCAATATTAAAACATTGAATAAGTATTTATCTCCTCGTCTTTCCAGTGAGTCCGGTAGTAAACCCAAATACAAAGTTACAAAAGAAAAGGGAACTGTTATTTTGAATATTTTCCCCAATATTGTCTGTACGTTGGTCCAATATTGGTGGATAACTGGGCATGACCAAAACACATGAAAATGATTTGCAGTCTTTTCACCACACAAGCGCCAACAGTTCAACCCCTTATGGGTAAATTTGTTTTGTGCAGGTGTTCTGAAAAATCTTACCAAATTTTTCCATCCAAATTCTCTCCACTGCAGGGATGAGGTACTTTTCCATTGCTGTCTATTTAGTTTTTCCCATATTTCCAATTGTAAAGTGAAATTCCTCTCTTTTTCCCATCTCTCTTTTATATATGATGTGTTGTCTCCTTTTAAGTCTTGAAGACCTTGGTATATTTTAGAAATGTATCTGATCCCTGGGATCCCTTTATATGCCATTAAGAAGACCTTCAGAACACCTGACTGGGCCCTTTCCAAATCCTCCTTTTTAAGTATATTGTTTATGTGATGTCTAAGCTGAAAGAACCTGTAAAGATCTTGATTTATTAGACCTTGTTTTTTCAAATCTTCAAAACTTCTTAAAGTTTGCCCCTTAAAAAAATCGTAATATTTTATCAGCCCTTTCTCTTTCCACTCTTTAAATCTAGTGTCTGTTTTATTGGGGGTAAAGTCTTGATCATAGGCAATCCATTGCAGAAGTCGATAGGGCTCTTTAGCTTGATTCTCTCTGACTATCTTAAACCAAATTTTTAGCGGGGTCTCTATCCACGGGTTAGTGTTATTCGACAGTTTAGGTAAGGCATTGTTCCCTATTATTGCCTGTAGGGGGATGTCACTTGTTATTTGGCATTCCATCTTCTTCCATTGTGCAGTGTAGACTGGGTTACATATCTCTACTAAAGTTTTAATTTGTGCAGCTATAAAATAGTCCCTGATATTTGGCAGCGCAAGCCCACCTTTGTCTTTGTTTAGCTGTAGGGTTCTATATCTGATTCTAGGTCTCTTGCCCTGCCATATGAATCTTGAGATCCTTCTGTCTAGCTTCTGCCATATTTTTTTGGGAGGTTCTACTGGTATTGTTTGGAAAAGGTATAGAAGACGTGGAAGTATATTCATTTTGACTGCTTCAATTCTTTGTGCAGTACCTAAGAATGGTATCATATTCCATCTTGCTAGGTCAGATTTTATTTTTGTCACCAGTGGATCATAGTTTAGTGTTATAATTTTGTCGAGTTGTTTCGGGATATTGACCCCCAGATATTTCATAGATTCCAACTCCCAGTTAGTTTTGAGTTCACTTAGTGAATAATGATTTGAGTCATAGTTGAATGTTAAAACTTGGGTTTTATGCATGTTTAATTTGTACCCCGATAAATCTCCATAGTCTGAAAAAACTGAGATTAGTTCTGGTAAAGAAGTGTCTGGTTGCCCTAGGTATATTAAAATGTCATCAGCAAAGAGTGCTTTTTTATGTTCCTTCTGACCAAGTGTAATACCTTGAATTTTTTGATTTTGTCTTATCCATTGGCTCAGAGGTTCTATGAAGATTGCAAAGAGCAGTGGAGACGGGGGGCAGCCTTGACGACATCCTCTTTCCAGCTCAAAAGATGATGATAAATTACCGTTAATCCTTATTTTAGCTGTTGGTTTTTTATATAATGCCTGTATAGTTCTAATGAAGTTGTTATGAAAATTGAAACTGGATAAGATTCTATATAGGAAAGACCAGTCAACCGAATCGAATGCTTTTTCAGCATCTAATCCCAATATGACTGCATTTAAGTTATATTTTTTTATATGATGAATTATGTGTAAAGTGCGTCGAATGTTGTCTTGTGTCTGTCTTTGTCTTATAAAACCTGTTTGGTCTAAGTGAATTAAGTCTGTCAGTATGTTTTCTAACCTTTTGGCAAGGATAATGGTAAAAAGCTTATAGTCCTGATTTAATACACTGATTGGTCTGTAGTTGGAGCATTCTAGTTTATCCTTTTCAGGTTTAGGTATAACTGCAATGACCCCTTCTCTCCAGGAGGGGGGGATTTCCCCTGTGTGGAGGACATAGTTAAATGTTTTCAAGAGGAGAGGAGATAGTTGCTGTTTTAAGGTTTTGTACCATTCTGCTGTATAGCCATCTGCTCCTGGGGATTTGTTAGCTTTAAGTTTCATAATTGCTTTTTCCAGTTCTTTAGGTTGTATTTCTGACAGTAGTGTTTTATTTTGTGATTCCGTAAGTTGAGGAAGGTGTAATGTGTTTAGGAATGTCTCGGATGCGCTTTTATGTTTTTTGTGGGAGTATAAGTTCTTGTAGTAATTCTCGAAGCTTTTAAGAATATCCTGAACTCTGAATTTTATTTCCTTTGATACTGGGTCTCTGATTTTGTAGATTGCTCTTTCTGTTTGTTGTTTCCTCAATTTATAGGCTAGTAATTTTGCCAATTTACTGCCTGCTTCATAGTGTTTTTGTTTCAGAAATGTAAGTTTCTTCTGGATTTCTATTGTGTAGATCTCATTTATTTGATTTTTAATTTCTTTAATCTTGAGTGAGCCATTAGAATGAGTGTTGTCTTTGTGTTCTTTTTCTAGGTTCTTGAGTTCTGACTCTAGTGTGATTAGTTTTTCTTGTCTCAGTTTCTTTTGGGTTGCCAGTTTTTGCAATAATTTTTCCCCTTGTTACAGCTTTGCACGCATCCCACAGTATTAAAGGGGATACTTCTCCATTATCGTTTTCTTCCAAATATCTGAAAATATCTGATTCCAATTCATCTTTCAGTGGTCGTTTCAGGACATTTGAATTCAACCTCCAGGAAAATGTATTATTTGTGTATTTTTGGATGTTTAAGTCCATATAGATTGGACTGTGGTCAGAGAGATCCATCAGTCCTATTTTACATGTTTTTACTCTTCCAATGTCTCTATTAAACATAAAAAAGTAATCAATCCTTGAGTAAGATGAATGTGGCGTTGAATAAAAAGTATAATCTTTTACATTGGGGTTGAATTCCCTCCATACGTCACAGATTCCCATTTCTTTTAGTAGCATCCGAGTTTTCCTATTTTGAGTGTTATTTTGATGTGAAGAATTACCTGTTGCATCCCAGTATGGATTCAGTCTTAGATTGAAGTCTCCACCACATATCACTAAACCTTGGGCTTTAGTTATCATTAGGTCGAATACATTTTTATAAAATTTCCATTTTTTAGCCCCTGGTGGTGCATATACATTCAGCAGGGTGATATCTTCTCCCTCTAGCCGCCCAATTACCAAACTGTACCTCCCTTCTTTATCTTTGTGTTCTGATTTTTTTTCAAATGTAATTTTGGTTGATATCAATGTCACTACTCCCCTCCTCCTCCCTGATTTATATGAAGATAAAGAGATCATTTTAAACCCTTGTCTATTGAGTTTAGTGTGTTCCACATCTGTTAGGTGGGTTTCTTGTAAAAATATTATTTCTGCTTTGTCTTTTTTCATTTTGCGTAGAATCTTGGATCTTTTACCTGGATTCAGGATCCCTTTTACATTATATGAGGCTATTTTGGTTACACCCTGTTTCTCCATTGTATTTTAAGATAAGATAAGATAAGATAAGCCTTTATTAGTCCCACAAAGGGGAAATTCCAGGATTGCAACAGCACAGGGATAGCAACACTCAGAGCAACAATCAGAAGGCAAGAAAAAAAAACAAGCAAGCAAGAGCAGCTAATATACATATGTACATATTACTATAAAATATATATATACACACACACACACAGACACACAGTGCAGAGCATTGTAGCTGGATGGAATAAATATATGAATATATGAACACACAGTGCAGAGCATTGTAGCTAGATGGAATAAATATGTAAATATATAAACACCCACAGTACGGAGCATTGCAGCTAGGTGGAATAAATATGCAAGTATATAAACACACACAGTGCGGAGCAATGTAGCTAGATGGAATAATATGTAGATATATAAAAACACAGTGCGGAGCATTGTAGCTAGATGGAATAAATATATAGATATATAAATATAAACACACCCAGTGCAGAGCATTGTAGCTAGATGGAATAAATATGTAAATATATAAACACACACAGTGCAGAGCATTGTTGCTAGGTGGGATGAAACAGCATAACCGTCTATTTAGTTATCCTACATGGTATGATTATGTGCCCATACATATTCTCACCCTCCATAGCGACTGGTATGTTCCTAGTTGTATGCCGGAGAGGACCATTGTGTAAGTCTATTGCATCTTTTGCATTCAAAAAAACTATTAGTTTGTTACGTCTTTTTGCTATCTCTGCGAGCAGCCCTGCTTAGGTTGTACAGTCTGACAGCCGTTGGTAGGAAGGACCTACGAAACCTCTCGGTTGTGCACCTGGGATGATGTAGTCTGCTGCTAAATGAGCTCCTCAGTGCATCCAGTATGTCCTGTATAGGGTGGAACTCGGACTCCAGCAGAGATGACAGTTTAGCCACCGTCCTTCTCTCTCCTATCTCCTCCATCGGATCAAGGCGCTGCCTCAGGACAGAGCTAGCTTTCTTAATCAGTTTGTTCAGTCTCTTCCTATCGGCTGCAGTAATGCCACTGCCCCAGCAGACCACTCCAAAAGTGATGGCTGATGCCACCACCGTGTCATAGAATGACTTCAGCAGCACCCCTTGTACACCAAAAGACCTGAGTCTCCTCAGCAGGAACAGCCTGCGCTGTCCCTTCTTGTAGAGTGCGTCAGTATTGTGTGACCAGTCTAGTTTATTGTTCAGATGAATACCCAGGTACTTATAGGATGTCACCATCTCGATGTCTGTTCCCTGTATATTTACTGGTGCTGTGAGGGGCTGCCCATGCCTGCGGCAGTCCACCACCAGCTCCTTAGTTTTCCTCGCGTTGATCTGGAGGCAGTTCCGATGGCACCAGTCCACAAAGTCCTGGATAAGCCCTCTGTACTCAGCTTCATCTCCGTTGGAGATTTTCTTATTTAGTATAACAGTGTGGTGGCCCTCTTTTTTGCTACTCAGAAACTGAAAGAACATTAAGAACATAAAAAACATTAAGAACATAGTGTACGAGACTTTAAAACAAAAAACTGTCAAAAAAACTTCCTGAGCTGGGGTCTCTTTAAAGACCCTGTAAGAGCCCTGATGGAGTGTAGGCTGTGAGGGAAATTCCTCAAACTCTGTTACGTGTTGAGGGCCCTCTCTTACCCCTGTAAGTTGTCCCATGTTTTTAACGTGAATTTCAGGTCCCAATCCGAATTTGTAATGATTTTTTTTTTTATGCCTATACCCTATGAGATTGTGTGCACCCTCCCACCCCCATCACAGCAAACATTCACTCTAATACAGTATTTGTTAGTGTGGAGAGAACATGTGGGTCATTGTTACATTTCTATTTTAACAAGATTTTTTTTTTCCCCTTTAAATTAAGAAGACATTTGTTTCTAATGCTATAACTGCTCCATGAAAGGTTTTACCACATGCTGATTCTGCATCTCCTTTAATGTTTGTTACCTTGTAGGAGGGGGGATGGAAGTGCAGAATGACTGGGGAAAAAAAAAAAAAAAAAAGGTCGCTATTCCTTCTTGGAACTGGAAAGCTTATCTTTGTAGCTCTGGGGCTGGGTTTCCCACTGCTGGCCCGTGGATTTAGAAGGTCTTTGAGTGGACCACGTTTGAGCTCTGATCTTCTCGCTCAGATTCGCTGCGGGTTTAAACACCGTTACCGGGAGCCCTCTTCTTGCCATGTCAATTGTTGCTTCTTCCGCTGAATTATAGAGACATGACTCTTCACCGTAAAAGACCCTTAACTTCGCCGGAAATGGCGTCTGAAAGCGTAGATTCTTTTCCCGTAGAACCTTTTTGGCGTCGTTATATTCCCGTCGCTTTTTAAGAACCTCAGGGGCGTAATCGTGCTCCACGAAGACTTTTCTTTCTTGATGCATAAATCCTTTTTTCTGCCAAGCCCGTCTTACAACCTCTTGTTTTATTTTGAAATCGGAGAATCTTACCACCACCGAACGCGGGGGCGCTTCTGCCGCTGGCTTTGCGGCTAATGTACGATGGGCCTTTTCTATCTTCAAATCGGTGGTTTGTGGAATATCCAACTTCTCTCTCAATAAGGATTCCACGCATTCCGCCACTGTGTTGAAACTATCTTCAGCTCCTTCTTTCAGACCGTGAATTCTGATGTTATCTCGTCTCTCTCTTCCTTCTTGGTCGGTTAGCTTAGCCTCCAGCCTTGACTGTTTTCTGTGTAAATCCAGCATAGAATCTTCAAGCACTTTTATTCTTTCTTCATCTTCCAAGATTCGGTTTTCGGCCTGGTCCATTCTGCTGTTCGTCCTTTTTAGTTCCTCTCTGAATTCATGAAATTCGGCCCGAAATCGTCGTAATTCATCAAATAGCGATTTCAAGCTAACCTTTTTGTTAGCTAGGCCCAGCGCTTCGTCTCCTGAATGGAGGTCCTCCGGTTCAGATTCTGCGGCCGCTGCGCGTCCTGACCTGGGGAATGTCAGTTTCTTCTGTTTTTGGTTAGGCATGGTGTTTTTGTCTTTTGATTTTTATTCTTCCAAAAATCCGTTAAGTCTGATTTTGAAGATGTTTTCCTTGGATTGGATCTGGGAGGTTCAGCGTTAAGTTGCTATCACCATGGCGTCCAGACCGGAAGTCAAAAGTTGCCAAACTGAAATCTTTTAAGGGGAAAAATTAAAAATAAAAAAAATTACAGTAACCTGGTTGCATAAATATGCACACCCTGTTATAACTGGGGATGTGGCTGTGTTCAGAATTAACCAATCACATTCAAACTCATGTTAAATGGGAGTCAGCACACACCTGCCACCATTTAAAATACCTCTGATTAACCCCAAATAAAGTTCAGCTGTTCTAGTAGGCTTTTCCTGATATTTTTTGTAGTCACATCTTACAGCACAAGCCATGGTCCGCAGAGAGCTTCCAAAGCATCAAAGGGATCTCATTGTTCAAAGGTATCAGACAGGAGAAGGGTACAAAAGAATCTCCAAGGAATTAAATATACCATGGAACACAGTGAAAACAGTCATCATCAAGTGGAGAAAATATGGCACAACAGTGACATTACCAAGAACTGGACATCCCTCCAAAATTGATGAAAAGGCAAGAAGAAAACTGGTCAGGGAGGCTGCCAAGAGACTGACGGCAACACTGAAGGAGCTGCAGGAATTTCAGGCAAGTACTGGCTGTTTAGTTAATGTGACAATAGTCTCCCATCTTCTTCACATGTCTGGGCTATGGGGTAGGGTGGCAAGACGAAGCCTTATCTTACAAAGAAAAACATCCAAGCCTGGCTACATTTTGCAAAAACACATTTGAAATCTGCCAAACACATGTGGGAAAATGTGTTATGGTCCGATGAAACCAAGGTTGAACATTTTGGCCATAATTCCAAAAGGTATATTTGGCACAAACACAACACTGCTCATCACCAAAAGAACACCATACCTACAGTGAAGCATGGTGGTGGCAGCATCATGCTTTGGGGCTGTTTTTCTTCAGCTGGAACTGGGGCCTTGGTCAAGGTGACGGGAATTATGAACAGTTCAAAATACCAGTCAGTGTTGGCACAAAACATTCAGGCTTCTGCTAGAAAGCTGAAGATGAAGAGGAACTTAGTCTTTCAGCACAATGACCCAAAGCAGACATCCAAATCAACAGAAGAATGGCTTCACCAGAAGATGATTAAGGTTTTGGAATGGCCCAGCCAGACTCCAGATCTGAATCCGATCGAACATTTGTGTGGTGATCTGAAGAGGGCTGTGCACAGGAGATGCCCTCACAATCCGACAGATTTGGAGCATTTTTGCAAAGAAGAGTGGGCAAATATTGCCACATCAAGATGTGCCACGCTGATAGACTCCTACCCAAAAAGACTTGAGGTGCTGCAACAAAGTATTAGTTTAAGGGTGTGCATATTTATGCATCCAGGTTATTGTAAGTTTTTTATTTTCCCCTTAAAAGATTTCAGTTTGTTTTTCAGTTGGGTTGTACAGGTTATAGGTCACATTAATGGTGGAAAAGGTTTTGAAATGATTTATCTTGGTCTCAATTTTTTACATCACAAAAACCTGGCATTTGAACAGGGGTGTGTAGACTTTTTATATCCACTGTATCTGAAAATATCAAAAATAGTAAACTGCTAGTTTCCAGCAAATCCTTTATTCGGGGGTGGGGAAAGAACAATTATTTTCTCATTTTAAACTGTCTGTTAAATCATGCATGTATCAATCACTGGCTGTTGATTTTAAGAGACCATTTGAAGATGTTCAGAACATGTTCACTTCTGCATTTAGCAAAGTAGCAGCTGAAAAAGTTGCAGTGTCAGTTAGTAATAATTTCTGTTACAAGAAGCTGTTGGAGGAGTTTGCAACCTTTCCTCAAGCAACACTCCTTCAAGTTTCTAGCAATGGTAAAAGAAAAATATTTGTAAAGACTTATAATGTTATAATAGTGGCTGTTCCACTACAGTGTGTTCCACTACAGTTCCACTATAGTGTATGTTAAAAGGCCATCACCTTTTTTATTTATAAATAAAGCAAACCCTCTCAATACACCGGTTTTCAGTCACCGATAGCAACTATTTTATCTTACAATCGTTATCCCTTTCTTAGACTGAAAATAATGTAGTTTTATTATATTGGTAATACTGCTGTGTTGTTATAAAGTGTAACAGCAGATCATTATAGACAAGCATTCATTATTTAAAAAACAAAACCACAGCCAAACAATCTATTAGAACTTAAGCATTTTTTTTTCCACCCGTGATTTCTTTGCGTTTTTTTATGTGATCTTTGGTGTGGGTAATACACAAAATCACAAAGTGGTGTAATATTTAACAGTCATTAATAATCTGTGACAGGTCAGACTAAAGGTCTTTATAGTGGAATAAAAGGCCGTTTTTTTCTGTGTGCATATGAATTGTTCTTCCTCTTCCCCAAGGCGTTTGTCTTTGTTAAAGGACACGTCATTGTACTGTGCAACTATTCTCCGATGTCTTGTCTCGTTTCTAGTGAGGCACGTTTTTGCTCATCTAAGACAGTTCCATAAATCACTGTTTGTCCTGCCTGTCACACCTGAAATACATATACACAACTTTCAGGAGGAAGTGCTCTCACTCATTATGTGGGGATACAGATAGGCTTTCCATTGTTTCGGTGTGTATGTTCACTTGGGATGCAGGCTACTTGAGGTGACTTAACAGTCGTGGGTGCATACCCTCTATGTAACAAACTCCACACACTCTCTCTTTCTCTTCTCAGCCTGACATGTAGTGATGTTGTCGGTACCCACTAGGAACAAGGCAGGAGACACTGTTTGAGACCTTTGCTTTGTTGTTTTGAAACTGATCTCTCCAGACGCACTCTATGGCCACTCAAAGCCTCTCAGCAAACACAATAGCTCTTTGGGTAACCTGGGGGGAGAGGAGAGTAATTCTAGTAAAGCCCTATGCCTACCTGTCTTATGTGAAGTAGCTTCCTGCATTTGCAGATAAAGGCTAAAAGGTTGAAGGGAGACAGGACCAAAACGTTAAGGGTAGGAGGGGAAGAAATACCCCCAAACTGGAGGGTCTACTTAGTACTGGAAAAGTAGATAAGGAGGTAAACTGTGCAAGGGAAAGAATGAAACAGGAAGACGGGATACAAGATGTGAATTGCCCTGCTAATAGTCTCTTGAGCAGAACAATAAAATTGCAAGTGGACAAAAGAGCAGGATTGGATGGTAGCAAGTAGACCTTTTTCTCCCACATGATTAAAGTATATTCTGTAGTTACAAAGACATTAAACCAATCACTTTTTTTAATTAGCTTATTGCACCTTTTAAAAGAAGTCCACAGTAGTGGCAACCACACTTTCTCACTGGTGTTAAACTTTATGTCCCTTTTTTTTAATTTTGTGGATTTCTCAAGGTTTTCTTTGAACACTCCTATGCTAGCCTTTGTTGCAGGACATTTTATCCTTAGTTAAGAGTTCTCTGAAGAAATGTTTGTGAAGGTGGATTCTCAAACAGAGAGCTCTCTAATCACACAGTACAATTGCTGTGCTCCTTTGATGGTGGAAGTCACAGTGACTTTTTGCTTTGACTGTGTTCCAGAACAAGTCCAAAACCCTTGTCGTGTCCAAAAGCATCTGCTTTTTCCTGGCCCCTTACTTACTATAGAGGGACTTCAATTCTACTGAACTCTTTAGAACTTTGAACACTGAGCTTTCAGACACTCAGTGTACAGTGGAAGTCAAAATTGGACAACAGCGTTTTAATACTTGATTTATTCTGAAATATTGTCATTCTTCATTGTTCAGAATTTGACAGAATATCAGCTGTGGCTATACCACTACTGTACTAGCATGTTTTTTTTAATAACCTGGGTTCTTCAACACAAATATTTATTTTGTAACTCACATACAGGGAGAGGAGAAAAACAAACAAAAAAAAACCCAACATGAGCAAGATAATCTTGGTTTTATGTTCCGTTTGTTTTGGTTTTATTTTGGTTAATTTGCCCAGCCCTAGCAAATACTACTCCTTTGTAGTTTGTAATCAGGAATCAGATTATTTATTTATTTATTTGATAGCAAGTTCAGTGGTACTGTGGTTAGCACTGTTGCCTCATAGCAAAAAGGTTCTGGGTTTGAACCCAAGAGCTGGCCAGCTGGGACTTATCTGTGTTGAGTTTGTATCTTTTCCCTGTGTCTGCACAGGTACTCCACTTTCCTCCCACAGTCCAAAGTCGTGCACGTTAGGTTAATTGCCATTTACTGGGGATTTAAATTGTCCCATGAATATGAATGTGAGAGTGAATAAAATTGTCTGTCTCTGTGTTGGCTCTGTGAGGGACTGGGGATCTGTCCAGGGTGTACCCTGCCTCAGACATGTCACAAAACTACTTTTATTTAAAATACCAACCTTCTGGCTTTAAGAATTTTTTTTAAATGAATGAAAGAAAGTTGTTGAAGTTAATTCCATTTTTTTTATTAGATCACGCAAAAAAAAAATATGGAATCACTCAATTCTGAGGAAAATATTATGGAATCACCCTGTTATTTGCAGTTCTAAAACAAATACCTGCATCAAATTAAATCTGTGAATTAATTTGCAGTTAAAACGGTGCTTGCACACCTTGGTGAGCTGTTGCAGCAAGCTTATAAACATGAATCATGGCTCCAACACGAGAAATGTCAGTTGAAATAAAGGCGATGTCTATAAAACTACTTCAAGAAGGTAAATCATCACAGAATGTAGCAAAAGATGTTGGTTATTCCCAACCAGCTGTGTCTAAACTGTGGACCAAGTACAATCAGAATGGGAAAGTTGTAACAGGGTAGGGTACTGGTAGACCAAGGAAAACATCAAAGTGTCAAGATAGAAAACTTAAGAACTTAGTCTTGAAAACAGAAAATGCACAACAAAGCAAATGAGGAACAAATGGATGGAAACTGGAGTCAATGGCCCTCATTTATTGAAAGTGTGTAGAAATCAACGCACTGTTGGGTGTAAATATGATTGTACGAAAAGGTCTACATGGTATTTATGAAACCGTGCATATCTGGTCAATCTCAACTTACGATCGTTTACTCTTTGATAAATCTGACGGATGGATCTGCGCGTCATTTGAATTCCACGCCCATGTCTTGCCCCCAAAATTTATAACATAGCGAAACATGAGATGACAAAAAGACAAATTTTCCGAAGTAGAAATTGACTATATTATAAGAGTGTCATGATGCCGAGCGTGGGTCTGTACCGTGCTCGGGTCTTTTGGTTATTATGCTTTTTCTGTATATGTATTTAGTCCTGATTTTCTGCTATTATTATTTGTGCTTTTATTTTGACAGCGTCGTGACATGACTTCCGCCTGTCAAATCTGTTCACAGCCTGTCACAGCTGTTTAGTGTCTTTGATTACATTCTCACTCATGCATCCACACCTGATTCTCATTTTGGTTTCTCCTCTTGTGTTATTTAAGCTCACTGGCGAGGTTTATTCCTCACTGCGAGCTCACACCGTGTTTAGACAGGAATCCCTACACCTGGTTCCTGTTGTAGTCTTTTCCTTATTCTCTGCTTCATCAGGCTATTTGTAAGTAACCTTTCATGGTTTTTTATCATTTGTATTTTTCTGTAATCACCCTTTGTGGTCTTTGTAAATAGCCTTTTGTAATTCACCCTTCATGGTCCTTGTTTGTTACCTTTTTGTATTCACCCTTTGTGGCAAGCATTCGTGTTCCTCATTATTATTATTTATTAAATGAGCAAACTCTCAGCAGGCAAATGATGCCTTATTTCTGCCCTAAAGGGCCAATCATGACAAAGGGAAGTAAAAAAATAATTATATAGTATAGTCTGTTAACCTCAAAAGTCATTTTAAATGCAAAAGAACCATGTTGTGGAGGAGACTGGTGCTGCTCAACACCGTTGGTGTGATTAGCCAATCTTTATCTGTGTCATGAGTTGCCCGAACGGCAGAGAGGAGAGACCCAGGCACTGAACTGCAGTCAGTGGTATTTATTGAAAACAAAAACACAAAGTTCAAACAGTGTGCCAACAAAAATCCACACTAATCACAAAGCAACCTTACGGACGGTAGAATAAGAAGACGACACAGAGCACACTAGAACAGGGGACGAGTTCTGGTGGAGATGAGTAGATAAGACTCCGGCAATGAGAAAGGGAAAAATAAGTCCTTAAATAGAGCTAGGAACAAATGAACACAAATGATGGCAGGTGTGGATACCATGAGTGGGCAAGAGGTGACAATGATTACAACAGAAATCAGCTGGGAGTAATGAGAGCGAGAAGACAGGACTTACAACTGACAGAAGCACTGCCCGCAACAGAGCAAAAAAACCCTCAGAAATGCCACTGACAGCTGTAGCCTGGAAGAAGGAGAGAGGGAAAAAAAACACAGCAGAATACAAATATAATACAATGGCAAATAAAGACAAGTCAGTCCAAATATGTAAATAACAAAACTACAAAGAATGTGAACAGGAAAATAAATCATACTAAGAGACCATACAGAATATGTGAAAATTAACCAAAGAAAAAAATAGCAGGAACCACAACGGCCTCAGGCAGAGAAGAGGGAACCACGACAGTGTCTGGCAGAGGAGAGGGAACCACAACGGTGTCTGGCAGAGGAGAGGGGACCACAACGGCGTCTGGCAGAGGAGAGGGGACCACAACGCCTTCGGACTGGCCTGTAACACCCTCGGTGGTCCCGGACTGGGAAATCGTAGCACCCGCAGTGGCTCCAGGCTGGAGCAAAGCTGCATCCATGGCAGCTTCGGGCTGGAGCAAGGCTGCACCTGCGGAGGCTCCAGACTGGAGCAAGGCTGCATCCATGGTGGCTCCAGGCTGGAGCAAAGTAGCACCCACGGAGGCTCTGGGCTGGAGCAAAGCAGCACCCACGGAGGCTCCGGGCTGGAGCAAAGCTGCACCCACAGTGGACCCAGACTGGGCCAGCGCTGCACCCACGGTGGACCTGGACTGAGGAATAGCTGCACCAATGGAGGCCCTGTCCTGGGACGGAGCACCCGCGATGACCTCAACTGATGAGAAAGCAGCACCCTCGGAGGCCCCAGGCTGGAACGGAGCACCCACGAAGACCTCAACCGGAGGAAGAGCTGCACCCACGGTCAGCCCGGGATGGAACAGTGCACCTGCAAAGCCCTCAACCGGAGGAAGAGCTGCACCCGTGGAGGTCCCAGGCTGGGACAGAGCACCCGCAATGACCTCAGCTGACAGGGAAGCAGCACCCACGGAGGCCCCGGGCTGGGACGGAGCACCCGCGACAGCCTTGGCCAGAGGAACTGGACCCACGGTGATCTCGGCAGCGAGGCTGGACCCACGGAGACCTCTGGCAAAGCTGGACGATCCTCGGTGACCCTGGGGAAAAGCTCAGACAGGAGAGGTAGAGAAACAGGGTCAGGGTCACCGGCGGCAGTAGAACCCGGCGAGATGAGCTCAGGTGCAGCTGACGGCTGCACTTGACTCTCCCCACCAAGAGCCAGGCAAGATCTCTCCAACACAGAGATGGTGAAAACAAAGACAAGCACTTGCCTGAGCTCAAGCTCCACCGCCGTCCAGGACTCCATCGATCCAAGCGACGACGTCTTGGGCCCGGCCCCCTGGAGGTCCAACTCTGGCTCTGCTGCAGTGGCCCCTGCAGCAGGCATGGTGGTAGGTGCAGTCCCGGACCCCACCCCCAGCAAAGTGACCTACGCAGCTGGCTCGCCCGGCCTGGCGACAGGAGGTCGGCTCCCTGCTGGCGCTGGATCTTATACTGCTGAAGCCAGTGGATAGTCCATCGTCGGCGCAGGCTCCAGCTCGGTAACAGCGCTCTCCCTCAGTCCTGGGGCCGGCGGACACTCGAGGGGAGAAGGAGGAGACACAGAGAGAGCAGGTGAACAGTCTATAGCTGCAGCAGATGGTCAGGACTCAGAGGAATGCCTAATCTCAGCCTCACCACTAGGAATCAGGCAAGATAATTTATGGTTAATTGGATGAGAGTGGAAAAACCACTTGCCTGAACTCCTGGGGTGTGATGTCTTCTGCTGCAGCTGGTTGGGAATCAACCCTCTCCGTGACTTCAGTGGTAATGGGCCCCTCAGAGGAACGTGGAGGAACCACCCCTGCAGACACGGCGACGGGCGGAGCCGGGGAAGAAGCTGCTGGACCCTCAACAGCAGGAGGACACGTCGAGGAGATGGGAGTCACAGCAGCCAAGGGGAAGGAGGAGGCTGACGGAACAGCCGGTGAAGAAGCTGCTGCGGGGATTGTCTGGCTCGACGTGGGAGAAGCTGCTGCCTGAGAGGTGGAGGCGTTCCTCTGGCGAGATTTCCCTGGGCGACATCGGCTCATGGTGAGGTGGAAGACGACCTGGTGAAACTGCCTCCAGCTCCTGGGCAAGATCCAGGAGGACCCACGGCTTATATTCCAGTAGAAGTTCTGTCTCCACTAATATGACCTGCCTGCGCTCCTCCAGCTCCTCAGCCAATGGTGCGGGCCAGTGTTTGGGAGAAGGAGGCGGACCTACCACCGGAGAGAGGCTGGAGGCTTCCGTGTACGCGGACACTTGGTCTTCATCGGCGCAGGCACGGACGTTGGAGTGGTTTCTCCCAGCCCGTGACTCGTAGGTTGTGTGGCGACTATGGAGGGGAGTAGGTCAGCGAGCTCCAGGTGGTCCCACAGGCTGGGGCATGTCTCGAGTACCTGTGCCACGCCCTTCAGACACTCTCGGGCTGTCTCAGGGGTACGGGAGGCACAAGGCTGCATGAGGATGTCTTACACAATACTCACAGCCCACCGCTCAATTTCACTCAGAGCAAGACTTGGGCTTTCCTGGGTAGCTGACATGGCGAGACCCCTGGTGAGAAACAGAACTGGGGAGGAGTAGGAGAAAATGGCGAACCCTCGCTGCCGCTGGAGTTTTCAAATTGGCTGGTTCCCACTGCCCAATAGCCAAACCACAGGTGAGTGCAAAAAATAACCACAAACTGCAGCAGCTGGGTCTCTAACTGGCCGGAGTCTTCTGTCATGAATTGCCCGAACGGCAGAGAGGAGAGACCCAGGCGCTGAACTGCAGTTAGTGGTGTTTATTGAGAACAAAAACACAAAGTTCAAACAGTGCACCAACAAAAATCTAAACTAATCACAAAGCAAACTTATGAATGGTAGAATAAGAAGACGACACAGAGCACACTAGAACAGGGGACGAGTTCTGGTGGAGATGAGTAGATAAGACTCCGGCAATGAGAAAGGAAAGGTCGTCGTCGGCCTCCGTCGGTCTATGATGACCATGGAAGAGAATCCTAAACGTCTACTCTGCTGGAACAGCACCGCCTGTGGCTGAACAGGCTGATGCGCGAATGACAGTCCCTGTCACACAGGTCGCACTTGTGGGTGGTCTCCGTGCTGCTGGGTCTGTGGCGGTTCTTCCTGCGGGTCCTTTTTTCATCTGCTGCAGCAGTCAGTCTTTCTTCACCTGCCTTGAGCTGTCTGGTCAGGGTGCCTGTCCATTTGGAGCGGTCCGTTGCAAGGTCCTCCCAGCGCTCTGTGTTGATATCCAGGGCCTTCATGTCTCTCTTGCAGACGTCTCTAAAGCGCAGCTGTGGGCGGCCAACGTCTCTCCTGCCAATTGCAAGTTCTCCGTAGAGAACGTCTTTGGGGATTCTGCCATCCTCCATACGGTGAACGTGGCCTAGCCAGTGGAGCCTGCACTGCCTGAGTAGAGTGAACATGGAGGGAAGATCAGCGCGGGACAGAACTTCTGTGTTGGGCACTTTGTCCTGCCAGGATATATCCAGGATATGACGAATGCAGCGCAAGTGGAAGGAGTTCAGTCTGTTTTCCTGCCGGGCGTATGTTGTCCACGTCTCACTCCCATAGAGCAGTGTGCTGATGACGCAGGCGTTGTACACTGCCATCTTCGTCTTGACAGAGAGTTTGGGATTCTCCCACACTCGTGTGGTGAGGCGAGCGAGTGTGAAGGCTGATTTTCCAATCCTCTTGTTGATCTCTGTATCAAGGGAGAGGTTGTTGCTGATCGTGGACCCCAGGTACGTGAACTGATTCACGACCTCCAGCTTGTAGTCATCGATAGTGATGGTTGGTGGTGCTTCCGTGCCTTGCGCCAAGACGTTAGTCTTCTTCAGGCTGATGGTAAGCCCGAAGTCCTTGCATGCCTGGGAGAAGCGGTCCATCAGGGTCTGAAGCTCCTGCTGTGTGTGGGTTGCGACTGCAGCGTCATCTGCGAACAGCATGTCTCTGAGTAGAGCCTTGTGTACTTTGGTTCTGGCTTTCAGGCGGGCGAGGTTGAAAAGCCTGCCATCAGATCTTGTGTGCAGGTAGATTCCCTCTGTTGCTGTGCTAAAGGCATGCCTCAGGAGCATAGCAAAGAAAATCCCAAAGAGGGTTGGCGCAAGTACACAGCCCTGTTTCACTCCGCTGCGTATGTTGAATGGCTCTGAGACGTTGCCATCGTGCTGCACTATCCCCTGCATGTTGGTGTGAAACGATACGATGAGGCTTTGCAACTTTGGTGGGCATCCTATCTTTGGCAGGATCTTGAAAAGGCCCTCTCTGCTGACCAGATCAAACGCTTTGGTGAGGTCAATGAAGGCGACGTACAGAGGCATGTTCTGTTCTCTGCATTTCTCCTGGAGTTGGCGGATGGAGAATATCATGTCTACCGTTGATCGCTCAGCGCGGAAGCCACACTGAGACTCGGGGTAGACACGTTCGGCAAGCTTCTGTAGACGAACGAGAACAACTCGTGCGTAGACTTTGCCAACAACGCTGAGGAGGGAGATGCCCCTGTAGTTGTTGCAGTCGCTTCTCTCCCCTTTGTTTTTGTAGAGGGTGATGATCTTGGCGTCCCTCATGTCCTGTGGTATGGCACCTTCCTTCCAGCACTGGCAGAGGACGTCATGCAATGGCAGCAGTAGGGCGGTCTTGCAGTGCTTGATCAGGTCAGGAGGTATGCCGTTGTTGCCGGGTGCCTTGCCAGCAGCCAAGCTATCAGTGGCCTTGCTGAGTTCGTCGATGGTTGGCTCGGCATCAAGTTCATCCATGGATGGCAGGCCGTCGATGGCATCAAGGGCTGACGGTGTCACAGTGTTCTGTCTAGAGTAGAGGTCGGAGTAGTGTTCCACCCATCTCTCCATCTGCTTGTTCTTTTCTGTGATCATCTCCCCAGTGGAAGATTTGAGGGGGGCCGTCTTGCTCTGAGCCGGACCAAGTGCTTTCTTGATGCCATCGTACATACCACGGATGTTCCCTGTTATGGCAGCGGTTTGAATGTCTTGGCTGAGCTGAGTCCAGTACTCGTTGGCACAGCGCCAAGCAGTCTGCTGAACTTTGCTTCTCGCAGCCCTGAGAATCTGGAGATTCTTCTCGTTTGGGTACTTCTTGTACTCAGCAAGTGCTGAGCGCTTGGCTTCAATGACGGGGGTCATCTCGGTCAACTTGGCATCAAACCAGTCCTGTGACTTCGAGGTCTTCCTCCCAAAGGTAGCCAAGGCTGTGCGGTGGATGGTGTTTCGCAGCTCTTCCCACTTCTGCTTTGCAGATTCTCCCTCTTGTGGTACACCAAGTTCCTTCTCAAAGGTGGAGGCAAACTGCTCAACAAGTTCTGGTTGGGCCATCTTGCTGGTGTCCATCCGTGCCTTTCCAGGTTGTCTAGCATGATGGAATTTCTTCAGCTGCAGCTTGACCTTGCAACACACCAATGAATGGTCTGTGTCGCAATCTGCACTCTGGAACGAACGGGTGATTAGCACGTTCTTCAGTGAGGTGCGCCTGGTCAGGATCAAGTCCAACTGGTGCCAGTGCTTTGAGCGCAGATGTTGCCAGGAAACCTTGTGTTGGGGCTTGGTCTTGAAGAACGAGTTTGTGATGCACTGATCGTGATATGTGCAGAACTCGAGCAGCCGCTGTCCGTTGTCGTTCATTCTGCCCACGCCAAAAGTTCCAAGATAGGAGGGCCAGGAGTCATGGTCAGCACCCACTCTGGCATTGAAGTCTCCAAGGAGAATGAGTTGTTCAGAGTTGGGGATGATCCTGACAGTTGTTGCGAGATTCTCGTAGAACTTGTCTTTTGCCTCTGGTGTGGCTGTCAGTGTTGGGGCATACACACTGACGAGGGTGACTGGGCCTTGAGTGGTGTTCAGGCGGAGGGTGAGGAGTCGTGCAGAGCCAGTGCTGCCCGGTTCTACCATCTTCAGCAAGGTGTTCTTCACTGCGAAGCCCACTCCGTGTTCCCTGTGTTCGTCACTGCCCTTTCCCTGCCAGTAGAACGTGTAGTCCTTCTCTCTCAGTGTGCCTGCATCAGCCAACAGTGTTTCCTGGAGAATGTCGATATCCACTCCCAGTCTCTTCAGCTCATTATTGATGATGGCAGTCTTCCTGGTGTCGTTGACATCCTTGAGGTTAGCAGTGAGTCCTGTCATCATAGTGAGGACGTTCCAAGTTCCCAGTTTTAGAGTTGGTCTCTTTTGTTTTATTGTCTTGCCTGGTGCGAAGGTTCTCAGCCTGCTGTTCGGACTTCTCCTTATCCCCATGCACCCAATGAGGAAAGCAAGCTGTGGCGGGACAACACCTTATTGGCTGGGGGCTGCCCAGCTTGAGGCGGGCGGTAGCTGTCCAGTGAGATCTGATGATCCCTCCCACCGTCGGGAACAACCCCTGGCGCCGTGCTCTACGCCAATTGAGCAGTGGCTTATAACCGGTAACTGTCATTCCCCGTGTTTTGTCTACGCCAAAGGCGAAGCTGGAGTGTCCTCTCCAGTGATCCGGTGTTCTACCTTCCAGCGTTGGGCGTTGGTAGGATTCAAGCCTGGGCAGGAAGATATGGAGGACAAGATGTTGCCCATGCAGCATGTCCCCCCTCTCCACGTCACTGATGAATCCAAAGGAACAGCAGGGCTGCTACAGTTTGGCACCAGCGCCGTTGCAGGAGCTGCCAGAACGATGTTGAGCACAACATAGAACTGCCTTAAGGGCTCCGACTCCGGATTTTTCCTCAGGGTTGACTCCCGAAGCCTTTCCCGTGACCGGGTATGCCGCAAGGCAGCAGAGGCTTGAAATCAGGGTTTACCTTCCCCTAGATGGGCTACCTTCCCAGGTTGACGAGCCACCATCTACCCGAAGCATCTGGTTTTAAGGCGCCAGAGATCCACCCTCGCCCCTTCTCCTATTAGTAAAAGCAGTTCCGCCGGGCTTAGAGACTAAACCACACGGGCAGGCTAGGAGTTGGACTTAGTTGTCAGAGGCTTTTCGAGACGCACGCCATAAGGAGCATTTTATGAGCACTGGGAGCTTAACCCCAGTGCCGCTCCTGGCTATGACAACCTTGGAACCAACCTTGGAACCTTGAAAGGAAAAATAAGTCCTTAAATAGAGCTAGGAACAAATTAACACAAATGATGGCAGGTGTGGATACCATGAGTGGGCAAGAGGTGACAATGATTACAACAGAAATCAGCTGGGAGTAGTGAGAGCGAGAAGATGGGACTTACAGCTGACAGGAGCACCACCCACAACAGCGCAAAAAAAAACCCGGAAGTGCCACTGACAGCTGCAGCCTGGAAGAGGGAGAGAGGAAAAAAACACAGCAGGATACAAATATAATACAATGGCAAATAAAGACAAGTCAGTCCAAATATGTAAATAACAAAACTACAAAGAACGTAAACAGGAAAATAAATAATACTAAGAAACCATACAGAATATGTGAAAATTAACCAAAGAAAAAATAACAGGAATAAGAACTTAAAAATACAACACCATACAAATACAGAAAAAAGGCAAAGAGACGGAGCACGGTGGGATCCCCCGTGCTCAGATCGTGACAATCTGAGGATTATAAAATCAGGGATGGCAATTTTCCGCCGATCCGCGGATTTCCGCCAATTTATTTACAAATTGATCATTTCTGTGAATCGTCTAAATCCGTTGAGAAAATTTTAGGGGGGGGTAAGGTACCTTATTGTTTTCCACAATATCTTTATTGAACCTTTTTTTTTTTTTTTAACAAACATGATACAAACAATCAAACACTAACACTAAAGTACTACAAAAAAAAAAAAATGCACTAAAAACACCAACAACCACCAACAAAATCAAGTCTTCAACAATGCTCCTCTGTTTAGTCTAGACAATCCAATACATAAGTATACATATTATGTTCACCAGTTTGGAATTTACAAGGTCCACACACATCATTCACCTTCTTCTTCAAGAGTTATGTTTAAATTTTTTACATAATCAATAAAAGGTCTCCATATATTCTCAAACACAATTTCCTTTGATTTCAGTATATATGTTATTCTTTCTAATGGAAGGTTTGTTAACATCTGTCTTAACCACTGAGTCACATCTGGTCTATGAGTCTTTTTCCATAATAGTGCAATACATTTTTTGGCATTAAGCAAACTGAGGTCTATGAATGTTCTTTCACTTTTATTGAAATTATGCTTTTCTGGGTACAGACCCAACAAAACCAGTTTAGGATTCAATATGATTTGTTTTGAGATTATTTTTTCAATTGTTACCCTCACCTCTTCCCAAAACATTCTTATTAATCTACATTCCCATAAACAATGAAATAGGGTTCCTTTACTTTCCATGCATTTTGTGCATGTATCTGGTATATTTTTGTTATATCTATTTAACTCCTCTGGTGTAACATACATCCGCATTAACCATTTGAAATGTATCAATTTAAGGCGTGCATTTATTGATTTGGTTTGAGCTTCTGTACAAGCCAATTCCCATTGTTCCTCTGAAATTTCAATTTGCAGATCTTCTTTCCAGTAGTTTAATCTTTTCAGTGAATTTTCACTTGAAGATAGTGTCAATGAGTTATAAAACTCTGAAATAATACCCTTTCTTTTACTATCTTTCATCATCATTTTTTCCAAGGATGAATAAATAGGTCGAGTGAGAGCTTTATTTTGATTTGATCGAATAAAGTTTCTAAGTTGAAGATATTTAAAAAAATGTGTTCTATTGAGATTAAATTTGATCCTCAGCTCTTCAAAAGACATTATGTTGTCTGCACATGGCAAATATAAATCCTGAATCTTTTGTATCCCTTTTAAATTCCATACTTTAAATACAGCGTCCGCTCTCCCTGGTTTAAAATATTGATTACCCCATATTGGACTAAATTGTGACAATAACTGTGGTTCTTTTAAATAGTTTTTAGCTTCACACCATATTTTGATCATATGCTTTACAAATGGATTTTTAACTTGTTTTTGTAATTTTTTTGCCGAATCTGAGTATATGAATATGGGAAGAGGTAAAGGTAAATTGTATGATTCCATTTCAGTCCAGTGAGGGAGATCATTTGATGAAAAATAATATGTCATAGACCTCAGTTGTGCCGACCAATAATACAACATAAAAGGTACCTTATTGTTACCGATTTTAGTGAAAATCAACACGATTACTTAAGCGCTCGGCGCTTCCCCGGGTCAAGTCTCCCGCAATAATCCGGATGTGTTGTGTTCAAGCTACTGCTGTATTGTAAACAGCCCTGCGATTGGATAGTTGCAAACGATTGGACCAATCAAATGGTTCGTTGTATGCTTTGTCAAAAATTCATGGCGGTGTGTTCTCAGGGATGTGATTTTCCGCTAATTCGCTGAATTCCGCTTTATTTTATCTTACAGGAAGATAAAGTACGTTAACTACGTTAGCGGCTTGTGGTCCACGAACGCAGTGAAGGTGCGCCCTTTCAGGCAGAACTGGAAGTGGCGTATGGCCAGGTGGAGAGCCAGTAACTCTCTGTGGAACATGCTGTATTTACGCTCACTGTCATGCAAAGACGTGCTAAAAAAATGTGAGCGGCTTCCAAGAACCGGCAACGCATTGCTCCACGACGGCCGCTATGCCCATGTCCGAGGCGTCGGTAGTGAGCGTTATCCGAGCCACCGGGTCTGGGTGCGCCAGTAGTGCAGCGTTTGCCAGAGCTGTTTTAACCGCAGAACGCCTGCTCCTGCTCAGGAGTCCAGTCGACTCTGTCCGCCGGTTTCTGTTTCTTGAGTGCAGCGTACAACGGCTGTATGAGCTGGGTTGCGCGGGGGAGAAAACGGTATAAAAGTTAATCATCCTCAAAACTCCTGCAGCGCCCAGACATTGATGTTGAGGAGAAAAAAATAGCAAAACAATTTAGTTAGATTACTTTTATTATTCCAGTTTGAAATTGACAGTGCACAGTGGACATTGACTCATAACTTTTGAATATTTCTAAGACTTGGCTACATCAGTGATTGTGCAAAATGAACTGCTCAAGACTCAGTGGAGATTGAAACTGGTGATCTGAAATGAAAGCTGAAATTATAAAAAGTAATGGTATGTTGGAATTTTATTTCTATTATGGAATAGATAAAATTAACTGATTTTGATTTGATCAAATGTTAAAGCATGGGATGGATAATGCTTGTTGGAGTATTTTAGGAATGCTATCTTCTTGGAACCTAAGTCAATATTATACAGTAATAAGTGGCATTCAGCTGTTTGTTTTATGTCATTTAAGCACATTTCTGGTACTTAAAAATCATAAAAACCCAGGAGCTTCGGGGGGCTTTGCCCCCCCAACGGGGCTCTGCCCCGGACCCCACCCCCTGCTAAATTTTCAGATAATTTCTCCAACCCCAAATCACATCCCTGGTTCGTGTTGGAATTCTGAGCTTTCGGTATTGTTTTTAGCGGAATTATGAGATTTTTATCGAAGGATCAGGAGTCACCAGTGCTAGAAATAGACAAAAGTGTCAAAAATAAGTTCCGATGGAATTGGCTTGAGAGAAAAGTGACGGTAAAGGTGAAAACTGGCTCAAAGTTCGACGAGGTAACAGAAACACTCGGACAGTTTCTGAAGAAACCAGAAAAGGAGATGAAGTTCACAGTTCAGAGACTGACACAGCTTGCTGCCAAAAGGAAGAAAGTTTCACATTAGAAGTGACTTGGTGACCAGTGTAAATAGTGCAATAAACTTATAGACTTATATACTTATAGAACTGTTAAATATGTTGGACTAAAGACAGTGAGACAACATTGAAGAAAAAGTAAGTTAACTTTTCATTAAATTTAATGATTTATCTTAGTCTAGTATTTCATTTTTTTTTTTTTATCATTTTTTTCAGTCTAAATTACTTCTGTTTTACTGAAAACCTCCCAGCTTCAGGGGGGCTGCGCCCCCCCGGCTCCCCCATAAGTCAATCGACCAAATTAGATTTCAGCTGAAATCAGAATTTCCTGTTGCCATCCCTGTAAAATACATCTGTAGCCTGTTGTTTGACTTAGATGACTGTTTGACTAAATGTTGTTCATTTTGTCATTTTAAAGCATACTTGTCAAACATGAGAATTCATTACTGACTATTTAGAAGTGCAGAAAGATCTCCCCTCTCCAGAACAGCTGTCTGATGTGCACCTGCCCACATCGGCTCAGCTTAGTTGTCTGTCATCTCTCAATAATGTGTAGAAATTGCACAGGACAAAATAAAATAATTTCCCCACATTTTTTCTGCTATTCCAAATTTCTCTTGCTAATCCAGAGCAGTTTTTTTTTTTTTTTAAACCCAGATGCAGCAGATCATCTCACCCGGGTACTTCTGTGTGTAAAGCTGTGTTGTGGTTTAGTTAATGGATAATTTGTAAGGGATAACCATTGTGAGATACTGTATTACATAACAGAAAACTTAGTCAAAGAAATACTTTTTAGAATATTGTTTTAACACAGTACTCACTCAGGAAACTCATTACAGTATAGATATATAAATACAGTAATAAAACAACAACTAAAAAAACCCTTCAGCTCAACTGCAATGGTAAAATCATTTCAGAAATTAAATTCAGTTTTATACATTCCATCAAATAACTGTTTTTTTAAAATTCTGTTTATCTGTTTTAATATTTGCTGCAGTGACATAAATATGGATAAAATGTTAATAATTACTAACAGCAGCCTGTTTAGTCTTTAAAGTAAGTTGTCAAAACTTTCATCTAAATATAACACAAGGCAAACACATCACCTGAAAGGTTGCACTGCTCATTATATTTTGATATGATTAAATGATTCTCCCACACAGCAGGTTTCTCTGCTGCACGGGAGTCTTTTTTTTTTTATTCATTTATTTATCAGGGACGATGCAGTGGAACATAGTGGTCATATAGAACATCTGATGTTCTGCACATACAGTGGGGCAAAAAAGTATTTAGTCAGCCACCAATTGTGCAAGTTCTCCCACTTAAAAGATGAGAGAGGTCTCCAATTTTCATCATAGGTATACCTCAACTATGAAAGACAAAATGAGAAAAAAAAATTCCAGAAAATCACATTGAAGGATTTTTAATGAATTAATTGGTAAATTCCTCAGTAAAATAAGTATTTGGTCACCTACAAACAAGCAAGATTTCTGGCTCTCACAGACATGTAACTTCTTCTTTAAGAGGCTCCTCTGTCCTCCACTCGTTACCTGTATTAATGGCACCTGTTTGAACTTGTTATCAGTATAAAAGACACCTGTCCACAACCTCAAACAGTCAGACTCCAAACTCCACTATGGCCAAGACCAAGGAGCTGTCAAAGGACACCAGAAACAAAATTGTAGACCTACACCAGGCTGGGAAGACTGAATCTGCAATAAGTAAGCAGCTTGGTGTGAAGAAATCAACTGTAGGAGCAATTATTAGAAAATGGAAGACATACAAGACCACTGATAATCTCCCTCGATCTGGGACTCCATGCAAGATCTCACCCCGTGGGGTCAAAATTATCATGAGAACGGTGAGCAAAAATCCCAGAACCACATGGGGGGACCTAGTGAATGACCTGCAGAGAGCTGGGATCAAAGTAACAAAGGCTACATCTAGGATGACCATTAATCATTTTATGAAAGAATTGAAATTGATAGATATATGGAGAGAAATGAAACCACAAGTTAAAGCATACTCTTGTTATTCCAATACCTACAAGACATTCTCACGTATAGATTATTTTTTGATCTCCACAGAATTAAGGTCCAAGATTCAAAACTGTTTTTATGATAACATCGTGATCTCTGATCATGCACCCTGCTGTCTAATGTATGTAGATAAGAAATTGACAAAGGAACCAGGTAGATGGCAATTTCAGCATAAATGGCTTCAGGATGAGGAATTTGTTAAGTATATAGAAAAACAGATGAGTTCTTTGATATCAATACTACACAAACATCAGCATGTGTAAAGTGGGAGGCTTTCAAAGCTTTTATTAGGGGACATATTATTAGTTATACAGGTTCAAAATCTAAGAAGACTCGAGAGGAGAGAGTCCAATTGGAACATAAAATAAAAATTCTTCAAGAAAGAGTATATGCAGGAAGAGATCCAAGGTTGGAGAACGAATTACTGATTTTGAGAGCTGAATATGACAAAAAATCAGCGAATAGAGCTGCCTCGAGTCTTCTAAGATTGAAACAATCTTTTTATGAACAAGGTGAAAAATCAGGAAAGTTATTGGCATGGCAGATTAAACAATTAGAATCTAAAACACCAATTACCAGTATTATAAGTAACGGACAGGTAGTTATAGATCCTTCAGAAATTAATAGAGCCTTTAGAGATTACTATGAAAAATTATATGATACCAAAAATGAATCTGACTTAACAAAACTACATGGGTTTTTGAATGAACTATTTATACCGTGTATTCCAAATGAAAATAGGGAGATACTGGAGTCTAAAATTAGTCAAGAAGAAGTTGGGCTAGCCATTGATAATATGAAATCAGGAAAAAGTGCAGGACCAGATGGTCTTCCAGTTGACCTTTATAAAAAATTTAAGAATAAATTAACAAAACCTTTTTTGGAAATGGTTTTAGAAGCATTTCAAAATGGTAATTTACCATCATATATGAATAATGCCTTAATTATACTGTTGCCAAAACCAGGTAAGCCCTCTAATAAATGTGAAAATATGAGACCAATAAGCCTATTAAATGCCGACCTTAAGATAATCTGTAAAATTTTAGCAAGACGAATACAAGAAATTTTACCAAATATTATTAATCGAGATCAGAATGGCTTTATAAAGGGAAGACAAGGCTTCCATAATGTAAGAAGACTATTTAATATTATTTATTCTAATAAAGAAGCACCGGATACAGCTCTCTTATCACTGGATGCCGAAAAAGCCTTTGATAGAGTTGAATGGCCCTTTCTTTTTGAAGTCTTACAAAGGTTTGGACTTGGAAATAATTTCATAAAATGGGTTCAGATAATATATAATAATGCTACTGCAGAAATTCTAACAAATAACAATATTTCAAAATCAATAAAAATCAATAGAGGATGTCGACAAGGCTGTCCACTTTCACCTTTACTGTTTACTATGGCAATTGAACCTTTAGCGATGGCGATACGTCTACAGTCACAAATATATGGAATTAAAGTTGGACCAACAGAACATAAAATCTCCCTGTATGCCGATGACATAATTTTGTTTATGTCGAATCTTAAAAAATCAATTCCGACCTTGTTGAATTTAATAAAGAATTTCGGGGAAATATCAGGATATAAAATAAATAAAACTAAATCTTCAATATTAATGCTAAATGAGACCCAGAGAAATTACCCAGCCCCTGAGGTAAATCAATTCAATGTTGTAAATCAGTTTAAATATTTAGGAATCCAAATTGTGCCTAAGCTAGAATCAATCGCCAGTGTCAATTATGAAGCCTTAATGACAGATATTGATGAGTTACTTCAGAGATGGATGTCACTACCAATGTCGATGATCGGGAGAATTAATATACTTAAAAGTAATATCTTACCTAAAATACTTTATTTATTTCAATACATTCCCTTACCACCACCTTTAGATTTATTCTCAAGAATTAAAAAAAAGTTAGTGGAATTTATATGGAACAACAGGAGGGCTAGATTACGTCTGTCTTTATTATATTTACCATTTGATCGTGGAGGTCTGAAATGTCCAAATTTCATGTTGTATTATTGGTCGGCACAACTGAGGTCTATGACATATTATTTTTCATCAAATGATCTCCCTCACTGGACTGAAATGGAATCATACAATTTACCTTTACCTCTTCCCATATTCATATACTCAGATTCGGCAAAAAAATTACAAAAACAAGTTAAAAATCCATTTGTAAAGCATATGATCAAAATATGGTGTGAAGCTAAAAACTATTTAAAAGAACCACAGTTATTGTCACAATTTAGTCCAATATGGGGTAATCAATATTTTAAACCAGGGAGAGCGGACGCTGTATTTAAAGTATGGAATTTAAAAGGGATACAAAAGATTCAGGATTTATATTTGCCATGTGCAGAAAACATAATGTCTTTTGAAGAGTTGAGGATCAAATTTAATCTCAATAGAACACATTTTTTTAAATATCTTCAACTTAGAAACTTTATTCGATCAAATCAAAATAAAGCTCTCACTCGACCTATCTATTCATCCTTGGAAAAAATGTTGATGAAAGATAGTAAAAGAAAGGGTATTATTTCAGAGTTTTATAACTCATTGACACTATTTTCAAGTGAAAATTCACTGAAAAGATTAAACTACTGGAAAGAAGATCTGCAAACTGAAATTTCAGAGGAACAATGGGAATTGGCTTGTACAGAAGCTCAAACCAAATCAATAAATGTACGCCTTAAATTGATACATTTCAAATGGTTAATGCGGATGTATGTTACACCGGAGGAGTTAAATAGATATAACAAAAATATACCAGATACATGCACAAAGTGCATGGAAAGTAAAGGAACTCTATTTCATTGTGTATGGGAATGTAGATTAATAAGAATGTTTTGGGAAGAGGTGAGGGTAACAATTGAAAAAATAATTTCAAAACAAATCATATTGAATCCTAAACTGTTTTTGTTGGGTCTGTACCCAGAAAAGCATAATTTTAATAAAAGTGAAAGAACATTCATAGACCTCAGTTTGCTTAATGCCAAAAAATGTATTGCACTATTATGGAAAAAGACTCATAGACCAGATGTGACTCAGTGGTTAAGACAGATGTTAACAAACCTTCCATTAGAAAGAATAACATATATACTGAAATCAAAGGAAATTGTGTTTGAGAATATATGGAGACCTTTTATTGATAATGTAAAAAATTTAAACATAACTCTTGAAGAAGAAGGTGAATGATGTGTGTGGACCTTGTAAATTCCAAACTGGTGAACATAATATGTATACTTATGTGTTGGATTGTCTAGACTAAACAGAGGAGCATTGTTGAAGATCTGATTTTGTTGGTGGTTGTTGGTGTTTTTTAGTGCTTTTTTTTTTTTTTGTAGTACTTTAGTGGTAGTGTTTGATTGTTTGTATCATGTTTGTTTAAAAAAAAAAAGGTTCAATAAAGATATTGTGGAAAAAAAAACAAAGGCTACATCAGAAACACACTACGCCGCCAGGGACTCAAATCCTGCAGTGCCAGACATGTCCCCCTGCTTAAGCCAGTACATGTCCAGGCCCGTCTGAAGTTTGCTAAAGAGCATTTGGATAATCCAGAAGAGGATTGGGAGAATGTCATATGGTCAGATGAAACCAAAATAGAACTTTTTGGTAAAAACTCAACTTGTCGTGTTTGGAGGAGAAAGAACACCATACAGTACCTACTGTGAAGCATGGGAGTGGAAACATCATACTTTGGGGCTGTTTTTCTGCAAAGGGACCAGGACAACTGATCCGTGTAAAGGAAAGAATGAATGGGGCCATGTATCGTGAGATTTTGAGTGAAAACCTCCTTCCACCAGCAAGGGCATTGAAGATGAAACGTGACTGGGTCTTTCAGCATGACAATGATCCCAAACACACCGCTCAAGCAACGAAGGAGTGGCTTCGTAAGAAGCATTTCAAGGTCCTGGAGTGGCCTAGCCAGTCTCCAGATCTCAACCCCATAGAAAATCTTTGGAGGGAGTTGAAAGTCTGTGTTGCACAGCGACAGCCCCAAAACATCACTGCTCTAGAGGAGATCTGCATGGAGGAATGGGCCAAAATACTAGCAACAGTGTGTGAAAACCTTGTGAAAACTTACAGAAAGTGTTTGACCTCTGTCATTGCCAACAAAGGGTATATAACAAAGTATTGAGATGAACTTTTGTTATTGACCAAATACTTATTTTACCGAAGAATTTACCAATTAATTCATTAAAAATCCTTCAATGTGATTTTGTGGATTTTTTTTTTCCTTATTTTGTCTCTCATAGTTGAGGTATACCTATGATGAAAATTGGAGACCTCTCTCATCTTTTAAGTGGGAGAACTTGCACAATTGGTAGCTGACTAAATACTTTTTTACCCCACTGTAGAGTATGTAGCATTAAGATAGTTTGCAACTCTTGTCCCTGGTTGGACTTTTCAAGAAGAAATACAAGTAAAAAGCAATGACAAATAAAGACAGTATAAACAAGCAGCATAACAACCTAATACACATCTGCCCGACACAACACAAACACCAAATAACACATTAAAAGTCTGACCATGCTAGCATCACACATCTTAGGTGTGGGTACATTCTTGTTTTGCCTTCAGCCAGTTCTTAACCTTTACTGTGAATGTTTTGAACTCTGTTATTAGTTTCATTCCATTTGGCATTGTGTTGCAGATGTGACTACCCTTTATAGAGAAAGCTGTTGGTTCAGTTGTGGTTCTGCAATGGGATATTTTCTAGTTATTGCTGATAGAACTCCTGTTGACTCTGCTGCCGTCCAGTCTTTGGATGAAACCACAGGACGGCAGCAGAGTCACCAGGAGTTCTATCAGCAACTTGAAAAAGTGCGTACCCCAACTCAGAGCTGATGTGAGATTTGAGCACACCGTACAATCACATTCAGATTGATAAATACCGATCTGCACATTGAAATGATTGTACTACCACTTTTCTGTGTTACATACATTTGATAAATGAGGGCTATTGTCTGTGACTGAACTGTAAGAAATCACCTAAGGAACTGAAAAGGATTGAAATGAAAGGATGTTTGTTTCTGGACCTCAGTTCCATTGAAAATCTATGGTGGAAATAGAAAAAAAAAATGGTCCATGATGAGGCTCCAACCTGCAATCCTGATCTGGCAGAACTAGTAAGAGAACGTTGGAGCTGGATTGATGAAGAATACTGTTTTTCAATAGTTAAGTCCATGCGTCAGAGAATTCAAGCTGGGATAAAAGCCAGACATGGTGCAACAAAATACTAGCGGCATTTTTTTTTTGAGGATTCCATAATAGTTTCCGCAGAATTGAGTGATTCCATTTTTTCCCTGTGCTTGATCTAATAAAAAATTGCAACTGACTACAACAATTTTCTTTCATCCTTTTTGTTTAATGTTTCTTAAATCCAGATGGTTGGATTTTTGAATAAAAATAGTTTTGTGACGTGTCTGTGATTAGTTTATTTATTTTTATAAAATTAAAACAATTGAATGAACATTGTCCAAGACTGTTAATTCAGTAATTTTTACTGCAGGTTGTATAAAACGATTCACTAACAAATAATGCATTTAGCACAGCTTTCTTTGCTGTGGGGACATGGGTGCAGCCATCTTGAATTTTGATTGTGGGAATGGTGAGTGTTGTCTCACTCTGAGTTGGAAAGCCAACTTCAGGGAACATTCCAAGTGAAATTTCTTGTTGGAAACTCTAAAATACTAACTTCCAACAAGTCCTGGAATGCAGCATGTTACATGCATGTTTTGCAGGGGGAAACCTACTGACTCCATTTAAAGAAGTGCTTTCACTCCTGCTTGCTAACTCCAAAACTTTCTTTTGAATCAGTAGAAAAGACAAGTTTGGTGTCAGATGCTCTGGTTTTGTTCAAATGTTCTGCATTACATTGTGTATTTAAGTCCTTAGGGTGATGTTGCTCTTGCTTTGTTCCTTTATGGGTAGCTTGCTGTTGGTCCATTATAGAGGTCAAGGGTTTCTGCAGAGTTTGGAATGTGCTCCTTGAGTTCATAAGACATGCTTGGAAAGATCTGGCATCACTGCAGCTACCACTATGTGTGTCATTGAAATGTGTGTCTGCAAGAGTCCTTGAGAGAACAAAATACAACTGTATGCTGTCCAAACAAATACATTTCCTCATGTGATAAAATGTATTTGTTTGCACTAATCACATGCACACTCATTCACATATGTCGTAACTATGTACATCTGAGGGTACAAAAATAATGAAGCACTGGAACAAACATTTTCACCAGTTCCCTGTGGAGTGTCTTAGCTTCGTGATGTTTTCCAACTCAGCAGCACCTTCATCAGGCCTCTAATAAAAGTCGATCAAAGACAACCAAGGAGACCTATCATTTCACAGTCGCACACGGTCACCTAACTTTGGCAGCTAGTGTGTGTGTGTGTGTGTGTGTGTGTGCCTAATCTTGACACTGACATGTGTCATTATCTTTTCTGCTCTGTTTTGTGGGTTAATGTCGGTATGTAAAGTCTACTCATGATGATATGTTTGGTTGATAATTGCTATAATGGTGCATTTACCAGCAGTGTTTCCCAAGATGTGGTTCCCGAGGCTCGAGTGTGTGTGTGTGTTTTTTAATTCAAGCATTAGATCAGTTCAGACCTTTATCACATTGAGAAGAGTCATGTTTTCTTTAAGGTATTGGGGCATAATTACACTATTATCAGTTTAACAGTTCAGTTTTCACAATAGAGCCACACTCTAGTTAACTGCTACAAAACATTTTCAGCTTGTTATTCCTCTGAGAGACTGTGTCCACACTTGTAATTTAACACTTGACATATCAAGCTAATGACAAATCGGCCGTCAGATTTATGGAGCCTGTATTGTTAACACATCAGGCCCCAACTACATTTTGTCTCACAGAGCAGTGTGCGAGCATGTGTCCACTGGTGTGTGACTGTTTTTCTTCGTATCTGAAGAGCCTGCAGCTGGGAGTCATCTCTTCCTGATGTGTCCCCCCTGAACCCCCCTTTTCTATTGAGTAAGCCCAGACTACAGTAATAAGTGGACCATGAAACCCAAGTAGCCCGTGCAGATCCAAGGATCAAGCTTTAATAAAGGCCAGCTAAAGGCGATGAGGAGGGTTCATTTGCTTTCTAAAAGCAAAATATGTTTGTCCAGTGATCTATTGTTATAAATACACTCACTCTTAATGAAGAACAGGGAGAATCTTCTCCCACCTTTGCGTTTTATAGGAATGTGTTTGTTTTAGAAAAATCTGTGACTAATAGCTCCAGCAGCTTGGCGGGGCAGTGGTTAGCACCGTCGCCTCACAGCAAGAAGGCCATAGGTTTGAACCCAAGAGCTGGCCAGCGACAACCTTTCTGTGTGAAGTCTGCATGTTGTCCGTGTGTCTGTGTGATTTTTGCCAGGTACTCTCAATTTCCTCCCAGTCCAAAGACATGCACATTAGTTTAATTGGCACCAACTGGGGATTCTAAATGAGAGGGTGAATAGTTGTCTGTCACTCTGTGGTGGCCCTGCGATGGATTGGCAGTCTATCCAGGGTGTACCCTGCCTCTCGTTCAGTTAAGAAGATGGATGGATGAATAATGGTGTATCCCTTTTCTTCGGGGTGTGCCCAACAAGTACTTCTGGGTCGTGAAATCATTTTTTTGTTCATAAAGTCAGGCAAGCCTGGCACAACTAACTTTAAGAGTTCAAGATGACCCGTCTCATCCGCCACACATCAACAGTAGTGTACTATTTATCAACACTTCTGTTTAATGTCTCTTCTAGTCAGTCATATACGCAATTACGCAGTACTACCCAATTCCTTTCTCTAAATGTGTTTCTACCTGATTAGAGTTTTGTCTGTTCCATTTAAATTGAATCGGTGAATTCAAAAAGGGCCCAAGCCCACACTTTTTCAAAGGGGACTTGGGCCCTTTTTGAATTCACCGATTCAATTGTAGCACAAATTATAACTGAAAAGGCAAAAAAATTATAATCAATTTTCCACTGTGTTAGATTAGCCAAACAGTGAGTTTCAGTTAAATCTACCTGAAAACAGTGGTGAAAGGTCTTTGTTTTCTGGATTGTTGTTATGAAACACAGTACAAGTACAGTGGGGTAAAAAAGTATTTAGTCAGCCACCAATTGTGCAAGTTCTCCCACTTAAAACATGAGAGAGGTGTCCAATTTTCATCATAGGTATACCTCAACTATGAGAGACAAAATGAGAAAAAAAAAATCCAGAAAATCACATTGTCTGATTTTTAAAGAATTTATTTGCAAATTATGGTGGAAAATAAGTATTTGGTCAATAACAAAAATTCATCTCAATACTTTGTTATATACCCTTTGTTGGCAATGACAGAGGTCAAATATTTTCTGTAAGTCTTCACAAGGTTTTCACACACTGTTGCTGGTATTTTGGCCCATTCCTCCATGCAGATCTCCTCTAGAGCAGTGATGTTTTGGGGCTGTCGCTGGGCAACATGGACTTTCAACTCCCTCCAAAGATTTTCTATGGGGTTGAGATCTGGAGACTGGCTAGGCCACTCCAGGACCTTGAAATGCTTCTTACGAAGCCACTCCTTCGTTGCCTGGGCGGTGTGTTTGGGATCATTGTCATGCTGAAAGATCCAGCCACGTTTCATCTTCAATGCCCTTGCTGGTGGAAGGAGGTTTTCACTGAAAATCTCACGATACATGGCCCCATTCATTCTTTCCTTTACACAGATCAGTCGTCCTGGTCCCTTTGCAGAAAAACAGCCCCAAAGCATGATGTTTCCACCCACATGCTTCACAGTAGGTATTTTTTTTTTTGTTACTTATTTGTACCCGTAGGTAGACTTGGTTTGCAGTCTGGTGATAAGCCACCGCTGCTGGTCGCTGCGTGCGCGAGCGCCCTAAACCTACATGTTTTTGGTATGCGGGAGGAAACCGGAGAAATCCCGGAGTAAACCCGCGCAACACGGGGAGAACATGCAAACTCCACACAGCTCACTGTTGGTCGGGGGCTGGGATCGAACCCACGATCTCATGATCCCCGCGGTCCCCCGGCCGAGGGTAAAACTGTGCTGCCACAGTGCTAAACCACTGCGCCACCGTGCAGCCCAGGTATGGTGTTCTTTCTCCTCCAAACATGACGAGTTGAGTTTTTACAGTAAAGTTCTATGTTGGTTTCATCTGACCATATGACATTCTCCCAATCCTCTTCTGGATCATCCAAATGCTCTCTAGCAAACTTCAGACGGGCCTGGACATGTACTGGCTTAAGCAGGGGGACACGTCTGGCACTGCAGGATTTGAGTCCCTGGCGGCGTAGTGTGTTACTGATGGTAGCCTTTGTTACTTTGGTCCCAGCTTTCTGCAGGTCATTCGCTAGGTCCACCCGTGTGATTCTGGGATTTTTGCTGACCGTTCTCGTGATCATTTTGACCCCACGGGGTGAGATCTTGCGTGGAGCCCCAGATCGAGGGAGATTATCAGTGGTCTTGTATGTCTTCCATTTTCTAATAATTGCTCCCACAGTTGATTTCTTCACACCAAGCTGCTTACCTATTGCAGATTCAGTCTTCCCAGCCTGGTGCAGGTCTACAATTTTGTTTCTGGTGTCCTTTGACAGCTCTTTGGTCTTGGCCATAGTGGAGTTTGGAGTCTGACTGTTTGAGGTTGTGGACAGGTGTCTTTTATACTGATAACAAGTTCAAACAGGTGCCATTAATACAGGTAATGAGTGGAGGACAGAGGAGCCTCTTAAAGAAGAAGTTACAGGTCTGTGAGAGCTAGAAATCTTGCTTGTTTGTAGGTGACCAAATACTTATTTTCCACCATAATTTGCAAATAAATTCTTTAAAAATCAGACAATGTGATTTTCTGGATTTTTTTTTCTCATTTTGTCTCTCATAGTTGAGGTACACCTATGATGAAAATTGGAGACCTCTCTCTTCTTTTAAGTGGGAGAACGTGCACAATTGGTGGCTGACTAAATACTTTTTTACCCCACTGTAAATGTATTGGGGGCGGCTGTGGCGCAGGTGTAGTGTGACCGACTACTGATCGGAGAGTCATGGGTTCGATTCCCACTCTGTCTGCAGTCTGCATGTCGAAGTGTCCTTGAGCAAAACACTGAACCCCCAGTTGCTCCTGGTGGCCAGGCTAGTGCCTGTGTGTGTATGGCAGCTCTGCCGCCATCAGCGTGTGAATGTGTGCGTGAATGGGTGGATAGCAGGATCTGTAAAGCGCTTTGGTCATCCAGAGATGAGAAAAAGCACTATATAAGTGAGCGCCATGCCATTTACATCTCAAAAAATTAGAATATCATGAAAAAGTTCAGTATTTTTTGTCACTCATTTCAAAAAGTGAAACCCATGTATTATATAGATTCATTACACAGAGAGTGATATATTTCAAGTGTTTATTTATTTTAATTTTGATGATTATGGCTTACAGCCCATGAAAACCCCAAATTCAGTTTCTCAAAAAATTAAATATTACATAAAATTAATTTTAAAAAATAGTTTTTTAATAGAAATGTTGGCCGACTGAAAAGTATGTCCATGTACACATTCAGTACTTGGCCAGGGCTCCTTTTGGATTAATTACTGTATCAATGTGGCGTGGCATGGAGGTGATCAGCCTGTGGCACTGCTGAGGTGTTATAAAGGTCCAGGTTGCTTTGATAGTGACCTTCAGCTCGTCTGCATTGTTGGATCTGGTGTCTCACATCTTCCTCTTGACAATACTCCATAGATTCTCTATGGGGTTTAGGTCAGGAGAGTTTGCTGGCCGATCAAACACAGTGACGCCATGGTGAATAAACCAGGTTTTGATACTTTTGGCAGTGTAGGAGGGTGCCAGATACTGCTGGAAAATGAAATCAGGTTCTCCATAAAGCTTGTCAGCAGAGGGAAGCATGAAGTGCTCTAAAATTTCCTGGTAGATGACTACGCTGACTTTGGTCTTGATAAAAAAACAGTGGACAAACACCAGCAGATGACCTCTGTTCAGATAAAAGTAAATTTTGCATTTCATTTGTAAATCAAAGTCCCAGAGTCTGGGGAAAGAGTGGAGAGGCACAGAGTCTAAGTTGTTTGAGGTTTAGTGTGACGTTTCTACAGTCAGTGATGATTTGAGGAACTATGTCATGTGCTGGTGTTGGTCCACTGTGTTTTATCAAGACCAAAGTCAGCACAGTCATCTACCAGGAAATTTTAGAGCACTCCATGCTTCCCTCTGCTGACAAGCTTCATGGCGAAGCTGATTTCATTTTCCAGCAGGATTTGGCACCCCCCCCCCCCCAACTGCCAAAAGTATCAAAACCTGGTTTAATGACCATGGCATCACTGTGTTTGATTGGCCAGCAAACTCTCCTGACCTAAACCCCATAGAGTATCTATGGACTATTGTCAAGAGGAAGATGAGACACCAGACCCAACAATGCAGACGAGCTGAAGGTCACTATCAAAGCAACCTGGACCTTCATAACACCTCAGCAGTGCCACAGGCTGATCACCTCTATGCCACACCACATTGATATAGTAATTAATCCAAAAGGAGCCCCGACCAAGTATTGAGTGTGTACATGGACATACTTTTCAGTCGGCCAACATTTCTATTAAAAAAAAAAAAAAAACATTTTTAAAATTAATTTTATGTAATATTCTAATTTTTTGAGAAACAGAATTTGGGGTTTTCATGGGCTGTAAGCCATAATCATCAGAATTAAATAAACACTTGAAATATAACGCTCTGTGTAATGACAGCCATGGACAAAATTGTTGGTACCTCTCTGTTAATAAAAGAAAAACCCACAATGGTCACAGAAATAACTTGAATTTGACAAAAGTGGTAATAAATAAAAATTCTATGAAAATTAACCATTGAAAATCAGACAATGCTTTTGAATTGTGGTTCAACAGAATTATTTTAAAAAACAAACTCATGAAACAGGCCTGGACAAAAATGATGGTACCCTTAACGTAATATTTTGTTGCACAATCTTTTGAGGCAATCACTGCAATCAAACGATTTCTGTAACTGTCAATGAGACTTCTGCACCCCTCAGCAGGTATTTTGGCCCACTCCTCATGAGCAAACTGCTCCAGTTGTCTCAGGTTTGAAGGTTGCCTTCTCCAGATGGCATGTTTCAGCTACTTCCACAGATGTTCAATAGGATTTAGATCAAGGCTCATAGAAGGCCACTTTAGAATAGTCCAATGTTTCGCTCTTAGCCATTCTTGGGTGTTTTTAGCTGTGTGTTTTGGGTCATTATCCTGTTGCAAGACCCATGACCTGCGACTGAGACCAAGCTGTCTGACACTGGGCAGCACATTTCTCTCTAGAATACCTTGATAGTCTTGATATTTCATTGTACCCTGCACAGATTCAAGACACCCTGTGGCAGATGCAGCAAAGCAGCCCCAGAACATAACAGAACCTCCTCCATGTTTCACAATAGGGACAGTGTTCTTTTCTTGGTATGCTTCATTTTTGCGTCTGTGAACATAGAGCTGATGTGCCTTGGCAAAAAGTTGCAGTTTTGTCTCGTCTGTCCATAGGACATTCTCCCAGAAGCTTTGTGGCTTGTCAACATGCAGTTTGGCAAATTCCAGTCTGGCTTTTTTATGATTTGTTTTCAACAGTGGTGTCCTCCTTGGTCGTCTCCCAAGAAGTCCACTTTGGCTCAAGCAACAACGGATGGTGCGATCTGACACTGATGTACTTTGGCCTTGGAGTTCACCTTGAATGTGTTTAGAGGTTGTTCTGGGCTCTTTTGTTACCATTCATATTATCCGTCTCTTCCATTTTTCATCAAGTTTCCTCCTGCGGCCACGTCCAGGGAGGTTGGCTACAGTCCCGTGGATCTTAAATTTTTGAATAATATGTGCAACTATAGTCACAGGAACATCAAGCTGCTTGGAGATGCTCTTATAGCCTTTACCTTTAACATGCTTGTCTATAATTTTCTTTCTAATCTCCTCAGACAACTCTCTCCTTTGCTTCCTCTGGTCCATGTTTAATGTGGTACACACCATGTCACCAAACAGCACAGTGACTACTTGTCACCCTTTAAATAGGCCGACTGACTGATTACAAGTTTGTAGACACCTGTGATGTTAATTAGAGGACACATCTTGGTTGAACATGTCCCTATGGTCATATTATTTTCAATCTTTTCTAGGGGTACCATCATTTTTGTCCAGGCCTGTTTCATGAGTTTGTTTTTTAAAGTAATTCTGTTGAACCACAATTCAAAAGCACTGTCTGATTTTCATTGGTTAATTTTCATATAATTTTTATTTATTACCACTTTTGTCAGATTCAAGTTATTTCTGTGACCATTGTGGGTTTTTCTTTCATTAACAGAGGGGTACCAACAACTTTGTCCACGTGTGTATATGGGTTTCACTTTCTGAAATGAGTGACAAAAAATGCGGACGTTGTATCGGTCTGTTGTGGTGAAGAGGGAGCTGAGTTCTAAGGCAAAGCTGTCGATTTACCAATCAATCTACATTCCTACTCTCACCTATGGTCACGAGCTTTGGGTAATGACCGAAAGAACAAGATCGCGGATACAAACGGCTGAAATGAGCTTTCTCTGTAGGATTGCTGGACTCACCCTCAGAGATAGGGTGAGGAGCTCAGTCATCCGGGAGAGGCTCAGAGTAGAACCGCTGCTCCTCCACATTGAAAGGAGTCAGTTGAGGTGGTATGGGCATCTGATTAGGATGCCTCCTGGACGCCTCCCACTTGAGGTGTTTTGGGCACGTCCCACTGGGAGGAGACCCCGGGGCAGACCCAGGACTCGGTGGAGAGACTATGTCTCCCAGCTGGTCTGGGAATGCCTTGGTATCCTCTCTGAAGAGCTGGAGCAGGTGGCGGGGGAGAGGGAAGTCTGGGCTTCTCTGCTTGAACTGCTGCCTCCGCGACCCGGACCCCCGGAAAAGTGGTAGAAGATGGATGGATGGAGTGACAAAAAATATTGAACTTTTTCATGATATTCTAATTTTTTCAGATGTACCTGTAGACTCAGATGTGACATCATAATAATAATAATACATCAGTCTTATATAGCGCTTTTCTAAATACTCAAAGACGCTTTACAAAGCAGCAATGTCATGTCATTAGATGGTTCTCAACGTCAGACAGAAAAGGAACATGCCTTTAAGTAGAGATGGGAATCATCAAAGGCCCTGTCATACAGTGTTAGCCTAATACGTTGGTCACAATACAATATTTTCAAGCTTTTGGGATATGTTGAGTGTTGTGATGTCATATGTTGCAGTTTCTTAACCCTCATCTTTGTCTTGTCCTACTCCAGCTTGATCTTACGAATCACTCCTTTGCTGCGCTGACCTCACCAGACAGTCAGCACTTACCACCACGTAGTATTGTATTTGCAAATTAATTAATAATTTTTAAAACACATCATGATACTTGTAATAATGTCTTTGTAATGATGCATTATAATTGCAACTAAGTATCACAATATTATGCTATATTATTTTTTTGTTTGTTTTTCCTCACTTCTACCATTAAATAAACTCTGACCTTAACACTCCTTATTACTGGCTATTTTCAGTATTGCTTACTGTTAAACTTATAGCTTTCTTGACAAGATCAGGCAGTAAGTTTAACGGATAATCCCTAAAAGTAAGATACGATAAGGCAGAATATAAGGAATTCCTGTCCAATGAGATCTTTTGCAAAGTGTTAAGGCTTCAGTGTGCTTTAAATAAATGTGCTTTTCGAACATGTCATCCAGCCATGTCTGAAAGGAAAAATTGTTTATATCGCCAATCAAACACAGTAAATGGTAAAACGGCTGCCACAGTGCTCTCCTGGTCGTATCACAATAGCTCAGTGTTGTATGAGAAGGAGCAAAAGCTTGTGATTAAAAACTACTAGTATATTACTTCTTACACCTGGAGATATTAGAATAGGATAGCCTTTATTGTCAATGGACAGTTATACAGTACAACGAAATTGTGGGTGCTCCACCAGGCTACTGCACAATAAATTAAGAGGGAAGGATTTGATAAAACACAGTTACAGAATACACGATTAAACATACATAAGAATTGGAAATAAAAATAGCCTTCAGGCAGTGGCTTCACAGATGGAACTATGTACATACTGTAAGAGTGCAGGGTGCAGAACACGCGATTGAATAAAATGGCCCAAGGATTATGGAAAATATATACAGGAATGGTAGTGGTTTCACTGATGGATCAATGTACATGAAAGTGTGGAGTGCAAAGACAGGTGTGTTATCATAGTATAATGCAAGAAATCTCTGTCTGTCTATCTGTTCCGCACCTATCTCCCGAACCGTTTGTCGGACTGGCTTCAGATTTCACACGTGCTTTGCTGAGGGCACGAGGGTGTGCATGCCCAAATTTCGGCCTCCCTGGATATGCAGACGTTTAGGAGGGGACATCTTTAATGAACGCCCATAGCTCTCCTATGGGCATTCATTAAAGATTTCCCCTAGCTACGACATGGCTATGACCTCATCAAAGGCAGGCATCACTGAACAAGTGGTGACGGCAAAGATCAAAGGCAGGTTTCACCATGGTTACTGTTGCCATGATAACCATGTCAAAGATCAAAGGCAGGCATCACCATGGTCACTGTTGCCGTGGTAACCGTAACTTTCTATAGGCCTGCAGAAATACTTGCTTACACTTGTTTTCTACAGGCATGCACGGGTATGCACTAGTTATGGTAAATAAAAGGTCTTCAGTTCTGTGCATGTGAGTGTTTGGAGGAAGGGGGTAGGGTCTCTGACTGGTTGCAGTTCGGATGGCCCAGGGGAAGAAACTGTTTGTCAGTCTGGAGGTGTGGGTCCTGGTTGATCTGAACCGTTGTCCAGAGGGGAGTAGGTCAAACAGGTGGTGGGCAGGATGTGAGGCGTCTCCTGAGATGGCCTTTCTGAGGCAGGAGGATCTGGAGATGTCCTCCAGGGAGGACAGAGGGCTGCCGATGATTTTTCTGGGCAGTGTTGATGACTGTCTGCACAGCCTTCCTGTTTTTGGCTATGGAGCTGGACAGTTAGTGTGAAAGTTTTTTTTTTTCCAGGAGCAGGTGGGGGGGGGGGTCTGGAGGAGGTCCAGTTTATTGACCAGGATGTCCGGGATGATGGTGTTGAAAGCTGAACTGTAGTCCACAAAGAGCATCCTCACGTAGCTCCTTGGGTTCTCCAGGTGGCTCAGCGCTCTGTGGAGTGTGGTGGTGATGGCGTCTTCCGTAGACCAGTTCTTCCTGGTGGGGGTCGAAGGAGGGGGGAAAACGGTCCCTACATGCTGTGGACATTACTACATGCTGTGGACAGGCTTGTCAAATCTGTATTTTGAAAGTTTGTCAGTTTCCACATCAGAGAGACTTGGTAGGAGAAAAGATCTGAGACTGATTATCTGACTGTTACATTCGAGTCTTTCTGAGGACTCATGCATTAAGACTAATAAAGGGCTCCTCTATTCATTATGTAAGTGTTACACACTTGTAGACACATATGCACAAGAAGTTTTCCCCATGCCAACATTACTCACGCCAAGCTTCGCCAACATACAAACACTGTAGCTCCGGCCATAAATCACAGGCTAGATATGTAAGACTTGATTTCCTTATTGTTTGTTTGGAATGAAAACAAGCCTTCAGACTTGATCAGTAGATCAGTTAACAACTCAGTGGACTCTGGTGATTATAGCACCTCGACCCCTTAGATTACACACAGTCGCATTCATAGAAACTCCTGTCGCAACAGCAGTGAGTCACAAACCAGCTCCTGGACATGACCAATCACAATCTGTATGTTGGGAGTCGATGTAGGAGATAGTCTGCACTCAGCCGTTGTAATGTTTCCACACTGATAAAGCTGCATTCCCAAGAAATAGTTTCCCAAGAAAATTTCAAGTCTCGTTTTCCTCCCTTCCCTAGCCTTCCAATTTTTGATGCAAATCTATTAAGGGATAATTTTTATATTGAACCTCTTCATCATGTCATGAACTGTTTCCAATCTCCTTTCTTTTCTTTCCCCTGTATTTCTTTCCTCCTTTTCTCCTTCTTGGCTGTCTTTCTGTAGGAGATGTCACTGGTAGGTCCAGAGTCCCCATCAGAACAGGCACGGAGGGTCTTCCAGTCTTTTGATCATGAAGGTAATGAGCCACAAGTGTTTTTGTCTCAGTGATACAGTGAACTTTGTTTTATTTGTCAGCCAATACAGTGTCCAGATCAGTTACCAGTGGAAAATCACAAAGCTTTAATTCTTGCAGTTATGTGGGGACTGGGAGTTGTTATTTCATGTGAAAGACATCTGGCTTGATGTAGTTACTGTTTCCTACTACTGTGATACACCATGTTATAGGTTAATATATGCTTACAGACATAAGTTTACAGAATTGGTCTGGATATTGGTAGATCCTTAAAAAAATGTTTTCCAAAATCAAGGCCTTGAAATCCTCAAAGGAACCATTTGTAATTTTTAGTTAATTCATACTATCTACACTTGGTGGCAGCAGTATGCCAGTGGCGACCTGGGCGGATCACTAAACCTACTGTGCCTTGTGACACACACAACTCACCCTGCAGGCAAAACAGTGGTATTACAGGATGTAAACCTGCATGCACCCTGATTTGTATTCATCATGTAATTATATGTAACAGTGGTACCAGTTACTACAATTTCTCTCTTTCTCTCACTTTTTCCACTCTCTCTTGCCAGTCAAGAGCAGCGAGAATACAGGTGAAAAAAGATAAAGTAAAAAAATTGAATGAAGTAGTCAGGGTCTCCTGTCATTCTCCAGTTTTTACAGTAACTCTAGTGCTCATTCCTGTGGTATTTCCCAACCCCCACCATGAACCAAACCATGACCCAAGAAGTTGTTTCAGGATCCAACTGCAGCATGACTAAAAGTGCATTCAAATTCATCATTGAGCAGTAATCCTAATAAAAGAGTGAATGATGCTCTCTGAGATCTGCAGTTGATTTGCTGTTAAATCACAGTTGATAAATTCTAAGGGCTTGTCAGTGGACTAAATAAAAACAGAATAAGTTGAAGTGTCCCATTTTCACATATGATGGGAACACACATTTTGTTCATGATCTGACCTCACACACACACACCTTTTGGCTGCTCTCTATTTGGGATTGCCACAGTGGATCATAGCTCCGCATATTTGATTTGACAAGGATTTTTACGCCGGATGCCCTTCCTGACACAATCCTCCCCATTTACCCGGACTTGGGACCGGCACAAGGAGTACACTGGTTTTGTGCTTCCCCCTGTGGCTAGGTAACCATTCTATTTATGCTGTGTACCAAGGTAGAAAGCAGAAAGTACCCTTTTTCTGGTCTTTGATCTGACCCGACTGGGGCTTGAGCCTACAACCTCCCAGCTGTGGGGTGGATGCTCTAGCACTGGGTCACCACTCCGGTTGTTCATTATCTGACATACATCCGTTAAAATGATGAAGCAGATCAGATGGGTGCACTCCTGCTTGTGTCATATACACAGCTCACATGATTCACTCATACATGGCTACTTTATTTATTTTGCTGTTAAACTTAATTTGGCCAGTAGAGTCTTTAAGAAAATCCTGTCTCATAAATCTGCTTTCACTAACACAACTACACATACAGTATAAAGCAATAATAATAATAATCCTGGTCCTGCTGTTTTTTCTTGCCTTCCTACTTCCAGATGCATTAATAACCTCCCTTGCCATCCTTGCCTCTTGTTTCAGCTCTTTTCTGTTATTCTCTTCTGCAGGGGCGACATGGGTTTATTTCCTTCCTCTGATCTTTACTGTTGTTGTTTAGGTTCGTGACATCAGCTCCTCAAACAGCTGAGTCAACTGTCCTCTTTCTTCCTTCTCTTCCTCATTTTTTTAAACCTTCTTTCTCTTTACTTCAGAGGCAGGGTAACGGGGCCACTGAAAGGACACTGAAAGAACATGGATAGTTAAGTTGCAAGGGGAAAAAAAGTCTCATATCTTAACATGTCTGCTTGTTAATGAGGGTTGTGAGACAAAAATATACTTTGAAATTAGTCATTTTGTTCTATCATCTGCTGTGTGAAGTTTTCCTTTCTCCTCGAGTACAAAAAATAAAACTTTAGCTTGCACCATTATCAGCACTTAGACCAAGACATGTTATGGATGTTTAGCAGTGAAACAGAGTAGATCTCCAGCTTGAATGCAAACTGTTTCCTATGTTAAAATGATGCGCACCATTGTCTGCTACCATTAACAGCATTATTCATTAGCAAGCTTGTAAAAACACCCCACATCTTTTTGTATGTGGAGCAAAGCCGTGCTGTTGTGCGATAAATCCAAACATCTGAGAACAGTCTTTGACAACAAATATGTAAACAAAACATGTCATCTGTATTTTCCCCCATACTTCATTTGCCTCTTCCTGTTGCACAGAATAGCAACTCACTCTGGCTCTCATCTACCGGGACATTCTGTGTACCATATGGTCTTTTCTCGCACACACTTGTGCAAACAAACACGTGCGTGGGCCACAGTAGTTGCACCCACAGACTTGCATGTGCACATAAACACACAAAAGGAGAATGCATTATAGATGACGCACAATACAGCGTAGTGCGAAAGGGCAATAAATCCAAGTCTGCTGTTGTGGAACGAGGACGCCAGACACATTCACATGCACAATGGTGATTCGCATGACATACAGACTGATGAACCCTCTGCCTCGGCCTGTTCTTTAATAATTGTTCCCCATTTGTCCAAGCATTGCAGCCGTGTTTGTATGTGCCCTTATGCTCGCTGTCACTGAATCAAAATGCAACATTTAGTTGCTTGGGAGCAAAAACAGATGAGCGCTTAGTTGTCAGTATTTTTCGCAGCACATGTAGGATTTATGTTTGTATCTACACAACCGACCACACAGGCTCACATTGTGTTGTTTAAATGACACAAACTACCCAGCCAGATAAAACTGGGCAAAAAAGACACATGCTAGTGTTTAAAGTGTGTCCTTCCAGGTAAAGCAGCCATCACAGCAATGGAATGTAGGTCAGATAGAAAAGAGCGTTTTTCAGTCGTGTCAGATGAGTTCATTGCCTACAGCCTGTGATGTAAATGGCTCTTACTACACATGTGTGTAGGCTTCCCCTGGTTTTCAATTAAGCCTGTGTTTCGTGTTTTGTCTACAGTCGGCTGGTCTCTCTTTATGTCTCTGTCTCTCCCCAGATAATGGCTTCATCCCAGAGTCTCTGCTGGAGGATGTGATGAAAGCTCTTGACCTTGTCTCAGAGCCTGAGTAGTAAGTACTTGCATGTTCAAGGCTTTGTGTGTGTGTGTGCGTGCGTGCGCACAAGTGGCACCTGCAGAGCTTCTAAAGTTCTAGTTCCTAAGTCATTGCCATGCCAGGTCAACAACCTCACACTCGTGTTTCATTACCAGGCTCCTATAAAGCAAGACCAGACCGGGCCCACTGTAAAAGCTGTGGAAGAAAGAAAGTCAGAAACGGAGGCTTAGAAGGAGATCACTAACACCAGGAAGAAAGACTTAGAGATCGAGGAAATGCTTTAAAGTGCCGCTTCAAACAGAAGCACATTCTGCTCTGAGGAACAGTAAGCCCTAATGCCATAGCCCCTGGTCTTGGCAAGTAACGGGACCACCGATCTGGTCTGCAGTCCCCCAGATGGCCGATACATCACAACAAAACATGGCAAAGTGAGGGGAAACTCCCAGTGCAAAACCCTGAAAAGAAGAAGGGCATAGATGATTTAATAGGGGGTTATCTTGGAATCCTAAATTGGAAACGCTTAACATTTCCTCATATCCCGTGACGTCTGACAGTCAGCTGCTTCCATTTGTGGTCAGCCCAACTTTGAGAGCACACTTCTCAGCAGAATGAATGCGTAAATTCATTTTGTTGTCGATCTTGGCAGAATCATTTGTTCTCAACATCTTAAAACAATGGATGTTGGACACATGAATGATTTATGTATAATTTTCAGCTGTTTTAGACAATTTTAGTGATTGTTTTTTAATGTTTGTAAATTGAATACCTTTTCAGCTTTGGAATTTAATGTTGTACCAGAAGTAGATCTAGAATCTATTTTACATCTATGGAATAATCTAGAATATTCCATAAGAATTCAATCAGAACAGTATTACCCTGCCTCTTGCCCAGAGATGCTGGGATAGGCTCCAGCCTCCCCCCCCCCACCCACAACCCAAAAAGGATTAAGCAGAAGAAGATGGATGGATGGAATATTAAGACACAAAACTTTTATATTCACAGCACCCTTCACAGCTGCTTAAAATTGGTAAGTGGCACACCAGTCTAGAAAGACATCGGCTGCTAAGGAATGCATGTGGCATCTCCCCAACTCTGATCTCCATGACTTAATCAGTTAGAGATGAAGGCATTCAGTTTCTACTGGACAACCCCACCACAGACCAGAGACCCTCTTGATCTACATGGATGGAATGCATACGGAACGTTCCATACCGTAGCAGCCGTTCTGTGTTTTAGTAATCTCTGATCTATTTCAGGAGATAACTACTTGATTTGTTTTAGTTCATATTGTGTTGAGGAGCTTTTAAGGGTCATCTTTTACCGTCAATGCCACTGTGCTGCGTGAGACTTTTAATAAAATCAACAGATGTAAAGATAATCATAATTTTTCCTCTGTATCTGGGCATAACTCTTGCTTCTCTCTTGACTGCCTTAAAAGGACAATTGGAGCAGATTCTTTTTTATCATGTTGGAATAAAAATAACCCTGATCTAACCCTGAGGAATGTCTGCACAGAAGTAAATTTAGTTGTACCACAGTATTCATGAGAATATGCACTTACCAAAAACATGCATCATAAGTCCTCTCTGAGTGATGAGGTGGTGGTGAGGTTGGCTCCGTTTTCAGGTGCATAGTTTGTTTGGCGCTTTGCTGAGGATTTCTGTTTACTGGTCTTTCTTTCTCTCCCTATATTTCTGAATTTGTTTTCATTTGCTTGGTTTTTTTTTTTGTTGACTTTCTTCTCTGTGTTTTTCTTCTGTGCCTTCTCAGTGTGAGTCTGGTTAAGAGTAAACTGGATCCAGAAAACCTCGGCATCATTCTGCTGGGCCCATTCCTGCTGGAGTTTTTCCCCGATCAGGTATAGTCATTTAAATGGGTGGTGAACTTCCACTTCTAATATGCAGACAGTGTGTGTGATAAATGCCTTCTACCCTCACACAATCAGTCCACATTTAAAACATATGGAGGAAGAATTGTGTCCGCTCATATGTGGGTGACACTAATGTCTGTTTCTCAACCATAAGCGGCATGCCGCTTTAGCAAATCCTCGCTTTTTAGGCCAAAAAGCATTCCTGCAGTTTCTCATGTGAAATCCATGTGTGTGTGTGTTCACCATCATCTGACGTAGTTTGCCGAGACGTTTTAAAAAGAGCAGTAAGATGCCTTTATGAGGCCAAGCGAGTGAGGAAGACAGAGGGGGAGAGATGGGGGGGGGGGGGGATACTGTGTTAAAGTGATCAGGGCTTTAGGGACTCGGCAGAGGAACGGCCCCAAGCTGCAAAGAAATTATACTACCATTAGCCAACTGGACACACACTCAGACACACGTGGGATTGGGGTGAGGGTTAGGTTTCATAGATAGGCATATAAACACGAGAAGCTGGACACGCTCTCGGACAACACGCCCTTTTGGGCCAAAGTCATTGGAAGTTTTTTTTGCTCACTGTTGTCGTTTGAACATTTTTGTAATGCTGCCTGTTCTGTGGTAATGTAGAGTCTGCCTTTGCAATGCGCAGACACGCACACGTATATTTAACACCTGGGACTGAACATGAAGCGTTGTTTGTAAGGAGAGATGTGACTGCTTGACTTCTCGGTTGGCAAGTGTTCGGCCTCTGTGGGTCTGCATGCTGTTCTACATCGTAGGATGTTTTTCACTTTGTTCTGTGACTGTTTCAGGATTCAGGAATCCCAGACTCATTTCCCGTCTACCACTACAACGGACTCAAGCAATCCAACCACAAAGAAAGGGTGAGACGCGTCTTTGTGTTCAGGTTTCTATTTGTAATTAATAGCAGTGGTTCCATTTCACATTCTCCGTCTTTGTCCCAATTACGGCTCTTCTTTTCCTGTCATCAGTCATGCACATATACACACAGCTAGAAGCACATGGCTACTCCAGAATAAACAGTAGCTGTTGCAAGCCCAATAACTTGTTCATCCATCCAAAAAATCCTGGCTTAGCTCCTATATCTCCAAGTCATTTCAACATGGAGGCCACTGGCAGCAGCCCCACTCTGATAAATGGTCAAACACAGACCTATTAAGTGGTTTCACTTTGATGGATGACTGTCAGTGAGTGTCACTGGTGGCTCTACACAAACCTGGTGCTCAACAGTAAAATTTTCCTCATTTGTCAAATACTGAAGTATGCAACAGCTTTTTTTTCTCCATATTTCTACCTAAAATTGTTGTAGTGGCACGGCGTGCGCTGTGTGCACACTCCCACACACACACTCATCATTCACATGGCAGCAAAGAGCCTACAGGGTTGTGATGGCATTTCCATTCCCATTGCTCCAGATGGGAATAACAGACCTGCTGACAACAGTCACCCTGCAGTTAGTTCATGTGAGAATCTACCATATACTTAAATATATCCCCCAACCCTTTAGGAAGAAGTTAGAATGCAAAGATGACTGTCTTTAGTCAGCTCTGAATTTACTGTCTGTTGTCCAATGTCTGTGTGTTTATACTCTCAGGTAGAGTATGTGGAGGGGACGGCTTTGGTGCTAGGTTTTGAGGACCCCATGGTCCGGACAGACGATACTCCTGTGAAGCGCTGCCTACAGACCAAGTGGCCCTACATCGAGCTCTTGTGGACCACTGACCACTCACCCTCTTTGAACTAGCACCGACACCTGTCTGTGGAGCTGTGGGTGTGGATGAACCACCGCCGCCCCACTGCTTACCTTTCTTCAGCTTCTCCTCTGCACACTGACCCCAAAAGGTCAGCGGGCAACAAGGAGTGAGACACATAAACACAGACTACACAAAAGAATGGGAACATGGGAAAACACAAATGTTCACAAATGGCACATTTATGGACTAAACATTTATGCCTGAGAATCCATTCTTTCATTCTCACTCACACGTTCCACACAAGTGCAAACTCACCTCTGTCTATTCACCATGGCTTGTTATTGACACTTAAGATGTTTATGATGTAATTTAAAAAAAAAGAGGGAAAAACTGAGTGCCTGTTCAGTTTTGCAGGTCTGGTCTGTGCCGACACCTCTGCTACAGTTTGGCAGTTGTGAGTCAGTTAAGTTTTAGAGAGCAAACCAGTTTGCCTTGACCAGATTGTGTCATGGGAATCAAATGCTGAACCGCATGCATCGCCAGTCGACTGTGAAACACTGCTGTTAATCCAGCTAGGACTGTTTGAGGGGAAACCTACCAAAGCCTTCCACTTTAGAGAACACAGACAGTCTTCTTAGAGTTTACAGCATAAAGGGACCAACCCAGGAAAATATTTGCAAAGGAGGTTCTATCCAAGACAAAACTGGCTTAAGGTGCTCTGTGCATTGGATGTAGGCCAAGTGCTCATGTGTTATCATGCTCAGAAGTTCTGAAATAAACACATTTTTTTGTTCAAAAGCTGTGTGGTTTCAAATGGTAGTCATGCTCCTCTTGTGTCTTTCTCGTAAATATCCCTCCCTGACTCAACATGGGACAACATCGGGTGTTAAATGTCAAGGTCTGTCAGAAGCCTCATCATTAAATCACATGCAAACTTGTGTTTGTGTCCCCTAGAGAGTAATTTGATAAATTTCCAAAACACTGATGGTGACTTAAGTGCCGCTATGTAAACGGAAAATAATCCTCCGAAGACAGAAAGCGTATGTTTCTGTTTGCCCAACTCCAACGTTTCCCAAGAGGAGAAAAATTCAAACATTCAAAGCTGTTTGCCATGTCATCATAGGAGCGTGTCATGGCTCAAAATAAGGGGCAAGTGTTTGGAGAAGCGTACCTCATGTTATTTAGGCACTTAGGCCTGACAGCATAAAAAATACTTATCTTAATTAAGGCCCCTTTACACAGATGGGATCATTGGATGACCAAAAATTGGCCCAATCTCTTAAAGATTTCCTAAAGCCTGGAAAAAAGCAGTGTGTGTGTGTAAAAGTTTGTGAGATCAAAAATTCAATTTTGGGCAACTTTCATGGTGATCTGTAGAGATGTTTGAGAGATCTTGAGAGACCAGAAGACATTGTTGAAAGATTGAGAGTTCTGGCCATTTATTTTCATCGCTATCAACAATCTTCACTCCTGTGTAAAGGGGGTATATATGTTTATATGTTTGTGTGTCGATAATGCTGCATCTCTACCCACGAGTATTTTAATATTGCCTGGGTGTGTCTAATGGAGAGCGGATGTAGACCTAATCTGATATTACACTCCACTTAACAGCCTCATTATGATTTTGTAAAGGGGTTGAAGGAGAATGAGGTCAGTGTGTAATATATAAACCACTACTGTCTAAAGTGACGTGCAGTAAATCGCAGTTCAGGACTTACTGGCAAATTGACAGCAGATAACTTGAGTAGTATGTGAATAAATGGTTGAATTCCTGAAAACGTGATATCCATGAGAAGCTTATTGGATGTAAGACACTAGGAAAAATGATTACAGATGGAAATGAAAGTGAGTCCAGCCCCAACTACCTGTTAAATGTTGTAACACCGCCGCATTACAGTAAAAGAACAGGAATATGTCTACTGCCTCCTCACTCCATCATCATCAACATCTTTTCTTTCTTTGAGTAAATCTGTGTCTGGTCCCGAGTTCTCATTTTGTTGTTTTTTTCTCTCCTTTGCCATTAAATTTTATATTTACATTAGAAACAGTTGAGAAAGAACAGAGTCTGTCTCATAACCTGTTCTCCATCTCGGTCACAGACACATCTTTAACTGCTGCATTAAAGACAGGAAGATGTGTAGACAAAATAAACCCAGTCTCCAGTAATGATTCATAGCAGCAGAGGACAGAATGAAGATGAAAGTGGAGCAGGCAGGGTGTGCAGGTGACAACCTTCTTCACCTGACAGCGCAAACTTTTACTTCACCTTCTCACCTGATTCATTTTAGGGCAGTCCCTCCGTCTGAAACAAGGGTCACCGCACATGGCACATAGGATGACCTTAAAATGATGCTCCAAAAAAAACAAAACAAATTCAACACTTTTATTTTTGCTCTTATTTAACAACTTGAAGTAAAAAGACTTTTTCTGTGCTGACAAAAGGATTATTTTTATCTAAATGTTATAACAAGAGCACACTGATGTGAGTGCAATATCCCCTGCCTCTATTTTCTTTGAAGATGCCAATACTTACTGACAGAGAGCAGTTTTCAACTTTTCAATATAATTACTGTGGCAGAACCAAATTATGATAAGCCCATCATCCACGAATATACAACAAAGTATACAACCCATAGTTGTAGGTCAGGATCCAAAAGTGAACCTGTGTAGCAAGTTTGGTGTCCCTAACTTTACTCGTTGTACAGTATTAAGGCATTCTGAATGTTAATCTTGACCTTTGATCTTTTGACCCCAAACCCATATTCAGAGGTCAGGATCCCAAGGTGAACCTGTGTAGCAAGTTTGGTGACCCTAGCTTTCTTTGTTGTTGAGATATAGTTTATAAGCCATTTTGATGTTGACCTTTGACCTTGTGATCCCAAAACCATAGTCACACTTCAAGGTCACAGGGTGAACCTGTGTACTAAGTTTGATGAACCTAACTTTACTTGTTGTACAGAAATAAGGCAGAGGGAATGTTAACCTTGACCTTTGGACCCCAAACCCATAGCCAAAGGTCAAGATTCCAAGGTGAACCTGTGTACCAGGTTTGGTGGCCCAAGCTTTATTCATTTTTTAGTAATAGTAAATGTAGCATTTGCCATTGCGCAACTGCAATGTTAACTTTGACTGCTTGACCCCAAATCCACAGTTAGGTGAGGGTGTAAGTTGTCCAAGATATGTATTAGATACAACTACTGTATCGATTTGAAAAGCCTACATCATTTCTTTCAGTAGTTATTGTGTTTAGAAGATTTAGGGAAAAATCTGACCTGACCTTTGACCTCAAGGTCATCCGATGGTAGTGAAATTGCAATATGCGCATCATCAGAGTATATCAAACCATGATACCAAGTTTCAAAACAATCAACACACGTAACTGTAGGAGGAGTTGATTTCACAAAACATTTGGGCTACAGTCACACTGTAGGTCTTAATGCTCAATTCCAATTTTTTGCCAAGATCCAATTTTTTTTGTGTGGGCATTCACATTATAATTTAAATGCGACCCTCATCAGACTCTAGTGTGAATGGTCTACAGCTATGAAGTGACCCGCATACACAGAAGAAAACGTAAAGTCAGACAGAGCATTGTGTTTACGAAAGTAAATATGATCCCCGAATGATTGAGGGGGACAAAACTTCTTCACCTTGATGCAGCACAGAAAAATAAAATTTTAAAATCATTCAGAAATGATTATGCACAAAATAAATATGAGGCCAGCTTCATTTCTCTACATGCCAGATGACCACTGTGATCAGCTCTGCTTTAACAGAAGTGATTGATTAAACGGCTCTCTTGAAAATGAGACCCTGTGTCTCAGTGGAATTACCTCTACAAATAAGGTTAATAATAAATAAACAGTGCGGCTAGTACCAGTGGTGTAACACCGGTCCCACACAGGAAGGAGAAGCCGCCACAGACTCCCCTCTCCTGACTGTGTGTCCTCGTATCCCGTATCTGGCCATTCCGCTCCACAGTCATGTTGGTATTAACTTTACATTTTAGATATTACAGCGGACAGGACTCACGGTGTGCTGTTTACAGGGAAAAAGGAATTTGCAGTGTCCAGTAAATGTGCCGTTACTGTGCGCCTGCTTGTCTGATGGTCTCCGCCCCGAATCCTCCCCACCCCGAAATTCTGAAGTTATGCAGTCGGAGCCAACAAAATTACAATCCAGTGATAAAGGGAAGAAGAAGATTGATTAAAAAGAGCACAAATCGGCTGTGTCTGCCATGCTTGCTGCATCCTCCACCGCAGAATTGTCACTTCTGTCTCACTTCAGTGAGGAAAAAGTCGGATGAAATGTGACATGACAAGATCTCTGTGGCCTGGGTATTCTCCACCAGTCCTCCACACCCCTGGACTCAACTGCCGTGTCTCAACCCAAATGGAGATGCCGTAGACGGTGTGAGCGGTGACAAAAGAGAGGTAAACATGGAGGTATCCAAACAAACCTAACCACTAGCCCACACAGACTGCCGATTCCTTCACTTATTCTCGCCAACATACGCTCACTAGATAACAAAATAGACCACATACAGCTCCTGGGAACTATGCAACGTGATGCACGGAACTGCTGTGTTTTTATCTTTATGGAAATGTGGTGAAATGACAATATACCAGACTCTGCCATTCAGTTAGCTGGGCTAAAATGCTATTGCAGCGACAGAGCGCTCACAGAAGGAGGGAAAACCCAGGGTGGAGGTGTGTGTGTGTACATCAGTGATGCCTGGCGCAGAGATGCAACTGTCATACACAAGCATTCCTTCATTGGTGGCGTTAATGATCATCAAGTGCTGACCCTTTTACATTCCGAGAGAATTTTCATCTGTCCTACTAGCCACCGTGTACACCCCGCCCACCAGCACTGGCGAAAGGAGCAAAGCACTAAAAGAACTCTATCAGGCCATCAGTGAGACACAAACAGTGCATCCAGATGGATTCCTCATCACAGCAGGAGACTTCAACCATGCAGATTGAAAGGCCCTCCTACCAAACCTACAACAACATGTAGACTTTCCAACAAGAGGAGACAATTTGCTGGACCTGGTGTATACAAGTCACAAGAAAGCATACAGAGCCCCCCCCCCCCCCACACACACACACCTTCCCCACCTGGGTCTCTCCGATCACATCACCATCTTGTTAAGGCCGGCATACAAACCCAGAGTGAAAACAATCAGACCAATAAAAAAGCAGGTACGTGTCTGGCCAGAGGGGGCCTCTGATGCTCTGAAAGACTGCTTCAGCACTACAGACTGGGACACTTTCAAACACATAGCCATTCACAATGGACACACAAACCTAGAGGAGTACACTGAGATTGTTGTAGCATACATAGTGAAATGCATTGATGATGTCACTCACTGGAAAACCATCACTGTTTGTGCTAACCAGAAGCCATGGATGACAGCAGAGGTCTGCAGGCTCCGGAGGGCTCGGGACGCAGCCTTCAGGGCCGGCGACACTGCAGGACTAGCAACAGCTAGGGCTATCCTGTCCCGTGGCATCAAGGAGGCAAAACGACAGTACAGCAAGAAAATATCCGGCCACTTCAGCAACACCAGAGATACATGTTCCCGCTGGCGTGGCATACAGACCCTCACCAACTGCAAACCTCCACCTCTGACCTGTGTGAGTAACATGACACTGCTCAACAACCTAAACGACTTCTTCGGCCGCTTTGAAGCACAAAACAGCACATCAGCACAGAAGACCACTCCTCCTCCAGATGAGCAGGCCATGAGTCTGGATCCAGCTAGTGTAAAGAGGACCCTCTGCAGGATCAACCCACGCAAGGCAGTTGGTCCAGACAACATACCGGGTCATGTCCCGAAGGACTATGTAGAGGAGCTCAAGAATGTCCTGGCCACACATCTCCTTGACTCAAGCTGTTGTCTCCACATATTTCAAAACTGCCACCATAACACCAGTCCCAAAGAAGCCTGTCCCATCCAGCTACAATGATTACCGGCCCATAGCATTGACTCCCATTATAATGAAGAGCTTCGAGTGGCTAGTCATGCACAACATCAAGTCCATCCTGCCTCCCTCCCACGACCCATCTCAGTTTGCATACAGGTCAAACAGATCCACAGATGATGCCCTCACCCACCTGGACTCAAAAAACTCCTACGTGCGAATGCTGTTCTTGGACTTAAGTTCAGCATTCAACACAATCATCCCCCAGCACCTGATACAAAATCTCAGACACTTGGGACTAAAAACCTGTCTCTGTAACTGGACTACACTTTCTCACAGAGAGGCCACAGAACATGCGGATTGGCAGCAACACCTAGACCATCACACTGAGCACAAGGGCCCCACAAGAGTGCATGCTCAGCCCGCTGCTCTTCACGCTGCTGACTCATGACTGCGTACCAGCCTACAACACCAACCACATCATCAAGTTTGCGGATGACACGACGGTGGTGGGCCTCATCACCAACAATGAGGAGGCCAACTACAGAAATGAGGTGAGCCAAATGGTCCAGTGGTGTAAAGACAATAACTTCTTCCTGAACGTGAGAAAAACCAAGGAGATTGTAGTCGACTTCACAAGGGGTCACACACAGCACCCCCTTCTGATCATCGATGGTGCAGCTGTGGAACAGGTGAGCAGCACCAAGTTCCTGGGAGTGCACATCTGAGTACCTCACCTGGTCCAACAACACCACATCACTGGCCAAGAAGGCTCAACCTCTCCTCCATTTCCTCCGCAAACGGAGGAGAGCACAAGTCCCACCCACCATTATGACCTTTCTGTGTGGAGTTTGCATGTTCTCCCTGTGCTGCGGGGGTTTACTCCGGGGGCTCCGGTTTCCTCCCACAATCCAAAGACATGCATGTTAGGTTAATTGGTTGTTCTAAATTGTCCCTAGATATCTGTTTCCTATAGGCCCTTAGAATAGAGGGTTAGTACTAGTGAAAGCGCTTTGAGTGGTCTTTGTGACTAGAAAAGTGCCATATAAGTGCAGGTTAGTTAGTTAGTAATCATGTGTTCTTTCTACCGGGGCACCGTTGAGAGCATCCTCACCAGTTGCATCACGGTGTGGTATGGAAGCTGCACTGCCTCCTGCTGGAAGACACTACAATGCACAGTGAAAGCAGCCAGCAAGATCATCGGTGCCCCTCTGCCCCCCCCCCGACATCTACCTCACCCGCAGAGCCATCAACATCACAGGCGACACCTCCCACCCCTCACACTCCCTCTTCACCCCCCTGCCCTAGGGGAAAAGGTACCGGAGCCTCTGGGCCCATTCCACAAGACTGCTAAACAGCTTCGTTCATCAGGCCATCAGGACCCTGAACTCTGTCCACCCCCCACCCCCTGGACCATAACGCAATCACCCACACAATAACTACCTCAGCTGTTGGCACAGAAAGACTGGCACACCAACAGTAACACATTTGCTGCTGTATGTCTCTGCACTTTAACCACAACCATTTGCACAAATGCCATATCTGCTGCTGTCTGTCTGTCATTGCAATACTGATCATGTGCAGTCCTATCTGTTACTCTCTGCACCTACACTACCGCATTGAACTGCAACTGTGGGTATTACGTCTCTAGTTTTGTGTATATAGGATTGCTGGGTTTTATCATTGTTAATGATTTATCTTGATTTGCACTATGGGAGGTCTGGGTCTATCTTTTGTCGCTATTTGCACTACGGGTTGCATTACTGTACATAGACTGCTGTTGTTGTTGTTTTCTTTTTTTTTCCAGCTTTACCCCTTTTTCTTTTTTTAAATTGTGCACACCACTGAAGAGAGAGAGAAACACCATTTCAATTCTCCTGTATGTCCTGTACGCATAGTAGTATTGACAAATAAAATCTTTGAATCTTGAATCTTGAATGACTATTCAGACTGAGGTCGCTTTGGAAAATATCAGATATGTGTCCGAATTATGTAGGACCACATATGAAAGTGGTCTGGGTCTGGTGTGGAAAAAATCGGATGTGTGCTGTTCAGACTGTCATTAAAAAATCAGATATGGGTCATGTGTGCAAAAAAATCGGAATTGAGCATTACTACGTGTCAACGTAGCCTTACTGTCTATGAAGTGAGGTGAAACATGAGGTCATAGGTCAGGGGCTACAATTCCCACAAAAATCATCCGATTAGAACCAAATTTCCATGTGTGCATCCTCAGTATATATCAAACCATGGTATCACGTTTCAAAACAATTGGACCAAAACTGTTGGAGGAGGTGATTTCACAAAAGTGGGAGGGACGGACAGACCCATAACATAATCCCCCTTTGGGCTTTGACCGGCAGGGGATAAAAATCTGTCTTAGTGAGCACTTTTCTTTTGCCAAGATAATCCACCCACAAGGCCACCACTCCGGTGTGGTGACCTTGTGGTAGAGCACCTGCCCCTCAGCCGGGAGGTCATGGGTTCAAGCCCCGGCAAGGTCATACCAAAGACCATATAAAAATGGTACTTCCTGCCCACTAGTTTGATGCTCAGCATAATAGAATGGGGGAAGGAAAAGTTGTAACCCACGGACAACAGATGGAAATTAGCCACTGGCTACAATCTGGCAAGTTTACATTGATTGATATGAATGTTCATCAACTTGCACAGTCCATAAAAAAAACATCTCAGGGGTGTACTATAAGATGCTGATTAAATACCATGATGTTAGTAGGTGTTTATTGGGATCACAATAAAAGACTACTCTAAAACATGCAGTTTTATTTTCACAAAGCACATTTATTAGGCATTGAACAGCTGATCTGGTTGGCATTTCTGCTGTCAAAATTACATTTTCATGTTTCCTCAAAACTTTTGTCTGCAGCATTGTGATAAAATTAGCACGTTAGGATGTTTGTTAGTTATGATCAGCTCATGACACACTCATACAACAATCATACTGTTTATTTTCGGCTTGATATGCCATGTTTATGGAGTTTGATAGCAGCCATAGTTGCTACTGCCCCTCCCCCATTTGTTTCCTCAAGATGAGGAGCCATTGTCCTGTGATCAAGAGAAAATGAGTTTTTATCTTTGTCATAATGCATTAATATTATGTGATTTTAAGAAAAAAGAATGAAAAAAAAGATCATAGTGCGGCAGATGCAAATAATAAGCAGCGTGTTGTAGGTTTTAAGCAGAGTTTTATTATATCATACCGCCGTCACGAGCTCCGCTCCCGGCGCCATGCATGCGCGCCGGGAGCGAGCCCAAGCGGCTCTCAGAGAAGGAGGACACAATGTCTGTGTCCAGCAGCAGCAGTTGCAGAAGTGGAATTGAGAGAGTGTGTTACAGAACCTGTGCAGTATTTATACCCAACTCAGACAATACATCAAAGCAGCTTCACAGCAGTTGGTACGATCAAAGGGACTGCAGAACAGGCATGAGACATTTGCATTTGTAAGAGACCTACATAACAATAGGCAGATTTGCTAGTCTTTGCTCCAGGTGTAGGACAAAGAGGTTACAAGGCACATCTACATATTGATCTCAGCCTCTAGGTCACAGTAAGGACAGGACGCATGAACACTATACATGAATGGCACACTACATCACAATACATGAATGGCACATTGCATCACGATACATGAATGGCACATTACATCACAATACATGCATGGCACATTACATCACAATACACGCATGGCACATTACATCACAATACATGAATGGCACATTACATCTCAATAGTGCAGCGGGAAAAACCAAGAGAAGAGAGCTGACTGTCCTGTGTGTTGTGGGGGGGTTGAATCAACCCGCCACACGCTCCCCCCTCGGCAGGGGGCCGAGACCTCGATAATCCATCTATGGGAGCGAGCTGTGGGAGAAGCTCGCTGCAGGCGGAGGGGGAGGGAGGGGAGGGGTAGTAAGTGCCGGCAGAGGCTGTGAAATCGTCCGAGCCGCGCAAAAATTGCTTGCTGCACCGCGACATCGAGGGGCTGTCCCGTAGCGCGTGCGGAGATCACAAGAAGAAAAATTTGTCTCTGACTCCTCTCGTGGCCATGAAGAAAAGCAGGAGCGGCTGTAAGAAAAAAAAATAAAAGCAGAGGGACTGGCGTGTTGACTTTAGGGCAGGCGTGACCCTAAAGCCTCGGGAACAGCAGACAGCTGAATTCCCCTTGTGTGCCGTGGCTAAGACCATAAAATCCAGTGAACAAGCTGCAGGCCTCAGGTGTACAAGCAAGCCTGAAGGGCCAGTGTGCAGCAGAAGGAAGGCGGTCAGTGAAGCCATTATTGTCCCGTGCGTGGTGTGCCGTCCTCGTAACTGAACCCCCGCGCGCGCGCGCTGGGGTTCCGTGCTTGGGTGGGCCGCTGGAGTGGCGAGTCAGGGTGCAGAATCTTGGTGGAGATCGGCGCAGATGGCGCCGATAAAATCCAGGTTGAGCTGTGGCTGTAGATTGGCCATGGTGCGTTGGAGCGGTGAGAGGAAATAGACGATCTTTTGTCCCTCAGGCTCGTGCAGATGCTTTGAAGCGGTGGGAGGGAATAGACGATCTTTGTTCCTCAGGCTCGGGTAGATGAGTAGGATCGCTGAGAGGGAGGAGTAGCGGTGAGAGGGAGAAAACGTTCTGTGTCCCTCGGCTGGTCCAGCGTGGATGTCCCGATCTCAGGCGAGGGTCGTGCCATGACGTTTTCTGCAGTTTTCCCGGTCATGGGCGATGTCCGGAGAGCAGCTCGCCTGCCGTGAGCTCTGCGTTGAGGCCTCCCTGAGGCAGCAGGGAGGGCAGATCAGTCAGGCCGCTGCGACGGAGCAGTCATGCCCGGGTGCTGCGTTCGCTGGCCGCTCGTTTTCTTCAGTCTCGGGTCGCCAGCGTGGCTGTTCAGATCAGAAGGTTGTGTTTGCACAAAACGTGTGCATTCCGGGGTCACCAGTGAAGAGGATGATAAAATAGGCAGCGTTGGATTTTTAAATAGCTTTATTATCACCCGCCTTCATCAGAACTCGGCTGCAGCCCATGGCTTGAGCAGGCTGCAGCTTCATTCCTCCAGCTCTCAAAGAGGAGGGGACACACAGTGTGTGTGTCCCGCAGCAGTTGAAGAGTGAATGAAAGAGAGGCAGATTTACAGCACAGTGCAGCATATATACTCAACTCAGACAATACATCAAAGCAGCTTCACAGCAGTTGGTACGATCAAAGGGACTGCAGAACAGGCATGAGACATTTGCATTTGTAAGAGACCTACATAACAATAGGCAGATTTGCTAGTCTTTGCTCCAGGTGTAGGACAAAGAGGTTACAAGGCACATCTACATATTGATCTCAGCCTCTAGGTCACAGTAAGGACAGGACGCATGAACACTATACATGAATGGCACATTACATCACAATACATGCATGGCACATTACATCACAATACACGCATGGCACATTACATCACAATACATGAATGGCACATTACATCTCAATAGTGCAGCGGGAAAAACCAAGAGAAGAGAGCTGACCGTCCTGTGTGTTGTGGGGGGGTTGAATCAACCCGCCACAATAGCAACTATAATAACTCTGCTTCTGTACTTGATAGTCCCCAATAAAACATATGTTTATGGATGTAAACGTGGTTTTATGCATGAAAGTGAACCTGTAACCACGTGGCATCTGATCCTTGGGACAGGAGCATTATACCAAATTAATCACACCTGTGGATCCACACCTTATACATACCCCTTGCATCCACCCATTCTTCCTCTTTCTGATGACTGGGAGGAGCCTACCTCCACTGACAAAGGACAATGAATGGTTACAGGTTCACTTTCATTCATAAAACCATGTTTACATCCGTAAATGTACGTTTTATTTAATTTCAGTGAACCTGTAACCAGGTGGCAACCATTTGCCAAATGAGTCCTGAGGAGAATAAAGGTGGCGTCACCCACAGGTCAAAGGGGCACAATGCCCCAATCACGCCATTAAGCACAAACACAATCAGATGAGTTTGGCTCCCTTATTGTACTTAACTGAGTGTGTACAAGTTAAGCCGGTTCCTCCAGGTAACTGGAGCTGAAACAAAACCTTTCAAGCACAAGGCACACATGCCAGCTCACATGAGAGAAAACTAAGATACAACATAAGAACATGCTGTGACTCCCAGAACAGATGAGGGGATGACTGATGAGGCCAGGCTGAGCCTATAGAATGGAACACACTGAGGAAGAAGTCCAGCCAGCGGCTGTGCATACATCCTCCAGGGTGCACTCCTAACAACACCCACACAGTGGCCAATCCCAGTGTCGAGTGGGCCACCAGCCTATCTGACGGTTCCGCTCCACCTTGTACATACGCAAAGACAATTGGGTCGACTACCCAATGGACAGGTGCTGCTAAAAGATAGGCCTGCTCAATGTGGACTCCCCATAGAGCACAAAAGCTTGTCTGAAGAGCGGACAGACCTTGTACAGTCAACATAAACCTTAAGGACCCTTACCAGCACAACCTAAGGAGCCTCTCAGCCTCCAAAGAAGTGTGTGAGGAAGGTAGAAGGCTTGAAACACAAGAGGACGGGAAAACAACCCCACTAGTAGCACTTTGGGCTGAAAAGCTGGGTTGGGCTGGTGGGCCACCCGATCACCATCAAACCTAAGACATGTTGCATCCACAGAGACCGCATTCAATTCACTGACCCTCTTGGCCAAAACAATCGCCAAGAGAAAGCAGTCTTCCCAGAGATCAGACAATAGTCAGCAACGGAGAGTGGCTCAAAAGGGGGCAAGCATAGCGCCCTGAGAACTATCTGGAGATTCCAAGTTAGCAGCAAAGGGCACCGAAATGGGTGACTCTATCTCACGCCTCTCAAAAATCGCCTTGCCAAGAGATGTGCCTCAGACAAGCTATCACATTTTTCATGGGCAGTTGATACTGCTGTCAGGTAGTCCCTGATAGTTGATTCCACCCAACCTCAGCAAAGAGGTACTGGAGGAAAAAAACGAGATTACAGAGATGTGACATGTCAAGGGATTTTCACCCTTGGTCCGACACCAGTTCAAAAACACTCTCCACTTCACACTGCATTGCAGCTAGGTAGATGGGGCCCATGAAGCCTGCACGATGTCTATAACCTTCTCTAAGCCAAGTTTACACAATTGCTCCCATCCAAGGGCCATACATGAAGCCTCAGGAGCTGGGGATTTGGATGCCGAAACTCGCCCTGTGCCTGTGAGAGCATATCCCGTCTGATTGGGAGAGGTTAAGGACGGTCCTCCAACATCTCGTAGTTCTCCGCTATCCATGGTCTTTGTAGCCATTTCAGGGCCATCAAAATTACTTGAACAGACAATAGTCTCACCTTCACAAGGAAAGCTGACAGATGAAGCAGTATTGGAAATGCAGACAGTTTCAACGGAGGCCAGTCATGCTCAGAGCATCTGTAGCTAGTGGACCTGGCAGGCTTGCCCACAAGAGCAGATGACGCACCTTCGCATGGAGAGAGGGAGACCTCAGTTCGTCCTGCTGGTTGATGTATGACACCACAGCCATGATGTCCGTCTGTACCAGAATCTTTTTTCTGCCCTGAATGACTGGAAGAAAAAGCCCCAGAGGCAATGCACCGCTTCCATTTTGGGATGGTTTATATGCCAAGACTGCTGTGCCGGAGCCCAGTGTCACCGAACAAACCTGCCCTCCCAGACTGCACCCCAGCCTGCTTGGGAGGCGTCGGTTGTAATGGTCACCCTGCAGCCCTCTTGACCCAGGGGAACACCATCTCGGACTGCTGATGAGTGTCTCCACCACCTGAGAACCATGAGGCTCCTTTGGAAGAACTAGCCTCCTCCTTTTGTCTCTGAGCATTGAAGGGGATGAGCGCATAAAAGACCCAGTGGCACCATCTGGGCAGCTGCAGCAAAGAGGTCTGAGATCCTCTGGCACTGCTGCACCGGTACAGTCCTTTGTGAAATGCAGCTCTCGGTGCATTCCCTAATAGTATGTCCTCTCTTTGGAGTCAGGGATGCCCTCATGGCAACTGAATCCAGGTTGAGCCCCAAGTACTTGACAACCCTGGTTGGAACCAGGCAGCCTTTCACCGCATTCAAATGCAACCCAAGTGCCACCAGGTGAGCCAATATGGTCTCCATATTGCTCCTCGCTACAGCTTCTGATGGCGCACAAACCAGCCAATCGTCCCGATAATTGAACTCGAATGCCCCTCTGCCACAGTGGGGCGAGTGCAGCGTCCATGCACTTTGTGAACACCTGAGGACAGGGACAGGCCGAAAGGCAGGACATCATAACTGAAGGCTTGTCCTGAAGGAACCCTGAGGAACTTCCTGTGACCAGATTATGGAAATATGGAAATCAGCATCACGAAGGTCCATTGCTGTGAACCAATCGCCTGGCCTTATGACCTGAATAATGTCCTCAGCCTGAGCACCGGACAAGGGAGCATCTTGAGATACCTGCTCAACCATCTCAGGTCCAAAACCGGACGGAGACCCCCCAGTTTGCTTAGTTAGTTAGTTAGTTAGTTCCCTCCCACAGCACGTGGGACACCATACGGTGTATAGGGTGGTGCCTATCCCATTTCTCTGACCTTAGGCCACACAGCCACTGTAAGTAGCGAAAGCTACAGTGGGGGGTCAGTCTTCTGGTAGCTCTGTATGTCATGCACCAATCCACTTGGAGACAAGGAATAGGCAGTGTAAAAAGCCTCACCGCTCTTCTCCTGGAGAGAGAGTCTGTATACACTTTCTCCAAGCAAGGCAGAGACCTCACTGCCCAGAACCGCAGAAAGAATGTCCTCCTTACTTTTGCTTCCAAAATCCTTGAAGTTGGGGAATGAGATCTGAATTGTAGGCAGGATCCACACTCCAGCGCATCAATCACCTATGGACATGAGGTGCACCGATGCGAACTCATGAAGTGCACTGCGAAGAAGGTTGACATCAGGGGAAGCATACCATGAGAGACGCTGGCGGGGCTTGGCAGGACCACAGCCTACGTGCTCCCAAGAGCGCAGACATGAGTACTGCTGAACCTGCACCTGCTGCCGGGAGGCCCGAGCTCTGAAAGGAACCTGGCTCTGTGAAACGGAGCCGTTGTGGGTTCTCACCCCTCAAGAGGTCTCAAGATGCTTCACCTGGATGGTCTTGGCGGATGAAAGGACTGTGTGCAGAGCCTCACCTTCTGCACCTTGTCCAACACTGCCTCTGCTGTCGGCCCAAAGACCTCACCAGGCATTACCGCAGCCTTCAAAACAGCAGCCTTCTCTATATCCGCCAATCCAGACTGACTCAACCACACATGCCGCCGGGCCATGGTCAGCTGGTCAGGGAGTTCCCAAGTGAGCTAACTCCTTGAATCACAGTGTCCACAACCTTTACCAACTCCAGTAAAAGGTCAGTTCCGCTTTTGACTCTAGGTCCCTGATCAAAGCTTCTAAATACACTAAAAGAAGTGTATTAGCATTTGCCAGCCTAGAGGCCATAGCCACAGACTGGTAGGCACTAGCCACTCACCCATCAGTGGCATGACACTTGCCGTTAAGGTGGTGTATAGACTTGCTGTCTGTGGGGAAGTGCCAACCAGCAGTGCACAGGTAGAGTCACCTTCGACGCACCATCCAAGCCCTGCTCCGCAGCACCATTCAAAATACTGAGTCCAGAACGAGAGGCAGCAGTCTCCTTAGACACACCCACTACTTCTGCAGGTGTTCCACAAAGTCAGGATAAACTGACAAGGGAACCCACCTCTGGGATGCAGGACCTCTGTCCCAAGACGAAGCGCTAGGCGGAAAAGATGGGGGAGGAAGCCCCACAGCTGATGCTGCCCAGAGAGCCGTGCCCTGACAGATATATCATAGGGCTCAGGAAGGTCTTCTCAACCGGAGAGTCACCGTCAACTTCATCATCATCCTCGGAGAGACATCCACTCTCCCAAAGGTGCTACAGCCAGAGCTGATGGTCTTACTCAAGAGGCCACAAGAGACACTGCATCAGGATGCGGTCTCAGGGCACATACGGGGGCCTGGTGCGGCATACCCCAAAGGCGATGGTGATTTGCAGCCAAATGTTCAATGGTCTTATGCATTTCCTCCAATTGGTTCTGCATGAAATCCACCCGCTGGAACGTGTGGCTGGCTTCCTTCAATCCACTCCTGCTTGCTGCTGGCCTTCCCAGTTCCAGCTGGAGCTCTTAAACCTGGAGGGATGGAGCTCTGGGCTGGTGGCATACCAGTGTCCGGGCTATTTCCTCCTCCTTCACTTCCTTCAGAAGCCATTATTCCTCCAGGAGAACAATAGGAGAGAAAACAAGACAGTTATTTTCAATATTATTATTATTATTATTGATATTATAAACAGGCCAAAGGTCTGTTCCATGAGGTACAAGCGGGCTAGTCATAAGACAACATAGAAATATCAGATTTCAGTTCCCACCTGTATGCAGTACCACTCCCCCACAAAAGGTGGCGAGAGTGCACCAAGCACAGGAGCGCTCAGTACCCAGACAAAGAAGACGTCTCCCCTTTTTTTTAAGAAGAAGACGACTGTCAGTCGAGAAAAAAGAAACAATACAGACTTAACAGCAAATTGTATCATGCTGTTAAACTGTTAAGCAATTCCTCCTTGATGAAGGCAAAATTATCACATTCTCAAACAGATAAAGCATATTGCATGCTGTTAAGCTGTAAACCAGTTCTTCTGCCTGAAGAGAAGGCACAAAATACATCACAAACCTTAAACAGGTAAAGGTAGTACATACCTCACGCTGCTAAACTGTTAACAGTTCTGGCTGAAAAGAAGGCAAGTGTATATTACATACCTCAAGCAGGCATGGACAGTGCACTTCATGATACACAGCCGCTGCAAACCTCTCATTCAGCAGAAAAACACAACTTTATGACACAGTGATGGGGTACCCAGGGTAAGGCAGCACAAACAGCACACAAAACACAATGTTAAACAGACTGGTATAAGCTCTTACTGACCAGGAGGATAGAAAGAGGAAGAATAGATGGATGTAAGGTGTGTATATAAGGTGTGCATCCACAGATGTGATTAATTTGGTATAATGATCCTGTCCCGAGGATCAAATGCCATGTGGTTACATCTGAAATGAAATGAAACAGTTTAGGTGCTTACAGGTTATGTATAAAATATGAATCTTGGGCATGTAAAACAGTCTCAGATCTTTTTCCTAAACTTATAGTAGAGAAAAGAGGAAAAAAAAGTTTTTGTATTTACACTACCGTTCAAAAGTTTGGGGTCACTTAGAAATTTCCTTATTTTTGAAAGAAAAGCACTTTTTTTCAATGAAGATAACTTTAAACTAATCAGAAATACACTCTATACATTGCTAATGTGGTAAATGACTATTCTAGCTGCAAATGTCTGGTTTTTGGTGCAATATCTACATAGGTGTCGTCGGCCTCCGTCGGTCTATGATGACCATGGAAGAGAATCCTAAACATCTACTCTGCTGGAACAGCACCGCCTGTGGCTGAACAGGCCGATGCACGAATGGCAGTCCCTGTCACACAGGTCGCACTTGTGGGTAGTCTCCGTGCTGCTGGGTCTGTGGCGGTTCTTCCTGCGGGTCCTTTTTTCATCTGCAGCAGCAGTCAATCTCTCTTCACCCGCCTTGAGCTGTCTGGTCAGGGTGCCTCTCCATTTGGAGCGGTCCGTTGCAAGGTCCTCCCAGCGCTCTGTGTTGATCTCCAGGGCCTTCATGTCTCTCTTGCAGACGTCTCTAAAACGCAGCTGTGGGCGGTCAACGTCTCTCTTGCCAGTTGCCAGTTCTCCATAGAGGACGTCTTTGGGGATTCTGCCATCCTCCATACGGTGAACGTGGCCTAGCCAGCGGAGCCTGCGCTGTCTGAGTAGAGTGAACATGGAGGGAAGGCCGGCGCGGGACAGAACTTCTGTGTTGGGCACTTTGTCCTGCCAGGATATGTCCAGGATGTGGCGAATGCAGCGCAAGTGGAAGGAGTTCAGTCTCTTTTCCTGCCGGGCGTATGTTGTCCACGTCTCACTCCCATAGAGCAGTGTGCTGATGACGCAGGCGTTGTACACTGCCATCTTCGTCTTGACAGAGAGTTTGGGATTCTCCCACACTCGTGTGGTGAGGCGAGCGAGTGTGAAGGCTGATTTTCCAATCCTCTTGTTGATCTCTGTATCAAGGGAGAGGTTGTTGCTGATCGTGGACCCCAGGTACGTGAACTGATTCACGACCTCCAGCTCGTAGTCGTCAATGGTGATGGTTGGTGGTGCTTCCGTGCCTTGCGCCAAGACGTTAGTCTTCTTCAGGCTGATGGTAAGCCCGAAGTCCTTGCATGCCTGGGAGAAGCGGTCCATAAGGGTCTGAAGCTCCTGCTGTGTGTGGGTTGCGACTGCAGCGTCGTCTGCGAACAGCATGTCTCTGATTAGAGCCTTGTGTACTTTGGTTCTCGCTTTCAGGCGGGCAAGGTTGAAAAGCCTGCCGTCAGATCTTGTGTGCAGGTAGATTCCCTCTGTTGCTGTGCTGAAGGCATGCCTCAGGAGCATAGGCATAGCAAAGAAAATCCCAAAGAGGGTTGGCGCAAGTACACAGCCCTGTTTCACTCCGCTGCGTATGTTGAAAGGCTCTGAGACGTTGCCATCGTGCTGCACTATCCCCTGCATGTTGGTGTGAAACGATTCAATGAGGCTTTGCAAATTTGGTGGGCATTCTATCTTTGGCAGGATCTTGAAAAGGCCCTCTCTGCTGACCAGATCGAACGCTTTGGTGAGGTCGATGAAGGCGACGTACAGGGGCATGTTCTGTTCTCTGCATTTCTCCTGGAGTTGGCGGATGGAGAATATCATGTCTACCGTCGATCGCTCAGCGCGGAAGCCACACTGAGACTCGGGGTAGACACGTTCGGCAAGCTTCTGTAGACGAACGAGAACAACTCTTGCGTAGACTTTGCCAACAACGCTGAGGAGGGAGATGCCCCTGTAGTTGTTGCAGTCGCTTCTCTCCCCTTTGTTTTTGTAGAGGGTGATGATCTTGGCGTCCCTCATGTCCTGTGGTACGGCACCTTCCTTCCAACACTGGCAGAGGACGTCATGCAATGGCAGCAGTAGGGCGGTCTTGCAGTGCTTGATCAGGTCGGGGGGTATGCCGTCGTTGCCGGGTGCCTTGCCAGCGGCCAAGCTATCAATGGCCTTGCTGAGTTCGTCGATGGTTGGCTCGGCGTCAAGTTCGTCCATGGATGGCAGGCAGTCGATGGCATCAAGGGCTGACGGTGTCACGGTGTTCTGTCTGGAGTAGAGGTCGGAGTAGTGTTCCACCCATCTCTCCATCTGCTTGTTCTTTTCTGTGATCATCTCCCCAGTGGAGGATTTGAGGGGGGCCGTCTTGCTCTGAGCCGGACCAAGTGCTTTCTTGATGCCATCGTACATACCACGGATGTTCCCTGTTATGGCAGCGGTTTGAATGTCTTGGCTGAGCTGAGTCCAGTACTCGTTGGCACAGCGCCGAGCAGTCTGCTGAACTTTGCTTCTCGCAGCCCTGAGAATCTGGAGATTCTTCTCGTTTGGGTACTTCTTGTACTCAGCAAGTGCTGAGCGCTTGGCTTCAATGACGGGGGTCATCTCGGTCAACTTGGCATCAAACCAGTCCTGTGACTTCGAGGTCTTCCTCCCAAAGGTAGCCAAGGCTGTGCGGTGGATGGTGTTTCGCAGCTCTTCCCACTTCTGCTTTGCAGATTCTCCTTCTTGTGGTATACCAAGTTCCTTCTCAAAGGTGGAGGCAAACTGCTCAACAAGTTCTGGTTGAGCCATCTTGCTGGTGTCAATCCGTGCCTTTCCAGGTTGTCTAGCACGATGGAATTTCTTCAGCTGCAGCTTGACCTTGCAACACACCAATGAATGGTCTGTGTCGCAATCTGCACTCTGGAACGAACGGGTGATTAGCACGTTCTTCAGTGAGGTGCACCTGGTCAGGATCAAGTCCAGCTGGTGCCAGTGCTTTGAGCGTGGATGTTGCCAGGAAACCTTGTGTTGGGGCTTGGTCTTGAAGAACGAGTTTGTGATGCACAGATCGTGATATGTGCAGAACTCGAGCAGCCGCTGTCCGTTGTCATTCATTCTGCCCACGCCAAAAGGTCCAAGACAGGAGGGCCAGGAGTCGTGGTCAGCACCCACTCTGGCATTGAAGTCTCCAAGGAGAATGAGTTGTTCAGAGTTGGGGACGATCCTGACAGTTGTTGCGAGATTCTCGTAGAACTCATCTTTTGCCTTTGGTGTGGCTGTCAGTGTTGGGGCATACACACTGACGAGGGTGACTGGGCCTTGAGTGGTGTTCAGGCGGAGGGTGAGGAGTCGAGCAGAGCCAGTGCTGCTCGGTTCCACCATCTTCAGCAAGGTGTTCTTCACTGCAAAGCCCACTCCGTGTTCCCTGTGTTCGTCACTGCCCTTTCCCTGCCAGTAGAACGTGTAGTCCTTCTCTCTCAGTGTGCCTGCGTCAGCCAACCGTGTTTCTTGGAGAGTGGCGATATCCACTCCCAGTCTCTTCAGCTCATTATTGATGATGGCAGTCTTCCTGGTGTCGTTGATGTCCTTGAGGTTAGTAGCGAGTCCTGTCATCATAGTGCGGACGTTCCAAGTTCCCAATTTTAGAGTTGGTCTCTTTTGTTTTATTGTCTTGCCTGGTGCGAAAGTTCTCAGCCTGCTGTTCGGATTTCTCCTGATCCCCATGCACCCAATGAGGAAAGCAAGCTGTGGCGGGACAACACATTATTGGCTGGGGGCTGCCCAGCTTGAGGCGGGCGGTAGCTGTCCAGTGAGATCCGATGATCCCTCCCACCGTCGGGAATAACCCCTGGCGCCGAGCTCTACACCAATTGAGTGGTGGCTTAAAACCGGTAACTGTCATTCCCCGTGTTTTGTCTACGCCAAAGGCGAAGCTGGAGTGTCCTCTCCAGTGATCCGGTGTTCTACCTTCCAGCGTTGGGCGTTGGTAGGATTCAAGCCTGGGCAGGAAGATATGGAGGATAAGATGTTGCCCATGCAGCATGTCCCCCCTCTCCACGTCACTGATGAATCCAAAGGAACAGCAGGGCTGCTACAGTTTGGCACCAGCGCCGTTGCAGGAGCTGCCAGAACGATGTTGAGCACAACATAGAACTGCCTTAGGGGCTCTGACTCCAGATTTTTCCTCAGGGTTGACTCCCGAAGCCTTTCCCGTGACCGGGTATGCCGCAAGGCAGCGGAGGTTTGAAATCAGGGTTTACCTTCCCCTAGATGGGCTACCTTCCCAGGTTGACGAGCCACCATCTACCCGAAGCATCTGGTTTTAAGGCGCCAGAGATCCGCCCTCGCCCCTTCTCCTATTAGTAAAAGCAGTTCCGCCGGGCTTAGAGACTAAACCACACGGGCAGGCTAGGAGTTGGACTTAGTTGTCAGAGGCTTTTCGAGACGCACGCCATAAGGAGCATTTTATGAGCACTGGGAGCTTAACCCCAGTGCCGCTCCTGGCTATGACAACCTTGGAACCACATAGGTGTATAGAGGCCCATTTCCAGCAACTATCACTCCAGTGTTCTAATGGTATAATGTGTTTGCTCATTGCGTCAGAAGGCTAATGGATGATTAGAAAACCCTCGTGCAATCATGTTAGGTCTGCAATGCTGTAATTGCTGCAAATGGAGGATTCTTTGACGAAAGCAAAGTTTGAAGGAAAAAATTATTATTTCAAATACAAATCATTATTTCTAACCTTGTCAATGTCTTGACTATATTTTCTATTCATTTTACAACTCATGGTGGTAAATAAGTGTGACTTTTCATGGAAAACACAAAATAATTGTCTGGGTGACCCCAAACTTTTGAACGGTAGTGTATATTTTTCTCAAGTATAATGATTAGCAATGGGGTGGTTATAAATGATTATAATAGCCAAAGTAATAGTGATTAATGATATCATTATAATCCTAAAAAATGTCAATAATTCATTTACGTACTTGATGGAATTACTTTACATGATATTTTGTTCGAAAATTTTTATTGCTCTTTCACTGAGCATCTTTTTTATGTGAAATGCGACATGAAATATAAATACATGGCCTTGTGGAACATGACAAATGTGACAATGTAAAATACTGTCCACAAATACAGACATGGAATTTGAATCATAGCTACATTTTATTTCATTAAAATTAATTAAAAACTATCCATCCATCCATCCAGCCATCTTCTACCACTTTTCTGGAGGCCCGGGTTCCGGAGGCAGAAGTTCAAGCAGAGAAGCCCAGACTTCCCTCTCCCCAGCCACCTGATCCAGCTCTTCAGAGAGGACACCAAGGCGTTCCCAAACCAGCTGGGAGACATAGTCTCTCCAGCGAGTCCTGGGTCTGCCCCGGGGTCTCCTCCCAGAGGGACGTGCCCAAAACACCTCAAGTGGGAGGTGTCCAGGAGGCATCCTGATCAGATGCCCAAACCACCTCAACTGGCTCCTTTCAGTGTTGAGGAGCAGCGGTTCAACTCTGAGGCTCTCCCGGATGACTGAGTTCCTCACCCTATCTCTGAAGGTGAGTCCAGCAGTCTTACGAACAAAGCTCATTTCAGCCGCTTGTATCTGCGATCTCATCCTTTCAGTTATTACCCAAAGCTCGTGACCATAGGTGAGGGTAGGAATGTAGATTGACTGGTAAATTGACAGCTTTGCCTTAAAGCATAGCTCCCTCTTCACCACAACAGACTGGTACAACGTCCGCATCACTGCAGATGCTGCTCCAATCCGTCTGCCAATCTCTCGTCCCATTCTCCCCTCACTCGTGAATAAGACCCCTAGATACTTAAACTCCTCCACTTGAGGCAGGAGCTTGTCCCCACCCCGAAGAAGACAATCCACCTTTTTCTGGCTGAGGACCATGGACTCGGACTTGGAGGTGCTGATTCTCATCCCAGCCACTTCACACTCAGCAGCAAACCGTCCCAGTAAGACCCGTAGGTCATTGCTGGATGAAGCCAACAGGACAACATCATCTGCAAACAACAGAGATGAGATCCTGTGGTCACCAAGCATGACACCCTTCGTTCCCTGACTGCGCCTAGACATCCTATCCATAAAAATTATGAACAGGATCGGTGACAAATGGCAGCCCTGGCAGAGTCCAACTCTCACTGGGAATGAGTCCGGCCGACTGTTGGCAATACAAATCAAACTCTCACAACGGTCGTATAGAGACCAGATAGCTCGTAAAAAGAAGCCTGATACCCCATACTCCTGAAGCACCCCCCCACAAAAAAACATGAGGGACGCGGTCGAATGCCTTCTCCAACTCCACAAAATACATGTAAACTGGTTGGGCAAACTCCCACGAACCCTCGAGGATTCTCGAGAAGGTTTGTGGGAGTTTGCCCAACCGAGCCACAGCCAGGACGAAAACCACACTGCTTCTCCTGAATCTGAGGTTCGACCAACTGCCGGACTCTCCTCTCCAGTATCTTGGCATAGACCTTCCCAGGGAGGCTGAGGAGTGTGATCCCTCTATAGTTGGAGTATACCCTCCGGTCCCCCTTCTTGAAGAGAAGAACCACCACCCCGGTTTGCCATGCCAAAGGCACTGTCCTCGGTCTCCATGCAGTGTTTTAGAGGCATGTCAGCCATGACAGCCCAACAACATCCAGGGCCTTGAAGTACTCAGGGCGAATCTCGTCCACCCCCAGGGCCTGGCCAATAAGGAGCTTTTTAACCACCTTAGCAACCTCAGCCCCTGTGATAGGTGAGTCGTCCCCCACATCCACAAGTCCTGCTTCCTCTGTGGAAGGCATGTCAGTGGGATTGAGGAGATCCTGGAAATATTCTTTTAACTGCCCGATGATATCCACAGTCGAAGTCAGCACCGCCCCATCCGCACCATACACAGTGTGGACAGGGAGCTGCTTCCCCCTCCTGAGCCGCCGGACAGTTTGCCAGAATCTCTTAGAGAATGGGCCATGTTTTCCACCTCCACTGTTGAAGCGGCTGCCCAGAGCTGTGGCCACAAGGTCATCGGTGCATCTTATGGTGGCAACTCCGAATCAAGTGGTGGACACCAGTGGTGAGGGGGCCCAATAAACTGAAGAAGGAGTCCTATCGAGCTTGGTTGGCTTGGTGAACTCCCAAAGCAGCTGAGGTGTACCGGCAGGCCAAGCAGAGTGCAGCTCAGGTGGTTGCTGAAGCAAAAACTCGGGTGTGGGAGGAGCTCGGTGAGGCCATGGAACAAGACTTTTGGTCGGCCTCGAAGAGATTCTGGCAAACTGTCCGGCGGCTCAAGAGGGGGAAGCAGCTCCCTGTCTACACTGTGTATGGTGCGGATGGGGCGGTGCTGACTTCGACTGGGGATATCGTTGGGCAGTTGAAGAAATACAGCGGGGCAAAAAAGTGTTTAGTCAGCCACCAATTGTGCAAGTTCTCTCACTTAAAAGATAAGAGAGGTCTCCAATTTTCATCGTAGGTATACCTCAACTATGAGAGACAAAATGAGAAAAAAAAATCCAGAAAATCACATTGAAGGATTTTTAAAGAATTTATTTGCAAATTATGGTGGAAAATAAGTATTTGGTCAATAACAAAAGTTCATCTCAATACTTTGTTATATACCCTTTGTTGGCAATGACAGAGGTCAAACATTTTCTGTAAGTCTTCACAAGGTTTTCACACACTGTTGCTGGTATTTTGGCCCATTCCTCCTTGCAGATCTCCTCTAGAGCAGTGATGTTTTGGGGCTGTCGCTGGGCAACACGGACTTTCAACACCCTCCAAAGATTTTCTATGGGGTTGAGATCTGGAGACTGGCTAGGCCACTCAAGGACCTTGAAATGCTTCTTACGAAGCCACTCCTTCATTGCCCAGGTGGTGTGTTTGGGATCATTGTCATGCTGAAAGCCCCAGCCACGTTTCATCTTCAATGCCCTTGCTGATGGAAGGAAGTTTTCACTCAAAATCTCACGATACAAGGCCCCATTCATTCTTTCCTTTACACGGATCAGTCGTCCTGGTCCCTTTGCAGAAAAACAGCCCCAAAGTATGATGTTTCCACCCCCATGCTTCACAGTAGGTATGGTGTTCTTTGGATGCAACTCAGCATTCTTTCTCCTCCAAACACGACAAGTTGAGTTTTTACCAAAAAGTTCTATTTTGGTTTCATCTGACCATATGACATTCTCCCAGTTCTCTTTTGGATCATCCAAATGCTCTCTAGCAAACTTCAGACGGGCCTGGACATGTACTGGCTTAAGCAGGGGGACACGTCTGACACTGCAGGATTTGAGTCCCTGGCAGCGTAGTGTGTTACCGATGGTAGCCCTTGTTACTTTGGTCCCAGCTCTCTGCAGGTCATTCATTAGGTCCCCCGTTGTGGTTCTGGGATTTTTGCTCACCGTTCTCGTGATCATTTTGACCCCACAGGGTGAGATCTTGCATGGAGCCCCAGATCGAGGGAGATTATCAGTGGTCTTGTATGTCCTCCATTTTCTAATAATTGCTCCCACAGTTGATTTCTTCACACCAAGCTGCTTACCTATTGCAGATTCAGTCTTCCCAGCCTGGTACAGGTCTACAATTTTGTTTCTGGTGTCCTTTGACAGCTCTTTGGTCTTGGCCATAGTGGAGCTTGGAGTCTGACTGTTTGAGGTTGTGGACAGGTGTCTTTTATACTGATAACAAGTTCAAACAGGTGCCATTAATACAGGTAACGAGTGGAGGACAGAGGAGCCTCTTAAAGAAGAAGTTACAGGTCTGTGAGAGCCAGAAATCTTGCTTGTTTGTAGGTGACCAAATACTTATTTTCCACCATAATTTGCAAATAAATTCTTTAAAAATCAGACAATGTGATTTTCTGGATTTTTTTTTTCTCATTTTGTCTCTCATAGTTGAGGTATACCTATGATGAAAATTGGAGACCTCTCTCATCTTTTAAGTGAGAGAACTTGCACAATTGGTGGCAGACTAAATACTTTTTTGCCCCACTGTATTTCCAGGATCTCCTCAATCTCACTGACATCCACAAAGGAAGCAGGGCTTGTGGATGAGGGGGACAACTTGCCTATCACAGGGGCTGAGGTCGCCAAGGTGGTTAAAAATATCTTTGGTTGCCGGGCCCCGGGGGTGGACAAGATTCACCCTGAGTACCTCAAGGCCCTGGATATTGTAGGGCTGTCATGGTTGACATGCCTCTGCAACATTGCGTGGAGGTCGGGGGCAGTGCCTATTGCATGGCAAACCGGGGTGGTGGATCCTCTCTTCAAGAAAGGGGACTGTAGGGTGTGCTCCAACTTTAGAGCGATCACATTCCTCAGCCTCCCTGGGAAGGTCTATGCCAAGGTACTGGAGACGAGAGTCCGGCCATTGGATCACACTCCTCAGCCTCCCTGGGAAGGTCTATGCCAAGGTATTGGAGAGGAGAGTCTGGCCATTGGTCGAACCTCAGATTCAGGAGGAGCAATGTGGTTTTCATCCTGGCCGTGGCACATTGGACCAGCTCTTTACTCTCTCGAGAATCCTCGAGGGTTCGTGGGAGTTTGCCCAACCAGTTTACATGTGTTTTGTGGACTTGGAGAAGGCATTCAACCGAGTCCCTCATGTTTTTTTGTGGGGGGTGCTTCGGGAGTATGGGGTATTGGGCTTGTTGTTACGAGCTATTCAATCTCTATACAACCGTTGTGAGAGTTTGATTTGTATTGTTAACACTTGGTCGGACTCATTCCCAGTGAGAGTTGGACTCCGTCAGGGCTGCCATTTGTCACCGATCCTGTTCATAATTTTTATGGATAGGATGTCTAGGCGCAGCCAGGGAACGAAGGGTGTCATGCTTGGTGACCACAGGATCTCATCTCTGTTGTTTGCAGATGATGTTGTCCTGCTGGCTTCATCCTGCAGTGACCTATGGGTCTTACTGGGACGGTTTGCTGCTGAGTGTGAAGTGGCTGGGATGAGAATCAGCACCTCCAAGTCCGAGTCCATGGTCCTCAGCTGGAAAAAGGTGGATTGTCTTCTCCAGGTTGGGGACAAGCTCCTGCCCCAAGTGGAGGAGTTTAAGTATCTAGGGGTCTTATTCAAGAGGGAGGGGAGAATGGAGCAAGAGATTGACAGACGAATTGGAGCAGCATCTGCAGTGATGCGGATGTTGTACCAGTCTGTTGTGGTGAAGAGGGAGCTATGCTTTAAGGCAAAGCTGTCGATTTACCAGTCAGTCTACATTCCTACCCTCACCTATGGTCATGAGCTTTGGGTAATGACTGAAAGAACGAGATTGCGGATGCAAGTGGCTGAAATGAGCTTTCTTTGTAGGATTGCTGGACTCACCTTCAGAGATAGGGTGAGGAACTCAGTCATCTGGGAGAGCCTCAGAGTAGAACTGCTGCTCCTCCACATTGAAAGGAGCCAGTTGAGGTGGTATGTGCTTCTGATCAGGATGTCTCCTGGACGCCTCCCACTTGAGGTGTTTCGGGCACGTCCCTCTGGGAGGAGACCCCGGAGCAGACCCAGAACTCACTGGAGAGACTATGTCTCCCAGCTGGTTTGGGAACACCTTGGTATCCTCTCTGAAGAGCTGGATCAGGTGGCTGGGGAGATAGGCCATGAGCAGCTCCCTCAAAATGTGGCTAGAAAATGATTTTTGTGGCACCCAACTGGGAACTACGGGATCTTTGATGATTTCTATGTAAAAAAAAACCCTGCTGAATCCGAAAATCGATATTCCCACTGTCAAAAGTGTGGATAGCTATGTCAAATTTGCATAAATCCAAGATGGCTGCCACGACTAACCAAGGGAATGAATGGCCTAACATTTCAACCAGTCTACCTAGAAACACGTTTGAGGCTTCTTTTTCGGATAATGTTGAGCCGAGGAATCGATTTCTGAGGTCGACTGTGTGATTGAGGGTCAAAGAACCACGCTAATTTGCATAAATCCAAGATGGCTGCCATGGATGGACTAACTTTTTAGCCATTCTACCTAGAATCACGTTGGAGACGTCCTTTTCGGCTAATGTTAACCCGAGGAATCGATTTCCGAGGTTATTAGTGTGACTGAGGGTCAAAGAACCCCGCTAATTTGCATAAATCCAAGATGGCCACCATGGGTGTGGATGGACTATATTTTGAACCACTCTACCTATAATCACGTTTGAGACGTCTTTTTCGGATAATGTTGACCCGAGGAATCGATTTCTGAGGTCAGATATGTGATTGAGGGTTCCACTAATTTTCATAAATCCAAGATGGCTGCCATGAATGGCCTAACTTTTTTATCAGTACAACTAGAATCACGTTTGAGACATCATTTTCCGATAATGTTATGCCCAGGAATCGATTTCTGAGGTCACTTTTGTGATTGAGGCTCAAAGAACTCCACTCATTTGCATAAATCCAAGATGGCCGCCACAGGCATGGATAGTCCAACTTCTTAACCATTCTACCTAGAATCACGTTTGAGACGTCTTTTCTGTATAATGTTGACCTGAGGAATCGATTTCTGAGGTCAAATATGTGATTGAGGGTCAAAGAACTCCGCTTATTTGGAGCATGGTGAGATCGCAGTCGCTTTTTAGGAGATGGTGTTGGGGGACTAAGTTCTGGTCCGCTTTGCTCCTGAGGCTCAGGAATGTGGGCTTCGGCCAGTCATTTTTTACGAGCTTCAGCACGTTCCACTCTTGTCCGTAAAACGGCTATTGCACACACGATGGTAGCCAAATGTTGGATCAAGGTTGTTTAGATCTGAAAACATATTATATGGACCATAGGGTATTATAACATTAGGCCTACCTTGTACCCATATGGATATAAAACATATATAGATTGCAGATAATTTTTACATTAACAGTGAGCTTATAATAGAGACCTTGTGCAACCTAGTCACTGCTCAATGTAAACTTGCAAAATAGCAAGCACAGACCGTGTGCCCATATTTATTGAGAGCATAAAGTATACAGGCGACTGCTGCTGCCATGAGTTTAACCTTTCTTGGGTGAAAATCTGGTACCTGGTTCGTGATGGTCACTTCCTTGTGGTAACGTATCGTCACTTCCTGTTTTGTTATCTGTCTGTGTGGTTTGCTGTCCTCACTCTCCTGAGCTTTGGGTTAGCCACTAGCGATGGCTACTAGCTCTCCTTCCTCTCCTCCTCTGGTGTGCTCTCTCTGTCAGATGTTTAGCTACACCTCTGCCTCTTTTAGTGATAACGGTAAATGTAATAAATGTTGTCTTTTTGAGGCGCTCGAGGCGAGGTTGTCTGATTTGGAATCCCAGCTCCGCTGCATTGAAACACCGTCTGTGCCAGTTACTCTTGACAGATACCCCTTAGCTGCAGCAGAGCTAGCTAGCATAGCTAACCCTGTTAGCGGTCCTCCGGCTCTCCTCAGCAGCGAGGAAACTGGGTGGATGAAGGAAGCCTAGTCGCAAAGCCCCGGTACACCTCCAACCTGTTCACGTTTCTAATCGTTTTTCCCCGCTCAGCGACACACCCGCTGAGGAAAAAACTCTGATCATTGGCGACTCTGTAGTCAGAAACGTGAACCTAGAGACTCCAGCGGCCATAGTCAAATGCATTCCTGGGGCCAGAGCAGGCGATATCGAGTCAAATTTGAAAATGCTGGCTAAAAGTAACTGTAAATACTCCACAATTGTTATTCACGCTGGCATTAATGACATCCGTCTCCGGCAGTCGGAAGTCACGAAACTTAATGTAGAATTGGTGTGTGACTTTGCAAAAATGATGTCTGCCACTGTAGTATTCTCTGGGCCCCTCCCCAATCTGACCAGTGATGACATGTTTAGCCGCTCGTCATCCTTGAACCGCTGGCTGTCTGTGTGGTGTCCTGCAAATAACGTGGGCTACATTGACAATTGGAGCTCATTTTGGGGAAAACCTGGTCTTATGAGACGAGACAGCATTCATCCCACTTTGGATGGTGCTTCTCATTTATCTAACCATCTGGCATCTTTTTTATCCAAATTCCCAAAACCGTGACAACTCAGAGTTGGGACCAGGAAGCAGAGTCGCAGTCTTACACACCTCTCTGCAGCTCCTCTTCATCCGACACCCCTCAACTTAGCCCCTGTCTTCCCCATCAGAGAATCGTTGTCTGCTCCCTCCAAAGTAAATAAAAATATAATGTATAAGCATCCCAAAGTGATTAAACAAAATATTGGTAAAACTCAAATTAATCATAAAGCCTCTAAATTGAATGATCTTGCCTCTGTTCCTCCTCATAATTTAAAAATTAAATGTGGTTTATTAAATATTAGGTCTCTAACTCCCAAGTCTCTGTTAGTCCATGATCTGTTAATTGATCATCAGATTGATTTAATATCCCTTACAGAGACTTGGTTAGGGCAAGAGGATTATGTTGGTTTAAATGAATCAGCTCCCTCTGGTTATTTAAACTGTCAAAATCCCAGAAGTTCTGGTCGTGGAGGAGGAGTAGCAGCAATTTACCATTCCAAATTACTAGTTAATGTAAAGCAAAAAACATGTTATAATTCCTTTGAGGGCCTGGTCCTCAGTATTGGGAACTTTAGCAATTTTAGGTTAAACCCAATTTTATTTGTCATAGTTTATCGTCCCCCATCAACCTACTCAGAATTTTTATCCGAATTTGCTGATTTCTTAGCTGATTTAGTGCTGAAATCTGATAGAATAATTATAGTAGGAGACTTTAATATACATGTTGATGTAGATAGTGACTGCCTTAATGTGGCATTTAATTCAATATTAGACTCGATTGGGTTTTCTCAGAAAGTAGGAAATTCTACTCATTACCTCCACCATACATTGGACCTTGTTTTGACATATGGCATAGAAATAGAAAATCTTGTAGTGTCTCCTCATAACCCTGTACTGTCAGACCATTGTCTGTTAACCTTTGATTTTACTATTTCTGACTATTTGGCTCCTAAAGAAAAATATTATTACAGTAGATGCCTTTCAGATGATGCTGTTACCAAATTTATGCAGATTGTTTCCTCTATGCCATGTGTCAACACAACGGAAATAAGCTATAGACAGCTTGCTCCTTCTGTAATTGATAACATGGTGGATAGTGTTACAGCTTCTCTGCATCAGACTCTAGACTTGGTGGCCCCCTTCAAAAAGAAAAAGTCTAATCAGAGATTTCTAACTCCTTGGTTCAACACAGAAACTCGTAGCTTAAAACAGAAGACTCGTCAATTAGAAAGAAAATGGCGCTCCACTAATTTAGATGAAATCTATTTAGCTTGGAGAAATCATCTTTTAATTTATAAAAAATCTCTTAGAAAAGCTAGAACAAGTTATTATTCTGCATTAATAGAAGAGAACAAGAATAATCCCAGGTTTCTTTTCAGCACTGTAGCCAGGTTGACAAAGAGTCAGGACTCTGTCAATCCTAGCATTCCCTTAGAGCTTACTAGTCAGGACTTTATGAACTTTTTCAATAATAAAATTTCATCCATCAGAGATAAAATCAATCAGATTCTTCCCACAGTTAACTTAAATACTGTAACTACTACAACTCCTTCAATTGATGTCTGTCTTGATGAGTTTACTCCAATCGACCTTTTAGAGTTAGACAAAATAGTTTCCTCATCCAAACCTTCACCTTGTCTTATAGACCCTATTCTTACCAGGTTATTTAAAGAAGTCTTCCCACTTATTGGTAGCTTTATTCTTCATATAATCAATTCTTCATTAACTTTAGGTCATGTACCGCAGGCTTTTAAAACGGCTGTAATTAAACCCTTACTCAAAAAGCCAACGCTAGATCCAGGAGCTTTAGCTAACTATAGACCAGTCTCTAATCTCCCTTTCATTTCAAAAATCTTAGAAAGAGTTGTTGCTAAGCAATTATTTGACCACCTGCAGGGAAATGGTTTACTTGAAGAGTTTCAATCTGGGTTTAGAATCCATCATAGTACTGAAACAGCCTTAGCGAAGGTCACTAACGACCTCCTCATCGCATCTGATAATGGACTGGTTTCTGTACTTGTCCTTTTAGACCTTAGTGCAGCTTTTGATACTATCGATCATAATATTCTACTTGAAAGATTAGAACACTATGTTGGACTTAATGGAACTTCATTGCAGTGGTTTAGATCTTATTTATCTGATAGGTTCCAGTTTGTTCATGTAAATAATGAGTTTTCTTTCAACTCAAAGCTTAGTCATGGAGTTCCACAGGGATCTGTGCTAGGCCCTACTCTTCTTAGTTTATATATGCTTCCATTAGGCAACATTATTAGTAAGCACTGTATACATTTTCATTGTTATGCAGATGACACACAATTATACCTGTCAATGAAGCCAGATGATAGTAATCAATTAGCCAAGTTAGAAGCCTGTCTTAAGGAAATCAAAGCTTGAATGACTTGTAATTTCCTGCTTTTAAATTCAGATAAGACTGAAATCATTCTTGTTGGTCCAAAAAACCTTAGAAATACCTTTCCAAATCAAACTTTCAGTTTGGATGCGGTTACTCTTTCTCTTAATAGCTCTGTGAGGAACCTTGGAATTATTTTTGATCAAGATCTGTCCTTTAATTCACATATTAAATTTGTTTCTAAGACTGCCTTCTATCATTTGCGTAATATTGCAGAGATTAGGAGCATCTTGTCTCAGAGTGATGCTGAGAAACTGATCCATGCTTTTGTTAGCTCGAGATTAGATTATTGTAATTCTTTATTATCAGGCTGTCCTAATACATCTTTAAAAAGTCTTCAGCTGATCCAAAATGCTGCAGCAAGAGTTTTAACAGGTACTAGAAAGAGAGATCATATCTCTCCGGTTCTGGCCTCCCTTCATTGGCTTCCCATAGAGTTTAGAATTAAGTTTAAAATCCTTCTTCTTACTTACAAAGCTCTAAACAATCAGGCTCCTTTTTATTTAAAAGATCTGATACTACCGTATTATCCTAACAGAGCACTACGCTCCCAAAATGCAGGATTACTTGTAATACCTAGAATCTCCAAAAGTACAATGGGAGGCAGAGCCTTCAGTTATCAAGCTCCTCTCCTGTGGAACCAGCTGCCAATCTGGATTCGGGAGTCAGACTCGATCTCTGTTTTTAAGAATAGGGCTAAAACCTACCTTTTTGATATAGCCTACAATTAGGGAGGGATCATGTGTTTCTGAACCCTCCCTTAGTTATGCTGCTAATAGGTTTAGTCAGCCGGGGGACCTCCAGTAATGCACTGGGCCTCACTCCTTTCTTCACTCTCAATGAAAATTTTTTTTTTTTTGCTGGTCATTAACATCTGTTTGTTCTCTCCCATAGATTGTGTCCCCATCGTGCTGTTTGCTCTCTACATGTCTGTTCTTTTCATCTTCTCTGTCCTCTCACCCCCCAGCCAGTCGCAGCAGATGACTGCCCCTCCCTGAGCCTGGTTCTCCTGGAGGTTTCTTCCTGTTAAAAGGGAGTTTTCCGTCTCCACCGTCACCAAGTGCTTGCTCACAGGGGATCGCCTGATTGCTAGGGTCTTTCTGCAACTGTTGGGGTTCCCCCTACAGTTGATAGTGCTATGAGATGACTGTTGTTGTGAAATGGCGCTATATAAATAAAGTTGAATTGAATTGAATTGAATTGACACATCACAAACATATGGGCTTTCCTTAACAGGCCATTTTCCATCCGCCTAAGGCTTGATAGTATGGGTGTGACTATGTGCAATCTATATAAATTTATGCCCAAACTTGTTCCTTCCTCACCTACTAGTACACTGCACCCCTTGGGCTTGGGCTGAGAAGTACATCCAACCCTCAGACTCAGAGTTAAGCTCATTGGGATTGCTACCCTTTTCCCATTTGAGCTACTTTGTGGTAGTGGCATATTTTGACTATAATTCAGGCCCAGGGTGGGTTCTGGGGATAGATGCATCATCAGAGTGAGTTGATCTGCATCATCTAGATCTATACACGGACTATGTTACCTGGCACCCAGAGTCCCTTGGTTATTAGCCTCCACACCCCCAGATCGGCCTACTCGGAGTCTTAGACCAGGACTAGGTCACCCTGTGAGCGGTTGACAAAGGTTTTAAACATCTAGGGTTCCATTTTAGTTCATATTTAGAGTTACAAATGATCGGAGCCAAACGACTCCAGGGCACACGCAGTACAACCATAAACAATGGCTGCCACTCACCTTTCTCGAACAAGTCGCGACGTTGTTCTGCTACTTTCTGTTGGGGTCCGTCAAGTACAAGCCATTTTTGGGCACACTCACGTACTTTTGCCCACGATGCTTCAGTAAAACGAGTGATACTACCCGAAAACTTATCGGAAATGTGAATAACACAGGAGAGGCTTTCAGCGCACGCTACCCCTGTGGGCACTGCCATTTTGTTGTCACATGACCAAAGGGATGACACTGATTGGTTAAAATGTCCCGGACTGGGCCATGTTTAAGGTAGCCAGACAATTATTACCGACTGACTTCAATCGCATTTTTCATACAGCTATCCACACCTTTGGAAGTGGGAACATCGATATTTTGTCTTACAATAATGTAATCTTAATTTAGAAACACTAAAATTTTAGTTCCCCGTTGGGTGCCACGAAACTGAACGAAAAGTGGCAGCTGCTCATGGCCTAAGAGGGAAGTCTGGGCTTCTCTGCTTGAACTGCTGCCTCTGCAACCCAGACCTCTGGAAAGTGGTAGAAGATGGATGGATGGTAACCAGGAGGCTGCTTTAGATATGGAGCTGAACTAAGCTGAGTGGATTTTAATCAAATTTGAACATAAAACACATCCCACTGCCGCACTGACTAGCAGATGTTACTAGACAGCTCTCTTTAATTTATCATTAATACCCCTATAAAGCTCAGTTTAATTAAATTACCCCCTCTCCCCCCAAAAAAAACAAAACAAAATAAAATTTTAAAAAAACACACACACTACAACCAGTTTGGAAGTTCATTTAAGTGGGTGCAATATCCTTTGTGGACAGGCGAATGAGTTATAGTGCTCAGATGTGTGCTGGAATAAATACACTGTGGTAAGGTCTTTCCTATCACCTCTTTAAAACTTTTTTTCCCCCCCAAATCTCGCGGGATACTATTTTCAGCTGAAGCCGGTGTGTTACCCCAGCAGTTAAAATCCTCCTCAAACTAACAGATTTGTGTGTATGATAATTAGTAACACAATTACAAATAATTATCCTCAGCGGAAGGAAATGCAGCCCAGTTTGATGGCCTGTTTAAAAAAACAGGCTCTAACGTGTTTTGGGGTTTAATTCCAAACTTTGCGCGCGTATGCACGCACCATTTTGCGCGCGTTTTTGCTCCCTTCTGCGCAGTTTTAATCGCACTTTAATCACTTTTATACCATTTATTGTTTCTGGATGCCACTGGGGGGGGGGGGGGGGGGGGATTTGGCTGAGCCTTAAAGGCAGCGGTGACTCTCCCAGCCTGGCAAGCGCGCTCAGATGTGGTTTTGTGCCTTGTAGTGAGTCCGTGTGGTGGTGTGTGCGTGAGTGAGTGTGGGGGGGGGGGGGGGAAAGTTGTGCGCGGAAGGCGGGGGCGCAGTCATGTAGTCTTGTAGCTGGGTAGACCTGGTGGGTTCAGGGTGTCAGGAAGCAGTAGTGAGGGGAGAGCGTTCAGGGAGTTGGCGCGCCCCGCTTTACCAGAGAGACCCACCTCACCTGTGCTCTCTCTCTCTCTCTCTCTCTCTCTTTCGGGGGGAATCTGCGCGCTCCCTTCACCTCTCCAGGATGGAGCACGTACGGGACTCCGCTGCCTCCGCTGGGATGTTTATTCTGGGGGTGCTCTCTGTGTTCTGCCCGCTCCTCCGTGAAGTCTGGAGTTTTAACTTCTACGCGCAGCATCCCACGGTTTATCGGGGACCGGATGGGAGTTATTTCGGTTATTCCGTGGACTTCTACCAAGCCTCAGGCGACAGCAACACGTGAGTGGCAGCATCAGATCCAGGGCTGAAGCTGTCCCACCAGAGTCCTGCAGAAGCTGTGATATTGCTGTTGTAACTGTACCTGCTATTAATTTAACCAACCCAAAACTGTTTGCACTAGTCTAGCATAGAAGAGAAATAATGAGGTGGAAATATTAATGAACTCTTTGTTGAAATATATAAGGTGCACAAATACCTGTTGCAAAGAAAAGACAATGACATCGCACGTTGCATGTTTTGCATGTTTCTTTTCTTCTGTTGCCCATCAGGATCAGTGTGCTAGTGGGAGCTCCTAAAGCCAACACTTCCCAGCCGGGCATTGTGGAGGCTGGAGCCGTCTATTACTGCCCCTGGCCTGGACTGCCTGGTAGCTGCAGACAGATTCCTTTTGACAATTCCAGTGAGTTCACCTGAAGCCTTTGTTCCCCGTGTGCACCAGAATACACTTGTGATTTATTAATTGATTGGACTCCAAAAGTTCATGCAGGAAAGAAACTGGTGCAAGACTGTCAGAGAACTTTTATTTGGGTACATTGTGAGACGTATTCTCACCCTGGAACATTTTTTTTTCCTGTAAGTTTTAGTGAATCTCTTAAAAAGCATTTAATTTTCTTGAGATGGATCATGCCAAGGTGGTGGTCCTACACGTTACTTTGTTGGGACCACCGGATGATTGAAACTCAGATCTTTGTATGAGATGGCTCATGTTTTGCTGCGTAAAAAATTGAGAGAGTGAGATAAGACATATGGGTCTCATCAGCTTCATCTAACTAAAAAATGTGGCTTGCAAGTTTGCTGCAGCAGATCTATGCCACAATGATTATGCTATTCAATATATTATCATTAGTGGTAACTGTCCAATCAGGCTGTGTTTGTGCATCAAATACCTCTGGTGCATGCTCTCCTAAATGGGTCGTAGGCATGTGTGTGTGTGTGTGTGTGTGTGGGGGGGGGGGGGGGGGGTTAAACTGAACGCACATGGGAATTCAGTTCCCTTTTGGAAGAAAAGGAGGACTGGATAAGGTCTGCTCTTTATTAGATCTTGAAAAAGTATCCCTGTCTCCTCTTCCTTCTAGTTCTCTATCAGCCTGTCTTCCCTTCTCTTCTTTATAAGGACTTCTGTCTTATTATAGGTAGGTACCACAAAAATGAGATAAAGAAAAAAACCTGACCTATATCATCTTTGATCATATCAGTGCTGATGTAAACCTGTAAGACATGAGAAGAAACCTTCAGCTGATGATGTAACTACAGCTGAAAGGTGATACTGTTATAATGATATATAGAGTCACAGAGCTGTCATATGATAAACACAGCTATTCAGTTAATCAGCTGCTAACAAGTAAAGTGCTGTTAGTGGATCAACTGACTGAGGGACTGTTTTAATGTTCTACATGAATTAAAGTCAGGCTCCTAGAAGATGAGGGCAAAAGAGAGGAACATTTTCTTGGTTCTCCCCATGGTTAATTACAGTTAGCTTTCACAGAGAGGTTAGTTTCTGTATGAGGGGTTTTGGGGTTAATTTCAGGTTTGAGGAACAGAGAAATAAACCCAGTGGAACAAATGTCTGTGTATGTGAGGCCATGTGTACATCTATCCACCAGAATGACCGGGTATCCACAGTGTGATTGATGACCGTGGTGGTGCGGATATTTCTAAAGTTACAGCAGACTCATTTTTACAGGTATAAAGCAGGCTATGAGACACATACATACATGTGCACTCATTTTATGCACACTGTAAGAAATATCAGCACCAGTGGTGGACATCTGGGAGCGCTGTGCTGGTTATTGTTCATATATCAGCTTCACATGTGCCTGATTTTTTTTGTGTGTGTGTGTGTGAGAGAGAGAGAGAGAGAGAGAGAGAGAGAGAGAGAGAGAGCGGGGGGGGGGGGGTAGGTGTGTGCTCATGGTTTCAGTGACATTATACAGATGTGTCAAGTCATACCACTGAAGAGCAGGGGGGTGGGGGGGATGGCATGCTATTATCACAGATTTGTGATAGATTGGGTGTTCATATGACTGGAGAAAGCTGGCAAATAAGAAATAATCCTCCACTGCCTGATTTGCTCTGCTACTTATACTGTACATGGCGGAGTAATTATTAGGGCTGCAACAAATGATTATTTTGGTAGTCGACTAATCTAACGACTATTTTTTTTGATTAGTTGACTAATCGCGATTATTTTGGTCATGCCCACCAGCTCTGCTTCCTGTTGGCACTGCTCCTGTTTGGGGCTCTAGTGCATGTTTTACCTCACCTGTTTAAGCCTGCACACCTGTGAAAATCACCTTGTTGTCAGTCCCTGCTTTAATATAACATTTTATAAGCTGTGTTCCAGAGCTAAATAAAATGACCCACGAAACACAAATTTAAAACTGAACCTCAGCAGCTTACTGAAATGTATTTTAGCCAAACAACTGATACAAATTAAAAGAGCAGCCTTGAACAAAAACAGTAAAGTGCAAAAACAGAAAATAGCAGCCTCTGCTTAAGTCTGCACACCCAGTCTTTGTCTTAACATAAAAAAGGTACAGTATAGGTCCCTATATAAGGTATGATATTCTAATTAACTCGGATGCACTGATATTCAGAATGAGGGCTAATATTAACGAAGATGAAAAAGAGAGAGAGATTGTTGTCAAACTGGTAAGTTAGCAAACAGCACATACTAACAGTACAGTCCAGGGGTCCGCATTTGTTTTTTCCAGTGGGCTGGAGGTCTGGAGCAGTGCCAATATGCTCCATGGGTGGATATTTCATTTTTATGTTGGGAGGGACAATAAACAGAACATTTTCTCCAGAATAAATATTGAGGGGACACTATAAGTATTATTGTTGTCAGTCACAAATTTATGAGAAAGAATGTGCAAATGTACACTTAGGGGAAAAAAAGCTGCAAATTTACAAGAAAAACATCATAAATTTAAGAGAAAGAAAATTGAAAATTTAAAAGAAACAACTGCACATTTACAAGAAGTCAAGTTTACTAGAAAAAAGTTGCAAATTTAGTGGAAAAAAATGTGTAAATTTACAAGAAAAAAAACTCATTTCTATTATAAAAAGATTACAAATTTACAAGAAAAAAATTGCAGATTGAAGATGCAAAAACAGATTTATGAGGAAAAAGTGGCAAATTTACAACAAAAAAGTTTTACATTTACAAATAAATGTAGTAAATTAATGAGAAAAAGTTACAAATTTATGAGAAAGTGCTGCAAATTTTAAAGAAAAAAAATTATCCCCCGCGGACCAACTTGATTTACGCCCATGTCACCAGGTTGTTCTGCTGTGGGAGGAGCTGGGTGAAGGCAGCGGCAGTTAGTGGATCATTAGCGCACGTAATTGCACTAGAGAGGGACACGCCCACACACACGGACAACGAGCGCGGTCTTTCAGCTACAGTGGCAGCAAGGCCATGTTGGTCGGTCAAATCTGCTGTTTGAACGGAGTGATTACAAGCACAAGTGTCGCTCAATGCACGCGCACAACACTGAAGGCAGCGCAGCAAAGTTGGTCAGCACAGAGAAGCGAATATATTAAATAAAGGTGAAATAAACAGTAACATAGCATAGCCCTTCAGTCAAAAACAGAATTTCTAACATATACGTAAATGTCAGACTTCTAATGAAAACTTGAAATAAGCCTACTGCTGTCTGATGGTGGGTCTCTGACTTTTGTTTTTGCATCGTGTTTGGATCGCTGGTCCATGGTATCATAAAGGCTTCGGGTCCGCTATTTGAGGAGCCCTAGTATAGTCATTTCTCTAAAGCTTGAAACCATTGGCCATTGAAAAAAGTGGCGCTAACTTTCTTTACTTGCTAAAACTTACCAAGCAGAAGCAGCAGTAAACGTCATGGCTCCAGGGTGTCTCTGTTTCAGATGCTCATGCATCACTGTAGTGCTGCCATGATAAGTCTGCTTTGCAGAGTCTGCATTTTACTTGTTTCGTTTCTTTATTTTCAGTAAAATGTTCCCATACTTTCAAAAGTTTGGGTCTCGCTTTTTTTAGCTCCTCTTTTCTGTTTATCTTTCCGTGCTGTAAATTGTTCACGCATTTACATACCACAGTTTTGGTAGTGCACTGCAGTTACCACTGAACATTTCTGCGGCATGTCCATAAACTTTAAAATTAAACGACGTGTCCACAATAAAATTTTGCATCAACACATTTTTATGATCAACATTGTCAATAACATCGACTAATCGTTGCAGTCCTAGTAATTATGCATCAACATTTTTTTCAACCTAATTTCAGCAAAGGTGAAATTAACTAATGCAATGGTGCTGTAGCCATCCACACATGACAATCTCTACTCCTCCTAGGCAGTTGCCCAGATGGTCACCAAATTCAAACAATGATCCTGAGGTGGGTCTACATGCAAGTTGTTCTTACGGCCAAGGTCTAAGGCAGGGGTCTCAAACTCAACCTACCTGGGGGCCGCTGGAGGTAGAGTCTGGGTGAGGCTGGGCCGCATCAAGTATTCCATAAAAAAAAAGGGTTTCAAGTATTCCAAAAAAAAAAAAGTACAACTGATTAAATCTTCTCAACCTTTGATAATAACAGTTCAGAACATGAATGGTTCTTCAGAACATAGGCTTCTCCTATCTACTTCTTGCTGCCAGAGACCTGGCAGTGCTTCCTCTTACACAGCTGAGCCACATTTGGCTTGAGGGAGGAAGCAGTTGAGACCCTCAGTATGGCTTGAAGATGCTCATCAGTAAGTTTGGACCTGTACTTTGACTTATGAAAGTTCATGGTGGAGAAGAGCTTTTCACACAGATATCTGCTCCCCAAAAGGCACATGGTCCACTTGAACATCCTGGAAAGCTCAGGGAAGGTGGGGGGCAATTCTCTCAAAAATTGTCCAAGCTTGTCTGCTTTTCCACTCACCTCCCTGAACTTGGTTTTGAGTTCAGAATTGAAAAGGTCAGTTAGCTCCATTTGAAGTACAGGAGGGACATCTTGCATATCGAAGGAGAAGGGGTCAGCAAAAATGTGAAAATTGGCTCTGTGTGTCTTGAAGTCTGCAAACCTGTGATCAAATTCCTCCTGTAGCTTTACAATGGCATCAGTATACTTCTCACCACTGAATGGTGTGCCCGCATCCATGAGTGCCTTGCATGCTGGGAAATGGCAGAGGTTTGTCTGAGAGAGCTGGGCTTTCCATAACACAGGTTTTGTGGAGAATGCTCTGACCTTGTCATAGGAAGCACTGACAAGCTGCCCCTGGCCTTGTAAATTTTTGTTCAGTACATTCAGCTCCTGTGTGATGTCAGCAAGAAAAGCTAAGACCATGAGCCTTTTGGGATCACTTAGCACAGGAACAGCCATCCCATCATTCTGCATGAAGGCTTTCACTTCTGCTCTCAACTAGAAAAACCTCTTCAAGACGTTTCCCCTGCTGAGCCAACATAGCTCAGTGAAGTAGAGCACATCCTCATATGCTGACTCTATTTCCTCCAAAAAGGTGCGGAACTGCCGGTGCTTTAAGCCCCTGGATCTGATATGGTTGATGCATTTCACAACAACAGCCATCACATTGTCAAACTTCAGGCATTTGCTGCAGAGGGCCTGCTGATGGATAATGCAGTGCGGAGCAATGGCCTCCTCCACACCCTCCTCTTCCAGTTTTCTTTGAACAAGTGCCACCAGTCCATTTCTCCTCGCTGTCATTGATGGCACTCCGTCGGTTGTTATTCCACCAAACCTCTTCCATGGTAAACCGGCATCCACAATGGCATCACACAGCTGGTGGAATATCTCCTGAGCGGTGGTCTGGCCATACATTGGAATCACTTTGAGCAGCTCCTCCATCACTTCAAAACTGTCGTCAACACCACGGACGTATATTGCGAGCTGCGCAGTATCAGTGTTGTCTGTGCTCTCATCAAGAGCGACTGAGTATGCACTGAAATGTTTGGCTTTCTCACGCAGTTGTTTGTATATGTCACCTGACAGGTCAGAAATGCGTTCTGCCACTGTGTTGGCTGAAAGGCTGATGCTGCTAAACTGACCCTTCTTTTCCAGACAGACTATACTTGCAGCCTGTAACATGCACGTTTTGATTAACTCGCCATCTGTGAGTGGTTCTCCTGACTTAGCAATCATCTCACTTACCACGTAGCTAGCTTCGACTGTCGCATCACTCTCTATGCTTGCTTTTTTGAAAAAAATCTTGTTGCCACAGTAGACATGTTTTAAGATTGGTGACCCGGTGCTGTCTCTCATCTCCCTGGTATTTTGCATACTCCTCAGCATGTCTAGTTGAGTAATGACGTCTGATGTTGTATTCCTTGTGCACCGCAACTTTCTCTGTGCATATAAGACACAATGGGGTGCCCCTGTGCTCAACAAAAAAAATTTCCGTCTCCCACTTTTCCTGAAATTGTCTGTGCTCGTCGCCAGCTTTTCTCTTCACGCCACGTTTTGAGAAAGATATGACTGGGGCTGGGTGATAAAAAAAAAGCAGTACAGGATATATTTTCCTTCCACTCTGTGTCACTCCGGAATCACGTTTCAACCAAGTGACGTCATGTTGTCAACAAACACCACCAGAAGCTGTTACGAGCCTGAGCTATGGTATCCCATAAGTGACAAAAAAATACATAAAACGCCCAAGGCAACGACTCGTGCAACAACTCGGCAAAAAGGTGCTTGTGAAAAAACGTGAAAAAAGAAAAAGCGTGCGGGCCAGAATCAGAATCAGAATCAGAATCAGGTTTATTGCCATTGTTCATGTAGTACACAAACTAGGAATTTGTCTCGGTACAATGCTGCAACATTAAACATGATAAGATAAGAGAAATAAACTATACATGTAATAAGTGTAGGATAAGATTAAGTGATACTGGTCAACAGTTAAATATATATTAGCCAGCAGCAGATACTGTGGAGAACTATATAGTGCAGTCGGTAATGCAGGAAGAAAACAGTGATGATTGACATGAGTCTGGTTGAGCTGCTGTACATGGTGCACGGGAGTCAATAAGTCACTTAGTGTTCAGCAGTCTAATGGCAGAGGGGAAGAAGCTGTTCATGTGACGGGAGGTTTTAGTCTGGATGGACCGAAGTCTTCTACCAGAGGGGAGGGGGGCAAACAGTACGTGACCAGGGTGTGAGGGATCGGCTATGATCCGGCCAGCACGCCTCCGGGTCCTGGAGATGTACAGATCCTGGAGAGATGGGAGCTTGCAGCCGATCACCTTCTCAGCAGTGCGCACGACGCGCTGCAGCCTTAGTCTGTCCCTGGCAGTGGCTCCTGCGTACCACACGGTTATGGAGGTGGTGAGGATGGACTCGATGATGGCTGTGTAGAACTGCACTAACATCTTGGTGGGTAGCTTGAGCTTCCTCAGCTGCCGCAGGAAGAACATCCTCTGCTGGGCTTTTTTGATGAGTGAGCTGATGGTCAGCTCCCATTTGAGGTCCCTGGTGATGGTAGTGCCTAGGAAGCGGAAGGAATCAGCAGTGGTGATGGGAGAGCCTGAGAGGGTGAGGGGGGGCAGAGGAGTAGTGACTTTCCTGAAGTCTACAATCATCTCCACTGTCTTCAGAGCGTTCAGCTGCAGGTTGTTATTGCTGCACCAGGAACGCCAGCTGGGCCACCTCTCTCCTGTAGGCGGACTCGTCGCCGTTGGAGATGAGCCCGATGAGGGTGGTGTCGTCCGCAAACTTGATCAACTTGACAGACTGGTGGCTGGAGGTGCAGGAGTTGGTGTAAAGGGAGAAGAGTAGGGGGGGAAAGTACACAGCCCTGGGGTGATCCGGTGCTGATGCTAGTATAGTCTGAGACAGTCTTTCCCATCCGCCACATGCTGCCTCCGGTCCGTCAGGAAGTCGATGATCCACCTGCAGAGGGAGTCAGGCACGTTGAGCAGGGACAGCTTGTCCCGGAGCAGAGCGGGGCGGATGGTGTTGAATGCGGAGCTGAAGTCCACAAACAGGATCCTGGCGTAGGTTCCCGGGGAGTCCAGGTGCTGCAGGATGGAGTGGAGGGCCAGGTTGACTGCATCGTCTACAGACCTGTTGACTCGGTAGGCAAACTGCAGCGGGTCCAGGAGAGGGGTGGTGATGGACTTGAGGTGGGACAGGACCAGGCGCTCAAAGGACTTCATGACTACAGAGGTGAGCGCTACAGGTCTGTAGTCATTAAGTCCAGTGATCCGTGGCTTCTTGGGGACAGGGATGATGGTGGAGGATTTGAGGCAGGACGGCACGTGGCATAACTTAAGGGAGGTGTTAAAAATGTCTGTGAATACAGGAGCCAGCTGTTTCGCACAGAGTCTCAGGGTGGAGGGAGACACGCCGTCTGGGCCGGGGGCCTTGCGCGGGTTCAGTCTGGAGAACTGTTTGAGCACATCCTGCTCACTGATGACAAGGGGAGGGGGGGGAGGGAGGGGGGGTGCCTTAAATGAAGTAGGGAATGTGGAGGCTGTGGAGCTGGAGGGAGGGGGGGAGTTGGACACAGATGACGAGGTGTCAAAACGGGCATAGTGTTGGGACAGTCTTTGACAAAGGGCTTTGTCATCCTGACCTTTAGGAGCCTTAGGTCGATAGTTGGTGATTTGCCTCAGTCCTCTCCACACGGAAGCCGAATCATTAGCAGTGAACTGCTGCTGGAGTCTCTCTGAGTATAGAGATTTAGCCCTCTTCAGCTCTCTGTTAAACCGGTATTTAACCTCCCTGTAGCAGTCCCTGTCTCCACTTTTCAGCGCTGCTTCCTTCTCCTTCCTGATCTGTCTGAGCTTAGCTGTGAACCAGGGTTTGTCATTAGAGTAACTCACCCTGGTGCGTGATGGAAGAATGTTCTCTTCACAAAAGTGGATATATGAGTTCACAGTGTCCGTGTACTCATCCAGATCATGCGTGGCTCCTTTAAGCATGCCCCAGTCAGATATTTCCATGCACGTTTCCAGCTTCTCCTCAGCATCACTGGTCCGTATCTTCGTAGTGCTCACAACAGGTTTAGTGAGCTTCAATCTCTGTCTGTATGTGGGAATGAGGTGAACCATCACGTGATCAGATAATCCCAGCGCAGCTCGAGGGACAGCGCGATATGCGTCTTTCACTGTGGTGTAACAGTGATCCAGTGTGTTTAATCCTCTGGTGGGGCATTTAATAAACTGTTTGTAGCGGGGGAGATCGTGGCTCAGATTGCACTGATTAAAGTCGCCAGCCACAATAATCAGCGAGTCTGGAAAACTCCGCTCTGTGTGTTGAATGTGATCCGCGAGCACGCGCTGAGCTTCGCGCGTGTCCGCGTCGGGAGGGGCGTACACAGCGATCATTATGAAAGAAGCAAACTCCCGCGGGGAATAGAAGGGCTTGCAATTGATAACAAGAAATTCCAAGGCAGGAGAACAGTGTTTGGAAATTACCGTTACACTAACCGCACTAACTCTAAACTTTGATGTCAAGTAGGTGGTCACAAATAGGGGGCCCCCGCGGGCCGTGAGTTTGAGACCCCTGGTCTAAGGTAAGGAGATCTCAGCACTCATGTGATTCCACCAAAATCACTGCTTCTTCTACGCAATTGCCTGGCCAGTCACCAAACTTGCACACAATTATCGTCAGGTGGATCTGTACCTAGGTTGTGCTCAAGGTCAGGGTCAAATGTCACAAGACATGAGTACACGCCATTTTGAATTTGAGTAGGCCTAGGTTATACATGTATGTGTAGAGGGAGCAGCGAAGATTCCTGATGACCTCAGGTTGTCTTCATCAGGCCAAAATGAGCGACTCTGTCACTGATGGTCTGGCTTCAATATACTGGTTTGGGTTTTTTTTTTATTTGAAGAAAAGATGTGTACTGATTAATAACTTCACATTCACCTCAACAACAAGATATTACATCATGAAGCTTCTAATAAATCAGGCTTCTGCTACCTTATGGTACGTGTCCATGTCGTTTTGTTGGGCTGCGGTGTGTCAAGTTGCCAGGTGGATGCCCTTGAATTTTCCTCTGGGATTAATAAACTATACAAAACAAAAATACCCCTCATTTGCATAAAGTTGAAATGCTTTAACTTTATTCAAGTAAGCTTCGGCACCCAGAATGCGTCGGCTGCAGTGATGTCATGCCAAACGTTTAAACCAGCAGTTGTTGATGTCAAATAATGACGGATTCATTAACTACACTGACTATTTCCTTGCTCAAATGTTCTTAGAAACACTTTTTGCTGGTTTGTTTTAACGATATCAGTGTCATCCGGTGGCCCTCGTGAGCCACCATAAGACGCCACAAGACACCGGTGAGTTTGCACAGTTTATTAAGAGAACAGAAAAGGGACAAAATAACGAGCCACGGGGGACTAAAACACACTATAATGAACTCAGTCAATAACAAGGGAAAATGGATACATAAGGAGATGCACTTACGAATAAAGGAGGATAGTCTATGTCTGAACAGCGGGATGCTCAAATAACGTCAGACCATGGAGAGGTTTTTGATGAGACTGCCGCACATTCTGCTCCCAACTGCCCTCTAAAGTAAGGGGCAGCTGATGAGATGAAATGTGGATCAGCTGGCAGCTCTGACAACCGGGAGCCCCTCCGAGCGCTGTCACAATAAAAGCTCAGAGAGCAAAAGGGGCACACAGCTGTCAGATAGGTGAAAATAATGCATGGCTCGAGCGCGGACGGGTTCGACGCTCGAACCATGACAGTACCTCCCCCCCAAGGGCGAGCTACGAGCGTCCAATGACACCCCACCCCCCCCCCCCCCCCCCCAGGGTGGGCAGATGGGGGGAAAGGCCCGGAGGGCGAGAACCAGAGAAAAAAGACCATAACAGTGGCAGGACACAAGTGAGGTAATACAGGGTAAAAACACAACACTCTATATCACACAAATGATAATTAGACCAGGGCACAAATGAGAAAAATGCTGAGTATGGTTACAAGAAAAAACACTCCAAATGATCCAAATGATGTTTAGATCGGGGCAAGGAAAAAAACCAACCATGATGGTGACAGGAACAAATGAGGCAATTACAGAGTACGGTTGAAAGGGAAAAAAAAAACAAACAACACATTACTCCATAATGCACAAACGATGCTTGGAACAGGACACAAATGAAGAAAATGCTGAGTACGGTTAACAGAAAACACAATATACAGTGCTACATACACAGATCCACCTAGAGGACAAAACAATGCACCCAAGTGACCTTAATATTAACTGAAAATGAGCGACACCCGAGGGTGACGGCAGGCAGAGTCCAATAACGCCGGGACTGTTCCGGTGGTCTCCCTGCGTCCATTGTCCAGCTGGTGAACTGGGGAAAAGGGGAACATTCGGGCGACCTACCCCAGTCCCAGGCCCAGAAAGTCGGAACCTCTGGCGGCCGAACCAGGTCGCCCCGCTGAAAGCACCGTACGTCGGGTGGCCGACCCAGGGCGCCGAACCGGTGAAGCAGTTCCTCAGGCGGCTGGCCCGCATCCCTCAGCCACCAGAACCGTGGGGAAACAATTGGTGACGGCCTCCCTGGCGGGGGGGGAAGACGTGGGAGAGCCGGGCTGAACGTAGAGGCCCCCAACGGCTCCCGGTGGCGATGAGCTGGGTAGGTGATGATAACGAGGGAGATGATGGTGACGATGAGCCCACACAATGTCAGGTGGCAAAGGGTCTGCAGCTCCTTCACCGACCTTGACCCATACCGATGCTGCACTCGCGTTGGACCCCAATTGGGTCGCGGCTGCACCCGCGTTGGACCCCGACGGGGTCAGCGCAGCACCAGTGACGACCTCCAACCCCGAACCTGGAACCTCCAGTACAGCGACTGAGATTGGCTCTGCACCGGTGACTCTGGAAGAAGGCTCAGGAGACAAGAAAGAACCGGGATCAGAATCACTGGTAGCGACAGAGCCCAGCGAGGCGAGCTCGGGTGCAGTGGACGGCTGCCCCTGGCTCGCCTCCCCGAGAGGCAGGCAGAAATGCTCCAACACAGAAAGAAGAAAAATAACGTAGAGCACCTGCCTGCACTCGGGTTCTGTCGCCGTCCAGGACTTCGCTGATCCGGGCTCAAGACGAAGAAGATCGTCGTCAGGCTCCCACTCGGCCACGGCAGGTTCTGCAGCCGGCATGATGGTTTCTGCAGTCTGAGGACCTTCCGGCGCTGACGTCCACGCCGACGACCCGCACGGCGTGGTGGCAGGGCACCCTTGACCCGCTGGCTCGAACTGCTCTTCTGTGGAGATCCGGGGACGCTTCATCGTCGGCGCAGGCTCCACGCTGCAGTCTCCACGCTGCAGTCTCCACGCTGCAGTCCGCTCTCCTCCTCTGCCCATGACGTGGCTGCGAGGCTGGCAACCAGGCTCACCAGAACCGCAGGCCCCGGATGGAGGGGAAAAAGAAGAACTCCATCAGCTCCTCGTGCCTCGTGCCCGTGTACGGTACAGCTGAGACAGATGACCCGGGGGGGGGGGGGACTGCGGGGATTCCCTCCTGTTGTGACGTGGGAGATGCAGCTGACTGGGAGGCTGGGTTCCTCCGACGACCCGGAGCTGGATCCGGACGGGATTCTCGCTGGGCCCTGGTTGTGACACGGCGACGAAGCTTACTGGCCGATGGTGCGGCGTGGGGACCAGGAACACATGGTGCCGGGACTGGATGGGTGACAGGAGCTGAATTCCGAAACGTGGAGCGGGGATGCCTCTCCGTCGGCCTCCTGCCTGGATTTCCCTCCAGCCTACGGATCTCCACTTTCGTCGGGGACGCTGTACTCAAGGGAGGAGGAGCAGGTTCCTGGAGCACCTTTTCAATTAACTCTTGCTGAGCCACAATCCATGTTATCCTCTCCTTTCCTTCCGGAAAGGAGGTGAGGTGGTATTTCAATAAGGCCCGCTGGGCGAGGAACAAATAGTCACTGGCCGCTCGAGTGGGCATGAGACGACGGGCTTCTGCCAGATAGCCGTCGATCTCCTCAAACCACTCAGGGCAATACCCACGCTCGAGGGTGGACATCCTGTTCACAAGCCCGAGCGAAAAGGGAAAAACTCCAAACCACGGCAAACTCACGGTGACAGGCATCTCAGTTTGGCGGCAGTCTACTGTCATGCGGTGGCCCTCGCGAGCCACCATAAGACGCCACAAGACACCGGTGAGTTTACACAATTTATTAAGAGAACAGAAAAGGAACAAATTAACGAGCCACGGGGGCTAAAACACACTATAATGAACTCAGTCAATAACGAGGGAAAATGGATACATAAGGAGATGCACTTACGAATAAAGGAGGATAGTCTATGTCTGAACAGCGGGATGCTCAAATAACGTCAGACCATGGAGAGATTTTTGATGAGACTGCCGCACATTCTGCTTCCAACTGCCCTCTAAAGTAAGGGGCAGCTGATGAGATGAAATGTGGATCAGCTGGCAGCTCTGACAGCCGGGAGCCCCTCCGAGCGCTGTCACAATAAAAGCTCGGAGAGCAAAAGGGGCACACAGCCGTCAGATAGGTGAAAATAATGCATGGCTTGAGCGCGGATGGGTTCGGCACTCGAACCATGACAATCAGACAAGGTTTATTTGTGATTTGCCGTGTTTTCTGGGAGCTCAAACCCCTGGAAGACTGCCCACGGCTGAATGCGTTAATAATCAGGCATGGCCTTTATGTTCTCAGCAGCAGGACCAATGGGAGTCTTTCACCGGGGACAGAGCTTTTTGACTATTGGTTTTACATTGTTTCAGTCATCCGTCACTCCACCTGGTTATGTGCGATTCCTTCGATAAGTACACCAGTACACACGTACCATTACTCTTGTTGTCACCAATATAGTATGCTATTCCTCAGCCTGTACTTCAATTAAAAATGTCAACCCTGCTCCATTAAACCTACACACATCTCCACCACATGACTTACAGTATCTTTATTATTGGTTTATGATCACTTTTAGACATTGTATTTGCATACAAATACCAATTAATTTATTGAAATGAAGCCCTGTCTTCTGAACGTACAGTATTATGGGAATGAATGTGTTCAGAAACAAGAAGCCAATATAAGGACCCCTTTACACAGCGGAGATTGTTGAGAGATTGTGTTGATTTTTGATCTTTTGGACTGCTTGGGAGACGCTTTGTGATCTGGATGGAGTCAAAACTTTGAGGAGACCGTGGTGACTGTGGAGATCATTGAAGACCATTGATAGATCAAAAATTAGCCAGATCTCTCAGTGATCTGCACCCCTGTGTAAAGGGGGTATTATTCACTGTGTTTCCTAAACTCCCCCTGAGAAGATAATAAAAATTACTTGCACATAACAAAAACAAACAAAAATTAGCAAATAAACCCTGACTGCACACCTGCCTCTGACCCCCACCCCCTGTATCCACTTTTTAATGTAGATGTGTGAGTGAATGAGCGAGCGAGGGTGGCAAAGGAAGGTGTTTAATGAGGTGAGGTCTGTGTGGTTCTAAAGAGTCCCAGCTGGTCTTTAATAACACTGAAAATGATCTAAAACAGAGCAAAAACAAACCTACATGCTCACACGAAGTCTGACACATTATTGTGATTCCACTGGAAAGTGCTAATAATGCACTGCTGGGGAGTGGGGATGACTGTGGAGTCTAGAGTTGTTTCTCCTATGTGTGGTTAGGTGTTTTTTATGAGAAAGGCTTGACAGGAATAAAAGCCTCCATATCCTGACAAATGTCTGTTTCTGGGGGGCAAATGGTGTTCTGATGAGCGTCACAGGCCTGTTTAAGATGTTGCTGTTTGTTCCTTTTTATATCAAGGGCAAATACTTTATATATTTTTACAGTCAAGAACAGCCTTGAGACTGGATCCACATTGCTATGGTCGATATCAGTGATTGCCCCCGCCCATTATAAGATGTATCTTCATTTCTCTTTTTTATCTTTCCTACTTCCCCTTCTCTGTTTACCTATTTTTCCTCCCGCTACCTCCTCTTCGCTGTCTTTTATGTTTTTTAGACAACAGAATGATTAAAGTGAATGGCACCAGAGAGCCTCTGGAGTTTAAGTCACACCAGTGGTTCGGGGCGTCGGTCAGGACACACCAAGGAGAAGTGGTGGTAAGTGTAAATCTGTCCACATTTTATAGGAGCAGAAATTTTACCCCTCTGTGCCCCAAGCTTTCTTAAATGTCAAGAAAACTAAGGGGAAAGTCTATGTTTTCAGTGAGAAAAAAGATACAGCCCTAAATATTCTGTCGATGCTGGACTACTCATGGGATTTAATCGTTGGTGCCATTTGTAAGAAATGGTTACAAGACTACTTTTTGCGGAAGTGTCAACAGTTTATAGTGGATATACAGTGGTGAAAAAATTAGGACACCCCATTAAATATTCAGTTCTTTATTAAGAAATGTTCACATATCTATGTCTAACCTTGTTTTTGTTTTATTTGCATTTTTTTAACATTTATTTAACCATTTTAAGTGGGAATGAATGTGGGGGTGTCCTAAAAAAGATGGGGGGGTGTCCTAATTTATTCCCCACTATTTGTTTAGAATTACATTTTACAGAAAATTTGAAAAAGTCTTTAATTCATTTTTAATTGTTTAGTTGTATTACATGAATCTCCCAGTATTTTTAACATTGATATTAAATATCCATATGTCCACATATGTAAAAAAACGCACAGGCTTATGCAGGGTGTCCTATTTTTTCCACATGATTGTACATGCACTGGATCTTTGTGCATTATGTAATCTTTCTTGTTTATTGTCTAGTATCTTTCACTGAGTCCTGTTTAATAAGAATTGTACCTTATAGTATGGGAAGACCAACAATCTCAGTGATGTATTACATAAATTATAAACTACAAGTACCAAGCTTCTGAGCCTGATCTGTTAAAAATCAAGATCCAGGTGATAGACTGCTGTATGTGTGTCAGTGGCATTTTTAGTGCATTTTTGGACACTGTACCACTAATTGTAGTATATTTTTTACCTAATTATGCATGTTTTTAAAAGAGAACCTGTTTGTTGTTTTGTTGTGCAGGCATGTGCTCCTCTGTACCACTGGCGGACGGTGAAGATAAGTGGGGAGAAGGACCCCGTGGGGACCTGCTATGTGGCTATCCAGAACTTCAGCGCCTACGCAGAGTACTCCCCATGTAGGACAAGTGAGTCACACAGCAGCCCTGTCCACAAATGTTTCCATCAACCTGTTGTGCCTTTCTTCCGTCCTTCCTTTGTTTTCTCTTTCTCTCTCTGCTGTTATGGTGAACGCAAATTAACCACATCATCTCCATTAGTATGGAGCCAGCATCAAATGAGATGGCTTAAATAATGTGAATGGTTTTTGCGATGGCCTGTAGCCTCTAACATTATTGAAACCATAAGTTGTCTTCCACTGACAGACAACTTCAGTTTTATTTAAGGAGGCATTGTGATATGTTTTAGATTTCAATCCAAGTTAATTTGTGTTGCTTACATTTGTACTAACTTGATGTTTGTGTGGATTATATTTAAAGTTTCTCTGTTCAATATAAATACATAATCTTCTTCTCTGTAACCATGTAGAGGCAGAAATCTGAGAGTTAGATACCAAAACTTGAACAACTCAGCCATAAGTATAGACGAGGGTTCTGCAACCTGTAACTCTGGAGCCACATGCAGATTTTTTTACTACAACCCCAATTCCAGTGAAGTTGGAACATTGTGTAACACATAAATAATAACATAATACATTGATTTGTAAATCCTTTTCAACCTGAACTCACTTGAATACATTACAAAGACAAGATATTTGATATTCAAATAGATCAACTTTATTGTTTTTTTGTAAATATTCACTCATTTTGAATTTGATGCCTGCAACATGTTCCCAAAAAGCTGGGGCAGTGGCATGTTTACCACTGTGTTACATCACCTTTCCTTTTAACAACACTCAATAAGCATTTAGGAACTGAGGACACTAATTGTTAAAGCTTTGTAGGTGGAATTCTTTCCCATTCTTGCTTGATGTACAACTTCAGTTACTCAACAGTCTGGTGTCTCTGTTATTGTATTTTGCACTTCATAATACACCAAACATTTTCAATGGGAGACAGGTCTTTTACTATGAAGCCACAGTGTCGTAAAGCATGCAGAATGTGACTTGAAATTGTCTTGCTGAAATCAGCAGGGACGTCCCTTAAAAAGTTGTTTGGATGGCAGTATATGTTGCTCTAAAACCTGTATGTACCATTCAGCATTAATGGTGCCTTCACAGATGTGCAAGTTACCCATGCCATGAGCACTAACACCCCCCCATACCATCACAGATGCTGGATTTTGAACTTAGTACTGATAACAATCTGGGTGGTCATTTCCCTTTCTTTATCTTGGAGCACACAACGTCCATGATTTCCCCAAAAATTTTAAATGTGGACTTGTCAGACCGCAGTGCACTTTTTCAACAGTTTGCATCGGTCCATCTCAGATGAGCTTGGGCCCAGACCAACTGGCAGCATTTCTGTGTGTTGTTGATATATGGCTTTCAGTTTGCATGGTAGAGTTTTGTAGCGACAAACTGTGTTAACTAACCATGGTTTTCCGAAGTGTTCCTGAGCCCATATGGTAATATCCTTTACAGAATGATGTTGGTTTTTATGTAGTGCCATCTGAGGGATTGAAAGCCATGGGCATTCATTGTTGGTTTTCAGGCTTGCTGCTTACATGCAGAAATTTCTCCAGATTCTCTGAATCTTTTGATGATATTGACTGGTTCCTTGCAATTGTACATTGAGAAACGTTGATAAACTGTTGGACTATTTGCCCACACAGTTGTTCACAAAGTGGTGAACGGCTCCCTATCCTTGCTTGTGAATGATTGAGTCTTTCAGGGGTGCTCCTTTTATACCAAATCATAACACTCACCTGTTTCCAATTAACGTGTTCACCTGTGGAATGCTCCAAAAAGGTGTTTTTTGAGCATTCCTCAGCTTTCCCAGTCTTTTCTTGCCCCTGTTCCAGCTTTTTTGGAACATGTTGCAGGCATCAAATTGAAAATGAGTGAATATTTGCAAAAAAAGTTTATCAGTTTGAACATTAAATATCTTGTCTTTGTAGTGCATTCAATAAATGACTTTCGCATCTCGGCTCGCGCAAAGCATTGTGGGAACGTGGTTACCAAACATGCTCTATCGATACATTTAATTTATGGAAAGTTCCTGATCTATGAGCATATTGTATGTGCAGGGGTCTTCCTGGTTGTACCCGCAAACGCAAGGATGAACTAGTTGCGCTTGCATTCGCAGCCACATTGCAGAAATTGGCCAAAATACACCCCCCCCCCCCCCGTATGTACGCTGACATAGCAGACTTTTTGTTGTCAAAGGACCAAGCACCTTTACTTGCCAGACTCCGAAACGACTACAAAGAAGGTAAGCGAGTGGTTTGACAGCTCAACTTTGGTTTTGTCATAGCCTGCTTACTTAGATCTATAGGTCAATACTACTATAGTTTAAGTACCACACGTTTTCAATGATTTGCAATTTTATTTTATACCAGCCTACTTATCAATGGCCTTAATTACACGTGTGTAGATCAAGCTTCATTACCAATATACAAAGAACTATATCCTAGATCCAGGCCTGCCTGTATCTACTACTTCAGGGTTTAGACTCGTGTCAATTAGGCAAGAACTTGAACAATACACAACACTATTTAGTTATGTTATAATGTAGACTTATTGCTTTAATCCAACAATTGCGTCCGTCCGGATCCTTCAGCTCCGTGGGGAATGTATATAATGTGAATGGCAGCGGATATGTACACATGCTGGTCTCGAAGCTATACGCATGTATGCTGCAAGTTTTCTTTTTCCACGGCTCTAGATGATACATGCCGTTCCACACTTCACTACAGCACAATGTGCACCTGGCATAACGGCGATTTAAAGCTTGAAGCAGACTTTAAACGGCAATTGTTCAGGTGTGACAGTACTGTCTCTATACAAAAGCATGGTGGCTACCGGAATGTTTGGTAGTCGTGAACTTTGAACTCACATAGTCCGCACATGCGCACTCGTAATGCGAAAGTTGCTTATTGAATAAAGATTGAAAAGGATTTGTGAATCATTGTATTCTGTTTTTAATTTACATTTTACACAACGTCCCAACTTCACTGGAATTGGAGTTTGTATTTTTTCGATAATCACGTGACCTATAGACACATTTCAGACAGTTAAAAATAGCAAACACACCACTTTCAGTCAATGAGCCCTTTAAAAACAAATGGTAACTTTCTGAGGAAAAAAGTTGCCTTTTAGTCATTTTTTTAACCTTCATTTTAGGGCTCAGTGTTTATCTGTTCCCTGCACATTTTTCTTGCCTTAATTTGCTCAAAGTGGCTCATGCCTTGGTAGAGCATGTTGACCCCAGTGGAGATGATTGTGCTTCCACAGTAAATCAAAGCCTGTGACTGCAGCAGTGACTTGAAAATATTTTAACACTATATCAGTCAGTGTCAGTGGCCCTCTTCTTTGTGTCATCACATCTCTACATGGGATTTATGGGATGTCACCCTCCTCTTTTCTCCTCCTCCTTCTCCTCCTCCTCCTCCTCCTCATCATCATCATCATCATCATCATCATCATCTTCATCCTCAAGTCCAGCTTTTTTCTTTCTCTTCCACTTTTTCACTTTGACTCTTCTCACCCTGCACTGTGATGTGAGGCACCACAATCGACAAAAGCTGACCCACAGTACATGCGAGAGAGAGTGAAAGTGTGTGCAAAAGACTCCGAGGGGAAACTTGCAAGCAAGGTTCAGATGAATTGTTATTAGGACCCCATGAATGTTACAGAAAGCGCTACTATGATGTGTACTGCCAAATCAGACTAAAGAATTGTGCAAAACTGTATAAATAATTATCATTAGTAGATTCAGGTTTATTTTTATTTGTGATTACCATACAGTCATTTGTTATTTTTTGTTGCTGTTTCTTAAAGGATGGCTTTTTGCTATGAGTCATGTTTTTATTATTTGGAAAATATTAATTTTAAATATGAAATAACATCAAAACAAATTGTAACTGTAACAATCCAACTGTGGTATAAAATTTCTTTTGCTTCGCCTTTTTACCTCTCCTGTGCATTTTTAGTCTTTTTCAAATGTATTTTTGGGTTATTTTTTGTCCATTTTGCCTCTTCACACTGTGACATGAGTCAGCAGCACAGTGTAATAGGAAGAAGAGAAAGCTGTCAGGCATAATAGATAAAGCTGCTCTTACTGTCCACTTAACAGTGTCCTCATATGCACATGCACTCAAAGCTACGCTCCCAAAGCTGTTACCTGGAGAGGGAGGTTAAGTCAGACTGTTCGACCTCCGGCAGCTCTCTGGCTTGATCTTAGTGTGAATTTGCAACCACTCACAATAATATTTCCACGTTGTTTATACCCAGCGTGCACTTGTGTAGTTATGCATCATTAAGCTTCACCTCAGCGTTCCACAGAAACGGAGAACAATTTATGATCTGTGCATATGTTTTCTGTGTTCACGCACAGTTAGATGAGGTAATTTAAACAGAAACACACCTACAGACGTGGACAAAATTGTTGGTACCCCCTCTGTTAATGAAAGAAAAACCCACAATAGTCACAGAAATAACTTGAATCTGACAAAAGTGGTAATAAATAAAAATTCTATGAAAAATTAACCAATGAAAATCAGACAATGCTTTTGAATTGCGGGTTCAACATAATTATTTTTAAAAAACAAACTCATGAAACAGGCCTGAACAAAAATGATGGTACCCTTAACTTAATATTTTGTTGCACAACCTTTTGAGGCAATCATTGCAATCAAACGATTTCTGTAACTGTCAATGAGACTTCTGCACCTCACAGCAGGTATTTTGGCCCACTCCTCATGAGCAAACTGCTCCAGTTGTCTCAGGTTTGAAGGTTGCCTTCTCCAGACGGCATGTTTCAGCTCCTTCCACAGATGTTTAATAGGATTTAGATCAGGGCTCATAGAAGGCCACTTTAGAATAGTCCAATGTTTCGCTCTTAGCCATTCTTGGGTGTTTTTAGCTGTGTGTTTTAGGTCATTATCCTGTTGCAAGACCCATGACCTGCAACTGAGACCAAGCTGTCTGACACTGGGCAGCACATTTCTCTCTAGAATACCTTGATAGTCTTGATATTTCATTGTACCCTGCACAGATTCAAGACACCCTGTGGCAGATGCAGCAAAGCAGCCCCAGAACATAACAGAACCTCCTCCATGTTTCACAGTAGGGCCAGTGTTCTTTTCTTGGTATGCTTCATTTTTGCGTCTGTGAACATAGAGCTGATGTGCCTTGCCAAAAAGTTGCAGTTTTGTCTCATCTGTCCATAGGACATTCTCCCAGAAGCTTTGTGGCTTGTCAACATGCAGTTTGGCAAATTCCAGTCTGGCTTTTTTATGATTTGTTTTCAACAGTGGTGTCCTCCTTGGTCGTCTCCCATAAAGTCCACTTTGGCTCAAACAATGGTGCGATCTGACACTGATGTACCTTGACCTTGGAGTTCACCTTGAATGTGTTTAGAAGTTGTTCTGGGCTCTTTTGTTACCATTCGTATTATCCGTCTCCTCCTGCGGCCACGTCCAGGGAGGTTGGCTACAGTCTTGTGGATCTTAAATTTCTGAATAATATGTGCACCTGTAGTCACAGGAACATCAAGCTGCTTGGAGATGGTATTATAGCCTTTACCTTTAACGTGCTTGTCTATAATTTTCTTTCTAATCTCCTGAGACAACTCTCTCCTTTGCTTCCTCTGGTCCATGTTTAGTGTGGTACACACCATGTCACCAAACAGCACAGTGACTACTTGTCACCCTTTAAACAGGCCGACTGACTGATTACAAGTTTGTAGACACCTGTGATGTTAATTAAAGGACACATCTTGGTTGAACATGTCCCTATGGTCACATTATTTTCAATCTTTTCTAGGGGTACCATCATTTTTGTCCAGGCCTGTTTCATGAGTTTGTTTTTTAAAATAATTCTGTTGAACCACAATTCAAAAGCATTGTCTACTTTTCATTGGTTAATTTTCATATAATTTTTATTTATTACCATTTTTGTCAGATTCAAGTTATTTCTGTGACCATTGTGGGTTTTTCTTTCATGAACAGAGGGGTACCAACAATTTTGTCCACGTCTGTATGTGTTACCAGTGGTGAAGCTGGGAGTACATCTTCATTTTCTCAACGTTTGCAGGTTTTTTTTGTGCTGAAATGGTTTAATCTTATAGTAGATGTTGTTTCTTAGAATTACAGAAATGTGAAACACTTGCTGCCATTGCCCACAATGTGATTGACCACACTGGCCATAAGGTGAAAAGGTAGCCTAACCAGTCCCATAAAATCCAACCAAAGACTAAAATACTGACAAAACACCTTTACATGTCTGAGATATATTAGATGTTGCTGTATCAGAAAATCAGTTCAGCTCAAGGTTAGAGGTGTGTTATCACGCTACTGTATGCACTCACACATGCTGTTAATATGCTATTCTTCTTACGTCGTTGGCCTCCGTCGGTCTATGATTACCATGGAAGAGAATCCTAAACATCTACTCTGCTGGAACAGCACCGCCTGTGGCTGAACAGGCCGATGCACACCGGTGTTCTACCTTCCAGCATTGGGCGTTGGTAGGATTCAAGCCTGGGCAGGAAGATATGGAGGACAAGATGTTACCCATGCAGCATGTCTCCCCTCTTCACGTCACTGATGGATCCAAAGGAACAGCAGGGCTGCTATAGTTTGGCACCAGCGCCATCGCAGGAGCTGCCAGAACGATGTTGAGCACAACAGAGAACTGCCTTAGGGGCTCCGACTCCGGATTTTTCCTCAGGGTTGACTCCTGAAGCCTTTCCCGTGACCGGGTGTGCCACAAGGCAGCGGAGGTTTGAAATCAGGGTTTACCTTCCCCTAGATGGGCTACCTTCCCAGGTTGACGAGCCACCATCTACCCGAAGCATCTGGTTTTAAGGCGCCAGAGATCCACCCTCGCCCCTTCTCCTATTAGTAAAAGCAGTTCCGCCGGGCTTAGAGACTAAACCACACGGGCAGGCTAGGAGTTGGACTTAGTTGTCAGAGGCTTTTCGAGAAGCATGCCGTAAGGAGCATTTTATGAGCACTGGGAGCTTAACCCCAGTGCCGCTCCTGGCTATGACAACCTTGGAACCACTATTCTTCTTACTGAAAGGTTTTTCTCTTTTGCATTTCATTTTAAAAAAGTTTCACATTCTTCATATTACATTTGCACCACATGTTTTAGATATTTATGAATTGTGTTTTGTTGCTTGCAGAAAGAAAATCTAAGTTATTCCGCACCCTCTGTATCTTTGTGGTTTTGTTGAATTGGGTGAACTAGCAGTTTTGGAAATTCTTTTCTTTCACTTGCTCAATAAGGAATAAGCATGTTGCATTTATTACAAATGTTAAGGTAGTTTTCTGTTTAATTGTACATAAGCATTCATCCATCCATCCATCCACCCATCCATCCATCCATCCATCCATCCATCATCTACCACATATCCTGGGGTCTGGGTTGCAGAGGCAGGAGTCGAAGCAGAGAAGCCCAGACTTCCCTCTCCCCAGCCACCTCCTCCAACTCTTCAGAGAGGACACCAAGACGTTCCCAGACCAGCTCTGAGACATAGTCTCTCCAGTGTCCGTACTCTCAACTTCTTCAGTGAACTAAACTGCCCCATGGATTGCCACCTTATCGTGGTGGGGGGGTCTCGTGCCCTGGGAATCCCAGGAGCTACTGTATGTATGTTATCAGAGGAAACTTGCCACTGGTAGGGTCTCCCATGAACAAACAGGTCCTGGGTGACGGGCCAGATGAAGAGCAGTCCAGTGAATTCCCATGGCATTTCAAAACCCAAGGATTCAGTGAACCCTGACCCGGTATGGGGTTACCAGGGCCTTGCCCTGGAACCAGGCCTGGGGGAGGGGCTTGATGGCAAGTGCCTGGTAGCCGAGTTTCTGCTGATGGAACAATGCCGGATCAGCCTGAAAGAGCCACATGGGTCTGTCCTCCAGTGGGCTCACCACCTACAGGAGGGATCATGGGGGTCCATTGCAATGTGAATTGGGTGGCAGTTGAAGGCAGAGACCTGGCAGTCTGCTCTCCCGCTTACTAACCTGCCTTTTTTATTATTAAGCAAAGGGGATTAATTGTTGTCATATTTATATTTCTGTATGTTTTTGCATTGTGTTGAACTGTTGTTGGTGGTTTTTTTTAAATTTTATTTTAAATTTATGCCCCAGTGGATGATGTATTCACAAAGCAACAGAAATCTAGCATCCTTGGTCTAGCATGAAGTTGCTCCCAATCAGTGACGTGCGGCGAGTTTCATTTCTGGTGAGGCTGTGATGCTTTCAGGGTCTGATTTACAAATCGGATTTTATAAATACTTTTAACAAAACAAATGTAAGGTATTTTATTAAATTACCTATTTATTAAATGGAATACACAGAAAAGGTAGTAATAAAAGTCCATGTTTTCATTTTATAACTCCTTGAGTGTAGACAACATGCAAAGACCCTTGGTTACAAAGGTATAATGTATTATGTTATTTTACAAACAAGTTTTTTGGGCACAAAATTCATTATACTTTGTTTTTAGCCAAAGAATAATGTACATTATTGTGGATCAGAGAGCTGCATCTCTGTGTGTGCTGCAGCTCCACAATTTACACTCATTACAAATTATTAGTAGTATTTACAACTACTATGCATGCATGGTCTTACCTTTACTTATAAATGAAGTAAATTTACCTATCCTTCTGGAGAAAAATTGCTGTGACTTTGTTCAAAAATGTCCTTATCTTCTTTTTTTCCACAATATTTTTTATTGAACCTTTTTTTTACAAACATGGCACAAACAAACAGACACTAACACAAAAGTAATTTAAAAATTAAAAAGAACAATAACAACAAAAAAATGTGTAATAAAAACAACAACAGCCATTAACAAACACAAGTCAACAACAATGCTCCTCTATTTAGTCTAGGTAATCTATTACATAAGAATACATAATATACATTCACCAGCTTGGAATTTGCAAGGTCCACACATATCATTCACCTTCTTCTTCAGACATTATGTTTAAATTCTTTACATAATCAATGGAAGGTCTCCATATATTCTCAAACACATTTTCCTTTGATTTCAGTATGTATGTTATTCTTTCTAGTGGAAGGTTTGTTAACATCTGTCTTAACCACTGAGTCACATCTGGTCTATAAGTCTTTTTCCACAGTAGTGCAATACATTTTTTGGCATTAAGCAAACTGAGGTCTATGAATGCTCTTTCACTCTTACTAAAGTTATGTTTTTCTGGATACAGACCCAACAAAAACAGTTTAGGGTTCAATGTTAATAGTTTTGAAATTATTTTTTCAGTTGTTACCCTCACCTCTTCCCAAAACATTCTGATTTTTCTACATTCCCATAAACAGTGAAATAGGGTTCCTTTACTTTCCATACATTTTGTGCATGTATCTGGTATGTTTTTGTTATATCTATTTAACTCCACTGGTGTAACATACATCCGCATTAACCATTTAAAATGTATCAGTTTAAGACGTACATTTATTGATTTGGTTTGAGCTCCTGCACAAGCCATTTCCCATTGTTCCTCTGAAATTTCAATTTGCAGGTCCTCTTTCCAGTAATTCAGTCTTTTCTGTGAGTTTTCACTTGAGAATAGTGTCAATGAGTTATAAAACTCTGAAATAATACCCTTTCTCTTACTATCTTTCATCAAAATTTTTTTACAAAAAATGAATAAGTAGGACGGGTGAGAGCATTATTTTGATTTGATCGAATAAAATTTCTAAGCTGAAGATATTTAAAAAAGTGTGTTCTATTAAGATTGAATTTAATCCTCAGTTCTTCAAAAGACATTATGTTATCTGTGTGTGACAAATATAAGTCTTGAATCTTTTGAATCCCTTTTAAACTCCATATTTTAAATACAGTATCCACTCTCCCTGGAGTAAAATATTGATTACCCCATATTGGGCTAAATTGTGACAGGGAGTGTGGTTCTTTTAAATATTTTTTGGTTTCACCATATTTTGATCATGTGCTTTACAATTGGATTTTTAACTTGTTTCTGTAGTTTTTTAGCCGAGTCTGAGTATATGAATAAGGGAAGAGGTAAAGGTAAATTGTATGATTCCATTTCAGTCCAGTGAGGAAGATCATTTGATGACAAATAATATGTCATAGACCTCAGTTGTGCTGACCAGTAATACATCATAAAGTTTGGACATTTCAGACCTCCACGATCAAATGGTAAATATAGTAAGGACAAACGTAATCTAGCCTTCCTATTGTTCCATATAAATTCCACCAACTTTTTTTTAATTCTTGAGAATAGATCTGAAGGTGGTGGTAAAGGAATGTTTTGAAATAAATAAAGTATTTTTGGTAAGATATTACTTTTAAGTATATTAATTCTCCCAATCATCGACATTGGTAGTGACATCCATCTCTGAAGTAACTCATTAATATCTGTCATTAAGGCTTCATAGTTGGCATTGGCGACTGATTCTAGCTTAGGCAAAATTTGAATTCCTAAATATTTAAACTGATTTACAACATTGAATTGGTTTACCTCAGGAGCTGGGTGATTTCTCTGGGTCTCATTTAACATTAATATTGAAGATTTTGTTTTGTTTATTTTATATCCTGATATATCCCCAAAGTTCTTTATTAAATTTAACAAGGTCGGAATTGATTTTTTAAAATTCGACATTAACAAAATTATGTCATCGGCATACAGAGAGATTTTATGTTCTGTTGGTCCTACTTTAATTCCATATATTTGTGGATGTAAACGTACTGCCATCGCTAAAGGTTCAATTGCCATAGTAAACAATAAGGGTGAAAGTGGACAGCCTTGTCGACATCCTCTATTGATTTTTATTGATTTTGAGATATTGCTGTTTGTTAGGATTTCTGCTGTAGCATTATTGTATATTATCTGGACCCATTTTATGAAATTATTTCCAAGTCCAAACCTTTGTAGGACTTCAAAAAGATAGGGCCATTCGACCCTATCAAAGGCCTTTTCGGCATCCAATGATAGGAGAGCTGTATCCGGTGCTTCTTTATTGGAATAAATAATATTAAATAGTCTTCTTACATTATGGAAACCTTGTCTTCCCATTATAAAGCCATTCTGATCTCGGTTAATAATATTTGGTAATATTTCTTGTAGTCGTTTTGCTAAAATTTTACAGATTATTTTAAGATCAGCATTTAATAGGCTTATTGGTCTCATGTTTTCACATTTATTAGGGGGTTTACCTGGTTTTGGCAACAGTATAATTAAGGCATTATTCATGTATGGTGGTAAATTACTATTTTGAAATGCTTCTAAAACCATTTCCAACAGTGGTTTTATTAATTTATTCTTAAATTTTTTATAGAGGTCAACTGGAAGACCATCTGGTCCTGCTCTTTTTCCTGATTTCATATCATCAATGGCTTGCCCAACTTCTTCTTGACTAATTTTAGACTCCAGTATCTCCCTGTTTTCATTTGGAATACATGGTGTAGATAATCCACCCAAAAACCCATTTAGTTTTGTTAAGTCAGTTTCATTTTTTGTATCATATAGTTTTTCATAATAATCTCTAAAGGCACTATTAATTTCTAAAGGATCTATAACTACCTGTCCGTTACTTATAATACTGGTAATTGGTGTTTTAAATTCTAATAGTTTAATCTGCCATGCCAATAATTTTCCTGATTTTTCACCTCGTTCATAAAAAGTTTGCTTCAATCTTAGAAGACTCGAGGCAGCTCTATTCGCTGATTTTTTGTCATATTCAGCTCTCAGAATTAGTAATTCATTCTCTAACTGTTGGTTACTTCCTGCATACACCTTTTCTTGAAGAATTTTTATTTTATGTTCCAATTGGACTCTCTCTTCTCGGGTCTTCTTAGATTTTGAACCTGTATAACTAATAATATGCTCCCTAATAAAAGCTTTGAAAGCCTCCCACATTATACATGCTGTTGTTTGTGTAGTACTGATATCAAAGAACTCATCTGTGTTTCTATGTACTTAACAAATTCCTCATCCTGAAGCCATTTATGTTGAAAATGCCACCTAACTGGGTCCTTTGTCAATTTCTTATCTACATATACTAGACAGCAGGGTGCATGATCAGAGATCACAATGTTATCATAGAAATAGTTTTGAATCTTGGACCTTAATTCTGTAGAGATCAAAAAGTAGTCAATACGTGAGAATGTCTTATAGGTATTAGAATAACAAGAATAGGCTTTGACTTGTGGTTTCATTTCTCTCCATATATCTAGCAATCTCAATTCTTTCATAAAATGATTAATGGTCATCCTACATCCATTGTGCGTACAGTCCAGTCCTGTTGATCTATCTATTCTGGGATTCAATGTACAATTAAAATCCCCTGCTATTATATGTTGCCCTGTAAGTGATGATAAAGTGAGGAATAAATTAACAAAGAAGTTTTGATCATCAATATTGGGGCCATATAAGTTCACCAGATTTATATTTTCTAATAACAAAGATCCTTGGATGATTAGATATCTTCCAAATTTGTCTCTAATTACATTTTTTCATTTGAAATGGGACTGTTTTATGTATGAGAATCATAACTCCCCTGGCTCGGGATGAAAATGATGAGGTGAACACGTTAACTTGCCATCTTCTCCTAATTCTTTTTTACATCCTCCTCTAATAGATGAGTTTCTTGTAAAAATACAATTTTTGAATCTATGTCTTTTATTTTATTCATAACTTGTTTAAGTTTTTTAAGATTTTGTAGACCTCTGCAATTCCATGAAGTTAAATTAAGATTAATGCTTTGATCTATGATCAATAAGGAGTTTGAGATTACCTTGCAATATGAACATACTCTTACAGAGAAGCAAAAACATGGATGATAGAACATTAATCCTACAAACTAAACAAAAACAAATTCCCTTTCCCCACATTCGTGGTAATCCCCCCAAAATCAAAATATTCTGTCTCCCGTTATAGCTAGTGACTGTTCCACACCTGCGAGGTTCAGTCAAGCCACTCTCTCTTTCTCTTCTCAATCACCCTGACACTACTACTGTTCTTATAACATTAACTCTCTTCTGTAGTTTTTTCAACATAACTTCAAAGTTTTATAGCAACTTTGTACAGCATAGCTTTTTTTTAAAAAAAAAAATACAAACATGTTATATGTTTCAGATCAATCAGATGTCTGTACATATGCTTAAATGTTCTACCTTTGTCATGTTCATGCTTAGCTCCCGCCAGTTTCCTTTTGGATCTGCTTAATAAGCTCCTGCGCCTCTTGAGGGGTCTTGGAGGTGTGGGTTCTCCCTTTATATATGACCAGCAGTCTTGCCGGATGAATTACTCCGTGACGAATCCCTAGGTTGCGCAGCTCTTTGCGGGCGGGGTCGAACTGCCTCCTTAATTGTTGAATTCCTGTGGCCAAGTCTGGATAGAACCGCACCTGTTGATCCTGGTATTTAATTTCCCCTTTAGCTCGCGCCGCATTGGTGACTGTCATCTTGTCTCTGTAGTTGAGGAACTTCATAATCAGCATCCTCGGTGGTGTCTTATTATCTCTCGGTGGGCCGATTCGGTGAGCGCTCTCTAAAACGACCGATGACTGCAGATCCGCGTTATTCAGCGCTTCTGGAATCCACTTTTCTATAAAGGAACATGGGTCCCGTCCCTCTGTTCCCTCCGGGAGGCCCACCAGCCTCAAATTATTCCATTGCGAGCGGGATTCCAAGTCTAGGACGTTATCTTCCAGACTTTTGCATTTTAATTCCAGTGTTTGCAGTTTAGATTGCAGGCTGGTGATGTCATCTTCAGCGCTTGAAATTCGGAGCTCCGCCTGCGACACTCGCTCCATGCAGTCGTTTATTTCCTTTCTCATACCTTCTATCGCTGCTATAATCCCATCAAATTTAGACGAAAACTCTGTTCTCATGGAGTTGATGGCAGTGAGCACTACGTTTGTCCCCTCTTCAGCAGTTCCCGCTCCGCCGCTGGCTCCCTCCTCCGCCATTGCCTCTGGAGTTTTCTCTGTTTCGCCTCGAGCGTGGAAGTCTGTTAGCTTGGGTTGTTTTGTCGAGTTACCTTTTCCTCCACCTAATTTTCCAACCTTGGTCTTTACCATATCCGCGCCAAAATGCTGGGATGGGTTTTTGTTCCAATTAAGAGAGTTTTAGCTAAATTTTTATTTTTACAAGCAGAGCAGTGTGAAACACGTCTTCCTACTTGGCCGCCATAACCAGAAGTCTGTCCTTATCTTCTTTTATTTAAAAAAAACTGCCTGTGGTCCTCAAGCACACCCCCTCTCTTTGGAGCAATGGTACTGCGCAGCCTCTGACTGTGATTTTCAGCCTCACCTGCCTCCCTTGACTGCACGTCACTGCTCCCAATTAGATGTTTGGAGGATTGTTGGGGATTTCTGGATTGTCCAACATGGTGGCTCAGCAGTGTTATCTTAAAAACAAAACAGGGAAAGATATTTATGCAAACATTTGAGGTGAAAAAAGCATTTATTTAATCAATCTGTTTTATCAGCAACTGACAGTTTAAACATATTTAAAGAATTGTACCTCACCACTTCCAAAGTGCATTGCGAACAGTTTGACATAGACAGTGAATACTATCCAGTCATTTCATTTGGTCCAAATCCGCTGATTTGGTGTAATTTTTACAGTCCTGTTGCTGACCCACTGAATAGATTTTATTCCTTATTACCTCCACCAAGGAGGTAATGTTTTTAACCCAGCTGCAGGGGGTGCGCAAGCCAGTGTACTCCTAGTGCCGGTCCCGAGCTCCGGCAAGTGGGCAGGGTTGTGTCAGGAAGGGCATCCGGTGTAAAACCTTTTCCAAATCAACATGCGGATCATGACAAATGAGACTTTCATACCAGATCGGTCAAGATCCGGATTAACAACGACCGCCACTGGTGCTGTTAACCCACAGGGTGCCGGTGGAAATTGAGCAACTGTTGGTCAAAGATCGAGAAGGAGGAGACGGGGAAGGGGTGTTCGGAAGGAGGGAGAGAAAAGGAAAGGTAGAAGTGTGGATGTGAGAGTAGGGAGGTTAAATGTAGGCACTATGACTGGTAAAGGCAGAGGGTTGGCTGATATGATTGAGAGAAGAAAGGTAGATATACTGTGTTCAAGAAACCAGATGGAAGGGACGTAAGGGTAATCTTCAAGCAAGGGTGTGTGAAGAGTGTTCAGGAGATGATTAGGAGGTAAAGAGGGGAGTACTTTGAGGTGTTGATGAATGAAGAAAATGAGAGAGAGAGGAGGATTGATGAAGAAAAGATGGGGAACAAGGAAATCCCAAAAATTAGCAAGGCGGAAGTGAGGGCAGCGTTGAAGAGGATGAAGAATGGAAAGGTGGTTGGTCCAGATGACGTACAGTACCTGTGGAGGTATGGAGATGTTTAGGAGGGATGACAGTGGACCTTTTAACCAGATTGTTTAACACAAGTGTGAGAGGATGCCTGAGGAATTGAGAAGTGTTTTGGTGCCAATTTTCAAGAACAAAGGTGATGCTCAGAGCTGTAGTAACTACAGATGCATAAAGTTGATCAGTCACACTATGAAGATATGGGAAAGAGTTGTTGAAGCCAGATTAAGAGGAACAGTGACAATCAGCGAGCAGCAGTACGGTTTCATGTCAAGAGAGAGTACTACAGATGCAGTGTTTGCTTTAAGACTGTTGATTGAGAAGTATAGAGGTCAGAAGGAGCTTCACTGTGTCTTTGTGGATCTAGAGAAAGCATATGATATGGTGCCAAGAGAGGAAGTGTGGTACTGTATGAGAAAGTCAGGGGTGGCAGAGAAGTATGTGAGAGTGGTGCAGGACATGTATGAGGATAGCGAGATGGTGGTGAGGTGTGCTGTAGGAGTGACAGATGGGTTCAAGGAGGGGGTGGGATTACATCAGGGATTGGCTCTGAGCCCCTTCTTGTTTGCCATGGTGATGGACAGGCTGACAGACTAGGTCAGGCAGGCGTCTCCGTGGACCATGATGTTTGCAAACAACATTGTGATCTTTAGTGAGAGTAGGGAGCAGGTGGAAGTGAACCTGGAGAGGTGGAGGTATGCTCTGGAGAGAAGAGGAATGAAAGTCAGTAGAAGCAAGACAGAATGCATGAGTGTGAATGAGAGGGAGGCAGGTGTAACGGTGAAGATGCAAGGAGTAGAGGTCTTGGAGGTAGATGAGTTTAAATACCTGGGGTCAGCCATCAAAAGCAATTGAAAATGCACAAGAGAGGTGAAGAATAGCGTGCAGGCAGGGTGGAGTGGAAGGAGATGAGTGTCGGGGTGATTTATGACAGAAAGATAGCAGCTTGAATAAAAGGGGAGATTTATAAGACGGTAGTGAGACCTGCGATGATGTCTGGTTTGGAGACGGTGGCGCTGACAAAAAGACAGGAGGCGGAGCTGGAGGTGGCAGAGTTGAAGATGCTAAGATTCTCATTGGGAGTGACTAGGAGGAACAGGATTAGAAATGAGTATGTTAGAGGGACAGCTCAGGTCGAGTGGTTTGGAGACAAAGTAAGAGAGGCAAGGCTGAGATGGTTTGGACATGTGCAGAGGAGGGATAGTGGATATATTGGACAAAGGATGTTGAAGCTGGAGCTGCCAGGTAGGAGGAAAAGAGGAAGACCACAAAGATTCTTGGATGTAGTGAAGGAGGACATGGAGAGGGTTGGTGTTACAGAGGAAGATGCAAGAGATAGGGTGTGATGGAGACAGATGATCCTCTGTGGCGACCCCTAAAGGAAGCAGCCAGAAGAAGAAGAAGAAGGAGGTAATGTTTCTTTCCGTTTTGGTTTGTTTGTTTATTTGTTTGTCTCTCAGCAGAATTACACAAAACTACAGGACAGATTTGGATGAAATTTTCATCAAAGCTGGCCCTTGGCCTCAGGATTAACTCATTAGATTTTGATGATGATCTGAGAGTGCATACCTCCACCAAGGGCCTTGTTTGCATTTGTGTAGCAGGATTACACAAAAACTACTGGATGGTAAATGGTAAATGGCATTCACTTATATAGCGCTTTTTCTCATCTCTGGATGACCAAAGTGCTTTTCAGGTCCTGCTATCCACCCATTCACACACTGATGGTGGTGGAGCTGCCATACACAGGTGCTGGTCTGACCCACCAGGAGCAAATGGGGGTTCAGTGTCTTGCTCAAGGACACTTCAACATGCAGACTGCAGACAGAGTGGGAATCGAACCCCTGACCCTCCGATCAGTAGTTGGCCACATTACACCTGCAGGGGGCGGCTGTGAAATTTTCACCAGAGATGGTCCTTGTTCTAGAGAGGAACCCATTACATTTTGCTGATGATTTGAGAGTGCATACCTCCACCAAGGCTCTATCTTCTCACAGTGTGTTAGCAAGATTACTCCAAAACTACTGGACAGAGTTTGATGAAATTTTCACTACAGGTTGCTCTTGGTCTACACACGAACCCATTACATTTTGGAGGTGATCCATGAGTGCATACCTCCACCAAGGCTCAACGTCCTAGCAATGGTTTAGCAGCATTATGCAAAAACTGCTGGATGGGTTTTTACCTCAGCCAAGATTTTTACCTGCTACCGATATGCAGTGGCAGAGCAGAGTTTGGGTGAACGACAGCCTTGGCAGAGGTATGCGCTCTCTGAGTGCTCTCTAATTTTTTTCACATGACCTTATTTATTGATAGCTGTTGGGATGTGAAGGGAATTTCAACACATTTAACAGAAAAAGCACACTGAGAATGAATTATCTACTATGCCTTTGATTCAGTTGAGCTTTTGGTTGCCGAGAACTGTTTCAGTTTAAAAATTATTAGTTTAGGTCTTTAAAAGACACGTTTCAAGCCTTGATTGTGTGTTTTTATTGTTTCCAGATGATCCAGATCCAGAGGGACAGGGATTCTGCCAGGCTGGTTTCAGTCTGGATTTCACCAAGGTAAAGATAGCATGGACATTTATTGCCTGCTTGATTTCCTGCACATATCCTGCACACCCTATAGTTTCTCTTAAAGTAAAAAAAATATATATATAAACACTGAGACGATGTAGGAGCTTCTGTCCCTAGAGAAGCCTCTTGTCTCGATGTGCCCCTCTTAACGCAGTAGGCCAAACACACAAACACACACATTCTTTAAACGTATTGTCATCATGAACCCTGACCTTTGCCTCACAGTCCAACCTTACCCTCCTGTACAGAAAGCTGTCATTCTCTGCAGGATGTCAAGTGGCATGACAATAGGAATCATATGTGCAAACTCACATAGTTAAATGCATGACAACCCCCACCACACACACACACACACGCACACGCACAGATTTACTTGCAAACTTCTGTCACATGACTAACCTTAAAAACATTCTGCATTTATTCCAGGAAGGAAGGCTGGTGGTAGGAGGACCCGGCAGCTTTTACTGGCAAGGTAACGACAACAGCCGCGTGTAAACCTGTGTTTGGTCTCTCTCTCTCCTGCAGTGATTTCATCAATGGGAAGGAGTTCAAATGGGATAAAAAAGAATGGAGATGGATTTAGCAGTCAGGACAATCCACCTACACACGTGTGCACACACACACACACTGACACACTTTCCCAATCTGCTGTTCCATTACCAGAATGTTACCTAAGAGAAGGTGGAAAGAAATCTGCGTCGCTGTCCACCCCCTTTCAGTCTCCCTCACCGTTTTACTCAATGCCTCCCCGTGTCTGTAACAGTATAACAGGAAGTGGGTGTTTGGGCTCTGTAATGAGCTGATCAGGGGGTAATGGAGTGTAGAGGAACTGCCCCTCTGCCCCATGATAAAGCATGGCGGAGCCTGGAAAGGCTTCAAGGAGGCAGGAGGGAATTGAGGGGTGAGGCTGCGGGATTAAGAAGGACAAAGGGAAAAAAAGCTGGGCAGAGAAAGTGGATGCATGGGACAGTCGAGTAGGTTGATACATTAGGGAGGAAGAAAGATGAGAAGTGTGTTGATGAGAGTCAGACGCAGAGAAGAAGAAGAAGACAGATGGATCTTCATGATATAAGTGATGCTGAGGTCAGTTAGCTGTTGGGATGTGTCAAGCCAGTCCACACAGAGGGATGAAGTGTCCTAATAGTTGCAGACACAGCTTGAGCGTGTCACAGTTAAGCTGCTGAAGTGGAGCCGTACTCCCACAGCTCCAGGTGTTTGACTTTGTGTGTGTGTTATCCAAATTTATGCAGCTGTTTCTGAGGAGAAGGGAGACAGTTACTGATCACTTCCACAAGCTCATTTCTCTTTTCTGTCTTTCTAACCTCTGATCTTTGGCTTTGCAGCATACTGGTATAAAACAGCTACACAATTTGTAGTATTCAGGGAGATGGTTTGGCGCCATTTCTGCTGTTATATTCTATTGAATAATGGATGCTTCAGCGTATGAGGCTGCACTAAGCGGGCATCACAGACAGCCTAATGGACTGCCGTCTTATTCTCCGTGCCCTCAGCATGGCAAGGCCCGGCTGCCTCCAGTTAAAAGACTTCCTTCAAATGTTTATAAAAGCACTCCGCCTGGATTTTATGGCCTCTAATATACAACAATTATCCTCAGCCTTCGACTTGATTCATTACAAAAAAACTCCTCTCTTTCATATGCAGTTTTGTTATCACTGGGTGTAAAGAACGCTTCAAATTAGCAGTGGTGACTTATTCTGTTTGTGCCATTAATCAGATAAATGTTTAATCGCGAGATGATGTAGTGAAATGTTTCTCTGGGAGATAAACTGTGCAGTGGACGGGTGGGAGAGGAGATGGGGAGGGGGGGTTAAGAGGGCACATTTTCCTCCCCGTCACTACACACACACACACACACACACACACACACACACACACACACACACACACACACATATAAAGCAGGATTTATGGAAGGTTGAAGGCGGCCATAGATAAAATCATTTGTTTGTTTGACCTCTTGTTCAGCAGCAGAGGAAGGGTGTTGTTTGTGCGTGCACACCTATAATTCAGAATCCCCTGTGCTAAAGGGACAGTTTTTTAATTTTTTTTTTTTTTTTTTTTTTTGAGGAACACTGGGGTAATTTTTCAGCTCTTCCTCCACAACTGCCATGTTTTAGCTTTCCTCAGGGAAGAATTCAATCTAGTGTTCGCCCGGTGCATCTTTCATGTGGAGCAGGCAGTTTAGCTCCAGCAGATATTTGTATCGCAGGACGGCGGTGCTCCCTTCATGGGGTCCAAGCTTAAACTGCTCTCGTCAAACAGATATGACCCTCACACGCTGGGTGTTTGTTTTTCTATATTCGTCTCTGTGTGTGTTTGCGCATGTATGCAGGCCAGGTGATGACAGCAGGGATAGCCGAGATACTGAATGGCTACTCGCTGAAGGCGGTGCTGAGGCAGGTTTCAGGAGAGAAACAAACTCGGGCTGCTGAAGATACGCATGACGACAGCTACCTTGGTAGGTTGCATTTACTCCCACACCCCTACACAAACTATGAGTTAAATGATACAGTAATTATCCCACGTGTTAATCATCGGTCACCATGTGAATCTGGTTCCTCTCTAGGTTACTCTGTGGCAGTGGGAGAGTTTACGGGAGACTCCGAACAAGGTGAGAGGCCCAACCGACTGACAGCATCAGCAGCATCCCTGCAGGGCTGTCTGAACCTCTGAACGTTTGCAGTCCCTACATACACGCCGAGCCATCAGAGCGATAAGGAGTGGACAGCTGGGTGACAATGTCTGCATCTGGACCTAAAAGCCGTAATGAAAACTGTCTCTGCAGGTCTGGGTCATGACCCGGAGTGGACAGGACTTCAAGGGCCACTGATAAAGGGGTTTCCTGTCAGTCCATTTCGACTGATTAGAATGATTATTGGCAGACTCTGCAAACCTTTTCACGTCTAGAGTGGGTCCGGGATCTCATCTGGCGTTGAAGTATTAGGTGTAATGAGATTTAAACACACACATGCATCTTTGCGTTACAGAAGACATGCAGACGGAGGGGAAATATGCTCAAGTTTGTTGTATTTTCCTGAAAGATTTGATTGCGAGAAATGTACAAAGTCCTTCTGGATCGAATATTATCTCTCAAATCACCGTCTCAGCACAGCATGGTTTATCACGAGTCCTGATTCAACTGTTTGTGGGCAGATGATTGGCATTTTTAGGAGAGTGCCACAAATTTGTTATACAACCGTCCCACTGGGATCCGATACAATTATTCAGGATTCTTTCAGTTGTAGCTCTGCCCTTTTTCTCTGGTACACTCATTTTCTGCCTTTACTTTGTGTATGGAGCATGTAAGTATGGTTTGAGTTTTCACACACTTTTTACTTACGGTAACTGTGGTTCACACCAACTACAAAGCACGCATTGCAACTAAACTTTTAGCTCTTCTATTAAAGAGAAAACTCGTATAAAGTATATTCAACCACGTCTTGCCACATTATTTCCAAACCAATTTTTTTGCTTCCTCTTCAAGCGCTGTCATCCCACAGTCGGTCACAAACATTAAAACCCCTCCCCAATGTCATTTTACTAATTACCATTTAGTGGGATTTTATTTACTAGACAAACTTGTGTTTACATTCCCCATACCAGCCCTGCAAAGGCCCTGAACTGCCTGAAGCACAACACATGTCAGAGCATCTAAAGGGGAGCCTAAAGAGGCTTCATGTGCTCCAGTGTGCTGTGCTGCGGCTCCAAGCTTGTTGTGGTCTTGTTCCCCTAACCCTCCTCAGACTGGAGAGCTGGATGTAACTGGGGTGTCTGAGTGAAGATAGAGCTGGGAATTGCTCTTTAATGGGCCCTGGGTTCAGGTTGTTGAGTAGACCCAGAAGGCAGGAAGCAGAGATTCCGTTTTCTCTTTGTGGGTGGGACCCTCAGTTCATCCCAATAAGTTCACAGCACCGCGCACATCAATCAATACTCTGAGCACCCAATCACTCACAGTGATCTCAACAGCTCTTGGCTGCGGGCTGGGTGAGGGGTTTTGGTCTGTAGTTTCCCCCCGCCCCTCTTCCTGTGCATCTTTCTCACACTAATTTGAGTTTTTGATGTTCTTTTTATGTTTTCCAGAGCTGATAGCTGGAGTGCCAAGAGGAGCGCAGAGCTTTGGATATGTGAGTATAGACACACAACCTGATTAGACGATAATACACTAGATTTGTATGACTTGGCAGCAAAAAAAGAGCAAAATTATAAAACGTGGAATAAGTCAGTGGGAAAGCAAACAAATTATTAATGACTGTTTTCACTGATGTGCACTAAAAGGTGTGATGGTGCAATTCTGAACATCTTATGAAGTATAGGAGATTTTAGATGCCAGCCACTTATCACTATATGGGAATAGCCTGTATGGCCTACCATTTTGTGGGGTGGAGGAAAAAAAAATCGATTCATCGTAGTATCATGATACTTTGTGGTGGTGGTGCTATATTGATTCAGAGACACAGTACCATGATGTTTATTAAAAATGATTAATGTTACAAATACAGACTTTCCTATTTCGGTACCATAGTAATAAAAACTAGTTGGCTTTTCATTTGATTAGATGGTGCTAGGGGTGGGTCTAAAGACTGATTCGATGTACTATCGGAATACTTGACACTTGTGATGATGCACCAATCCCTAAATGTTTGTACCAATCTTTGATTTATAATATCTATAATAGATGGTATTGCAATACTTAAGGAACTGTAGTATTGTGATAGTATGGCATAGTGACCCAAGTATTGTGATACGTATCGTATCGTGAGGTCCCTCATGATTCCCACCCCTACTATATTGAATGTTATTGTCATAACGTGGCCGTTTCACTGGCGCAAAATAGGACACCAAACGCTTGCTGTAGGTTGGCACATTTATTAACAAAAACACAAACAAGAACAATTCAAACTAATGCAACAAATGAAAGTGAAATGTGAGAATAAGGAGACATAATACAGACACTGGAGGAGAGTGGGGCTCAACGTCAGAGATACGAAGTCAGGGAACGCCTGGCCAGGGGAGAAGCTCAGCTGGAGGACCCCGAAGGCTATGGGGCTCGACGGCTAAGAGAACAGAGATAAAAGCACCAAGACGGAGCACACCAACTCACCTCGACAGCGGGACCTTAACCCACGGTAGCAGTCAGTGGGCAGGTATACACAAGAAGAGAAGAAGGACACGGCAATGGCAGAGGTTGCCGTGTCCCTTAAATACACACACAATAATCAGACAGGTGTAATCCATGAGTGGTCAGATGGGCAGCAGCTGTGCAGCCCCGAAGGAATTGACAACCGGAAGCTGCACAGCGCTGTCAAAATAAACAAACCAGAAACGTAAAAATACAAACACAACAAAACTCAAAAACATCATAATAATCTTAGAGATAACAGAAAACAAACAGAAAAATGCTCAGCTGAGTGTCAGCTCAGTTCAGGGACTGGCTGACACTCAGGAACAGGTGGAGGAGACATGGAGGTAGCAGGTGAGAGACAATCATTGGCAGCTGGCGGAGAAAACCCAGTGGACTGCAGAAACTGTTTTTTCTCCCCAGGAACCAGGCAAGAATATTCATTTTTTTGTAATGGAAAACTAAGATTCACTTGCCTGAATTCCTGGGAGGTGATGGAAACAGCTGCTGCTCCGGCATCAGGCTCCGTCTCTCGGGAAATCTCAAGAGCTGTCTGGATGGAGGGTGATAGCATGGACTTGAGGCGGGAATGGCAAGCCCTCCGCCCCCGTGAACGCTTCTTCAGCACCAGGTTGCACTGAGGGAGAATCTTCCAGCAACTCCCCAATACGTCGTCTGGTTTCGAATATCTTTGTGAGAAGCAGAGCCAGGCCTGGGTAGCTCCAGCGGTTGGGGCAGGTCTCAGTTAACCCGGCTGCGAAGTTTACAAAGCCAAAAACGGCCTCGGGAGTGTAGGTGAGCTGAGCCTTAGAGGCAAAATCCACAACAAGTTCTCCCACCGCACACTCCTCCTCACTCAATCCAAAAACCCTGAAGTCCATGGTGGTAATACCCTCTACACTTCAGTCAAAAACACAAAAAGGAAAAACGCCAAAACCTACAGCAGCTGGTGTCCACACCGGCCGTGTCCTTCTGTTATAACGGGTGCAAAATAGGACACCAAACGCTCACTATAGGTTGGCACATTTATTAACAAAAACACAAACAAGAACGATTCAAACTAATACAACAAATGAAAGTGAAATGTGAGAATAAGGAGACATAATACAGATGCTGGAGGAGAGTGGGGCTCAACGTCAGAGGTACGAAGTCAGGGAGCGCCTGACCAGGGGAGAAGCTCAGTCCGAGGACCCCGAAGGCTATGGGGCTCGACGGCTAAGAGAACAGAGAAAAAATCACCAAGACGGAGCACACCAACTCACCTCGACAGCGGGACTTTAACCCATGGTAGCAATCTGCAGGCAGGAATACACAAGAAGAGAAGAAGGACACGGCAACGGCAGAGGTTGCCATGTCCCTTAAATACACACGCAATAATCAGACAGGTGTAATCCATGAGTGGTCAGATGGGCAGCAGCTGTGCAGCTCGAAGGAATTGACAGCCAGAAGCTGCACAGCGCTGTCATAATAAACAAACTGGGAACATAAAAATACAAACACAACAAAACTCAAAAACATCATAATAATCTTAGAGAAAACAAACAGAAAAACGCTCATTGGGCCGAGAAACTGGGCACAGCTCTAACCTGTGCCCTAGGATCATGACAGTTATTGGTGGCTGACTTCCACGTTCAGGGTTTTTTGTTTTTTGTTTTGCTTTATCTACGTGGAAGCTTGGCAATATTTTTTCAGCATTGTGTGTTAAACCTATCTACTATGAGAAAGATAATGTATACATATTTGTAGGTGACAGTCCATGCATACGCACAATAGATTTGCCTGAAAGAAAAGAGTCATTACAAGGGCTAACAACACTGCATGTACATCTAAACTTAAGTTTTTTGTCTTCTCTTCTGGGAATTTGTCCCTGGGGGGACTGTGTCAGTCGTTAATAATGACCCGCAGCTTCCGCCTCATGTGAACGGTGATGACCCCGCCTAACCCACCTAGCCCTTATGCGCACACACACAAACACAACCCTTAATTCTTGCCCGCCATGTGACCACGAGGCTCACCACACTGTTCACACACTGTGCAACAGTGTCGTTTTAGGTGTATACAAACAGTGAATACCACAGAGGTGGTTTCAACTCACAGGAAAGGGAGGTTTAAGAAGGATACGGATGCTCCATGATAGAGGCTGATCTGGCTTCCGTGGTGAAAAATCTGACAAGTAATAGCGAGGAAATTCTCAAATTTTTGTGTTTGCACAATCTAATTTATCTGTGTTGATGTGTGCCCCGCATTAGCTTGTCTTTGAGTCATGTATGATTGGGTTAGTATGTATTCTCCGGCACAAGTGTGTGTGTGTGTGTGTGTGTGTGTGTGTGTGCACGCGTGCCTGTGTGTAGCCGCTGGCTGTCTCCATGTGGTTGTTATTTTAGATCTTATGAAGGAATTCTCAAACCCCCCAACCCCCTGCAACCAGGGTTAGAATGGGGGAAGGAGAGAAAGATGAGGGGGGAAATGGTGAAAGCACAAAGTGGATGATGGTGGTGGTGGAGGAGGAGGAGGGTGGAGAAAAGAAAGGGGATTCAATAGAATAAAAGGTTTTTTATGTGGTTTTTCAACCTTTTTCCCCATACATTATTCATGTGCCTGGTTGGTGGTTGTCAGTTTGTCCATGTTTACTTCAGCAGCACTGAAGGGACCAAGTGTGGTTCCATATTAGTCATGTTATGTTATTTCTAAGTGCCTCTCTACTTGTTTTAGGTGGCCATGATCAATGCCACCAATATGACTTTCATCCAAAACTTCACCGGAGAACAGGTAGGAGAATCAGCACATCCCACGCACTGCTGCTGAATTCAGTTTTGATGGAGCTGATTAAAATTAGAATTGCCAAAGTTTTGGTTGAAATGCTGTGATATTTCTTCTCTGTCCCACAGATGGCCTCCTATTTCGGCTACTCGGTAGCTGTCACAGACTTGAATGGAGATGAGTGAGTAGAACGCCTGGCAGCGTTACCAGACACATACTCTTCCCATGTCTCCTCTGTCTGATCGCTGAAGCTGCACCCTGCCTCCCCAGGACGGACGATGTGCTGGTCGGAGCACCACTCTTCATGGAGAGGGAGATGGACACCAAACCAAAGGAGGTGGGAAGGGTGTATCTGTACCTGCAGATGGCTCCTCTCACGTTTTCTGAACCCGTCCTTCTCACCGGCACCTACACATTTGGACGCTTCGGCACAGCTATAGCACCCCTGGGAGATGTCAATCAGGATGGATACAATGGTATGAAAACAAAACTAGCAGAGGTGAAGAGAGACAAAAATAGGATTGACCTTTTTTATTATATTTTGTGCCCCAGTGCACTGAACTTGTCTGCTCATATGGCGCTGATGCTTTAAACCTGATAACAGCCATATCTTTTGGGCCTTTTTGGACTGTCCCATCACATGCTTCTGATTGAGAGGACTTAAAGCTCCTCTGTCACTCAGGAAGTGTGGAGATGACAGGTTGTCTGTGTGGACTTATTTCTTCCTGTGATGATCAGGTTAAGACCGTGTGTGTGTCTGTGTGTGTGTGTGTGTGTGTGAAAGACAGAGAGTTATTTTTAGCTCACCACCAGATGTGCCCTGAGATAAAATCATCTGGGAGTTTTTGTCCTGCTGCCCAGAGTTCATTCCTCCATGTGTTTGTTTTATCCTCACGTTGATTTTACACACACACAAGCACGCACACACACACGCATGCACACCATGCAGCCCGGAGCTCAAATGCTCTGCTAAACTAAGATTCCTGTGGCAAAAAAAAAAAAAGAATTCATGCACACATATCTGGGCCTCAGATGACACCCACTCCATTATCTGGTCATGGACAGCATGTGTTAATGAGTGTGCCACCCTTTAAACCATTAGATCAATATCCACTGGATCAATACTGGAGCCTTCCCCCCCCCCTCCCCCGGTTGAACACATAAAGTCACATCTGCTGTCTGTTAGCATGTAGGGACATCCGAGGGTCACTGATGTGACCGGAGGAAAGATGGAGCCTCTTTGTTCAGCTGAGGTGACGCATAGTCAGAGTACTTGTTGAGACTTAATTTAATAAGCACGCACTCATGTCTGCGCATGTTGACATTATCCAGGATTATAGGTTAGAGTCGCTGTGGAAGAACTGTAACTACAGCTTTCACCAGCTTCTCTTTTCTAAATGCCGAGTTGCCGCGTGTATTACCTGTGACCCCCTTTCCTTCTGTAATGAGGATCTTCTTCCTCCCATGACGAAGTTCTCATGACTGCGCTCCCAAAGTTTTTTAAATAAAAATGAACCCATACTCTTTTCATCTTGTCATCTCCACAGCTTTGTTGAGTTTTTACCTAGTGCTGAAACCTAGCAATTTAGCTAATTTAATTTGCCATGTGGAGCTCTATGTTTTTAATTTTTTATCAACCACCCCACTTTAGTATTGGCCTGTTTTTGTCTGTGAGTTGCCGTCCCCTATAGTTTTAGTGTCAGTGATCACAGTGGGTGTTCCACGTGCTTTTTTACTGTCTGCATTGTCTGGGATGTTGATGAGTAATGCCCATGAGTGACTTTCACATTATGTGCAGGTTTTTTTGTTGTTTTTTTTGCACAGCCATTCAGTTATATACACATACCCACACATAGACATACAGACTCACACACAGGCTCTTATATACACTTGCATGCACACATGGTTGCATTTATCTTTTTCTACCCCACAATCTGCTTCATGTGGAACTAGTTGTTTAGGCTAAAAGAGAGGGGGTCTAGAGACAAACAGGATATCTAGAGGTGTTTGGATGGTTACAGTGCTGATAAATACTTTAACACAAGACTACAAAACAGTAAAAATTATTACTATAGTAACACTGCCGCTTACAATGTTCTACTGGTTATTATATTGTTGTTTTCATGTGTTTTTGCATGTATGTGCTTTGTTTTTCCACAAACAAGTTTGTATGTCTTAAGGTATTCTAAAAGAGACACTTTAAATCAAGGGTCACCAACTGAAACTGCAAGAGGTCCGATAAGCTGGTCCTCCTCCCCAGCTGAGGTCCGAACTAGGTGTGGGGATCTTTAGGCACCTCATGATTTGATTATGAGTCAGAACTCCGATTTGCTTCTAAAACTATTCTCAATGCATCTTGATGCATTTGTTTCCTATTCAAGATTTTTCCTTTTCACTGTGTGACAACTTGGTCCTTTTAAAACAAAATATTTGCAATGACAATGAATTTACTTCCAGCATATTTTATTAAAACAAATGGAAGAGAAATCTGACACATGGACAAATTTATCTCAAAAAGTGCTTTAAAAACGGACTTCCGGTTATGGCTGCCACGTAGGACGGACGTGTCTCGCTCTGCTCTGCTCCTGGAAAAAAAAAAAAAATCGGCAAATAACTCTCTCATTTGGGACAGAACGTATCCCAGCATTTGGGCGAGGATATGTCGGCGAAGCCTAAGGCTGGAAAACCAGGAAAAGGAAAAAGCGAGCCGCCGAAACAGTCCAAATTAACGGACTTTCAGGTCTGTGACGCAGCAAACAAGGCTCCATATATGGCGGAGGAAGCTGGCGGCGGTGCGATTTCTGCGGGGAATGGCGCAGATGCGCTGATGGCTGCCATGAGTTCAATGAGAGCGGACTTTTCCTCTAGATTTGATGGGATTATGACAGCGCTGGAAGGAATAAGAAAGGAATTGGGTGACTGTGTAGAACGAACGGCGCAGATGGAGCTCCGTCTCGCTAGTGCTGAAGATGACGTCACCCGTCTTCAATTAAAGGTGCGCACTTTGGAAAAAAAAAATAAATCTCTGGAAGATAATATTTTGGATTTGGAATCTCGGTCGAGACAGAATAACTTGAGGCTGGTGGGTCTTCCAGAGGAATCAGAAGGTCGGGACGTATGTTCCTTTCTGGAAAAGTGGATTCCGGAGGTGCTGGGCAGCGAGGAGTTGCAATCAGCAGTGGTTCTGGAAAAAGCACATCGTATTGGCCCACGGAGAGATAAGGGACCGCCGAGGACCTTAATTATGAAGTTTCTTAACAACAGAGACAGGATGAAGATCTTCAACGCTGCACGTGTTAAAGGAGAGATTAAACACCAGGACCAGCAGGTGCGGTTCTACCCAGATTTGGCCACAGGAATCCAGCAATTGAGGAAGCAGTTTGATCCCGTACGTAAGGAGCTGCGCAACCTTGGGATTCGTCATGGTGTAATCTATCCTGCGAGACTGCTGACCACGTATGAGGGCAGAACCCACATCTTCAAGACCCCAGAGGAGGCGCAGGAGTTCATCAAGAAGATCAAAGAAGAAGAAGAGACTGGTGGGAGCTAAGCATGAACAAAATATAAGGTAGAATAACTAAGCATTTGCACAGGCATCTGACTGACTTGAAGTAAATAGTAAGTTTACAAAATATAGATTGTATTATATATTAAAAAAACAAAAAAACAAAAACAAAACAAACAAAAAAAAAAACTAGGATGTACAAAGTTGGTAAAGATTTTGGAGTTAAGTTGGAAAACTACAGAGGAGAGTTAATGTTACGTCATTAAAAGCAGTAGAGTTAGGGTGATTGGGAGGATGAAGAAGGAGTGGCTTAGGCTGTTCCCCTTGGATGTGGAACAGTCGATGGCTATATCGGGAGACAGAATTTTTCTTTTGATTTTGGGGGGTTTGCCACAAGTGTGGGAAGGGGGAATTTGTTTGTGTGTAGTTTGTAGGATGAATGTTCAACCACTCATGTTTTTGCTTCTCTGTATGAGCATGTTTACACTGCAAGGTAATCCCAAACTCTCTATTGATCATGGACCAAAGTGTTAATCTTAATTTAACTTCATGGAATTGCAGAGGTCTACAAAATTTAAAAAAACTTAAACAAGTTATGAATAAAATAAAGGACATGGGTTCAAGAATTGTGTTTTTACAAGAAACTCATCTGATAGAGGAGGATGTTAAAAGAATTAGGAGTAGATGGCAGGGAAGTGTATTCACCTCTTCATTTTCATCCCGAGCCAGGGGAGTTATGACTCTCATACATAAATCAGTTCCTTTTCAAGTGAAAAATGTAATTGGAGACAAATTTGGAAGATATGTAATCATTCAAGGTTCTTTGCTATTAGAAAATATAAATCTTGTGAACTTATATGGTCCCAATATAGATGACCAGAAGTTCTTTGCTAATTTATTTCTCATCTTATCATCACTTACAGGGCAACATATAATAGCAGGGGATTTTAATTGTACATTGAATCCAGGTGTGGATAGATCAACAGGACTGGATTGTACGCACATTGGATGTAGGATGACTATTAATCATTTTATGAAAGAATTGAGATTGTTAGATATATGGAGAGAAATGAAACCACAAGTTAAAGCCTATTCTTGTTATTCCAGTACCTACAAGACATTCTCACGTATTGATTATTTTTTGATTTCCACAGAATTAAGGTCCAAGATTCAAAACTGCTTTTATGATAACATCGTGATCTCTGACCATGCACCCTGTTGTCTAATATATGTAGATAAAAAATTGATAAAGGAATCAGGTAGATGGCAATTTCAGCATAAATGGCTTCAGGATGAGGAATTTGTCAAGTATATAGAAAAACAGATAGACGAGTTCTTTGACATCAATACTACACAAACATCAGCATGTGTAAAGTGGGAGGCTTTCAAAGCTTTTATTAGGGGACATATTATTAGTTATACAGGATCAAAATCTAAGAAGACTCGAGAGGAGAGAGCTAAATTGGAACATAAAATAAAAAATCTTCAGGAAAAAGTGTATGCAGGAAGTGACCCAAGGTTGGAGAATGAATTACTGATTTTGAGAGCTGAATACGACAAAAAATCAGCGAATAGAGCTGCCTCGAGTCTTCTAAGATTGAAACAATCTTTTTATGAACAAGGTGAAAAATCAGGAAAATTATTAGCATGGCAGATTAAACAATTGGAAATTAAAACACCAATTACCAGTATTATAAGTAATGGACAGGTAGTTATAGATCCTTTAGAAATTAATAGAGCCTTTAGAGATTACTATGAAAAATTATATGATACCAAAAATGAACCTGAATTAACAAAACTAAATGGGTTTTTGAACGAACTATCTATACCGTGTATTCCAAATGAAAACAGGGAGATATTGGAGTCTAAAATTAGTCAAGAAGAAGTTGGGCTAGCCATTGATAATATGAAATCAGGAAAAAGTGCAGGACCAGATGGTCTTCCAGTTGACCTTTATAAAAAATTTAAGAATAAATTAATAAAACCTTTTTTGGAAATGGTTTTAGAAGCATTTCAAAATAATAATTTACCATCATACATAAATAATGCCTTAATTATACTGCTGCCAAAACCAGGTAAGCCCTCTAATAAATGTGAAAATATGAGACCAATAAGCCTATTAAACGCCGACCTTAAGATAATCTGTAAAATTTTAGCAAGACGAATACAAGAAATTTTACCAAATATTATTAATCGAGATCAGAATGGCTTTATAAAGGGTAGACAAGGCTTCCATAATGTAAGAAGACTATTTAATATTATTTATTTTAATAAAGAAGCACCGGATACAGCTCTCCTATCATTGGACGCCGAAAAGGCCTTTGATAGAGTTGAATGGCCCTTTCTTTTTGAAGTACTACAAAGGTTTGGACTTGGAAATAATTTCATAAAATGGGTTCAAATAATATACAATAATGCTACAGCAGAAATCCTAACAAATAACAATATTTCAAAACCAATAAAAATAAATAGAGGATGTCGACAAGGCTGTCCACTTTCACCTTTACTGTTTACTATGGCAATTGAACCTTTAGCGATAGCGATACGTTTACATTCACAAATATATGGAATTAAAGTTGGACCAACAGAACATAAAATCTCCCTGTACGCCGATGACATAATTTTGTTTATGTCGAATCTAAAAAAATCAATTCCAACCTTGTTGAATTTAATAAAGAATTTTGGGGAAATATCAGGATATAAAATAAATAAAACTAAATCTTCAATATTAATGCTAAATGAGACCCAGAGAAATTACCCAGCCCCTGAGGTAAATCAATTCAACGTTGTAAATCAGTTTAAATATTTAGGAATCCAAATTATGCCTAAGCTAGAATCAGTCGTCAGTGTCAACTATGAAGCCTTAATGTCAGATATCAGTGAGTTAACTCAGAGATGGATGTCACTACCAATGTCGATGATCGGGAGAATCAATATACTTAAAAGTAATATTTTACCTAAAATACTTTATTTATTTCAATACATTCCCTTATCACCACCTTTAGATCTATTCTCAAGAATAAAAAAAAAGTTAGTGGAATTTATATGGAACAACAGGAAGGCTAGATTACGTTTGTCTTTATTATATTTACCATTTGATCGTGGAGGTCTGAAATGTCCAAATTTTATGTTGTATTATTGGTCGGCACAACTGAGGTCTATGACATATTATTTTTCATCAAATGATCTCCCTCACTGGACTGAAATGGAATCATACAATTTACCTTTACCTCTTCCCATATTCATATACTCAGATTCGGCAAAAAAATTACAAAAACAAGTTAAAAATCCATTTGTAAAGCATATGATCAAAATATGGTGTGAAGCTAAAAACTATTTAAAAGAACCACAGTTATTGTCACAATTTAGTCCAATATGGGGTAATCAATATTTTAAACCAGGGAGAGCGGACGCTGTATTTAAAGTATGGAATTTAAAAGGGATACAAAAGATTCAGGATTTATATTTGCCAGGTGCAGACAACATAATGTCTTTTGAAGAGCTGAGGATCAAATTTAATCTCAATAGAACACATTTTTTTAAATATCTTCAACTTAGAAACTTTATTCGATCAAATCAAAATAAAGCTCTCACTCGACCTATTTATTCATCCTTGGAAAAAATGATGATGAAAGATAGTAAAAGAAAGGGTATTATTTCAGAGTTTTATAACTCATTGACACTATCTTCAAGTGAAAATTCACTGAAAAGATTAAACTACTGGAAAGAAGATCTGCAAATTGAAATTTCAGAGGAACAATGGGAATTGGCTTGTACAGAAGCTCAAACCAAATCAATAAATGCACGCCTTAAATTGATACATTTCAAATGGTTAATGCGGATGTATGTTACACCGGAGGAGTTAAATAGATATAACAAAAATATACCAGATACATGCACAAAATGCATGGAAAGTAAAGGAACCCTATTTCATTGTTTATGGGAATGTAGATTAATAAGAATGTTTTGGGAAGAGGTGAGGGTAACAATTGAAAAAATAATCTCAAAACAAATCATATTGAATCCTAAACTGTTTTTGTTGGGTCTGTACCCAGAAAAGCATAATTTTAATAAAAGTGAAAGAACATTCATAGACCTCAGTTTGCTTAATGCCAAAAAATGTATTGCACTATTATGGAAAAAGACTCATAGACCAGATGTGACTCAGTGGTTAAGACAGATGTTAACAAACCTTCCATTAGAAAGAATAACATATATACTAAAATCAAAGGAAATTGTGTTTGAGAATATATGGAGACCTTTTATTGATTATGTAAAAAATTTAAACATAACTCTTGAAGAAGAAGGTGAATGATGTGTGTGGACCTTGTAAATTCCAAACTGGTGAACATAATATGTATACTTATGTATTGGATTGTCTAGACTAAACAGAGGAGCATTGTTGAAGACTTGATTTTGTTGGTGGTTGTTGGTGTTTTTAGTGCATTTTTTTTTTGTAGTACTTTAGTGTTAGTGTTTGATTGTTTGTATCATGTTTGTTAAAAAAAAAAAAAGAAAAGGTTCAATAAAGATATTGTGGAAAAAAAAAGTGCTTTAAAAACTGCCATCATTTTATTGACTCAGAAGACCACAGGTGTCTACAGACAGGCCAATATCATTTAACTTGCTTTCACACTTTATTTTATTAAGCTCATGTTTTAGCTGCTTTTAGCTATATTAATTTTTAAACAAAAAAAATAAAATGAATTCTTTGTTCAATTTTAAACAAAATATGTAATTTAAAATTTTATAATACAGGAGAACACTAAATGCGTTTGTTGACTCCAAATAAATAGGTCTAAAATTCTAAAATCGACAACTAAAATCCTAAAAATGTTTTACAGGAGAACACAAACTAAATCTTGTTGCATTTAAAAAAAAGATTGATCAATCAATCAATCAAACTTTATTTGTATAGCACTTTTAAAACATTAGATGCTGTGCAAAGTGCTTTACATAGATAAACACAATAGACACATTTAATTACATATTTTACATGAAACAGCCACACCCCTTCCAACCCTCCCATAAACATACCCACAAACACAACACACACAGGCACATACATCACCTCCTACATATCTTACACGCATATAAAATAAAGGAGACATTGCTCGGCACCGAGGCACCACATGAAGGAGCAACCATCCTGAGGAAACATTGGAGCTAAAACACATGAATACAAAATAAAACTAAGACCACAAAGAGCAAAGGGAACTAAAGACCCATACTTAGAAACTGAGCTAAGAACACATCAAAAAAAAAAAAAAAAATCTAAAAGCAAATGGAGCTAAGAAGAATGTAAAAACAATGGAACATAAATGACTACTTCAATAATAGTTAAACGGTTTGTTAAAAGCCAAAATTTAAAAAGGTACAAAAAGAACTAAGAACACATACAAACAGGAACTAAAAAAAACCCATACAAATTCACAAAAAGTCCACCTCAATACAATGTTTTCAGTGCAGAAAAAAAAACTGTTTCAAACTGTAAAACAACAAACAAAACAAAACACAGACACAAAATATAATTCCATACTACAGAATTCCTCTGACATTTTTTGGATCATGGATCATGGATGGAGCTGCAACTCCATGATTACAGGCAAAGTGGGGGTGGAACTTTTCATGTTCAGTAACACACAGAGCTTTTATGTGATATCGGAGGCTATGAAAAAGGCCTCCATAACCAGCGACCTCACCTCTGCACCCCAGCACGGACCACTCTTAGCAGAATAGAGGAAGAAGTGCCCCGATAAATACGCTCAATTTCACAACAGTGCTTCATTTCATGGATACAGACCTGAAACAAAGCCTATCTGTCCGGGGTGGGTGTCCTGGCTGTCGGCCTTATGTGTGTACAGCCGTGGACAAAATTGTTGGTACCCCTCTGTTCATGAGATTGTTTTTTAAAATAATTCTGTTGAACCACAATTCAAAAGCATTGTCTGATTTTCATTGGTTAATTTTCATAGAATTTTTATTTTTTACCACTTTTGTCAGATTCAAGTTATTTCTGTGACCATTGTGGGTTTTTCTTTAATTAACAGAGGGGTACCAACAATTTTGTCTGTGTGTGTGGGGGGGGGGGGGCTGCAGCGAACTGTGATTTTGCGACCCGCTGCATACTCTCTGGAGTGTTTGGAGCCGCAGAGTGAGAATGGGAGTGGCATTCATGGGACAGCGGAGAGAGGAGTTTGCAGCAGGAGAGCGCCCAAGGGCTCATGCCATAATCTGTCTAGGTGGTTGCCAATACAGCAGTTCAGTTCTGCTTCTTCAGCTTTTTTCATATCAAAACAAAACAGTCTCCCTTTTTCCCAGATTGTATCAAAAGGCTTCAGGGTCCCGACAGAGTACTCTCGGGGTCCGGATCTGGATCGGAGTCTGCCAGTTTGTGACCTCCTGGCAGGTCCAGGGGTCACAAACCACAGACCACAGACTATATATATGAATATGGACGACATGCTGCCACTAGCATCCATTGTAGAAAAGTGAAGCTCTGCTTCCTGTATTTAGGATGCACTGCATTGGGGCTTCCTTAGACTGTCAAATTCTCACTGATGAGGCCACCCATTTCAGTCTCTACATCAGCCCACTGGTAGCTCCCTCAAACATGGCCAATTACGTCACCCATGCTCCCATTTTTATAGCATCAAATAACTAACTAAAACCAGACTGATTCAAAAAACAAACACTTGAACATACTTAAGCAATATTACATGACAGGGAGTACGGTATCAATGAATATAGTTACTGCGGATGTGATACATGGGCATAAGAGTATCATAGCCATAGTTAGTATATTCATGATGCCGTAATGACCTCGAGTGTAATATTGCTTTTATACAACAGTTCCACAAGCACAATTTATTAAAGGACAACAATACTGGACAAAATATTATGATTTTTTTTGTTTAACCAGTTATTTTGCGCAGCTGAGAAAAAAATAGTCCCTTCTAAATGTAGCCAGTAACTGTTGCTAAACATCTCAATCAGCATGAAGACGTCTGTTGTCATTTCAAACACATGTAAACAAATTAAATATTGTCAAGTGCTAAAGTAATAAGTGTTTATAAAACATATCTGTTGAGTCGGTATTGCAGAAGACCCGAGATCAAAACGATCAAAATGTAGCCAGCCAATGCCAGTAACTAACCGGTGGCTAGTAGTTAGCACACCTTGCTCGCTTTTCTTCACATTTTCAGATGAAACAAAGCGTCCATCACCACAAAGGTATTGTGGTTTGTTAATCGAGACAATAAATCCAACTCTAGCACTACCTATTTTTTTAAACAGACATGAAATAGCTTCATGAAGGGCAGACTGTAAGCTGGTGAATAAAACTTTTCAAAAGGGTAGGACTTCCAGGTCAGGTAAGAAATCTTTTCAAACAGCGCCTCACTGTGGAAATTAAGGTATTCAACACAGTATTGTAGTCGTCACTGAGACAGTAAATTAGTGTTAGTAATTAACGGTTATATGAACACCTTTGAAGCGGAGGGATACATATCCAGTGAAACAAACTCTATCTTATATATAAATGACATTTGCCAAGTATCAAAAATTCTGAAATTTATTTTGTTTGCGGATGACACAAATATCCTTTGCACTGGTGAGACTTTGCAGCAGGTTTTAGAGGTGGTCACAACAGAAATGAAAAGGTTAACGCAGTGGTTCAACAAAAATAAATTATCTCTAAATCTGAAAAAACAAAGATTATGTTGTTTGGAAATTATAAAATAAATCATGAAATAATGGTAACGATAGATGATACCAGAATTGAAATAGTACAGGAAAATAAGTTTCTGGTGGTGACGCTAAACAATAAAATCTGCTGGAAACCTCACATCAGTCACATCCGGGCCTAGTTGGCAAAATGTATAGGGATACTGGGGAAGACAAGACACATTTTGGACTATAAATCATTGTTCTTACTGTACAATTCATTGTTTCTACCATATCTTAACTACTGTGTAGAAGTCTGGGGAAACACCTACAGGACCAACCTACAGCCAATATGCACATTACAAAAAAAAGCTATAAGGATAATAAATAATGTAGGATATAGACACCATACCAACTCGTTGTTTTTAAAGTCACATGCCATAAAGTTCATGGATTTAGTTAAATATAAGACAGCACAAGTAATGTACAGGGCAATTAATAATCAACTCCCAACTAATATACAAAAAAATATTTAAAAAAAAGAGCCAATGATTATAATTTGAGAGGAGACTTAAACTTTACAAAACCTAAGGTACGAACAACTAAGAAAAGTATGTGCATATCTGTCTGTGGGGTGGATTTGTGTAACAGTCTGGAGCTGGAACTAAAACTATGTACAAACAGAAATCAATTCAAAAATAGGTATAAACATTATTTGCTGAAAGGATATATGCTAGAGGGGTAGTATTAATATGTACGATTCACTATGCTCACTCTGGGACACTATGGTATGGTAGGTGGGACGGTACTGTGCATATCTGTGTTGTTTGGGGCTGGGTATAGATGTATGGACTGTATGTATGTTGGGATGGATGAGTGTCAATGTTGATATGTACAAAATATAGTTAATTGTCTACTTGGTGTCTTAATTGAGGTAATAGGTATATATTTCACATGGGTTGTATTTGGGGAAAAGAGGAGTTGGAGTAAATAAATGTTAACTTCTTCCTTCTCTCTTTCGAGCACTGTATACTGTCACTTTTATTTGCACTTGTCATTTGTTTTGGGGTTTTTTTTGCTTTTTTGTTCAAAATAAAGTATCTATCTATCTATCTATCTATCTATCTATCTATCTAAACGTAGTGCAATTATCGTGGATTTTAGTAACTCATGGAATCCCTATTGTCCAATCAAATTGCTCATTCGGAACTAACTGTTGTATAAATCATCTTAATATGAACTACCAGCAAGGACAGAAGCCATTTTTGGGGAAAATTTATTTGAACAGTATTTTTAGTTTTCAGTTTGGCAAAGTGGCACACACAATAACGGAGCGTTGAGGTTTAAAGTCATACTGCTGCCAGCCATCAGAGGGCAATCACAATGTGTTTGCTTCACTTTAGGATGGCTCTAATATTGTCTATATTTATTTACAGTCTATGGTTAAGGCTTTATATTTTAACAGACCATCTCCAGTTAATTATACCTTCAGTCAGTTTTGTGTTGTCATGTTGTTTACATTAAAAAAAATCATTATCAAAATATGCACTCATTTGCATATATGAGGACTTAACTAACCTTACTTAACAATGAAAATTTCCTTTTTTTTAAGTATTTCCCAAGTGCTGTTAAACAGCACAAATAATTTTTTAACACAGCTTTTCATCATCAACATCATAGCTTTATTTAGGATGCTTACATTTTTTTTACTTTGCGCAAAGAAACAAAATTATTTCACAAAAACTACCAGGGTCAAAATTATGAGCCCCCTGGTGCTAATAGTCAGTTGTATATCCTTTTTGCTGGATAACAGCCTGCATTCGTTTGTTGTAATTTTCAGCAAGTCTCACACGTCTCCTGAGCAATCCCAGCCCATTCTTCTTTGGTGAATCTCTCAAGCTCCTTCAGATTTGATGGTCTTCTGGTGTGGATGTTGGTCTTCAGTTCCCCCCACAGATTTTCAGTGAGATTCAAGTCAGGGCTTTGTGCAAGCCAGTCAGTAATGTTCACTTTGGTCTTCTGGAGGTAATTCTTCACCAGGAGCAACATAGGTTTTGGGTCATTGTCATGTTGGAAAAACAAAGCGATGACCCAGACTCAGTTTTGCTGCTGACTGTTTGAGGTTTTCTTTCAGAATCTTCACATCACCTTCTTTCTTCATAATTCCTTCCACTGTGACGAGATTCCCAGTTACAGAAGCATTTCCACAGCATGATACTCCCACCACCGTGTTTCACTGTAGGGATGGTGTTCTTTGAGTTTTACGCCTCTCCCTTCTTTCTCCAAACATAAACAGTGTCTGTAGGGCCAAAGACCTCTAGTTTTGTATCATCTGACAAATGGACAAATGCATAATCTTTCTCCAGCTTGTCCTTAGCATACTTCAGTCTGGCTTGAAGGTGTCTCTTCTGGAGTTTTTCTTGTTACACACCTTACAGTCCATTTCTGTACAGGGTTCTAATGATTGTCTTCTTTGAGACAGCAATTGCCGACTTGTGTAAGTCATTCACTAGTGTGTTGGCAGTTGTTTTGGGGTCTTTAGACACATCTCTCACTAGTTTTCTTTCCACAGTCTTTGGAATCTTTAGCTTGATGCTTTCCCAAGTGACAGCTCAAATCCTTGCTGAAGTTTTTATACTGTGTGTAAATTGGAAGATAACCCTCAGTTTTAACTTGATTTTACAAGCTTTGAGCATTACAAAGTTAAAGCACATCATTGCACAGCATTGATTTGTTCTATGGCTCAATAAAAAGGTCAGTTTTTCAGGGGGCTCATAATTTAGACCCTGGTAGTTTTTGATTTTTGCAAAATTATTTTGTTTCTGTGTGCAAAGCAAAATGATTTATGTTTTCTAAAGAAAACTAGGATGTTTAGAAAAGATGGGTTAAAAATTCTTTGCATTGTTTAACAGTGCTTTGGAAACACTCATAAAAAATGGCATTTTCATAGAGGGGTCATAATTCTGTCTGTTGTATAGTGTGTGTCTGTGGCTTGCCGTACCCGCTCTGGGTATGACGTCAGGTGGGCTACGGTGCCTGTGTATATATATTTCTATATCCTCAATAAAGTACAGTTCGGGAGTTCGCCGCATGGCATAAGATCGACTCTGACCCCTTATTACAGACATAACATTTTGGCAACGAGAGAAAAAAACATGGAGGCTTATGGGCTACTTCCACCTCTGCCGTCGTTTCTGGGGTGTCCAGGGGAGCCAGCAACCCGGTGGCTGGATTGGATGGCTATGCTTGGGCGATACATCGCTGGGCTGGGCCTAGGTAGACTTGACGGAGACCAAGGACGGGTGCTTCTGGTCCGTCGTCTCGGCCCGGAGGGTCGGAGAATTCTCAGCATGTTGGGAGAGACAGAGCTTTATGCGGACGCTGTTGGGCAGCTGGCTGGAGATTTTGCCGAATGTCCAAGGGACAAGAAGCTGGGGCTGTGGGTAGTGAGACTGTTGGCGCCAAGAGGAGCTAAGCTAGTTAGCTCAGAGGAGCTAAAGGCTCAGTCTGTGGCGATGGGAAGGTTAGCCACGAAGCTAGGTGCAAGCCAAAACCGAGCTACAAGCTACCAGCTGGGTATCCAGGGGGGACCTGAGCCCCTGGTTACTGGAGACGGCGAGCCAGCCGGGGAGCTCAGCACAGTGCGTGACCATAGCGTTGGTGATGTTGATGGCGCGGTGAGCAGCGACAGCAGAGAGGGAGCGCCGCGACCAGACTCAACTGAGTCTTCCCCACAGCTGGAGTCCGGGCAGCGGGAGTGTGGGAGCATGCAGGCTGAAAACCTCAGGAAGCAGCAGCGACAGCTCGGGTGCAGAGGCAGTGCAGCAGAGTGCCTTGGACAAGGGTGCTGGATGCAGCAGCGGAGTGCCTGGGTCGGTGAGTGACGCCATTGAGAGTGATGCTGTGAGCCCCGGGAGAGAGCAGCGACAGCCGGATGCAAAGGCAGCACAGCGGCGCGCCTTGGACGAGGGTGCTGGGTGCAGCGGCGAGGTGACCAAGCTGACAGGTGATACAGACAAGAGAGCTTTGATTTTCCCCGGTGCTCAGCCACAGGGGGCCGGAGTGTCTGGGGCTACAACGGTGACAGATACAGCGGTGTTGAAGGCGGTCGGGGGCGGACCGACAGGCACGGAGGGACGGTGTGCCGGACAGCAGCACTGCGGGTCCAGACGAGAGAAGAGGTCGGTCGTGAAAAGAGACATTTTCGCCGGGGAGGTCAGCTTCGATCCCTGGGGCAGGTGGCTTCCAGGGGCATGCACGGCGTGGGGCTGCCCTGGGCCTCCAAGCTGGCTTTACCTCTGGCTGCCATTGGACATTGCCGTAACATGAACGCTTTAATGTAAATATGTTTAAGTAGTGTGTGGTCTGAATGTTATGTGTGGTACGGGATTATTTTGTTATTTAGTGTATGACACACAGTGCTGTTTTAGTTGTTTTTGGGTGAATGTGTTAGGCCGTTCCAGTTCATTGTCCCCGTTATTTCCCTTAGTGCATGATTCGGGTCCTAAATTAAGGTTGGTCTGAATTGTGTGTATGTGTTTTGCACTTTTGTAAGGGAGAGGGGAATGTTGCGTAGTGTGTGTGTGTGGCTTGCCGTACCCGCCCTGGGTGTAACGTCAGGCGGGCTACGGCGCCTGTGTATATATTTCTGTGTTCCTCAATAAAGTGCAGTTCGGGAGTTCGCCGCATGGCATAAGACCGACTCTGACCCCTTATTAGAGACATAACACTGTCCTCAACTGTATTTTGTTTTTATGTATATTAATTTCATTTGTTTGAGTGAGAGTACACAGGAAATCTAATCTAAAAATAAATTTTTCCATCAATGCAATGAAAAGTCGTATAATTGGTTTAAATGTACAAAAACAGATGTGGTTTACTGTATACAGTATGCACCATTTCACTGAAAAGTAACCTCTGGGATATGTTTTAAAAAGAAGAAGGCTTTTTTGTATCATGTGGTAAGTCACTTTTAATCCTGTTTCATTATTTTAATCTTAATTAAGTATTTCCCAAAAAAGCACTGGAAGGAGGATAAAGTGACATAAGGAAAATATTGTTGAAAAGGATTCAAGATGATTTTAAAAAAGTAGTAAATGGCCACGCTGACGTGGACCCTCTGTATAAAAAGGTCAAGCTGTTTTCCTTCCCCTTTTTTTCTTCCTTTTCTTTCCACCTGTACGTTTCCTCTGCTTCTGCCTCAACGGGACCTTAACTCTGCTGATGTCTAAACCATCCATGCATGTGTTTCTTGTCCCTTAGACGTGGCGGTGGGCTGTCCATTTGGAGGTGAGAATAGTAGAGGGCGAGTGTTGATCTTTAACGGCAACAGAGACGTAGACACACAAGGCCTTACACTGAGCCAAGAGCTGAGAGCAGCCAGGATGTCCAGCAACAGCTTGCCTGGATTTGGGTTCACCCTGAGAGGGGGCCAAGATGTGGACAACAATCAGTATCCTGGTAAATATTCAACTCTTAACCACCTATGTTACACAGTGGATATAAAAAGTCTACACATCCCTGTTCAAATGCCAGGTTTTTGTGATGTAAAAAAATGAAACCAAAATAATCATTTCAAAACTGTTTCCACCATTAATGTGACCTATAACCTGTACAACCTAATTGAAAAACAAACTGAAATCTTTTAAGGGGAAAAATAAAAAAACTTACAATAGCCTGGTTGCATAAATATGCACACCCTGTTATAACTGGGGATGTGGCTGTGTTCAGAATTAACGAGTCACATTCAAACTCATGTTAAATGAGAGTCAGCACACATCTGCCACCATTTAAAGTGCCTCTGATTAACCCCAAATAAAGTTCAGCTGTTCTAGTAGGCTTTTCCTGACATTTTTGTAGTCACATCTTACAGCACAAGAAACCATGGTCCACAGAGAGCTTCCAAACCATCAAATCTTCAAATCAGAGGGATCTCAGTGTTCAAAGGTATCAGTCAGGAGAAGGGTACAAAAGAATTTCCAAGGCATTAAATATACCATGAAACACAGTAAAGACAGTCATCATCAAGTGGAGAAAATATGGCACAACAGTGACATTACCAAGAAGTGGACGTCCCTCCAAAACTGATGAAAAGACAAGAAGAAAACTGGTCAGGGAGGCTGCCAAGAGACCGACAGCAACATTGTAGGAGCTGCAGGAATTTCTGGCAAGTACTGGCTGTTTAGGACATGTGACAACAATCTCCCGTCTTCTTCATATGTCTGGGCTATGGGGTAGGGTGGCAAGATGAAAGCCTTATCTTACGAAGAAAAACATCCAAACCCAGCTACATTTTGCAAAAACATATTTGAAATCTCCTAAACGCATGTGGGAAAATGTGTTATCGTCCAGTGAAACCAAGTTTGAACTTTTTGGCCATAATTCCAAAAGGCATATTTGGTGCAAACACAACACTGCTCATCACCAAAAGAACACTATACCTACAGAGAAGCATGGTGGTGGCAGCGTCATGCTTTGGGGCTGTTTTCTTCAGCTGGAACTGGGGCCTTGGTCAAGGTGGCGGGAATTATGAACAGTTCAAAATACCAGTCAGTGTTGGCACAAAACATTCAGGATTCTGCTAGAAAGCTGAAGATGAAGAGGAACTTCATCTTTCAGCACAACAATGACCCAAAGCACATCCAAATCAACAAAAGAATGGATTCACCAGAAGAAGGTTAAGGTTTTGGAATGGCCCAGCCAGAGTCCAGACCTGAATCTGATCAAACATCTGTGTGGTGATCTGAAGAGGGCTATGCACAGGAGATGCCCTCACAATCTGACAGATTGGGAGCATTTTTGCAAAGAAAAGTGGGCAAATATTGCCACATCAAGATGTTCCACGCTGATAGACTCCTACCCAAAAAGACTGAGTGCTGTAATAAAAGTCAAAGGTGCTGCAACAAAGTATTAGTTTAAGGGTGTGGATATTTATGCAACCAGGTTATTGTAACTTTTTTTATTTTTTGTTTTTCCCCTTAAAAGATTTCAGTTTGTTTTTCAATTGGGTTGTACAGGTTATAGGTCACATTAATGGTGGAAAAAGTTTTGAAATGATTTATCTTGGCCTCATTTTTTACATCACAAAAACCTGCCATTTGAACAGGGGTGTGTAGACTTTTTATATCCAGTGTATTTAATCACAGTTCTTGCTCAGAATTGCATTCTTCCACTTCTCCACTTTCCCTCAAGTTCCTTTCACCCCCCCTCAACACACACACATCCTTGACCTCTGCATTTCACCATTCCCTGATGCACTCCTCCACTAGCATCTCCGTGTTCTCTTCTACTGATCTCCTCCTCTCATCTGCTAAACTCATCAGAACGGGGGTACGGGGATGTGTGCCATGAACTTCTGCTGCATCCATTCTTTTGGGATTTACAGTATTCGAGTAGAAGAGAAAAAATGGGGGAGAAAGAAGTGTAATAATACATTATCCGCATGTTCAGTCTGCCAGACATCCATCCTTTGTGTATATCCCCAAAATCGAAAGCCGACAAAGCAGCAGTCAATCAAATTTCACTCAGCAACTCCTTACTTTATGGCACCTACTTATTTTACCACACACCTTCACCTTCTAACATCTCAAAATATGTTAAAAGCAACACTAGAATAATAAAATAAGCCAAAAAGAGGTGATTTATTGTACACATATTTTTTAGTTCACAAAGAAAGGATTTGAAACAAAGCAGGTCTGTAAAACCACTGTTTAACTGCCTTATTTTCTCCCTAATTTGGAATCATTCTGCTCTCAGCGGTACTTTGGCTTCATACTTCCACAGAAAAATGAGAATTTGTTTAGTTTTACCTTTTCTTTGCCCCCCCCCCACACATGCACTTTTCCTTTTCATTCTACTATAATAACAGATTTCTTCATTCCACAAACAGGATATCAAGGGAAAATAAGCGCAAGTTCACATGTGCAGCTTGTGATCAGTTTCACTGGCAGCTGGAGAGTGTATCTTGAGTGCGGTCCAGACTCCGGGTCACACTTAGACCTGTGCAGACCAACTGCAAATCAGAATTAAAAACAGAGTACAATAAATACACACGCTCAGGAATTGCAGGTTAAAACCGGTGGAGGCCCCGTGGGGAGGAAAAAGAGAAGAAACTCATGGGTGGCGGAATTTTCTGCCAACACACATACAAACATGCAGTGCTCGTGTCGTCTGTCATTAGAGTGCCTGCTGACGGAAGTGAGAGGCGCACACACACATACACACATCGTGTCGTCTGTAGGGTAGTAAAGTGTTCAAAGGAGTGTTCTGTTCAAAGGAGCCGGAGACGTTTGATCAGCATTATGAGAGGACTGCTAAGGCGTCTGGGAGCCCTGGTAACGCCGCCACGTGCACTCGTCAACACCGAACGTCATTAGGCTTCCACAGGAAGAAGGAAGATGACGAGGCTCCACTTTTAGCTTTAATGGGCTTCATCTGTCGAGATTGTGTCATGTGTTTGTCTTCATCTTGGATAGCTTGCAGGAGGGGACTAAATAAACACAAGAGACACTTTAAGGTTGCATGAATATGAACAAAAATGACACCCACACTACATACAAGATCTTAAAAGGGGCATATGGTACTCTCTTATTTTCTCTCTTATATGCAATATTCAATTTGTGGATTCTTATATCAGAAATCCAAACAATCCCTACGAGAATAAAACAGGTTTCAGACTGCTCTTAATGTTTGATTTTTTGGCAATTTTTTCTGCTCTTGATGATGTCAGATAGAGGGTATACTGTATTCTTAATATGGTTATCTGCACACAGTTCTGATTGTGAGCACAGCTGCCCCATCCACTTGCTGTTCATACTGTCTGTTTGTGCAGGCCAGCCTGTAAAGAAAAAAAAAACTGACTTAAAGGAAAGGTGCTTTAAAATAGATGAAAGTGGATAAACTAGAGGACCACACCAAGACCTAGAACAGGTTGACTGTCATTGTAACTCTAATCCTACAAATCATCAATAGTACACTCTGAATATAAATATTGGACTGAAAATGAGTGCAATATGCCATTTTAACTGAAGAATGACCAGCTTTGGTTTTGTGTCTGGCATAGAAGCAACACTGACATGCCATCATGTGCAGGAAGGCTAAGGTCACTTCTGTATTGGAGAGGTCAGATTGCCTCTGGGTGGATCTAAGGTTCAGTTGATTAGCTATTAGTTTCCACTGTCAATCACACAGTTGGGTAGGTAGACGTGCTGCAATGGCGCCAGGAAGCACTAGAATCTCCCCTCCTCTTTAGCATTTACATGAACTATGTAGTGCGAGTTGCAAATCATGAAGTACGAAAGGCGTGCCCAGATGTAGGCGTGAGTAGAATATTGCATACTCAATGAAGTTTCACCATGGAAATATTGTAAGAAAGCTCCAACACGTGGAGTTACCCAGATTACCAAACTCCTGTACACCGATGATGAGGCAATTTTTACAAATTCAGAGAAAGAATTGAAGATGATCCTTGAAATCTATGACCAAACCTTCTCATGTTTGGTTTAAAGATGCCATATTCCAAAACTGAGGCAATGGCTTTCAATGATGATGATGAAATCAACAACCAGGGGAGCTTCATAACTGTCAGTAATAATAAAATCAAGAACGTGTCAACTTTTAAATACCTCGGATACACCATAACAAATGATGAAAGGAATACCTCTATTTTTCTGTATGCCAGGATTGGAGCCACTTTCCAGAAATGGAATCAGCTAAAACATGTTAACAAACCATCGAATAAAGCTGTCAACAAGAAGGACATTTCTAACTGCATGTGTGTGCTCTCGTCTTATATATAATATTCAAGCACAGGCTTTGACAGAAAGAGAGTTGGATAAAGCTGAAATAGTATAGCATGGATTCTTGAGGAAAATTGTGAAAGATGGACATGAATTTAAAAATACACCTGGGAGGAAAGAACGGATTGATACCTAAGCTGACAGAGAGCTGGACTGGAGCTTTAAAATCCCTAACAAACGCCTATGCGAGATCACCAAAATGCTACCCATTCGAGACTTCTGCTACCGCCAATATCTCAAATATATCGAACACATTTGCCAACTTGGTAATGATTCACTTCAAAAGCATCTATTTTTTTGACATCAGAATGCCCAGAAAAGTATGGAACTATGGTGAAAAGCTGCTGGGTGTAGATACCCATCAGGGTAGGATCAGTATCTATGTATGTTGGGTATATATGTTGACAAAGACAGTCTTCATGCAACTGATAGATGCAAGGTTCCATCTGTCATGAGCACCCCAAGGCCAATAATGCATTGTGTGGGAAAAAAAATGATGATGTGGGCGACCCCCACAGCCTATGGACAAGCAGAGCGCTCAGCTGGAGCAATTAGCAGAACAGTGAGATGTATGGACTGATATCAATAGGCAGCCTCTCTTTGTCTAATCCCGGCGCCAGTAATCTTGCTATTGATATGTGTGACTCTAATGCAAATGTCCATGCCTTCCTGCAGTTTACTGTGATGCTAATGTGCCATGCATGCATTGTCTAGCTGGGTATATAAGTCAATCATATCGCTTGCCCTCTCTTTCATTCTCTTTTTGATCACTCGCATTGCCTGTTTGCTGCCTAGAGATGCAGGGCTCGCTCCAGCGCGCTTCCACAGCGCTGGAGTGAGTCTCGTGATGGTGGATGAATAAAACACCCTTTTAAACTTCAGTTCGCCGTGTCCTGCCTGCACTTATTCCATGCCTCCACACTGGGTTCCCTTATATCATCCGCCACACTGGTGACCCCGTCCGAAGCAAAGAACACGCTGACGACGAACGAACACAGCCCCCGGCGGTGACTCCGACAACAAGCGAACGCAGCTGCCTGACGCAAATGGACTGCCCTCCCTGCTGCCACACGGGAGACCTCGACACAGAACCGACACCAGGCGAACTCCCTCGGAGATCATCCACGACCGGGAAGGCTGCAGAAAGCGTCATGGTGCGACCCTCGCCTGAGATCGGGACATCCACGCTGGGACCGGTCGAGGGACAAAGAGCGTCTACTCTCTCTCACCACTCCTCCGCATCCACACGAGCGCGCACGCACCTCGTCCTCTCTCCACGACGGCGACCTCCAGGGCCGAACGGAGAACGCAGCGCGTGGACCAGAACGCACCATGACCCGGCACGAGCGAACGACAGCAACAGCCAAGACAGGGAGGACCATCGGCGCCGACGACGTTGATTTCCATCAAGCTCCCTGACCCTGACCCACCTCTCAACAGCGGACCACCCACGCACCGAACCTCCGCACGCACACTGGGGGGTTATGAGGACAGCGCACCACGCACGGGACAATACCGGCTCCACAGACCGCCATCGTCCTCCGCCGCTGCACACGCCTGAGAAACACGGCCGACCGCCATCCTTGGAACCTTCAGGGCTGCTCACACACCTGAAGCATACACGCAGCCCGCACACAGGATTTTGTATGGGTCTCAGCCACGGCGCACAATGGGAATTCAGCCGTCTGCTGTCCCCGATGGTTTTAGGGCTGCACCCGCACCTAAAGCCAACCCGCCAAGTCCCTCAGCTTTTGTTTTTTCTCACAGCCACTACGCATCCTCGCAGGACTGAGCCGCGAGAGCAGTCAGAGACAATTTTTTTCTTCTCACAGCCGCTGTGGATTTCCGCCACATTCAATGGGACAGCCCCTCAACATCGTGGATCCACATGCAATTTTTGCGCGGCCCAGACAACTTCGCCGTCCCGGGCCGGCACTTGCTACCCTCACCCCCCCTCCCTCCACCTCCGCCTGCACAGAGTTTTTCCCGCAGCTCGCTACCAAAGCCGGACGATCGAGTCCTCAGCCCCCTGCTGAGCCCTCTGGGGGGGAGTGGTGTGGGCGACCCCCACAGCCTACGGACAAGCAGAGCGCTCAGCTGGAGCAATTAGCAGAACAGTGAGATGTATGGACTGATATCAATAGGCAGCCTCTCTTTGTCTAATCCCGGCGCCAGTAATCTTGCTATTGATATGTGTGACTCTAATGCAAATGTCCATGCCTTCCTGCAGTTTACTGTGATGCTAATGTGCCATGCATGCATTGTCTAGCTGGGTATATAAGTCAACCATATCGCTTGCTCTCTCTCATTCTCTTTTTGATCACTCGCATTGCCTGTTTGCTGACTAGAGACGCAGGGCTCGCTCCAGCGCGCTTCCACAGCGCTGGAGTGAGTCTCATGATGGTGGATGAATAAAACACCCTTTTAAACTTCAGTTCGCCGTGTCCTGCCTGCACTTATTCCGTGCCTCCACACTGACAATGATGATGCTGATTAGGATGTGTGTGAAGATTGTTGTGGTGGTGTGGTTGCAGGTAGGTGTGAAATTTATAACTATGCTCTGTGTTTTGTTTTTATTCAGAATATTCTTTTTTATCAGCAAGAATGAGAAAATGGAAAGAAAGAAGTACTTTATCCAATCTTTGGGCATCATTTTTTCCATCCATCCATCCATCCATCCATCCGAGTGTCCCTGGGGTTTTTATACATAGATAAACCCACCAACAACCTTCCACTGACTTCTTTCCCACTGCAAGCAGATTAGGGTCCGAGTCCCAGCAGACAAGGTTTTGTCTCGGTTTTTTTCTCTTTTCTCTGGTGCACTGTGTTTGTCATCATCATGTTGGTAATATCAGGAATGAGGAAAGCAGCGAGATACAGTATCAGTGACCAACATTGTTTCATGTCTTGTAGTTTTGTCCCACAGTTCAGCCTCAGCTCAGACTGAACCAACAAAACCAGCAAATGTTCATCGCTTGGTTCCAGCTTGATGGTTTTGGTCCTCAAGTACTGGCACAATGCCCATATTGTCTCTCAAAATTTGTACATTACCCCAGATGAGCTCATATTGTGTCCCCATTGTAGAGTCGTTTGGTCCAGGACTTTACTACTGTGTGACTGTGTTTGGGTCATGGAGGGTTTTTGTGGGGTTTTTTTTGGGCCAGTGTAAATAGAATATTTGAACGTATCGACATGTTGGCATTATTACTCATACTTTTCCTGCACAGTGGTTCTCTTATTCCATTTTGTGAGTAGCACATTTGTTTATTTTATTCATGTTCCCTTTAAAGAAAATACACCATTTAGTGTGGTACCTAATTAAGAATCCCACTTCCACCATTTCCACATCTCTTTTTTCCATCCTGTGTTACTGATCTTTGGCTCTTCAGCATCAAGGTCAGTCCCTTGGACCTGATGAAGCATCCAGGTCACACTACTAATGACAGGTTGACAGTCTTGTCTAAACTCTGGATAGAAGTTGTGTTTTCACAGCCTGGGACGGACACTTCCACCTAAAGAAATTCAGTTACCAACGAAATTCCATCAATGAGTGACGTGTAGGAGTACTGCTGCTGTGTCAGCCTATTTGCATGCGGCTATGGTTCAGTGTGTCTCTCTGTACACACACCAACCTCAAATCAACAACGGCGGGCAGGCTTTCCTGCATGTACGGAAATGGAATTATTGTGGATGAAAAAGTGGTGGCGTTGTTTGATTAAATGCTTGATGCAGCCATGTGGGCTCTTAACACTCCTGCAGACACTTAACCCCAGTGGAACCAAATCTTCAAATCCACCTCATGTCACAGAGCGTTTAGCTGCAGCCCAAAAACCCACTGCACTGAAATGCTCACTACAGGAGTGGTATTACAGTTTCCAGGTTGCATAACTCAAACAGGGGATGGACAGAGGAATTTTGACTCTGTGGTGGTCCCTCTCAGCCCACCCTCCCTTAATATACACACCTTATTATAATGGTTTCCACAGATTTGTAGTTTAAAGGCCAAGTGCTCTATCCCCTGTTGTCCTTTTCTTTCTGTGATTTCCCCCCTCCCCTCTCCCATACCCCTTTGACTGCTCCCAAAGACCCTCATCTTTCTCACTTCAAGGTTTTTTATGTAGCACCAGTCACACATGAGTCGGACTCTCACACAATGACATAGCACATCCATGGAGAAAAGGACCTAAATGTTTATTGTTGACGTTTCAGGGGGACTCAGTGACTGCAGCCCAAGGCAGAAACAGATGTCTCGCTCAGATTTAATTAGCCCCTTTCTTCTCTGATACTCGGGATAGTCGGCAAATGAAGAGCAAAGTTTACATCTGTCTGTGTTTTAAGTAGTTGATTTTAGTGCTAAAACTATCAGCTGATTGATGAATGAATGAGGCAGATGATCATCAGAGGTGTTTAAAGTTTTACCGTCACATTAGATCCTGGAGATAACGTCATTTTACAGACATAGAATTAGTTAAGTAGTCATAAAAATGAAACTGAGTTCAATTATTGGTTAATTAAAACTGATTAGCCAGAGCCCAAGTTGGCGTTCACTGAACAGCTGAAGGTTCTTTTGTCTTTCTCGCACAACTTTAGTTTCTGCAGCATCTGGCAGTGGTGGCTTGTATCCATTAAGTGCCTGTCTTAAGTTTCACATTGTTTTAATCACCCCTCATATGTGTGCATGTGTGAATGTGTGTGAATATATATGAAACCATGTCTGTGTGCGGGTTTCAATGGTATGTGTCCCCTGACCGCAGCCATTAAATGCCAGCTCTATTTTAAACTCCGAGAGCCAATTAGAGAAGTGTGTGTGTGCGTGCGTGCGTGCGTGTTTGTGTCCATCACAAAATCCACAAAAACAAATTTAAAAAAAAAAATCACATATAGATGAAATCTTGCACTGCTTACAATCAGGAGTTGTTGCTACGCAGCCTGTTGGGAAATGTTTAGAAACATGTGATCAGAGTGATGTGAGCTTGCTAACAAACCCGGAGTGCAGCGTAGGGCATTTCGTGTTAGCACATGCTTGTGTACATTAAGACATGTTGTGCTTATGAACTCAACCTGAAAATGGTTATGCGTGACAGAAAAAGAAAGAAATGCTTAGTGATATCAGAATGCTAATGCTAGGAAATGACAAAATGTCCCAGTGTGTGTGTGTGTGTGTGTGTGTGTGTGTGTGTGTTGAAGTAAAAGGTCTGTATTTGATGAAGATTGCTGGAGACCTTCAAATCAGTCCCATCTGTGGCATTCTTTAAAGCTCTTCCACCCTCCCTTTCTCTCTCTCTAGATCTGATCGTGGGGGCCTTCGGTGCTGGTGAGGTGTCTGTGTACAGGTAAGAATATACAAGGCATAATATCCCATTTAAAGAACATAGTGTACATGCCAAACTTTCAAATGGTTGATCATGCGTCTGTATTTTTGCTTGTGTTTTTAGGTCTCAGGCTGTAGTGTCTGTGGATGCCACAATGATCCTGACCCCCCGAATCTTAAATCCTGATGACCGACAGTGTTACCTGCCTGACATGAATATCATGGTTACTTGGTAAAATTATATATATTCATTGTGTATATACCACATTCCCAGTCCTTAAAGGGGTCATTGACTGAAAAATGGTGTTTTGTAGGTTTTAACCTTTTGAAATGCATCTATTGGTCACGTGATTATCGAAAAAATATCAAAACGCTCCCTTCTCTTAATAAAAACACACAGCCTTTATATAGTTTTTTTCTCCAAGAAGCCGTTTTGACTCTATTTTTATATACGTCAAGAAATAAGAAATGTCACTAGAAGATAAACATCACTTACCTTGATACCTGCCTGCTGCTCTGTTATTGGCCATCCTAGTTGTCTGTCATGTAGATGGACGAGGAGCCAACAGCATTAGCTTAACAGCTAACAGTGGTACTAGGAAGCTCATGGTTACATTGTTATTTCCTTTAGATTTCAGTCACCCTAATAGACATCAGTGTTTTAACTTGGTTCACTGATTCACAGATTCACAGTCAATAATATATCTCACATCATTCTGGCTTATTTTGTTATATTTTCACTGTGATGGTACATCATTAGCACCATTTACACCACCAAAGCGGCTAGCTGAAGATAGGAGTTTAGCCACTAGTCTTGGCGCATTCACGAATGTTTCTGTGCTTATTGGACTCCAAGAACTGGTCATATTATGGGGTGGTAGTGGCTCAGGAATAGAGCAGGTCATCCAATAACCAGAGGGTTGGTGGTTTGAAACCCACCCTCAACACCCCTCCATCCCCACCCTGCTGCTGTGTCCTTGGGCAAGACATTTTACCCAATTTGCCTCCAGTGTGTTCATGACACTGATGTATGAATATGAATAAATGTTTGTTGATGGGCGGAGAAGCTGTTGGTGCGGATTGGCAGCCACGTTTCCATCAGTCTGCCCCAGGGCAGCTGTTGCTACAGAAGTAGCTTTCCACTTGCTCTGTCTGTGGAGTGAATGAATAATGGACTCACTGTAAAGTGTCTTTAGGTATCATGAAAAACACTATATAAATGCAGTCCATTATTATTATTATTATCGGCCCCCACCACTCCTCCACACTCTCTCAGCACTGGCTCCCCCCAGGGCTGTGTGCTAAGCCCCCTATTGTACTCCCTGTACACCTTTGACTGTATTCCAACCCACCCAACCACCTTCATCGTGAAGTACACGGACGATACCACCTTGGTTGGGCTCATCACTGATGACAATGAGAAGAAATACAGGGCGGAGGTAGAGAACCTGCTGCTGTGGTACCAAGCAAACAACTTGAAACCGAATGTCCGAAAAAAACACAGAACTCATACTGGACTTCAGATAGAACAGACAGGACCACCCCCTTCTCCCCTCCTCATAAATGGCGACCATGTGGAAACCGTCTCCACCTTCAGGTTCCTGGGCACCCACATCTCCTCTGACCTCTCCTGGACTGTCAACACCAAGGCCCTGGTGAAGAAAGCCCAGCAGCGGCTGCACTTCCTCCGTGTCCTGAGGAAGAACAACCTGGACTAGAAGCTGCTGCTGGGTTTCTACCGCTGCTCAGTGGAGAACGTGCTCACCTACTGTCTGGGTGTGTGGTATGCCGGCTCCACGGCAGAAAACAGGAAGGCTGTGCAGAGGGTCATCAACACTGCCCAAAAAAATCATCGGCGGTCCTCTGCCCTCCCTGGAGCACATCTCCAAATCCTCCTGTCTCAGAAAGATCAAGGCCATCACAGGAGACCCCTCACATCCCGCTCACCACCTGTTTGACCTGCTTCCCTCTGGTCAATGATTCATTGTCAATCAGGTCCCACACCTCCAGACTGACAAACAGTTTCTTCGCTGGGCCATCCAAACTGCAGTCAGAGGCCCCACCCTCCTCCCTCCAAATGCTCACTTGCACAGAACTGAGGACCTTTTTAATTATCACAATAACACACCTGTCTTTGCACGCCGCACTTTCATGTATATTGTCCCATCCGTGAAACCACTACTGCGTATATTTTCCATAATCCTTGGGCCATTTCACTCAATTGTGTGTTCAGTTGTGTGTTCTGTACTCCACACTCTTATGTACATATTGTAGTTCCATCCGTGAAGCCACTACCATACCTGTGTATATTTCCAGAATCGTGGGCTATTTTTATTTCACTCGTGTGTTTAATCGTATATTCTGTAACTGTGTTTTTATCTAATCCTTCTCTCTTACTTTGTTGCACAGTAGCCTGGTGGAGCACCCACAATTCCGTTGTACTGTACAACTGAACAATGACAATAAAAGGTAGAAAAAGTGCAGTCAATGACCCCTTTTCAATGATGCACATTTACTTAAATTAATCTCTTTGTATATCACATGTATACATTCTGTACAAATATGGCCATAATTCATGACAAAGGTGGCCTTGTGTCTTTGAAATCCATTTGTTAACGAGTTGCATTTATTTTCTTTAGATTCACGTCATAAAAAGAAACTGCCCTAACCAGATATTTATTTTTCTTAACTTGGTATTTATTGTTCTAATAATGTTTAATGTGGCCCTCTTGGCCAAGTCTCTGTTGAAAAATAGATCCTAATCTCACTTAGGCAAATATACCAACATCTACATGAGCACAATACATGAATACACATCATTAGTAAAAGCAAAATGGGGACTTTGGAGCAGCTCACAGCTTCTTTCATTATTTATTTTGTAAGATGTTTTATTCAGCTCGTCACCACAGTCCACAATTTGTTGTAATTTTTTGCAGCTGCGTGTCTCTCTCTCTGCCACTTCCCTTGAAATGAACAGTGACGGCTTTAAGTAAAACTAATTTAGCCACTTGGTGTGTGTGTGTGTGTGTGTGTGCGTGTGCGTGTGCGTGCGCACGCAGGTGAGTTAAAGCTAAAGGGATCAAAGTCTTAAGCAAACATTAGTCTAACGAGGCCCGCTGCTGCACCAAACCTCTGATCTGTAGCAGAAACTCTTCTGCTTGCACTGCATCATAATGTGGTATGCAGTTTAAAGTCTACACTTTCACAAATTGCTCTCTTACTGACAGATGTGGCAAATATTTCACCTCTCCACTCCGCATGTCTGCTATCAGCCAAAGCCTATTTGTCAGTGTCTCCTAATGGAATAATAAAAAGTGTATTCATATTACCTGAGACATCAGATTTATGGGACTCTGCAATTAATTCAAAGGGCATAATTCTGTTTTGGTTGTATTAATGTCAGGGGGTGGCATGCTGGCCTCCTGGATGAGAGTTTATGTGTGTGTGTGTGTGTGTGTGTGGTGGTGGTGGGGTGGAAGTTAGTTTAAAAGCTTGTGCTGCTATGCTGCTTTGAGTCTGTTGTTGGTCCGAACTTTCGGGGACATAAATTGTTCTAGTAGAAGTGTGTTCGGCTAGAAGCCATCACGGTGTCTCCGTTGTGGTGTGTGAGTATTGGCCATGAGTGAAAAGAGTGAAAGGGGTTTAGGTTGGACTGGAATCAGGCCCTCAACTGTGGAATTTGTCAAAACAAAACTCTGCTTATTTGAATAAACCACTAGAAAGTTTTGGGCCAAGTTGTAGAGTCCGATATTACTTTGCATGTTCATAGATGGCAGTAGAATTAAGGAGACATTTCAGCTGCTACCCTGCTGCGACACTTACAAAGGAGAATAACAGGAAATGGTTCTAGTGTGTGTTTGTATCTCCGTTACATTTGACTTTTGCATTTGATTTTCTGAAAAATAATTACCCCTCAGTCTCTGGTGGTCTGCTTCTGTTGGCAAAAGTGTTTTGTCTGTTCTCAAAGGTTCTTCTTATCATCTTTAAACCATTTATGTATGTATGAGTTTTTCAGACAATAATGTGGTTAATAACTGGCTTTAGGGTTGTTTTGATGTCCAATAGCCATCTGTTTGCAATTAAGCCATTTGGATTATCTTCACAGCCAGGAGGTTGTAGGTAAAGTTACTGTAAATTCTTTTTAACTTACAAAAGTTAAGGAATACTGTAAATAACAACAAAACAAGATAATAAATAGGAGGGTCTAGAGCGGGATCACCAACTGGCGGACTCCGGTTTGGATCCAGACCCCAAGAGTCCTCTGTCCGGACCCTGAAGCTCTTTGATACAATTTGGAAAACAAAAAGATACTGTTTTGTTTTGATAGAAGAAAAGCAGAACTGAAACGCTGTATTGGCAGCCGGCCGGACATTTTATGGCGTGACACCCTGGGCACTCTCTGCAGAGCGGGGATTCAATGGGAGGCAAAATCACTGTTTGCTGCGGGTGTCACATGAGGCAGATAGCCAGGATATTCACCACGGACAGACACGCTTTGTCCCTGCTTTGTGCCCGCGGAATGAAGCGCTGTTTTGAAATTGTATCTACCGCCATTCTGGCTGCCTCTGATTGTACGTGTACACCTAGGCATCTGTTGACGGAAGGTCCCCGCGCCTCCTCCACATGTCCGCAATTCTGCCGAAAGTAGTCCATGTTGGGATGTAGGGGGAGGTCACATACCCCGGGACTGCATCCATGTTGGGCCCACACGACAGCGGTTGTTAATGTGATTTCCATGACCCTCCGATATCACGTAAAAACAATAATGCTCTGTGTGTTACTGAACATGAAAAGTTCCACACACATCCACCTCCTCTCTCCCTCTGACTAGGGTTGCCAACTTTCTCACAGTAAAGTAAGGGACAGAGGGTTTTAACTGTTGCTCGGTGCCACAATGTTGTGGACATTACAGTGTTGTCATAATACTGGGATTTTTTTTTTTTTACCTTGATAATACCTTAAAAATACTGATATTCAATGTCATGTTTAATACTACAAGAAAAAAAAAATACCACACTGTATACCTAGAAATTTCAGATTTTACAGAATACAGAATGTCATTTTAAAAATGTGTAATAGCTATGTTTTTTAATAATGCATTACATTTACAGTATATAGCACTTTTCATGACACCCAAAGACACTTTACAATGAGTTGATGATTCATTCACTCCACAGACAATGATAGTGGTAAGCTACCTCAGCTGCCCTGGGGCAGACTGACAGAAACATGGTTGCCGATCCATGCCAACGGCCTCTCCGACCACCACTGAACATTTATTCACATTCATACATCAGTGTCATGAACCATGAACACACTGGAGGTGAGGTGGGTAAAGTGTCTTGCCCAAGGACACAACAGCAATGTGGGGAGAGTGAGATTCGAACCACCAACCCTCCGGTTATTGGGCGACCTGCTCTACCTCCTGAGCCACTACCGCCTCGCTTTTGTTTCTCTTTGAGAAATAAGATAAGATAAGATAAGCCTTTATTAGTCCCACAACGGGGAAATTCCAGGATTGCAACAGCACAGGGATAGCAACACTCAGAGCAACAATCAGAAGGCAAGAAAAAAAACAAGCAAGCAAGAGCAGCTAATATACATATGTACATATTACTATAAAATATATATATACACACACACACACAGACACACAGTGCAGAGCATTGTAGCTGGATGGAATAAATATATGAATATATGAACACACAGTGCAGAGCATTGTAGCTAGATGGAATAAATATGTAAATATATAAACACCCACAGTACGGAGCATTGCAGCTAGGTGGAATAAATATGCAAGTATATAAACACACACAGTGTGGAGCAATGTAGCTAGATGGAATAATATGTAGATATATAAAAACACAATGCGGAGCATTGTAGCTAGATGGAATAAATATATAGATATATAAATATAAACACACCCAGTGCTGAGCATTGTAGCTAGATGGAATAAATATGTAAATATATAAACACACACAGTGCAGAGCATTGTTGCTAGATGGAATAAATATGTAAATATATAAACACACACAGTGCAGAGCATTGTTGCTAGATGGAATAAATATGTAAATATATAAACACACCCAGTGCTGAGCATTGTAGCTAGATGGAATAAATATGTAAATATATAAACACACACAGTGCAGAGCATTGTTGCTAGATGGAATAAATATGTAAATATATAAACACACACAGTGCAGAGCATTGTTGCTAGGTGGGATGAAACAGCATAACCGTCTATTTAGTTATCCTACATGGTATGATTATGTGCCCATACATATTCTCACCCTCCATAGCGACCGGTATGTTCCTAGTTGTATGCCGGAGAGGACCATTGTGTAAGTCTATTGCATCTTTTGCATTCAAAAAAACTATTAGTTTGTTACGTCTTTTTGCTATCTCTGCGAGCAGCCCTGCTTAGGTTGTACAGTCTGACAGCCGTTGGTAGGAAGGCCCTACGAAACCTCTCGGTTGTGCACCTGGGATGATGTAGTCTGCTGCTAAATGAGCTCCTCAGTGCATCCAGTATGTCCTGCATAGGGTGGAACTCGGACTCCAGCAGAGATGACAGTTTAGCCACCGTCCTTCTCTCTCCTATCTCCTCCATCGGATCAAGGCGCTGCCCCAGGACAGAGCTAGCTTTCTTAATCAGTTTGTTCAGTCTCTTCCTATCGGCTGCAGTAATGCCACTGCCCCAGCAGACCACTCCAAAGGTGATGGCTGATGCCACCACCGTGTCATAGAATGACTTCAGCAGCGCCCCTTGTACACCAAAAGACCTGAGTCTCCTCAGCAGGAACAGCCTGCGCTGTCCCTTCTTGTAGAGTGCGTCAGTATTGTGTGACCAGTCTAGTTTATTGTTCAGATGAATACCCAGGTACTTATAGGATGTCACCATCTCGATGTCTGTTCCCTGTATATTTACTGGTGCTGTGAGGGGCTGCCCATGCCTGCGGCAGTCCACCACCAGCTCCTTAGTTTTCCTCGCGTTGATCTGGAGGCAGTTCCGATGGCACCAGTCCACAAAGTCCTGGATAAGCCCTCTGTACTCAGCTTCATCTCCGTTGGAGATGAGACCAACGATCGCAGAGTCATCAGAGAACTTCTGTAGATGGCAATGTGTTGTGTTGTGTGAGAAGTCCGCAGTATAAAGAGTGAACAGGAAGGGAGCCAGCACCGTTCCCTGGGGGGCCCCCGTGCTACTGATGATCGTGTCGGAAACACAGTCCCGGGTTCTCACAAACTGAGGCCGGTTCGTGAGGTAGTCCAGGATCCATGATGACAGGTGCTGGTCCACCCCTGCGCGCAGCAGCTTGTCCTTCAGGATCATCGGTTGGATGGCGTTGAAAGCACTGGAGAAGTCAAAGAACATGATCCTCACCATATTCCCGGGCTTCTCCAGGTGGGACAGAGAACGGTGAAGGAGGAAGATCACCGCATCCTCCACCCCAATGCCATGCTGGTAGGCGAACTGGAGTGGATCCATCGCTGGTTCCACCAGGGGGCGGAGATGAGCAAGAAGCAGTCTCTCCAGGGTCTTCATCAAGTGGGACGTCAAGGCCACCGGTCTGTAGCTGTTCAGGTCTTTGGGGTGGGAAGTTTTTGGTACAGGTACCACACAAGATGTTTTCCACAGCTGTGGTACCCTCCCCAGTTTCAGGCTCATGTTGAAGATATACGTCACAATCCCACACAGCTGGTCTGCACAGGACTTGAGGAGCTTTGCGCTGATGCCGTCCGGTCCCGACGCCTTCCTCGCCTTGATCTTCCTCAGCTCCGTCCTCACCTGGGTCTTGGTCAGGGTCAGGATGGGGGGCTGTGTGTTGGGAGTGGGGGGGGTGTCGGTGGAGTGGGGAGTGGGCAGCAGGACTTGATTTCTTAGAGGCAGCAGTGGTTGTTGTGCAGACAGGGGGGAGGGCGGTTGGTCAAATCTATTGAAAAACAGATTCAGGTTGTTCGCCCACTCCCTGCCCCCCGTGGCCTGGGGGGAGGTATTCTGGAGCCCCGAGATGGTTTTGAGGTTTCTCCAGACCCCGCTGATGTCGCTCTGTTGCAGCTTGTCCTCCATCTTCTTCCTGAAGCTGTCCTTGCCTTCTCTGATCTTTCTCCTCAGCTCCCTCTGTACGGACTTCAGCATCTCCCTGTTCCCCGACCTGAAGATCCTCTTCTTCTCTCTCAGAAGTGTTTTTATCTCAGGGTTGATCCAGGGTTTGTTGTTTGAGTGACGCCGTATGGTCTTGGTGGGAACGGATTTGTCCACACAGAAGCTGAGGTAGCCCGTGAAGGTGTGAATGAGGCCATCGATGTCCTCACCATGTGGATCGCAGAGCTGCTTCCAGGCGGTGGCTTCAAAACAGTCCTTTAGAGTGTCCATTGTCTCCTCAGACCATAACTCCACAGTGTGCATGGCCGGAGGTTGTCTGTGCACTAGGGGTTTGTACACCGGTCGGAGATGAACCAAGTTGTGATCCGATCTCCCAAGTGGGGGGAGTTGTGATGAGGTGTACACCTCCTTAGTGTTTGCGTAGAACAAATCCAGTGTTTTATTGTCTCTAGTGTGGCATGTGACATACTGGGTGAAAGTGGGCAGAATGGGAGACAGTGAAACGTGGTTGAAATCGCCTGAGATGAGGAGAAGAGCATCTGGGTGTTCTGTCTGCAGCCTGCTGGTTACTGAATGGATGACGTCACGCGCTGTCCCAGCGTAAATAATGCAACTTAGAGCTAGAAAACACAACTACACTGCAAAAAGTCAAATATAAGCAAAATGAAATAAATTAAGGCTGTTTATGCTTGTTTTTTGTCTGACAAGATATTTATTCTTGCTGTGCAATGTTAAAATATAGTTGAATTAAATGTACATCCTTTTTAAATGCAGTGACCCTTATACATACATAAAAATAGCAAGAGAAACACTGTCTGTTTAAGTAGTTATTAACAGCAGTAAATACTGTAAAACAGTCGAGAAAAAATATTTGCAATGTAAGAGTGAAGTACAGGTAGATTTGGTATCCATCCCAATTCTAATTTTTACCCTTTCCCCTTCACCTGCCCCTTGGCCCTTGAAATCAAGGGCCCCTTGTTCTCATCAGAAAAAAGAAGAAAAAGAAAACTGATGAGAAAAGTCTTATCTTACAGGGAAAAATGTCTCAAATTTACACAAACTATTCTAATCAATAGAAAGTCAGAAATTTACTAGAAATAAAGCTGTAAATTCACAGAGAAAATTTTAGACCCCCTGGTGGGCCATTTTTGGCCCACGGGTCATATGTTTGACACCCCTGGACCAGCCAATTAAAAATACATATTTAGAGGATTTACTTCCATGAAATAGCTGCATATCACAACAGCATGTAAATGAATAAGATAAAATAAAATAAAATAAAATAAAATAGAAAGCACAGATAAATGAAAGTTCACTTTAGAAGAAGCTTTATTTGTTCTTTACAGCAACAAATCAGTCACTTTTTCTCTGTGTGGTAAGAAAACTTACATTTGCACAATTGCGGACATTAAATGTGAGCTTCTTGCTTTAAAAATATTCATGTTTAATTGCCAAAGTAGGAGCTGATGTTGGGGGCTACTCACCGCTCGGACACAGCATTTCTTCCCACCAGATTGCGGTGTGAACTGAGGCAGGACAGGAGACCAACCAGGTGACAGTGGACCAATGAACACACACTGTGTGCAGATAGTGCTTCTGGGAGTTGTAGTTTCATAGTCTCACATTACAGATAGGTTTTATTCTAGATGCCGTCTAAGTAAACTACAACCCACCAAGTCCTGCACGTCAGAGTCTACAAAACACCAGAGAAGTCTCTGATAACACCAGTAAAAGTCGCTAGATTTGTTGCTAGTCACTTTTGACAAAAAAGTCACCAAGAGGGTTTGAAAAGTCTCCGGATTTAGCAAGAAAGTCACCAAGTTGGCAACACTGATGGAAGTGGAACCGGAGCTACAAGAGGACCGCAATGTTGAAGTATGTCACGCTACATTGTGCAAGAGGTCCATTACACTGCCTGGCCAAAAAAAAGTCACCACCATCATAAAAAAAGGCTTTAATTTGCTAGGAAATGGTAAAATGGTAAATGGCGTTCACTTATATAGCACTTTTTCTCATCTCTAGATGACCAAAGTGCTTTACAGATAGTCCAGATTGGACTCTGGAGCAATGTAAGAAGGTCATGTGGTCTGATGAGTCCAGATTTACCCTGTTCCAGAGTGATGGGTGCATCAGGGTAAGAAGAGAGGCAGATGAAGTGATGCATCCATCATGCCTAGTGCCTACCATACAAGCCTGTTGGGGCAGTGCTATGATCTGGGGTTGCTGCAGTTGGTCAGGTCTAGGTTCAGCAATGTTATGTCCCCAAAGGTCAGCTGACTACCTGAATATACACTGCCTGGCCAAAAAAAAGTCACACACTCTAATATTTCATTGGACGGCCTTTAGCTTTGATTACAGCATGCATTCGCTGTGGTTTGGTTTCAGTAAGCTTCTGCAATGTCACAACATTTACAGTATTTCTGTCCAGAGTAGCATTAATTTTTTGCCAAGATCTTGTATTGATGAATGGAAAGTTGCACCACTGCGCAAAGTCTTCTCCAGCACATCCCAAAGATTCTCAATGGGGTTAAAGCAGGAGTCGGCAATGTGTGGCTCCGGAGCTGCATGCGGCCCTTCAGCCCCTATGCTGTGGCTCTCTGCAGTTATCTCTGAAAACACGTCGAAATTAATGAAGGAAATTTTAATTATTTTATTTTTCAAATTATTGTTTAGTGGATACAGTTTTTAACTGAAACGCATACTTTCATGACCGTAAAATATATTCTAAATTATTTATGTTGTCAACTATGCATCACATCTGACAGTGGCTCACACGCATGTAGCGCTGCTCAGCCTCTCCGAGCACATGGAGAGCACAAAGAGCCCAGTAGTTTCCTGCTTATCCTCCCCCACCCTCAGTAAGGCATGGACAAATAAGACAGTTTAAGTCTGTGAACAGATTCATTTTCATTCATGCATGGTTGTTATGTGGTGAGAATTTCTCCATAAGAACACAAACAACAAAAAAAAAACAGCCTCCGCAGGTCCATAAAAAGTCTTAAATTTAATTATCTAAAATCAATGCCTTAATTATCCTTAAAAATGGGAAACAATTCTTGAATTCAGCTCAACAACCTTAAAATTAGTAGCCGGTGCTACACAGGTGCATCTCAATAAATTAGAATGTCCTTGAAAAGCTGATTTATTTCAGAAATTCATTTTAACAAATGAAATGCATTCATTACACACAGAGTGATATATTTCAAGTGTTTATTTCTTTTAAATTTGATGATCATCTTACAGGTAATGAAAACCTCAAATGCAGTTTATCAAAAAAATAGAATATTGCATAAAAAAAATATATATATGTGTGTGTGTGTGTGTGTGTGTATATATAGTTTTTTTAAAATAGATTTTTAATAGAAATGTTGGGCGACCGCAAAGTATGTCCATGTACACACTCAATACTTATGCTCCTTTGGCATGCATTATTTCATCAATGTGGCATGGCATGGAGGCGATCAGCCTGTGGTACTGCCGAGATGTTCTGAAAGCCCAGGTTACTTGATAGCAGCCTTCAGCTTTCATTTGAAAAAAGGTCATCTGCTGGTATCGGTCCACCTCAGCAGTGCCACAGGCTGATCACCTTCAGTGCTACGCCGCATTGATGCAGTAATTCATTGAAGTTACATTAATTACAAAGTTGTTTAGTATTCTTTTTGTTTGATTTGAAAATACATAAAGATTATGTAATAAAAGTCATTAGACAACCAATCCACTATTTATCAAACTGAGAATCCAGAGAACAGAAGGATAGAGCTTCTATTAGTAGATCTGAATCAGGAGAATTTTGAGGAAACACAAAAAGGATAAAAAGTAGCTTCCTCTAAATAAAACTTGCATCTCTAATTTATTAAACTATCACGAACTAAAGCTGTGTGATCACTGGTGAAAGTAGAAGATGGACATTTTTCAGAGTTAAACAATTTATGAATGCGCTGATAACTAATAAGAGCACACTGAGGCAAGTGCAATATTCCCCGCCTCTGTTTTCTTTGAAGATCCCAATACTTAATTATAGAGAGCAGTTTTCAACTTTTCAGTATAATTACTGTGGCAGAACCAAGTTATGACAATCCCATCATCCACAAATATACAAGAAAGTATACAACCCGTAGTTGTAGGGCAGGATCCCAAGGTGAACGTGTGTAGCAAGTTTGGTGACCCTAGAGAGCTTTACACGTTCTGTAGTAAGAGAGCATAGGGAGTGCCAATCTTGACCTTTGATCTTTTGACTTCAAACCCATAGTCAGAGGTCATGATCCCAAGGTGAACGTGTGTAGCAAGTTTGGTGACCCTAGCTTTCTTTGTTGTTGAGATATAGTTTATAAGCCATTTTGATGTTGACCTTTGACCTTGCAATCCCAAAACCATAGTCACACTTCAGGGTCACAGGGTGAACCTGTGTACCAAGTTTGGTGACCCTAGCTTTACTCGTTGTATAGCAATAAGGCATAGAGAATGTTAATGACCTTTGACCTTTTGACCCCAAACCAATAGTCAAAGATCAGGATCCCAAGGAATGTTAAAGACTGTTAACCCTGACCTTTGACCTTCTGACCCCAAACCCATAGTCAGAGGTAAGGATCCTAAGGGGTACCTGTATACAAGGTTTGGTAGCCCTAGCTTTACTCATTTTATAGTAATAGTAAATTTAGCATTTACTGTTTACCATAGTGGAACTGGAACTTAACTCTGACCTTTGACCCCTTGACCCCAAACCCATAGTCAGGTCAGGTTATAAGTCATCCAAGATTTATATTAGATCCAACTGCTGTATTGATTTGAAAAACCTACATAATTTCTTTCAGTAGTTATTGTGTTTAGAAGATTTAGGGAAAATCTGACCTCTGACCTTTGACCTCAAGGTCATCTGATGAGAGTGAAACTGCAATATATGCATCATCAAAGTATATCAAACCATGGTATCAAGTTTCAAAACATTTGGCTGCACGGTGGCGCAGTGGTTTAGCACTGTGGCAGCACAGTTTTACCCTCGGCCGGGGGATCGCGGGGATCATGAGATCGTGGGTTCGATCCCAGCCCCCGACCAACAGTGAGCTGTGTGGAGTTTGCATGTTCTCCCCGTGTTGCGCGGGTTCACTCCGGGATTTCTCTGGTTTCCTCCCGCACACCAAAAACATGTAGGTTTAGGGCGCTCGCGCACGCAGCGACCAGCAGCCGGTGGCTTGTCACCAGACTGCAAACCAAGTCTACCTACGGGTACAAATAAGTAACAAAAAAAAAAAAAAAAAAAAATTTGGAACCAAACTGTAGGAGAAGTTGATTTCGCAAGACAGTGAGTGTCTATGAAGTGAGGTGAAATAAGAGGTCAGGGGCTACAATTAATTCAAAAATCATCCGATCAGAAACAAACTGCAATATGCACATCATCAGTGTACGTCAAACCATGGTACCAAGCTTCAAAACGATCGGAACAAAACTGTAGGAGGAGTTGATTTCATAAAAGTGGGACAGACGCACGGACAGACGGACTGACTCATAACATAATCCTCCTTTGGTCTTCACCCAAAGGGCTGTTCAAACCCATCGGGCTTCAACCGGCGGGAGATAAAATCTATACAAAAAACTTTTAGTCAGATATTCAGATATAGCTTTTACTTTTCAGCACAAAACAATTATGAAAATGAAATACGTTAGTTTTGTGAATTAAGCTATATATAAAATGTGACAGTTTTTTCACTGTTGTATGAATTCATTAATGCCACATAATATTCACACATACATACATATGTATATGGGAATGTGTATGTACAGTGCACAATATGTACAGTATATACTGTATGTGTGTGTGTATGTACAGTGGGGTAAAAAAGTATTTAGTCAGCCACCAGTTGTGCAAGTTCTCCCACTTAAAAGATGAGAGAGGTCTCCAATTTTCATCATAGGTATACCTCAACTATGAGAGACAAAATGAGAAAAAAAAATCCAGAAAATCACATTGAAAGATTTTTAATGAATTAATTGGTAAATTCCTCAGTAAAATAAGTATTTGGTCAATAACAAAAGTTCATCTCAATACTTTGTTATATACCCTTTGTTGGCAATGACAGAGGTCAAACGTTTTCTATAAGTCTTCACAAGTTTTTCACACACTGTTGCTGGTATTTTGGCCCATTCCTCCGTGCAGATCTCCTCTAGAGCAGTGATGTTTTGGGGCTGTCGCTGGGCAACACGGACTTTCAACTCCCTCCAAAGATTTTCTATGGGGTTGAGATCTGGAGACTGGCTAGGCCACTCCAGGACCTTGAAATGCTTCTTACGAAGCCACTCCTTCGTTGCCCGGGCGGTGTGTTTGGGATCATTGTCATGCTGAAAGACCCAGCCACGTTTCATCTTCAATGCCCTTGCTGATAGAAGGAGGTTTTCACTCAAAATCTCACGATACATGGCCCCATTCATTCTTTCCTTTACACGGATCAGTCGTCCTGGTCCCTTTGCAGAAAAACAGCCCCAAAACATGATGTTTCCACCCCCATCCTTCACAGTAGGTATGGTGTTCTTTCTCCTCCAAACACGACAAGTTGAGTTTTTACCAAAAAGTTCTATTTTGGTTTCATCTGACCATATGACATTCTCCCAGTCCTCTTCTGGATCATCCAAATGCTCTCTAGCAAACTTCAGACGGGCCTGGACATGTACTGGCTTAAGCAGGGGGACACGTCTGGCACTGCAGGATTTGAGTCCCTAACGGCGTAGTGTGTTACTGATGGTAGCCTTTGTTTTTTTTTTTTCCACAATATCTTTATTGAACCTTTTTTTTTTTTTTTTAACAAACAATCAAACACTAACACTAAAGTACTACAAAAAAAAAATGCACTAAAAACACCAACAACCACCAACAAAATCAAGTCTTCAACAATGCTCCTCTGTTTAGTCTAGACAATCCAATACATAAGTATACATATTATGTTCACCAGTTTGGAATTTACAAGGTCCACACACATCATTCACCTTCTTCTTCAAGAGTTATGTTTAAATTTTTTACATAATCAATAAAAGGTCTCCATATATTCTCAAACACAATTTCCTTTGATTTCAGTATATATGTTATTCTTTCTAATGGAAGGTTTGTTAACATCTGTCTTAACCACTGAGTCACATCTGGTCTATGAGTCTTTTTCCATAATAGTGCAATACATTTTTTGGCATTAAGCAAACTGAGGTCTATGAATGTTCTTTCACTTTTATTAAAATTATGCTTTTCTGGGTACAGACCCAACAAAAACAGTTTAGGATTCAATATGATTTGTTTTGAGATTATTTTTTCAATTGTTACCCTCACCTCTTCCCAAAACATTCTTATTAATCTACATTCCCATAAACAATGAAATAGGGTTCCTTTACTTTCCATGCATTTTGTGCATGTATCTGGTATATTTTTGTTATATCTATTTAACTCCTCCGGTGTAACATACATCCGCATTAACCATTTGAAATGTATCAATTTAAGGCGTACATTTATTGATTTGGTTTGAGCTTCTGTACAAGCCAATTCCCATTGTTCCTCTGAAATTTCAATTTGCAGATCTTCTTTCCAGTAGTTTAATCTTTTCAGTGAATTTTCACTTGAGGATTATGTCAATGAGTTATAAAACTCTGAAATAATACCCTTTCTTTTACTATCTTTCATCATCATTTTTTCCAAGGATGAATAAATAGGTCGAGTGAGAGCTTTATTTTGATTTGATCGAATAAAGTTTCTAAGTTGAAGATATTTAAAAAAATGTGTTCTATTGAGATTAAATTTGATCCTCAGCTCTTCAAAAGACATTATGTTGTCTGCACATGGCAAATATAAATCCTGAATCTTTTGTATCCCTTTTAAATTCCATACTTTAAATACAGCGTCCGCTCTCCCTGGTTTAAAATATTGATTACCCCATATTGGACTAAATTGTGACAATAACTGTGGTTCTTTTAAATAGTTTTTAGCTTCACACCATATTTTGATCATATGCTTTACAAATGGATTTTTAACTTGTTTTTGTAATTTTTTTGCCGAATCTGAGTATATGAATATGGGAAGAGGTAAAGGTAAATTGTATGATTCCATTTCAGTCCAGTGAGGGAGATCATTTGATGAAAAATAATATGTCATAGACCTCAGTTGTGCCGACCAATAATACAACATAAAATTTGGACATTTCAGACCTCCACGATCAAATGGTAAATATAATAAAGACAAACGTAATCTAGCCCTCCTGTTGTTCCATATAAATTCCACTAACTTTTTTTTTATTCTTGAGAATAGATCTAAAGGTGGTGATAAGGGAATGTATTGAAATAAATAAAGTATTTTAGGTAAAATATTACTTTTAAGTATATTGATTCTCCCGATCATCGACATTGGTAGTGACATCCATCTCTGAGTTAACTCATTGATATCTGACATTAAGGCTTCATAGTTGACACTGGCGACTGATTCTAGCTTAGGCATAATTTGGATTCCTAAATATTTGCTCAAACAGTGCTCAAACAGTTCTCCAGACTGAACCCGCGCAAGGCCCCCGGCCCAGACGGCGTGTCTCCCTCCACCCTGAGACTCTGTGCGAAACAGCTGGCTCCTGTATTCACAGACATTTTTAACACCTCCCTTAAGTTATGCCACGTGCCATCCTGCCTCAAATCCTCCACCATCATCCCTGTCCCCAAGAAGCCACGGATCACTGGACTTAATGACTACAGACCTGTAGCGCTCACCTCTGTAGTCATGAAGTCCTTTGAGCGCCTGGTCCTGTCCCACCTCAAGTCCATCACCACCCCTCTCCTGGACCCGCTGCAGTTTGCCTACCGAGCCAACAGGTCTGTAGACGATGCAGTCAACCTGGCCCTCCACTCCATCCTGCAGCACCTGGACTCCCCGGGAACCTACGCCAGGATCCTGTTTGTGGACTTCAGCTCCGCATTCAACACCATCCGCCCCGCTCTGCTCCGGGACAAGCTGTCCCTGCTCAACGTGCCTGACTCCCTCTGCAGGTGGATCATCGACTTCCTGACGGACCGGAGGCAGCATGTGCGGCTGGGAAAGACTGTCTCAGACTATACTAGCATCAGCACCGGATCACCCCAGGGCTGTGTACTTTCCCCCCTACTCTTCTCCCTTTACACCAACTCCTGCACCTCCAGCCACCAGTCTGTCAAGTTGATCAAGTTTGCGGACGACACCACCCTCATCGGGCTCATCTCCAACGGCGACGAGTCCGCCTACAGGAGAGAGGTGGCCCAGCTGGCGTCCTGGTGCAGCAATAACAACCTGCAGCTGAACGCTCTGAAGACAGTGGAGATGATTGTAGACTTCAGGAAAGTCACTACTCCTCTGCCCCCCCTCACCCTCTCAGGCTCTCCCATCACCACTGCTGATTCCTTCCGCTTCCTAGGCACTACCATCACCAGGGACCTCAAATGGGAGCTGACCATCAGCTCACTCATCAAAAAAGCCCAGCAGAGGATGTTCTTCCTGCGGCAGCTGAGGAAGCTCAAGCTACCCACCAAGATGTTAGTGCAGTTCTACACAGCCATCATCGAGTCCATCCTCACCACCTCCATAACCGTGTGGTACGCAGGAGCCACTGCCAGGGACAGACTAAGGCTGCAGCGCGTCGTGCGCACTGCTGAGAAGGTGATCGGCTGCAAGCTCCCATCTCTCCAGGATCTGTACATCTCCAGGACCCGGAGGCGTGCTGGCCGGATCATAGCCGATCTCTCACACCCTGGTCACGTACTGTTTGCCCCCCTCCCCTCTGGTAGAAGACTTCGGTCCATCCAGACTAAAACCTCCCGTCACATGAACAGCTTCTTCCCCTCTGCCATCAGACTGCTGAACACTAAGTGACTTATTGACTCTCGTGCACCATGTACAGCAGCTCAACCAGACTCATGTCAATCATCACTGTTTTTCTTCCTGCATTACCGACTGCACTATATAGTTCTCCACAGTATCTGCTGCTGGCTAATATATATTTTAACTGTTGACCAGTATCACTTAATCTTATCCTACACTTTATTACATGTATAGTTTATTTCTCTTATCTTATCATGTTTAATGTTGCAGCATTGTACCGAGACAAATTCCTAGTTTGTGTACTACATGAACAATGGCAATAAACCTGATTCTGATTCTGATTCTGATTCTGATTTAAACTGATTTACAACATTGAATTGATTTACCTCAGGGGCTGGGTAATTTCTCTGGGTCTCATTTAGCATTAATATTGAAGATTTAGTTTTATTTATTTTATATCCTGATATTTCCCCAAAATTCTTTATTAAATTCAACAAGGTTGGAATTGATTTTTTTAGATTCGACATAAACAAAATTATGTCATCGGCGTACAGGGAGATTTTATGTTCTGTTGGTCCAACTTTAATTCCATATATTTGTGAATGTAAACGTATCGCTATCGCTAAAGGTTCAATTGCCATAGTAAACAGTAAAGGTGAAAGTGGACAGCCTTGTCGACATCCTCTATTGATTTTTATTGGTTTTGAAATATTGTTATTTGTTAGGATTTCTGCTGTAGCATTATTGTATATTATTTGAACCCATTTTATGAAATTATTTCCAAGTCCAAACCTTTGTAGGACTTCAAAAAGAAAGGGCCATTCAACTCTATCAAAGGCCTTTTCGGCGTCCAATGATAGGAGAGCTGTATCCGGTGCTTCTTTATTAAAATAAATAATATTAAATAGTCTTCTTACATTATGGAAGCCTTGTCTACCCTTTATAAAGCCATTCTGATCTCGATTAATAATATTTGGTAAAATTTCTTGTATTCGTCTTGCTAAAATTTTACAGATTATCTTAAGGTCGGCGTTTAATAGGCTTATTGGTCTCATATTTTCACATTTATTAGAGGGCTTACCTGGTTTTGGCAGCAGTATAATTAAGGCATTATTTATGTATGATGGTAAATTATTATTTTGAAATGCTTCTAAAACCATTTCCAAAAAAGGTTTTATTAATTTATTCTTAAATTTTTTATAAAGGTCAACTGGAAGACCATCTGGTCCTGCACTTTTTCCTGATTTCATATTATCAATGGCTAGCCCAACTTCTTCTTGACTAATTTTAGACTCCAATATCTCCCTATTTTCATTTGGAATACACGGTATAGATAGTTCGTTCAAAAACCCATTTAGTTTTGTTAAATCAGGTTCATTTTTGGTATCATATAATTTTTCATAGTAATCTCTAAAGGCTCTATTAATTTCTAAAGGATCTATAACTACCTGTCCGTTACTTATAATACTGGTAATTGGTGTTTTAATTTCCAATTGTTTAATCTGCCATGCTAATAATTTTCCTGATTTTTCACCTTGTTCATAAAAAGATTGTTTCAATCTTAGAAGACTCGAGGCAGCTCTATTCGCTGATTTTTTGTCGTATTCAGCTCTCAAAATCAGTAATTCATTCTCCAACCTTGGGTCACTTCCTGCATACACTTTTTCCTGAAGACTTTTTATTTTATGTTCCAATTTAGCTCTCTCCTCTCGAGTCTTCTTAGATTTTGATCCTGTATAACTAATAATATGTCCCCTAATAAAAGCTTTGAAAGCCTCCCACTTTACACATGCTGATGTTTGTGTAGTATTGATGTCAAAGAACTCGTCTATCTGTTTTTCTATATACTTGACAAATTCCTCATCCTGAAGCCATTTATGCTGAAATTGCCATCTACCTGATTCCTTTGTCAATTTTTTATCTACATATATTAGACAACAGGGTGCATGATCAGAGATCACGATGTTATCATAAAAGCAGTTTTGAATCTTGGACCTTAATTCTGTGGAAATCAAAAAATAATCAATACGTGAGAATGTCTTGTAGGTACTGGAATAACAAGAATAGGCTTTAACTTGTGGTTTCATTTCTCTCCATATATCTAACAATCTCAATTCTTTCATAAAATGATTAATAGTCATCCTACATCCAATATGCGTACAATCCAGTCCTGTTGATCTATCCACACCTGGATTCAATGTACAATTAAAATCCCCTGCTATTATATGTTGCCCTGTAAGTGATGATAAGATGAGAAATAAATTAGCAAAGAACTTCTGATCATCTATATTGGGACCATATAAGTTCACAAGATTTATATTTTCTAATAGCAAAGAACCTTGAATGATTACATATCTTCCAAATTTGTCTCCAATTACATTTTTCACTTGAAAAGGAACTGATTTATGTATGAGAGTCATAACTCCCCTGGCTCGGGATGAAAATGAAGAGGTGAATACACTTCCCTGCCATCTACTCCTAATTCTTTTAACATCCTCCTCTATCAGATGAGTTTCTTGTAAAAACACAATTCTTGAACCCATGTCCTTTATTTTATTCATAACTTGTTTAAGTTTTTTTAAATTTTGTAGACCTCTGCAATTCCATGAAGTTAAATTAAGATTAACACTTTGGTCCATGATCAATAGAGAGTTTGGGATTACCTTGCAGTGTAAACATGCTCATACAGAGAAGCAAAAACATGAGTGGTTGAACATTCATCCTACAAACTACACACAAACAAATTTCCCCTTCCCACACTTGTGGCAAACCCCCCAAAATCAAAAGAAAAATTCTGTCTCCCGATATAGCCATCGACCGTTCCACACCCACGGGGAACAGCCTAAGCCACTCCTTCTTCATCCTCCCAATCACCCTAACTCTACTGCTTTTAATGACGTAACCTTAACTCTCCTCTGTAGTTTTCCAACTTAACTCCAAAATTTTTAACAACTTTGTACATCATAGTTTTTTTTTTTTTTGTTTGTTTTGTTTTTTTGTTTTTTTAATATATAATACAATCTATATTTTGTAAACTTACTATTTACTTCAAGTCAGTCAGATGCCTGTGCAAATGCTTAATTATTCTACCTTATATTTTGTTCATGCTTAGCTCCCACCAGTCTCTTCTTCTTCTTTGATCTTCTTGATGAACTCCTGCGCCTCCTCTGGGGTCTTGAAGATGTGGGTTCTGCCCTCATACGTGGTCAGCAGTCTCGCAGGATAGATTACACCATGACGAATCCCAAGGTTGCGCAGCTCCTTACGTACGGGATCAAACTGCTTCCTCAATTGCTGGATTCCTGTGGCCAAATCTGGGTAGAACCGCACCTGCTGGTCCTGGTGTTTAATCTCTCCTTTAGCACGTGCAGCGTTGAAGATCTTCATCCTGTCTCTGTTGCTAAGAAACTTCATAATTAAGGTCCTCGGCGGTCCCTTATCTCTCCGTGGGCCAATACGATGTGCTTTTTCCAGAACCACTGCTGATTGCAACTCCTCGCTGCCCAGCACCTCCGGAATCCACTTTTCCAGAAAGGAACATACGTCCCGACCTTCTGATTCCTCTGGAAGACCCACCAGCCTCAAATTATTCTGTCTCGACCGAGATTCCAAATCCAAAATATTATCTTCCAGAGATTTATTTTTTTTTTCCAAAGTGCGCACCTTTAATTGAAGACGGGTGACGTCATCTTCAGCACTAGCGAGACGGAGCTCCATCTGTGCTGTTCGTTCTACACAGTCACCCAATTCCTTTCTTATTCCTTCCAACGCTGTCATAATCCCATCAAATCTAGAGGAAAAGTCCGCTCTCATTGAACTCATGGCAGCCATCAGCGCATCTGCGCCATTCCCCGCAGATTTCGCACCGTTGCCAGCCTCCTCCGCCATATATGGAGTTTTGTTTGCTGCGTCACAGACCTGAAAGTCCGTTAATTTGGACTGTTTCGGCGGCTCGCTTTTTCCTTTTCCTGGTTTTCCAGCCTTAGGCTTCGCCGACATATCCTCGCCCAAATGCTGGGATACGTTCTGTCCCAAATGAGAGAGTTATTTGCCGATTTTTTTTCTCCAGGAGCAGAGCAGAGCGAGACACGTCCGTCCTACGTGGCAGCCATAACCGGAAGTCATGGTAGCCTTTGTTACTTTGGTCCCAGCTCTCTGCAGGTCATTCACTAGGTCCCCCCATGTGGTTCTGGGATTTTTGCTCACCGTTCTCGTGATCATTTTGACCCCACGGGGTGAGATCTTGCGTGGAGCCCCAGATCGAGGGAGATTATCAGTGGTCTTGTATGTCTTCCATTTTCTAATAACTGGTCCCACAGTTGATTTCTTCACACCAAGCTGCTTACCTATTGCAGATTCAGTCTTCCCAGCCTGGTGCAGGTCTACAATTTTGTTTCTGGTGTCCTTTGACAGCTCTTTGGTCTTGGCCATAGTGGAGTTTGGAGTCGGACTGTTTGAGGTTGTGGACAGGTGTCTTTTATACTGATAACGAGTTCAAACAGGTGCCATTACTACAGATAACGAGTGGAGGACAGAGGAGCCTCTTAAAGAAGAAGTTACAGGTCTGTGAGAGCCAGAAATCTTGCTTGGTTGTAGGTGACCAAACACTTATTTTCCACCATAATTTGCAAATAAATTCTTTAAAAATCAGACAATGTGATTTTCTGGATTTTTTTTTCACATTTTGTCTCTCATAGTTGATGTATACCTATGATGAAAATTGGAGACCTCTCTCATCTTTTAAAGTGGGAGAACGTGCACAATTGGTGGCTGACTAAATACTTTTTTGCCCCACTGTACGTATGTATATATATGTGTGTGTGCATATATATATATATATATGTGTGTGTGTATATATATATGTATATAGATAGATAGATAGATAGATAAATAGACAGATAGATATACAGTGGTGTGAAAAAGTGTTTGTCCCCTTCCTGATTTATTTTTTTGTGTGTTTGTCGCACTTAAATGTTTCAGATCATCAAACAAATTTAAATGCTAGACAAAGATAACACAAGTAATCACAAAATACAGTTTTAAAATGGTGTTTATTATTAAGGGTAAAAAAGTCCAAATCTACATGGCACTGTGTGAAAAAGTGATCCCCCCGTTAAAACATAAATTAACTGTGGTTTATTACATCTTTGGAAAGCTGAGTTCAATTTCTCTAGCCACACCCAGGTCCGATTACTGCCACACCTGTTCTCAATCAAGAAATCACTTAAATAGGACCTGCCTGACAAAGTGAAGTACACCAAAAGATTCTCAAAAGCTAGACATCATGCTGCAATCTAAAGAAATTCAGGAACAAATGAGAAACAAAGTAATTGAGATATAGTCTGTCTAGTCTAGTCTAGAGAGCAGTCTGGAAAAGGTTATGAAGCCATTTCTAAAGCTTTGAGACTCCAGCAAACCACAGTGACAGCCATTATCCACAAATGGCGAAAACATGGAACAGTGGTGAACCTTCCCAGGAGTGGCCGGCTGACCAAAATTAGAATAGAAAAGAATGGAATAGGCTTTATTGTCATTGTACAGTTGTACAGCACAACAAAATTGTGGGTGCTCCACCAGGCTACTGTGCAGTAAAGTAAGAGAGAAGAAATTGAATCAAACACAGTTACAGAACATACAGTTAAACATGCGACTGAAATAAAAATAAAGATAAAAGTAAAAATAGCCCATAGGACAGCATATACACAGGTACAGTAGTGGCTTCATGGGTGGAACTATGTACATAAGAGTGCGGAGTGCAGAACACATAATTGAGTAAAATGTCCCAAGGATTATGGAAAATATGTAGTGATTTCACGGATGGGTCAGTATACATGAAGGTGAAGAGTGTAAAGACAGGTGAGTTGTCGTGATAGTTAAAAGGTCCTCAGTTCTGTGCATGTGAGCGTTCGGAGGGAGGGGGCTGGGACCTCTGACAGTTTGGATGGCCTAGGGAAGAAACTGTCAGTCTGGAGGTATGGGACCTGGCCAATCTGAACTGTCATCCAGAGGGAAGCAGGTCAAACAGGTTGTGGGCAGGATGTGAGGGGTCTCCTGTGATGGCCTTGGTCCTTCTGAGACAGAAGAATCTGGAAATGTGCTCCAGGGAGGGCAGAGGACTGCCAATAATTTTTTTGGGGGTGTTGATGGCCCTCGGCACAGCCTTCTATTCTCGGCTGTGGAGCCAGCGTACCACACACCCAGACAGTAGGTCAGCACGTTCTCCACTGAGCAGCAATAGAAGGCCAGCAGCAGCTTCTGATCCAGGTTGTGCTTCCTCAGGACACGGAGGAAGTGCAGCCGCTGCTGGGCTTTCTTCACCAGGGCCTTGGTGTTGACAGTCCAGGAGAGGTCAGAGGATGTGCCAGGGCCCAGGAACCTGAAGGTGGGGACGTTTTCCATGTGGTCGCCATTTATGAGGAGAGGGGGTGGTCCTGTCTGTTCTTCCTGAAGTCCAGTATGAGTTTTTCGGTTTTCTGGACTTTCAGTTTCAGGTTGTTTGCTTGGCACCACAGCAGCAGGTTCCCTACCTCCGCCCTGTATGTCTTTTCATCGTCATTGGTGATGAGCCCAATCAAGGTGGTGTCGTCCACGTATTTCACAATGGCAGTGGTTGGGTGGGTTGGAATACAGTCAAAGGTGTACAGGGAGTACAGTAGAGGGCTTAGCACACAGCCCCGGGGGGAGCCAGTGCTGAGGGACAGTGTGGAGGAGTGGCGGAGGCCAAGTCTGTCTGTTTGTGGGTGGTTGGTGAGAAATTTCTTTATCCAGGAGCAGGTGTGTGTGTGTGTGGGGGGGGGGAGTTCTGGAGGAGGTGCAGTTTGTTGATCAGGATCTCCGGGATGATGGTGTTAAAAACTGAGCTGTAGTCCACAAAGATCATCCTCATGTAGCTCCTTGGGTTCTCCAGGTGGCTCAGCGCTCTGTGGAGAGTGGTGGCAATGGCGTGTCATGTTCGCCCCTTTCAGGGCATTAATGAGGCGCCAGATGCCGACAGAGAGTTTGTGTATATTTATTAAAGTAAACTGACAAAATAACGAGCCACGTGGGGCAAAACACAAATGACAAACCATGCAACCCCACAGGGTGAAATAAAGAGAGGAATAAAAGTCACAAGCACGGTAACTCTTACAAGTGAATGAAGCAAGGACGAAACCTAAGCTGAAGTAAGGCTGGAACCGGGGACGAGGATCCCAGCCTGGAATGACGACGAGGTCACAGCGAGGAGTGAGCCTCAGCTGTTCCCTTAAATACAGAACACAAACGCTAAGGACCAACAGGTGAAGAGAAAACGTAATCAACAAATCATAATCAGCTGTGACAGAGCCGGCTCCACTTGACAGCCGGAAGTCCGGCCCTGGCACTGTCACAATAAAAGCCCCGCAGGGACAAATAATAGAAACAGAAATACAGGGGAAAAAGGGGAACATACTGAGTGACCGGAGCGCGGATCAGGTCTGCGCTCGGAACACCACATGGTGTCTTCCGTAGATCGGCTCTCCCTGTAGGCGAACTGATAAGGGTCGAAGGAGGGGGTAAGACAATCCCTGATGTGCTGGGACACCAGTCGTTCAAAATACTTCATGACTACAGACGTGAGTGCTATAGGCTGTTACCCCAAGAGTGCAGCAGCGACTCGTCCAAGAGGTCACAAAAGACCCCACAACAACAGCCAAAGAACTGCAGGCCTCACTTGCCTCAGTTAAGGTCAGTGTTCATAACTCCACCATAAGAAAGAGACTGGGCAAAAATGACCTGCATGGCAGAGTTGCAAGACAAAAACCACTGCTGAGCAAAAAGAACATAAAGGCTCATCTCAGTTTTGCCAGAAAACCTCTTGATGATCCCGAAGACTTTTGGGAAAATACTCTGTGGACTGACGAGACAAAAGTTTAACTTTTTGAAAGGTGTATGTCCCGTTACATCTTGCATAAAAGTAACAGAGCATTTCAGAAAAGGAACATCATACCAACAGTAAAATATGGTGGTGGTAGTGTGATGGTTTGGGGCTGTTTTGCTGCTTCAGGACCTGGAAGACTTGCTGTGGCAAATGGAACCATGAATTCTGCTGTCTACAAAAAAATCCTGAAAGAGAATGTCTGGCCATGTGTTTGTGACCTCAAGCTGAAGCGCACTTGGATTCTGCAGCAGGACAATGCTCCAGAACACACCAGCAAGTCCACCTCTGAATGGCTTAAGAAAAACAAAATGAAGACTTTGGAGTGGCTTAGTGAAAGTCCTGACCTGAATCTGATTGAAATGCTGTGGCATGACCTTAAAATGGTGATTCATGCTCGAAAACCCTCCAATGTGGTTGAATTACAACAATTCTGCAAAGATGAGTGGGCCAAAATTCCTTCACAGCGCTGTTAAAGACTCTGCCAGTTATTGCCAATGCTTGATTGCAGTTGTTGCTGCTAAGGGTGGCCCAACCAATTATTAGGTTTAGAGGGCAATCAGTTTTTCACATAGGGCCATGTAGGTTTGGATGTTTTTTCCCTTAATAATAAACACCTTCATTTAAAAACTGCATTTTGTGTTTACTTGTGTTATCTTTGTCTAATATTTAAATTTGTATATATATATATACAGTATATATATATATATATATATATATACAGTATATATATATATATATATATATATACACTACCGTTCAAAAGTTTGGGGTCACTTAGAAATTTCCTTATTTTTGAAAGAAAAGCACTTTTTTTCAATGAAGATAACTTTAAACTAATCAGAAATACACTCTATACATTGCTAATGTGGTAAATGACTATTCTAGCTGCAAATGTCTGTTTTTTGGTGCAATATCTACATAGGTGTATAGAGGCCCATTTCCAGCAACTATCACTCCAGTGTTCTAATGGTACAATGTGTTTGCTCATTGCGTCAGAAGGCTAATGGATGATTAGAAAACCCTTGTGCAATCATGTTAGGTCTGCAATGCTGTAATTGCTGCAAATGGAGGATTCTTTGACGAAAGCAAAGTTTGAAGGAAAAAATTAGTATTTCAAATAGAAATCATTATTTCTAACCTTGTCAATGTCTTGACTATATTTTCTATTCATTTTACAACTCATGGTGGTAAATAAGTGTGACTTTTCATGGAAAACACAAAATAATTGTCTGGGTGACCCCAAACTTTTGAACGGTAGTGTATATATATACAGTATATATACAGTATATACGTATATATATATATATATATATATATATATATATATATATATATATATATGTGTGTGTGTGTGTGTGTGTGTGTATATATATATATATATATATAGTCGTGAAAAAATTATGACACCCCATTAAATATCCAATTCTTTATTAAGAAATGTTCACATATCAATGTCTAACCTTGTTTTTGTTTTTATTTGCATTTTTTAACATTTATTTTAGCCATTTTAAGTGGGAATGTACAGTATGTGGGGGTGTCCTAAAAAAGATGGGGGTGTCCTTATTTATTCCTCACTATTTGTTTAAAATTACATTTTACAGAAAATTTGAAAAAAGTCTTTAATTCATTTTTAATTGTTTCGTTGTGTCATGAATTGCCCCTTGGGGCAGAGAGGAAAACCCAGATGCTGGACTGCTAGTTTGTGATTTTTATTGGGAACGCAAAAAGTCCAAAACAGTGCACAACACAAAGTCCAAACTGAAAACAAAGCAAACTTATGAAACAAGGTTCACCAGCACAGGGGGAGGGTACTGGTGGAGAAGAGTCCCTTAAGACTCCAGCAAAGAGGAAGTGAAATAACAGTCTTTAAATAGAGCTGGACACAAATGAAACAAATGATGGCAGGTGTGGATACCATGAGCGGGCAGGAGGAAATAAGGATAACAAACTCGGATCAGCTGGGGGCAGTGAGAGGGAGAGACGGGACTGACAGCTGACAGGAGCACCGCCCACAACAGAGCAAAACACCTGAAAGTGCCACTGACAGCGGCAGTCCCAAGAAGAGAGGAAATACAGCAAAATATAATGAGATAAAAAATAAAGACAAGATAGCCCAAACATATAAATAATAACACTACAATGAACACAACCAGGAAAATAAATCATACAAAAAAACAATACAAAATATGTGATAATAAACCAAAGATAAAATAATAGGAAAAGAACTCAAAAATAGAACACCATACAAATGTAGGAAAAAAAGACAAAGAGACAGACCACGGCGGGATCCCCTCGTGCTCAGATTGAGACAAGTTGTATTACATGAATCTCCCAGTATTTTTAACATTGATATTAAATATCCATATCTCCAAATATGTTTAAAAAAAACACAGGCTTATACAGGGTATCCTGATTTTTTCACATGACTGTAAATAAGTTTTGAACACTTAAACATTTTTCTCATCAAACATATTTCTAATGGAGCCATTGACCTGAGTGTCACCATGGGATGGGACGCCGGGTTCCGGCGCTCAGACCATATCCTTTCTCATCCCTGTCTCTCATTGGGCAGCGTCTCAGCGGACTCCCAGCTGTCAGTGTTTAGGGACGGCTGGGGCCCAATTAATCCTCATCAGCTGAGGCGCTGCTAATGAGGATAAAAAAGAGCAGCTTCGATTATTCGGGGCTGCGACTTAAGCACTGTCAGGCTGGAACCCCTACGTCCGGTGCCAGTCCTCTTCTCATCTGGCAGCATTACTCGTAAGTGTTATCCCGTAAGGAGTATTTGTGCCTTTGTACCCCCATGTCCGGTGTTAGCTCGCTGCTCGCCTTACTGTATCACTTGGGAGTGTCATCTTGTATGAGTACCTGTGTATTGGAGTCCTTATGTCCGGTGCCAGCTCTCTACTCGTCTGGCTGCATAACCTGCGAGTGTTACCCGCTGTGGGTTCCCATGCTTTAGTACCCCTATGCCCGGTGCCAGCTGTCTACTCCGGTGCTGTACTACTCGTGTGTGTTACTTTGTATGAGTATCTGTGCTTCCCTTATCCCTCACCCTTGTCATCAATAAAACATCACAACTCACTGGCTCGCCCTTGGCTCTCACTGTGTGGCTCCCCAGAACCACACGTAACAGTAAGTCGCAGCCAGACGAGTTGCCGGCGCTGTGAGTTGTTGTGGACCTGTACCTTCCTGTCCGGGTGTCAGCGCCGTTAGCATGCCGTCTCCCAGGAGTCACGTTCGATGCCAGGGCGACGAGCTGAGGTCCATCTCGGGGGTTGTCGACGGAACGCTCTTCACCGCCATCCCGCACGACGCCTCCAACTCGAGACGCTGGCATCTGGGCCTTGCTGAGAACCTCCTGGACAGTCACCTTTGCTCTTCATACCATCTCGAGGCCTGTGCCAGGAGGGACACCATCGCTGCACAGCGAGAGAAGCTCCGCGGGTTGGATGGAAATCCCGGCAGGAAGCCGAAGTGGTTGAGATGTCGCCCCCCGCTTCAGGATCCCGTTCCTGCCTCCATTCCAGCCCGGGAGTTCGTGCCACCCAGAGGGCTTCCCCCGTTCTGCACAACGTCACTCAGGATTCCCCCAAAGGAGCTGCAGCTGACAGCAGTTAACGTTCGGGACCGAGTGGCTGTTGCGAGTTCCGCTGTGCACCCATTTACCACCATCAGGCATGTGGCGGCGGCGGTGAGGTTGGTGGAGAGGAGTCCAGGGCTACGAAGCTTTCCCGAGTTCAACGCCTTCCTCGCCTCAGTCTCTGCTCAGGAGCGGCGATTCCTGGGTCCCCCCCTCGCTTCGTCCCCTGGGAATAGCCGTCATCACATCGCCAAGTCGCCTCAGCACGAACCCCGTCCGGATCCAGTTCTGGGCTGCCGCCAGGACCTTTCCCCCCATGCAGCTGTCACCTCTTCGTCTCGTCAGCATGGAGATTTCACAGCCTCGTTCCCTGAGCCTCTTTCCCCCGCTGTCACTCCAGGGCATTCGGGCTGGCTTACCTCGGCTGTCACCCCTCCTCCTCAACGCGCTTCCCGACTGCTGCGTGCACCTGGAATCCCGGCCTGGCGAGCCCTCTTCTGGAGACAACACGAGCGGTCCCCAGACGACTTCCCAGGGGATCCTCTGTTTTTGCCCGGCGGGGAGAGGGAGAAGCAATGTCCACTGCAGCAGGCGCCATCCAGCCTCCAGGAGACAGGCAAGTCCCAGTTTGTTCACATCAACTTAGTGATTTGCTCTGTTATACTCCTGGAGGTGGAGTTCGGGGTCTGCAGCTCCCTGAACTCCCACCACCTGCTGTAACCTGTGTTCTTAATCCTGCATCCTCTGTGTCTCTCTCCGCTGAGCGGTCCCCGGCTTCGGGTCAACGTTGTGGGACGAGGAGAGGGCCTGCGGTTCTGGTTCCGCAGCTACGTTGTGGACGGAGGAGGAGGACTGACTGCTACGTGGAGTCTGTGCCGACGACCAAGCATCCCCGGGTCTCCATGGAGGAGCGGTTCGGTCCAGCGGGACGAGGTTCTCCTGCCATCATGCCGTGTGGACCGTCGGCGTGGTTACCAGTGCTGGAGGAATCTCAAGCTGCGCTGACCATCGTGCCGACTGCGGGGCCCGACGCAGCTGAGTGGGAGCCTGACAACGACCTCCTGGCGATGGATCCTGGATCTTCGCAGTCCTGGACGGCGTCGGAACCCGAGATCAGGCGAGTGCTCTCCTTTCTCCTTTTCCTTCTTATCTTTGAGCACTTTAGCCTGTCTCTAGGGGAGATGAGCCGGGTGCAGCCGGGTGCAGCCGTCCGCTGCGTCTGAGCTCGTCTCGCCGGGTTCTGGCGCTGCCGGCGATCCTGATCCCGGTTCTGTTTTCTCTCCTGAGCCTTCTTCCAGGGTCGCCGGCGAGGAGTTGCCGTTCCTCGTGGTGCTGGAGGGTCCAGGTTCAACGTTGGAGGTCGGTTCTGGTGCGGTGCCGACCCAGTCGGGGTCCGTCGCGGGTGCTGCTCCAGCGGTGTCCGGCGTGGGTTCGCCCGAGACCCAATCGGGGTCCAACGAGGGTGCTGCTCCAGCGGTGTCCAACGTGGGTTCGCCTAAGGCCCAATCGGGGTCCGACGTGGGTGCTGCACCAGTGTTGTCCAGGTCCGGTGAGGAGGTGGCTGTTTTCCTGCGGCCTGACTCTCGTCTACCTCGTCGTCAGCTCTCCCCCGAGCCTCTTCCACCGGGGTCCGCTTTGACCCCTCGCCCGTCTCAACAGTCCTGGTGGTTGAGTGATGTGGGTCGGCTGCCCGACCCGCAAGACTTTCAGTTCGGCGATCTGGTCCAACCCCCCGACGAACTGTGTTTGCTTCTGGGTGGCCTGGCACGGCCACCGGTGGACTTGTTTCTTGGGACCTGGGTCTGGAGTGGGCCGTCCGAACTTTTCCTTTTCCCTGGTTCACCAACTGGACAATGGGCGGGGAGACCACCGGAACAATCCCGGCCCTTTTGGACTCCGTCTGCCGTCTTCCTCGGGTGTCGTTTACCTTTTGTTATTATTAAGGTCACTCGGGTGTAGTTTGTTGTCCTTTAGGTGAATATATATTTATAGTGCTGTGTATTGTGTTCTTTTTATTAACCGTACTCAGCATTTTTCCTCATTGGTTGTCCTGTTCCTAGTCTTGTTTATGCGTTATGGAGTAATGTGTTTTGTTTCCCTCTTAACCGTACTCTGTAATTGCCCATTTGTTCCTGTCACCTTCATCCCTAGGCGATCCTATATATATATATATATATATACTGTATATATATATATATATATATATATATACGTATAGCGCTGTGTATTGTTTTTTCTTATTATCCGTACTCAGCGTTTTTCATCATTCTTGTCCTATTCTTAGCCTCGTCGGTGCATTATGGAGTAATGTGTTTGGTTCCCTTTTCAACCGTACTCTGTGATCACCTCATCTGTTCCTGTTATCTTTGTGGTGGGCTTTCCCTAGCCCCGATTTAAACATTGATTGTGTGGTACTGTGTAGTGTTGCGTTATGGAGTAATGTGTTTTGTTTCCCACTCAACCGTACTCTGTAATTGCCCCGTTTGTTCCTGTCACCTTTTTGGTGGGTTTTGTTTTTCTTCCTTGCCCCGGTCTAAACATTGTTTGTGTTATTCAGTAGTGTGTTTTTACCTGTAACCTTGCTCAGTTTTCTTCCCGTCTGTGCCCTGGTTTATTTATTTCTGGTGCGATATAGAGTATTGTATTTGGGGTTTTTTTTCTCTGCCCTATTACTCTGTATTGGTTCATTGGTTTATTTGTCTTTCTCTCTGCTTCTCTCCCTCCGGTCCTGCCTCCCTTCCGCCCACCCTAGGTGGGGGGGGGGGGGGCTCGGATGTCTTGGGTCGTTCGGAGCCCGACCGTGAGGGGGAGGCTCTGTCACCATGGGATGAGACGCCGGGTTCCGGCGCTCAGACCATATCCTTTCTCATCCCTGTCTCTCATTGGGCAGCGTCTCAGCGGTCTCCCAGCTGTCAGTGTTACGGGACGGCTGGGGCCCAATTAATCCTTATCAGCTGAGGCGCTGCTAATGAGGATAAAAAGGAGCAGCTTCGATTATTCGGGGCTGCGACTTAAGCACTGTCAGGCTGGAACCCCTACGTCCGGTGCCAGTCCTCTTCTCATCTGGCAGCATTACTTGTAAGTGTTATCCCGTAAGGAGTATTTGTGCCTTTGTACCCCCATGTCCGGTGCTAGCTCTCTGCTCGCCTTACTGTATCACTTGGGAGTGTCATCTTGTATGAGTACCTGTTTATTGGAGTCCTTATGTCCAGTGCCAGCTCTCTACTCGTCTGGCTGCATAACCTGCGAGTGTTACCCGCTGTGGGTTCCCATGCTTTAGTACCCCTATGCCCGGTGCCAGCGGTCTACTCCGGTGCTGTACTACTCGTGTGTGTTACTTTGTATGAGTATCTGTGCTTCCCTTATCCCTCACCCTTGTCATCAATAAAACATCACAACTCACTGGCTCGCCCTTGGCTCTCACTGTGTGGCTCCCCAGAGCCACACGTAACACTGAGATTTTCACCAGATATCAGTAACAACCCAAGTAATCCATACATACAAAGAAATCAAGGCAACTGTGTTCCCAAAACAAGTTATATTTAATAAAGTGGAATGACACAGGGAATAAGTATTGGACACACTTGGTGAAATTCATTTAATATTTAGTAGAAAAGCTTTTGTTAGTAATAACAGCTTCCAGATGCCTCCTGTATGGAGAAACTAGGCACAGGCATTGCTCAGGAGGGATTTTTGCCCATTCTTCCACACAAACTGTCTTCAAATCTTGAAGGTTCCATAGGTGTATTCTATGAACTCTGAACTTCAGTTTGTTACATAGATTTTCAATAGGATTCAGGTCAGGTGACCGACTGGGCCATTCTAGCGACTTTATTTTCCTTCTCTGAAGCCAGTTGAGAGTTTCCTTGGCTGTGTGTTTGGGATCATTGTCTTGCTGAAATGTCCACCCTCATTTCATCTTCAGCATCTTGGCAGATGGCAACAGGTTCTTATCAAGGATGTCTCTGTACATTTGTCCATTCAAATCAAATCAAATCAAATCAAATCACCTTTTATTGTCATTCAACTGTACAACCAATCATGTACAGTAGAACGAGATTGTGTTTTACCTATCTACTGTGTTAATCACACACACCCCAAGTGTAGAATCAGAGGACCGCTGCCATGCAAGGCGCCGCCACAATTTTCCCTCCTCCATTCCATTATTGCTGAGCACCAAGCTGGACGGCAGGAAGTTCCACTTTTATATGGTCTTCGGCATGACCCGGCCGGGATTTGAACCCCTGCCTCCCGGGTGTGGGGCGGATGCTGTACCAACTGAGCCACCACTCCGGTCATTCATCTTTCCTTCAATTATATGAAGTCTGCCTGTACCATGTGCTGAAAAACATCCCCACATCATGATGGAATATGCAGTACCATTTGTCCTCCAAGCATGCTGTGCGTTGTGGCATCCAAAAAGTTCATTTTTGGTCTCATCTGACCAAACTATATCCTCTCAGTATTTTATTGGCTTGCCCAAATGTTGTGCAGCAAACTTTAAGCGAGCTTCAACATGCTTTTTCTTCAGCAATGGAGTCTTTACTTACTTATTGTTTTCTTTGAAACAGCAGTACCTGCTAACTCCAGGTCTTTCTGGAGCTCTCCACAAGTTCTCTTTGGCTCTTGGAAAACTTTTCTGATAATTCTTTTGACTCCTCTGTCAGAAATCTTACGAGAAGCTCCTGGTCATGGCCATTTTATGGTAAAATTATGTTCTTTCCACTTCCAAATGATGACTCCATCAGTGCTTACTGGAACATTCAGCAGTATAGAAATGCACCTGAAACCAATGACATCATAATATTTTGCAACAATAAGGCTGTGAAGGTCTAGAGAGAGGTCTTTGCTTCTACCCATCATGAGTTCTTTGTGGTGTGACAGTCTGATATTCACAGGCTATCAGTCAGGACTTAACTAGCTGAAATTAATTTGCAGTGATGGGGGATGGGATGGCTTCCTAAATTCTGATGGATTTCAGCTAGTTTCTTGGCTTTCTACGCCTTTTTGCACCTCTTTTTCTTCATGTGATCCATACTTATTCCCTGTGTCATTCCACTTTATTAAATATAACTTGTTTTGTGAACACAGTTGCCTTCATTTCTTTGTATGTATGGATTACTTGGGTTGTTACTGATATCTGGTGAAAATCTCAGGTCAATGATTCCAACAGAAATATGTTTAATGACAAAAATGTTGACGTTGTGGAGACACAATAGGAGATGGCACTCCACCCAGGACTTTGGGGTATTGGGGGAAGGAAAAGAAGAGATGGTAATGGGGGGAAGAAGTGAGACGGGCGCCAGAGCGCTGGGGGTATTGCATCCCACATCTGGCACTGTGGAGGCAGTGCCAGGCATGGGATGTATTGTGGAGAGGTAAGATGCTTTTCACACCTGAGGACTCCGGGGCGCAAAAGTATTGTGTTAAGCCATGCTCTGTGACATGTATATGGATGTGTGTACATGCTCTCTAACGCATGTGTCAATGTGTTCACCCTGGGTGCCAAAGGCGGGAGTAAAGTGGTATAAAGGAGTTCGCTTTGGCACCCAGGTGGAGTCTGTTCTGTTTGTTGGAGGTGAATAAAGTTTTGTGTCGTCAGCTCGTGTCTCGTCTGATTCCATCCTCCACATTGGCGACCTAGAAACGTGAAATGGAAAATGGACCAAGCTCATCTATGGAGACACTCCCGCTGGAGTCTGCCACCGCTGCATACGCCATTGCAGTCAGACTCCCAGGCTTTTGGCTCCACCACCCGGCCGCTTGGTTTATACACGTGGAATCCCAGTTTGCCCTCCACGAAGTCTCAACAGACAACACGAAGTACCATCATGTCGTGGCTGCGCTGGACGCTCGCTCCACGCAGCGAGCAATGAGTCCGAGCCCCACCAGCCCAAGAAAATACAATGCTCTCAAGCGGTTGTTGCTGCGCTGTTATACCCTTTCGGATGGAGAGAGGGCAGAAAAGCTCCTCACCCGCTTGGAGTTAGGAGACAGATCGGCTGTGGACCTGATGGAGAGCATGCTCGCACTAATGGGCACGAATGACGGCTCTTTCCTGTTTGCCTACCTCTTCCTCAGGAACCTACTGGCTGTGGCATGAATGATCCTCGCTAACTCACTGCTGCTGATGGTCAGGGACTACCACATGCTGGCAGAGGAGGCAGACCGCATCATCCTGGCAAACAAGGCTCTCAGCGTTCAGGCAGTGAGACTGGGATCTCCGGTGAAACCCAGCGAGGTTGAGGAGCCGATGGTAGTGGCCGGGATGGTCACCAGGAGACACAGAATGGGATGCTACGCTTGTATCACTGCCGTTTTGGTGCAGAATCGTAATGTTGTCTGGTGCCATGACGCTTTAAGAAGCCAGGAAACGGGACAGCCAGTGGTCAGTAGCAGCTGCAACCGCTGGCAACAGAGAGAAGCTGCTCTTCATCAAGGCCACACATTCTGGGAGACATTTTCTGGTAGACTCTGGCTCCCAGAAGAGCCTGATTTTGCCGGTCAGCGCGGACAGGCTGGCAGAAAGCTGTGGCCTGGCTTTAACGGCTGCCAATGGAGCCCACTTCAGGACGTTTGGAGAAAGGACGGTGACTGTATGTTTGCATGGACGCAATTACCAGTGGGACTTTGTGGTAGCTGCTTGTTCGGCCCCCATCTTAGGTGCTGATTTTCTGTGTGCTTATGGTCTCCTTGTTGATGTTGCCATCAGACGTTTAGTGGATGTTGTATCTTTTTCCTCCTTACCGTGCATAGCTCGGGGAGTTGGGCCATCAGCACATGCTAATGTTCTAACTCCAGGGGATAAGTACCAGTGTTTGCTGTCCATGTTCCCAGCACTCACGGTGGCCACTTTTTCCACTACGGTAACCAAGCACGGGGTCAAGCATTTTATCATCATGAAAGGTCCGCCCATTTTTGCGCGCCCTCGCTGCCTGGATGCGGTTAAACTAGCCATCGCACATGAGGAGTTTGCTAACTTAGAATGCTTAGGCATCGTTAGGTGCTCCAACAGTCTTTGGGCATCCCCGCTGCAAATGGTGCCCAAGTCCGATGGGTCGTGGCGGCTGTGCTGCGATTTCCGACGCTTGAATAACGCCACAGAACACGACCATTACCCCATCCCGCACATCCAGGATTTTTCTGTGCACCTGGCTGGGACGCGCATTTTCTCAAACGTGGATCTGGTCCACGGTTACCACCAGGTCATGGTTCACGCAGAGGACATTCTCAAAATGATGGTAATAACTCCCTTCGGTCTTTCTGAGTTTTTACGCATGCCATTCGGGTTAAAGGGCGCAGCACAAACTTTCCAAAGGATGAAGGACACGGTGCTCTGTGACTTGCCATTTGTTTTCGTCTACTTAGACGACATTTTGGTGGCTAGCGCGTCAGAGGAGGAGCACCTTGCCCATCTCAAACAAGTTTTCCAACAGTTGGAAGTGCACGGGCTGATTGTTAATCCAGCGAAGTGTCAGTCCGGGCTGCCGGTAATCGACTTCTTGGGCCATCGCATCTTGCCGGAGGGTGCGATCCTGCTGCCGGATAAGGTACCCGCAGTGTCAGATTTTCTGCGTCTGCAGACCGTGAGAGCGCTTCAGGAATTTTTGGAGATGGTCAATTTTTACAACTGCTTCCTCCCCCGTGCAGCCCAGCTGCTGCAACTGCTGTACAGTATGCTCAAAAAGAAGAAACCTGCGGATAGCATTGACTGGACCCCCGAGCGGGTCCAGGCTTTCACAGGTGCCAAAACGGCACTTGCCAACACAGCTTTGGTGGCCTATCCAGCCCTGTCAGTGTGAATAGCGCTCACCACAGACACATCGGATGTCGCTGTACGAGCCGCGGTGGAGCAGTATGTTTCCGGTTCGTGGCAGCCCCTCGCCTTTTTCAGCCGTACTTTGCGCAACAACAAGTGTAAGTATAGCACTTCTGACAGGGAGTTGTTGGCTCTCCACCTGGCTACGCGTCATTTTCAGTTCTGGATCAAAGGTTGCGACTTCACCACGTTTGTCAATCACAAACCACAGACCTACGCGATGTCCGAAGTCTCAGAACCGTGGTCGGCTCGGCAACAACAGCACTTGGCCACAATTTCAGAGTTCACGACCGACATCCAACACGTGGCTGGTAAATTTAACGTTGTGGCGGACTGCGTGTCACGCGCGCTGGTATCTCCGGTCTATGTGGGTATCGATTTTTCCTCAATGGCCGCAGACCAAACAGGGACGCAGACATTCGCACGCTCCGGTCCGCAGCTACAGGATTAAAACTAGAGCGCAAGGTGGTACAAGAAGGGTGCCCACCCCCCCGCTCGTCTCCACCAGCCACCCCTGCCCTGTGGTTCTGAGCTCTTGGCGCCGCCATGTTTTCAAGTCTGTCCACTCCCTTTCACATCCCGGCGTGCGAGCTTCGGTTAAACTGGTGGGGTCCAAATTTGTCTGGCCTTGCTTACGCAGGGATGTGAAAGAATGGGTCGCAGCATGCATCGTGTGCCAACGGGCTAAGGTGCACAAGCACACCAAAGCCCCCCCCCCCCCGGAGCCTTTTCAAAGGAGGTTTGACCACGTACATGTGGATTTAGTAGGTCCCCTTCCACCGTCACAGAGGTTCACACACCTTTTAACAATCGTGGACCACACTACACGTTGGCCAGAGGCAGTCCCACTGAGTTCCACCACGTCTGCCGAGGTAGCCCAAGCGTTTTTGTCGGCTTGGGTTGCACGGTTTGGAACGCAATTTAGGCCGACAGCCTGGGGGTCAAAATCCACTGCACCACCACGTACAACCTGCAGGTTAATGGTTTGTGTGAGCGTTTTCACAGGTCGCTTAAAGCAGCACTCAGAGCCTCTCTAACGGACGCAAATTGGGTCAACCGCCTGCTGTGGGTCCTATTGGGGTTGCGCTTCGTGCCTAAGGAAAATCTGACAGCTTCCCCAGCAGAACTCGTTTTTTCTCAGCCGTTGCGGATCCTGGGGAAATTTTTGCCAGAGAGCCCCGTGCCCAGTTTTGACCTGCCCACGCGCCTTTTTCCGGGGCAGAGGCTGGCAGCGTCCCGGGGCTGGCACAACATTGTTTTCCCCGCACTTTCATTCTAAAACATTTGGAAAATGCCAAATTCGTTTTCGTGAAACACAACGCCCACAGAACACCACTACATCCACTGTACATCGGCCCATTCAGAGTGTTGGAAACGAGGGCAAAACATTTTGTGTTAGACTGGGGTGTGGGGGGTAAGGAAACCATCTGCATAGACAGGCTGAAGCCCGCTTATGTCTTGGCAGATGAGCAGGTGGTGCTGACCCAGGCTCCCCGGCGCGGACGCCCACCTATGGTGGCTCCGCAGGTTGGTGTTCCCCCTACAGAAAACTGTTTTGAGGAGACTAGATCTTTCCCCTCCCCACCCTTTCCCCCTCCAGAGGACGGCCTGCCAGAGACCGAGTTTTTCTCCTACCCACCTCGACAGCAAGGCACTTTGGCCGGCCTGACAGCTCCACATTACAGCCGTTATGGCCGCTTGCTCAAGCCCAAAGGATCGGAGGGTTAGAGCCCGTGCTGGGTGTTCGGTGGGGGTGGGGGTGGGGGGGGGGCTGTGTGGTGGCACAATAGGAGATGGCACTCCACCCAGGACTTTAGGGTATTGGGGGAAGGAAAAGGAGAGATGGTAATGGGGGAAGAAGTGAAACGGGCACCAGAGCTCTAGGGGGTATTAAACTGAATAAAGATGCGCCTTTGCCTCCGCAGTGCTAGGTGTAGGATGTATTGTGGCGAGGTAAGACGCTTTTCACACCTGAGGACTCCGGGGGCGAAAGTATTGTGTTAAGCCATGCTGTGTGACGTGTATATGGATGTGTGTACATGCTCTCTGACGCATGTGTCAATGTGTTCACCCTGGGTGCCAAAGGCGGGAATAAAGTGGTATAAAGGAGTTCGCTTTGGCACCCAGATGGAGTCTGTTCTGTTTGTTGGAGGTGAATAAAGTTATGTATATATATATATATATATATATATATACTGTATATACTGTATATATATATGTATATATACAGTATATATATGTATATACTGTATATATAATTATTATTATATTATATACAAACTTTATCAACAGTATAATCTTTATTTTAAAAGTCAAATTACTGCTGTGGCGCTCAGTTAATTATATTTTTGTTGGAGAGGGGCAAGATGACTCTTTGGTTGGCAAAGGTTGCAGACCCCTGGGTTAAGGTCTGGACTCTGGTGGCCAATCCATGTGTGAAAATGATACCTCATGCTCCCTGAACCCCTCTTTCACAATTTGAGCCCGATCCTGGCATTGTCATCTTGGAATATGCCCATGCCATCAGGGAAGAAAAAATCCATTGATGGAATAACCTGGTCATTCAGTATATTCAGTTAGTCAGCTGACCTCATTCTTTGGGCACATAACACTGGTCAACACCAAATTTATTGTCTAAGTTTTTTTTAGCTGATTTGAGACAGTTTTGATGTGCTGAATCCAAAAATCATATTGGTTTTGTTCAATCAGGTCAACTTTTTGTATTATGGCCACATGTTGTTTTATACGTTTTTGTTTACATGTACGGGTATTTTCGCTTTATATGATGCAAAATTCTTTTTTATGTCTTGAAATTCTCTGAATTTTGAACAATGATGACATAACATTAAATTTACATGTACTTACCTTTATATAAAGGTAAGTACATGCACAGTACTAAGTAAGTACTAAGTAAGTACAGGTTTTTACTTAGCACCTGATCAAGAGAAACGGATGTCATTTTTGGATTCAGCGGTGCAAAATTGTCTTAAATCAGTTGAAAAAACACAGACAACTTACAAAAAATTTATTTTTGCAACCCTGTGTAATGTTTCTGAACCTAGATCTGACCAGTGGGAGGCTCTACCTAATATTTGCTTAGTTAAATCCAGGTGGTGACTGTTTTGGCCAGGCAGTGTTTATTTTATCCCCATTTTTGAGGCTTACAGTTTGAAACAGTTTTTTCTATACTGAAAATATAGTATAGAGATGAGCTTTCTGAGATTTTGTTTTAAATGTATGTAATTTAGCTTGTGTTCTCATGTAGAACTTTACATTTTTAGGATTTAAGTTAGATAGATGTACTTTATTGATCCCAAACTGGGAAATTACAGATTTTAGAATTATTTATTTGGAGTCATCAGACACCTTTAGTGTTCTCCTGTATTGTTATGATTAAATTATTACATATTTTGTTCGAAATTGTGCAAATAATTTATTAGATTTTTGTAAAAATTAATACAGCGCTAAAAGCATCTAAAACATCTTAATAAAATAAAGTGTAAAAGCAAATGATATTGGCCTGCCTGCAGACAACTGTGGACTTCTGAAAGACTTCATGAAAAGATGGCAGTTTTTAAAAGCACATTTGAAGATAAATGTGTCCGTGTGACTTGCCACATTTCTCCTCCATTTGTTTTATTAAAATGTTAGAAGTAAACTCATGGGTCATTGTAAACACTTTGCTTTAAAGTACCAAGTTGTCACACAGTGGGAGGAAAGAAATTCTGACTAGAAAAAAAGATGCATCAAGAATAATTTTAGAATCAAATCGGAGACCCTGAATCGTAATTGAATTATGGTGCCTAAAGAGTACCACCTCTAGTTCGGACCTCAGCTGGGGAGGAGGACTGACTTATCAGACCTCTTGCAGTTTCAGCTGGTGACCCCTGGTCTAGAATTTTAGAATTGGTGCATCGCATTGTTTATGGTTTTCAATTGGGTGTTTGGTGACATGAGGAATAAATACAGTCTGAATCCCTACTGGTTTTAGAACTGCCTTCGTTCTTCATGGCATAGACTCAACAAGTTGCTGGAAACATTCCTCAGAGGTAATTGGTTCATGTTGATGCTAGCTTTACATAGTTGCTGCAAATACATTCATTTGTTCAAGATGTTTATGCTAAATTCTTAAGTTACCATCCTATTGTTGCAACAAAAATTGAAACAACTTTTTATCAGTCTTCTAATATCCAGTTTTGGTGAGCCTGTGTGAATTGTAGCCTCAGTTTCCCATTCTTAGCTGACAGGAGTGGCACCAGTCTTCTGCTGCTGTAGCCCACCTGGTTCATGGGTCAATGTGTTGTTCCTTCAGAGACGCTCTTCTGTATACCTTGGGTGTAATGATGTTTATTTTAGTTACTGTTGCCTTTCTGTCAGCTCAAGCCTGTCTGGCCATTCTCCTCTGACCTCTGGCATCAGCATCACTCACTGAATATTTTTTCTTTTACCATTGGTATCAGGATATCTTGAAAAAATAAAAGCAGATAATGCTGTCAGTCAAATTGACCTTGGTTTATTGTATGTTTTGGGCTGTATACTGTAAGGCTGGCTGTCCATAGAGATTGTTTTTACTGCTAGGAGCAACTATTTTCTGTTAATTTTCTATGTAGTCGATCATTTAACGCATTCAACTCCCTTGGCACGAAAAGGCACTGAGTGGTCAGTGGTTTTTTTGTCTCTTCACACAGAGTGCTGAAAGTTGAAAAAGTTTAACTTTTGGAATCTCTTATCAAAGGCATATCTCTCCAACCAGTCAACCAGATTTAGGCAAAAATGATATCCATGCTCACTATTTACATGCAAAAGCTTGGAGGGATGTGTGTTTTCATACAGTTTGTTGTGGTGTTGTGTGGTAAATGAAGATTTTTCATGTAAAATGGTGATAGACCAAGCTGTGAGTGACAAGTCAAGCTGTTGCTAAGTTACAGGGTACAGATCTTTTTTCAGTGTGCCCAAGTGTTCTGAAAAAAGGTCCAGAGCATTTCCAGTGGGAAAAAAATGCTGCAGACATGCAGCATAATTATACAGAAGTGCACAAAAAATGCACCGTGGCCAGATAACAATAATGGATTGCATTTATATAGCACTTTCCATGACACCCAAAGACACTTTACAACGAGTCCATTATTCATTCACTCCACAGACAATGATAGTGGTAAGTTACTTCTGTAGCCACAGCTGCTCTAGGGCAGTCTGATGGAAACCTGACTGCCAATCTGCGCCAACGGTCTGTCTGACTACCACTGAACATTTATTCACATTCATACACCAGTGTCATGAACACACTGCAGGGGTAAAGTGTCTTGCCCAAGGACACAACACCAGGATGGGGGGAGTGGGATTCGAACCACCAACTGTCACCAACTATTGGATGACCTGCTCTACCTCCTGAGCCACTACCGTTGACTACTGATAAACAAAAGAACCTCAATGAGTGTACTGTGCACACATCAGTACAACAGAACTCTGTTGAAGGGAGCAGGGGATGTAGAGTATGTATCTGAGACCACAGGCTGACAACTAACCACTCTGACAAAGTGAGAACAGGAAACAGGTGCTGGATGTTATCATGAAAAAAATCCAGTCCATTCTGATATTATATAATACATGCTTTATTACACATATAATTATGTTTTAGAGTTCTTACTATTATTGTCAATACCCCAGTTTCCAAAAATGCATGTTTTTGCCTGCATGTTTATTCAAAAAATGCATTAATATATTAATTTCACAGTTGTTGTCTGAGGTCCAAAATTACATATTATAGGATAAAATAGTCTCATTCGTGATGATCCGCAGGTACCAGTTTTCAAGAACAAGCGTGATGCTCAGAACTGTAGTAACTACAGAGGCATAAAGTTGATCAGCCACACTATGAAGATATGGGAAAGAGTTGTTGGAGCCAGGTTAAGAGGAGAGGTGACAATCAGTGAGCAGCAGTATAGTTTTGTACCAAGAAAGAGTACTATAGATGCAATGTTTCTTTAATAGTGTTGATGGAGAACTATTGAGAAGGTCAGAAGGAGTTGCACTATGTCTTTGTGGATTTAGAGAAAGCATATGATAGGGTGCAAAGAGAGGAAGTGTGGTACTGTATGAAGAAGTCAGGACTCGCAGAGAAGTATATGAGGGTGATGCAGGGCATCTGTGAGGACAGCAAGATGGTGGTGAAGTGTGCTGTAGGAGTGACAGATGGAATCAAGGTGGGGGTGGGATTACATCAGGGATCGGCTGTAAGCCCCTTCTTGTTTGCCATGGTGATGGACAGGCTGACAGACGAAATCAGGCAGAAGTAGCCGTGGATCACAAGGCTTGCAGATGACACTGTAATCTGTAGCAAGAGTAGTGAGCAGGTGGAAGAGAACCTGGAGAGCTGGAGGTATGCACTGGAGAGAAGAGGAATGGAAGTCAGCAAGATAGAATATCTGTGTGTGAATGAGAGGGAGGCAGGGGTAATGGTGAATATTCAAGGAGTAAAGGTAGTGAAGGTAGATTAGTTTAAATACCTGGGATCAACCAAAGCAATGGACAGTGGACAAGAGAGGTGAGGAATAGACTGCAGGCAGGATGGAGTGGGTGGAGAAAAGTGTCATTACCTCCGCCAGGCCGAAAAGGCCAGGAGGAGGTTATGTTTTTGCCGGGGTTTGTCTGTGTGTTTGTCTGTTTGTCTGTCTGTCTGTCTGTCTGTCTGTCTGTCTGTCTGTCTGTCTGTCTGTCTGTTTGTCTGTTGGTTAGCAAGATAACTCAAAAAGTCTTGGACGGATTTCCATGAAACTTTCAGGCATTGTTGGAAATGGTACAAGGAAGAACTGATTAAATTTTGGGGGTGATCCGGTTCACCGTCTGGATACAGGAATTTTTTAAAGCATTTTTCAACACTGTGACATACAGCCATTTTCAACATGTGTGCAGGCGCAATGGAGGGCGCTGGTCGTCGTGTCTGCAACACAAACTCCGCGTTCTTCAACGTTTTAGGCACAAAAGCACGCGGAAAACACTGCTGGCCTGGCCCTGCCAGCGTGCCTGTGTTTGCGCGCAACTGCAAAACCTCACACGGCCAGCTGTCCGCCGACGGATTCTTTGGCAGAAATTCCCCGGCCAGCCATAGGAGCTGCGCATTTGGCAGAAATTCACCGGCCAGCCATAGGCGCTGCGCAAAAACGAGCTCTCTGCCGGCGAAGCTTCTAAATTCTCGTTTGCCGCGGACCGCAACCCCAAAATAATATAATATAAAACCTACGCCAACCTGTCTACCCAATTTGCATCCGTCAGTGGAGGAGATGGACACAACAGCAACACTTCAGTTTATTACCTCCGCCAAGGAGGCAATGCTTTTACTACTGAACCACTAATCCTATCACTATCAGATTGATTGTCATTGATTAATTGTGTGTTTATTGCACTGTCCCTGTCAAATAAACAAATAATCATTGTGAATCCAATTGCTAGTCATATGTTTACATGCTCAAGGAATCTGAAAACGTACACACAAACACTGTATGGGGGGAATTGTGGCGCTTGGCGGAGGTCTGCGCTCTCCAAGTGCTTTTCTAGTTTGTGATTTGTGACAGAAGGATAGCAGCTAGAGTGAAAAGGATGATTTACAAGATGGTACTGAGACCTACTGTGATGTATAGTTAGGAGACGGTGACAGTGACAAAAAAGACAGGAGGCAGAGCTGAAGCTGGCAGAGTTGAAGATGCTGAGAATTTCACTGGGAGTGACTAGGAGGGACAGAATTAGAAATGAGTATATCAGAAGGACAGCTCAGGTTGAGCGGTTTGGAGACAAAGTAAGAGGCAAGGCTGAGGTGGTTTGGACATGTACAGAGGAGGGATAGTGGATATATTGGACAAGGGATGTTGAAGATGGAGCTGCCAGGCAGGATGAAAAGAGGAAGACCACAGAGAAGATTCATGGATGTATTGAAGGAGGTGTTACAGAGGAAGATGCAAGGGATAGAGTGAGATGGAGGCAGATGATCTGCTGTGGCGACCCCTTGAGGGGGTAGCCAAAAGAAGAAGAAGAAAAGGTAAAATAGTCTCTTTTTTCAGAAAATCTAATGCGTATCTCTAAGTTTTGACTAAAGGTATGCATGACAGTATTTCCTCTGGCTTAAAGGCTTTGGCACGGTGGCAGCATATTTTTCGGGGGGGGGGCAGAAAACACATGACACTATTGTAACCAGAACATGTTAATTTTATACTATTTATTTCTCTTTTTTTTTTTTTAAATTTCGCACAGTAACTTTGCATGTGAAACTTATTATTTGAAGTATTGTACAACCAAGGCTTGAATGTTGGAATATTGGGCTAGTTGGGATCCCACCCAGACATCCTGTGTTTGGACTAACTGGTATCATCCTTCTCTCCTCGCTCTGCTCTCATCTCTCCTGGACCCTCTGCCTGAACATTTTCCTCTCCTTGGCTCATTTTGTCTGTCTCATCTTTCCCTCTCTGAACTCTGTCTAATTCAGGTTCTCTCTCTGCCTATGGTGATATACAAACAGGTTAGAAAATACCAAGTGTCATGTTTTGTGCTGCAGGATTTTTTTTTTTTTTGTCATGGTTTACATAAATGACAAAAATATGTGTGTTTTTTGTATTTTTACCTCCGCCAGGCCGAAAAGGCCAGGAGGAGGTTATGTTTTTGCCGGGGTTTGTCTGTGTGTTTGTCTGTCTGTCTGTTTGTCTGTTGGTTAGCAAGATAACTCAAAAAGTCTTGGACGGATTTCCATGAAACTTTCAGGCGTTGTTGGAAATGGTACAAGGAAGAAGTGATTAAATTTTGGGGGTGATCCGGTTCACCGTCTGGATACAGGAATTTTTTAAAGCATTTTTCAACACTGTGACATACAGCCATTTTCAACATGTGCGCAGGCGCAATGGAGGGCGCTGGTCGTCGTGTCTGCAACACAAACTCCGCGTTCTTCAACGTTTTAGGCACAAAAGCACGCGGAAAACACTGCTGGCCTGGCCCCGCCAGCGTGCCTGTGTTTGCACGCAACTGCAAAACCTCACACGGCCAGCTGTCCGCCGACGGATTCTTTGGCAGAAATTCCCCGGCCAGCCATAGGAGCTGCACATTTGGCAGAAATTCACCGGCCAGCCATAGGCGATGCGCAAAAACGAGGTCTCTGCCGGCGAAGCTTCTAAATTCTCGTTTGCCGCGGACCGCAACCCCAAAAAAATAATATAATATAAAACCCACGCCAACCTGTCTACCCAATTTGCATCCATCAGTGGAGGAGATGGACACAACAGCAACACTTCAGTTTATTACCTCCGCCAAGGAGGCAATGCTTTTACTACTGAACCACTAATCCTATCACTATCAGATTGATTGTCATTGATTAATTGTGTGTTTATTGCACTGTCCCTGTCAAATAAACAAATAATCATTGTGAATCCAATTGCTAGTCATATGTTTACATGCTCAAGGAATCTGAAAACGTACACACAAACACTGTATGGGGGGAATTGTGGCGCTTGGCGGAGGTCTGCGCTCTCCGAGTGCTTTTCTAGTTATTCTAGTGTTTCTTTTTTCCATTGAGAGAGACTAGGAAAGGCCATCTTAATCTAAGATGGTGCCCACAGTGGTCGCCATGGTGCTTCGCTGCGCTTTGTTTTGTTTGTTTTTGTTCATCAATTGTGTGTCTGCCTGCTCTTACACCCGTGAAGAGCTACTAAATATCAGGACTTTCACTCCCACGGACCTACTCCCAGTTTTTTTGGCTCCTGCCACTGATCTGGTTCACCTTTTAGCCCAAAAAGTGAGACGGCGAAAGAGAGGAAGACGAGCGGGCACCCTCGTGTGGCTTCGCAGGAGAGGCATGCGCACGGCTTTGCCTGGGATATTTCTGTCCAACGTCAATTCTCTCTATAACAAGGTAGATGAACTGAGACTGCTGATGCGATTTAAGGACCTCTCCACCTCGTCTGCTTTACTGAGACCTGCTCAAGGAAAAGACACCGGACAGCGCGCTCCTCCTCGCGGGATTTCAGCTGTTTCGTGCAGACTGAGACACGGGGCTCTCCGGCAAGACAACAGGCGGAGGAGTCTGCTTCTACATCAACAGCAGCTGGTGCTCCGATGTAACTGTGATCTCCCAACACTGTTCTCCCGCTCTGGAATATTTATTCATCAACTGCAAGCCATTTTATTCCCCATGTGAGTTCGCTTCATTCATCCTGGCCGCTGTTTACGTCCCGCCCGACGCGGACGTGCGCGAGGCTCAGCGCGCGCTCGCGGATCACATTCAGCAAGCGGAGCAGACTTTTCCGGACTCTCTGGTTATTGTGGTTGGCGACTTTAACCAGAGCAACCTGAGCCACGAACTCCCCCAATACAAACAGTTTATTAAATGCCCCACCAGAGGAGAGAACACGCTGGATCACTGTTACACTACAGTTAAAGTAGAACTGAACTCACCTTTTTGCCAAAAAAGTAGAATAGCAGATTAATTCCTGATTACCTATTGTATTTTTCAACACATAAAAGAAATTTTTAGGCCGTGCGATGGCCAAGCTATAAGCCGATAAACTTTTGCCTCTGGCTGGCAGTGCCAAACAAACCGGAAGTAGTGCAGACGACGCTGCGTGACGTCACAAGTGTGACCCTTATCAAAACAACAATGGCAGATGATAGCAGTTCCAGCAGTCAAGAACACCGGAGTTTTCAGAGTGAAGAGGCATTCAGGATCGGTGACAAGACAGAGGAGGATGCAGGAGTGTCAAGTGAACAGGAAGAGAGCGAGGGAGGCATCGAACCGTACAGATTAGAGCCAGAATTTTCGGGGGATTCCAGCACAGACTCAGACCGCAGCAGTGATGGGGAGGAGAGTCGCTTATTAAATACAGAATGGTGAGTCTTTACTTTGGCATGTTTGGGGTGTCAGGATAAGGAAAATTAACAATAAAAAAAGGAAAAAAAACATCAGCATTTTTCCAACTTATTACAGTGATCCCTCACTTATCGCGTTTAATGGGGACCAGAACCGACCGCGAAAAGTGAAAAACTGCGAAGTAGCGTCACCCCCCCCCCAAGGGCGTCACAAGCACTATTTTGCACAAAAAGGCACAAGAGAACAGCGAAAAGTGCCACTAAGCAACACGAGCGATAAAGAACAATGAACGCGGTCTTCCTTCGCTGGGTAAAACGTCTCGGCCAATCAGCTTGCGAGGTAAAATGTCACGGCCAATCAGCTTGCGAGATTCCCGAGCGGTGAAGAGGTGGGCGGAGAGGAGTGGAGCGGTGGTCAGAGAGGTAGATTTTCAGTTGTGCGGGCTCTCCGTGTTGATACCTGATGTTCTAATGTAGAAGGCAGGGAGACTACATTAGAACATCAGGTATCAACACGGAGAGCCCGCACAACTGAAAATCTACCTCTCTGACCACCGCTCCACTCCTCTCCGCCCACCTCTTCACCGCTCGGGAATCTTGCAAGCTGATTGGTCGAGATGTTTTACCTCGCAAGCTGATTGGCCGAGACGTTTTACCCAGCGAAGGAAGACCGCATTCATTGTTCTTTATCGCTCGTGTTGCTTAGTGGCCCTTTTCGCTGTTCTCTTGTGCCTTTTTGTGCAAAATAGTGCTTGTGACGCCCTTGGGGGGGGGGTGACGCTACTTCGCGGTTTTTCACTTTTCGCGGTCGGTTCTGGTCCCCATTAAACGCAATAAGTGAGGGATCACTGTATATCTAGAAACGCATCGCTTCCGGGTCGCTTTTCCTCCCCCTTTCTTTTCTTTCGTCGCCATGACAGCTTTCCTTGGCCACTGAACAGATCTTCCCAGGTGTTGGAAGTGTTTTGTAGTCGACTATCACGACAAAATGCACCAAAAACAACCAGTGTCGACGTGCTCGCAATGGTAAACATGAGGACTGGGTCACACTTGTGATGTCACGCGGAACTCCGGCTGCACTTCGGCGGATTTGTCTGATTTTTCAGGGCGGGAAATTCAAAATCGCGATTTTCTCCAAGATTCCGGGATTTGTGGAGGGGGTGCCAATGATAAATTATCTTTATAATTGTATGTACTATCACCCAGTGCCGTTCAATGCCGTTCAGTTCAGTTCTACTTTAAGGACGCGTATCGCGCTGTTCCCCGCGCTGCGCTCGGACTATCTGCATTCAATACCATCCGCCCCGCTCTGCTCCAGGACAAGCTGTCCCTGCTCAACGTGCCTGACTCCCTCTGCAGATGGATCACCGACTTCCTGACGGACCGGAGGCAGCATGTGCGGCTGGGAAAGACTGTCTCAGACTCTGTTAGCATCAGCACCGGATCACCCCAGGGCTGTGTACTTTCCCCCCTGCTCTTCTCCCTGTACACCAACTCCTGCACCCCCAGCCACCAGTCTGTCAAGCTGATCAAGTTTGCGGACGACACCACCCTCATCGGGCTCATCTCCAACGGCGACGAGTCCGTCTACAGGAGAGAGGTGGCCCAGCTGGCGTCCTGGTGCAGCCACAACAACCTGCAGCTGAACGCTCTGAAGACAGTGGAGATGATCGTGGACTTCAGAAAAGTCACAGCCCCTCTGCCCCCCCTTACCCTCACAGACTCTCCCATCACCACTGCGGATTCCTTCCGCTTCCTGGGCACCACCATCACCCGGGACCTCAAGTGGGAGCCGACCATCAGCTCCCTCATCAAAAAGGCCCAGCAGAGGATGTTCTTCCTGCGGCAGCTGAGGAAGCTCAAGATACCCACCAAGATGTTGGTGCAGTTCTACACGGCCATCATCGAGTCCATCCTCACCACCTCCATCACCGTGTGGTACGCAGGAGCCACCGCCAGGGACAGACTAAGACTGCAGCGCGTTGTGCGCGCTGCTGAGAAGGTGATCGGCTGCAAGCTCCCATCCCTCCAGGACCTGTATATCTCCAGGACCCGGAGGCGTGCAGGTCGGATCATAGCCGACCCTTCACACCCTGGACACGCACTGTTTGCCCCCCTCCCCTCAGGCAGAAGACTTCGGTCCATTCAGACTAAAACCTCCCGCTACATGAACAGCTTCTTCCCCTCTGCCATCAGACTGCTGAACACTAAGTGACTTATTAGACTCTCGTGCACTACGTACAGCAGCTCAACCGGACTCATGATAATTATCACTGTTTTCTTTTGCACTACCGACTGCACTATGTGGAACTCCACAATATCGGCTGCTTGTTAATATATTTAAAAATTGCATAGATTAGTATTACTCACTCATATTCTACATTTTATTGCATGCATAGTTTTTTATTTTTATCTTTAGTGCTACTCCATGTTTAATGTTGCAGCATTGCACCGAGACAAATTCCTAGTTTGTGTACTACATCAACAATGGCAATAAATCTCATTCTGATTCTGATTCTGATTCTGAAAGGGAAGGAAAGAAAAACATTCATAATAGTAATTTACTCATGCATACTTAAATTATATGATTAGAGGTGGGTATAGTAGCCAAAACTTCTACTCATGTAAAAGCAGTGCTATGAAATTAATAATTAAAAGTAGACAACCAAAAATTTGTAGTTAAGGATACAAAAGGCACCCACTTCAAAACTTGAGTAATGACTTCAGTCTTTAAGGTTTGAAGTTCGTCTCAAATTTATAACAATTTTCTTATAGTTTTGTACCTTTCTCTGTAAATGTATCTAAATTTGAACCATTTTCCTCAAATTTGTAATTTCCTCTTGTAAAATTGACTATTTGTACATTTGAGACTTTATTATAAATTTTTGGATTATTTTATGGGCATTTTTGTCTATTTTTTAAAATAAAATGACTGTTTTTTTAATATATTTGAAACAGACTGTGCTAAAATTTTGATTTTTTTTCCTTATACAATTTACATTTTTGACCATTTTTGCAGAGCCAGAACAAAACAATAATTTAACTCTGATTTCAAAGAAAAAAAATTATCGATAAAATTATATTTAATTAAATAAATTAACTTAAATTACTAAAGCTTCAGTTATTTCTGTTGTAATATTTTTATATATTTATAGTTTTTTAGAACTCTCCTCATCAACCAGACAGCAGGAAAAGCCTCCCTTATTTTGAAATCCAAGTGTTGGCACGTTTAGTTTGTCTGAAGGCTGTTGATGGATTAAAGTCATTGACTTTGTAAATTTCGTTCATCTTATCTTGTAAGGTACATAATAGTGAAGATAACTTAGTTAATGTAGTGGCTGGTGAAATAAATCCTTAGCAATTTATCAGTCCCCCTTGCCTTTCCCTGTATATCAAGCCAGCAGCAAATGAAGCCTAACCATACCTGTTTGCTTCTCTTCATTATCGTTCCCGTTACCAGTGGGTTAAAACCACCATAAATGCCTCCACTGCTTACATACCTCCTCTGCCTTTTTTCTGCATTTAAAGTACTTTAATAAGCTCATGCTTCTCTCAGACAGCGACGCTAGTAGTGAGACACTCTGCCTCCCGACTGGAACACGTGGGTAGGGCGCTTCCGAACTCCACACGGATGACTGTCACACACGTTGTTCGTGTGCGCGCTTACGGAGTGTCATTCCTTCATATTTTTTCTTAAATTTATATTTACTTGGCGTGGCGGCATAACTTCAAGCGTGGCGGCCCACCACACAGAAATGTTACCAGAGGAAACCCTGCATGAGATACACAAATGGGCTTGGATGGTCCAAATGAATGTTATGTCGGGTAAATGTAGTAATTTGAGATATGATAAGGCTATTTATTTATTTTTTTATTTTTTTATTTTTTTTTTGTTACTTATTTGTACCCGTAGGTAGACTTGGTTTGCAGTCTGGTGACAAGCCACCGGCTGCTGGTCGCTGCGTGCGCGAGCGCCCTAAACCTACATGTTTTTGGTATGCGGGAGGAAACCGGAGAAATCCCGGAGTAAACCCACGCAACACGGGGAGAACATGCAAACTCCACACAGCTCACTGTTGGTCGGGGGCTGGGATCGAACCCACGACCTCATGATCCCCGCGATCCCCCGGCCGAGGGTAAAACTGTGCTGCCACAGTGCTAAACCACTGCGCCACCGTGCAGCCCACGGTGGCGGTATTTATATGAGATATGGCGGTATGGTATTTATATGAGAGAAACTTCCATAGATGGCCTAGTTATAACAAAAAGGAAGTTATGATACAGTCTCTAAACTCCCAATCTGAAAATCACATATGATGTCAGTACACCTCTTCCTTTAAATAGAAATGTCCAGATGCACGTGGGGGAAAATTATACCCAGTAATAAGCTGACCAAGAGCAGTTTTCTTTAGATTGGGGGTCATTTCTGTGCTGCTTACACATAAATTTGACAAAGTGCTTATTAAAGTCACGCTTAAACACACCCTCCTAAACTCACACATATGCATGTATTTAACACATATTAAACACATGTGAAAGCACCTGGAGATCTTAAAATTACATTGGGGAGCAATTTTTAAAATAGTACTTGTATTTTATCCCACATTCACACATGAACTCACATCTGCATTATGCTGAAAAGCAGGAAAACCAGCTCATCATTACTGTGTCATCTAATGGGGATCCTAATTATTAACAAACACGTAGCCATCTGCAGCATCTGCATTCTGCTTGTTGGGGTTTGTGAGCCCAAACAAACAAAACTCCCATGAAGTCATACGCTTCATGCTTTATTTTGCTGAGCTGTCAGAGCAGAAGAAACAGCATTACGCCCATAAGCTTCTTCCAGATTAGTGGTTATTAGCAGTGCAAGCTTCCCTGTGTAAGAGTTCCTGTTCCTGATTAAAGAGGTGATAACATGCATCTACACCTAAAAAGCACACACCCTTACACACAGGGCAGTCTGCACACAAAACAGAGGAAATACAGAAATGCCCCCATTCTCCCACGTCTGTGTGTAATGACGGGGTCTCGGTGGTAATTCCCCTGATCCCACAGAGTACAGGGACAAAAAGTACTTAATTATGGACAGTTTATTTATTTATGTTGAGATACTGCTGACATTGTATCATTTTAAAAAAAATCAAGGAAAGCTGTGACATTGAACCTAATTCAATAAATAAATGAAAATGGTGGTTTTCTTCTTTTCTTTTGTTATGCTGTTTTTTAGAATTAGAGTACATCACTTTCTAGGCCTTAACAAGAAAAATGAAGGGGCTATTTATAATTTTTAATTAAGTCCAGCAATTTACACTGGGTGGCAGCACTATGGCTATGTACAAATAGATGCTGCATTACCTGTTTTTAGCTCATCAATTGCCTCAATGGTCACCAAACTCACACACAACAATGCTCAGGTGGGTCTGTATCCAGTTTGTGCTCAAGATTAAAAGTTCAGGAGATCTGAGCACTCTCATGGTGGTTTCATCAGGCCAGAATGAGCTGTTGCAGCATTGATGGTTTGGCTTTAAACCAACAGAACAGCATAGAGAAATGTAATGTCTTTCACCAAAGTCTATTGTAACTAGCACTAAAATGAGCTGCTTTCCACAAAATGTGTCTTGGTGTATGCATGACCGTTACACCAATTACTTAGTGAAGTTAAATTCACTTACTGTGTGTTAATCGGAATGAGTTATGTACTATAACTAAATCATCCATCATCTTTCTTTGCTGTTTTCTTCATCTTTTAAAAAATCTTTATCCACCTTATTCCTAGCCCCCATGATGCCTTGCGTGAATTATGGGCACAACTTCCGGTACTAGTTTAGAATGTGTAGTTGTCACTGAAACTGGATACTTTTCCTTGTTAAAAAACAATGAGTTCAGCATCAAAAATACAGGAACTCGGCCTTTTGCACATCAAAAACAGTAATATAATCATACCACTTCCCACGACTATGGAGGGACGAGAAGATGACCTTAAAAAGTGGCGTGGCAGACAGTAACGCTGTTAGTTAGCTCCGCTGCTAAGATGCTAACACTGTAAACAAATAAAAGCTCTGAGATATATCAATGTCTCCACCGCAATAAAGTCGGATGATTTTGTTAAAAGATGTTGGACATAATCAGATTTACCTCAAAGCAGATGTAGAATCTAGTCAGAGCCACAAAGAACCACAACACCGTGCTTGGGCGTGTGACAGCTACAGCTACAGCTGTTTGTTTTACCCCGAAATTAAAATGCTCATGCTGCTGTCATGCCATGAATGCTTGTTATTTAACTTAACACATACAGACCTTTTCTGACAATTGTTCAAAATTTTATTGATCTATATTTTGTGATAATTTACAAATTAATTCACGCTGAAGCTGCTAGTCCATATCGTTCCAAGGCAGTGCAACAAATGCAAAAAAACACAAAAAACTATTTGATATCTTTCTTAAATCGTTAAGCCTTAGGAAGCAAACTGTTAGTCTTTTTTTTTTTTCCACAATATCTTTATTGAACCTTTTTTTTTTTTAACAAACATGATACAAACAATCAAACACTAACACTAAAGTACTACAAAAAAAAAAAAAAATGCCCTAAAAACACCAACAACCACCAACAAAATCAAGTCTTCAACAATGCTCCTCTGTTTAGTCTAGACAATCCAATACATTAGTATACATATTATGTTCACCATTTTGGAATTTACAAGGTCCACACACATCATTCACCTTCTTCTTCAAGAGTTATGTTTAAATTTTTTACATAATCAATAAAAGGTCTCCATATATTCTCAAACACAATTTCCTTTGATTTCAGTATATATGTTATTCTTTCTAATGGAAGGTTTGTTAACATCTGTCTTAACCACTGAGTCACATCTGGTCTATGAGTCTTTTTCCATAATAGTGCAATACATTTTTTGGCATTAAGCAAACTGAGGTCTATGAATGTTCTTTCACTTTTATTAAAATTATGCTTTTCTGGGTACAGACCCAACAAAAACAGTTTAGGATTCAATATGATTTGTTTTGAGATTATTTTTTCAATTGTTACCCTCACCTCTTCCCAAAACATTCTTATTAATCTACATTCCCATAAACAATGAAATAGGGTTCCTTTACTTTCCATGCATTTTGTGCATGTATCTGGTATATTTTTGTTATATCTATTTAACTCCTCCGGTGTAACATACATCCGCATTAACCATTTGAAATGTATCAATTTAAGGCGTGCATTTATTGATTTGGTTTGAGCTTCTGTACAAGCCAATTCCCATTGTTCCTCTGAAATTTCAATTTGCAGATCTTCTTTCCAGTAGTTTAATCTTTTCAGTGAATTTTCACTTGAAGATAGTGTCAATGAGTTATAAAACTCTGAAATAATACCCTTTCTTTTACTATCTTTCATCATCATTTTTTCCAAGGATGAATAAATAGGTCGAGTGAGAGCTTTATTTTGATTTGATCGAATAAAGTTTCTAAGTTGAAGATATTTAAAAAAATGTGTTCTATTGAGATTAAATTTGATCCTCAGCTCTTCAAAAGACATTATGTTGTCTGCACATGGCAAATATAAATCCTGAATCTTTTGTATCCCTTTTAAATTCCATACTTTAAATACAGCGTCCGCTCTCCCTGGTTTAAAATATTGATTACCCCATATTGGACTAAATTGTGACAATAACTGTGGTTCTTTTAAATAGTTTTTAGCTTCACACCATATTTTGATCATATGCTTTACAAATGGATTTTTAACTTGTTTTTGTAATTTTTTTGCCGAATCTGAGTATATGAATATGGGAAGAGGTAAAGGTAAATTGTATGATTCCATTTCAGTCCAGTGAGGGAGATCATTTGATGAAAAATAATATGTCATAGACCTCAGTTGTGCCGACCAATAATACAACATAAAATTTGGACATTTCAGACCTCCACGATCAAATGGTAAATATAATAAAGACAAACGTAATCTAGCCCTCCTGTTGTTCCATATAAATTCCACTAACTTTTTTTTTATTCTTGAGAATAGATCTAAAGGTGGTGATAAGGGAATGTATTGAAATAAATAAAGTATTTTAGGTAAAATATTACTTTTAAGTATATTGATTCTCCCGATCATCGACATTGGTAGTGACATCCATCTCTGAGTTAACTCATTGATATCTGACATTAAGGCTTCATAGTTGACACTGGCGACTGATTCTAGCTTAGGCATAATTTGGATTCCTAAATATTTAAACTGATTTACAACATTGAATTGATTTACCTCAGGGGCTGGGTAATTTCTCTGGGTCTCATTTAGCATTAATATTGAAGATTTAGTTTTATTTATTTTATATCCTGATATTTCCCCAAAATTCTTTATTAAATTCAACAAGGTTGGAATTGATTTTTTTAGATTCGACATAAACAAAATTATATCATCGGCGTACAGGGAGATTTTATGTTCTGTTGGTCCAACTTTAATTCCATATATTTGTGAATGTAAACGTATCGCTATCGCTAAAGGTTCAATTGCCATAGTAAACAGTAAAGGTGAAAGTGGACAGCCTTGTCGACATCCTCTATTGATTTTTATTGGTTTTGAAATATTGTTATTTGTTAGGATTTCTGCTGTAGCATTATTGTATATTATTTGAACCCATTTTATGAAATTATTTCCAAGTCCAAACCTTTGTAGGACTTCAAAAAGAAAGGGCCATTCAACTCTATCAAAGGCCTTTTCGGCGTCCAATGATAGGAGAGCTGTATCCGGTGCTTCTTTATTAAAATAAATAATATTAAATAGTCTTCTTACATTATGGAAGCCTTGTCTACCCTTTATAAAGCCATTCTGATCTCGATTAATAATATTTGGTAAAATTTCTTGTATTCGTCTTGCTAAAATTTTACAGATTATCTTAAGGTCGGCGTTTAATAGGCTTATTGGTCTCATATTTTCACATTTATTAGAGGGCTTACCTGGTTTTGGCAGCAGTATAATTAAGGCATTATTTATGTATGATGGTAAATTCTAATTTTGAAATGCTTCTAAAACCATTTCCAAAAAAGGTTTTATTAATTTATTCTTAAATTTTTTATAAAGGTCAACTGGAAGACCATCTGGTCCTGCACTTTTTCCTGATTTCATATTATCAATGGCTAGCCCAACTTCTTCTTGACTAATTTTAGACTCCAATATCTCCCTGTTTTCATTTGGAATACACGGTATAGATAATTCGTTCAAAAACCCATTTAGTTTTGTTAAATCAGGTTCATTTTTGGTATCATATAATTTTTCATAGTAATCTCTAAAGGCTCTATTAATTTCTAAAGGATCTATAACTACCTGTCCGTTACTTATAATACTGGTAATTGGTGTTTTAATTTCCAATTGTTTAATCTGCCATGCTAATAATTTTCCTGATTTTTCACCTTGTTCATAAAAAGATTGTTTCAATCTCAGAAGACTCGAGGCAGCTCTATTCGCTGATTTTTTGTCGTATTCAGCTCTCAAAATCAGTAATTCATTCTCCAACCTTGGGTCACTTCCTGCATACACTTTTTCCTGAAGACTTTTTATTTTATGTTCCAATTTAGCTCTCTCCTCTCGAGTCTTCTTAGATTTTAATCCTGTATAACTAATAATATGTCCCCTAATAAAAGCTTTGAAAGCCTCCCACTTTACACATGCTGATGTTTGTGTAGTATTGATGTCAAAGAACTCGTCTATCTGTTTTTCTATATACTTGACAAATTCCTCATCCTGAAGCCATTTATGCTGAAATTGCCATCTACCTGATTCCTTTGTCAATTTTTTATCTACATATATTAGACAACAGGGTGCATGATCAGAGATCACGATGTTATCATAAAAGCAGTTTTGAATCTTGGACCTTAATTCTGTGGAAATCAAAAAATAATCAATACGTGAGAATGTCTTGTAGGTACTGGAATAACAAGAATAGGCTTTAACTTGTGGTTTCATTTCTCTCCATATATCTAACAATCTCAATTCTTTCATAAAATGATTAATAGTCATCCTACATCCAATGTGCGTACAATCCAGTCCTGTTGATCTATCCACACCTGGATTCAATGTACAATTAAAATCCCCTGCTATTATATGTTGCCCTGTAAGTGATGATAAGATGAGAAATAAATTAGCAAAGAACTTCTGATCATCTATATTGGGACCATATAAGTTCACAAGATTTATATTTTCTAATAGCAAAGAACCTTGAATGATTACATATCTTCCAAATTTGTCTCCAATTACATTTTTCACTTGAAAAGGAACTGATTTATGTATGAGAGTCATAACTCCCCTGGCTCGGGATGAAAATGAAGAGGTGAATACACTTCCCTGCCATCTACTCCTAATTCTTTTAACATCCTCCTCTATCAGATGAGTTTCTTGTAAAAACACAATTCTTGAACCCATGTCCTTTATTTTATTCATAACTTGTTTAAGTTTTTTTAAATTTTGTAGACCTCTGCAATTCCATGAAGTTAAATTAAGATTAACACTTTGGTCCATGATCAATAGAGAGTTTGGGATTACCTTGCAGTGTAAACATGCTCATACAGAGAAGCAAAAACATGAGTGGTTGAACATTCATCCTACAAACTACACACAAACAAATTTCCCCTTCCCACACTTGTGGCAAACCCCCCAAAATCAAAAGAAAAATTCTGTCTCCCGATATAGCCATCGACCGCTCCACACCCACGGGGAACAGCCTAAGCCACTCCTTCTTCATCCTCCCAATCACCCTAACTCTACTGCTTTTAATGACGTAACCTTAACTCTCCTCTGTAGTTTTCCAACTTAACTCCAAAATTTTTAACAACTTTGTACATCATAGTTTTTTTTTTGTTGTTTGTTTTGTTTTTTTGTTTTTTTAATATATAATACAATCTATATTTTGTAAACTTACTATTTACTTCAAGTCAGTCAGATGCCTGTGCAAATGCTTAATTATTCTACCTTATATTTTGTTCATGCTTAGCTCCCACCAGTCTCTTCTTCTTCTTTGATCTTCTTGATGAACTCCTGCGCCTCCTCTGGGGTCTTGAAGATGTGGGTTCTGCCCTCATACGTGGTCAGCAGTCTCGCAGGATAGATTACACCATGACGAATCCCAAGGTTGCGCAGCTCCTTACGTACGGGATCAAACTGCTTCCTCAATTGCTGGATTCCTGTGGCCAAATCTGGGTAGAACCGCACCTGCTGGTCCTGGTGTTTAATCTCTCCTTTAGCACGTGCAGCGTTGAAGATCTTCATCCTGTCTCTGTTGCTAAGAAACTTCATAATTAAGGTCCTCGGCGGTCCCTTATCTCTCCGTGGGCCAATACGATGTGCTTTTTCCAGAACCACTGCTGATTGCAACTCCTCGCTGCCCAGCACCTCCGGAATCCACTTTTCCAGAAAGGAACATACGTCCCGACCTTCTGATTCCTCTGGAAGACCCACCAGCCTCAAATTATTCTGTCTCGACCGAGATTCCAAATCCAAAATATTATCTTCCAGAGATTTTTTTTTTTTTTCCAAAGTGCGCACCTTTAATTGAAGACGGGTGACGTCATCTTCAGCACTAGCGAGACGGAGCTCCATCTGCGCCGTTCGTTCTACACAGTCACCCAATTCCTTTCTTATTCCTTCCAACGCTGTCATAATCCCATCAAATCTAGAGGAAAAGTCCGCTCTCATTGAACTCATGGCAGCCATCAGCGCATCTGCGCCATTCCCCGCAGATTTCGCACCGTTGCCAGCCTCCTCCGCCATATATGGAGTTTTGTTTGCTGCGTCACAGACCTGAAAGTCCGTTAATTTGGACTGTTTCGGCGGCTCGCTTTTTCCTTTTCCTGGTTTTCCAGCCTTAGGCTTCGCCGACATATCCTCGCCCAAATGCTGGGATACGTTCTGTCCCAAATGAGAGAGTTATTTGCCGATTTTTTTTCTCCAGGAGCAGAGCAGAGCGAGACATGTCCGTCCTACGTGGCAGCCATAACCGGACTGTTAGTCTTTTTTATTTATTATTTTACTTCATGCAGCCTTCCGTCAGATCTGTGACATTGATACAAGTAAAAACATACCTCCTGTGCTCCTGTCTGTCCTGTGTCTGTACCACCAATCACACCAACAGTCCTTTTTCGTTTTCAGAGCATGATCTACGCATTGCCAGTGAGAAGCCTCCATTTATACAGTCTATGGCACAATCACGAACACCAGCAACAAGTACAAGAACTATGCCAAAACATTCAAAAAATACAAAAAACTACAAGTGCTGAAATTAGCTGCCACTTGATGGCAAAACACGTATGTGGAATATACATTAAAATGACTGTGAAAAAACTTTTAAAAACACTCTTTTAAATGCCCCTGCTACTCCACTCTTGCTGACTGATTTAACATCACTTCAGCAGAAACTGGACGTTCCGTCCATAATCGTTCCTACAGCGGCACCCCCAGGAATAAGGTGGATAGCTTTGACAAAAACAGGACCTTTTCAAAAATTAAGCAGCTTCTGCAAAGTGATTGCAAGTGTGTTTAGCAGTGTAGTTTTAGTTTAGTTTTTTTTAAAGTTTATTTAATTTATTGAGTTAGGACAGTGCACATTAATCAACATATCAACATTACGCTTCAATGTAAATATGCCGGAGTTAGCACAATAGCTAAATTTCATCCGTAGTCCTAAGGCAGGTATCACACACACAAAACATAATTCATAAGACAGATATATCGCAACTAACAGGACAATCCATAAGAGAAAATGGGCACATTTTACATAATAACACCAGTAGATCCACAAACATTAAAACTAGAGGAGTAAAAAAATCTTCATTTTTCAGAAGCCTCTGGATATGGGCATCTGTAATGGAGACATTTTATGAATGAATGCAAGACTGGTTTGTCCTTAGCAAAATTTAAGTTTTAAAGGCTAGGTAGTTTTCGCAGTCACTGATGTGTGCTGGGTAATTTGTTCCATGTGTGTGTACCTCTGACTGACACTACGTTCTGACCAAATTCAGATTTACAGTGGATATAATAAGTCTACACACTCCTATTCAAATGCAAGGTTTCTGTGATGTAAAAAAATGACACCAAGATAAATCATTTGAAAACTTTTTCCCCCATTAATGTGATCGATAACCTGTACAACCCAACTGAAAAAACAAACTGAAATCCTTTAAAGGGAAAAATAAAAAACTTACAATAACCTGTCTGCATAAATATGCACACCCTTAAACTAATATTTTGTTGCAGCACCTTTGGCTTTTATTACAGCACTCAGTCTTGTTGGATAGGAGTCTATCAGCGTGGCACATCTTGATTTTGTGTGTGTGTGTGTGTGTGTGTGTGTGTGTGTGTAAAAATCATTTTAGTACACACTACATTATTATTATTACATTATTGTTAAGATTTAAAAAACTAAATCAGGGGTGTCCAATCATGTGCCAAGGAGGACCAACACCCTGCAGGCTTTACCTCCAACCAGTGTCTTCAATAGCAGATGCCACTGAATTTCTTCCCACTGATTGCTGATAAGTCGTTGCATATCTCAATTTAGTTGCATTGTTTATTAGCAATGGAATGACAATAAAGGCACTTTGACTTAAGTGAAAACATCTGCTGAAGAGACTCAGCAGAAGAGAAAACCTGCAGTGTCTTGGCCCTCCATGGCACATGACTGGACACCCCTAAGGGAAATCAATGAAAGCACCATGTCACCTCGGTGCCTGTGACATGGTACTATGGGGACAGTAAAAAAGTCACACTGCCACTTCTAGTGGGATGCACGACACATATCGCGAAATGTATTTTGTGTACCGAATGTCCTTTAAAATTTTGTTTTACTTACATTTTTATTACAAATTTATGTATATACAATGGATATAAAAAGTCTACACACCCCTGTTCAAGTGCCAGGTTTTTGTGATGTAAAAAAATGAGACCAAGATAAATCACTTTGAAACATTTTCCACCATTAATGTGACCTATAACCTGTACAACCCAATTGAAACGCAAACTGAAATTTTTTAAGGTGAAAAATAAAAAATAAAAAACTTACAATAACCTGGTTGCATAAATATGTACACCCTTAAACTAATACTTTGTTGCAACACCTTTGGCTTTTACTACAGCACTCAGTCTTTTTGGGTAGGAGTCTATTAGCTTGGCACATCTTGATGTGGCAATATTCATCCACTCTTCTTTGCAAAAACACAAAGACAAAATAGTTTCCTCATCCAAACCTTCAACTTGTCTTTTAGACCCTATTCCTACTAGGTTATTTAAAGAAGTCTTCCCACTTATTGGTAGCTTTATTCTTCATATAATCAATTCTTCATTAACTTTAGGCCATGTACCGCAGGCTTTTAAAACAGCTGTAATTAAACCCTTACTCAAAAAGCCAACGCTAGATCCAGGAGCTTTAGCTAACTATAGACCAATCTCTAATCTCCCTTTCATTTCAAAAATCTTAGAAAGAGTTGTTGCTACGCAATTATTCGACCACCTGCAGGGAAATGGTTTACTTGAAGAGTTTCAATCTGGGTTTAGAATCCATCATAGTACTGAAACAGCCTTAGCGAAGGTCACTAACGACCTCCTCATTGCATCTGATAATGGACTAGTTTCTGTACTTGTCCTTTTAGACCTTAGTGCAGCTTTTGATACTATCGATCATAATATTCTACTTGATAGATTAGAACACTATGTTGGACTTAATGGAACTTCGTTGCAGTGGTTTAGATCTTATTTATCTGATAGGTTCCAGTTTGTTCATGTAAATAATGAGTTTTCTTTCAACTCAAAGCTTAGTCATGGAGTTCCACAGGGATCTGTGCTAGGCCCTACTCTTTTTAGTTTATATATGCTTCCATTAGGCAACATTATTAGAAAGCACTGTATACATTTTCATTGTTATGCAGATGACACACAATTATACCTGTCAATGAAGCCAGATGATAGTAATCAATTAGCCAAGTTAGAAGCCTGTCTTAAGGAAATCAAAGCTTGGATGACTTGTAATTTCCTGCTATTAAATTCAGATAAGACTGAAGTCATTCTTGTTGGTCCAAAAAACCTTAGAAATTCCTTTCCAAATCAAACTTTCAGTTTGGACGCAGTTACTCTTTCTCTTAATAGCTCTGTGAGGAACCTTGGAGTTATTTTTGATCAGGATTTGTCCTTCAATTCACATATTAAATTTGTTTCTAAGACTGCCTTCTATCATTTGCGTAATATTGCCAAGATTAGGAGCATCTTGTCTCAGAGTGATGCTGAGAAACTGATCCACGCTTTTGTTAGCTCGAGATTAGATTATTGTAATTCTTTATTATCAGGTTGTCCTAAAACATCTTAAAAAGTCTTCAGCTGATCCAAAATGCTGCAGCAAGAGTTTTAACAGGTACTAGAAAGAGAGATCATATCTCTCCGGTTCTGGCCTCCCTTCATTGGCTTCCCATAGAGTTTAGAATTAAGTTTAAAATCCTTCTTCTTACTTACAAAGCTCTAAACAATCAGGCTCCTTTTTTTTTCCACAATATCTTTATTGAACCTTTTTTTTTTTTTTAACAAACATGATACAAACAATCAAACACTAACACTAAAGTACTACAAAAAAAAAAAAATGCACTAAAAACACCAACAACCACCAACAAAATCAAGTCTTCAACAATGCTCCTCTGTTTAGTCTAGACAATCCAATACATAAGTATACATATTATGTTCACCAGTTTGGAATTTACAAGGTCCACACACATCATTCACCTTCTTCTTCAAGAGTTATGTTTAAATTTTTTACATAATCAATAAAAGGTCTCCATATATTCTCAAACACAATTTCCTTTGATTTCAGTATATATGTTATTCTTTCTAATGGAAGGTTTGTTAACATCTGTCTTAACCACTGAGTCACATCTGGTCTATGAGTCTTTTTCCATAATAGTGCAATACATTTTTTGGCATTAAGCAAACTGAGGTCTATGAATGTTCTTTCACTTTTATTAAAATTATGCTTTTCTGGGTACAGACCCAACAAAAACAGTTTAGGATTCAATATGATTTGTTTTGAGATTATTTTTTCAATTGTTACCCTCACCTCTTCCCAAAACATTCTTATTAATCTACATTCCCATAAACAATGAAATAGGGTTCCTTTACTTTCCATGCATTTTGTGCATGTATCTGGTATATTTTTGTTATATCTATTTAACTCCTCCGGTGTAACATACATCCGCATTAACCATTTGAAATGTATCAATTTAAGGCGTGCATTTATTGATTTGGTTTGAGCTTCTGTACAAGCCAATTCCCATTGTTCCTCTGAAATTTCAATTTGCAGATCTTCTTTCCAGTAGTTTAATCTTTTCAGTGAATTTTCACTTGAAGATAGTGTCAATGAGTTATAAAACTCTGAAATAATACCCTTTCTTTTACTATCTTTCATCATCATTTTTTCCAAGGATGAATAAATAGGTCGAGTGAGAGCTTTATTTTGATTTGATCGAATAAAGTTTCTAAGTTGAAGATATTTAAAAAAATGTGTTCTATTGAGATTAAATTTGATCCTCAGCTCTTCAAAAGACATTATGTTGTCTGCACATGGCAAATATAAATCCTGAATCTTTTGTATCCCTTTTAAATTCCATACTTTAAATACAGCGTCCGCTCTCCCTGGTTTAAAATATTGATTACCCCATATTGGACTAAATTGTGACAATAACTGTGGTTCTTTATCAGGCTCCTTTTTATTTAAAAGATCTGATACTACCGTATTATCCTAACAGAGCACTACGCTCCCAAAATGCAGGACTACTTGTAATACCTAGAATCTCCAAAAGTACAATGGGAGGCAGAGCCTTCAGTTATCAAGCTCCTCTCCTGTGGAATCAGCTGCCAATCTGGATTCGGGAGTCAGACTCAATCTCTGTTTTTAAGATTAGGGTTAAAACCTACCTTTTTGATATAGCCTACAATTAGGGAGGGATCATGTGTTTCTGAACCCTCCCTTAGCTATGCTGCTAATAGGTTTAGTCAGCCGGGGGACCTCCAGTAATGCACTGGGCCTCACTCCTTTCCTCACTCTCTATGAAATATTTTTTTTGCTGGTCATTAACATTTGTTTGTTCTCTCCCATAGATTGAGTCCCCATCGTGCTGTTTGCTCTCTACATGTCTGTTCTTTTCATCTTCTCTGTCCCCTCACCCCCCAGCCAGTCGCAGCAGATGACTGCCCCTCCCTGAGCCTGGTTCTGCTGGAGGTTTCTTCCTGTTAAAAGGGAGTTTTTCCTCTCCACCGTCGCCAAGTGCTTGCTCACAGGGGATCACCTGATTGCTGGGGTCTTTCTGCAACTGTGGGGGTTCCCCCCTACAGTTGATAGTGCTATGAGATGACTGTTGTTGTGAAATGGCGCTATATAAATAAAGTTGAATTGAATTGAATTGAATTGAATTGAAAAACACTCCAAATCCATCAGATTGTGAGGGCATCTCCTGTGTACAGCCCTCTTCAGATCACCTCACAGATGTTTGATTGGATTCAGGTCTGGATTCTGGCTGGGCCATTCCAAAACGTTAATTTTCTTCTGGTGAAGCCATTTTTTTGTTGATTTGGATATGTGCTTTGGGTCATTGTCATGCTGAAAGATGAAGTTTCTCTTCATCTTCAGCTTTTGATTTTTTTAAAAATGTTTTTTAAAAATTTTGTATACTTTATTGATCCCCAGAGGGGAAATTGAGGACATCCACCTGGATGGATGAAGCAGCCATGGTACGGCACTATCCCTTTACCATTCACACACACATTCATACCTAGGGCCACTTTTACAGTCTCCAATTACCCTAACCTGCATGTTTTTGGCCTGTGGGAGGAAACTGGAGAACTCCCGGAGTAAACCCACACAGACACGGGCAGAACATGCAAATTCCACACAGATCACTGTTGGTCAGGGGCTGTGATCGAACCAGGGATCCCATGGCCAAGGGTGAATTGCTGTGCTGCTGCAGTGCTAACCACTGCTCCACCGCACCGCCCTTTCTAGCAGAAGCCTGAAGGTTTTGTGCCAACACTGACTGGTATTTGGAACTGTTCATAATTCCCTCCACCTTGACCAAGGCCCCAGTTCCAGCTGAAGAAAAACAGCCCCAAAGCGTGATGCTGCCACCACCATGCTTCACTGTAGGTATGGTATTCTTTTGGTGATGAGCAGTGTTGCATTTGTGCCAAATATACCTTTTGGAATTATGGCCAAAAAGTTCAACCTTGGTTTCATCGGACCATAACACATTTTCCCACATGCATTTGGGAGATTTCAAATGTGTTTTTGCAAAATGTAGCTGGGCTTGGATGTTTTCTTCATAAGATAAGGCTTCCATCTTGCCATCCTAGATGGGAGATTGTTGTCCACATGTACTAAACAGCCAGTACTAGCCAGAAATTCCTGCAGCTCCTTCAGTGTTGCTGTCGGCCTCTTGGCAGCCTCCCTGAGCAGTTTTTTTCTTGTCTTTCAATCAATTTTGGAAGGACGTCCAGTTCTTGGTAATGTCACTGTTGTGCCATATTTTCTCCACTTGATGATGACTGTCTTCACTGTGTTCCATGGGGTATTTAATGCCTTGGAAATTCTTTTGTACCCCTCTCCTAACTGATACCTTTGAACAATGAGATCTCTTTGATGCTTTGGAAGCTCTCTGCAGACCATGATTTGTGCTGTAAGATGTGACTACAAAAATGTCAGGAAAAGCCTGCTAGAACAGCTGAAATTTATTTAGAGTTAATCAGAGGCACTTTAAATGGTGGCAGGTGTGTGCTGACTCCCATTTAACATGAGTTTGAATATAATTGGTTAATTCTGAACACAGCCACGTCCCCAGTTATAGCATGGTGTGCATATTTATGCAAACAGGTTATTGTAAGTTTTTTTTATTTTTCCCCTTAAAAGATTTCAGTTTGTTTTTCAGTTGGGTTGTACAGGTTATACGTCACACTAATGGTAGAAAAGGTTTTGAAATTATTTATCTCGGTCTCATTTCTTTACATCACAAAAACCTGGCATTTGAACAGGGGTGTGTAGACTTTTTATATCCACTGTACACCTTGGTACATTACAATCTCCTCTAGTTTGAGCTCTGTTATTTATCCCGTTATTGTCTTTTTCTGAATAAAATTGCTTAAATTGCGGGAAAGTTGCGGTGATTGGACAAAGTTGTAAGGTCACACAATAGATGCAATGACAGCTTAATTTCAAGTGAATTTGCACGATCGCAACATTGTGAAATCCTGGAGGTACTGCCAAATGCTCTTTCATAATGGCAAGGTGTAATTTTTTTGGATAATATGAAGAGACATTTAGAGTTGACCAAACTGAACATAATAAAAACTGACTTGCTTATGAAAATTGATCCTTTCATGATTTGTTTGCATTTTTCAACTGTTAGTACAACCAAAAGCTGCACAAACCTAGGGAATTGTTGTACCCGTGTTTATATGGGTTTTCTTGTCAAAATCTGACTGTTGACCTCCTCAGTACGACAACCAGGCAGGTGTATGTTCAGTCTGTGAAGGCGGCATCAACATGTAGATATCTACAGTGCCTGCAGCACTGTTCCAAAAAGTGACTGAGTAGATCGCTCTAAAGGCTGCTGAGGCCTGTGACACTCACGCTCACCATTCAGGTGAAGCAGTGGTATTACAGGATATCTGGACATCCCTCTCTGTCAATTCAGTACAGACTTCTGTTATTCAGTATTTTGGTATCTTTGGTATAATGTCATATCTATTGTTTTTATACACTCTGCAATTATAGGTAATTTTTGAATATAGGTCATTTTTAGCTTATTCTGACGAAGCCAGAAGGTGCTGATGCGATGGTGTTTGTCCATCCGTCCACATTTCACATTAATTGTTTCTTCTAGGCAGTTGCCCCTATGGTGACCAAACTCGCACACAATGATGCTCAGGTGGGTCTACATCCAGGTTGTCCATCCATCCATCCATCCATCTTCTTCCACTTAATCCTTTTCGGGTCGTGGGGGAAAGCTGGAGCCTATCCCAGCATCTTTGGGCGAGAGGCAGGGTACACCCTGGACAGATCGCCAGTCCATCACAGGGCCAACACAGAGACAGACAACCTTTCATTCTCACAGTCATACCTAAGGACAATTTAGAATCCCCAGTTGATGCCAATTAACCTAACCTGCATGTTTTTGGCATGTGAGAGGAAACCGGAGAAATTCCGGAGTAAACTCATGCAGACACGGGGAGAACATGCAAACTCCACACAGATCACTGTTGGTCAGGGGCTGGGATCGAACCCAGAATCCCCCGGCCAAGGGTGAGTTGCTGTGCTGCCGCAGTGCTAACCACTCAGCCACCGCTGCGTGGCTGAGTGGTTAGTCTGAGGTTGAGCACATCCACAACCTGGATGTGCTCAAGTGTGAACTTGAGCACATCCAGGTTGTGCTCAAGTTCAAAGGTCACATGGTGTGGGCATTTATGTGATTTCAGAAAAATCACTATTCCTCCTAGGCAATTGCCTTGATGCTCACCAAAGTTGCACACATTGATACTTGGGTGGGTCGGCATCCACATTGTGCTCAAGATCAAAGGTCAGGATATCTGAGCACTTGTGTGATACAGTATTTACAAAAATTGCTTCTCCTCCGACCTAGTCAATCACCCTGATTGTGACCAAACTTAGATACAATGATCCTCAGGTGGGTCTGCATCTAGGTTGGATTCAAGGTCAGGGTCAATGGTCAGGAGATCTGGGCCTTTATGATTTCACAAAAATCGTTATTCCTTGTAGGCAATTGTCCCAGTGTTTGGCAAACTCATGCACAGTGATCCTGGGTGGGTCTGCATCCAAACTGTGCTCATGGTCAGGCCGCAATGACCTACTCCATCATTGACTGTTTAAAGTAAAAAATCTACAAATAGCTCCTTTTCCATAAAGCATGTTTTTAAGTATTCATGAAAAATGTAAACAGAAATTATGTTCTCACAACATGCTTCATGATGCATACATCTACAGTATATGCTAAAAGTTTTTAAAACTCTATTTTCTGTTTGATCCTTTTTTCTAGCCTCAAAGTGGAAGTGTGTGCTGCAGTTAGTGGTTTGGGGATCCCCAGCTCTGTAGGTAAGCAGCTGTGTTCAGTGAAGTACTCAGAGAGGGATGCATAAGGAAAAGGCACAGGAGGTGTTAGAAGAGTCAGAGCAGGCTCTGTTGTACATCTCATTATAAGAATTTCCTGCTGAGAAACTGCTGTTCTGCTGCACCAATCAGAGCGGAGAACAAATGCAACAGGGAGGGTGGGGATAGCAAAAAATGAAATGTATGACACCGGTGGAGGTGTGCAGCAAGTCTGCTAATGTTTCTCTGCAGAGTAAAAGGCATATAAATGGCTTCACAACATAACTAATTGAAAGTTGCTTGTTGAGGATTTAACAGCTAAGTGGGGTCTGTTTGGCTACATCTTCTACTTTCATTTCTCCATCCGTCTCTCACTCCTGATCTTTTATATGTCACTCAGACCTGAGAGCAGAGCTGCAGTTGGATTGGCTGAAAGGTACCCGGGGTGGAATTAAGAGAGTCCTCTTCCTGAACACCCAGCAGCCGCAGCACACTGGGCTCCTGAAGCTGGGACACAACCGCCCACATGCATGCCTGAGCTACATGATTTATCTGAGAGTGAGTAAATCAAGCAGACACACATGTACAACGAGAATGATCTTTTCAAATGATTTTCCAGCTTACTTCCTAATCCAGAACTGAGTCATCTGATTGCATAGTTTTCTCCCTTTCTGTCACTCCATTGCAGGAGGAGGATGAGTTCAGGGACAAATTATCCCCCATCGCCCTCGCTCTTAACTACAGCCTGGCTCCAGCTCCACAGGACCAAAACCTCCCACCTGTCCTTAACCAGTACAGCAGTACCTTCCTTCAGGAGCATGTGGGTATATACACTACATAAAGGTACAGCTCAAAAAATTAGAATATCATGAAAAAGTTCAATATTTTTTGTCACTCATTTCAGAAAATGAAACCCATATATAGATTCATTACACAGAGAGTGATATATTTCAAGTATTTATTTATTTTAATTTTGATGATTATGGCCCACAGCCCATGAAAACCCCAAATTCAGTTTCTCAAAAAATTAGAATATTACATAAAATTAATTTTAAAAAATAGTTTTTAAATAGAAATGTTGGCCGAATTAAAAGTATGTCCATGTACACACTCAGTACTTGGTCAGAGCTCTTTTTGGATTAATTACTGTATCAACGTGGCATGGCATGGAGGTGATCAGCCTGTGGCACTGCTGAGGTGTTATGAAGGTCCAGGTTGCTTTGATAGTGACCTTCAGCTCATCTGCATTGTTGGGTCTGGTGTCTCTCATCTTCCTCTTGACAATACTCCATAGATTCTCTATGGGGTTTAGGTCAGGAGAGTTTGCTGGCCAATCAAACACAGTGATGCCATGGTCAATAAACCAGGTTTATTCAGTCGACCAACATTTCTATTAAAAAACTATTTTTTAAAATTAATTTTATGTAATATTCTAATTTTTTGAGAAACTGAATTTGGGGTTTTCATAGACTGTGAGCCATAATCATCAAAATTAAAATAAATCAACACTTGAAATATATCACTCTCTGTGTAATGAATCTATATAATATATGGGTTTCACTTTCTGAAATGTTTGACAAAAAATATTGAACTTTTTCATGATATTCTAATTTTTTGAGATGTACCTGTACAGCATATGTCGAATAGAGGGTGATGTTTATAAAGACCGTAAAACCTCTTCAGGCAAATGTTTTTGGTTCATGACATTTGTCTTTGAAAATGAAATCGACTTAGCTTAATTTAACTCAACCCTAGCTCAAGTAGGTTCATTTTGTCTTTTGGCTGCACGGTGGCGCAGTGGTTAGCACTGCGGCAGCACAGTTTACCCTTGGCCGGGGGATTGTGGGGATCGTGGGATCGTGGGTTCGATCCCAGCCCCCGACCAACAGTGATCTGTGTGGAGTTTGCATGTTCTCCCCGTGTTGCGTGGGTTTACTCCGGGATTTCTCCGGTTTCCTCCCACATGCCAAAAACATGCATGTTAGGTTAATTGGCTGTTCTAAATTGTCCCTAGATATCTGTTTCCTATAGGCCCTTAGAATAGAGGGTTAGTATTAATGAAAGCGCTTTGAGTGGTCTTTGTGACTAGAAAAGCGCTATATAAGTGCAGGTTAGTTAGTTAGTTAGTAGTTAGTTTTAATTATTTACCTTTTGTTCTTATTAAAGACAAAAATAGAAGAGAGATGTTTTTGTCTTCTTTACTGTCATGAATCCGGGTTGGAGGCGAACCCGATTCTGACTCATGGTTATGCTTTGACCTAGTTTCCTCCTGACAGCTCGGGCACGCCCTCTCCTCCTGTCAAGCTCCGTCAGCTGTACTCACTGGGTCACACACACACACACACACACACACACACACACACACACACACACACACACACACACACACACACGCTCCATTCACTCTCATTCACATGCGCTCTCACACACCTGTTCCCAATCAGTTGTGCCCACGCATTCACACCGGCAATCTCTTTCCTCATTAGCGTTTGGAGTATTTGTTGGCGACCGCTGAGGAAGGAGATTATCGGGACATTCCCCTTCATACGCGGCAGCGTGTTCCTCTGCGTATGTTTATTCACTCCCAGTGCTTTACCCAGCCGAACACTTCAAGACGATCCATACCTTGGTGTTACGGCTGGTCCGCTCCTCTGTCTCTGCCTCCTGACTGCACGACGCGCCCCGAATTGGCTCCAGCCCTGTAAGTGTGTCTTAGCCTTTTCTCCCACGCTAGCAGGCCTGCAGCATTAGGCTGCTCGCCTTTCCTGTTTTATGCATAACGCAGCCCTGCAGCACCAGGCTTTATATTCACCAGGTTGTTGAGCATTTCGGCAGACGCCCTGTATGTTTGGTGGCCAATACTGTCATTACACCCGTCCATATATTGTGTGGTAGACTGAACTGCATTGGTGATTAATGAACTAGTTGTTTGGTGAACTTTAATAAACACGGCTCTCTCTACTCCTGCGATTGGGTTTTCATTCTCTCCCTGGTGCGCCGTGTAATGGCGCACAGGGGTTCATGACACTTTACATGTTTCAACTGTTCACTCCAGCCTTCGTCAGAAGTGTCAGCTGATTGCTGCGAGGTGTCATTTTATCAGCTGACTTTCGTAGGTGGGGTCAGCCCAGCAGACCTGTCAGATCCACCGAGCCGGCCCTGCTTTCCGCTGTCCGATGGTCTCTGGAGAATGTGGTCCCAGGTGTGGGAAAGCATAAAGGCCCCCTCATCCTGGTTCATACTATCTTTTCCCCACTTCCTGATTTCTATAGCCTCCTTGATCCAGCATTTGTGTCTGTTGCTCTCCAATCCAACAATTTTTGCGTTGTCCCAGTCCATGATGTGATTATTTCTTTTGCAATGACCTGATATTGCTGATTTTAATGTTTCCTTCTCTTCTCTTCTACTTTGTTGCATGATCTACATTCTATTTCATATATTACATTGCATTTTTTGTCTTGTTCTATTTTGTCCTTGGGGTATACTAATAACTGTCTTAATTTTTTGTGCTGTTTTACTGCTGTGTTTATTTTGTACTTTTTCATGATCCTTTGAATTGGTTCTGTTATCCTTCGGATGTATGGTATAGATATGGTGTCCTTATTTTTGATTTCGGCTTTTGTTCTGTGTCTTGTTTCCTGTTTGTTTTCTTTGTTTTTGACTTGCTGTTTCCCTTTGTTTATGGCCCACACTGTATATTGGCAGCGTATGAGTGCATGTTTCATGTGGTTTTCCTCCTCCTGTCTGTCTTGTTGGTCTTTGATGATGATGACCAGTTCATATAACGTCCTGACAACTGATCATGAAACAAAACCTACACTGGAGAAACTGGAAGATCATTCACCACAAGGAAAAAAGAACACCAACAGGAATGTGAGAAGGAAACACAAGGACGACTCACGAGATCACAAAAAGAAAAGGCAGAACAAGAAACATTAAAATCAGCAATATCAGATCACTGCAAAAGAAATAATCATATCATGGACTGGGACAACGCAAAAATTATTGGATCGGAGAGCAACCGACACAAACGCTGGATCAAGGAGGCCATAGAAATCAGGAAGTGGGGAAAAGATAGCATGAAACGGGATGAGGGGGCCTTTATGCCTTCCCACACCTGGGACCACATTCTCCAGAGATCATCGGATGGTGGAAAGCGGGGCAGGCTCGCCGATCTGAAAGGTCTGCTGGGCTGGCCCCGCCTATAAAAGTCAGCTGATAAAATGACACCTCACAGCAATCAGCTGACACTTCTGACGAAGGCCGCAGTGAACAGTTGAAACATGTAAAGAAGGTAAAAACATCTCCTTTCTATTTTTGTCTGTAATAAGAACAAAAGGTAAATAATTAACTCAACCCTGAACACTTACTGCCAAGATTGAGACCCCAAGGCAACCTCAGATTATATTTCACTGACTAATTCTTTGATTTAAAATACTTGCCTTGGAAACAAAAAGGCTTATTTCCAATTTAAAAAAAAACCCCAACTCATCTAATATTAAGCTTAACTCTTCCTTTTCCTATTGTAAAACAACTCAGATAACTACAGAAGCTTTTACTGCTTTAAGTTTATCCATCAGGAGACATTTTTTTTCCACAATATCTTTGTCTGGGTAATAAGAAATCATAAAGGGTGAAGGAGCACCTGGCTGGACCCCTGGGCCCAGCTTGAAAATTATTTGTCAAACAATCAGGAAGGATGAAAAATGTGCACTCATCTGGTTGTTCTTCCACATTCAGAATTGGTTATAATAAACACTGTCTTCTTTTCCAGAAAGTTATTTCTTCATTTAGAATTCCAATATTGTATTTGCACAAAATTATGGATTCTACAGAGTCAAGTTACTTCATTAAGAAAAACTTAGACAGATTTACTGTCTAGTCCAGGTTTGTATTTTTAGCTCATCTGGGTTGAGAGACCAGGGATCATCTTATGGTTTTGCCTGGTTTGGTCAGTGTTAGACTTGAGGAAAATGTTGAGGTCATATTAAAATTTTTATAGACCCGGATGAGTCTTGATATGCTTTGCTACCAACTTGTTTGACAAATGGTACTAACAGGACATTGTGCTTTGTCTTTAAGTAGTATTGCTTCTATTTTTGAAGATTCATCACTCACTATCCTATTAACGTCCTTAACATCCTAAGAAGACGTGATGGACGTCTCAAGACGTGCCCGTAGCTTTCTTCTCCAGAGGTCTCTGTCAAGGGCATTCCCGGCAGTAAGACCCCATTCTTTCAGGTCTCGCTTAACGGTTTCTCCCCAGGTCTTGCGTGGGCACCCGCTCTTGTTGGAACCCTCCACTGGCAGATCTACAATGTGTTCGGTGGTAGTACTGTCGGACTGTGTTTGGGCAAAATTGCCTTTGTTGGACAGATACAGTGAGAACAGAGACAAGAAATATGGTGATGAGTGGGGGAGACACATGCAGGACAGGTCTGGGAATCAAACCAGGGATCACATCATTTGAGCACCATGCTCTTGTGGCATATGTCAGAACAATTAGGCCACCTGGATGCCCTAGGTATCCATCCATCCATCTTCTATTGCTTATCTGGGGTTCAATTCAATTCAACTTTATTTATATAGTGCCATGTCACAACAACAGTCATCTCATTGCACTGTCAAATTGTAGGGGAAAACCCCACAATTGCAGAAATACCCCAGCAATCAGGCAATCCCCTGTGAGCAACTTGGCGACTTTTTTTCACATTATCATTATGGAGTGTTGTGTGCAGAATTTTGAGGGGAAAAAGAATTTAATCCATTTTGGAATAAGGCTGTAACATAACAAAATGTGGGAAAAGTGAAGCACTGTGAATACTTTCCAGATGCACTGTAAATTCTATGGGAGGCCAGAATCGGAGAGATGTGATCTCGCTTTCCAGTACCTGTTAAAACTCTAGCTGCAGCATTTTGGCTCAACTTAAGAATTTTTAAAGATGTTTTAGGACCGCCTGATAATAAAGAGTAACAATAATCTAATCTAGAGTGGACAAAAGCGTGGATTAGTTTCTCAGCATCACTCTGAGATAAGATGTTCCTAATCTTGGCAATATTACACAAACGATAAAAAGCAGTCTTAGAAACAAGTTTAATATGTGATTTAAAGAACATATCTTGATCAAAAATAACTCCAATGTTCCTCACAGAACTGTTAGAAGATTGAGTAACACCATCCAAACTAAAGGTGCCTTCAGACCAAACGTGAACAGGTGGTGCAAATACATACAAAATCACTGGAAAGAGGCGAGCTCCCGGTTCTTGTGTCTCCAGGTGAATGTTAGTCTCATTTTCAAACTAGTTTAGTCTCCAATGTTGATACTTTTACCCTGGTAACGGCAGAATCTCAAAGCTAGCGCTATCCCTCGGACGTGGATGTGTGAGTGCACGATTTTGCGTGTGGTCACCTCTTTCCATTGACTTTGTATGCATTTGCGCTGCCTGTTTTGTGTTTGGTGCGAAGGCAGCTTTAGAGTTCGATTTGGGAAAGTATTTTTAAGTTTTTTGGGGCCAACTAGAATGACTTCAGTCTTATCTGAATTTAATAGCAAGAAATTACAAGTCATCCACACTCTGATTTCCTTAAGATATGCCTCTAATTTGGTTAATTGATTACTGTCATCTGGCTTCATTGATAAATTGTGTATCATCTGCATAACAATGGAAATGTACATATGCAGTGCTTTCTAATAATATTACCTAATGGAAGCATATATAAACTAAAAAGAATAGGACCTAACACCAGTCCCTGTGGAACTCCATGACTGAACTTTGAACTTTCGTTATTGACATAAGCAAACTGGAACCTATCAGATAAATAAGATTTAAACCATTGCAACGAGGTTCCATTAAGTCCAACAAGGTGTTCTAATCAAGTAAAATATTATGATAGTATCAAAAGCTGCACTAAGGTCTACAAGGACAAGTACAGAAGCAAGTCCATTATCAGATGCGATAAGGAGGTCGTTAGTGACCTTCATTAAAGCTGTTTCAGTACTATGATGAATTCTGAACCCTGACTGAAACTCTTCAAATAAACCATTTCCATGTAAGTGGTCAAATAATTGCCTAGCAACAACTCCTTCTGAGATTTTTAAAATAAAAAAGCAGATTAGAAATTGGTCCATAGCTGGATCCAGCGTTGGCTTTTTAAGTAAGGGTTTAATTACAGCAGTTTTAAAAGCCTGCGACACATGGCCCCATGTTAATGAAAAACTATATGAAGAATAGAGTGACCAATAAATGGGAAGACTTCTTTAAGTAACCTGGTAGGAATGGGGTCTAACAGACAAGTTGAAGGCTTGGATGAGGAAATTATTTTATCTAACTCTAAAAGGTATATTGGAGTAAACTTGCCAAATAAATGTCAGTTGGAGGAGTTGTAGTTGTTACTGTATTTAAATTAATGTTGGAAAGCATGTAACCGATTTTATCTCTGATAAATGACATTTTTGTTATTGAAGAAGTTCATAAAGTCTTGACTAGTAAGCTCTAAGGGAATGCTAGATTTGACAAAGACCTGACTGTTTGTCAGCCTGGCTACAGTGCTGAAAAGAAAGCTGGGATTATTCTTGTTCTCTTCTATTAATGCAGAATAATAAGTTGTTCTAACTTTCCTAAGAGATTTTAGATAAATTAGTAATTTAAGTAAATTAGAAGTTAATTTCTCCAAGCTAGATAAAGTTCATCTAATTTTCATATAATCTTTCTAATTGACAAGTCTTCTGTTTTAAACTCCAAGTTTCTGTGTTGAACCAAGGAGTCAGAAATCCCTGATTAGACTTTTTCTTTTTTAAAGGGGCCACCATGTTTAGAGTCTGATGCAGCGAAGCTGTATCACTATCTACTATGCTATCAATTACCAACCCGGTCTCAGTTAAAAACATATCTAATAAACGTTTTCCCACCCCTCTAAAAACGTACAATTCCATGTTAAATCAAAAAATAACGTGCCTTGCTACGTTTTCACAAGTTCAATCACTGTACAGTCCTCACCGCGCATGAGCAGAACAATGCATCTTTTACTTTGGTTTCCCAACACTCATTTGGTTGGTGGGAGGGAGATGGCGGACGGTAACTTGCGCAGCTGTTTCAGCAAAAACACACGAGTTCTACTCCCACTTTTGTCTATCACTGACCTTTTTCTTCTTTTTTTTTCCGTTGCTTTTTTTTCCCCTTACTTTGTTTTTCATTCCACTAATGAAAGGTTCCTGTGAGGTTAGGGTTAGGTATTAAAGTATGGGTTAGGTTAGGGTAGTTGCTCCATGCTCACACACAATAAAAGTGAAAAAAAAAAATGCCATCACACACCTTTCTTAAAGCTGTAAATGCCACATACCCACTGCACCTCAACAATTATTTTTACGTGCCTCTGTACGTTTTCTCTGACTGACAAAACGTGCAATTGAACTTTTTTTTTTCTTTTTGCTGAGACTGGGCTCCAATTACAGAAGGAGTAAAATCTCCATAACTTATCTACATTGTGTTGACACATGGCACTGAGGAAACAGTCTGCTTAAATTTGGTAACAGCATAATCTGAGAGACATCTACTGTAGTAATATTTTTCTTTAGGAGCCAAATAGTCAGAAATAGTAAAATCAAAGGTTAACAGATAATGGTCTGACAGTATAGGGTTATGAGGAGACACTACCAGATTTTCTATGCTATATGTCAGCACAAGGTCCAAAGTATAGTGGAGATAATGGGTAGAATTTCCTACTTTCTGAGAAAACCCCATTGAGTCTAATATTGAATTAAATGCCATATTAAGGCAATCACTATCTACATTTACATGTATATTAAAGTCCCCTACTATAATTATTCTATCCGATTTAAGTAGTAAGTCAGCTAAAAACTCAAATTCAGATAAGAAATCTGAGTATGCTGTGGGAGCACGATAAACTACAGCAAATAAAATTGGTTTTAACCTAAATTTGCTAAAATGCCCAATACTGAGGACCAGGCCCTCAAAGGAATTATAACATGTTTTTTGCTTAATATTAATTGGTAATTTGGAACGATAAATTGCTGCCACTCCTCCTCCACCAATACTTCTAGGATTTGACAGTTTAAGTAACCAGAGGAAGTTGATTCATTTAAACCAACATAATCCTCTTGCCCTTAACAAGTCTCTGTAAGGGATAGTAGATCAATCTGATGATCAATTTGTTATGTCTGTAATTGAGGGTGAATGACTAGACTTCAGGTGGAACTGAACAAGACTTTATTATAGACTCATAGGTTATACAGAAGTGCTCCTGCTCGGCTGAGAGGTGGTCAAAGAGACCGCCCCCTTCCTCACTGCTCTCTTATACCACAGGTGGCGGCAGAACCAGAAGGTGAAGCCACCACCCGTGCCACACCATAATAAGTCCTAAGAACAACACTACATTCCCCCCCCCTTCAAAAAAGGTCCCAAAACACACATACAATAGAGACCCTCCCCAATTTAAAACCTGAATCATGCACTAAAAGTGAACAAAAATATCAGGGCCTACCATATTCATGCAAAACAACTAAGGCTAGGGGGAGACAGGTAGACTACCGTCCCACCCCCACACGGCTAGACGGATTATTCTGCTGTCTCTGTTAGAATATTGTCCTTTAAACATAAAATCACCGTGTTCCTAAAATAAATAACATAAACCAATCCCCCTAATAGAACATATATACAAACTAACAAATTCCATAAGCAACTTGAATAATTCTCATTTCCACATCATGCATCAAACACATCAGTATAACTGCTATAACCCGGGCAATTTACATACTAACAGCATGCATCGAACACATTGCCCCCCAACCATCAGTCTGCCCCAGTAGAGAACCCTTCCCCCCGTCCCCCCGGAAAACCATCAGATGGCTCTCCTCTGCAGCACCTTCTTCTCTCCACGCCCAGGGGTGGCCCTTGCCGCTGTCCAAACACCTCCTTCTCCAGCTTGGTGCGCCGCAGCTCATTGGGATGCCGCCATGAGCCATCAGACAGCTGAAGGTAGCCATCTTCCCGAACGGCCACCACCTGCAGCCGCCCCTGGTCCTCCTGTCGCTTGCGCTTTCTACGAACCCCTCTTGATTGGACCTCCTCTCTGGGTTGGTCCACATCAGCGACCCCTAGAGGAGCCTGACTCGGCTTCCAGTGTCCCTGAGTGGCACATTGTTTTACCGTGCCAGCCGGTCCTGCCCCGCTCGCTTTCATTTCAGATCCTGGTGAAGCCTTTGTGACCCCTTGCTTCTCGGTACCTCCCAGCTGAACTCTGGAAGCAGAGTGGGTCAGCCACTCAGCTCCACCCGCCATCACGGGCGTCCCACTGCGTCACCCAGTTCCTTCAGCTAGGGTCACTGGGGCACTGACACCAGGACCCTCCCACGATGGCCCTGGGTGGGGTTGGTTCTGCTCATCTTCCAGAATACTAGGCCAAGGTTCATCCCACACAGCATCGTCCACCACTGGCGGAACCGGCCAGTCCCACAAGCCACAGCCCAACCACTCTTCTCCAACACCGCCAGTGATCGTAAAGCCCAGTCCATAAAAAGGTCGCATCCTATAATATTCTCGCCATCGGTGGTCACCACGAACTGCAGGTTGGACACCTCCGCCAATTTGTACCTAACCGCTACCCACAATGGCTAGCCTTTTTACTCCATACCCATACAATGGTGCTGAATGACCTCTCACTCAGTAGTATGGGAAGAAACTCCTCATGGTAGGCCAATTCAACACAGACCTCACTGCGCCCGTGTCAATCAGCAGCGGCACCTCCACTCTGTCCAGCTTTACCATACAGTATGTACAGCCATCGGTGTTCAGGGAGACGGTGTGGATAACCGTAGGAGTTGGAGCAGGGGTGTCCGCTTTGCATCGACGTTCCCCTCGCTCGAACCTATTACAGGCCCTGGCAAAATGATGCAGATGTTTGCATTTTCTGCATCGTTTTCCTCTTCAGCGTTTTCCTTCTCCAGGTCTTGTTCCTTCTGGGCCTGGACGTAGGGCCGAATGATGAGGACCTTATGGCGGTGCTTAGTGGACCCACAACCCAAACACCTGGGCGATCCCGGGGCGGACCTTATCTTCACAACCGCAGTGCAGTCCTCCTTCTCCTGCTCGCTATCATCGCTGTCCAGGTCCACAGTCTGCGCCACTGATTGTGATTCAGAGTGGTGCTGCGTAGCTCTCTCACTGAGGTCACGTGATAGACTGTCCGGTGCATCACACTGCTGAGCTATCTCGATAGACTTGTATAACGTCAGCTCGCCTGAGTATGTAAGGCGCTTCGACCTCATAGCCAGACAAACAGCGTGTTCCGCCAACTGGTCACAGACCATCTCTTCCTTCGACGCTTCAAACCGACAGTCTCTGGCCAGCTGGTGTAGATCTGTTACAAACCACTGCACCAACTCGCCAGTCCACTGGCGGCGCTGTCGAAACTGGACCCTCTGGACGATGACGTTTTCCAGGGCACGAAAATATTGCGCCATTAGCTCAACAACGTCTTTAAAGCTATTGCTAACACCTAAGGAAGCAAGGATACGCTGTCCTTCCATACCCAAACTATGAACCAATATCATCCACATCTTCTTCAGTTCACCAAGGTTCAGAGCCACCAAGTAATTTTGAAATGTGGCAAAACATCTCACCCAAGGGAGTGGTGGCTCTCCAGGAAGCTCCAGAAATGGCCGAATAATAGTGACTCCCGTGTCCATGGTTTTTTTTTTTTTTACCCTCGTCGCCAAATGTTATGTCTGTAATTGAGGGTGAATGACGAGACTTAAAGTGAAACTGAACAAGACTTTTTTATAGATTCACGGGTTATACAGAAGTGCTCCCGCTAGGCTGAGAGGTGGTCAAAGAGACCGCCCCCCTTCCTCAGAGCCCTCTTATACCTCAGGTGGCGTTGGAAGCGGAAGGTGAAGCTACCACCCACGTCACACCATAATAAGTCCTAAGAACAACACTACACAATTAACAGATCATGGACGAGCAGAGACTTGGGAATTAGAGACCTAATATTTAACAAACCACATTGAATTTTTAAATTATGAGGAGGAACAGAGGCAAAGTCATTAGATTTAGAGGCTACATGTTTAATTTGTGTTTTACCAACTTTTTGTTTAATCACTTTGGGATGCTTATACATTATATTTTTATTTACTTTAGAGGGTTTTGGGTTTGGTAGACCCAAACGTATAGTGAGGGTGTGCTGGGAGCGTCTGGCTGAGGCTGAGGCTGAGGCTCCTGTCCGGGAAGTCTTCAACTCCTACCTCCGGAAGAACTTCAACCACATCCCGAGGGAGTCTGGAGACATGGAGTCTGAATGGGCCATGTTCTCCACCTCTGTTGTTGAAGCGGCGGCCCAGAGCTGCGGCCGCAAGGTGGTCGGTGCATCTCGTGGTGGCAACCCCCGAACCAAGTGGTGGACACCAGTGGTGAGGGGAGCCATTAAGCTGAAGAAGGAGTCCTATCAAGCTTGGTTGGCTTGTGGGACTCCCGAAGCAGCTGAGGTGTACCGGCAGGCCAAGCGGAGTGCAGCTCGGGTGGTTGCTGAAGCAAAAACCCGGGTATGGGAGGAGTTCGGTGAGGCCATGGAACAAGACTTTCGGTCGGCTTCAAAGAGATTCTGGCAAACTGTTCGGCGGCTCAGGAGGGGAAAGCAGCTCCCCGTCCACACTGTGTATGGTGCGGATGGGACACTGTTGACTTCAACTGGGGATATCGTCGGGTGGTGGAAGGAATACTTTGAGGATCTCCTCAATCCCACTGATACGCCTTCCACAGAGGAAGCAGGGTTTGGGGACGAGGGGGATGACTCGCCTATCACAGGGGCTGAGGTCGCCAAGGTGGTTAAAAATCTCCTTGGTGGCCGGGCCCCGGGGGTGGACGAGTTTCGCCCTGAGTACCTCAAGGCCCTGGATGTTGTTGGGTTGTCATGGTTGACACGCCTTTGCAACATTGCGTGGAGGTCGGGGGCAGTGCCTTTGGCATGGCAAACCGGGGTGGTGGTTCCTCTCTTCAAAAAAGGGGTCCGGAGGGTGTGCTCCAACTTTAGAGGGATCACACTCCTCAGCCTCCCTGGGAAGGTCTATGCCAAGGTACTGGAGAGGAGAGTCCGGCCGTTGGTCGAACCTCGGATTCAGGAGGAGCAATGTGGTTTTCGTCCTGGCTGTGGGACATCGGACCAGCTCTTTACCCTCTCGAGAATTCTTGAGGGTTCGTGGGAGTTTGCCCAACCAGTTTACATGTGTTTTGTGGACTTGGAGAAGGCATTTGACCGCGTCCCTCGTGGATTTTTGTGGGGGGTGCTTCGGGAGTATGGGGTATCGGGCTTGTTGTTATGAGCTATTCGGTCTCTGTACGACCGTTGTGAGAGTTTGGTTCGTATTGCCAACACTCGGTCGGAGTCATTCCCAGTGAGAGTTGGACTCCGCCAGGGCTGCCCTTTGTCACTGATCCTGTTCATAATTTTTATGGACAGGATTTCTAGGCGCAGCCAGGGAATGGAGGGTGTCATGCTTGGTGACCACAGGATCTCATCTCTGTTGTTTGCAGATGATGTTGTCCTGTTGGCTTCATCCAGCAATGACCTACAGCTCTTGCTGGGACGGTTTGCCGCTGAGTGTGAATCGGCTGGGATGAGAATCAGCACCTCCAAGTCCGAGTCCATGGTCCTCAGCCGGAAAAAGGTGGATTGTCCTCTCCGGGTTGGGGACAGGCTCCTGCCCCAAGTGGAGGAGTTTAAGTATCTTGGGGTCTTGTTCATGAGTGAGGGGAAAATGGAGCGAGAGATCGACAGACGGATTGGAGCAGCATCTGCAGTGATGCGGACGTTGTACCGGTCTGTTGTGGTAAAGAGGGAGCTTAGTTCTAAGGCAAAGCTGTCGATTTACCAGTCAATCTACGTTCCTACTCTCACCTATGGTCACGAGCTTTGGGTAATGACCGAAAGAACAAGATCGCGGATACAAGCGGCTGAAATGAGCTTTCTCCGTAGGATTGCTGGACTCACCCTCAGAGATAGGGTGAGGAGCTCAGTCATCCGGGAGAGGCTCAGAGTAGAACCGCTGCTCCTCCACATTGAAAGGAGTCAGTTGAGGTGGTATGGGCATCTGATTAGGATGCCTCCTGGACGCCTTCCACTTGAGGTGTTTCAGGCACGTCCCACTGGGAGGAGACCCCGGGGCAGACCCAGGACTCGGTGGAGAGACTATGTCTCCCAGCTGGTCTGGGAACGCCTTGGTATCCCCTCTGAGGAGCTGGAGCAGGTGGCTGGGGAGAGGGAAGTCTGGGCTTCTCTGCTTGAACTGCTGCCTCCGCGACCCGGACCTCCGGAAAAGCGGTAGAAGATGGATGGATGGATGGATGGATAGAGGGAGCAGACAGTGATTCTCTGGGGAAGACAGAGGCTAAGTTGAGGGGTGGTGGATGGAGAGAAGCTGTAGAGAGGCATGTAAGACTGCAACTCCTGGTCCCAATTCTGAGTAGTCAAGGCTTTGGAACTTTGGCTAAAAATTATGCCAGAATGTAAGATAAATGAGACGCACCATCCTAAGTGGGATGGACACCGTCTCGCCTAACAAGACCAGGTTTTCCCCAAGATGAGTTCCAGTTGTCTATGTAGCCCACATTGTTTGCAGGACACCACACAGACAGCCAGCGGTTGAAGGATGGCACGCGGCTAAACGTGTCATCACTGGTTAGATTGGGGAGGGGCCCAGAGAATACTACAAAGGCCGACATCGTTTTGGCAAAGCTACACACTGATTCCACGTTAAGTTTTGTGACTTCGGACTGCTGGAGTCGGATGTTGTTAATGCTGGCATGGATAACAATTGTGAAGTATTTACAGTTACTTTTAGCCAGCATTTTCAAATTTGACTCGATGTCACCTGCTCTGGCCCCAGGAATGCATTTGACTATGGCCGCTGGAGTCTCTAGGTTCACGTTTCTGACTATTATCAGGACAAACATAAAGTAAAGGAAAGAACAGGTAAAGTTTATTGGCTTGTTTAAGTCTTATATTAAGGTACAACTGTATGCAAAAAATGGGCACTTCTTCTCAAATATTGTGGTGCCCAGATTCATTTCAGTTGTGCATTTAATTTTTCTTTTCATTATTGTATTCAATTTAAGAACCAAGCATTAGTGTTTGCTGATAATATTGTTGTTTTTCTCCATTTCCTACAGAGGCTATTTACATTTTTTAATAAAAAAAAATGCAGAGTGGCCAAATTTTTGCACAGAAGTTGGAAAAAAGAAGTGTGTGCTCAGAAGATCCCCTGTAGATATACAGAAAGCTTTTATATCAGATGTTCGGGGTTACTGTTTTCACAGCCAGAATGGTGCAACGGTGATGAACATATTAACAACATCCCAAAACTTTTTAAAAAGCTGCATTAACTTGAGCATTTAGATCTGTCTGTAGCATCAAGTTTTGCCTCATAAGTAATGCTTGCAAATATGTTGACCTCATTTTTTTTACTTGTTTAATGAGTTTCCAGTGTACATAAATTACATGAATAAGCAACATAGTCCATGATGATGACAACAACAAAGCAGCTTTCACAGTCACAGAAAGCAAGGGAACAAACAGAACGAAAACAGACTTAGCACTTAACTTGGAGGGCAGAACTTTAGTGTGTGTGTTTCTCTAAATATACACCACCTGCTTCTTTGCACGAAGATATTTTTGGTTTGATGATGATCTCTGGTGTTCCACATTTCCCTCTCTCCCTGCACCTTTCTTCCTCTCAGGCCTATATCCTCCTGGACTGTGGTGATGACAACATTTGCATCCCAGACCTCCAGCTCTCCGCCACCATGTAAGACTGACATGGCCACACCTCCGCGACCTCAGCCTTGTAAACCTTCAACACTTTACACAGATAAACACACAAACACGGTCACACATGCACACACAGCTAAAATGTAGAAAGTGCGCCTGTTATTCCTCTCATAATGAACACTGGAGTTGCTCATATTATAGTCCCATTCACCATGCAGAGTGTAGGTGTGTGAGCGTGCGTTAGCCTTCTGTCTATAGTGTTTCCAGCTGTAAGATATCTCTGTGGCAGCATTATACAAACATCCTGTCACCCGGCAGTGACTGATACACACATGCACCATGAGGTTATTGCCAGGGTTGAGGTTTTTGCATTCCTTGAAGCTAACTTGAAAAGATGAAAAGCTCAAAGGTCCCATTCACTCAAACATGATGTGTTTTGGGGTTTCAACCTTCTAAAATACTGTTTTGAGTCATATGACTGCAGTAAAAATATTAAAATCTCTCTTCACTCAGAGATAATTATATTTTAACATTTTTGTTGAATGGTCCTTTGCTGATTTTGCTTTTCCAGGATCTTTTTACCTTCGTCACTGACAAATGATCTGGTGTTCAGTTACAACCCATCACGGTGCTATTGGCTATGATGATTCAGTCCCCGTCCAGAATGTGAGCCCAAGGTTTTATCTTCAGAGCTAACAGTGCTGCTAGGGAGTTAGCTTACCAAGCACAGTTTATATTGTTATTCTCTTGAAATTCCAGTCACCCGGTTTCCGCCTGGGCCACTAATTCACAGATGATAATATACATTACCATTCAAAAGTTTGGGGTCACCCAGACAATTATTTTGTGTTTTCCATGAAAAGTCACACTTATTTACCACCATGAGTTGTAAAATGAATAGAAAATATAGTCAAGACATTGACAAGGTTAGAAATAATGATTTGTATTTGAAATAATAATTTTTTCCTTCAAACTTTGCTTTCGTTAAAGAATCCTCCATTTGCAGCAATTACAGCATTGCAGACCTAACATGATTGCACAAGGGTTTTCTAATCATCCATTAGCCTTCTGACGCAATGAGCAAACACATTGTACCATTAGAACACTGGAGTGATAGTTGCTGGAAATGGGCCTCTATACACCTATGTAGATATTGCACCAAAAACCAGACATTTGCAGCTAGAATAGTCATTTACCACATTAGCAATGTATAGAGTGTATTTCTGATTAGTTTAAAGTTATCTTCATTGAAAAAAAGTGCTTTTCTTTCAAAAATAAGGAAATTTCTAAGTGACCCCAAACTTTTGAACGGTAGTGTATCTTGTATTATTCTGGCTGTTTTTGTTATATTTTTGCCATGATAGTAGATGAGCCATTAGCATCAGCTTGGCTGGGCAGTTGGAGTCGGTCTGCATTCCGTTAGCCTAACTGTTTGATCGTGGCTGGTTTAGATTGCTATTTTCTACAAATTTTGCTCACCCCTACTGAAGTCCTTGTTCATTTACCAGCACCTGACCATATACAATGTTCTTTGACATTATTTTAGCTAATTTTACTTTGACCGGAACCAAAGGCGACTAGCAACTGTTAGCAGTTTCCCATTCACTTGTTCAGGGTTGTATCTGTGCTTATTGTACTCCAGGGACTGGTCATATCCTATCAACCACTGATACCACACACCTCTGTCCACCAGTGACGCATTACAGTATTTCATTCATTCTTTAAGACAAATTTATGTTTGTTGGTTCAGGCTGTGGCTACTCGAACTAGGAGCTGGCCAGCTAACATTAGCAACATCCTGCATGATGCTGGGGGGGGGGGGGGGTTAACTGGGGCTCATGAGGATTTAAAGAAACATGCACTGAAACAAGTCCTTCGGAGGAAGGCTGCAAAAGATGATTCACAGTGATGCTGCAATAATTAAAGGCAATTTGATCAAAGAATGTCACAAACATTTCATTAAAACCAATGGGAACTGTCAACATGTGGAAAAAGTGTAGTAAATTGGATCTTTAATTTGGGGGAAAACATGACATGAGTAGGGATTTTTTTTTCTTTATGCAGCTGCAAAATGTGCCATATTTTGGTTCTTCTTCACATGTGTGACAAATTTTTTTAAATTAAAAAAAAAACAGGGACTGTGCAGAGGTCGTGATTGGAGACGACAACCTGGTCATGTTGACCATCACTGCTGCGAACCGAGGAGAGGGAGCCTATGAGACAGAGCTCTACACAATCATTCCACCGGAGGCCGACTACATCGGAGTGGAGCGCCGGATTGAGGTAAATACACACACGCACGCTTTTGTCTGAACTCAATTATCCTGGTTTGATGTTAAAAGCCAATGGGACGGATACTGAAAATAGATAAGGCCGAAACAGTTGGGTCATCACAACTGGAGCCAAGTTCAGAACTAGGAAGTGGGCTATTTGAGGCTGCAGTTACAGCGTGGCTTCACATCCTGTTGTGTCTGTGCTGCTTGTTGTTTGTTAGGCATGATTAAGGGAGAGCTATCAGCGGGGGTTTACTGGCAGCAGCCCAGAAGGCCCTATTATGATTTACAAGCTGCATTAGTGACCACGGAAATGGATGGGGTCAACTTCTGCGCGTGAATATGTGTGCTTACACCCGTGTGTGTGTGTGCACTAATGAGTATGTAATGGGGTGGTTTGATTGATGACTTTGTTACTGTCAGAACGTTCGTCATGTCTTCCTCCTTCTGCGCTCCTTCTCTTTTTCTGCTCCCTTCCCCCCTTTCACTGTGTTTTACTTTCCTCCCCCTTTCTCTTTCTTTTCTTCGCGCACTTGACTCTTGCTGCTCCCCATTCGTCACTTTCATTCACTCATTTCTTTTCTCCCCTTTTTTCCACTTTTCTTATCTAATCCTCTTTTTTCTCCTCAAGTCCCTGTCTCAGTTAAACTGTGAATACAAGTTAATCAACGAGTCAAGGACGGTGGTGTGCGACCTTGGGAACCCAATGGTGGCTGAGACAGAGGTGAGTTCATACACAGCAGAGCACGAGTACACACATTTTTCAATTAAACATCCCTTTTCAAACATCCACACTAAGAAGGCCCAACTGTTACGTCTCTGCTTTAATTCGCACTGATTGATGGTTTCCAGTGAATACTGATGGTCCTCTTGACCTCCAGTCTACACATGACTCCCATGGCTGTGCTTCACACTCAATTTGTGCATGCATGTGCAATAATAATCCATTTAGCTCTTGCATGGCATGACGTATGCAGGAAGCCGAGGCTTTGTAAAGTAAAGCGCAGTCCCTTCCTACATGAAATCCTCCATCACTTTGGCTTACAATAACATGTGTCAAAACATCTCTCATGTGTGAAGGTTTTTTAGAGGTGTCAGAAGGGCTGCATGCATGCTCTCCAAGTGACACACGGCATTCTGATAAATCAGTTATGTGGTCGAGTTTCACTGTTGGGGGAGGAGAGATAATGTGGCATGTGAACAGGACAAGGCACGTGTGTGTGTGTGTGTGTGTGTGTGTGTGTGTGTGTGTGTGTACATGCATGCTTCCCTGCTATCCAGATGTTTCCCATATTGAACTCTCCCCTTGCCCCGTTCAGGAATCCATGAGCTTATACAGATCATACCCCCATGTACCCCTTTCAAACTCTGGTTGTATTGTGCAGCAATTATTTTCATCACTGGGGCTCATATCTAATGTCACATGATAGCTGTGATCAGTGAGGGACATGCCTAAAGGAAACCTGTTTGAGCCCATCTGCCTGGCTGCAATGACCTGCTTGGTTAGTGATTTCTGTTACATTTGTTATATATTGTAGTAATATATATACATTTATAGTAGTTTATACTTGAGTATACAGAGGTTTCACACTGTAAAAAGGTGGTTATTTTGCACTAGTGTTCCAAATATATGTGCTTTCATTACTTCACCGTACTGAATACGGTGAAATGCGCTTGAAATGCAGAACTCTTTGAGCCATTAAAAGTCTATCTAGAAAAAAAAACATCATCAAGTCTAATTTATTCACCCTAACTAATAAAAGACTCAACTGTGGTAGGCTAAAAGGTAGGCAGATTTTAAGACTCACTGATGTACTTTTGCTTTTAGCTTTTGAAATAGCCTGTTACCTGTCAGAGGGGTATTAACATGCAGTTTATATCAATTCAGTTCAACCTTATTCATATAGTAGCACCAGTTCACATCAGTCATTCCAGGGTTCTGTAAATTGTAATATCAATGGCATTCACTTATATAGCACTTTTCTCATCTCTAGAGGACCAAAGCGCTTTACAGATCCTGTTATCCACTCATTCACGCACATATTCACACACTGATGGCGGCAGAGCCGCCATACACAAACGCTGGCCTGGCCCACCAGGAGCAACTGGGGGTTCAGTGTCTTGCTCCAGGACACTTTGACATGCAGACTGCAGACAGAGCGGGAATCAAACCCCTGACCCTCCGCTCAATAGTCGGCCACACTACACCTGCACCACAGCCGCCCCCCTAGAATTACCTAGAATATTAGAAAGAGAGTCCCAACAGTCATCTGGTGCATGTGCTTGGTAACTTTGAGAAGGAAAAGCTCCCTTAAACAAGGAGAAACTCCTGCAGAACCAAGTCCAGGGAGTCAAGGGAAGAGAAGAAGAAAAGGGAGTGAGGACAAAACTAAGGGAGAAGGCGTAGAGAATCTTTAATGAATTGTCTTCTAGGCCGACTGAAAACAACTGGACTCATCCATTACACACATTGTAGCTACCTGATAACTGCCTTCAGATAGCTTCCAGAAAATATAAAACAACATTCTCTACTTGTTTTACTGCACAATCAAAGCTGTGTTTGGGAAGATTTTATATCTGATGACAGAAGCGTGTACTGATTAAGGGAAGATAACAATGATTATTACCTATACTGATGACAGGGTGGCGTGTATAGGGCAGTTGGTGCCGGGAGGCCAGCTATGTCCGTGCTCTAACTCGACAAAGGATGAAGCTACAGCCAACAAATGGTACACAGGTTAACTTTGGGACTAGCTTGTATGGGTATACTTTTGGGGTCCAAAGGTCAAGGTCAAAATGTCATATAAACTATATCTCAAGAACAACAAAAGCTAGGGTCACCAAACTTGGTACACAGGTACACCTTGGCATCCTGAACTGTGATTGTGGGTTTTAGGTCACAAGGTCAAAGGTTGAGGTCAAAATGCTATATACAGTCATGTGAAAAAAATTAGGATACCCCATTAAATATTCAGTTCTTTATTAAGAAATGTTCACATATTTATGTCTAATCTTGTTTTTATTTATCTGTGGGAAAGAAGGTGATTTAATTGCAGGTAAATAGCAAAGGCAAAATTGTGAAGGTGAAATTGTGAAGAGGAGGCTCAAGTACTTTGGCCATATAATGAGGAAGGACAAGAGTCTGGAGAAGAGTCTCATGCTGGCCAGGTGCGATGGAAGACGACGAAGAGGAAGGGCATGACAAAGATGGATGGAAGGCATTACTGAAGCTACGGAAATGTCACTAGTGCTCCTGAAAGAAAGGACGAGGGCTCGAGAAGGATGGAGAAAGTTGGTGTGTGAAGTCACCAGGGGTCGTTCACGACTCAACGGAACTTGAGAAGAAATAACAAAAATTAACCTTGTTTTACTCATTAAACAAAAGATATCAACAAAAATGCATATTCTAACTGAGGAAAATGTTAGGACACCCTACCACCTAATAGCTAGTGCTACCCCCTTTGGCTGAAATAACTTCAAGATTCAAAGATTTTATTTGTCAGTACTACTGTATGTACAGGACATACAGGAGAACTGAAATGGCGTTTCCATCTCTCTTCTGTGGTGTGCACAATATAAAAAAAGGAAAAAGGCTGGGAAAAAAAAAACAAAACAACAACAGCAGTCTATGTACAGTAATGCAACCTGCAGTGCAAATGGTGACAAAAGATAGACCCAGACCTCCCACAGGCTTTAACAATGGTGAAACCCAGTGAAACCCTTCTTGTAGCCATCTACCAGTCACTGACGTCGGTCTGAGGAAAGTTTGCCCCATTCCTCAACGCAGAATTCTTTCAACTGTTTGAGGGGTTTCTTGCATGTACAGCCTGTTTTGAGTCACCCTACAGCATCTCAATGGGATTAAGATCAGGGCTTTGACTCAGTCATTCCAGGACTCTCAATTTCTTCGTTTTTAGCCAGTCCTTGGTGGATTTACTGGTGTTTTGGCTCATTGTCATGTTGCAGGGTCCAGTTCCACTTCAGCTTTTAGTTTTTTTTACAGATGGTCTCACATGGTCCTCAAGCACCCTGTGATACACGGTAGAAATGATGGTGGATTCTATGATGGTGAGCTGGCCAGGTCCTGCTGCAGCAAAGCATCCCCAAACCATGACATTTCCACCTCCATGCTTCACAGTTGGTATGAGATTCTCTTTCTGGAATGCTGTATTTGGTCTACGCCAAACACATCTTCTGTTCTGGTGTCCAAATAATTCAATTTTAGACTCATCTGTCCAAAGGACATTATTCCAGAAGTCCTGGTCTTTGTCTACGTTCTCTCTAGCAAACTTCAGTCTGGCCTTCATGTTTCTCTTAGAGAGCAAAGGTTTCCTCGTTGCATGCCTCCCATGCAAGTTAAACTTGTGCAGTCTCTTTCTGATTGTAGAGGCATGCACTTCCACATCAACAGTAGCAAGAGCCTGCTGTAGGTCCTGTGATGACATTTTAGGGTTTTTGGAGACTTCTTTTAGCGTCTTGCAGTCTGCTCTTGGGGTGAACTTGCTTGGACGGCCAGACCTGGGCATGTTGGCAGTTGTTTTGAATGTCCTCCACTTGTAGACTATCTTCCAATCAGTGGAATGGCTGATTTCAAATTCTTTTGAGATCTTTTTAAATCCCTTACCAGACTCATAAGCTGCTGTAATCTTCGTTCTGAAGGCCTCAGACAGCTCTTTCGATCTCACCATGATGTTCACTCTCACTTCAACAGTCAGGAGCACACCAAACTGAATATCTGAGGTTTAAATAGGACAAGCCTTCTTCAAAATGCTGAGTAATGATTTTCTAATCATGTGCACCTGATGTGATACACCTGTGTGATTTTAGCCATTTTAAGTGGGAATAAATGTGGGGGGTGGCCTAATTTATTCCTCACCAGAAATTGCATGTTTTTAGAATTACATTTTACAGAAATTATTTTAAAGTCTTTTCTTCAGTTTTAATTGTTTAGTTATAATACTTGAATCTCCCAGTATTGTTAAAATTGATATTATATATCCATATGTCCAAATATGAAAAAAAAACAAAACACAGACTTTCATAGGGTGTCCTAATTTTTTCACGACTGTAGACTATAGGTACAGTTATGTGAAAAAATTTGGACACCGCTTTAAATATTCAGTTTTTTATTAAGAAATGTTCACGTATCTATGTCTAACTTTGTTTTTGTTTTTATTTGCATTTTTTTTAATTTATTTTAGCCATTGTAAGTGGGAATGAATGTGGGGGTGTCCTAAAAAGGATGAGGGGTGTCCTAATTTATTCTTCACTATTTGTTTAGAATTACATTTTACAGAAAATTTGAAAAAAAAGTCTTTAATTCATTTTTAATTGTTTAGTTGTGTTACATAAATCTCCCAGTATTTTTAACGTTGATATTAAATATCCATATGTCCAAATATGTAAACACACAGGCTTATACAAGGTGTCCTAATTTTTTCACATGACTGTATATCTTTAAGATTCATGTAGAACAGACATGAAATTGGTAAAAACAGACATGTCTGTGTTTGATTTGAAAAGAAACTCAATGGCGGGCCTGGGTTGGGGGCGGTTGCTCAGCTGCTGGCCGGCAAGTTGAAGCTGCTTAATCACAGTTATTTGGATGCATAAAAATTGTTAAGCCACTGGCTGATCTGTAGTGATTGTGGGCTGAGCTTTCCTTTAAAACCTGCTTGAACACCGTGCTCAGTTTGTGGTTTCAACAACTTTTTATGTGGTCTTGGAGTCAGGTGCACAAGCTACAACTGTTTGTTTTGGATGTGCATAGCCTGAGTTTGACATGATTGATTATGATTTTAAACTTAAAATCTTTAACATGATTTCTCGTGTTATTGTAAACATTTGTTTTAAGATTCATATAAATCACTTTTAGCTAAATGTTTTTGCCACCAACAGCAGACTTTTACAGTAAATGTCCTTGTAATAGTACTGACAAAAAACTATTCGATTGCCCACAGAGACTTCTCAACCCTCCTCTTAACTACAAAGCCCCTCTCTTGCTAGTGTTTCAGAGCGTCATTGCTCAGTTAAATTACAGCTAGATACACTAGCACAAAGCTCTGTAGCTGCCAAACAGATTGTGTGTCATATTGTGGCAAAATGAGTGAAACACTTGGAACACGGAGAGCACAGATGGACGGCAGGAAATGTAACAACACTGCAAGTCCTTTGAGGAAGTTTATGTTGAATGTTTTGATTGTTTTCAAGACTGTGAAAATCTACAGTTTAATCCACCCAATTTAAGGGTCAAAACTACTAACTTAAAGTGATTTCTTCTAAGCAGTATGTCAGGTAGCTTTATGCAGAGATGTAAAATCCTGGCTCCATAAAGTAACAGTCCTATGCCATACGTATTTGTTCCTGTCGTGCTCTAATCCAGCTGATCCTGATAAGTCTTAAAGATGGAAGTAATAAGTTCAACTAGGGTACTGAGCTGTGCTTATTATCAGCTGGGTTAGTGAATGGCTGGGACAAATGTGGGATAGGTCCTGAATGGTGCATTTTACATTAATAAAGTTTAGTGTTAACAACATACAGTGGTGTGAAAAAGTATTTGCCCCTTCTTGATTTTTCTTTTTTTTTTGTGTTTGTCAAACTTAAATGTTTCAGATCATCAAACAAATTTAAATATTAGACAAAGATAAAGCCAACTTTATTGTCATTCAATCCATATAGTCAGTCATGTACAGTAGAATGAAATTACGTTTCTCTTATCTACGATGTTAATCACATCTAGAATCAGAGGGGTCGCTGCCATGCAAGACACCGTCACAAATTTCCCTCCTCCGTTCCATTATTGCTGAGCACCAAGCTGGATAGCAGGAAATTCCACTTTTATATGGTCTTCGGCATGACCCAGCCAGGATTTGAACCCAGGCCTCCTGGGAGTAGGGCAGATGCTCTAGAGCATCAAACACAAGTAAACACAAGTAAACACAAAATGCAGTTTTTAAATGAAGGTGTTTATTATAAAGAATTAATTAAAAAAAATCCAAACCTACGTGAATCTGTGTGGAAAAAGTGATTGCCCCCTTCTCTTAAAACATAAATTAACTGTGGTTTATCACATTTTTGGAAAGCTGATTTCAATTTCTCTAGCCACACCCAGGCCTGATTACTGCCACACCTGTTCTCGATCAAGAAATCACTTAAATAGGACCTGCCTGACAAAGTGAAGTAGACCAAAAGATCCTCAAAAGCTAGACATCATGCTGTGATTCAGAAAAATTCAGAAACAAATGAGAAACAAAGTAATTGAAGTCAGTCAGTCTGGAAAAGGTTATAAAGCCATTTCTAAAGCTTTGGGACTCCAGCGAACCACAGTGGGAGCCATTATCCACAAACAGCGAAAACATGGAACAGTGGTGAACCTTCTCAGGAGTGGCCGGCCAACCAAAATTACCCCAAGAGTGCAGTGACAACTCATCCAAGAGGTCGCAAAAGACCCCACAACAACATCCAAAGAACTGCAGGCCTCACTTGCCTTAGTTAAGGTCAGTGTTCATGACTTCACCATAAGAAAGACAGTGGGCAAAAATGGCCTGCATGGCAGAGTTCCAAGACGAAAACCACTGCTGAGCAAAAAGACCATAAAGGCTTGTTTCAGTTTTGCTAGAAAACATCTTGATGATCCCCAAGACTTTGGGGAAAATACTCTGTGGACTGACGAGACAAAAGTTGAACTTTTTGGAAGGTGTGTGTCCCATTACATCAGGCATAAAAGTAACAGAGCATTTCAGAAAAGGAACATCATACCAACAGTAAAATATGGTGGTGGTAGTGTGATGGTCTGGGGCTGTTTTGCTGCTTCAGGACCTGGAAGACTTGCTGTGGTAAATGGAACCATGAATTCTGCTGTGTACCAAAAAATTATTAGATTAGATTCAACTTTATTGTCATTACACATGTATGAATACAAGGTAACGAAACACAGTTTAGCATCCAATCAGAAAGTGCAAAGGACAGCAGTGCAGTATATACGGTAATTAGCAGTATGTGCAATTTAAGAAAATATATGCAAATATATGCAGCAGTGCAGAAAGTTAAGAGTACTGTTATGTGCAAATAATGTACAATAAGTTAGATGTAGTTATGCAGTTATGTACAGGTGAGGATGGTAAGAGATGATGGTAAGAGAGTCAGCGGGGAACTAAGTTCAATAACATGACAGCTGTTGGAAAGAAACTGTTCCTAAACCTGCTGGTTCTAGTCCGAAGGCTTCTGAAACGTCTTCTGGAGGGGAGAAGCTGGAACAGTCCATGAGCAGGATGGTTGGAGTCCCTAAGAATGCTGCGTGCCCGGCACAGACATCTTTTCCTGTAGACGTCCTCTATAACTGGAAGTGGAGTCCCTGTGATGCATTGGGCGGTTTTCACCACCCGCTGCAGCGCCTTACGGTCAGCGACAGAGCAGCTCCCATACCAGACTGTGATACAGTTGGTCAGGGTGCTCTCTATCACGCAGCGGTAGAAGTTGCCCAGGATGTCAGTTGACAGATGGTTCTTCTTCAGTGTCCTCAAGAAGAAGAGGCGCTGATGGGCCTTCTTGATCAGGCTGGTGGTGTTAACTGACCAGGACAGGTCCTCCGAGATGTGGGTCCCCAGGAATTTGAAGCTGGGGACACGTTCAACAGCTATGCCATTGATATGGATGGGGTCATGTGTCTCTTCCCTCTCTTTCCTGTGGTCCACTATGAGCTCCTTGGTTTTGCTGGTGTTAAGGAGCAGGTTATTGTCAGCGCACCAAGTAGCCAAGTGCTCAACCTCTGCCCTGTAATCTGACTCGTCGTTGTCCCTGATGAATCCAATCACCGTGGTGTCATCTGCGAACTTTATGATGGAATTGGATCCATACATAGGCCTGCAGTCATGGGTGAAGAGGGAGTAGAGGAATGGGCTGAGCACACAGCCCTGTGGTACACCAGTGTTGAGTGTGATGACGGAAGAACGGTTGGGGCCTGACCTAACATGCTGGGGTCTGTTGGTCAGAAAATCCATGATCCAGTTGCAGGTGGAGGTACTGATTCCCAGGTCCCCAAGTTTAGTGAGCAACTTGGAGGGGATAACTGTGTTGAATGCTGAGCTGAAGTCAACAAACAGCATTCTTGCGTAGGTGTTCTTGTCATCCAGGTGTGAGAGTACATAGTGCAGCGCTGTAGAAACCGCATCCTCTGTACTCCTGTTGCTCCGGTAGGCAAACTGGTGAGGGTCCAGTGTAGGGGGCAGGCCTTTTTTGAGCTGTGCCAAGACCAGTCGCACAAAGCACTTCATGACTATGGGCGTCAGTGCCACAGGGCGATAGTCATTTAGGCACGATGGTGTTGAATGTTTCGGCACTGGTACTATTGAAGTGGTCTTGAAGCACGCTGGTACCACGGCCTGGGCCAGGGACAGATTGAAGATGTCTGTGAAGACCCCTGCCAGCTGCTCAGCGCATGCCCTCAGCACACGCCCAGGAATGCCGTCAGGGCCAGCAGCCTTATGTACGTTGACATGACTCAGTGCGTTACGGACGTCGGTGTGGGTGAGTGTGAGGTGGTGGAGGTCATCAGAGGGTGGGAAATTGATGTTCTTTTCGTTATTGTCCTTGTCAAAACGAGCATAGAAGTCATTTAGCTCATTGAGAAAGGGCACAGTCATGGCTATAGGTATGGAGTTGCTGGGCTTATAATCAGAGATAGCTTGAATGCCCTGCCACATGCGTCGGGGGTCAGAGTCCCTAAAATGTTCCTCCACCTTCAGCTTGTAGCTGTGCTTGGCCTTCTTGATGCCTCTCTTCAGATCTGCCCTGGATGAACTGTAGGCCTGTGCATCACCAGATCTAAAGGCATTGTTACGTGCTTTTAGCAGAAGCCGCACTTCTCTGTTCATCTACGGCTTCTGATTTGGGTACGTGGTGATCTGTCTTTCCGTAGTGACACTGTCAATAGTGGTGTTGATATGGTCCAGGACTGAGTGGGTGTAAGAGTCGATGTTTATGTGGGAGCCACAGGTAGCCTGAGAGGGGAACATACTCCAGTCTGTGTTCCTAAACTTCTCCTGGAGTACAGAGTCAACCCCCTCTGGCCACACTTTGATGGTCCTCACTGATGGCTTCACCCGGTTGATGAACGGTACATACTTGGGGGTAAGGAACAAAGATAAGTGATCAGACTGACCTAGGTGGGGGAGGGGAGTTGCTGAGTAGGCTCCCACAATATTGGTGTAAACATGGTCCAATGTTTTGTCCCCTCTTGTGTGACAGGAGACATGCTGGTAGAATTTAGGAAGCACTGTCTTGAGGTTAGAGTGGTTAAAATCACCCGCAACAATAAATGCTGCCTCTGGATGTGCAGTTTGTTGTTTGCTAATAGCTGCATGCAGTTCTTTCATAGCAAGCTTAGCATTAGCATCCGGAGAAATGTAAGCGGCTGTTATGATGGTACAAGTGAACTCGCGTGGCAGATAGAAAGGTCTACATTTAACCATGAGAAACTCCAGGTTAGCTGAGCAGTGTCTCTCAATAGTGACAGAGTTCGTGCACCAAGCCTTGTTAATATAAATGCACAATCCCCCACCTCTTTTCTTACCGGAGTCAGCTGCTGCTCTGTCCGCCAGGAGCGTGTGTAGGCTGGCTAGCTCGATAGCATTGTCAGGTATTCCACTGTGAAGCCATGTTTCCGTAAAAATCATGATATTGCAGTTCATAAGTCTCTTATTGTTGGTGATCCGAAGCCGTAGTTCACTCATTTTGCTCGCCAGTGACCGTACATTAGCAAGGAAGATACTGAGTAGAGAGAGCCGGTACGATGTTAGCTTTAGCTTAGCCCTTAGCCCACCGCGCTTACCCCGCCTTTGTTTACGGTTCTTACGCTGCCTGCGAGCACTTCCGGTCGGCCGGGAAGCCTGCCGAGCGTCGGGTGTTCTCTGGAGCTCAGGGATGAGACGTAGGTTGAGGCGTAGGTTGCTGATAAAAAGATCGTTATCGTTGCTTTGTAATCCAATGTCCAAAAGCTCATCTCAGGTGTAAGATGTAAAAGCAGAGCTGTTCTGAACGAACATACCCGAAATGAGCAGAAATAACACTGCTAATCCCCAAAATCTGATAGGATGCTGAGCCTCGCGTTGTGCACGCGCCGCCATCTTGGTCTATTGAAGGAGAATGTCCGGCCATCTGTTCGTGACCGCAAGCTGAAGCACACTTGGGTTCTGCAGCAGGGCAGTGATCCAAAACACTCCAGCAAGTCCACCTCTGAATGGTTTAAGAAAAAAAAAAATGAAGACTTTAGAGTGGCTTAGTCAAAGTCCTGACCTGAATCCGATTGAAGTGCTGTGGCATAACCTTAAAAAGGTGGTTCATGCTCGAAAACCCTCCAATGTGGCTGAATTACAACAATTCTGCAAAGATGAGTGGGCCAAAATTCCTCCACAGCACTGTAAAGACTAATTGCCAGTTATCGCAAACGCTTGATTGCAGTTGTTGCTGCTAAGGGTGGCCCAACCAGTTATTAGGTTTAGGGGGCAATCACTTTTTCACACAGGGCCATGTAGGTTTGGTTTTTTTTCCCTTAATAATAAACACCTTCATTTAAAAACTGTATTTTGTGTTTACTTGTGTTATCTTTGTCTAATACTTAAATTTGTTTGATGATCTGAAACATTTACGTAAGTGTGACAAACATACAAAAAAAAAGAGAAATCAGGAAGGGGGCAGGCAAACACTATTTCACACTACTGTATATATACTATCGTTTTTAGTGGTGAAAGACGATTAAAAATTTTAATCATGATTGATCTATTGAGATTGCTAGTTAACCGCGATTAATCACACTTAAACCGCAACAAAAAAATTTCTATATTATGTATCTTAAATTGGTCATTTTTCAAGTTTTTCATACTTTTGATAACATGGGAGTGGAGTAATATGCTTGCTTTCTGCATCTGATTATTTGGGTGTATCTTGGTCCCTCGTGGTGTGGATTGTTTCGGCAGGCCCTCCTCCGCCACGGTGCTGGTCACCGTGCAGGGGGTGGGAGCTTATTGGGCGATTGCTGTTGGGGGTTTGCTGGTTGTGAAGTTGTCCAGGTGTTTCCGCTGCGAACTGTCCACATCAGCCATGTGCTTAGCTAGCCAGTGATATTTAAGACTAGACAAACTTTGATGGTCACTGAATTCAGATTGACAGTAAACACAATACTTTGCTCTTGTCAAGAAAACCATTAGGCAGTTCTTTCCTGTTTCAAAGCTTTCTTTCTTAATCTATTTCGGCTCATAGAGGCGTTTATCCCATGTTGCAGTCCAGCGTGTTGCTTTGCTTTATTCCTGATTTCCATATGGTGGGATGTGTGTCTTAAATATAGAAAGCAAACAAGGTCAAAAACTCAGGTTTGTGAATAACCGCAATCAATTACTTGAGTGTTGAGTTAGTTACGATTAACACGATTAAAACTTGCGCCACTAGTACTTTTAAATGCAAAAAAAAAAATTCTGTATTGTTTAACAGCACATTAAATATCTGTCTTTACAGTTCTGTATGAAACAGTGTGTTATCAGCCTGCTTATTAATATTAATGAGCCTATAATATGACTGGGTAAAGGTTTTCCTAGTGGACCAGTCATAAGTAAGGAGGCAGTCAGGATGAATTGGTTTTGCTAACTGAAATGAAATGAAGGCAGAACTTGTTTATGTTTATCATAAAACCTTAAAAGTGCAGTCTACTTAAGAGCTGCAGTATGTTTTCGAGGTTTCAACACACAAAAAAATGGAATCTGCTCATATTCTTATGTCTTCAATTCATGTTTTATGCAGCTTTTGGTCCACTTTTCTTTCTTACCAGAAGAACCACACCAGTTGCAGTTGTTTTGGTGTGCACCTGAGTGCAATTACTGTGTTCTGATCGGACGAAATGAAGCGCACCCAAGGAAAAAATTAGCTTGAGTTCAACTGAAACGGACTAAAGCCTGTAGGTGTGAAAGCACCCTACTGTAAGTTGACAACTTGGTCCTCTGTCTCAGATGTTGCTCTGCCCTCGTCCTCTCTACATACAGAAAAATAGGTGCCCTCTGATAATCAAAGGGGTCCTTGGTGTGATGCCATAGAAGAACCATTTTGAGTTCAGTAAGGAACCTTTTAGCGATCTAGTTCTTTGAAGAACCATGTAAGGTACTCAAAGAACAATCCTCTAAATGAAAATGTTCTTCAGTAAGTGATGGCTCTGTGACGACTCATTTGTAGGACACAGAAGTGATACACCTTCTCTGTAAACAGCTCACACTCAGTCACCACATGCCTCCTTAGATCTTTCCTGCCTGACTCATCTCTTTTATGTGTCCCGGAAAGATGTTTTGACATTGTAGTACCCACCACCACCACCCCCTTCCCCCCCAGCCAAGTCTGCTTCTTGAAGTGCGAGTCTGCATGCTGTCATTTTCCTGTCTGGACCATGCGCTTAACCTGTTGTTCAACACAGCTCAGATACACATGTACACACACACGCACACTGTCCTGCAGTCGGCGATAAACTAAATTGTCCATGTGTTTTGAGTTAGCCTGGAGGACAGGGGATTTAAACTGAGGAGACACAAGAAACCTGACTGTAGCTTTTATGTGTGTCTGTAGTCTGGATTTTCTATGTCTTAAGAATCTTCCTGTTATCGAGACACATACACACCAGAGTGCTGATAACCTGCCACAGATAACTCAGAAGGGGATCTGGTTAACAGGGTTTTACGGTCTATTACTGGACTCTTTAAAACCTAATGTGCCTTTTCAAGTCCAGATGTGTTTCACTCCTGGTCGTTATTTTTCTGTCATCTTTGTTTTATTGCTCCGTTTTCCATTCTCTTAAGTTTCTCATACACTGCATATTATTTTGTATTCTCTGTCCCATCATGTCATCCCCAGCTCTCCGTTGGTTTAAGGTTTTCAGTCCAGAAGCTGGATGATGCCGGCCCAAAAATCAGCTTCGAGCTTCAGATCCACAGGTGACACGCCCACCGGCAATCACGCAACCTTCCTCCATAGCACACAAACACTCACAAAGAGCTGTTTGTATTTCCTCTGAGCCGTGTAAATAAGTTCTGTGTCTGTCCTGGTCCCCTCACTGTCTGTGGTTCGATTAAACCGACCGCAGAGACAGAACGATGCAGATGGCCTCGAGGAACTCCACACAAAAGATGAGCTCCACACAAAATGCCCTCTCTTTGCTTCAATGCTTTAATTTCACTTCATCACAATACTTAGACTCTGATATTTAACGTACTCTGCAGGGGGAATTCTTCTTTGAGTCAGATGAATGTTTAAAACATCATTAAAATATGGTTTTGTGTTTTGTGTTCTAGTGTCACTCCTTGTATCACAGCCTCATCTGAAATGTTAGTGTGTGTTGTGTTTTGTTTTGTTTTTTTACTTCTCTGTGTATCCCTCCACAGCTCCAACAAAGATAACTCTGTCAGCAACCCAGTTAGTCTGAATCTGTCCATCATTGCCCGGGCTCAGCTGGATTTACGAGGGTGAGTCAGCCATCTTCGCGTGTCAGACTATGAGAAGTGGTGACCATGTTCTTTGTTGCTGTGTCTGCCCCATCTGACTTCACTGTAAACGTTTTTGTCTCAGGATATTCCTGTTCTTTTTGAAATGTTTAAATTTGTGTACTGTGTTTATATACAGATGCAAAACAGCACCAAAAAACTCATTTCTGGACATAAATTTGAAGTAATCGTGTGCACATGGGTCGATCAGGGACCTCTGACATGTTCATATGCCTGCTGATACAAACATAGACACTTATATCAAAGCTTGGAGAATTGCATGTTGTTGTTTGGGTGTGGTCAGCTCTACACACAAACGCAGGCGGACCTGAGATCGACATGAGGAAGACATATTCCAGTGTTTGAAAATGTAAAATGTTAAATTACAGAAGGACAGCTTTTAATACAATCCCTTTTAAAACGTGCTATTTTAATCTTGATAAGATGTCCAGTTCATATTTGCGTGAGATACTGTAAATTGAACTTGATCGTGGATGCTGCTCTCCAATAAAGCAGCTCACTTACTGTATGTTCACTTAAGATAAGCCTTTATTAGTCCCACAATGGGGAAATTCCAGGATTGCAACAGCACGGGGATAGCAACACTCAGAGCAACAATCAGAAGGCAAGAAAAAAAAAGCAAGAGCAGCTAATATACATATGTACATATTACTATAAATATACTGTATATATATACACACAGACACACAGTGCGGCGCATTGTAGCTAGATGGAATGAATATGTAGATATATAAACACCCACAGAACGGAGCATTGCAGCTAGGTGGAATAAATATGTAAATATATAAACACACACAGTGCGGAGCAATGTAGCTAGATGGAATAATATGTAGATATATAAACACACAGTGCGGAGCATTGTAGCTAGATGGAATAAATATATAGATATATAAATATAAACACACCCAGTGCGGAGCATTGTAGCTAGATGGAATAAATATGTAAATATATAAACACACACAGTGCAGAGCATTGTTGCTAGATGGGATGAAACAGCACAACCGTCTACTTAGTTATCCTACATGGTATGATTATGTGCCCATACATATTCTCACCCTCCATAGCGACCGGTATTTTCCTAGTTGTATGCCAGAGGGGACCATTGTGTAAGTCTATTGCATCTTTTGCATTCAAAAAACTATTAGGTTGTTACGTCTTTTTTGCTATCTCTGCGAGCAGCCCTGCTTAGGTTGTACAGTCTGACAGCCGTTGGTAGGAAGGACCTGCGAAACCTCTCGGTTGTGCACCTGGGATGATGTAGTCTGCTGCTAAATGAGCTCCTCAGTGCATTCAGTATGTCCTGCATAGGGTGGAACTCGGACTCCAGCAGAGATGACAGTTTAGCCACCGTCCTTCTCTCTCCTATCTCCTCTACCGGGTCAAAGCGCTGCCCCAGGACGGAGCTAGCTTTCTTGATCAGTTTGTTCAGTCTCTTCCTATCGGCTGCTGTAATGCCACTGCCCTAGCAGACCACTCCAAAAGTGATGGCTGATGCCGCCACCGTGTCATAGAATGACTTCAGCAGCGCCCCTTGTACACCAAAAGACCTGAGTCTCCTCAGTAGGAACACCCTGCGCTGTCCCTTCTTGTAGAGTGCGTCAGTATTGTGTGACCAGTCTAGTTTATTGTTCAGATGAACACCCAGGTACTTGTAGGATGCCACCATCTCAATGTCTGTCCCCTGTATATTTACTGGTGCTGTGAGGGGTTGTCCATGCCTGCGGCAGTCCACCACCAGCTCCTTAGTTTTCCTCGCGTTGATCTGGAGGCAGTTCCGATGGCACCAGTCCACGAAGTCCTGGATAAGCCCTCTGTACTCAGCTTCATCTCCATTGGAGATGAGGCCAACGATCGCAGAGTCATCAGAGAACTTCTGTAGATGGCAGTGTGTTGTGTTGTGGGAGAAGTCCACAGTATAAAGAGTGAACAGGAAGGGAGCCAACACCGTTCCCTGGGGGGCCCCCATGCTACCAATGATCGTGTCGGACACACAGTCCCGGGTTCTCACAAACCAGGCCAGTTTGTGAGGTAGTCAGGGCCAGTTCGAGGCCAGTTCGTGAGGTAGTCCAGGATCCATGATGACAGGTGCTGGTCCACCCCTGCGCGCAGCAGCTTGTCCTTCAGGATCATCGTTTGGATGGTGTTGAAAGCACTGGAGAAGTCAAAGAACATGATCCTCACCACATTCCCGGGCTTCTCCAGGTGGGACAGAGAACGGTGAAGGAGGAAGATCACCGCATCCTCCACCCCAATGCCATGCTGGTAGGCGAACTGGAGTGGATCCATTGCTGGTTCCACCAGGGGGCGGAGGTGAGCAAGGAGCAGTCTCTCCAGGGTCTTCATCAAGTGGGACGTCAGGGCCACCGGTCTGTAGCTGTTCAGGTCTTTGGGGTGGGAAGTTTTTGGTACAGGTACCACACAAGATGTTTTCCACAGCTGTGGTACCCTCCCCAGCTTCAGGCTCAGATTGAAGATGTACGCCACAATCCCACACAGCTGGTCTGCACAGGACTTGAGGAGCTTTGCGCTGATGCCATCTGGTCCCGTCACCTTCCTCGCCTTGATCTTCCTCAGCTCCGTCCTCACCTGGTTCCTGGTCAGGGTCAGGACGGGGGGCTGTGTGTTGGAAGTGGGGGGGGTGTTGGTGGAGTGGGGAGTGGGCAGCAGGACTTGATGTCTTTAGAGGCAGCAGTGGTTGTTGTGCAGTCAGGGGGGAGGGCAGTTGGTCAAACCTATTGAAAAACAGATTCAGATTGTTCGCCCACTCCCTGCCCCCCATGGCCTGGGGGGAGGTATTCTGGAGCCCAGAGATGGTTTTGAGGTTCCTCTAGACCCCGCTGATGTCGCTCTGGTGCAGCTTGTCCTCCATCTTCTTCCTGAAGCTGTCCTTGCCTTCTCTGATCTTTCTCCTCAGCTCCCTCTGTATGGACTTCAGCATCTCCCTATTCCCCGACCTGAAGATCCTCTTCTTCTCTCTCAGAAGTGTTTTTATCTCAGGGTTGATCCAGGGTTTGTTGTTTGAGCAACACCGTATGGTCTTGGTGGGAACGGATTTGTCCACACAGAAGCTGAGGTAGCCCGTGAAGGTGTGAGTGAGGCCATCGATGTCCTCACCATGTGGATCGCAGAGCTGCTTCCAGGCGGTGGCTTCAAAACAGCCCTTTAGAGTGTCCATTGCCTCCTCAGACCATAACTTCACTGTGTGCATGGCCGGAGGTTGTCTGTGCACTAGAGGTTTGTACACCGGCCGGAGATGAACCAAGTTGTGATCTGATCTCCCGAGTGGGGGGAGTTGTGATGAGGTGTACGCCTCCTTAGTGTTTGCGTAGAATAAGTCCAGTGTTTTATTGTCTCTAGTGTGGCATGTGACATACTGGGTAAACGTGGGTAGAATGGGAGATAGTGAAACATGGTTGAAATCGCCTGAGATGAGGAGAAGAGCATCTGGGTGTTCTGTCTGCAGCCTGCTGGTTACTGAATGGATGACGTCACGCGCTGTCCCAGCGTTAGCCGTCGGATTTGCATAAACAACAATGCAGATCACGTGTGAGTATTCTCTCGGGAGATATGTAGGCCGCATGCTAACAGCTAGTAACTCAATGTCTTTGCTGCAGTGACGTTATTATCACTCCACCGCCCCTTGCTTTGCCACTGTCTGGTGTTCGGTCTGCCCGTATCATGTGGAAACCCTCCAGCTCAATGTTAGCATCTGCTGCTAGTTCAGTTAGCCACGTCTCAGAAAACAAAAGGAGAGAGCACTCCTGGTATGTGCTATCGTAGCGGCAGATAGCTGCTAGCTCATCTACCTTTCCCAGTAACGACTGTACATTTCCCATGACAATAGATGGAAGCGAGGGTCTGTACCTTATATTTTTTGTCCTCCGCATTACTCCAGCCCGGCAGCCGCGGCATTTTCGCCTCAGTTCTCTTGGTATGTCGAGTTTTTCCAATAGCACCGGGTGGCAGTTGAATGCTAGCAGCTCTTCCCTGCTGTATCGTCTCCTGCTATAAACAGTGGCTCCGTCCACCGGCTCAGGAGACATTTGGGACGATCTGTGTGTCCGTGATATAAATGGAGTGAAAAAAACCGGATCAAAAAAAGAGAGGGAGGGAAAAAAATACTCGGAATCGAGCCGCTGTTGCAAAGGGCGGCCGACTCGTGTCAGCTGACACGAATATCTGTAGACACGAATCTTAGTCTAAAGATATGCCTCCAGTCAGAGACGTAAACATTTTATACCCACGACATCTTGGCTGCAGTGAAATGATTGCTTTGGTGCCATTAAATATCTCAGAATGGGCTTTGAAGCTCTTCTACTTCAACAAGAAAGCCTTGAAACATTTTAACTGTGCATTATAGGGTTGTTTTGTTTTTTTTCTTTTTTTGTATGAGGGTTGCTCATTAAAGATTTCCCCTGACTCATTTCCCATGGACTGAGGAACCAAACTTGGAACAGTCATTAGTCTTTCTCTACATAGGTACCACAAAGGGTCACACACTTGTCCCATCGCTGTTATGGTGCAGTCCTCGCGGACTGCTAATAAGACACTATAGGCAACCAGTGAGTTTGCATATTTATTAAAGAACAGAACAACGATACAAAATAATGAGCCACGTGGGGCAAAACACAAATAAAGACTATGACTAGGACACACTAACGATATCCTGAGAACAAGGAGAAACTTACTGGGAGCACGGAGGATCAAGGGAGTGACTGAAGCCAAGGTTAGGGGCTTCAGCCAAATGTCGGGGAGACCAACGTTGACGTATGTGAGGTCGCAGCCAGGAGTAACCTAAGCTGCTTCCTTAAATAGGGCAAAGGATTAATCAGCTGATGAGGCAGTCATCAGCTGAATGTCATCCAGCTGTCACAGAGGAGCTCAGCTCTGACAGCCGGAAGCCCCTCTGAGACGCTGTCAAAATAAAAGCTCGGAGAGCTACCAGGAACTACACAGAATGGGAGGAAAATACTGCATGACCCGAGCATGGACGATAACGGTGCTCAGACCATGACAGTACTCCCCCCGCCCCCCGAATGGTGCACTCCGGGCACCGCGTAACATCTAAGCCCCCCCCCCCCCCCCCCACTCAAAAAGGCTAAGAAGGCCCAACCAGGGTGGGAGGAGGGGGGGAAAAGGCCAGGACGGTGAGAACCAGAAAAAAAAAACACATCAAGACAATGAACCGGGGAAAAAAAACAAGGGCGAATACAAAAAAACATAAGAGAATGGTGCAACAACAGAGTATGGAAAAAAAAAAAACAGAACCACAAACATACTCCATAATGCACAGGTGGAAAAAACAGATAGGACAATAAATGCAAATATCAGGAATACTAAGCCTACAGGCCACAAATAACAGAAATACCAAGTCTACAGACCAAGAAACGCAGGCCAATAGAAGCAAAAGGCAACTACATATCATCTCTCAAACAGAGGAAGGGGAAGAAAAAAAAATCACGCTAAATAGCGGCAAAATACAGGCGGTACAATAAATCTAAATAACTGGCAGAGGCAACAGAACAAAAAATGCAAATAACAGAAACACAGTGCCTACAGACCAAGATTCACAGGCCCAAAGAAACAAAAGGAACCACATATCATCTCTCAAACAGAGCAAGGGAAAAAAAAAATCACGCTGAATAGCGGCGAATACATACAGTTCAATAAGAATAAATAACTGGCAGAGGCGACAACAGCGCACATCTCAGATTACAGAGGGAACAATCAAAAGGAGAGAAAAAAAAAACCACCACAGGAATGCAGGCAGGCAGAGTACAATAAACAAAACAAACAGTTTGAGAGGTCTACCTGCATCCAGCGTCCAGATCGCTAGCAGGGGAAAAAGAATAAGTTTGGGCGGTCTACCCCAGTCCCAGGCCTGGAGACACAGTACCTCTGGCGGCCGGACCAGGTCGCCGAACAAAATGTCCAGTTCGTCGGGTGGCCGACCCAGAACGCCAAACGGGCGAAGCAGCTTCCCAGGCAGCCGACCCGCATCATCAGGCCACCAGGACCGCAAGGGAGAACTCGGAGGAGGCCTCCCTATCACGAGGAATAGCGAGGGAGAGCTGAGCCGATTACGGTGAATCCCCGCGGCACCCGATGGAGGGGAAAAAAGAAACGGGGAAAAGATGAGGGACCAGTCTGGCATTGAACAGCGAAGGATCTGCAGCTCCTCCTCCGAACTTCACTTGGACTGGCACTGCGCTCCAGCTGGATCCCACGCGGGACTGTGCTGCACCCTCGATGGACCGGGATTGGGCCGGTGAAGTACCCACGATGGGCCCCGATTGGACCAGCGAAGCACCCACGATGGGCCTCAATTGGACCAGCGAAGCACCCACGACAGGCCCCAACTGAGCCGGAGCAGCACCAGGAGCGACCTCCAAACCCGAACCTGGAACCTCCAGAACAGCGACCGGAGCCAACTCATCACCGGTGACCCTGGGAGAAGGCTCAGGAGAAGAAAGAGAACCGGGATTAGGATCCCCGGTAGCGGCAGAGCCCGGTGAGACCAGCTTGGATGCAGCTGATGGCTGCACCTGTCTCGTCTCCCCGAGAGACAGGCAAAAATGCTCCAGAATAGAAAGGAGGAAGACAACATAGAGCACTTGCCTGATCTCGGGTTCCACTGCCGTCCAGGACTTTGGCGATCCAGGTTCAGCAAGTTGAAGGTCCACTTCTGGCTCCCACTCGACTGTGGCGGGCTCCGCAGCCGGCATGATGGTGTCCTCAGTCTGGGGATTCGCTGACGTCCACGCCGAAAACCCGCACGGCGTGGTGGCAGGGGATCCTTGACCTGCTGGGTCGAATTGCTCCTCCATGGAGACCCGGGGACGCTTAGTCGTCGGCGCAGGCTCCAGTTGGTAGTCTGCCCTCCTCCTCTGCCCATGACGTGGCTGCGGGGCTGGAAGCAGGCTCTCCAGGGCCGCAGGCTCCTTCCTCCTCCGGCGGTGTAGTCCTGGCACCGGGGAACGCTCAGGGGAAGGAGACACACAGGTAGCAGGTTCACAATTAATAATTGCAGCAGGTGGAGGAAGCTCGGGGGACTGAGAACCCCGAACTTCACCCCCAGGGATCGAACAAGGCAATTCACCCAGTGAAGGAAAAGAATGAAGAGACACTTGCCTGATCCACTGAGGGCCGATGGAAGCTGCTGCGATGGACTTTGTTTTCTCCCTTCCCCTTTGGATGGTGATGGAGGGCCCCCCGGGAAGATGAGGAAGAGCCACTCGCACCGGATCGATGATGGGCACAGCCGGAGCAGGACTCGTGGTGTTCTCAGCAGCTGGGGAGAGCGTTGAGGAGGAGGGAGGAACAGCCGAGGCGGGCCGGGGATGAGGCACATACAACCTGGAGGCGGTGGCGGCTGTTTTACCCCTCTGGCGAGACACAGAGGCTGCAGCTGGCTGGGAGACAGAGTTTGTGCAGCTACCCGGGACTGGATCCGCACGGGGTTCTCGCTGAGGCTTGCAATAAGCATGGTGACGACGTTTACCGGCAGAGGGCGAGGCGAAGGTGAGATCTGGGAAACGCCGCTCCTGCGCAAAAACAGAGGCGAGCAGGTCGGCGTATTCGGGGTAATCATAAAGTTCCGGATTCTTCTCCACCAGCCTGACCGCCGCCGTCACATGCTTCATTATCTGGGTTGGATGGGAGGCGGAGCGAACTGCAGCCACTTGGTCCTGGATGGTGACAGTGGTCCGCTGTATCTCCACCGAGGGAATCCTGACTGACGTCTCTCTCCACTGGGGATGACCCTTGGGTGGTGCGAACTCCTGGACTGGACGGGGGACAGGAATGGGATCCCGAGGCGAGGCGCGAGGATGCCTCCTCTTCGGCTTCCTGCCGGAGTTTCCCTCCAGCCCACGGAGCTTCTCCCGGTGAGCAGAGATGTCCGCCATCCTCGCTGTGATTTCAGGGTGGTCAGGGTAGCGAGGATGGCGGTTAATAGTCGCCTCAGCGAGGTCCAGGTACCAGCGTGCATCGCTGGGAGTGTTGTAAAGGCGAGCAGTGGAGAGGATACCATCAATATCGATGAGGGCCATTACCAGCTTGTAGCCCAAGCTCATTGCATAGGCCTTGGGCAGTGCCATCTCCCAGCACACTGCTACGAGAACAGGGGGAAAAACTACAAGCCCAAATTAAGCAAACTCACGGTCACCGGCGTCTCGTTCGGGCTGCGACCTACTGTCATGGTGCGGTCCTCGTGAACCACTAATGAGATGCTATAGGCAACCAGTAAGTTTGCATATTTATTAAAGAACAGAACAACGATACAAAATAGTGAGCCACGTGGGGCAAAACACAAATAAAGACTATGACTAGGACACACTAACGACATCCTGAGAACAAGGAGAAACTTACTGGGAACACGGAGGATCAAGGGAGTGACTGAAGCCAGGGTTAGGTGCTTCAGCCAAACGTCAGGGAGACCAACGTTGACGTATGTGAGGTCGCAGCCAGGAGTAACCTAAGCTACTCCCTTAAATAGGGCAAAGGATTAATCAGCTGATGAGGCAGTCATCAGCTGAGTGTCATCCAGCTGTCACAGAGGAGCTCAGCTCTGACAGCCGGAAGCCCCTCTGAGACGCTGTCAAAATGAAAGCTCGGAGAGCTACCAGGAACTACACAGAATGGGAGGAAAATACTGCATGACCCGAGCGCGGACGATAACGACGCTCAGACCATGACAATCGCTTTATGCAGCTGTGGAGACCTCGCCTGTAGAAGTTTGCAGGTTGCGTCAGAAGCCACAATCTGATGTCAAAAATCAGTGTTTCATCATTTTGGATGTGCTTGCCCTTCAGAAATGACTTCATGCTTGGAAAATGGTGGAAGTCAGATGGTGTGAGGTCGGGAGAGTACGAGGGGTGAAAAAGGATTTCATTGCAGCAGGACCGTGCTTCTTTTTGGGCAGCATGCAAGTTGTGAACCAGGGCGTTGTCTTGCAGGAGACAGAAACCTTTGGTCAGCATGCCAAACCTTCCGCAATTGGGTCAGCATCCCAGGCCTTGCATGTCATGAATCTGGGTTTGGAAGCCAAACCCAGTTCTGACTTATTGTTATGCTTTGCCCTAGTTTCCTCCTGACAGCTCTGGCATGCACCCTCCTCCTGTTAGGTGCCTTCAGCTGCACTGTCACGGGTGTTCATTTGAGCATTGCATGCTAAAATTTACTTGAACTAAATTTACAATCATTTTAAATGACCATTATACATACTTAAAAATAGCAAGAGAAACACAGTTGAATTATTTATTATTATTATTATTATTTACTGAATTATTTATTAATGGCAGTAAATGCTGTAAAACAGTCTAGAAAAATATTTGCAATATGAGAGTAAAGTACAGGTAGGCTTGGGGTCTGTCCCAGTTCTCATTTGTATCCCTACCCCTTCCCTTTTTCGGCTGTGGTGCAGGTGTACTGTGGCTGACGGGGGTCGGGGGTTTGACTCCCGTTCTGTATGCAGTCTGCATGTCGAAGTGTCCTTGAGCAAAACACTGAACCCCCAGTTGCTCCTGGTGGGTCAGGCCAGTACCTGTGTATGGCAGCTCTGCCGTCATCAGTGTGTGAATGGGTGGATAGCAGGATCTGTAAAGCACTTTGGTCATCTAAAGGTGAGGAAAAAGCACTATATAAGTGAATGCCATTTATCATTTTACTCCTACCCCTTGACCCTTGATAGAGGTTGAAAATTACCCCTATGAATTGGGACACCCGTTCAGGGCTGCACAAGGTCATTAGTAGTTGCTGATGGATTTAATCTACATTGACACTACTTGTTTTCACCAGAAAAAAAGAAGAAAAAGAAAACTGTTATGTCTGCAAACCTGGAATGACCAACGGAGGAGAGAGCTGTGCTGGAACTGAACTTTATTACAACAGATTGTTAATCGTACAACACATGTAACTGAGCACTAAGCTCCTATATGGTCGACGGTGGAGAGAGACCCATGATCGGCTGCAGGCCCGGTCGCTCAACTTTACAGACCCAAACCCAATCCATTACCTTAAAGGGCATTTTGCTCGATTGTATATGTTGTTGTGGTCGCAGTGGTGCCACATCCACATCCGTCGCAGGTTGTAACGGTTCCGTCATTGCCAAGTTGGTCACAGACTCTTCACCCAGCGCTACAGTGGCAGTCCCTGGAGGCCAATGCTGTTCATGGATCTTGAAGACGTCCAGCGTCTCTCCTGTGTCATTTAAGGTAGCGGATTCTTCACCTAGCAGCTCAGCCATGGCTTCAGTAGACTGGTGCTGAGCGAGGATTCTGAAGCAGTCCGGCTCCTCTTCTCCTTCAGTTAACATCCGTATCAGAGTGGGCTGTCTCGGGATTCTTTGTGTGCATGGGCTCCCTCTCCTGTAGCTCCGCAGCGGCTCCTGTGGGCTCACGCTAGGTGAGGATCTGAGGCAAGTCCGGCTGCTGTCCCCCCCCTCCGGGCAGCGTTCCTCCTGCGCACATGGGACGGTTGTTTTCTCGTTGGCGTCATCCTGTTGAATCTCGTCCCACTCAATGTCATCATCACCGGTGTGTATTGCATCCCAACCACCATGTCCAGCCAAGCAGAGTCCGTTACTGTCATGGATGGAGAAACCCAGTCAGTAAAAAAGGTCGCCTCCCAATATGTTGTCTCCATGTGTAGCCGCTTGAAATTCAAAGTCATAAAACTCCGCACTGTGTGTGTTTATATATTCATATATTTATTCCATCTAACTACAACGCTCCACACTGTGTGTGTGTGTTTATATATTCACATATTTATTCCATTTAACTACAATGCTCCGCACTGTGTGTGTTTATATATTCATATATTTATTCCATCTAGCTACAATGCTCCGCACTGTGTGTCTATATATTTATGTTTATATGTACATATGTATACTCGCTGCTCTTGTTTCTTCTTGCCTTCTGATTGTTGCTCTCAGTGTTGCTATCCCTGTGCTGTTGCAATCCTGGAATTTCCCCATTGTGGGACTAATAAAGGCTTATCTTATCTTATCTTATCTTATCTTAAACCATTCTTGATGCATATGTAACCCAGTGTTAAAAATGTGGATGGAATTATGAATGTCGATACCGCTTTAAGAAGAAGGGGGACATTCATTTCACAATGGGAATAGATAGTTTAATGTGAATTAAATTATAAATATTGACACCGCTTTTAAAAAGAAAAACACCCATTTCACAATGGGAATACATAATTTGAGTATGAATATTTAAATAAATATATATTCATAAATAGTTAGGAACATTTTCTAGAATATTCTGATAAAGTTCCTAGTATTGTGTTGATATTTATTGTAACCAATGGGTGCGCCGTTGCTGGGTCACGCCACCCAGTGGGTTAAGCGCTCTCTCCCTGGGTCTGGGATGACTTGCATTTTTGGCTCAGTCACGCCAGACGCCGAAAGACACAGACCAGAGAGAGAGAGACGGTCCTTGGTGATATGGCAACGCTAGCATGCTGGTAGCAGCCTTTGCCTGGGTAAAACCTGATTGGGATCCGGGGGCTGTCGGCGCCGTTGAGTGCGGAAACCCCATTGAAGCACGAGCCACTTGGCATGGTCAGGTTCTTTTCTTTTTTTTTTTTTTCTCCCCTTTGGACTGGTTTGACCAGAGCGTGGATCTCCAAATCTGGATGGCGAGCCGAAGCCCGAACCCTATGAACTGCTAAAGGTGACTCCACTAGTCACCTGGAAAGGACCAAAACAGGACTGTGAATTTTGTAAATATAAGTTTGAGTTTATGGATTATTTTTTCTGTTTTATCGCACTGTGTATTTATTTATGTGTACATAATTGTAAATAATATACATAGTTGCAAGTTCCATATACGGCTGTGTATGTGTTGTCTGTTGCTGCACCTCCCAGGCTCCTACGAACCCAGAGTCGCTCTGACCTGGCCCAATTATCCCTTTTCCCTCAGGTAGAAAAGTTAAGGTAAATACATTGCCATAACACACCACTACCAAAAAGGGTACTACACCTAAAGTGAGTAGGGTGAGTGGATGTTAGTAAGGGTTACACACAAAAATCTGGCGAGCGCAGGTGTTAGTGGGTGTTATCCCCAATTACCCCGCAAGTATTGTACCACCCTGTGTATACTATTGTTACAGTGGTATATTGTTACAAAATTTGGCGAGACAAGTAAGTGTCACAGGGACACAGGGTTATATAAAATAGTGGCGAGCACAGCCAGGAGCCTGGAGCGTTGCACAACAGATGTGAATTCTGTTTTGACCCCTGATTAAACAGTTGATATACGGCCAAAATGGATTTTGTGGAAAAATATGGTGTTAAAATTCCAAATGCAGTCATTGTTAGTGGTGTTGTTGACAAAGAAAAAGACAAAGACATTTTTGAGTTTCTAGAGCAACATGGCACTATTCGTAGGGTGCTCAGTATTAATGATAACTCATCTGACTTTGACAAAAGTCATATTGTAGAGTTCGAGTCTGGATTAAGCATTGAAGCGTTAGCACCTATGTTGCCATGCTTCTTTCCATCCACTGACAATCCTGAGGTTAAGTACTGCATTCAAACTCTAACTGATGTCTACACTAAAACTGTAGGGGGCAGTGTTACTGAGGTTTATCTTAGCAACCTGAGGGGTTTAGCTAAGCTATGTGGAAAAGGTTTTGAAGAGGTGTTGCGGGAGGTTATGTCAACAATAGCAGCTTCTATTGAAGCTGCTGAAACGGTCTCTGCTGACGTTGATCCTGCTTTCCCTACTGTAGAACCCACACAAAGTGGAGTCTCTCCTCCACTCTCAAGTTGAAGTGCCTCGCACCTCTAAAACCACTCAAGCACTCTTCCAAAGCCCTCTTAGACCAAACTTGACACCTCAAATGTTGAGTCCAGCTGATTTTAACCCACCCGAGGTTCAGAAAATCGTAGTCGAGCATGTCATTAAAAATGCAGAGAAGCCGTCAAACGCCCATCCCTCTTGGAGGATCAGAACTTTCTCTGGCAAAACGCCAAGACTGTATACTGAAGCTGACTATGAAACATGGCGTTCACATGTTGACCTGATGATGGAAGATACTTCTTTGTCTGACTTGGAAAAATCTCGCAGGATCCTTGAAAGTCTTCTTGCTCCTGCGTCTGATATTATTCGCTTTCTTGGGTCTGAAGCCACCTCTGCCGACTATCTTAAGCTGTTGGACTCAGCTTTCGGGACTGTTGAAGATGGTGAGGAACTGCTTGTGCGATTCATGAACACTTTTCAAGATTATGGAGAAAAACACTCTGCATATCTGCATCGTTTGCAGGTGGCGCTCAATCTCACAGTGCGCAGAGGTGGTCTAGAGCCACAGGAAGTGGACAAACAGCTTCTCAAGCAGTTTAACAGAGGCTGTTGGGATGATAAACTGCTAAAGGAGCTACAGCTGGAACTAAAAGATAAACATCCACCTGCGTATACAGAATTATTGCTTCACCTTCGCACTGTTGAAAACAGACACGAAGTTAAAAACACACGCATGAAAAAACACTTGGGCGCCACAAAACCAAAAGCAGCCTCTTACGAACAAACAGTCACCGAAACAAATACAAATAGTGAAGTGGAGTCGGACAGTCTGAAAGAACTGAAAAAACAAGTCGCTGATCTAAAAAGCCAATTAGCTGCTGTCGTGAAACAAAAGAAACAAGCACCACCGAAGAAAGACCCAACTAAGAAATCTGGAAATAAAAAACCTGACCATGCCAAACCTGAAAACTTACCTTCGTCCAGCCGTCCAGCCGTCCCAATACTAGGCCCAAACCATGGTATTGCTTCCGCTGTGGCGAAGATGAGCATATTGTAGCCACTTGTGAGTCAGAGCCAAACCCTGCACTTGTAGCTGCAAAACGCAAAGAACTAAGAGTAAAAAGACAGATTTGGGACAGTCAGAACCCCCAATCTTCTTTAAAACTGAAGTCTACCCCTGTTGCGGGACAAACAGAGGCTAATTCAGAGATGACCCGTCCCAAACCAAAAGCTCCATTCAAGACACGTGCTAAACTGAAGTCACACTACAAAACAGACCCCTTTAACTTTCCTAATGGTCTAATTGGTACAAAAAGTACAGCACAAGGGAAAGTGAGATGGCTGTACTGTGAGCTGTTTGTTAGATACAGGCTCCCAGGTGACTACTGTCCCTGAGTCCTATTACAGACAGTACTTATCCAACCATGAGATTAAGCCACTTTTTGAGCTGTTAGAAGTGGAGGGAGCTAACGGTCAGAGTGTACCTTACTTAGGCTACATTAAAATGCATGTCACTTTCCCAAAAGACTTTTTCGGTATTGAAGCCGAAGTGCCGACACTTGCCTTAGTGGTTCCTGATGTACGTGCAGCTGACCAGTCCTTAGTGTTAATAGGGACAAACATATTAGATGTACTTTACGAGCTGTACTCTGATGCATGTTCTGAACTGCAGCCAACCATGTCACTTGGTTATAAAGCAGTGTTAAAAGTCCTTGAGCCACGGCACAGACAGTCCAAAGACACTAGCCTTGGTTTAGTGACCATGTGCAATAAAGAGCCACAGTTGGTTCCTGCAGGCCAAACAGTTGTTCTAGATGGTGCTGTAGCTGTGTCAGCTGGCAACAGTGAAAAATCTGTCTTGTTAGAACACCCGTTAATGTCAGCCTTACCTGGTGGTATTCTGGTAAAACCATGTCTCATAGACTTACCTGAAAGAGCACCTTACCTTGTTCCAGTTATACTCACCAATGAATCGTAACATGACGTGACAATCCCTCAGAAGTGTGTCATTGGAGAAATCTGTGCATATCAACGAGTCCTATCGCAAGAACACTCCGTGAAAGTTACAAAGTCCAAGACTGAACCAAAGTCCACTCTGAAGTTCAACTTTGACTCTTCCCCCATTAGCGCTAAATGGAAAGAGCGCCTAACAGAAAAACTCAGTCAAATGCCTGAAGTATTTGCACAAAACAATCTTGACTTTGGCAAAACGGATCAAGTGAAACACACAATCAAATTATCAGATGAAACACTGTTCAAACACAGAGCACGTCCCATACATCCAAATGACCTGGAAGCGGTCCGTAAGCATCTCAAAGAACTCCAACAAGCAGGCGTGATAAGAGAGTCTACTTCCCCATTTTCTTCGCCTATTGTAGTGGTGCGAAAGAAAAATGGTGATGTCCGCCTTTGTATTGATTACAGGAAGTTTAACATGCAGACTGTAAAAGATGCTTACGCTCTCCCCAACTTGGAGGAAACGTTTTCCATCTTGACCGGTTCTCAGTGGTTCTCCGTCCTCAATTTAAAGTCAGGGTACTACCAAATTGAGGTAGAGGAGCTGGACAAACCAAAGACAGCGTTCGTATGTCCCATGGGCTTTTGGGAATTCAATAGAATGCCCCAAGGCATTACAAACGCCCCCAGCACGTTCCAGCGCCTCATGGAGAAATGCATGGGCGACATGAATCTGCATGAGGTGATCATGCTCCTCGATGACATCATTGTATTCTCCAAGACGCCCGAAGAACATGAGGCTTGCTTAATGAAAGTTCTTAATCGCCTAAAAGAGTACGGGCTTAAACTCTCCCCTGAGAAATGCAGATTTTTTCAAACTTCTGTCAGATACCTCGGTCACATTGTGTCCAGTAAAGGAGTTGAGACCGACCCCGAAAAAGTGAAAGCCCTAAGTACCTGGCCTGTGCCCCATGATCTCAAACAGCTCCGCTCGTCCTTAGGCTTTTCAGGGTACTATAGGCGGTTCATTAAGAACTATTCCAGCATTGTGAAGCCCCTCACTGACTTAACAGCAGGCTACCCTCCTTTGCAAAAGAGCACAAAGCCCAAAGCTAAGCCTGCCCAGTACCACGACCCAAAGACACCGTTTGGTGAGCGATGGACTTCTTCCTGTGATCTTGCATTCAAAACCATCATTGAAGAGCTCAGTACTGTGCCTGTCCTGGGTTTCGCTGACCCTCAGTTGCCATATACACTCCATACTGACGCCAGCACTACAGGGCTTGGCGCTGCTCTCTATCAAGAGCAGGAGGGCCAGACTAGGGTCATAGCTTATGCAAGCCGGGGGTTGTCTAGAAGTGAGTCCCGTTACCCTGCCCATAAATTAGAATTTTTAGCTCTAAAGTGGGCAGTAACGGAGAAGTTCGCAGACTATTTATATGGCAATCATTTTACTGTCGTGACAGACAGTAACCCCCTGACTTACATTTTGACTACTGCTAAGATGGATGCCATGAGTTATAGGTGGCTAGCTGCTCTGTCGACGTTTAACTTTAAGCTCCAATACAGAGCAGGCGAGCTTAACTCAGATGCAGATGGCCTCTCTAGATGGCCACATGGCGAGTTACTTGATGACGCAGTGTCCCAAAAGGAGCTTGACCGCATACAGCAGTTCATTCATACTCACTTGTCTCTTCCTGAGAACAGTTTAAGTTCTGAGGTATCCATCCATCCATCCATCTTCTACCGCTTTTCCGGAGGTCCGGGTCGCGGAGGCAGCAGTTCAAGCAGAGAAGCCCAGACTTCCCTCTCCCCAGCCACCTGCTCCAGCTCTTCAGAGGGGATACCAAGGCGTTCCCAGACTAGCTGGGAGACATAGTCTCTCCACCGAGTCCTGGGTCTGCCCCGGGGTCTCCTCCCAGTGGGACGTGCCTGAAACACCTCAAGTGGGAGACGTCCAGGAGGCATCCTAATCAGATGCCCATACCACCTCAACTGACTCCTTTCAATGTGGAGGAGCAGCGGTTCTACTCTGAGCCTCTCCCGGATGACTGAGCTCCTCACCCTATCTCTGAGGGTGAGTCCAGCAATCCTACGGAGAAAGCTCATTTCAGCCGCTTGTATCCGCGATCTCGTTCTTTCGGTCATTACCCAAAGCTCGTGACCATAGGTGAGAGTAGGAACGTAGATTGACTGGTAAATCGACAGCTTTGCCTTAGAACTAAGCTCCCTCTTCACCACAACAGACCGGTACAACGTCCGCATCACTGCAGATGCTGCTCCAATCCGTCTGTCGATCTCTCGCTCCATTTTCCCCTCACTCGTGAACAAGACCCCAAGATACTTAAACTCCTCCACTTGGGGCAGGAGCCTGTCCCCAACCCGGAGAGGACAATCCACCTTTTTCCGGCTGAGGACCATGGACTCGGACTTGGAGGTGCTGATTCTCATCCCAGCCGCTTCACACTCAGCGGCAAACCGTGAGTTTGCCGCTGAGGTAGTGAGTTCTGAGGTAGTGAGTTCTGAGGTAGTGTCTGCTATATGTGAAAAACACCTTGTCTGTAGCTCTCCAGACAACACCTTCCCTTTGGTTCACTCATTAGCCATCTCTGTAGCCGCCATTCCACATGACTACGCCGATGAAGATGGCTGTGGTGGTCTTCCAGTTGTACCCCACATGACTCCTGAACAGATCAAAAACGAACAAAGAACTGACCCCTGTCTAAGAGAAGTGATTGCACAGATTGAAACTGGGCTAAAAGTTCCACCGACGGTACGAACTGAACTTCTTGACATCAACTTGTTACTCCAAGAGCTCAGTCGACTTGAAATGTGCAATAACATCCTCTACCGCACTCGTCAAGACAGAGGAAATGTTACTTACCAGCTCATCTTACCTGAACAACTCCGCGATTCAGTCTTTCAAAGCCTCCACTGTGACATGGGCCATTTAGGCATAGAGCGTACTTTGGATCTTGCCAGAACAAGGTTCTATTGGCCTCGCATGGCGGCGGATATTGAAAAGAAGATCAAGACATGTAATCGCTGCGTAAGACGTAAAACTACTCCAGAACGAGCTGCTCCGCTTGTCAACATCAAGTCCACCCGACCACTTGAACTTGTCTGTATGGATTTCCTGTCCATTGAGCCCGATCAAAGTAACACAAAAGATGTGCTCGTGTTAACTGATCATTTGTCGTGTTAACTGATCATTTGTCAGACTGTGAGACGCTCCGAGAGGACAACCTCCCAGCCAGAAAGACTACAGTATAGTCAGTTGGGAAACCCTCTCATAACTGTTGCCCAGTCCCTGTTTCAAGGATTAAACCTGGCTTTTACCAGAGCCTTAACAGAGACAGATCCTAAGATTATTCAAACCTGGCTTTTACCAGAGCCTTAATAGAGTCAGATCTTAAGATTGTTCCCATGAACACTAGTTCTCCCGTCATTACTATTTAGCTAATCCCATGCAAAGGGACTTGCATGATTCTAAGGGGGGATAGTGTAACCCAGTGTTAAAAACGTGGATGGAATTATGAATGTCGATACCGCTTTAAGAAGAAGGGGGACATTCATTTCACAATGGGAGTAGATAGTTTAACGTGAATTAAATTATAAATATTGACACCGCTTTGAAAAAGAAAAACACCCATTTCACAATGGGAATATATAATTTGAATATGAATATTTAAATAAATATATATTCATAAATAGTTAGGAACATTTTCTAGAATATTCTGATAAAGTTCCTAGTATTGTGTGTTGATATTTATTGTAACCAATGGGTGCGCTGTTGCTGGGTCACGCCACCCAGTGGGTTAAGCGCTCTCTCCCTGGGTCTGGGATGACTTGCATTTTTGGCTCAGTCACGCCAGACGCCGAAAGACACAGACCAGAGAGAGAGACGGTCCTTGGTGATATGGCAATGCTAGCGTGCTGGTAGCAGCCTTTGCCTGGGTAAAACCTGATTGGGATCCGGGGGCTGTCGGCGCCGTTGAGCGCGGAAACCCCATTGAAGCACGAGCCACTTGGCATGGTCAGGTTCTTTTCTTTTTTTTTTTTTTTCTCCCCTTTGGACTGGTTTGACCAGAGCGTGGATCTCCAAATCTGGATGGCAAGCCGAAGCCCGAACCCTATGAAGTGCTAAAGGTGACTCCACTAGTCACCTGGAAAGGACCAAAACAGGACTGTGAATTTTGTAAATATAAGTTTGAGTTTATGGATTTTTTTTCTATTTTATCGCACTGTGTATTTATTTATGTGTACATAATTGTAAATAATATACATAGTTGCAAGTTCCATATACGGCTGTGTATGTGGCTCCTACGAACCCAGAGTCGGTCTGACCTGGCCCAATTATCCCTTTTCCCTCAGGTAAAAAAGTTAAGGTAAATGCATTGCCATAACACACCACTACCAAAAAGGGTACTACACCTAAAGTGAGTAGGGTGAGTGGGTGTTAGTAAGGGTTACACACAAAAATCTGGCGAGCGCAGGTGTTAGTGGGTGTTACCCCCAATTACCCCGCAAGTATTGTACCACCCTGTGTATACTGTTGTTACAGTGGTATATTGTTACAAAATTTGGCGAGACAAGTAAGTGTCACAGGGACACAGGGTTATACATAGCAGACCGTTAGCATGATGGTCCCTATGTTGCTAACTCCATGGCCACCATAACCATACAGCTCTGCTGGGTTTTTCTGATCCAGTGGTTGGGGAAAAATTTCTTCACTGTGGTCCCAATTTAACATTGACCTCACTGCAGCGGTGTCAGGCAGGAGTGGCACAGCAACATCTTCCAGCTCCACCATGCTGTATGCATACGTTGTGTTGTCTGGTCTTACCTTGTGGATGGTCGTCACAGGCGAATGGCTTTGTTTGGCCAGTGGGCTCCACAGTGTCAGTGACCGGCAAACCTTGGCAAAGTGATTGAATTTTTCACACTACTTGCAACGTTGTCCTCTTGCCGGGCAAAAACGTGCTCTCTCATGGTGCATCGGGGAGCCACAGCTGCTGCACACGGAGCATCTCGAAGCGGTCCTCTGGTCCACGGCATTTGTCTCAAACTCTTCTGCTGTGCCACTGTGTTCCTCCATGCTCACTGCATATGTCAGCGGTGTCTGGCCTGGATGTCGACGTACACCTAGCTTCGATGCTAACCTGTCAGCCGACTCAAGCTAGAACGCTAGCTCAAAGGTATTAGCTAGTGTCATGTTGTTTGGCACCGCTAGCATCTTCGCCTGCAGCCGCGGGTTGCTAGTGTGCTCAGCTAGCTGGTCCTGCACCATTTCATCTTCCAAAAGCCCAAACCTGCACATGCTAGCTAAATTGTTGCGTTGACTCACCAATTCTGTCGCTGTTGGTGGAATCTTATGCGCCGCTCCAACACGTTGTCAGGTGTAGCACAGTAGCTAGCTAACAGTTCCACAGCATCATCAAACGAGTCTGTTGGTCCTAACGTATGTAAAATGCACTGTCCTTCTATGCCCAGGTTGTGAACTAGTAGAGCTCGCATCCGTACCTTGTCCAATTTGCCCAAATCCAATGTTGCTACATACCTCTCAAAGGCGTCAAGCAACATGGCCAAGGAACGAGCGGCTCACCGGGGTATTCCAGAAACAGTCTCACTGGCCTCAGGCACGCCTCCATAGTTTAACTCTCGTTGCCAAATGTCTGCAAACCTGCAATGATCAATGGAGGACAGAGCTGTGCTGGAACTGAACTTTATTAGAACAGACTGTTAATCATACAACACATGTAACTGAGCACTGAGCTCCTATACGGTCGCCGGTGGAGAGAGACCCAAGATGGCCGGCTCTTTCCCTATATAGGCTGGCATGATGATGGCACCAGCCGGCTGCGTCATCACACCGCTCCCTGGTGTTAACCCCTTCATAACACTGATGAGGAAAAAAAGTGTCATCTTAAGGAGAAAAATGTCTCAAATTTACATGAACAATTCTAATCAATAGAAAAAATCAGGCATTTACTAGAAAGAAAGCTGTAAATTCAGAGAAAAAATTGGACCCCCTGGCAGGCCGTTTTTGGCCCGTGGACCACACATTTGACACCCCTGGACCAGCACATTAAAAATACATAATTAGAGGTTTTACTTCCATGAAAAGTTGCATATCACAGATATTAGAGATCATGGATGGGCAACTGGGGGCCCTGTGGCCCGCCAGTCCATATCCAAAGATCAATTATTTATTTATATTCTGTTTAAACGCATTTGGAACTGAATTCTTAAATGCAGTTATAGAGACCGCCAGCAGAGTGAGCTCTAATCGAAACCTAGGTGCTGCTCCGTGCGTGGTCAGATTTAGGGAGCTACAGATAGAGGGAGCAGTGTGCCCCAGAGTACGTCTGACACATTTTTGACTTCCTCTAATTTTTCAACACATAATACAATATGACAAAATAGGTTGGTCTGTGCAGTTCTGAGTCAAACAGGCTTTTTTTCATGCAAATATCCAATGTTTTCATGAGCGCCACATCACCAATTGCGTCAGTGGCTGGAAAATCCCCCAGCCATGTTGTAATGTCATCGACAGAACACAGCGCTTGGCTGCCCATTGTACACACAGGATGGAAGCGGCACATGTAGTCTGGAATTGGTTTGTTTTGTCCAGTCTTCAGACGATTATAGTTCCGAAGAATGGGATGATAATGAAGAATCTGGGGGCATCAGACCTTATAGGTTTGAGCCGTGCCAAGTGGGCATCGTGCCTAGCGAGTCAGACTCAGAGAGGGACAGTGGAAAGGCACACATGGCCGGCGCAGCAGCAGCGACAAACACACGGCAGGGGAACACTGAGTATTATGCTTTTGTTACAGATATTGCAACAAATTAGTTGTTCATAAATATAATTTATTTAAACCCGATTTTTCAATAAAACCATAGCAGTGTATTCTTTGTGGCTCCGGCATTGGGTTTATTATGTATTATCTTTTGAGTTCTTGTTGTTTTTGTTTTGTACATGTGTTTTATGTGCGTTTTGACCCACTTTCAGGTGGGCACTGTCCAAGATTCACCAGTCCGACCACGCGCCCTCTCTCTTTGACAGTCAGCTGTTCATGTTTTGTGTGCATCATCTGCCGTGTTGTCAGCCAGCCAATATTGCCAACACCATCACAACATGTTAGCCACTCAACACAGCCGTGGTTCTGTTGCGCCCGTTGAAGCGATGTCGGCCCTGGGGTGCAACTGTGGTTAATACGTCTCCTCTCCATGTTCGCTGGGCGATGTCAGCCCCGAACGCCAACTGTAAGTGTTTCTGTTTATTTTTGTAAGTCTTCACCTTTTTGGGAACTGTTGTCATCATTCTTATGTTCAATACATGTGCTGTGGTGAATCCTGCGCGTAAGTCCATTCATCATGACCCTCCGTACGCTCTTACGCAGGGCACGGAGAGGGTGGATGAAATAATGAGGATTTACGTGCAGGGTTCACCACAGCACATTTAATACAGAAAGACAGACAGTTCCCAAAAAGGTGAAGACGTACAAAAAACACAAACACACTTACTGATGGCGTTCGGGGGCCGGCATCGCCCAGAGAACGAATTACCGGTGTTGTATTTAGAAGTAGCTCAATTTCAGTCATTCTTCACCGAGGTAGAATGCTCCAGAAGTCTGCTGACAGGCGGCCGGAGATGGGGAAATGGAGAGGAGGAGGCAGCATGATATGATAAGCTACGTTCTGATCCACAGTGTACTTCAACTGTATTCCCTACTCCCTGCTCCGTTCTTAGGAAATATCAGTTAACTGCCGTTCACAAAATTTCTCCATTTGAAACACCCTGTAACTATTGGCTCCAGTGTTGCCAGATGTCGCAAGAGAAACAAGCAACCAGCTCTATGGAAACAAGCGCAAAAAAAGCCCAACAGGCAACCTACCACATTGTGTAAAACAGAAGCTGCTTGATAACAGTATAGATATATAGATTTATTTTTGTTTGCAGTGAATTGACTGTAAACACAGTCAGCATTGAATAACTGAATTTTATAAACTCTAATTAAAGGAAAATACATACAGTATGCATTCTGCATAAACAACTGCAAATTTATAGTAAACACAGTCAACATAAAAACTCTGAATAAATTAATTTTTTTAAACTCTGATCAAAAGATAAGACACAACCATTCTGCATAAGTAACAGCACTAAACACAATTACAGTTTAGTGATGTGGGATGATGGGAGTTGTTGTCCACTAATCGTTTAAACAAAACTAAATATTACTCTGTAATTATACAACAGCCGACAACTTTAATTAAGTAGAAAATTTTCTTTTAAGTTGACAAATATCATATGTATGGAATTTCCCCATTGTGGGACTAATAAAGGCTTATTTTATATGTGTAACTTGTGGCAAAATTTGATTGGGATCAAAAGATAATTTTGCTCTTGCCATTCATTTCGATGGAGAATTTTTTCGATTTAAGCCCCATACACTGATCTCTATAGGAAAACCGGAAGAATCATGGGCCACTAGACTTGGAGCCACCTGGCCGCCACACCAGCACACCAAAAACACTCAGTGAGCCAACTTAGAACGAATGGGCCCAGCAGCATACGGCGCCACCCCCATCTCAACAACCTCCTCAAAAGCCAATAGATCCTGAACTTTTTGGCATGGAGAAACGGCCCACAATCCCACGCAACCAGTGAACTTCAGAAATCGATTTCTATAGTTGGTAGATTTCTGTAGTTCACTGGCTGTGCAAGACCACAAGCTGCACCTCCATGCCAAGAAGCCCAAAATCTGCCAATTTCCCAGGAAGCCACCAAGGCAAATGTGGCACTGTCCACCAACAAACCCACCCACCCACTCCCCACCGACTCTGAGTGTCCCGGGTACACCAACACGGTGGCCAAGTGGCCTCACTCAGCTATGTACTCACTAATGGGGCATGAGCCATCCATCTTTTCTATAGAGATCAGTGTCCCATTGCGGAAGTAGAGGGGGCATGACTTAGGCTGGGAGCTGGGAGAGTTGTCAAACAGACAGCAAAGCAAGCCCAAATAAGCAACTACATGTTAAAAAAACAAGCCCAACAACCCGCAACTCATGACTGACGAAATTTGCAAGCGATTTTAGAGAAAATCAAGCCCAAAGTCACTTATAATAAGCAGACTTGACAACACTAGTCAGCTCCCTCTTCCGTGCGTTACCGCAATAACCATAGACACGTACTGATGCTATGGTGGATAATTTATATTTCTTAAATAAAATATTAATACAAATATATTTTTATTACAATCGGTTGATATAAACAATAAGTTATGGGTAATCTTCTTGTCAGCTTCTGGTGAAGTGATGTACCGTTGTTCACTTCTTCCCTGCTCAGTTCTCAGTTCCTTTTGAACTGAATACCGTTCGCTCCCTTCGGTTTGGAATCTCAGTTAATATGGCAGAACACCCTCTGCAGTCCACTTCTGAGTATGCTGTTGGGCGATCAGAACGCACCCACTGTTGCACTTTCTGTCCGTCACTCAATATAATCCATGTTGTTCGATGGCATACTGAAAAATCCGAATATGAATACAAGTACTGTTACACCCCTAGTACTTACGGAAACTTGGTTTTAAATTCAGTTAGAGAGCTACATGTTGGAGAGATTCATAAACTCGCATAACAATGAGGAAAAAAAGACATGGTTGAAATGTTTAAGAGATTGATTTCTTTTTAATCATGATTTAACGATGGGAAATAATGTCTTCACCTTTTTGGGAACTGTTGTCATCATTCTTATGTTCAATACATGTGCTGTGGTGAATCCTGCGCTTAAATCCATTCATTATGACCCTCCGTGCGCTCTTACGCAGGGCACGGAGAGGGAGGATGAAATAACGAGGATTTACGTGCAGGGTTCACCACAACACATATAATACAGAAAGACAGACAATTCCCAAAAAGGTGAAGACGTACAAAAAACACAAACACACTTACTGATGGCGTTCGGGGGCCGGCATCGCCCAGAGAACGAATGAGAGGAGACGTGTTAGCCACAGTTGGGCTCCAGAGCCGACATTGCTTCAAGGACGCACGAGAACCACGGTGAACATGGAGTGACTAACAGAGAGTGCTGAAAATACTGGCAGACTAACAGCACAGATGACAATACTATGGACCAGCAGTGCGTGACTGGCAAACGGCTGCTAAGTACATGCACTGCTGGTGATGGTGTGATGAGAAGCACCTGGGCGAGGACTGGGAAACATGATCAGCGGGAGTTTGAATCAGCTGGTGATAATGAGAGAGGGGACGTGGCCGGACTGGCGAGCTGTCAGCATGCCATCACAGAAAGTAGGTCAAAGCTGCGCATAAATCTATTAATCCTTCCCCTCCGTGTGCACTCCTCCTGTGTAGGAGCGCACGAGGAGGCTTATGACAGTTGGAGCTGAAGCGTGTGATGTCGTCTTTCATGGCCTGCTGTTTTTTTAAGCCTGCGACACAACGCAAAGGCATAGCCGTAAAATTAAAACAAGAAACCAGAGAAACTGTGAGCTACAAAGCTGCTGTCATTCCAGTCAACAACACCGGAGTCCGTTCTCCTGCTTACGTCATGGGGGTGCCGCCCTTAATTCGGTGGGCAGCACCACAGTCCAGTTAGCGGCTGCAGTTTTTTGATGATAACTAGTTTATGCAGGCGCGGTTGTAAATATTATATTGATCATTGACAATGACTTTTGGGTTTACACAACATGCTAAAAAATGTCAAAATTGTGTCATCAGACCTTTAAGGTATGTATGTGTTGCTTGCTGAGACCGCAGTAACAGGCTGTGAACAGTAGTAAATGTACAGAGTAGGCTGCTTTTAAACAACAACAAATGCTACAGCTCCTCACTGAGGAGTATTTACAGTAACAAGTTTCAAACTGAAAGGCAAATTTATATGAGAAACTGCAAATTTATGACAGAAAAACAAACTAATTTAGGGAAAAAAACAGTACAGCTAAAAAGTTATACATTTTTAAATAAAATGATGCAAATTTATCAGTAGAAGCTTGTAGATCTAATACCAAAATAAAATATAAATTTGCAAAAAAATGGCTAATCTAAGCCAGAAATGTAGCATATTTATCAGTAAAGCTATTTTTTTACTTTGATCATATTCTTCTAATATTTTAAAAACATTGTTCTTCATCATCATATTTCCTTTTCTTCTTGGCTTTTTTATTAATTACCGTCCGGAATTTCTCTTTGCTCATCATTTTGATGGAGAGAGTTTTAAAAATTAGGTCATGATGTAATTTTATCAGTAATTTTAATTCTAATATGATAAAACACTGAGTAGCTTTTATTTTCATTTGCATTTTCATTTTTAATTGTGAAACTTTTGACTTTGAAGAAAATACCCCCACCTCCACACACACACACCTCTCCAAGGTTTACATATAAATCTGGCCCTCAGGCCCTCACCAAAAATTGTGGCCCTCACTACCACCAAGGTTTGCCCATCCCTGCCATAGATAATCACGGGTAAACAAAAGTTCACGTCAGAAGAAGCTTCATTTGCTCTTCACAGCAACATAAAGTTTAGTAACTGTCATAATCTCCTCGTGCGCTTCTCCATAGCGCATAGAGGAGATAAGGACAAGGATTTACACGCTGGGTTACACCACACACACCTTTATTAAACACCCACAAACTGACAGACAGTTTAAATGCATAACATTCACAATGGCTCAAGGAGTCCTCCAGGATGCTCGACAGTTTGAGTGAGAATACCGGGGAAACCACACACACAGATTAGCCTCACCAGACTGGAGCTGTCCAAGTAAATCCAAAAGAGTTCCAAGCGAATACAGTCCTTCAAGTGACTCCATACGGTAGAACGCAGACCGTAGATGAAGTGTAATGACCCAGCAATGCATGACTGGACAAAGGCTACTTAAGTACATGCATTGCTGGATCCACAAATTGATCACACCTGGGCGAGGAGCAGGAAGATGGCACATGGGAGTGGGAACAGCTGGCAGTACTAGAGAGGGGACGTGGTCCGACCGGCAGACAGCTAGACAGCGCTCACTCCAGCGTGAGCCCAAGAGGCTTACTCACCGCTGCCGGCCAGACAGCAGTGGCTATGGGTACGGCAGAGTACACAGAAATACATCTTAACATACATACAACATGGCACATACCCACAGAGAGGCCAGGGCCGAGCCGAGGGAAACCAAGCCGGCTCGGTTCCTGACAGATCCCCCCCTTTAAGGGGTGGATCCCCAGACACCCAAAGAAACACCCCCCCCCCCCCCCAACAGGAACAAACAACACAAACCCGGGTGGGAGGTAGGGGGAACAGGAAAGGTGGGAACACAACACCCAGCCAGGGACCACAATTAATCCCCCCACGTTCACGGGCGTTAGGGCTCATGAGGCCGCCCAGAGTCCCAGGCCAGCAGAAGGTCCGGTGGACGGAATCCGGCGGTGTACCGAAACACATGGGCCACCAGACCCGGGGAGTCAATCCTTCCAGTGGCCGGCCAGCATCCTTTATCCACCAGGGCCGGTGGGGTGAGGCGGAAGGCGGCCCTGCCTACCCGGAAGCGTGCAGGTGGGTGACCGGACTGAAGGGAGGTAACCCCCATGGCGTAGGACTGGAGGAGAAGGGGGACCCCGGCGTCCTCATGGCGATCCGCAGCACCCTCCATGATCCCGGCTTGGGACCCAGCTGCACCCGTGATGAGCCCCGACCGGGCCGGCTCCGCTGCAGCCGCAGTGACCTCCAGTTGAGGATCTGCTGCACCCATGGAGACCTCCGGCTGAGGCTCCGATGAACCCACGGTGATCTCTGGTGAGCTCAGCTGCTCTCCGGTGACCCTGTCAGGGGTCTCCGAACCGGAGAGGGAGGAAGAGAGACTGGGTCAGGGTCGCCGGCAGCGGCAGAGCCCGGTGAGACGATCCCGGGGGCTACTGGAAGCTGCCCCGGGTCCTCCTCACCATGAGTCGGGCAGTGTGACATCAACATAGAAACTATTGCCATAATGGAGCACACTTGCCTGATCTCGGGCTCCACCGCCGTCCAGGACTCTGGTGATTTAGGGTGCGCCAGTTCCTTTGGTCCGTCGGGTGCTACCCCCCCCCCCCCCCCCGTCGATCTCTCTGGGACCACTGGGCCTGTGTTGTCGTGAGCTGGACCCTCCCGGGCCTCTGGTCCCTCTCCCCTCAAGCGACCTGGATCTGGTGCTGGCGAGCTCGTGGGGGTACAGAGAAGGGGTTGGGTGAGGTCGGGTAAGGGAACGCTACGTGCCGCTGGGGTGGAGAGCTTGGGGGACTGCACACACCGTGTCTCCTCGCCAGGAGGCAGGCAAAATTGTTCATTAACAGAGAAAGTCAAATGAGAAAAAACTTGCCTGTTCTCCTGGCATTGGACCTCCCCAGCGGCCTCCAGGACATCTCCTCTTCTCTCCTGGTGCTTCTCCAGTTTCTCCGGGAACAGGGCGGGGCAGGGCTGTTGTCGGCGAGGCAGGGCCGCCTCTCCGGTGAGAGTTCCTCCTCCTCTTCACGGGCGACTCGGGGACCAGATAATTCGGGATGCGGAGCACCAAGCTGGGCGGCGAGTCTGTCGTGCCGAGGAGTACCTCGTGGCCCTTCTCCCTCTCCTGATGTTCCATCTCAACCCGGCTGCTGACCATGGCGAGCAGGTTCACCCACTCCTCGTCCGATGGTGAGCCTGGGGGTTGAGCAGGCATGGGGGGTGGATCCCTCGCAGCCTGGGAAGCGCGTCCTTGGACCTCCCTCTCGCTGCGCTCCTCGCCCGTCGGCACGCCCAGGGATGAATCCCTCGCAGCCGGGGAAGCGCGTCCTCGGACCTCCCTCTCGCGGCGCTCCTCCTCAGCTGGCAAGGTGATGCTAGCAGTCCCGTTGTCCTCCTGCAGTGGAGCTGCAACGCTGGGGATTCTGCCGGCGTGGCTGCAGGGAAACACCTCCGTGTGGGCCCCTGGGCAGGATCATCCAGGGCCCCGACCTCCTCCATCATCTGGCGGCTTGGTTCTCGGATCGACAGGCACTCGGGAATTAACAGAGGAGACACAGAGGGGGTAGAAAAAGAGTTTTTAGGTGCAGCTGGTAGAGGGAGCCCAGCAGACTGCTGTAACTGGGCCCATCTCCCGGGAGACAAGCAAGGTTTATTGTCATCAAAATAGAATAAAAAAACGCTTGCCTGTCATCCCGGGCTCTGATGTTGACTGCTGCAGCTGACAAGCTGTCATCCCTCTCTGTTTCCACGGTGACGTGGGCCCCTCTGCAGACTGGTGGAGGAGCCGTCTCCCTGACGATGGAGGTAGGCATGGCTGGGTAAATTCAGCGGACCTCACTGCAGCTGGAACAATGGCGGCCGCTGCTGATGAGGAGGGCTTCTCCCGGTGTTTCCTCGCGGGATGACGCTTGTCTTTTGTTCTCTGGTACATACCATGCTGGAGCGAGAGGGGGTCGGGCGAAGCGTCACGGAGGCTGACGGTTTGCAGATTCCCGGACCTCCATCTCGACATCGTGGGGAATGCCAGACCGGGGGAAAGAACGCTGGAGCGAGCAGGACTGTGGATAGCAGGTCGACAAACTGTGGGTAGTTCCATAACCCGGGATGCGCCTCCAAGATCCCTACTGCTCCATCCAGGCTTTCCCAGTGTCTTCTTTGGTCCCCGGGCAGCGAGGGCTTCATTCACGAAGCCCCGGATGAACCTCGGCGGCCCATCCCTCCTCCCACTGTGGGAAACCCCGCTGCCGTTCCTCTCCTCGGCGAGACCAGGGCATGATGCTCTCCAGAAACAGGTTAGTCTAGAAAAAAAACGTTCACTAAGAAAAAGTGATGTGTGGGTGTAACCCGCTAATCCTTTATTCGGGCTGGGTCATTCTGTCATGATCTCCTCGTGCACTTCTCCATAGCGCACGGAGGAGGAGATACGGACGAGGATTTACGCGCTGGGTTACACCACACACACCTTTATTAAACACCCACAAACTGACAGACAGTTTAAATGCATAACATTCACAATGGCTCAAGGAGTCCTCCAGGACACTTGACAGTCTGGGTAAGAATACAGGGAAACCACACACACAGATTAGCCTCACCAAACTGGAGCTGTCCGAGTAAATCCAAAAGCGTTCCAAGTGATATAGTCCTTCAACATGACTCCATACGGTGAACGCAGACCGTAGATGAAGTGCAATGACCCAGCAATGCATGACTGGACAAAGGCTACTTAAAGTACATGCATTGCTGGATCCACAAATTGATCACACCTGGGCGAGAAACAGGAAGATGGCACACGGGAGTGGGAACAGCTGGCAGTAATAGAGAGGGGTCGTGGTCCAACCGGCAGACAGCTAGATAGAGCTCACTCCAGCATGAGCCCAAGAGGCTTACTCACCGCTGCCGGCCAGACAGCAGTGGCTATGGGTACGGCAGAGTACACAGAAATACATCTTTAACATACATACAACGTGGCAAGTACCCACAGAGAGGCCAGGGCCGAGCCGGGGGAAACCAAGCCGGCTCGGTTCCTGACAGTAAACTTTTTTTCTCTGTCATACAAAAACTTAAATTTGCACAGCTGTGGACAGTAAATGGGAGCTTCTTGCTCTAAAAATAATCGTATTTAACCACAGAGGTAGAAGCTAATGTGAGGGCAGAGCGCAGTTTAACTACTCACGCTGTGACAATAGAGGATCAGGTGAAATTCCCCTGGTGATCTGATCACTGACCATGTTACATGGTCACAAGTAAACTGATTACTTGAGTAAAACCAATAAAGGTAATAAACGGCTTATGGTGTTTACATGCACCGAGTAAATGGTTTATTGGGCAAATAAATTAGGTGTGTTAATCCGTTTTCTCATAAACTGATAATGGCCTTTAACTGATAAAGATAATCAGATTACTCTGTTTACATGACAGTTTGAATAATCAGGTAACTCCAGAAAAACTGTTATAATTGGTTTACTCATGACCATGTAAACACGGGTCGCACTGAGAGCAGGGACAGGTGTGTTTTGCTGGCCTGCTGTCAGTTCGACACCGTTTCTGGCCACAAAATGAACCAACCTGCGGAGCCCAGCGTCCGTGGTTTCTTTCTGTACACCAGCCTGGGAGCAGTCCTGTGTTACACTACAGCACTGGGAGTTGAGCCAGACCACGCCCACAGCAACAGGACCGATGACAATACTCCTGTGTGAGCAGGTAAAGCTCATGTGAGTTGTAGTTTTGGAGTCTCACACTGTAATCGGCTTATTATTTTAGATGATGCTTGAGAAAACTACAACAGGACAAAGTGGCTAGAGAGGAACTGCTGTCATACCACCACCAGTGAAATACCACCAGCCAGGGGCGGGTGTTAATGTCAAGAGAACTGCCAACAGGTAATATTAGCACAAGCTAACAGTTTAATCAGATTTCTAAAGCTGAGACATACCTCATAGAAAATAAGAAGCGCTAACTTACTTGCTAACCTTACCGGTGGTTAGTATTTAGAAGTCGCCCAGTTTCATCATTCTTCACCGAGGAGGGATACTCCAGAGTCTGCTGACAGGCGTCCGGAGATGGGGAAATGGAGAGGAGGAGGCGGCATGATATGATAAGCTACGTTCCTGATCCACAGTGTACTTCAGCTGTATTCCCAACTCCCTGCTCCGTTCTTAGGGAATATCAGTTAAACTGCCGTTCACAAAAATTTCTCCATTTGAAACACCCTGTAACTATTGGCTCCAGTGTTGCCAGATGTTGCAAGAGAAACAAGCAACCAGCTCTATGAAACAAGCGCAAAAAAAGCCCAACAGGCACCTACCATGTTGTGTAAAACAGAAGCTGCTTGAAACAGTATGATATATAGATTTATTTTTGTTTGCAGTGAATTGACTGTAAACACAGTCAGCATTGAATTAACTGAATTTTATAAACTCTAATTAAAGGAAAATACATACAGTATGCATTCTGCATAAACAACTGCAAAATTTACAGTAAATACAGTCAACATAAAAACTCTGAATAAATTAATTTTTTTTAAACTCTGATCAAAAGATAAGACACGAGCATTCTGCATAAGTAACAGCACTAAACACGATTACAGTTAGTGATGTGGGATGATGGGCGTTGTTGTCCACTAGTCGTTTTAAACAAAACTAATATTACTTCTGTAATTATACGCCAGCCGACAACTTAATTACGTAGAAAATTATCTTTTAAGTTGACAATATCATATGTGTAACTTGTTGGCAAAATTTGATTGGGATCAAAAGATAATTTTGCTCTAGCCATTCATTCAATGGAGAATTTTTGATTTAAGCCCCATACACTGATCTCTATAGGAAAACCAGAAGAATCATTGGCCACTAGGACGTGAAGCACTCAGCGAGCCAACTTAGAACAAATGGGGCCCAGCAGCATACGCGCCACCCCCATCTCAACAACCTCTCAAAAGCCAATAGATCCTGAAACTTTTGGCATGGAGAAATGGCCCACAATCCCTCGCAACGGTGAACTGCAGAAATCGATTTCCATAGTTGGTAGATTTCAATAGTTCACTGGCTGTGCAAGACACACAAGCTGCACCCTCCACACCAAGAAGCCCAAAATCTGCCCATTACCCAGGAAGCCACCAAGGCAAAATGTGGCACTGTCCACCAACAAACCCACCCACACTCCCCACCGACTCTCTGAGTGTCCCGGGTACACCAACACGGCGGCCAAGTGGCCTCACTCAGCTATGTACTCACTAATGGGGCGTGAGCCGACCATCTTTTCATATCAGTGTTATATCAGTGTCCCATTGCGAAAGTAGAGGGGGCATGACTTAGGCTGGGAGCTGGGAGAGTTGTCAAACAGACAGCAAAGCAAGCCCAAATAAGCAACTACATGTTAAAAAACAAGCCCAAAAACCCGCAACTTGCGACTGACGAAATTTGCAAGCGATTTTAGAGAAAATCAAGTCCAAAGTCGCTTATAATAAGCAGACTTGACAACACTAGTCGACTTCCTCTTCCGTGCGTTACCATGATAACCAGAGACACGTACTGATACTATGGTGGATAATTTATATTTCTTAAATAAAATATTAATACAAATATATTTTTATTACAATCAGTTGATATAAACAATAACCAACATCAATTTAGCTTGTTAATAACGTTAGTAACAATAGATTGTTTTACTCATATTTGAGGCAAATGGCTTATGGATAATCTTCTTGTCAGCTTCTGATGAAGTGATGTACCGTTGTTCACTTCTTCCCTGCTCAGTTCTCAGTTCCCTTTGAACTGAAGACCGTTCACTCCCTTCGGTTTGGAATCTCAGTTAATCTCAGTTAATATGGCAGAACACCCTCTGCAGTCCACTCTGAGTATGCTATTGGACAATCAGAACGCACCCACTGTTGCACTTTCTGTCCGTCACTCAATATAATCCGTGTTTTTCGATGGCGTACCGAAAATCTGAATATGAATACAAAGTACTGTTACGCCCCCTAGAACTTACGGAAACTTGGTTTAAATTCAGTTAGAGAGCTACGTGTTGGAGAGATTCATTAACTCTCATAACAGTGAGAAAAAAAAGACCTGGTTGAAATGTTTAAGAGATTGATTTCTTTTTAATCATGATTTAACGATGGGAAATAATGTGATTAATTATGATTAAATAGTTTCAATCAGATGACAGCACTAACACAGTCATGGCGGTGGAGTGATGGAGAAACACACTGATTGGGTACAGAAAGTGATTTATACATGAAGTGACTCCATCCATCCAGTGACTCATTTTAGATATATCTTCCAAGTACTGGTGTGCAACCAATATTTTAACTATTTTAAACAGTTTGTCCTTCTGGTGTGGTTCCTGCAAATTTTAGGCATGGCAGTAGTGAACCTTTGTGAAAAAAAAAAAAAACCTGGTCTTGATCAAACTGTGTTGGCTATTTTTAGGCTATTTCAAACTACCTTTTCTGTCAAAAATATTGGAGAAAATTGTTTATCTTCAGTTAAAAGCTTTTTTTTTTTTGATGAGAATGGTGTCCTGGTGGTGTTTCAGTCTGGATTTAAAACCCTCCATAGCCAGAGTCACTTTGTTAAGGGTCTTTAATGACATCCTCCTGGCGTTTGATTCTGGTGACTAATGTGATTCTTGTCCTGCTTGACTAACTGCCGCCTTTGATCACAATGGACCATGACATTTTAATATTCTGTCTACAGCGTCTTGTGGGGATTTCTGGGTACTGTATTGGAATGGTTCAGGTCCTATTTGGTAGATAAAACCATGTCTGTAAGTCTGGCTGGTTTTGAATCTTCCTTGGCTTCCCTGTCATGTGGAGTCCCACAGGGTTCAATTTTAGGGCCCTTGCTTTTCTCCCTGTACTTACTTCCACTGGGTTCAATCCTAGAAAGTATGGTATCATCCTTCTACTGTTATGCTGATGACAGTCAGATCTAGTACCTTTAAAGCAGAAGGAGTCCTTCTCAATATAACCACTAATTGCATGTCTTGAAGACATTAAAGCTTAGATGGCTTTAAACTTTTTAAATTTTTAAAGAAAAGAAGACTGAAGTGATGGTGTTGGACCCAGTATCTCCTGTGAGTCCCCCCCCCCCCCTTCCCGTTGACTTGGGCCCCTTGGCACAGTTTGTTAAGACAACTGTTACTAATCTGGGTTTTAAGATAAACAGTGATTTTAGAGTAAATTGTCAAATTGGTGCAGTAGTCAGATCCAGCTTTTTTCATTTGAGGCAGCTGGCAAAGGTTAACCCATTCTTTTAAGGCAGCACTTTGAAACAGTAATCCATGCCTTCATTACATCTCAGCTGGATTACTGTAACACAATTTTGGAGTTAAGCAGTCTTCTCTCCCACATCTCCAGTTGGCTCAAAATGCAGCTGCACGTCTTTTAACTGAAACACGTAAGAGAGACCACATTACACCCATTTTAGCTTCCCTTCACTGGCTGCCTGTATACTTTAGGGTTCATTTTAAAATTCTTTGATTTGTTTTTAAATCATTAAATGGCCTTGCCCTGCCTTACCTCTCTGAGCTCCTTCATCCTTACACCCCTGCTTGGTCTCTCAGGTCAGCTGATCAGCTTTTCCTGGAGATACCAAAATTGGAAAGGAAGCTCAGAGGGGACAGAGCTTTTTCTGTTGCTGCCCCTAAACTGTGGAACAATCTGCCTTTGTCCATCTGACAGGCCCCCTTCACTGTCCAGTTTTAAAACTCATCTTAAAACCCATTTTATTCTTTGGCTTTTGACCCAGTTTGAGACACTGATTTTACTTATTTTTTGTTGCTTTTATTGTATGACTTCTATTTATTTGTGCTGTATTGTATTTTTTAGTTGCTTTTTATTGTTTTTATGTTTATGTTTTTATACTTTATTTATTGTTGATGTACAGCACTTTGTGTCAGCTGTGGTTTGTTTTACAGTGTTTTATAATAAAGGTGAATTGGATTGGATTAAGTTAAGTTTTTTCCATTTTTGTATTTGTGTGGAATGCCTCAGATTTTTCTTTCTCATCTTTTTTATTTTTTAATGCAAACAATAGAAATGAACATAAAAATACCAGAGCATGTGGGAGAGGTGGTGCAACTATCTGTCTGTATGTTTATCCCATATGTTTATGTGCATAAATGTGGTAAGGCAAAAGTTACAGACACGGTTCAGTTAAGGTTTGCTTCATTTTAACTGTGTCTTTAACCTCAATCATAATGCTGAAATCAAATCACCAAAGTACACCCGTTCATGTGTAAATGAGTGATAAGCACAATTTTCTCTCCCTACAGGGTGGTCTCATCCCTCTCAGGTGGTGTTGCCATCCCCAACTGGGAGCCTAAAGAGAAAGCCTATCTAAGAAGACGATGTTGGACCACAAGTAACACACATTTATGAGGTAGATGCACTCTCTTGTATTTTAGGCACATCCGAAGAGTCTGTTGTTATGTTTGTCAGAAAACATACCTAAGACGAGAGGAAGCAGAATTTAGTGTGGGGAAGTTGCAAATTAGGTAACAGCAACACACAGGCTCACATTAAAACCAGTAGCTCCATAAAGAAACTGAACTGTGGCTGATCAAAGGTCTCCTGCTAGACAGAAATTACTGCTACAAGGGAGGGAAAACAGTCAAAGAAATGGGGAAACAAGGTGACGAGGAAGGAAGGGAGGAGAGACGGAAATGTTCTCAGGAGTGGGTTACGTTATAATAATTAATAATCATCAGAGAATAATAGGGTCAAACAGGGGTACAGATAAGAGGGAGAATGGCAGACAGAGTGGCGACAGTTTACATAAAGGGGGAATGTTGGTCGAGATGCAACTCCGTCCCAAACATGTGACTTTCTTTTTGTTTTAAATGGATGACGGCTTCATTGAGTGCAGCAGTGTCTGTCTCTCCTGCAGCTGATAATGATTTTCATCACCATACTTCTCCCAGTGGGCAGCTGCTTCTAGTTAGAGAGGACAGGATAGGGTGGTTTTTATCCCTTGCAGAATTCTTGCCCGGCAGCTCCCAGGATCATGTCCTGTATGGATGACTCAGTTCAGTATCTAGAGACCAATGTGTGAGAGAGAGACTCACAAGAGGAGCGAATACAAGTCAGGATATGGAAAATAAAGTGGATTTATTGAATTGATGGTTCATTTAAGCTCATAATTCATCATCTAATTTAGATGTCAGATGGTGAGCCTGGTGGATGATGTGGTTTTTCTTTGTATTACAATCCCGAGTTGACTCAAAGCTAGCATTAATATTATCATCATGAAAACACCCAGGTGGCCTGCTTCAACACATCACCCCACAGTTTCATAACCCATAAACCCTATATAGCTTCAGTCACCTGAGGACCGAGGCTGCTGAGTAATGACAAGCTCCTGTGTCTGCCTCTTCTCCTTCTACAGCTCCACAAATCTGGTCCCAGCAGCATTCGGGAGGCTGAGCTCGCGTCGGCTGGGCCAGCTCGCTTCCGTGATGAGAACCTGCTGTACGCCATGGAGATTAAAACTGACGGACCAATTAGCTGCCGGACAAATGCCAGCCTAAACCCACATGGCCTTAAGTAAACATGGAAAGATATGAACATATACAGGACAGTCTCATGTTGCCAACACACTGTTCAAGAAACCAAATGTCAAGACAGGGGTTTACAGGAGAAGGTTATATATTTATGAGATAATAGATGTATATTTGCCAAAGCCAGAGAGAGAAAGATTTTATTAAACAAAAAATGTGCCAATTTATTAGAAAATGAATTACACATTTTTATAAGTTGTAAATGTATATCGGGAAAAAATCTGAATAATGAGAAAAGCTGCAATCTTAAATAAGTCACAGATTGACAAAAAGTTTAGAAAAAATTCTCAAGTTTAAGAGAGAAAAAAAACTTTGAACAAAGTTGCAAATTTACCAAAAAAGAGTCAAAAATTCACCAAAAAAAGGTTGCAAATTTAGCTGATAAAGGAATGCAAAATTACTTGATGACGTTTACATTTATGAAAAAAATCACAAATTTGTAAAAAAAAAAAAATAGTTGCAATATACCTGGGAAAGTTAAATTTGTGATTTATGAGAAAAGCTGAAATTTAATTAATAAAACTCCAGGGCTGTATGCTCAAACATTTTGAGAATCCTCTAGGAAAGCTCCTGTCTTAGCTAAAAAATTCCTCACAAGGAGTCCTAGCTTAAAAGTGGTTAATTACATTACACCCTTATTGTTATTCAACACCAAACATGTACAGTAGAAGGAAATTGTGTTTTTCCTGTATACAGTGTTAATCACACCACACCCCATATGTAGAATCAGAGGGGCCGCTTGCCATGCAAGGCGCCGCCACAGATTTTCCTCCTCCTTCCATCATTGCTGAGCACCAAGCTGGACGGCAGGAAGTTCCGCTTTTATATGGTCTTCGGCATGACCCGGCCGGGATTTGAACCCCTGCTCCCGGTGTGTGGGGCGGATGCTCTACCAACTGAGCACCACTCCGGTTAAGCATGGATGCGTCCTAAAACTTTTATCTTAGTGAGGCAAGTGTGGTGCTTGGTATGACAAGGTCCTTTGAGAGCTTTGATTGTTCAGTTCGGAAGGGAGGTTTGCAGTTAAAGCCTATAGTGTAACAAAACTTTTAATGGCGCACAAAAGTTATCTAAAACTCAAATATCATAGCAACAAAACCATTGGGGATCCATACAGTATGAAAGCAGTAACACAGTAAACTTACACTCTAACTGGGGCTGGGTGATATCGTGATACAGTTAGGGTTTTATCACAATACACGATATATATAGTATATCACAATATCTCTGAGACTCTTCCAACCACTGTATAAATGTAAAACCTTTACATAAAATGACACCAGCATGATAATAGAAGCAGACCCATGTATTGCATTTTTTTATTGCATACAAAAAAGGGGGGGGGTAAAATCAAGTTAAATTTTAGCAAACTTTATTGAACCAGTCAGACAACCCCACACATAAATTTGCAACGAATCAGAATAAATAATGGTAGTGTCATAAATTCCCTTGTCAGGGCTGAATAAAGGCGCCAAACGCCGGCTGTGAGTTTGCAAATTTAATTGAGAAAAAACACAAAAGCACAAACAAGACCAAACCAAAAACTAGTAGGTGACATAACGCACGGCTCAGGAGACGCACACACACAGGCTTAGAGTAGTTCAAAGAGTTTATTAACAGCAGGAGTGAATGAGTGCGTGTCTGCGGGATGTAAATGTGTTGGTGATGGCGTCTGCTTCAGGCACAGAGGCAGGTGACCGTTCAGCCGAGCACCCCTATGGAGAGAGCACAGGGAGAGGGTGACAGGCATACACCAACACAGGAGGGATTTATGGCGAGAGAAGGACTTACTTGGTTTGTCAGGATAGCTGGCACAACAAGGGGGTGAAGCCCGGAAGACAGCCACCTGGAGAGCTCCGTACAGCAGCGAGGATTGGGCGATGGAGATGGAGATGTCCGCCGCCGGGGAATCCACCTGTGCACAGGGAGCAGACTGGGAAAGAGAGGTAAGGGTTCTTACCCAAATAATGTTTGCTGAAGAGAAGTAGCTCACAACGGTGAGGGACGAAGTCTGACGGCTTCAGGCCGAGCCCTCCGGGCGAGGACGGCCTTTTATCCCTCGCGCTGATGGATTGTCAGGTGCGTGAGCAGGTGGCGCCCGCTGATGATGGCGCGGCGTGACAGTACTCCCCCCTACTAGCAGCGCCCCTGGCGATGGCTTTCCTGGGTGCGCTCGGTGATGTCGCGCGTGAGCGATGGGTCCAACACAAACGACGGGGCACCCATTGTCGATGCTCGGGCCCATAGCCCTCCCAGTCCACACAAGTATTGCAACCCACGACCTCGGGCGCCGGGAGATCCCAGGATGGAGGAGACGACCAGGCCCGGATGGGCCACCAATCATCGGGTGCGCGGGTAGCGCTGCAGGAGGAGGGCAAAGGGGGTCGGTGACTGCCAGTTTCACCTTCGACACGTGGAAAGTGGGATGGATGCGGAGGGAGGGGGGAATAGCCACGCGCACAGCCACCGGGTTGATGATCCGGGTGATGGGAAAGGGACCCATGAACCGCTGTGCCAGCTTCCTCCTCTCGCCTTTTAATGTGACGTCCTGGGTAGACACATACACGAGTTGCCCAACTCTGTACGCCGGGGCAGGTCGTCTGTGCCGGTCCGCCACGGTCCTGTTGCGCTCCGCCGTGCGTAAAAGCGCATGACGCGCGGCAGCCCAGGTGGAGTGGAACTGCCTAAGGTGCGCCCTAACAGAGGGGACAGTTACCTCGCTCTCCTGCGCTGGAAACAGCGGGGGGTCGTAACCCAGGGACGCCTTGAAGGGGGACATCCCCGTTGCAGAAGAGCGGGCGGTGTTGTGGGCATACTCCACCCAGGCGAGATGGTTGCTCCAGGACGTCGGCTTGGATCTGGTAACACAGCGAAGCGCAGCCTCCAGCTCCTGATTGGTCCTCTCACACTGCCCGTTAGACTGGGGGTGATGGCCGGAGGAGAGGCTCACCTTGGCTCCGATGGCATTACAAAAGGATCTCCAAACCTCGGATGAAAATTGGGGGCCCCAGTCCGAGACCACGTCCACCGGAATCCCGTGCAGCCTGACCACGTGTTGGACGAGGAGGCCCGCCGTCTCCAGGGCGGTAGGGAGACCTCGCAGGAGGACGAAGTGTGCCGCCTTGGAGAAACGGTCCACGATGGTCAGGACGGTGTCAAAGGAGTTGGAAGCGGGGAGTCCGGTGACGAAATCCAGTGCGATGTGCGACCAGGGCCTGCCGGGGACGGGCAGAGGCTGGAGCAGACCCGCTGGAGGGGCATTTCCCGACTTGCTGGTGGCACAGATTGGGCAAGCCCGGGCGTAGCGGGCTGCATCCCTCCGCAGGCCTGGCCACCAAAAGGACCGTTGGAGGAGGCTGATCATCCGAGAGGTGCCGGGATGACAGGTGAGCCGGGAGGTGTGGAGCCAGTGGATGACCTCTCCTCGGACCGCAGATGGGACGAACAGTCTTCCCTCTGGTCCGCCGCCAGGATCAGGTTCCACCTCCTGCGCCTTCCGGATCTTGTCTTCAATGTCCCAAGAGATGGCTCCCACGACACACGATCTGGGCAGGATAGTGTGGGGCGTCTCCTCAGCCTCCACGGGGGGGGACTGCCTAGAGAGGGCGTCAGGCAGGCCGTTCTTGGAGCCCGGCCTGAAGGTGATTGAGAAGCGGAACCTGGCGAAGAACAAAGACCAGCGCGCCTGGCGGGCATTCAGGCGCTTGGCAGATCGTAAGTATTCTAAGCTCTTGTGGTCCGTCAGGACCACAAACGGCAGGTCCGCCCCCTCTAGCCAGTGGCGCCACTCCTGTAAGGCGAGTTTAATGGCCAGGAGCTCTCTGTCCCCCACATCGTAGTTCCTCTCCTCCGGGGACAGGCGCCGGGAGAAGAAGGCGCACGGTCGTTTGGCGCCATCGTCATGGAGACCGCTGAGGATAATACTGCTCCCACTCCCGTGTCCGATGCGTCCACCTCCACAATGCACTGCAGCGCTGGTTGACTGGTGAAGGACCCGCTGAGAGAGAACTCCGCCTTCAGCCGCCTTAAGAGGCAGCAGCGACCTCTTCGGTCCAGCGGAACGGACCTTCGGGGACGTGAGGCGGGTCAGTGCGTCCGACGATCGAGCTGAAATTCGGGACAAAGCGGCGGTAAAATTGGCGAAGCCAACAAATTGTTGCACCTGCTTCCGGGATGCGGGAGTAGGCCACTCCACCACGCTTCACCTTCTCTGGGTCTGGGAGCACCTGGTCTTAAGCGATGATGATTCCCAGGAAGGATGTGGTCCTAGCGTAGAATTCGAATTTCTCAGCCTTCACGTACAGACGATTATCCAGCAGTCTTTGGAGGACCCCGCCTCACATGGACTGGTGCTCGTCCCTGGACCTGGAGAAGATAAGAATGTCGTCCAGGTAGACCGAACACGAAGAGGCCGATGAAATCCCGGAGGACGTCATTATGAGACGCTGAAAGACGGCAGGAGCGTTGGTCAGCCCGAACGGCATGACTAGATACTCAAAGTGGCCGTTCAGGTACGGAAGGCTGTTATTCATTCATCTCCCTCCCGGATCCGGACGAGGTGGTAAGCGCTGCGTAAATCCAGCTTGGTAAACCAGGTCGCCCCCTGGAGGGAGTGAAAGGCAGTGTCCATGAGGGGCAGGGTGTAACGGTCGCCTCTCAGTGATGTCATTTAGCGCTCGGTAGTCTATGCAGGGGCGGAGGGATCCGTCCTTTTTCCCGACAAAGAAAACCTGCCCCCACGGGTGACGACGATGGGCGAATAATCCCAGCGCTCAGTGCTTCCTTCAGGTAGTATTCATGTCTCCTTCTCGGCGCCGACACGGCTGTAGAGCGACCAGAAGGCCAGGGAGCCCCCTGGCGGAGGTTGATAGCACAGTCATAGGGTCGATGCGGGGGAAGAGACATAGCTTTCGATTTACTAAATACCATACCCAGGTCGTGAAATTCTGGAGGCACCAGTGACAGGTCCGGAGGTGCTGTATCCGCCACAGGGGGAGCCGCGGACGGGGAGCAGGCAGCGGACTGAAGGCAGGTGCCCATACAGAAGGTACTCCACGCCGATACCCCAGCTGACCTCCAGTCCAGGACAGGGTTGTGGAGGCGTAGCCAGGGATACCCCAGGATGACGGGCGACACAGAGTTGGGCAGGACGTAAAATACCATCTCCTCCCGGTGGTTCCCTGAGATGATGACTGGGACAGGCATGGTTTGGTGAGAAACTCTCCCAAGGGAGGCACGGGAGAGATGGACCAAGGAGATGGGGTGTTTTAATGCCTGACAGCGGATGCCCAATCGGGTTGCCAGGCCTTGTGAAATGAAGCTGCCCTCTGCGCCCGAATCCACCAGTGCGTGGGTGAGGTGCCCCTTGGGGATTGTGGCAGAAACGGCATGGGCAGCTTTTATTGGGTGAGGGTGTCTAACCGGTTGAGATCCGCGAGGCTCCCCTACAGCGATTCGCGGGTCCCCGCCGCACTGGCTTTCCCGGGGCAACGCTCCACAGTGTGTTGGTCACCTCCGCAATACATGCAGAGGCCCAACTCACGGCGGCGTTGTCTCTCCGCAGGGGAAAGCTTGGTCCAGCCCGTCACCATCGGCTCCGACTCCTCGGGGCACGATGCTGGCGGCGCCGCCAGGGGGCGAGCTTGGAAACAGGTGTGGCGAGACTCCACGAGGGCGAGAAGAAGAAGACTTCCGCCCCGAGGAGCGCTCGCGCAGCTGTTATCAAACTTACCGCTAAGGATGTCAGCTCCGCTAGCGTCTCAGGGATATCCCGTCCAGCCAGTTCATCCCTCAGATCATTATTGAGGCTGCGGAGGAACAGGCCACAGAGGGAGCGTTCCTCCCAGCCCAATTCCTCCGCCGCTACCCGGAAGTCGACCGAGTAGTCCGCTGCCGACCGGCCTCCCTGCTGGAGAGCGAGAAGCCGATCGACCTGGACCGTCTCGGTCTGAGAATGGTCAAAGACCTCCAGAAAGCGCCTCACGAACTGGTCATAGGTGAGGGTGGCATAACTGGGCCTCGCCATTACGGCGTAGGTCCAAGTTAACGCACGCCCCTCCAGAAGATTCCCTATGTAACCAATCCGGCTGTGATCCGAGGGAAAATCTCCGGGCACACGGTGGAACACGGACTCACACTGCATAATGAACCCCCGCGCTCCGCCGAGCTTACCGCTAAAGCGGGCGAGGGTCGGAATCGGTGTGAGCCGAACCGGTGCCACTGGAGCCGGCTGGACGGCCGCTGGAACAGCAGGAGCCACGCCACCCTGACGAGCCGGGGGGAACGGCTGTTGAGGATCCAAGTGGCCCAACCGGTTAGTTAAGTTTAATAATTGATTTAGGATAACCTGCTGTTGATAAGCAATTTGATCCACTCTAGCCTCGAGAGTGGTAAACCGGTGTGCGAGCCCGCCGTCCGCTGAGCCGCTCTGCTGAAGCCGTACTGACATAACGCACGGCTCAGGAGACGCACACACCACGGCTTAGAGAACTTCAAAGAGTTTATTAACAGCAGGAGTGAATGAGTGCGTGTCTGCGGGATGTAAATGTGTTGGTGATGGCGTCTGCTTCAGGCACAGAGGCAGGTGACGTTCAGCCGAGCAACCCTATGGAGAGAGCACAGGGAGAGGTGACGGGCATACACCACACAGGAGGGATTTATGGCGAGAGAAGGACTTACCTTGGTTTGTCAGGATAGCTGGCACAACAAAGGGGGCGAAGCCCGGAAGACAGCCACCTGGAGAGCTCCGTACAGCAGCGAGGATTGGGCGATGGAGTGGAGATGTCCGCCGCCGGGTGAATCCACCTGTGCACAGGGGAGCAGACTGGGGAAAGAGAGGTAAGTGTTCTTACCCAAATAATGTTTGCTGAAGAGAAGTAGCTCACAACGGTGAGGGACGAAGTCTGACGGCTTCAGGCCGAGCCTCCGGGCGAGATGGCCTTTATCCCTCGCCGCTGATGATTGTCAGGTGCGTGAGCAGGTGGCGCCGCTGATGAATGGCGCGGCGTGACAGTAGGAGATAATAGGAGAAGGCAAAAATGGCAAACGCTAAGGCGAGAGGAGTTGCCGGCTAAACCTGGGAAACTAGCTGTGGAACGCACACTAGGATAAATACAAAAAGTAAGTAAAGATGCATTTACGCTGGAAATCAAGAGTAGGGTGCTGCATCCGACAATAGTGCACAGCCCCTTAAATAAGGCTACTGACAAAATGAAATAAGTAGCAACAGGTGTGGGTAATCTGAGCGGGCAGGAGAAAATAAAGATACAATTCGGACCAGCTGGGAATAATGAGGGAGCCATCAGAGCTGACAGCTGACAGGGCCACGCCCACCCAGAGCAAAACCCCACAAAGTCGTTGACAGCTGTCAACCCCGAGAGAAAGAACATAACAGAATACAAATATAACGATATGGCAAAAAATGGAGACAGGCAAACTCAAAAATACAATAAACAAACTATAACGAACGTAAACGGGAAAATAAATCATACTGAGAAACAATATAGGATAAATAACAACTCAAAATAACAACACAGTACAAATGTGAAAAAAAAGGCAGACAACCTGAGCCCGGTGGAATCCCACCACACTCAGAACGTGACAGGTAGGCCTTCCTATTATGGCCTGTAATAAAACCATTAAAAACAAAACAAAGAAAAGAACTCAACACAATAAAAAGTGCATTACCGTAAGTAAGAATTCTAGAGAAATATATTTTAAAACCATATAAATTTAAGTCCACTTTTTCTGTTTGGTCATGTTTTTAACAATAAGGGTCATGTCTTTGGCAGTATAATTTGTGACCACAGTTGTGATCTCTTTCCATTTTGCACTTTTGTTGTATGGGATAAATTTTTCCAAATGAAGAAGCCATATAGTCATTATTCTTAGGGCTGGTTCCTTTATTTTTTTTAAATTTTATTTATATTATTTTTGTACGGGGCTGCCTGGGATGTTGAGAGTGGATTTTATTGCATTCTCATATTATAGTGGATGACATCTCAAGTGGTGAAGCAAGTTAGTGGTAGTGTGACCATAATTTGCACAAAACTGTATTTTGTTCAGTTTTTTACCACTGCCAATGAACGAGCTGGTGCATTGTTCTGAAACTTGGTACCATGGTTTGATATACTCTGAGGATATGCATATTGCAATTTGGTTCTGATCGGATGACTTTTGTGGGAATTATAGCCCCTGATCTAGGTCATTATCCCCTTATCCTTACCTCTGACTATGGGTTTGGGGTCAAAAGTGAAGGTTACCATTCCTTATACCTTATTACTGTCTGGGGGTGGGGCTGAAATTTTCACAGGCTGACTAAGGACTTTATGCTACAGCCACGAAACTAATCATGTACTAAATTCAACCTTTTCTGATACGAACTGCAATGGTTTCTTGTCAGATACACTGACATTGGAGATATGTTGAAAAATAACCCACATTTGGTCAATTTGACCACTGCATCGTGGTCAGCCTATGGACTTTTCAACCCCCCCCCACCCCCCCCCACCATCCCCCTGTACAATGCATAAATCTAGGGCCGCCAATCCTGGTAACACAGGTTCACCCTTGGAATCCAGACCTCTGACTATGTGTTTGGGGTCAAAAGGTCAAAGATCAAGGTTAGCATTTCTTATACCGTATTACTGTTTAGCGAGTAAAGCTGGGCCACCAAACTTGGTATACAGTTTCACCCTGCAAACCGAAGTGTGACTGTAGTTTTGGGATTGCAAGGTCATAGGTCAACATCAAAATGCCTTAGAAAGTATATTCAATTCAATTCAACCTTTATTTATATAGCGCCATTTCACAACAACAGTCATTTCTCATAGCACTTTCAACTGTAGGGGGACCCCCACAGTTGCAGAAAGACCCCAGCAATCAGGCGATCCCCTGAGAGCATGCACTTGGCCGACGGTGGGAGAGAATAACCTCCCTTTTAACAGGAAGAAGAACCCTCCAGCAGAACCAGGCTCCGGGGAGGGGGGCCCAGTCATCTGCTGCGACTGGCTGGGGGAGAGGGGACAGAGAAGATGAAAAGAACAGACATATAGAGAGCAAACTGCCACGAGGGAACTCAGACTCAAGGGAGGAACAAAACAGATGTTAATGACCGCAAAAAAAATATATTCATTGAGAGAGAAGAGAAGGAGTGAGGCCCAGTGCATTATTGGAGGTCCCCCGCTGACTAAACCTATTAGACAGATAACTAAGGAGGGTTTAGAAACACATGATCCCTCCCTAATTGTAACCCTATACAAAAAGGTAGGTTTTGGCCCTATCTTAAAAACAGAGATCGAGTCTGACTCCCGAATCCAGATTGGCAGCTGGTTCCACAGGAGAGAGGAGCGGGATAACTGAAGGCTCTGCCCTCCCACTGTACTTTGGAGATTCTAAGTATTACAAGTAATCCTGCATTTTGGGAGCGTAGTGCTCTGTTAGGATAATACGGTAGTATCAGATCTTTTAAATGAAAAGGAGCCTGATTGTTTAGAGCTTTGTAAGTAAGAAGAAGGATTTTAAACTTAATTCTAAACTCTATGGGAAGCCAATGAAGGGAGGCCAGAACCGGAGAGATATGATCTCTCTTTCTAGTACCTGTTAAAACTCTTGCTGCAGCATTTTGGATCAGCTGAAGACTTTTTAAAGATGTTTTAGGACAGCCTGAAACTTTTATCTCAACAACAAAGAAAGCTAGGGCTACCGAACCTGGTACACTGGTTCACTCTGAGACCATGACCTCTAACTATAGGTTTGGGGTCAGAGGTCAAGGTTGGCACTCCCTATGATCTCTTACTATAGAACAAGTAAATCTCTCTAGGGTCACCATACTTGCTGCACGGGTTCACCTCGGGATCCTGCCCTACAGCTATGAGTTGTATACTTTGTTGTATATTTATGGATGATGAGCTTATCATAATTTGATTCTGTCACAGTAATTATATTGAAAAGTTGAAAACTGCTCTTTGTCATTAAGTATTGGCTCATCAAAGAAAATGGAGACGGGGGATATTGCACTCGCTTCAGAGTGCTCTTGTTCTCCTTTAGTTCAAGTCTGCTGAACTGCAGTCATATGTGTGTCACTTCTTTTTTTTTTTTTCCCTTTCCCCGCTTTCAGCTAGTGTTGCCAGGATTGTGCATAAAAAACAAGTGTCTCTGCTTCACGAAAATGGGCTCAAAAGAATCAGCTTCTAAAGAAAAAATTGCAGGAAAAAACAGAGCTGGCAATGACCCTGAAATGAAACATGGCGTGGGGAGGTGTGTCCTCTGTGTGTGTGTGGGGGGGGGGGGGGGGCGCAACTGTAAGAGAGGAGAGGAGAGAGACGCTGGCAGAGAGAAGGGCCTTAAACTACTGCGGAAAAGCTCGAGATCAGCGATAAACACATGTACTACTCACAAAATGTAATGGATATACGGCTTCCTCCTGGGTAAAATTTCCAGGATGCCCCTAATATGTACTATAACCTTTACAGGTGAACTTTAATTGACCTTCTGGAATCTTTTGAATGCAAATGATCAAATATTCAATACTTTATGTATAACTATGCTGTACTCTAATAAGGTACTTAGCAGCAAAATTCACAACAGGTATTTGATCCATGAAATTAGACCAATACATTTCTGGTTCAATTAGAATTGGTAATTAAAACAGTCCTCCCTCATCATGCTGCTTCACATTTAGACATCATGAGACCAAGACAACCACCTATCAATTGATCACCCAGTACCTCACCATTGTGAGGTTCAGAGAGGGTGTTCTCCGAGGGAAGTGGCCAGTGAGCTTCGAGTGTCACTGAGAGTCATCAAGCAGGTTGCAACAGAGATTACAGAGAGACTGGAAGAGTCACAGAAATGGCATAGAAGTGGATGTCCTTTGGCCTCCATTCCAAGTTGATGACTGCTTCATGTAAACAGTGCCTGCAGAACCGGATGATGAAGCTACTCACCTCAAGGCACATTTAAGATAGGTGAGAGGCACCAAGTGTCACGTCAGACCATTTGAAACCGTTTAACATCAGCACGGTCTGTGTGCTAGATGACCTGCAAGGGTAATGACCACACCACCAGGCACAGGCGTCATTGTCTCGCGTGGGCCAGGGAGCATTTACGCTGGACAAGGGACCAGTGGGCCTCAATGCTGTTCTCTGATGAAAGGTCAAGTCACGCTGAGCAGAAATGATGGTGGCCAGTGATGTTGGAGACTTCAAGGAGAGCACTATGCATCAGCTACTGTTGTCACCAGACGAGTCTTTGGTGTTGGTGGTGGTGTTACAGTCTGGGCAGGTGTGTCTAGTCAATCCAGAACTTCCCTACACCATGTGAATGGTACAGTGACAAGCCGATACTACCTGAATGACATCATTAATCCAGTCATTGTACCCTGCATGAACAACACAGGCCTAATTTAATCTTCAACCACTTAATCCTGATTCAAGTCACAGGGGGCTGGAGCCGATCCAACTGTCTCCCTGCTAATGACAGGAACACTTCCATTATATGAAGGAATATAGTTAAAATAGATGCACTCCACTGAAGACATTGTGAGTGCGGACAGTAGCAGATGTAGGGAGGCAACCACAAGATATAGCATTGTTATGGTGGGTGGGAGTTAGCACATCTTTAATAAGATCAACTAAAAGCATTATCCTGTAACACTTTATAATACAGCCCGAGTTATGGTACTTTGCGTGTACCTGGGGTAGCAAACCGTCTTTTTTTTTTTTTTAAATAATTCCAGGGTGCTTTTTGTGTACTTTCACTGAGAATACATAGAAAGTACACAAAGTTCCCTGTAAATTCAGACTGTATTATAAAGCGTTACACTAAATCCCAACATGATCCAACCTGAACTTTAATGAACCTTTTCATTCATTGTTTCAAGAGCATTTCTTCTTTGTCTCAGTCTTTCCTCCATTTTCTCCTCCTCTTAAGAAACTCCAAAGACCCTTAAAAGTCCTCCTTACTCCGAACATGTTTTTGGCTTAAGAGCACTTTTAAGGCCTAAGTGTAGCACCTTGGGGGAGTCAGATTATTTAGCATCTCAGACAAGAGACAGTGGATAAGCATGGGAGAACAATGCTCAGGAGGTTCCTGGCGAGATAGCAGGAAGGAGTCAAGGACGTAGGGGGTATGAATGCAGTGTAATGCAAGTGTCATGTTGTGTGTGGAGAAATGCCATGAAACTTGTGAGGAGTGATTTGGGTAAAAGAAGAGTGCCTGCTGAAATGTGTCATTCTGTTCTGTGCTTGAGAGATGTGAAGTGTGTAATAAACTGTCTGCCATGAATCAGCCTCTTATTTCACACACTCCACACTGGTGACCCAAGACGTATTATGGAACACGAGACAAGAACCCCGGAGCCGGCCCGGTCAGGAAGCTCCAGCGAGGTGGCAGCACATCCCACAGACAGCCCGGACTGGAACCCCCAGCCACGCGTGTGCGGTTTCAGTCAAGCTACTGGATTTCTGGCAGCACAACCCGCGCTCTTGGTTCCACCACACCGAGGCCCAGTTCGCCCTCCAGGGAGTAACGGCAGACGACACCAGATTCTACCATGTGGTCGCAGCGCTGGACGCCCGCACAGCTCAGCAGGTAGCGAGCCTGCTCGATCAGCCTCCAGCCAGCAACAAATACGAGGCGCTCAAGGCTGCGCTCACCCGGCGCTACACGCTCTCGGAATGTGAGAGAGTGGAGAGGCTCCTGACGCGGGCCGAGTTAGGAGATGGTTCGGCCGTAGACCTGATGGAGAAGATGTTGGCGTTAATGGGCACGGACAACGGGCGCTTTCTGTTTGCCCACCTCTTCCTCCGGAACCTTCCAACAGTGGCGAGAGCGGTTCTGGCCAATTCGCCGTTGCTGGCCGCGCGTGACTATCGTGCGCTAGCCCAGGAGGCAGACCGGATCATCCTTACCACCAGGGCGATCACTGTCAATGCGGCAGCGGCGGAGCCCAGCGAGACGACCAGAGAAGGCAAGGAGCCACCGATGGTAGCAGCAGCGGGGGCCAAGGAGCGCCAGAGAGACACGCTCTGTTTCTACCACCGCCGCTTCAGAGAGAACGCATGCAGATGTGCGCCACCGTGCCAATTCAAGCGCTCGGGAAAATGCCGAGGCCGGCGGTCGGTAGCAGCTGCGACCCTCGGTGAAGAGAACAAGCTGCTCTACCTGACGGACGCGCGCTCGGGGAGGCGTTTCCTCGTGTACACCGGAGCCCAGAAGAGCTTCATCCTGTCGACCTTCGCCGACTGGCTGGCAGGACCTAGCGGCCCCGAGATGTTGGCAGTAAACGGCTCGGAAATTAAGACCTTTGGTGAGAGGACACTGATCTTATCTCTACACGGCCGTACATATGAGTGGACTTTTGTCATAGCAGCACTGAATTACCATATCCTGAGGGCTGATTTTCTGTGTGCACATGGTTTACTGGTTGATGTTGCTAACAGGCGCCTGGTTAATGCACTGTCCTTTGACTCTCTCCCCTGTATAGCTCGAGTGACCCAGCCAACAACACAGGCCAACGTCAAAGCTCCAGGCGGTAAGTTCCACACACTGCTCACTCAGTTCCCAGCACTCACGGTCCCAACGTTTTCGGCGGCCATCGCTAAACACGGGGTGGAGCACTTTATCACCACCACCGGGCCGCCCGTTTCTGCAAGACCTCGGCGCTTGGACGCAGCTAAACTGGCCATAGCGCACGAGGAGTTCGCCAACCTGGAGAGGTTGGGCATCATCAGGCGTTCGAACAGCCCATGGGCATCCCCGCTGCACATGGTCCCTAAGGCTGAGGGATCGGGGCGACCGTGCGGTGATTTCCGCAGGTTGAACAACGCCACAGCGCACGACCGCTACTCGATTCCCCACATACAAGATTTTTCCGTTCACCTCGCTGGAGCACGCATTTTTTCCAAAATAGACCTGGTCCGTGGTTACCATCAAGTCCCAGTGCGCGTGGAGGACGCACCCAAAACAGCGGTAATAACTCTGTTCGGTCTATTCGAGTTCCTGCGCATGCCATTCTTTTTAAAAGGAGCGGCACAGACATTCCAGCGCATGATGAATGCAGTGCTGCGTGATCTCCCGTTCGTGTTCGTCTACCTGGACAATATCCTGGTAGCCAGTGCGTCCGAAGACGAACACGAAACCCACCTCACGACGGTTTTCCGGAGGTTGGAGGAGCACGGGTTAATAATCAACCCAGCGAAATGCCAGTTTGGCATGACGGAGATTGATTTTTTGGGGCACTGCGTCTCTCCGGAAGGAGCGATCCCGCTGCCCGACAAAGTGTGCGCCATGGCGGATTTCCCCCGGCCTCAGACGGTCAGGGCGCTGCAGGAATTTTTGGGGATGGTGAACTTTTATAACCGTTTCCTTCCCCATGCGGCGCGGCTCATGCAACCATTGTACGTCGCGCTCAAGAGACAGAAACCCGCGAATAGGGTCGAATGGACCCCGGAGTGTGAGCGGGCGTTCTTGGAGGTTAAAGCAGCCCTGGCAAACGCCGCACTGCTGGCGAATCCGGACCTGGCGGCCTGGATAGCGCTCACCACCGATGCTTCAGACGCAGCCATAGGGGCTGTCGTAGAGCAGCACGTCGCCGGAGCTTGGCAGCCGCTCGCCTTTTTCAGCAGAACTTTGCGCGACAGCGAACGTAAATACAACGCGTTTGACAGGGAGTTACTGGCTCTCCACCTGGCCATACGCCACTTCCAGTTCTGGCTGGAAGGGCGCAACTTCACCGTGTTCGTGGACCACAAGCCGCTAATATTCACGAAGGCCAAGGTTTCAGAACCGTGGTCGGGCCGGCAGCAGAAACAGCTGGCCGCGATCTCAGAGTTTACTACCGATATTCAGCATGTGTCGGGTAAACTGAATATGGTGGCGGACTGCCTCTCGCGAGCTGTGGTGGCCCCGGTCTGCGTGGGGATAGATTACGCAGCCATGGACACGGAGCAGATTAGCGATGCAGACGTGCGCACGCTCCAGTCTGGAGCAACAGGGTTAAGGCTGGAGAGCAGGGTGCTGCAAGATGGCGGCCCCCCCCTAAATCTGCGATGTGTCCACAGGACGCCCACGTCCGGTGGTCCCGGTCGCGTGGCGCCGCTGCGTGTTTGAGTTGGTTCACACTCTGGCGCACCCAGGAGTGCGCGCGTCGGTCAAAATGGTGGGAGAGAAGGTTGTGTGGCCGAGCTTACGCAAACAAGTAAAAGGGTGGGCTGCAGCCTGCGTGGTGTGCCAACGAGCCAAGGTACACAGACACACGAAGGCTCCCTTGGAGTCGTTTCGGGTACCGGCTAAGAGGTTCGACCATGTTCACGTGGACCTCGTGGGCCCCCTCCCGCCATCACAAGGGTGCACGCACCTCCTGACAGTGGTGGACCGCACCACACGCTGGCCAGAAGCAGTCCCACTGGCAGCAACCACGTCCGCAGACGTAGCACACGCTTTTTTAACAGCATGGGTGACGCGTTTTGGAGTCCCGTCGGACATTACGTCCTACAGGGACCCTCAATTTGTTTCCGAACTCTGGTCCGCGATGGCCCGCAGCCTGGGTTTTACAATTCACCGCACAACCACATATGGGCTGCACTGTGGCAGCACAGTTTTACCCTCGGCCGGGGGATTGCGGGGATCATGAGATCGTGGGTTCGATCCCTGCCCCTGGCCAACAGTGATCTGTGTGGAGTTTGCATGTTCTCCCCGTGTTGCGTGGGTTTACTCCGGGATTTCTCCGGTTTCCTCCCACATGCTAAAAACATGCAGGGTAGGGATACGGGGAGCTTGCGCACGCAGCGACCGGCAGCTGGTGGCTTGTCACCAGACTGCAAAACAAATCTACCTATGGGTACAAAATAAGTACAAAAAAAAAAAAAAATACAACCCACAGGCCAATGGTTTATGCGAGCGTTTTCATAGATCACTGAAGGCAACGCTCAGGGCTTCACTGATGGATGCAAATTGGGTAGACAGGTTGCCGTGGGTTTTATTGGGGTTGTGCTCCGTGCCAAAAGAGGATCTGGAAGCTTCCCCGGCAGAGCTCGTTTTTGCGCAGCCCCTACAGCTGCCCGGGGAATTTCTACTAGATAATCCCACGCCGGGCAGCTGCCCGTCTCAGCTTTTGCAGCGTAGCGCAAACACAGGCACACTGCCGGGCCCTGCCCACCACAGTTTTCCGCATGTTCACGTGCCTAAAACTTTGAAGAGCGCAGAATTCGTGTTCGTCAGACACGATGCCCACCGCCCTCCATTGCGCCCATCCTATGATGGACTGTTCAGAGTGTTGGAAACAGGGGATAAGCATTTTTTGCTAGACTTGGGGGGGTAGGCAGGAGAAAATTGACAGACATAGACATAGACAGACTCAAACCCGCTTTCGTTGTGGCGGACGAGCAAGTGCTGTTGGCTAGGGCCCCTTGGCGTGGAAGACCCCCACGGAGAGCTCCCCAGGGAAACGATTCACCAGACCAGCCACACGGACAGACCCAAGTGCCCCCCCCCCCGTCACGGCCCACCCACAGTCAGACACACTCCCAGCAGCCCCCCACCGGCACAGCAGCGCCACGGAGGCAGTAAACCCCAGTTACAGCAGATACGAGAGGAGACGGAAGCCCAAACGGCGTGTGGACTGATGTTCAATTGTTCAATCTAAGATGCTGGGGGGGAAGTGTAGCACCTTGGGGGAGTCAGATTATTTAGCATCTCAGACAATAGACAGTGGATAAGCATGGGAGAACAATGCTCAGGAGGTTCCTGGCGAGATAGCAGGAAGGAGTCAAGGACGTAGGGGGTTGAATGCAGTGTAATGCAAGTGTCATGTTGTGTGTGGAGAAATGCCATGAAACTTGTGAGGAGTGATTTGGGTAAAAGAAGAGTGCCTGCTGAAATGTGTCATTCTGTTCTGTGCTTGAGAGATGTGAAGTGTGTAATAAACCGTCTGCCATGAATCAGCCTCTTATTTCACACACTCCACACTAAGATGCTTTGTAAATAACTTTTTTTTTTTTTTTTTTTTTTTTTACTATGGGTTTCTCCTAAAGTTGAGAAGGTCTTGGAAAACAAAATTCTGTTTTTGAGACAGACGTCTCAAATTTGTGAAAAAAACTTAAAAGTTGTAATTTTGTGGGAAATCTAGCAACTTTACCCAAAGAAGAAATGCAAATTTACAACAAAAATGTTGCAAATTTCTTAAGTAAAAGACAAATTTACAAGATAGACTTTAGATTTATTTAAAAATTGCAATTTCCAATTTTGAGAGAAAAAAACTTGCACATTTACAAGAAAAAAAAACCAACAATTTTCTGAGAGAAAAATTAGAAGTTTATGACAAAAAACTTTTCATAAAGTTCTTCAAAAGGATTTATTACTGTTACTAATGTTGACAGGTCAGTTCATCTGATAACTCAATCCTTTGACCTTCATTTTAAGGCTCAAATAAACGGTATGTTGTCCCTCAATGCAGATTTTTGAGCCACAGAGTTGTGAAAAATGTCTGTTTAGATCAGAGGTTGTGCTAGACTTTTTTGTTTTCTCATTTTGACAGCTAAGGTTGTAAAAATTCTCACATAATCTATTATTACCTGTCATTTTAATTGAATTTAATTAGATCACCCTTGGTGTGATCTGTCAAAATGACAGACAGCTCTCAGATTTTTTCTGTCATTACTGAAAAAAAAAATCTGTACCAACCTCTGCTTTAGATAGTAAAGGTTGTCAACCCCTGGTCATTTTTTAACCACTAATTTGACATGTTTGATCACACAAACTTCCATGCTATTATACAGTGCATCTGGAAAGTATTCACAGCACTTCACTTTTTCCACATTTTGTTATGTTACAGCCTTATTCCAAAATGGATTAAATTCATTTTTCCCTCAAAATTCTACACAAAATACCCCATAATGACAATGTGAAAAAAAGTTTTTTTTTTGTTTTTTTTTTTAGATTTTTCCAAATTTATTAAAAGTAAAAAGCTAAGAAATCACATGTACATAAGTATTCACAGCCTTTGCCATGAAGTTCAAAATTGAGCTCAGGTGCATCCTGTTTCCACTGATCATCGTTGAGATGTTTCTGCAGCTTAATTGGAGTCCGTCTGTGATACATTCAGTTGATTGGACATGATTTGGAAAGGCACACACCTGTCTATATAAGGTCCCACAGTTGACAGTGCATGTCAGAGCACAAACAAAGTCAAAGGAGGCACAAATCTGGGGAAGGGTACAGAAAAATTTCTGCTGCTTTGAAGGTCCCAATGAGCACAGTGGCCTCCATCATCTGTAAACAGAAGAAGTTTGGAACCACCAGGACTCTTCCTAGAGCTGGCCGGCTGTCTAAACTGAGCGATTGAGGGAGAAGGGCCTTAGTCAAGGAGGTGACCAAGAACCTGATGGTGACTCTGTCAGAGCTAAAACATTCCTCTGCAGTAATCCACTAATCATGCATGTATGGTAGAGTGGCCAGATGGAAGCCACTCCTTAGTAAACGGCACATGGCAGTCCTCCTGGAGTTTGCCAAAAGGCACCTGAAGGACTCTCAGACCATGAGAAACAATATTCTTTGGTCTGATTACACAAAGATTGAACTCTTTGGCATGAATGCCAAGCGTCATGTTTGGAGGAAACCAGGCACCGCTCATCACCAGGCCAATACCATCCCTACAGTGAAGCATGGTGGTGGCAACATCATGCTGTGGTGATGTTTTCTGCTGTAGGAAGTGGGAGTCTAGTCAGGATACAGGGAAAAATGTATGCAGCAATGTACAGAGACATCCTGGATGAAAACCTGCCCCAGAGCGCTCTTGACCTCAGACTGGGGCGACGGTTCATCTCTCAGCAGGACAGCGACCCTAAGCACACAGCCAAGATATCAAAGGAGTGGTTTCAGGACAACTCTGTGAATGTCCTTGAGTGGCCCAGCCAGAGCCCAGACTTGAATCCAATTGAACATCTCTGGAGAGATCTGAAAATGGCTGTGCACCAACGCTTCCCATCCAACCTGATGGAGCTTGAGAGGTGCTGCAAAGAGGAATGGGTGAAACTGCCCACAGATAGGTGTGCCAAGCTTGTGGCATCATATTCAAAAAGACTTGAAGCTGTAATTGCTGCCAAAGGTGCATCAGCAAAGTATTGCGCAAAGGCTGTGAATACTTATGTACATGTGATTTCTTTCTTGCTCCAGCACCCCCGCCACCCGAAAAGGATTAAGCGGAAGAAGATGAATGAATGAATGAATGTGATTTCTTAGTTTTTTATTTTTAATAAATTTGCAAAAATCTAAAAAAAAAAAAAAATTTTTCATGTTGTCATTATGGGGTGTTGTGTGTAGAATTTTTAAGGAAAATAAGGAATAAGGCTGTAATATAAAATGTGGAAAAAGAGAAGCGCTTTGAATACTTTCCAGATGCCCTGTACCTCTGGGCCTGCTGCAATTTCAGACTTTTATTTATAACGGAGTCAGAAGCTTTACCATCATTTATCTCATCTTATTTAAAGCACAACTGTGCCTGCTGTTCTCCACGCTCTTTGCCAGTTGGCTCAAAACAAGGACAGCAGAGTATTGTGTTGATTAGCAGAAATGAGAGCTGGAATAGTTTCCAACATCTATGAAATCATCAGAGGGATCATTTGAAAAGAAAACATGTAGTTGTTTGAGAATGCAAAAGTGTAGTCATTCATGAAAACAAAAGGTATCCTGCATGTGAAAAAGCTGATTATAGCAATTATTTCAGAGAGAGATTGTCCATGTAAGGGGCTTCATGTGATGTTGTCCACATTACTTCTGTTTCAGAGATGTCATGAATAGTATTGTTGTTAGGTATCAGTTACTCAGATGCCACATCTGAGTAACTTTTTTCACTAAATAAATTTTTACTAAATTTATTTAGTAATGTTTTTACTAAATAAATAAATAAATATTACGAAAACAAAACTAATTTATGAAAAAAACTGAAAAATTACAAGAAAAATTTTTCAGAGTTATGAGAAAGGTGTCAATTTATTGCAAAAGAGTTGAAAATGTGTATGAAAAAATGACCAATTTATGACAAAATCATCACAAATTTAACTGAAATATTTTTTAAATAAAAAGTACAAATTTGCAAAGAAAAAATGTAGATTTGTGCTGAAGTGTTCAAGATTTACAATAAAAAAAAGCTTTATAATGTATAACTAACTATAAACTCACAAATTTGAGCAAAACATTTTTCAAGAACAAAGTCGCAAATGACGTATGAGACAAACATTGCAAATTTCACAAGAGCCAGTCACCAATTTAAGAGAAAAGTGTGATAAATTTTATAAAAAAAAACTGTATTTAAAAAAAATAATATTTGCAAGAAAAAGTTGCAAGTTTATCATACAATACTGAAGATTTATGAGAAAAAAGTTGCAAATGTTGCAAGAATATAGAATAGAATAGAAGCCTTTTCTGTAATTGTATAAACAAGTATACAGTATTTACTGTTAAGATAAAAAGCCACAAGTTTGAGCAAAACTTGTGGCTTGGTGTCCTAATGGTTAGGGATGTGGACTGGTGACTGGAGGGTTGCTGGTTCAATCCCTGGACTGGCAGGATCAGATTTGGGTGGGACAGATGACACAGCAGTGTTTGCCCCACCCTCTGTAACCCCACTGTGGTGCCCTTGAGCAAGGCCCTTAACCCCAGCTGCTCCAGTGGAGCCGCTCAGTGGCCACACGCCAGTCTGTGGTTATACAGGGCAGCTTCCAGGTGTGAATGTGCAACTGTGTGAGTGTGAACAGGGCGTCCTTGAAAAAGAGAGATTGCCTCTCTGTGGAACTTCCCTGTATAAATAAATTTTAAATAATATAAAATAAACTGATCATCTTGTCTCTTTTTTATCTGAGATCTGGAACTTGAAGTCTTCCAGGATCTTTGCTCTGTTTAGCTGTCCATCTGTTTTTTGTTGTTGTCTAATGATGAGGAAATTAAAACAACAAACCCTCATAAGTTCAGATTTGTGAATACTATGCTTGTTTCCACAGCTGGAGATTCTTGTGTTAAAAAATAGTGATTTTCAAGCAATCTCTGAGTTCAGATCCACCATATCTTCCTTGTTGGCTGTCTTTTGTCTGAGCCCGTGTGTCCTGCAGTCCTCAATCAAAACATCCAATGTGATAAGATCTTCTGACTGATGATTGTCAAAACAACACATGCTGTTTAGGAATGACTAACATAACAATAACAGTGAGTCTTTTTAGTATTTTCTCTGCTTTCAATGCTTTAGCCTCTTCCCAACCACTATATTCTTAAAGGTCACATATGCACAGTCCAGTCCAGTGGTCTGCAAACTGTGGCTCTGGGGCTACGTGTTGCTCTTTCACTTGTAACCAGAGATTATACTCCCCAAAAAAGTCACAAATTTATAAGAAGAAAGTTGCAAAATAACGACAAGAAGGGTACATTGAAAAGAAAAAACACACAATTTTAAGACAGAATATGAAATTTATAAAAAAAAAAAGAAGAAGTTACAAATTTGCCTGAAAGAAATTGCAAATTTACAAGAAAAATTACAAATTTATGAGAAATGGCAAATTTACATAAATAAAAATGTCGCAAAACAAAGTTTAAAAACACATTTGTAAAAAGAACTGGTCAATTTTTCATGAAAGAAGTTACAAATTTGTGTTTGTGTGTGGGGGGGGGCAATAAAAATAATCAAAGTAGCTCTTTTTTATACAGTAGTCGAGGTTGCCAACTGCTGATATAGTCTGATCATTAAATAAAATTGGATCTGTCTATATAGCAAGGGTCAAGTCTTGGCCCGCAGATTTATCCTGTTTCTGTCACTCCAGTACTCAGTATTTATCTCCATCTTTTCCTTGTCTGTTTCAGATCTCCGCTCTCCAGGACACTCCGGAGTTATTGGGATTCTTGAGGAACGCCAGCACACCTCCTGGCCGCCACAAACGATCTGTCAGCACTGCTCCCAATTACAGCAATAAAACCTTGGTGAGGTCTCTGGGGAAAACAAACCAAACCAAATGTTCATTAGAGATTCACGGGTGTTTGGTGCATTTCCTGTCCCTCTCACCAACCCTCTCCTCATCCAGAACTGCACTAATGTTTCCTGTCTGAGAATCACGTGTATGGTTGGCCGGTTGGATCGTGGGCAGAGTGCCGTTGTTAAGATCAGATCAAGACTCTGGGCACACACTTTCCTCCAGGTCAGTTTTGTGTTAATTGTCCAGTTTTTTCTTTACTTTGCCCCCAAGTGTATGATTGTCTATTGGGAAGGTGTAATTGCCACAGTGTCCATTTTAAAATAAGTACTGCTTTCTAATTTTAAAGCGACGGAATGACCCCTATGTTCTAAACTCCACTGTCTCCTTCATGGTCATATCCATGCCTTACCGCATCCAACCCCACATCCTACCTCAGCACAGGACCTCGGTAAGATAAAGAAAGCAAATTTTAAAAAATGTCTCTTGACGAAATGAGCAGGAATGCATCAGTGCTGTATCTTTTCTCCCAGATGGGGACCCTGGTGTTATGGGGCACTCCTGATCTGTCCTTTGCTGTCCCACTTTGGGTCATCATCTTAGCAATACTGCTGGGGCTGCTGGTTCTGGCTATACTGACGTTAGCCATGTGGAAGGTACACACACGCACACACACACACACACACACACACACACAAAGTGGATTTCCACTGGCCACTCAATAACTGAAACTGACTAAACTTTTAATCCTGTTTTAATATGAATGACCACTGTACAGACCCAAATCAAAACTACATGAAATTTATACCACAAATCAACTCTAATACTAACCTCTGTTAAAGGTGATAGAGACAACATTCTGACCTCCTGGCCAGTAGGTGTTGCCTTTACTCTTGCACCAATTGCTTGGTAGAGACAACAGCCACCCAGTTATGCTATTGGCTGTGACATCCTTCCCAGCCATCGTAGTGTCGTCATCCAGCTGCTCAGATGTAAATATTATGATTGCTTTGAAAATGTTTTAGCTAATTTTTTCATCAATATATCATTTTTTGAAGAACGTAAAGGCATAAATTTTGCACCTTTCTAAATACTTTGCTAATGTTTTGTTTTTAAAAAAAATGTTTTTCATGAAAATACTATCTAGTACACTTTTAAAATAAAGCTCCGTTTGCATAAAAGCATGCAACTTATAAAAGGTCCAGTATTGTGCAAAATAGTATTTTCTTGTGTTTTAACATTAAAGGGCTCATTGACTGCACTTTTTACACATTTTAACAGCTCACTCATGTCTTAATGAAGTGCTTGTGACATATTTTGTTCACATTTTCTTTAATTTTTTAATTATTGATCCAATTTTTTTTTTGTTTTTTTTTGGCTTTCTTCAAATGCTCTGCTTTATAGCCTGTCACTTTAAGAAACAGACTTCAGCTGTTCAACTCCACCCTCCCTCTTACGTCAGTTAGCCATTGGCTGAGTGGCTTCTAGCCGGCTCCTTCTAGCTTGGATGAACAGCGCTGGTTCACCGTTCCGCAGTCATTTGTGCATCTCGCGTCATCCCGGCCCACCCCCCAGCAACCCCACCGAGACGCCACATTAAATCACCAGCATTGCGCGTTCCACCGATCGCCACAAACCGAGGGTGGTGGCCGAGCCACGGGATCTCAAAGGGCAATGTCTCGCTCCGCTCCTCTCCCACAGCCAGCTAGGGGATGGCCCCCCATGAAGCAGCACTCCCACGCTACCTGTGAGAGTATGCCCGGAGGATGGTGGGGGAGCTGAGCCAGCAGCTCCAGGCAGCATCCCCGGGTTGCGGCAACTGCCTGCGCCGCACCACGCTGCGGGTGCCAGCATAGGCAGTTCCCGCAAGAAAAAAAGCAAAGAAATCAAAAATGTTTCTGGGAAAGAAAAAATAAGATAAAAGCTGTGTGTGTGGGTTTTTTTTTAAAGAGAATTGACTGTTTTGAACATTTTTGGATAATTAGGTGACCAGTAGACTCAGTTCAGATTTTTCAGTGAATGACCCCTTTAAAATAGAGCCTTGGGTCACATGTACACCCTTAAAGGTTCCATAGCTTAGCTAGGCGGTCGGTGTATATCAGTCTAGCAGCATTAAGGTGCGTTCAGACCAATGCAAACGCGCAATTTTTTTGCGCAGCTGATTACATTTTAACTCAATGTAAACATGTGAATAGACATGAATTCACCATCTGAAGCTGCAGACAGGTGAAGTTGCCTTTATAACTTCTGCAGCTGTGTTCAACCTGCTGTGGAAATTCCCAAAACACTGTCATGCTTAAGTTTACAGTGCATCTGGAAAGTATTCACAGCGCTTCACTTTTTCCACATTTTATTATGTTACAGCCTTATTCCAAAATGGATTAAATTCATTTTTTTTCCTCAGAATTCTACACACAATACCCCATAATGACATAGTGAAAAAAGTTTTTTTTTTTTTAGATTTTTCCAAATTTATTAAAAATAAAAAAACAAGAACCCACATGTACATAAGTGGGTTTATTCCGGGATTTCTCCGGTTTCCTTCCACATGCCAAAAACATGCAAGTTAGGTTAATTGGTATAAAAAAAATGGGGATTCTAAATTGTCCTTAGGTATGAGTGTGAGACTGAATGGTTGTCTGTCTCTCTGTGTTGGCCCTGCAATGGACTGGTGATCTGTCCAGGGTGTACCCTGCCTCTCGCCCAAAGATGCTGGGATAGGCTCCAGCCCCCCCCCCCCCCGCCCCCACAATCCGAAAAGGATTAAGCGGAAGAAGACGAATGAATGAATGAATGTACATAAGTATTCACAGCCTTGGCCATGGAGCTCAAAATTGAGCTCAGGTGCATCCTGTTTCCATTGGTCTTCCTTGAGATGTTTCTACAGCTTAATTGGAGTCCACCTGTGGTATAGTCAGTTGACTGGACATGACTTGGAAAGGCACACACCTGTCTATATAAGGTCCCACAGTTGACAGTGCATATCAGAGCACAAACCAAGCATGAAGTCAAAGGAATTGCCTGCAGACCTCCAAGACAGGATTGTCTCGAGGCACAAATTTAGAGAAGGGTACAGAAAAATTTCTGCTGCTTTGAAGGTCCCAATGAGCACAGTGGCCTCTATCATCCGTAAATGGAAGACATTCGAAACCACCAGGACTCTTCTGAGAGCTGGCTGGCCGTCTAAACTGAGCAATCGGGGGAGAAGGGCCTTAGTCAAGAAGGTGACCAAAAACCCGATGGTCACTCTGTCAGAGCTCCAGCATTCCTCTGTGGACAGAGGAGACCCTTCCAGAAGGACAACCATCTCTGCAGCAATCCACCAATCAGGCTTGTATGGTAGAGTAGCCAGATGGAAGCCACTCCTTAGTAAAAGGCACATGGCAGCCCACCTGGAGTTTGCCAAAAGGCACCCAAAGGACTCTCAGACCATGAGAAACAATATTCTCTGGTCTGATGACACAAAGATTGAACTCTTTGGCATGAATGCCAAGCGTCATGTTTGGAAGAAACCAGGCACCGCTCATCACCAGGCCAATACCATCTCTACAGTGAAGCATGGTGGTGGCAGCCTCATGCTGTGGTGATATTTTTCTGCAGCAGGAAGTGGGAGTCTAGTCAGGATAGAGGGAAAAATGTATGCAGCAATGTACAGAGACATCCTGGATGAAAACCTGCCCCAGAGCACTCTTGACCTCAGACTGGGGCACGGTTCATCTTTCAACAGGACAACGACCCTAAGCACACAGCCAAGATATCAAAGGAGTGGCTTCAGGACAACTCTGTGAATGTCCTTGAGTGGCCCAGCCAGAGCCCAAACTTGAATCCAATTGAACATCTCTGGAGAGATCTGAAAATGGCTGCGCACCGACGCTTCCCATCCAACCTGATGGAGCTTGAGAGGTGCTGCAAAGAGGAATGGGCAAAACTGCCCAAAGATGGGTGTGCCAAGCTTGTGGCATCATATTCAAAAAGACTTGAAGCTGTAATTGCTGCCAAAGGTGCATCAACAAAGTATTGTGCAAAGGCTGTGAATTCTTATGTACATGTAATTTCTTAGTTTTTATTTTTAATAAATTTGCACAAATCTAAAAAAAAAAACTTTTCATGTTGTCATTATAGGGTGTTGTGTGTAGAATTTTGAGTTAAAAATTTAATTTAATCAATTTTGAAATAAATAAGGCTGTAAAATAACAAAATGTGGAAAAAATGAAGCGCTGTGAATACTTTCCGGATGCATTGTGCATTACCTGACTGGGTCTCACCTGAAAAAATTGTCCCCGCCTCCAAAATTTCACCTGGATATGGGTTGTTTACACTGCTAGCTTGGTTAGCACATTCGTGGCAGGAGTCCGTGGGTAAAAAAACTGACACTCCGATTCAGCTGCAGAGCTCCTGGTCCATCTGTCTCCAGGTGAGTGTTCGTTTCATTTTCAAACTAGTTTACGTTCCAGTGTTGATACTTTTACTCCGGTGTCAGCAGAATCTCTAGACCATTACTAGCTAGCGCTATCCCTTGGATGTGAATGCATGAGATTCACGTGTGCTTGCTTCTTTCCATTGACTTTGTATGTGTTCGCACCACCCGTTCGCGTTTGGTTTGAAGGCACCTTTAGAGCTTGCCTCAGCCTGGACAGGCTGATGGACAGGCTCACTTCAGCCCAAGGCAGCTAGTTGAAGCTAGCAGTTTAGCCACTCATTCACAAATGTTTCTGAGGGACCGGTCATATCCTGTTGACCACTGAAACCACACACCCCTGTCAACCAGTGATGCTTTATTTTGTTCCTTCTTTGAGACAAATTTACATTAGGCAAGCCCGAGCTAGCCAGCTAAGATTAGCAATAGTGATGTCAGAGGGAGGATGGAGTTAAACACTGCTCTTAGGAATTTAAAGAGACATGCGCTGAAACGAGCCATTCTGATAAAGGTTGCAAAAGATGAAAATATATTTAAAGTCAATTTGAACAAAATATGTCAAACATTTCATTAAGACCTGTGGGAGCTGTCAACATGTGGGAGAAGTGCTAACGAAAGCTTTAAAGACTGTTTTTTGGCCTTTAAAACTATATCAATATGTCGTTGAAGGTGTCAAAACTTAAAATTAGTACCTGGAAAATGCACAATATGAGACCTTTAAAACAAACTTTGAAAGAGTATAGTATTCCATTGACTCGGCTTCCTGTGGTAACGAATTGTCACTTCCTGTGTTGCTGGCTGTCTGTGTGGCTTGCTCTGTGGTTAGCTCTCCTCATTCTCCTGAGGATTTTGCCTTTAATTGTATTTTAATCACTTTTTTCCTTCTACCGTTAGCTCTGCCTTCTGTTTATCAAGCCTCCTGCACCTGTGTGCGCACTCAGTGTCATCTAATCACCCTCTTTAACCTTCTGTTCACCTTTCATCTGTATTTTTGTTAGCTTTGGGTTAGCCACTAGCTATGGCTACTAGCTCTCCTTCCCCTTTTCCTCTGGTGTGCTCGCTCTGTCAGATGTTTAGCTACACCTCTGCTTCTTTTAGTGATCAAATCAAATCAAATCAAACTTTATTGTCATATTGCTGTACATACAACTGTAGTGCAGGCAAGATGAAATTGCGTTTCTCTCGGCATCCATATAAATAGAAGCAGCATGATTTAAGACACACTCACACATAGCTTCACCCCCCACCCCCACACCCCCATCCATTCACACATCCCTGAGACATACTTGGGGAAAAAACTAACTAACTATAATATTCAAATAATATACAAAATGTCCGTAGGTGCAGTAGTGTGTATGAGAGATTCCGGGTCAACTGTTCAGCATCCTGACAGCTTGTGGAAGGAAGCTGTTGATCAGTCTGGTGGTTCTGCCTCTGATGCTCCGGAATCGTTTACCAGATGGAAGAAGTTCAAAGTGTTTATGCAGAGGGTGAGAACGGCCTTGACAATGTTCAGTGCCCTGCTTCTACAACGGTTCTGAAAAAGTTCTTGGACAGAGGGGAGGGAGACTCCAATTACCCTCTCAGCTCCCTTAACTATCCTCTGCAGAGCTTTTTTGTCTGACATACTGCAGCTGGAGTACCATGTAGCAATGCAGTACGTCAGAACACTCTCCACCACACCTCTGTAGAAGGTCCTGAGGATGCAGATGGGGAGAGAGGCCTGTTTGAGTTTCCTCAAGAAGTGCAGTCTCTGCTGAGCCCGCTTCCTGATCCCCAAGGAATTCTTGCTCCAGGTCAGGTCCTGCGAGATCTGCACTCCGAGGAACTTGATGTTCTCCACTCTCTCCACTAAACAGCCGCCGATGCTGAGGGGAATGTGCTCAGGCTGTGACCGCCAGAAGTCAATAATCATCTCCTTCGTTTTGTCCACGTTGAGCACCAGGTTGTTCTCCCTGCACCAGCCCTCCAGGTCTCACTTCTTCCCTGTACATTGATTCCTCATCCCTCTGAATAAGTCCCACCACCGTGGTGTCGTCTGCAAACTTAATAATCTGGTTCCCCTCGTGTCTGGATACACAGTCATGTGTTAGAAGTGTAAACAACAGTGGACTGAGTACGCAGCCTTGAGGGGATCCGGTGCTCAGTGTGACAGAGTTGGAGATGTTGTTTCCAACCCGGGCAGACTGAGGTCTCTCAGTCAGGAAATCCAGGATCCAGAGACATGTGGCGGTGTTCAGACCAAGAAGGAGTAATTTCTCCATCAGTCTCTGGGGAATAATGGTGTTGAATGCTGAACTGAAATCAATGTACAGGAGTCTGGCGTAGGTGTCTTTCTGGTCCAGGTGGGTGATGACAGAGTGTAGGGTGGTGACTATAGCATCCTCCGTGGAGCGGTTTGAACGATATGCAAACTGGAGCGGGTCATGTGATGCAGGGAGGAAGGCTGTGATGTATGGTTTGACAAGCCGTTCAAAACACTTCATCACAATTGGTGTCAGTGCAACAGGACGATAGTCATTCAAACAGGACACCACTGGTTTCTTTGCCACCGGTACAATGATAGAGGTCTTGAAGCATCTGGGAACGATGGCCTGACTCAGGGAAATGTGATAAATGTCAGTCAGGACATCCGCCAACTCGCTCGCGCAGTCTCGGAGCACACATCCCGGGATGTTGTCCGGACCTGCAGCTTTAAGTGGGTTGACTCTGGTTAGGGTCTGCTGTGTTGATGGTAAAAGCTCGTCCGACCGATGGTGGGGGTGGGCCAGCCCTCCCTCTGATTGTCGAGTTTGATGCTTCAAAACGTGCAAAGAAGTCGTTGAGCCTGTCTGGAAGTGAAGCGTCATCATCATCGACCCCCTGCCTAGACTTATAGCCCGTCAGTGTCCGAACTCCCTGCCACATCTGCTTGGTGTTCCTAGTGTCACAGAGGTGTCCCTGGATTTTTTCCGTGTAGGCGCGCTTCACCGCCTTAATTCCCTTTGAGAGCGCAGACCTAGCTGAGCAGAGGGCGATCCTGTCCTTCGCTCTGAAGGCTGCATCCCTGGCTGTAAGCAGCGAACGCACCTCTGCAGTCATCCAGGGCTTATGGTTACCCCGCATAGTGATGGTCTTCACTGTAGTGACATCCTCTGTGCACTTCGCGATGTAGCTGGTGACCGTTTCAGCATACTCCTCCACATCTCTCTTGTCTTCCTGGGAGGCTGCTATTTTGAAAACCTCCCAGTCTGTGTGCAGAAAACAGTCTTTCAGTGCAGAGGTTGCACTCTCTGGCCAAATTCTGATTTGTTTCACTACTGGCCTGCTGCGCTTCAGTAGAGGTTTGTAGGCAGGCACCAGCATCACAGATATGTGGTCAGAAAGGCCGAGATGGGGGCGGGGTATCGCCTTATATGCATCTGTGTTCATGTACACTAAGTCCAACATATTCTCTCCTCTAGTCTTAAAGTCTACACATTGTTTAAACTTGGGGAGCACAGTCTTTAAGCTGGTGTGGTTAAAATCCCCCGCAACCACCACAAAACTGTCCGGGTGTGAAGTTCGGATTTCACTAATCGCATTGTGCAGTTTCCCGAGTGCCTTCTTAGCATTAGCGTTAGCGTTAGCGCTCGGCACTATGTAAACAGCCGCTACAAACACGTTGCTGAATTCCCTCGGCAAATAATATGGCTGACAATTAACAATAAGGAACTCCACTAACGTGGCATTAACGCACCAGTTCTTGTTAACATAGATGCATAGCCCACCTCCACGGCTCTTACCGGAGCTCGCCGTTTCCCTGTCGGCACGGAACATCACCATATCTTCCAGTTGAATGGCCTCGTCAGGGATGTTGTCGTGGAGCCATGTCTCCGTGAACACAAGCACACAGCAGTCCCTCCACTCTCTCCGGGTTCCTCTCAGCAGACACAGCTCGTCCAGCTTGTTGTCGAGGGAGCGGACGTTAGAGAGAATGAGCGACAGTACCGCTGGTCTGGAGGGGTTAGCCTTTAGCCTAGCATGGATCCCGGCCCTTTTTCCACGCTTTTGCTTGCGTTCACTCCGCTTACGCCTCCTCCTCTCTCGAGTAGCTTCCAGCGGGGACTCCACCAGAATTCCATGCTGGCGTAGAATGTCCAAATCACAACCGATCGCCGCGATTCTTGCAGCGTGCAGTACCTTGATGTTTAATAAGGTCTCATGGTTGTAAGTTTTACAGAATGTACGTCTGGGAAGATCAAAACACTCAAAACTCTCACACTCGGTGATGCCAAGAGGGGCCGCTGCGTCCATGCGCGCTGCCGCCATCTTTTCTACCTCCGCTCCGGTAACGCTAACGGTAAATGTAATAAATGTTGTCTTTCTGAGGCGCTCGAGGCGAGGTTGTCTGATTTGGAATCCCGGCTCCGCTGCATTGAAACACTGTCTGCGCCAGTTAATAATGACGGACGCTCCTTAGCTGCAGCGAAGCTCCCTAGCATAGGGCGGCCTGCTAGCCATCCTCCAGTTCTCCTCAGCAGCGAGGAGACTGGGTGGGTGACGATGAGAAGGAAGCCTAGCCGCAAAGCCCTGGTTAACCACCAACCTGTTCATGTTTCTAATCGTTTTTCCCCGCTCAGCAGCACACACGCTGAGGAAAAAACTCTGATCATTGGCGACTCTGTAGTCAGAAATGTGAACCTAGAGACTCCAGCGGCCATAGTCAAATGCATTCCTGAGGCCAGAGCAGGCGACATCGAGTCAAATTTGAAAATGCTGGCTAAAAGTAGCTGTAAATACTCCACAATTGTTATCCACGGCATCATTAACGATGTTCGACTCCAGCAGTCGGAAGTCTCAAAACTTAACATGGAATCGGTGTGTGACTTTGCCAAAACAATGTCTGCCTCTGTAGTATTCTCTGGGCCCCTCCCCAATCTGACCAGTGATGACATGTTTAGCCGCTTGTCATCCTTCAACCGCTGGCTGTCTGTGTGGTGTCCTGCAAACAACGTGAGCTACATAGACAATTGGAACTCATTTTGGGGAAAACCTGGTCTTATTAGACGAGACGGCGTCCATCCCACTTTGGATGGTGCGTCTCATTTATCTAACAATCTGGCATCATTTTTATCCAAATTTCCAAAACGTTGACAACTCAGAGTTGATACCAGGAAGCAAAGTCACAGTCTTACACGCCTCTCTGCAGCTCCTCTTCATCTGCCACCCCTCAACTTAGCCCCGGTCTTCCCCATCAGAGAATCATTGTCTGCTCCCTCCAAAGTAAATAAAAATATAATGTATAAGCACCCCTCATGGATCGTCACCTTATCGTGGTGGGGGGTTTGCGTTACTCCGAAGCAGCTGAGGTGTACCGGCAGGCCAAGTGGAGTGCAACTCGGGTGGTTGCTGAAGCAAAAACCCAGGTATGGGAGGAGTTCAGTGAGGCCATGGAACAAGACTTTCGGTCGGCCTCAAAGAGATTCTGGCAAACTGTCCAGCGGCTCAGGAGGGGAAAGCAGCTCCCCGTCCACACTGTGTATGGTGCGGATGGGACACTGTTGACTTCGACTGGGGATATCGTTGGGCGGTGGAAGGAATATTTCGAGGATCTCCTCAATCCCACTGATACGCCTTCCACAGAGGAAGCAGGGTTTGGGGACGAGGGGGATAACTCGCCTATCACAGGGGCTGAGGTCGCCAAGGTGGTTAAAAATCTCCTTGGTGGCCAGGCCCCGGGAGTGGACGAGATTCGTCCTGAGTACCTCAAGGCCCTGGATGTTGTTGGGCTGTCATGGTTGACACGCCTCTGCAACATTGCGTGGAGGTCAGGGGCAGTGCCTTTGGCATGGCAAACCGGGGTGGTGGTTCCTCTCTTCAAAAAGGGGACCGGAAGGTGTGCTCCAACTTTAGAGGGATCACACTCCTCAGCCTCCCTGGGAAGGTCTATGCCAAGGTACTGGAGAGGAGAGTCCGGCCGTTGGTCGAACCTCGGATTCAGGAGGAGCAATGTGGTTTTTGTCCTGGCCGTGGCACATCGGACCAGCTCTTTACCCTCTCGAGAATTCTTGAGGGTTCGTGGGAGTTTGCCCAACCAGTTTACATGTGTTTTGTGGACTTGGAGAAGACATTTGACCACGTCCCTCGTGGATTTTTGTGGGGGGTGCTTCGGGAGTATGGGGTATCGGGCTTGTTGTTACGAGCTATTCGGTCTCTGTACGACCGTTGTGAGAGTTTGGTTTGTATTGCCAACACTCGGTCGGAGTCATTCCCAGTGAGAGTTGGACTCCGCCAGGGCTGGCCTTTGTCACCGATTCTGTTCATAATTTTTATGGACAGGATTTCTAGGCGCAGCCAGGGAACGGAGGGTGTCATGCTTGGTGATCACAGGATCTCATCTCTGTTGTTTGCAGATGATGTTGTCCTGTTGGCTTCATCCAGCAATGACCTACAGCTCTTGCTGGGACGGTTTTCCGCTGAGTGTGAAGCGGCTGGGATGAGAATCAGCACCTCCAAGTCCGAGTCCATGGTCCTCAGCCAGAAAAAGGTGGATTGTCCTCTCTGGGTTGGGGACAGGCTCCTGCCCCAAGTGGAGGAGTTTAAGTATCTTGGGGTCTTGTTCACGAGTGAGGGGAAAATGGAGCGAGAGATCAACAGACGGATTGGAGCAGCATCTGCAGTGATGCGGACGTTGTACCAGTCTGTTGTGGTGAAGAGGGAACTGAGTTCTAAGGCAAAGCTGTCAATTTACCAGTCAATCTACGTTCCTACTCTCACCTATGGTCACGAGCTTTGGGTAATGACCGAAAGAACCAGATCACGGATACAAGCGGCTGAAATGAGCTTTCTCCGTAGGATTGCTGGACTCACCCTCAGAGATAGGGTGAGGAGCTCAGTCATCCGGGAGAGGCTCAGAGTAGAACTGCTGCTCCTCCACATTGAAAGGAGTCAGTTGAGGTGGTATGGGCATCTGATTAGGATGCCTCCTGGACGCCTCCCACTTGAGGTGTTTCAGGCACGTTCCACTGGGTGGAGACCCCGGGGCAGACTCAGGACACGGTGGAGAGACTATGTCTCCCAGCTGGTCTGGGAACGCCTTGGTATCCTCTCTGAAGAGCTGGAGCAGGTGGCGGGGGAGAAGGAAGTCTGGGCTTCTCTGCTTGAACTGCTGCCTCCGCGACTCGGACCTCCGGAAAAGCGGTAGAAGATGGATGGATGGATGGATGGATGGATGTATAAGCATCCCAAAGTGTTTAAACAGAAAGGTGGTAAAACTCAAATTAAACATGAAGCCTCTAAATTGAATGATTTGGCCTCTGTTCATAATTTAAAAATTAAATGCGGTTTGTTAAATATTGGGTCTCTAACTCCAAAGTCTCTGCTAGTCCATGATCTGTTAATTGATCATCAGATTGATTTAATATCCCTTACAGAGACTTGGTTAGGGCAAGAGGATTATGTTGGTTTAAATGAATCAACTCCCTCTGGTTATTTAAACTGTCAAAATCCCAGAAGTTCTGGTTGTGGGGGAGGAGTAGCAACAATTTACCATTCCAAATTACTAGTTAATGTAAAGCAAAAAACACGTTATAATTCCTTTGAGGGCCTGGTCCTCAGTATTGGGCATTTTAGCAATTTTAGGCTAAACCCAATTTTATTTGCCATAGTTTATCGTCCTCCATCAACCTACTCAGAGTTTTTATCCGAATTTGCCAAATTCTTAGCTGATTTAATGCTGAAATCAGATAGAATAATTATAGTACGGGACTTTAATATGCATGTAGATGTAGATAGTGATTGCCTTAATATGTCATTTAATTCAATATTAGACTCGATGGGGTTTTCTCAGAAAGTAGGAAATTCTACCCATTATCTCCACCATACATTGGACCTTGTTCTGACATATGGCATAGAAATAGAAAATCTTGTAGTGTCTCCTCATAACCCTGTACTGTCAGACCACTGTCTGTTAACCTTTGATTTTACTATTTCTGACTATTTGGCTCCTAAAGAAAAATATTACTACAGTAGATGCCTCTCAGATGATGTTGAAACCAAATTTATGCAGATTGTTTCCTCTATGCCATGTGTCAACACAATGGAAATAAGCTATAGACAGCTTGCTCCTTCTGTAATTGATAGCATGGTAGATAGTGTTACAGCTTCTCTGCATCAGACTCTAGACATGGTGGCCCCTTTAAAAAAGAAAAAGTCTAATCAGAGATTTCTAACTCCTTGGTTCAACACAGAAACTCGTAGCTTAAAAGAGAAGATTCGTCAATTAGAAAGAAAATGGCGGTGCACTAATTTAGATGAAATCTATTTAGCTTGGAGAAATCATCTTTTAATTTATAAAAAATCTCTTAGAAAAGCTAGAACGAGTTATTATTCTGCATTAATAGAAGAGAACAAGAATAATCCCAGGTTTCTTTTCAGCACTGTAGCCGGGCTGACTAAGAGTCAGGACTCTGTCAATCCTAGCATTCCCTTAGAGCTTACTAGTCAGGACTTTTTGAACTTTTTCAATAATAAAATTTCATCTATCAGAGACAAAATCAATCAGATTTTTCCCACCGTTAACTTAAATACAGTAACTACTACAACTCCTTCAACTGATATCTGTTTGGATGAGTTTACTCCAATTGACCTTTTAGAGTTAGACAAAATAATTTCCTCATCCAAGCCTTCAACTTGTCTTTTAGACCCAATTCCTACCAGGTTATTTAAAGAAGTCTTCCCATTTATTGGTAGCTTTATTCTTCAAATAATCAATTCTTCATTAACTTTAGGTCATGTACCGCAGGCTTTTAAAACTGCTGTAATTAAACCCTTACTCAAAAAGCCAACGCTGGATCCAGGAGTTTTAGCTAACTATAGACCAATCTCTAATCTGCCTTTCATTTCAAAAATCTTAGAAAGAGTCGTTGCTATGCAATTATTTGACCACTTGCAGGGAAATGGTTTACTTGAAGAGTTTCAGTCTGGGTTTAGAATCCATCATAGTACTGAAACAGCCTTGGTGAAGGTCACTAATGACCTCCTTATCGCATCTGATAATGGACTTGTTTCTGTACTTGTCCTTTTAGACCTTAGTGCAGCTTTTGGTACTGTTGATCATAATATTCTCCTTGATAGATTAGAATACTATGTTGGACTTAATGGAACTTTGTTGCAGTGGTTTAGATCTTATTTATCTGATAGGTTCCAGTTTGTTCATGTCAATAATGAGTTTTCTTTCAACTCAAAGCTCAGTCATGGAGTTCCACAGGGATCTGTGCTAGGCCCTACTCTTTTTAGTTTAAACTGTATATGCTTCCGTTAGGCAACATTATTAGAAAGCACTGTATACTGTACATTTTCATTGTTATGCAGATGACACACAATTATACCTGTCAATGAAGCCAGATGATAGTAATCAATTAGCCAAGTTAGAAGCCTGTCTTAAGGAAATCAAAGCTTGGATGACTTGTAATTCCCTGCTATTAAATTCAGATAAGACTGAAGTCATTCTTGTTGGTCCAAAAAAACCTTAGAAATACAGTACCTTTCCAAATCAAACTTTTAGTTTGGATGCAGTTACTCTTTCTCTTCATAGCTCTGTGAGAAACCTTGGAGTTATTTTTGATCAAGATCTGTCTTTCAATTCACATATTAAATTTGTTTCTAAGACTGCCTTCTATCATTTGCGTAATATTGCCAAGATTAGGAGCATCTTGTCTCAGAGTGATGCTGAGAAACTGATCCACGCTTTTGTTAGCTCTAGATTAGATTATTGTAACTCTTTAATATCAGGTTGTCCTAAAACATCTTTAAAAAATCTTCAGTTGATCCAAAATGCTGCAGCAAGAGTTTTAACAGGTACTAGAAAGAGAGATCATATCTCTCTGGTTCTGGCCACCCTTCATTGGCTTCCCATAGAGTTTAGAATTAAGTTTAAAATCCTTCTTACTTACAAAGCTCTAAACAATCAGCCCTTTTTTTATTTAAAAGATCTGATACTACCAAATTATCCTAACAGAGCACTACGCTCCCAAAATGCTGGATTGCTTGTAATACCTAGAATCTCCAAAAGTACAATGGGAGGCAGAGCCTTCAGTTATCAAGCTCCTCTCCTGTGGAACCAGCTGCCAATCTGGATTCAGGAGTCAGACTCAATCTCTGTTTTTAAGAATAGGGTTAAAACCTTCCTTTTTGATATAGCCTACAATTAGGGAGGGACCATGTGTCTCTGAACCCTCCCTTAGTTATGGTGCTAATAGGTTTAGACAGCCGGGGGACCTCTAATAATGCACTGGGCTTCACTCCTTTCTTCACTCTCAATGATTTTTTTTTTTTTTTTTTTTTTTTTTTTTTGCTGGTCATTAACATCTGTTTGTTCTCTCCCATAGATTGAGTCCCCATCATGCTGTTTGCTCTCTACATGTCTGTTCTTTTCATTTTTTCTATCCCCTCACCCCCCAGCCAGTCACAGCAGATGACTGCCCCTCCCTGAGCCTGGTTCTGCTGGAGGTTTCTTCCTGTTAAAAGGGAGTTTTTCCTCTCCACCGTTGCCAAGCGCTTGCTCACAAGGGATCGCCTGATTGCTGGGGTCTTTCTGCAACTGTGGGGATTTCCCCTACAGTTGAAAGTGCTATGAGATGGCTGTTGTTGTGAAATGGCGCTATATAAATAAAGTTGAATTGAATCGAATTGAATTATTCCAGAATAATAAATATCAATAGGGGCAGTGGTGGACTTATGGCTAGAGATGTGAACTCATGACTAGAGGGTCACTGGTTCAGTCCCTGGACCAGCAGGATCAGATCTAGGTGGGGCAAAGCAGTGTTTGACCCACCCTCATTAACCCCACTGTGGTGTTCTTGAGCCAAGCCAACTACTCCAGTAGAGCTGCTCAGTGGCCACAGGTCTGTCTGTGTGAAAAGGGTGTCCTCGTGTCTCGATGGAGCTCCCCTGAATAAATAAAGCTTAAAACATATATTCTAAATTCTTGTTCACACTAGCAGGTAAATATGTTACGGAGTGCCAGAGCTTTAGCAGTAGAGAACTTAAACCTGTGTTCAGTCTAATCAAATTACATTAAAAGCTTATATGCTGCACAAACTATTTTGGAATTGTAGTAAAGCCACTATTTTTGTTTGTTTAGTTTACAAAATCTACCACCTGCTATCATAGCTGCTAAATTCCATCTGAATTTAGCTAATGGGCAGGTGCTAATGTCAAGCCCTGCACACACACTTACAGTGTATTCAGAATGCCCAACATTCATTCCTGTGGTTTTATCATTCAACAAGTACTAAATGATTCATGTGATTTCCTCAGTGTGGTTTCTTTGACCGGGCACGGCCACCTACGGACGACGACATCTCCGACCAGGAGCAGCTGACGTCTGAACACACAGGGGACGCTTAAGGGATCCTGGCTGGAAGACTGTGGTTTGGGAGGGGATGTGCACCTTCTGAATAAATTAAATCAGATCTGAGATCTGTATTAGTTGGAACCTACCATCTTTGGTTGGAGGTCCTTGTGCCTCTCTGTGGATAACGCTGACTGAAGACTGCAGTGCCGCACAGAGTGGGACCAAAGCGGACAGAACAGCTCAGTCTCTCCCCCACATACACACCTGTCCATTGTTTATCCATTAGGGTGAGACATCATCACTGAAGTCAGGCTAAGGTTTGTTGTGACGTCGATACTTCTGTAACTGAACATTTTTGTGTGTCTGTGTGCATGGGGCATGGGGAGACGAGATTTATGCACGAGTGCTTTTGTGAGTGTTAGGTAGGTGAGTGTGTGAGTTAGTATGATGATACTGTGTATGCTGTTTGTGTTTTAGATGTCACGTGAGTCGTCCAGTTACTGAATGGTGTCACCAAATTTACCCCGACTTCTCCCACGTGTACACACACACACACACACACACGCACACACACACATATGTAAGGTGCAGCCACATGCATTAAGAAAAAGGCACAAAGCTGAAGTGTGTATTTATGAATGTTTGTGCAATATTTTGGTGTTGTGTGATACTGAAGCTTGTTTACACTGGCATTATTTTATTAGAGCTTAATGTTTCCATTGTTTGTGTATATACGGTATGTGATTATTAGATATTGTTATTGTGAAACAATGAAGTCTTTCCCTAGACAGATTTAAGACCACATGGTATTTTCAAAAGGAGCAACATGACATTGGTAACAAAGAAATAACCAATTGCCTGCTAGTAACTGTAGTTTTATCTTTGAGGAACAGAACAAATTAGATCTTAAAAGTTATTTGAGTTTTTCAGCAGATTGTGGCAAAGATACAATGCAGTCACAGTGTTGCACATTATTAGTTGTATGTAATGTTGGTCGGTTAATCCATTATTACTGGGCCATGCACAGGTAGTCCTAATAACTTCACCACTCTAAAAAAAGAATAGATCATAATGTGTAATGTTTGTTGTTTATGTCTTTTTGTATCAAGTGTGAGGATGATGTTTTTGTTTTTTCAGAATAAAGTGTTGTTTGATTACTTGCTTTAAAAGCATAACTTACTCTGTAAGATATCACTTCAATATTACATGTCAACAGTTACGCTATCTGTTGCACACATACGATGTGGCAGTTCACTGTTAACATTAGCTTTTAAACCTTTGTGCGTTTATTCTTTAAATTAAATGCTACGCTCAATCTAATAGGTACAACAGTAGGCTCGTTACTGATGTCTTCATCTCAGTGGAATGACTCTGGCTCCCTCTGGTGGGACCATGTGCAACTACAGCTCAGTTTTTTTTTTTATCATGGAGTTTATTCATAATTATTTTCAATTATTGAGAATACAGTGTTTTGAAGACAAGGCAAAAAGAAGATGGCGCAGCTGATGGGTACTTTTTAGGTCTTTAACGATTACTACTGTTATTTTTCTGATGGAATTTTAGTCTACGAATACATACATGTTATGATCTATTATTAGTTATTAAAATAGACATAATTACATAATTTGAATTATTATTATACAGTCCTGTACAAAAAGTATTCCTCCCTTCCTGATTTCTTATATTTTTGCATATCTGTCACACTTAACTATTTTAGATCGTCAAACAAATTTTAATATCAGACAAAGATAACCCGAGTAAATACAAAATCTTATTCTTCTTCCGGCTGCTCCCTTTAGGGGTCGCCAGAGCAGACCATCTGCCTTCATCTCACTCTACCCCTTGCATCTTCCTCTGTAACCAGAGTAAATACAAAAATGCAGTTTTTAAATGATGATTTCATTTATTAAGTGAAAAAGGCTATCCAAACCTACCTGGTCCTCTGAAAAAGTAATTGCTCCCTGAAGCTAATAACTGGTTGTGCCATCCTTGGTGGCAACAACTGCAATCAGGCATTTGTGATAACTGACAATGAGTCTTATTTATCACTGTTGAGGAATTTTGGCCCACTCTTCTATACAGAATTGTTTTAATTCAGCAACATTGGAAGACTTGAGCTTAATGTTATGAACTGATGGTGGATATTCTCCTTCAGGATTTTCTGGTAGATAGTAGAATTCATGGTTCCGTCAATTACAGCAAGTCGTCCAGGTCCTGAAGCAGCAAAGCAGCCCCAGGCCATCACACTACCATCACCATGTTTGACTGTTGGCATGATGTTCTTATGAAATGCTGGTTTTACGCCAGCTATAACAGGACGCATGCTTTCCAAAAGTTCAACTTTTGTCTTGGGGGCAGCTGTAGCACAGGAGTAGTGTGGCCAACTACTGATCAAAGGATCAGTGGTTCGATTCTCGCTCTGTCTGGAGTCTGCATGTCGAATTGTCCTTGAGCAAGACACTGAACCCCCAGTTGCTCCTGGTGGGTCAGGCCACCACCTTACATGACAGCTCCGCCGCCATCAGTGTGTGAATGTGTCTGTGTGTAAATGGGTAGATAGCAGGTTGTGTAAAGCAGTTTGGTCATCTAGAGATGAGTAAAAAGTGCTATATAAGTGAACACCATTTACAGTACCATTTGTCAGTCCACAGAATATTTCCCAAAAGTCTTGGGGATCATCAAGATGTTTTTTTTGGCAAATGTTAGACAAGCCTTTGTGTTCTTTTTGGTCAAAAGTTGTTTTCACCTTAGAACTCTCCAATAAATGCCATTTTTGCCAAGTCTGTTTCTTATTGTTGAATCATGGACCAGTGTCCAAACTGAGGCAAGTGAAGCCTGAAGTTCTTTAGATGTTGTTCTGGGTTTTTGTTTCTCATTAGTTCTTGAAGTTCTTTAGATCAGGGCATCTAGGAGGGGGAGCTGAAAAGTTCATAGTGGTCAAATTTTACCAAATGTGGTTTATTTTTTAACCGCAGGGATCGAAGCACTGCAACACTGATGGAAGAAGTCTGTGGACCAGAGGGGAGACTATGTTGAAAAATAAACCATCCATCCATTTTCTACCACTTTTATGGAGGTCCAGGTTGCAGAGGCAGCAGTTCAGGCAGAGAAGCCCAGACTTCTCTCTCCCCGACCACCTGCTCCAGCTCTTCAGAGAGGATACCAAGACGTTCCAGGGCCAGCTGGGAGACTTAGTCTCTTCAGTGTGTCCTGCGTATGCCCCGAGGTCTCCTCCTAATGGGACGTGCCCGAAACATCTCAAGTGGGAGGCATCCAGGAGGTATCCTGATCAGATGCCCAAACCACCTCAGCTGGCTCCTTTCAATGTGGAGGAGTAGCGGTTCTACTCTGAGCCTCTCCCAGATGGCTAAGCCCCTCACCTTATCTCTAAAAATAAGTCCAGCAATCCTACGGAGAAAACTCATTTCAGCCGCTTGTATCTGCAATCTCATTCTTTCGGTCATTACCCAAAGCTCATGACCATAGATGAGGGTAGGAATGCAGATTGACCGGTAAATCAATCTTTGCTTTGCTTTAGAGCTCAGCTCCCTCTTAACCACAACAGACCGATACAACGTCCGCATCATTGCAGATGCTGCTCCGATCCGTCTGTCAATCTCTTGCTCCATTCTCCCCTCACTCATGAATGAGACCTCGAGATACTTAAACTCCTTCACTTGGGGGAGGTGCTTGTCCCCAACCTGGAGAGGACAATCCACCCTTTTCCGATTGAGGATCATGGACTCGGACTTGGAGGTGCTGATTCTCATCCCAGCCACTTCACATTCAGTAGCAAACCGTCTCAGCAAGACCTGTAGGTCACTGCTCGTTGATGCCAACAGGACAACATCATCTGCAAACAGCAGAGATGAGATCCTGTAGTTACCGAACATGACACCTTCCGATCCTTGGTTGTGCCTAGAAATCTTGTCCATAAAAATCATGAACAGGATCGGTGACAAAGGCCAGCCCTGGCAGAGTCCAACTCTCACTGGAAACAAGTTTGACTGGGTGTTGGCAATATAAACCAAACTCTTGCAATGGTCATAGTAACAACAAGCCCGATATCCCACACTCCCGCAACACCCCCCACAAGAAACCACAAGGGACGTGGTTGAATGCTTTCTCCAAGTCCACAAAACACATGTGGACTGGTTGGACAAACTCTCACGAACCCTCAAGGATTCTCGAGAGGGTAAAGAGCTGGTCCGATGTGCCACGGCCAGGACAAAAACCACATTGCTGCTCCTGAATCTGAGGTTCAACCAAAGGCCGGACTCTCCTCTCCAGTACCCTGGCATAGCCCTTCCCAAGGAGGCTGAGAAGTGTGACCCCCCCTAAAGTTGGAACACACCCTCCGGCCCCGCTTCTTATAAAGAGGAACCACCACCCTGGTTTGCCATGCCAAAGGTACTGTTCCCAACCTCCACGCAATAGTGCAGAGCCATGTCAACCATAGTAGCCCTACAACATCCAGGGCCTTGAAGTACTTAGGGCGAATCTCATCCACCCCTGGGGCCTGGCCACCAAAGAGTTTTTTATCCACTTCAGCAACCTCAGCCCCTGTGATGATGAGCGAGTCGTCCCCCTTGTCCTCAAGCCCTGCTTCCTCTGTGGAAGGCATGTCAGTGGGATTGAGGAGATCCTCGAAGTATTCCTTCCACCACCCGACGATGTCCCCAGTTGAAGTCAGCAGCACCCCATCTGCACCGTACACAGTGTGGACAGGAAGCTACTTCCCCCTCCTGAGCTGCAAAATAGTTTGCCAGAATTTCTGCTAGGCTGACCAAAAGTCTTGTTCCGTGGCCTCACCAAACTCCTCCCACACCTGAGTTTTTGCTTCAGCAACCACCCGAACTGCACTCCACTTTGTTGTGGTTTGAGCGCCGATTTCATCCGCGCTCGGGCCATGCAGTATTTTCCTCCCATCTGGTGTGTGTGTTCCCGATGGCTCTCCGAGCTCTTATTGTGATAGTGCTCAGAGGGACTTCCGGCTGTCAGAGCTGAGCTTCTGACAGCTGAGCTGCATTAGCGATTGCCTCATCAGCTGTTCCATCCTGAGCCCTATTTAAGGGAGCAGCTGAGGGCTAAATGTTGCTGTAGTCTCGTCAGACATTCCTCATCTGACATCGTCAGACATTCCGTCGTCCAACCTCCGTGCTGATTTCCCCTTTCTCTGTAAGTGTGTTTCATTGTGAGTCTGTTCTTCCTTGCCATAGCCTGAGTTATAGTTATAGTGTGTTTTAGCCCCCCGTGGCTTGTTATTTTGTCGTTATCCTTCCTTTAATAAACTGTGCAAACTCACCGGCTGGCCTATGGCATCTTATTGATGGCTTGTGAGGGCCATCCGTGACAGTAGACTGCAGCCAGACTGAGACGCAGGTCGCCATAAGTTTTGCCTAAATTGGACTTTTGTTTTTCCCTGTCTGGGTACCTGTGTGCTGGGAGGTCATGTCGTCACTCAGGGGCTGCGCTCGGAGCCTGGGCTACGAGCTGGTGGAGGCCCTGGACTACATTGATGGAACTCTCTTCACTGTTGGCCTCTATGACACTCCCAGCGATGTACGCAGGTACCTGGACCTCGCTGAGGACATCATTAACCGCCTTCCTCGCTACTCCAACCACCCTGAAGTCACTGCGAGGAAGGCAGACATCTCCGCGCACTGGGAGTGACTCCGTGGGCTGGAGGGAAACTCTGCCAGGAAGCCGAAGAGTAGGCACCCTCGCGCCTCGCTTCGGGTTCCCGTTTCTGTCCCCGTTCCAGTCCAGGAGTTCGCACCACCCAGGGGTGATTCCCTAAGGAGTGAGACGTCAGTCGGGATTCCCCTGGAGAAGTTACAGCTGACAGCAGCTTCCATCCGGAACTGAGTGGCTGCAGCTCGCTCCGCCGTCCACCCCACGCAGATCATTAAGTATGTGACGGCAGCAGTCAGGCTGGTGGAGAGGAATCCTGAGCTACATGATTATCCAGAGTACGCCGACCTGCTCGCCTCTGTTTTCGCGCAGGAGCGGCGTTTCCCTAACCTCTCCTTCACCTCGCCCTCTGCCGGTAAACGTCATCACATAGCCACCAGTAAGCCTCAGCGAGAACCCCATCCAGATCCTGTTCCGGGTCGTTGGAAGAACTCTACCTCCCAGTCAGCTGCTTCTTCTGCATCTCGTCAGGAGGGAATTCCTGCAGCCTCATCCCCCTGGTCATCTTCCCCTGCTGTCCCGTCAGCTCCTTGTGCCCGGATCACCTCGGCTGTTGTCCCCTCCTCCTCGACGTCTTCCCCGGCTGCTGTGAGTGCCAGGAGTCCTGCTCCGGCGAAGCCCGTCATCAGACCATCGCGAGCGGCTCCTCCTCGTCCTCCCAGGGGGCCCTCCGTCACCATCCAGCGGGGAAAGGGAGGAACAAAGTCCACTGCAGCAGGTTCTATCGGGCCTCTACAGATCAGGCAAGTGACTTTTCATTCTGTTTCCTCATTGAGTGAATTGCCTTGCTTGATTCCTGGGGGTGGAGTTCGGGGTTCACAGCCCCCCGAGCTTCCTCTGCCTGCTGCAGAAATTAATTACGAACCTGCCACCTTTGTGTCTCCTTCCCCTGAGCGTTCCGTGGCGCCAGGCCTACGCCGCCGTACGAGGAAGGAGCCTGCGGGCCTGGAGAGCCTGGTTCCAGCCCTGCAGCCACGACACGGGCAGAGGAGGAGGGTGGACTGTAAGTTGGAGCCTGCGCCGACGACGAAGCGTCCCCGGGTCTCCACTGAGGAGCAGTCCGACTCAGCAGGTCGAGGATCTCCTGATCCTGGTTCTTCTTCTTCTCCTGAGCCTTCTCCCAGGGTCACCGGTGCAGAGTCAATCCCGGTCGCTGTGCTGGAGGTTCCGGGTTCAGGTTTGGAGGTCGTCCCTGGTGCTGCGCCGACCCAGTCGGGGTCCATCGTGGGTGCGGCATTGACCCAATCGGTTTCCGACGTGGGTGCAGCCGCAACCCAATCGGGGTCCACCGCGGGTGCTGCTCCGGCCCAATTGGGGTCTGTCATGGGTGCAGCACTGACCCGATCGGGGTCCAGCAGGAGCGCAGCGCCAGTTCGGTTCGAGGTCGGTGAGGGAGCTGCAGATCCTCTGCCGTCTGATGCTGGACTGGTCCGTCATCCTTCCCCCAATTCTTCTCCACCGGGTACCGTTGGGGTTTCCCATATTCAGCTCGGCTCTCCCTTGCTTTCCCCCTCTCCAGGGAGGCCATCTTCGATTTCTCCCCTGCAGTCCTGGTGGCTGAGTGATGTGGGTTGGCCACCTGGAGGACTGCCTCGCCCGTTTGACGTTCTGGGTCGGCCACCCGACCATCTAGACTGTCTGTTTGGCGACCTGGTCCGGCCGCTAGAGGTCCTGATCCTCCGGGCCTGGGACTGGGGTAGGCCGCCCAAACTCGTTCTTTTCCCCCGGCCGGCTATCTGGACGCTGGACGCAGGTAGACCGCCAGAACTGTTCATTGTCTCATTGGACTCTGCCTGCCGTCATCCCCGTGTGTTTCCTTATTTCCAACGAAATATTAAGGTCGCTCTGGTGTGTTGTCATGTGCACTATTGTGGTCTATGTATTCACCGCTGTTTAGTGTGTGTTTTTTTTCCTTTTCTCCTCTCCCCTGTCTGAGGGGTGATTTGTGGCTGCCACGTTATGTCTTATGGGCCGGTATATCTTTGTTTTAGGCCTTGTTATTTGCATTTTTTGTCCTGTCTGTTGTAGCATCCGTGCTTTATGGCGTATTGTATTTTTTTTCCCTACCATGCTCTGTAATTGCTTCGTGTTTGTTTCCTCATCCTCCCACCCTAGGTGGGGGGGGGGGAGGCTTGGGTGTCACGCGGCGCCCAGAGTGCGCTGTTGGGGGGGGGGGTACTGTCGTGGTTCGAGCGCCGATTTCGTCCGCGCTCGGGCCATGCAGTATTTTCCTCCCATCTGGTGTGTGTGTTCCCCAATGGTTCTCTGAGCTCTTATTGTGATAGCGCTCGGAGGGGCTTCCGGCTGTCAGAGCTGAGCCTCTGACAGCTGAGCTGCATTAGCGATTGCCTCATCAGCTGTTCCATCCTGAGCCCTATTTAAGGGAGCAGCTGAGGGCTAAACGTTGCTGCAGTCTCGTCGGACATTCCTCATCTGACATTGTCAGACATTCCGTCGTCCAACCTCCGTGCTGATTTCCCCTTTCTCTGTAAGTGTGTTTCATTGTGAGTCTGTTCTTTCTTGCCATAGCCTGAGTTATAGTTATAGTGTGTTTTAGCCCCCCGTGGCTCGTTATTTTGTCGTTATCCTTCCTTTAATAAAATGTGCAAACTCACCGGCTGGCCTATGGCATCTTATTGATGGCTCGTGAGGGCCATCCGTGACACACTTGGCCTGCCGGTACACCTCAGCTGCTTTGGGAGTCCTACAAGCCAATCAAGCAGCCATGAGAGGCACCGACAACCTTGCGGCCACAGCTCTGGGCAGCCACTTCAACAATGGAGGTGGAGAACATGGCCTATTCAGACTCCATGTCGCTAGACTCCCTCGGAATGTGGTCAAAGTTATTCCAGAGGTGGGAGTTGAGGACCTCTCGGACAGAGGCCTCAGCCAGACGTTCCCAGCACACCTGCACTATTTAGGTCTACCGGGTTTGAGTGGCGTCCACCCCTGCCATTGGATCCAACTCACCACCAGGTGGTGATCAGTTAACAGCTCTGTACCTCTCTTTGCCTGAATGTCCAAGACATAAGGTCGCAGATCTGATGACACAATAACAAAATTGATCATCGACCTGCGACCTAGGGTGTCCTAGTGCTAGGTGCACATATGGACACCCTTATGCTTGAACATGGTGTTCATTATGGACAAACTATGGTTGGCACAGAAGTCCAATAACTGAACATCACTCAGTTCAGATTGGGCAGGCCGTTCCTCCCAACCACACCCCTCCAGGTTTCACTGTCATTGCTCACATACACACTGAAGTCCCCCAGTAGGACAATGGAGTCTCCAAGAGGAGCACTTTCCAGCACCCCAGTCAGAGACTCCAAAAAGGGTGGATACTGTGAACCATCATTTGATGCATAGGCCCAAATGATGGTCAGGACCCACTTCCCAACCCAAAAGCGTAGGGAAACTAGCTTTTCGTCCATAGGGAAGAACTCCAATGTAGAGGCAGCAAGGCGGGGGGATACAAGAATGCCCACCCTGCTTGTTGGCTCTCACCCGGAGCAACTCCAGAGTAGGCCAAACTCCAGCCCCTCTCCAGGAAACTGTTTCCAGAACCAGAGCTGTGCATTGAGATGAGCCGAACTACAGCCAGTATTTCTCAACCTTGTGCACCAGCTCCAGCTCCTTCCCCACCAGAGAGGTGACGTTCGATGTCCCAAAAGCCAGTTTAGAAAGCCGGGAATCAGACCGCCAAGGTCTCTACCTTCGACTGCCACTTGATTCACATTGCACCAGACCCCCATGGTCCCTCTTGCAGGTGGTGAGTCCACTGCAGGAGCCCCCCTCTAGAAAAATAAACCACATTTGGTCAAATTTGAGTACTATGAACTTTTCAGCCCCCCCTTGTATTGCAATTAACCGAGCATTACATATAAGCAGTGTTGCCAACTCTCACTCTTTTGGAGTGAGTCTCATTCTTTTACCCTCTCTCTCACACCACTAACCTTATATTTCACTCCACAATGAAGAAATTACTGCCAATGTTGTGTTGACTTTCTTAAGATTTTTCCCACAATAAGAGCTTTGAAGGTAGCATAAAACATATGGAACATTTTCTAAAACTTATTCTGAGGTAAAGAATGGTTTTGTTGGGAAAAAATAACTGTTTAGGTTAACTGTCCACTTGCACACTCACTCCACCACTACCCCCCCCCCCCCCCAGTCTCAGTCATGCAAAATTCTCTCTAAATCTCACTCCAAGACTTCAAACGTTTCTGAAAAGTTGCCAGCTCTGTTATAAGTTGTCTGTGCATGTGTATTTTCTGTTTGATTGGCCCAAAATTTTCACTGACAAAAATCTGTATATTACAAAGCCCCATGTCACAATGTTTAAAAAATAGAATGATACAAAAATACACAAAATCCAGATCTGCCCCCAAATCTTAAGTGGACTAAGAGCCACTTCTGATGAAAATCCCATTAAACTCTGTCCAGCAGTTTTTGCATAATCCTGCTAAGAGACAAATAGATAAACAAAGTACATTGAGCACATAATATTCTTGGTAGAGGCAAAGATCTCATCAGTGTAAAGCTTGGATAGAAGTCCTGAAAGCAGAGATGTTGTCTCCACTTTTAAGGTGTTTTCACACCTGACAGTTAGATAAGATAAGATAAGATAAGATAAGCCTTTATTAGTCCCACAACGGGGAAATTCCAGGATTGCAACAGCACAGGGATAGCAACACTCAGAGCAACAATCAGAAGGCAAGAAAAAAACAAGCAAGCAAGAGCAGCTAATATACATATGTACATATTACTATAAAATATATATATATACACACACACACAGACACACAGTGCAGAGCATTGTAGCTGGATGGAATAAATATATGAATATATGAACACACAGTGCAGAGCATTGTAGCTAGATGGAATAAATATGTAAATATATAAACACCCACAGTACGGAGCATTGCAGCTAGGTGGAATAAATATGCAAGTATATAAACACACACAGTGCGGAGCAATGTAGCTAGATGGAATAATATGTAGATATATAAATATAGATATAATAAGATAGATAAGATAGATAGATAGATTAGTTTATTTGACAGGGACAGTGCAATAAACATAGACAATTAATCAATGACAATCAATCTGATGTGTTGCACATAGAGTGTATAGCTATTAGCTAATTTGCAACTCTTGTCCCTGGATGGGCTTTAGAAAAGAGAATCAAGTAAAGAAAAAAAAATACACAATAACCACATACATCAATGCAAAAAAGATTATAAATACACAATTATAAATATTATAAATACACAAATATAACAACCTGACTCACATTTGCCTATTTCAGGCCTCCCTCCCTTCGTCACTCACTATAAACAAACACATTCATTCAGTCTGCGCCAAGGTCCCAACAAAGGTTCATATTTTTGTTCTATTGTCTAAATTTGGTCTCGTTTGGTTTGGTTTGATACTGCTCCTTATCCAGGTAAATTAAATAACTTTACATGACATCCCTATGTAATGCTGTCATGATGATGTTTGTGTAGTAAGCAGCCCGCAGTAGTTAGCAAACATGCTACTCACCATCTGAAGTGTTTTCTGCAGTGCAGGGCACATTGGTAATCACACTTTAAGCACATTAAGAGGTGAACAATTTTAGTGAGGCTAGAAAGCTGTCCAGGTCTTCGTTAAAAAGGATGTTTGTCCTTCGGTCTGATGATATTCAGGTGGCATTCCTCATCCAATCTTTCATATACTCTCTGTTACATCCTCTCTAAATATATCTTGCAAGTTTCTGCATTTTTATGATTTTTTTTTACATTGTCTATCCAAGCTGCTAATAGTCTATACTGTATTTCAGTTAACTTGGTTGATTCCTCTCCCAGAGTGCTGCCGCATTTCATTTCCCTTTTTTTTTTTTTTGGCTGCCCCTGCTTCTTGTGTTTGGCCCGAAAGTCCAAACCTGTTTTAACACTAAATGAACCAGACCAAAATTTAGTTTAATCCGGACAGAGACCACCTCTTTTGCTGGACCAAATTTTGGCTCTTTGGTCCAAACTGTGGTTTCATGCCTAAAACTTTGGTCTAGATCAAACTGAAAAGTCTGAAAGTTTGGACCAAATGGATGTGTGAAAACACCCTTAGCGCATTTTCACACCTTGGTCCATACCAAGGTTCATATTTTTGTTACATTATGTAATCATCAACACACAGAAGACTGAAGTGTTGCACCAGCCTGCCCCCAGTGAACCCTACAGTGAACCAATTATTACAGTCAAGGATGAGAGGCTCAAAGTGGTAGATAGATTCACTTACCTTGGGAGCACACTGTCCCACAATGCAAACATTGATATTGAAGTCAACACTAGAATAGCAAAAACTAACACAGCTTTTGGTAGACTTTGTACCAAAGTATGGGATAAAAGGGGAATCACCTTGCCTACCAAGCTGAAAGTAAACAAGGCTATCATTCTGGCTACGCTATTGTATGCTTGCGAAACGTGGACTGTGTACCAATGCCATGCAAGGAAGCTCAACCATTTTCACACGTCATGTCTGAGGAAATTGCTTTGTGGTGAACTACAAGAAGGAAAACGGTCCCAAGGTGGCCCAAAGAAATGCTTCAAGGACACCCTGAAAGCTTCTTTAAAATCATTTGGCATAAATCTCGACTCATGGGAACAGCTTGCAACAGAGCATTCTGTATGGTGTTCCATGGTGACCAATGGAGCAAATGTCTCTGAAACTAACAGAACCACTATAACTGTGTGCAAAAGAGGTTGGCAAAGAAAGCTTTCTAGAGGATTCCTGCAGATGGTTCCTTGGGTATTTTCTGCCCTCTGTCAGAGATCTTTCCGCACCCAAATTGGCCTAATAAGCCACATGACAACACACAAGAAACAGTGCAAAGTGATCTTTGTTGAGCATGATGGACGACAATGGAAGGAAAAGGGAAAAAATTAAGGGAAAAAAAAAGGTTTCACACTGTTCCTTTTCCAAGCAAACTAGTTTAATGTGATGTGCTTCCATCTTGTTGCCATGACAACACATTGTCATCATGATGATGTTTGTGTTAGCACAGACGTAGTTAGCAAACATGCTACTCACCTTTCAAAGTGTTTTCTGCAGCTCCCGACACATCGGTAACTGCAATTTAAGTTGAAATTGGGAAGCACTCCATCATATTAATCTGTGAACAGATTTTGTAATACTAGAATATTATCCAGGTCTTCATTAAAAAGGAACGTTTGGCCTTCTCATTTTCAGGTGATATTGCTCATTCATCTTTTTTTCCCCAAAACACTCTGTTGCATCCTGAATTTTTACAATTTTTTAAGTGACTGTTTGTGCTGCTAATGGCCATATTTCCACTCTCCAAGTGCTACCACAGCTTTTTCCCCCTGTTTTTGGCTGCCGTAATTTCTTGTGTTTGGCCCGAAAGTCTGAACCTTTCTGAAAATCGCTTTCACACTCTTAACAAACTGGACGAACTTTCATCAGAAAGCACTGTATACATTTTCACTGTTATGCAGACGACTCACAACTATACGTGTCAATGAAGCCCAATGATTGTAATCAATTAGCCAAGTTAGATGCCTGGTCTTAAGGACATCAAAGCTTGGATGACTTGTAATTTTTTACTATTAAACTCTGATAAGACTGAAGTCATTCTTGTTGGCCCAAAACATCTTAAAAATTCCTTTTCAAATTATGCCCTTAATTTCGATGCTGCCACTCTCACTCTGAACAGTTTTGTGAGGAACCTTGGAGTTATTTTTGATCAAGATTTGTCCTTTAATTCACATATTAAAACTGTTTCTAAGACTGCCTTCTATCATCTACGCAATATTGCCAAGATCAGGAGCATCTTGTCTCTGAATGATGCTGAGAAACTGATTCACGCCTTTGTCAGCTCTCGATTAGATTATTGTAATTCGCTATTATCTGGTTGTCCTAAAGTATCCTTAAAAAATCTTCAGTTGATTCAAAATGCTGCTGCTAGAGTTTTAACTGGTTCTAGAAAAAGAGATCATATCTCCCTGGTTCTGTCCTCCCTTCATTGGCTTCCCATAGAATTTAGAATCAAGTTTAAAATCCTTCTTCTTACTTTCAAAGCTCTTAACAATCAGGCCCCCCCAGTATATAAAAGATTTGATATTACCTTACCATCCTAATAGAGCATTACGCTCCCAAAATGCTGGCTTACTTGTGGTGCCCAGAATCTCCAAAAGTACAGTGGGAGGCAGAGCCTTCTGCTACCAAGCCCCTTCTCTCTGGAACCAGTTACCACTCTGGGTCCGGGAGTCAGACTCGGTCTCTGTTTGTAAGAACAAGGTAAAATCCTTCCTTTTTAATATAGCTTACGTTTAAGGAGGGATTTTGTGTCTCTTAACCCCACTTTTGTTCTGTTGTTATCTGATCCATACTGCTGGTTGACCTCCAATAATGTACTTGGCATCTTACTGTTATGTCCTTTATGTCTGTCCTCTCCATCCTCCCTATCCCCTCACCCCCAGCCAGTCGCAGCAGATGACTGCCCCTCCCTGAGCCTGGTTCTGCTAGAGGTTTCTTCCTTCCAAATGGGAGTTTTTCCTCTCCACTGTAGCTTAGTGCTTGCTCATAGGGGATCGTCTGATTGCTGGGTTTTTCTGAGACGGTGTGGTTTTTTTCTACACTGTGGCTCCACGAGACGGCTTTTGTTGTGATGTTGCGCAGTATAAATAAAGCTGAATTGAATTGAATTGAATTGGACCAAGGATCAGTTTGATCCAGGATGAGATCACTTCTTTGTGCTGGACCAAATTTCAGCTTTTTGGCCTGGACTGTGGTTTGGGGGAAGTTTCACACCAAAAATTTTGTTCCAAATCAAAATGAAAAGTCCGAAAGTCCAGACCAAACCAGTTAGGTGTGAAAGGGATAAGGGATAGGATAAGGACATGTACTTATATAGCACTTTTCTAGTCTCAAAGACCACTCTTGGTGACTAGACCTAACCAGCATACCACAAGGCTAATAGTGGGTAGTGCTACATTAAACAGCATAAATCCTGTGATATAAAGACTTACTGTGGTGTGTGTGTTAAGGGCACCTTATTGTGAATTGTGATTGGGTAGGTATTTCTGGAAAAGCTCTGGATTGGTTTTTCTCCTACCTTTCTGGTAGGAGCTTTTCCGTGGCTGTTGGCTCTTATTCATCTGACTCTGCTCCTTTAACCTGTGGGGTGCCTCAGGGTTCTATTCTGGGTCCACTTTTATTTGCCCTATATATGCTGCCACTTGGTTCTATTATCAGCAAATTTAAAGGTGTGTCTTATCACTGCTACGCTGATGATTTACAGCTACTTTTCTCTTTTAAGCCTGACCATGTTGACAATTTAAAAATTATTCATGATTGTCTGTCTGCAATCAAGGACTGGATGTCTAGTAACTTTTTGCAACTTAATGCTGATAAAACTGAAGTCCTTATTGTAGCACCTGATAATCTAATTCCTAAGTTGGTTAATAGCATTGGTTCATTAAGCTCTAACGTATGGTCTAATCTAAAGAATCTTGGTGTCATTTTTGATCAATCGATGAGTTTTGATCAGCATGTCAAATCTCTGACCCGGAGTTGTTTTTTCCACTTTAGGAATATATCCAAAATTAGGTCATTGGTTTCCTACACTCAATTAGAAATCATTATTCATGCCTTTGTTTCTTCACGTTTGGACTATTGTAATGCTCTTTTTACATGTCTTAGTAAATCCTCTTTACACCGCCTACAGTTAGTCCAGAACGCTGCTGCAAGATTATTAACTAGGTCCAGTAGATTCTGTCATATCACTCCTGTTTTGGCCTCCTTGCATTGGCTTCCTGTAAATTATAGAATTGATTTTAAAGTTCTTGTTCTTACTTACAAAGCCATTCATGAAGAGGCACCTTTTTATATTAGTGACCTGCTCTCTCTACACCAGCCCAGCAGGTCTCTCAGGTCTTCTCATCAGAATCTATTGGTAGTTCCTAGTACTAGGCTCAGAACCAAAGGCGATAGAGCCTTTGCTGCTGTTGCTCCCAGACTGTGGAACTCCTTGCCTTTTGAACTTAGATCTGCACCTTCCATTGGTGTTTTTAAGAAGCAACTAAAGACCCACCTTTTTAGCCTGGCTTTTTAACTATGTGCCGATTGTATTTTTATGTGCTTTTATTGTCTACTTTGTCTTACAGTTTTATGTGCCTGTGTTTTTATTTTGTTTTTTACCATGTTAAGCACTTTGTGACTCTGTCTGTGAAAGGTGCTCTATAAATAAACTTATTATTATTATTACCTTATTGTGAAGTGCAGTGTGGTGACATGGACTTCCTGTCATGTCACTGCACTGCCCTATATAGCGGGGCGAGCCGCCATGGCACAGCCTCTTACGCCAGATGCCCACGTCAGGTGCCTGCCATGTATAAAGCTGTGTTCAACGCTACCTCATCTTGCCTCATTCATCACCAGGTTTTCCATACATAACATTTGGCGACAGAGGATTAACTCATGGAGGCGTGTGTGACACCACTCCGTCCCTTCCTCGATCTCCCGGGTGAACCGCTGGTGCCTTGGCCATGCTGGTTCGAGGTTCTTCAGACCTACAGTACATCACCACGCTGGACCTCGGGAAGCTCGATAAGGTGAGGGCACATGGGCTTCTCGTCCATAACCTGGGTATTGAGGGCCTCCGAGTCTTGCAGACGCTTGGTGCATCGGACTTGTTTGAGGGCGTTGTAGAGTTGAGAGTTAACCATTTCCACACTCCAGACAGCGTGACTGTACAGAGGATTCGTTTTCGTCAGTGGCACCAACATGTAGGTGAGCCCATCTGCCAGTTTGTCGCTAACTTGAGACAGCTAGCTAGCAAGTGCCACTTTGGGCAGCTGGAAGATGAAATGGCGCGCGACCAGCTAGCGGAGCACATGTGCAGTGCTGCATTGCGGGCTAGGCTACTCACGGCGCCCAGTGACTTAACATTAGCCAGAGCTATCGAGCTAGCTCTCCAGTTGGAGGCTGCTGGAGCTGCCTGCCGTGGCAAATGTTGCGGACTCGGGAAGCAAGGATAGCTTGGATGATGACGTTACAGAAACCAATACTGCCAGCTGAAGGTCTGCCACGGGAAAACCCCTGTGCAAAGGTTGTGGGTCTGCAATGCACCGCAGTAAGGTGAAGGATTGCCCGGCTAGAGGAAAACGTTGTAGCAGATGTGGACGCTTGAACAACTATGCTAGAGTGTGCCACTTATCTGAGCCGGAGAGCCCACAGAGGAATCCACCCTGCCCACCACCACCAACCATTTATACGGTGAGCCCTAGCACTAATGGGTACATGTATTGCTCAGTGGAGTTAGACTGAGTGGAAATTCCTCTGCTGCTCAACACGGCGGTGGTGCGGTCGATGCTGAATTTGGCCACGGTGAGGAAGTTCTTCCTCCACTACAGGATTAAAGGTAACCTGGCGCCGTGGTATGGCTATGGAGGTAGCAGGCTGTGCACCGTTGGGACTTTGGAGTTAACGGTTCGTTACAAGTCTGCGAAGATGATTGACTTCACATTCCAGGTGGCAGCGCGTGGCAATAATATCATGGGTTGTGACCTATTTTACAGACTGGGTTTTGCCATTAAAGATGGTGCCGGGAACGAATGGTCGGGTTGTGGCCACTGGAACCCCCTGGTTCCGGTGGTTGAAGAGGACGTTGTGTGGGACGAAGAGTTACCGGGCACTCCAGCAGTCAAGCAGGACCAGTTTCACTCAGGTTCGGCGCAGGAAAGTCTCAGTGCCGGCACTCGGGACATGGCAGAGGGAGTTTACTGAGCATGGCGGCGGGGTACCTGCATCAGCGAGTGACACCATGCTAACCCCAGATGCCTCCGGAGCTTGGCCACAAGGGGACTGTGGGTCTGCAGCTACGACGGTGACCTCTACAATGTTTTTAGAAGAGGATGGGGCTAGACCGACGAGCATGGAGTTACCGCATGCTCAGCAACAGCACGTCAGGCCAAGCCAGGCCCTGCTGAGGGTTTTGAACTTGGTTCTGGGTGATGAACGTCCACGGCGAAGATGGGCCTACCGACAGCCAGCCAAACATCAAGGATGTTTGAGGACAGTGGCAAAGTTGGGCGCAGCATACTTCCGGTTGTCCAACGGCTCATCTAGGCATGCCGATCAGCTTCAGCGTGTCCGGGAGGACTCTCCGGGTGATGAGGCTGGACGGGAGTCAGTGATTTTTGGTGAAGGAGTCGGGCTCCACCATCCAGAAAATCAGCCATTGTCCCGGGGGCTTGCTGCTTCCAGGGGCATGCTTGCTGAGGCTCCCCCATGCCGGTTCTACCTCTCCCACCCAAGTGACTGTGCTGTAGAGTCGTGTTTATAGTTCTTGTGTGCATGTTATATTATGGGGTTGTGTATATATATATATATTTTTGTTTTAGTTTAGGAGCACAGCAGTGATTTTAGTTTAATGACGGACTCTTTTTAGTTTATTTGGTGGCAGAATAATCAACCATGCCGTGCAGGCTGTGTGGCAGTCCACCCACCAGCCCTATTTTAGGTTGTTTTGTGTAAGTGTTCGGCCAGTTGAGTACATTAGTTTTCATTATTTTAGAGCGTGATTCGGGTTCCAAATTGGTGTGGGTTTCAATTGTATGTGTGGTTTTGGACTTTTCTAAGGGGGGGAGGAAATGTGGTGTGTGTATTAAGGGCACCTTATTGTGAAGTGCAGTGTGGTGACGTGGACTTCTGTCATGTCACTGCACTGCCCTATATAGTGGGGCGAACTGCCATGGCACGGCCTCTTACGCCGGATGCCCACACCAGGTGCCTGCCATGTAACTGCCCTTTCCCAGCCACCAATAAAGCTGTGTTCAATGCTACCTCATCTTGCCTCATTCATCACCCGGTTTTCCATACATAACATTTACCAGTTGAAGGACATGTCCAGTTGTATGCACTGTGGCCCAGGATAATGACTGAAACTGCATTGGTCCTTCAAAGCAGTTTAATGGTAAAAACCCATCTTAATTTGGGACATTTTCAAAGGAGTTTGTTAAAAAATACTAACCAGCCTGGAGGATAACTTCAGTTAGGCTAGAAAGTCCTGATTGGCTCAACACTACCCACACACTTCATGCATAGCTACGTCACCAAAAACGCTCCATCTCAACTCGGCTTTTCTGAGGAGGCGGGTCTTATTGAACATTCACAGCAAAAAAAACCAGATATGAGACGTTTGAGTGATTCTGCTCTTGTAAGTCATAAAAAAACATATTACAGACATGTTAACAAGAAAAAAGCCTCAATGTTTGGTGGAGTGCCACTTTAACTTTCTCAAAAAAAAAAAAAAAAAAGCATTAGTGCTGCTGGAAAAAAGTCAAGCAGCAACAGTTCGGGAGGTCTGGGGCCTTTTCTGAGCCTTCAGCTTCCTTTAGACATGGGTTTTGGTTTGTTTTCCAACTCTGTCATATTTTTCTCTCAAATCCTTCAATTGTTGGCAAGGCTGTAATGGCAAATTTTGCAGCAGGAATTTTTCCAGCAGAACTCAGACTTTCATCTACAGTCTAACAAGAGCACTCTGAGGTGAGTGCAGTATCCCCTACCTCTGTTTTCTTTGAAGATCCCAGTATGTCACTGAAGGAGAACAGTTTTCAACATTTCCATATAATTGTTGGGGCAGAAGAACCAAATTATGATAAGTGTGGTCTATATTAATCATATATCCCATAACCTACATATGTTTAAGCATGTGAGAGTGTTTAGTGATTACATATGTAAAGCGACTTCACACCTCAGAACAGGACAAAGGGTCTCAACCGCCAGTGAAGATCAAAGAGCATCCCGGGCGCTGCGGTGGACACCGGATGGATTGCCCTGACCCCCCAGGGCCAGGTGGAGGAGTACGAAGACAAAAGAAGGGATTAAGATAGTGAGGGATGTCAGCTTTTGATATGCATGTCTTTTGTTATGTGCGAGTATAAGTTCGTAGAGCCGAAGGTGTTCGCTCTCTTTTCTTCTTCTGCTGCTGCACCTAGATGAGACTTGTTAGAGGAGCTGATAATAAACTTTGGTTTATGAATCACATCGCCTCGTTCTTTCAAGCTCCTCTACAATAAGCCTATTATCCACGATTTTTTTGTTTTTGTTTTTGTCTTTCGGCTGCTCCCTTTTGGGGTCACCACATCGTATCATCACCTTATATTGCGATGATCCCTCCTCTGCTCCATTATTGCTGAGCACCAAGCTGGACGGCAGGAAGTTCCATTTTTACATGGTGTTTGGCATGACCCGGCTGGGACTTGAACCCCAGCGTCCCGATTGTGAGCCGGATGCTCTACTGCTAGTGCACCACTCCGGTTTAAGCCTATCATCCATGAATATACAGTAAAAATACTTCAGATTCTCAGGAAAATTCAGATTCTCAGGAAAATTGCCGCTTATCAATTAATCATTAATCGATCAACAAGATGAATCAACTAATGATTAACAAATTAATCGATAACTTGCATCCCAAGTTGTATACAGCTGTTTTTACTGTATAAGCCTATCATCCATGAATATACAGTAAAAACAGCTGTATACAGCTCGGGATGCAAGTTATCAGTTAATTCATTAGTCATTAGTTGATACACCTTATCGATCGATTAACGATTAATTGATAAGTGGCAATTTTTCCTGAGAGTCGGAATTTCCTTCTGTTTTTGATATTCTGAATAAAGCATGAACATGATATTCCTCAATGATTTATTGTGCCATTTGCGTTTTTTTACTACAGACAATGGCATTTTTTTTGTAGTTTAACAAATTTTGTACTGTATAGTGTGTACTACATGCTGATACAGCTCAGTAAATTACAAATGTCATGATTTTTAATTTATTTAAAAAAAATATATATTACCAATAACATTTTATCTTTTTTAGTTATATTACCAAAAAATAACTTTCACATTCTAATTTACTGAGATGCACTGGTAGACTGTTTTAACAGGAAAATAAATTGTGAGCTGCTTCATCTATTGCATGTTTAACATTATCACAGTACCCCAACAATCCAGGCAAACCCTGTACGATCTGGGCTCCCTCTGTTGTCTGTTAACTCAATGGTAACTTGAGTCCAGTCTGCTTTCCCGTCTAGCAGTGGGGATGGGTTTTTGTGGTTATGTAGTTTCTTCGTCGCTTTGGTCCTTTTCTCTGCCCTGCTGATTTGAAGCAGGCAGATGGATCTTCAAGCTCGCGTGCCATTGGAACTTCTTGTGGCTCTCTGACATACTGTAACCCGGAAGGGCGAGGATTTTCGCTCTGCACAGCACATGCGCTCTGGGAGCTTGGCATCTTCTTCTGCTTTTTCTTTAGTTTTGGTTGAAATGTGGCAGTGGGTGACCAAGTGTGCCCCTGCCTGGATGGTGATGCCACTACATTTCATAGATTAAGCTCCCATTGAAAGACTGCTGAGTTATCAATTAATTGACAACTAATTTAATTTAATTGACTAAATTCTTATTGACAATTAATCATTAACATCTCTATATACAACCCATAGTTGTAGGGCGGGATCCCAAGGTGAACCTGTGAAGCAAGTTTGGTGACCCAAGCTTTTCTTGTTGTTGAGACATAGTTTATATGGTATTTTGATGATGACCTTTGACCTTGCGATCCCAAAACCATAGTCACACTTCAGGCTCATGGGGTGAACCTGTGTACCAAGTTTGGTGACCCTAGCTTTACTCGTTCTATGGTAATAGAACAAATGAAATGTTATCCTTGACCTTTGACCTTTTGACCCAAACCAATAGTCAGGTCAGGGGGTAAGTCACCCAAGATTTGTCTTAGACAGTTCTTACAACTATGGTATCAATTTGAAAAGCCTTGACCTCAATTTCTATAATTCCTGCAAAAATCATCCGATCAGAGTCAAATTGCAGTATGCGCATCATTAATATATATATCAAACCCTGGTACTAAATTTCAAAATAATCTGAACAAAACTTTAGGAGAAGCTGATTTTACAAAAGTGAGACAAATGGATGGACAGACAGAGGGACTGCCCTTATAACATAATCCCCCTCTGGTCTTTAACTAAAGAGGTCGTTGATCCCTTTGGTCTTCCACTTGTGGGGGATTAAAAAAATGACATCACATCTCCACTGGTTTATAGGTAATTAAAACAGTCAATAAGAACATTTTGTCCCAGAACATCCTGCCTATGTTCAAAGCAGTGACTCCTGGCGGTCTTGATTTTTGTAGTGTGTAAAAACAGAGCTCAGAAGTGATGGTATAGTTCCCATTTAGATTAGTTAATTGAAAGTATTTGAAAAATTATGGCTTTTGGGAGGCTAAATTACACACACACACACGCACAAAATATCATCAACCCTGATTGAATGTATGTGAGCATATCCTCAGTATAAAGTGGAATCAGCTGTTTTGTGTGTGTGTGTGTGTGTGTGTTTAGTATAGTAATAAACTGAAAGCAAAAAACATTGTTGATGTTTTAGTAGCAGAGTTTAAGAAGTATTCTTCAAAGAGCATCAGTTCATTGTTGTTATGACTGGTTCAGAATATGAGAGTTTGTTGTCAGAAATGTCAAAGCATAAGACTGGTGGTGAAGATATTATCTGGTCTATCTAAAGTGGAAACTTTTATCAGCCTCACACAGCTGCAAAGCCACATTCACATCAAAAGGGCGCCAAAAATCTGTCTTATTTTACCTCTGAGATAATCAAACACACACCAAATACAGTGGTGTGAAAAAGTGTTTGCCCCTTTCCTGATTTCTCATTTTTTTGTATATGTGTCATGCTTAAATATTTAAGATCATCAAACAAATTTAAATATTAGACAAAGATAACACAAGTAAACACAAAATGCAGTTTTTAAAATTAAGGTGTTTATTATTAAGGGTAAAAAAATTCAAACCTACATGGCCCTGTGTGAAAAAGTGACCCCCCCCCCCTTCCCGTTAAAACATAAATTAACTGTGGCTTATCACATCTTTGGAAAGCTGAGTTCAATTTCTCTAGCCACAGCTAGGCCTGATTACTGCCACACCTGTTCTCAATCAAGAAATCACTTAAATAGAACCTGCCTGACAAAGTGAAGTAGACCAAAAGATCCTCAAAAGCTAGTCATCATGCTGTGATCCAGAAAAATTCAGGAACAAATGAGAAATAAAGTAATTGAGATCTATCAGTCTGTAAAAAGGTTTTAAAGCCATTTCTAAAGCTTTGGGACTCCAGCGAACCACAGTGAGAGCCATTATCCACAAATGGCAAAAACACGGAACAGTGGTGAACCTTCCCAGGAGTGGCCAGCCAACCAAAATTACCCCAAGAGCACAACGTCGACTCATCCAAGAGGTCACAAAAGACCCCACAACAACACCCAAAGAACTACAGGCCTCACTTGCCTCAGTTAAGGTCAGTGTTCATGACTCCACCATAAGCAAGAGACTGGGCAAAAATGGCCTGCATGGCAAAGTTCCAAGAAGAAAATCACTGCTGAGCAAAAAGAACATAAAGGCTCAGAAAAGGAACATCATACTAACAGTAAAATATGGTGGTGGTAGTGTGATGGTCTGGGACTGTTTTGCTGCTTCAGGACATGGAAGACTTGCTGTGGTAAATGGAACCATGAATTCTGCTGTCTACAAAAAGAAATCCTGAAGGAGAATGTCCGGGCATCTGTTCGTGACCTCAAGCCGAAGCGCACTTGGGTTCTGCAGCAGGACAATGATCCAAAACACATCAGCAAGCCCACCTTTGAATGGCTTAAGAACAACAAAATGAAGACTTTGGAGAGGCCTAGTAAAAGTCCCAACCTGAATATGATTGAGATGCTGTGGTATGACCTTAAAAAGGTGGTTCATGCTTGAAAACCCTCCAATGTAGTAGTAGTAGTAGATTAGTTTATTTGACAGGGACAGTGCAATAAACATAGACAATTAATCAAAGACAATCAATTTGATGTGTTACACATAGAGTGTATAGCTATTAGCTAATTTGCAACTCTTGTCCCTGGATGTGGCTGAATTACAACAATTCTGCAAAGATGAGTGGGCCAAAATTCCTCCACAGCACTGTAAAAGACTCATTGCCAGTTATTGCAAATGCTTTATTGCAGTTGTTGCTGCTAAGGGTGGCCCAACCAGTTATTAGGTTTAGGGGGCAATCACTTTTTCACACGGGGCCATGTAGGTTTGGATTTTTTTTTTCCTTAATAATAAACACCTTCATTTGAAAACTGCATTTTGTGTTTACTTGTGCTATCTTTGTCTAATATTTAAATTTGTTTGATCTGAAACATTTAAGTGTGACAAACACACAAAAATTGAGAAATCAGGAAGGGGGCAAACACTTTTTTACACCACTGTATGAAAAAAAAAAGAAATGCCCGTCTGTTGGTAAAATAAAGAAAACATAAAACAGATACACTTACTTTTAGACTTGCTTTTAGACTCTTTATTTCTTTGAATATAGTTTTGAACAAATGTAAAATCAAACATTTTGAGTAAAGATTCAACATTTCTTTTTCTATTAACACGATCAAAATAAAGAAACATTATTGATACTTACTACATACTGTACGCATATAGGACATACTGTACCTTAGCTTTGATTTAACAAAGAGACCCAAATTACAAAATATTTCAAAAGTCTTTAACTCCCATAACTTCCTGGGTTATTGAGCTGGTGCAAAAGAAAATATCGTAGGTAAAGCAACATCTCAAATTGGGGTTTTTTTTTCTGTCAAATAAACAATAGTGTATTTTGAAAATTAGCATCACTTAAAACATCTGTACATGGGGATCAGCATTCATCTTCTCCACAGGGTCATACTAACATCAGAATGGAAGACTTTGGCTATTTACAAATAGCTGAGATGTTGTACAGGTAGTGTACAGGGTTCTTCTTCTCTTTCTCAAACATACTGTACATATCTTTTGTGTATTAGTTACACCCCGCCCACTCCTTTTTGTCACATACGCATACAGACACACACCTATCAAAGTGCAATTCCTTAGATCCCCACAGCATGGCGTTAATTTGCCATGTTCAACATTGTATGGAAAGGCTATTTGCAAAATGGGGCATATTATAATCATTGAAAGTTTGAATTTAAGACCCTACATGGCTGAGGTATCTGCAGTCATTCTCCACAGGTTCTGATTAGACCTCATCTCTAGACTGGGGGCAGCTCCATGGTGTTGAGCTTTATTAGACATTTATTAAAGCACCCGTTTAATTCGGCTGAGCAGAGATCAAATTAGCAAAAAGCCCAGTCTGGGTCAATAAGAAATCAGACCAGCATCATTATGTACCTTATCATTTTGTATCATGTTTAAGAGGCGCATTTTGCTAACAGGCTGTGTCTTTTGCTATCATCTTGAACATGTGCATTGTAGTTAATTTTGCATTAGGTCCACTTACACTTTTTGGGTCTCATCAGAGTACCAAATGAGTCAGTCCACACAATAAGTGACTTTTATCAAATTCTAAGAGACCTTTAAAGGAGACCTATCAAACCAGTTCTTTATCCTGGACTCCACTGTAGGACTTTTGTGTGCTTCACAGTTCAAAATCAGTATTTTTTTTTTCTTATTGTGGGCCTTGGTGCAGTTCACCACCTGTTTGAAATGGGTTGCTTTAGCTCCTCCCCCTTCTTCTAATTGGTTGCCCTTTGCAAATAGAAAATTTAGTACATTTGTCATGGCTTCTGTGCTAAAAACCAGTGCTAAAAACTAACATGAAACTTAAAGTTAATCATTTAAAGCAACATAAAGCCTGCCTTTTTTGGTCATGGAAATTATTTTACTGTTATGGTATATTTTAGCGCTAAAACAAGAAAAATTGCCACTTAAAAATCGCTGTTTTTTTTTTTCAAAAATTAAAACTGATATTCTTGATCAGTTTTTAATATTTTTTTAGATCCATGTAAATTATTTAGCTTAACATGAATGTCACAGACTGGCTTGAAGGAGGAATTCACCAACAACAGGAAACCAACCTTTTCTTTTAAACATCAACAACATATTTCATAGATTTGTCTGTGTCAGTGTGTTATTTCAGAAGTGATGTTTGGAAAAAATAAGTAACAAACAGAGGCCAGGCTAAAAGACGAGGAATGTGATCAAACAGTAGTTGTACATTATAACAGTGAAAGATATAAGACCAAAAGACAAAGCTTTGGAGGAGAACAGTCACTGGGCAGTGTTTAGCCTGAGCAGTCAAACACAAACAGTCTTGATTACAACATTTACAATTAACACCTTTTAGGAAATTAATGGCTGTCGTGATAAACCGTAGTCCGTATTCACACATACTTTGTGTTACAGTGTGCAAGTTGAATTAAGAAATTCTGAGGCCAAATCATGAAGAAGTATTGCACATTCATGAACTTTTAATCAACTAAAACAACAGGACCTCATGGTGTCAATGATTTTATGGAATGACTGAAGGAGGAGGCGCCGTGGCACATACAGTGCATGAGCTACATAAGGATTAAAAACTGTACACGTTCTAAGAAACCATTTACTGTACATGATCAACACGAGCTCGCTAGTTAACTCTGCAACTCTGAAATCTTTCTTTCTCTGAAATATTACTCCATAAATTGTCCAAAAATAAAGTCTGGCCAATGTTAATTTACATTCCCTGCCCGGGTACACAATGGTTCCTCTCAGCAATGAGCCTGTGTGAAGTGACAAGAAAGGATTATTCTCATGTATCAGATAAGAAAGAGGGACACCATCACACTCGTTAAATGATTCATCAAAGTGCTGCTGTTTGGAATTCATACATACATGTGACTGTGGACACACAGTATCTGTCAGGGCTGCGCGCACACACACACACACACACACACACACACATACACACACACACTTACATATGCACACTGTTCCTGAGTATGAACTACAGAATATTACTTAAGAGAAAGGAATGACCAAAAAAAAAAAAAAAATCCTTTTTGAATCTAAACAACAACAGTACTGATATATCAGGTGTGGATTTGAAGGTGCAGTACTGAACTTTTAGAAACGTAGGTTTTAGTGACACCTTGCCATCACTAAGTCAAGTTCCATCCCAATCAATACACATCCCAGCCTCAGCAGCTTTGGTGAGGAATCCAACCTGCAGACCTTCCCAGAAATGAATGGAGCGAGTTTAGTTACCATTTCTATACATACAGTACATAACTTTAAGAGAGAAAGGCATATCATCATCATTGCAACCACGAGCGCTATGAATTTGGTACATACTGTATATCTAAGGCCAAAGTTTATGTAATGATGCAAGCTCGCTAAATTGGTTAAGGATCACTCCTAGTCACAAACCCACAGAATATTTCTGTCCGTCTGAAATTCCATTTTAAGCACCTTTTTCTAAACATCCAACTGGGACGGTTTTCTAGCAAGAAACATGTTCTTACCAATACTGTTGAGTTCATTGCGGTGATAAACTGCTGTTCAGCTCACTATCTAGTAGATAAGAAGTTAGCGAGATGCTAGCAACTAATTTGGGAACTTTCAAATCAGCTAGTGCACTGACGTACTAGCTTCCAGCATAAGATAAAGATTATCCAGTCCAGCATTTCTATCCTGGTCATTCCTGGTCTAACAATCAAAGCTAAATGGCGTACCCTCCACATGGATTGTTTGCATTTATGCTATCAGACATGCTAAAACAGAACCCCAGACTAACAGCTCAATCTAGAAAACTGCTGGAACCCAAAAGCTTACCCACTTCCTACAAAATCTGCATTTTTATGTGGATATCTGCCCATGGCATCAGATAGGCGGTGAGCATGACACAGTATTTACTACTTTAAGCCAAAAAAAGCCCTCAGGATCAGGTCAACATGAAAAGTTAAATATTTATAAAAAGCAGACTGCACCTACTGTATATTAATTTCACTGGGCCCAGCACCACTCTAAATGCTTGTTGCTCTGTGGCTGCATTTAAAGAGGCCCTATTATGCTTTTTTTGGGTTTCCCCTTTAATGCATTATGTAGAATATTTGTAACATTATATGATCTACAAAGCCAAACAGCTCAGGGTACACCTGCGCAGGGGTTCCTCGCTCATAAAAGCTTAGGACTACAACTTTACCTGAAATGCCTCGTCTGGATTTGCTGCTATCTTCTATGAGGTTATCACATCATTAGTGCAACAGACCTGTCCCGTGGCTAGTCTGAAACACCCTAACCTTGGAGAAGAGGAAGTCTCCAATAAAGCCTTGGCGCTCACATAGCTACAGTGCAGCTACCTTTGCTAGCGGTCCGACCGTGTTTTTTTTCCAGAAGAGTTCTTTTCTGTAAATTCTAGTTACCACACTAGACATCCGTCATCCCAGCTTGTTCATTAATCTGCAGTCAACAATATATCTTACATCATTCTGGCCTATTTTGCTATTTTTTTCCCTGCATGACATGGGTACCAGGAACATTATCATAGCTAACTTAGTGATGTGAAGTGTGACCAAGACTTTTATGGCTCTTTTGTGTAAATTGTAGTCACTGTACTAGACTAGCACTTTCATTAATCCATAATCAATCATATATCTTGTGCCATTCTGACTTATTTTGTTATATTGTGGCCAAAATAGCAGGCTGCTAATGTTAGCTGGTCTGAGTGGACACAGCTGGGATTTCTGACCAACTTCGACGTACACCTGCCAGTTACAAATTGAGAGAGGAGTCCACTAACCGTGCTGCAACTCGATATCTATGTCTATTTTATATATATTCATCCATTCTTGCCAGACTTCCATTATCCTTTTCTTTACTTTTTTAGTTTATTACACTCTGGATCAGACACCTACTTGGCTGCCAGTGGTTAACTGCCATTTGCAGAGTTAGCCATTCACTTATTCAGGGTTGTTTCTATGCTTATTACTCCCCAGCAATGAGTCATATACTACTGACCACTTAAACCACACCGCCCTGTCTCTGATAATGGTTTATTTTGACTTTTAAACTTTAACATTCAGACAAAAATTGCAAGTACGTTACATTAGCCTCAAACATTGTGTTACCATTAAAACTTAAATCCTAGAGAAATTACAAAAAAGGGCGGGTGGAGTGAACTGGAGCTAGTTAGCATTTAAAGCAAAAGAAGCCCATTTTTAAGAAGAGGTCCTTCCCCATATGTAAAATGGCACTGCGATAATTAAACTTTGAGTTGTTCTGACCAAAGTGTGTCATGGAGATTTCATTATTACCTCTGGGAAATGTGTCAACATGTGGAAAAAGTGCACAATAGGGGCTTTTCAACAACTGTTTGCAATCAAATGCACGAATATTTAAGAACTGAGTTATCCATGTTAGGTAGCTCTGCTTTGCATGGCAGGTTGACAAAATCTGTACTCAGATTGACTAAAAAGTCTATTTTTCAAGAGATTTTTCAATATCTGTTGGCATCTGAAAGACTTCACAAAAGAAATGCAATTATTAGCATATGCAGTCCTTGAAAAGAAGTCTAACAATAAAACTCAAAGTCATAGATTTAAGCCAAAGTGCACTAATCATCAGAGGTATGTACTTATATGCAACTGCTCACGTTTTTATATTGCAAATGCAACTGAAGAAAAATTCACTGCATATGTGTCAATGCAGCAGAAAGCACATGCATGACGTCATGGGTCATTACTGAGGACAACAGTGGTTTACATTCTTGACTAGCAGGAACTGAGCCATCAGCTACAACAGCACTCACACTTTCACCCTGGGCTCAGCCTAACAGCCACACAAAGAACATAAAGACAAAACAGGCAGGCACTGACACAGTATGACACAGAGGAACAAGGCCACCTACAGTAGCATATGCATTTGCAATGGTAAGATTATAAAAAAATAACATGGCAGGTCTGTCTTTGACTCCAGCTTTGCACAACCACTCATGTCCTTACACACAAAATAAGGAGAAACACCCACTTCCAACACACTGACATCTGGGTTTGTGCTTGTTCTCGTAAGGTAAGAATCAGTTCACTGTTATGCATTCAAGCCGGTGATATGTAACGCACAAATCAAATGTCTCTCAGGTGTCTCACGCTCAGGCACACCTAACATTCACCTTGCATTCAGTTCTGCGTTCAGCAATGATTGCACTGATCTTGTGTGTGATTCCACTTACAAAGGTGCTCTACTGTACTTCATTATACATATCCAACTTTTATGTAAAAAAGCAAAATGTGTAAATACTGTGTCTATATTACAGTAGTCTCGATGGAGAGAAATGAGGGGGGTTAAACACAAAGCAAACCACAGATATTAGCTCTCAACAGTCTAATCTTTTATTCAGACGTCTTTCATTCCCTGTACTGGAGTGGCCTTCAATGCTGATTTTGACCTCTTGAGGGATAAAGGAGGGTTTTGGCAGAGTCACAGGGGGCTCCTCCTCAGACCTCTCAGTCTGGTCTCGCTCCGGAGCTGACCAGCGTCTCTTGCGGACTGCTGATCTGTCTACATCACAGCACGGTTGCTTGGAGAGGTCTTTTTTTACTGATTCCTGTCTTACTTCTCCATGTCCTGAGACTGGCAGCATTGTTCCAGTTCTGTAGATCCCATCTGCCTGTCCTGGAGGTAGTCCGAATCCTGCTGATAGCTCTACCTCTGGTCCTGATGCAGTGACATGCTGCCTCTCCGGTCTGTCTGCACTGGAAGCCTTCATAAGGAGACCACCGTTGGTGCCTGCAGTGTTTGAACCATTCCTTAAATTGGGATCCACATTGTGACTGGCATCAGACAGGTGACCAGTCTTCAGTTTGGCTCCCAAAGACTCAGCGTCCGTCAGTGAGCCATTTCTCAAGCCGCGGAGGGTCAGTGACACGCAGACATCACCCACACACAGCTTAGCGCAGGACAGCTCAAACAGCTGCGTCGTCCTGTCCGGGCAGCACGATGACCAGCCCTGGCCAAATACAAAGAAAGGGTACTCCACCAGGACCTCTACGCACACCTGGAGAGGGCCACAAGAAAAATGGTAAGCTTTTTTGGAAAAATTAATTTAGTGCCATTATGTGTACACTTTGTTACACTTTTAAATATTCCCCCCCCCCGCGACCCAAAAAGGATTAAGCGAAAGAAGATGGATGGATGGATGTTTGTAGAAGAACAAGTATTTGTCAAAAATGCAGCATAATAGTTCCTGATTTAACCTTCTGCTAAAGCCATAACATTCTAGAGCATCTTAAGGTGACTATTTTATACTGTTACTGTATATTGGAATACATAAGAAATGGAAATTAAAATCTGGAAATTATTAATGGACTATTTAAAAAAGAAATGCTTCTCCTCACGTGAAATGGAAAAGCATATCGACAAAAACCCAAACCATTTCTTCATTAACTAGAAAAGCACTCATAGAGCGCATACCTCCGCCAAGGCTCCTTCCATTTCTCATGGATCACCTCCAAAATGTAATGGGTTTGTGTGTAGGCCTATAGCCACTTGTGGTGAAAATTGCATCAAAGTCTGTCCATCAGTTTTGGAGTATTGTTGCTAACAGACTGTGAGAAGATAAGAGCCTTGGCTGAAGTATGCATTCTCAGATCATCACCAAAATATAATGGGTTCCTCTCTAGCCCAAGAAGCACCTCTGGTGAAAATTTCATCCAAATCCATCCAGTAGTTTTTGTGTAATCCTGCTGCACAAATACAAACAAAGCCCTTGGTGGAGGTATGCACTCTCAGATCATCACCAAAATCTAATCATCTGTTCCCCGTGCCATAACACACCTTTCCTAAAAATTTCGTCAAAATCCGTTCATAACTTTTGGAGTTACTATGTTGGTAACAGACAAACAGACAGACAGACAAACCCAGGTAAAAACATTACCTCCGCCAAGGAGGTAATGTTTTTACCTGTCCGCCAGGCTTGAAGTTGTGTAACACTGGACAAAGGAGACAAGCACGCCAAACTTTAAAAGTCCAGCTGGGAAACACCTTGAACCCTAGCACACATCGAGCAAAAGTGAGAACTTCCTTCTCCAAACTTTCTCTATTTGAAACACCCTGCAACGTCATCCCATTCCTCTGTGTATTGCCCTGATAACCCTGGACACATGTTGATGCTGCTGGGGACATTTTATACTACTAAAAATATTAATACAAATATACTTTCATTCATATTAATATGAAAAGTAACCAATATTAGTTTAGCTTGCTAGCAATGCTAGCAACAACAGTTTGTTTCACTCATAATTGAGGTACAATGTCTAATGGTAATCTTCCTGTCAACTTCAAGTAAAGTAATGATCAGTTCACATAACAGCTCACTTATTCTCTGCTCAGTTCTCAGTTCCATTCGAAATTAACACCTTTTGCTCTGTACAGTTTGTAATCTTAACATGGCTGAACACCCTAGGCAGTCCTCTTCTTACAGCACTATTGGGCAACTGAAACGCATCTTTGTGTTAGCAGTGAGCTTAGTAGCTTTTTTTTTTGATTGGCCTTCGCCACACTTAACCTGGAAAAAACATTGCCTAATCAGATGAGGGGTTCATGAATGTGAATGACAGGGCTGAAATGATTACTCGAGTAAGCTGAGTAGCTCGATTACAAAAAAATACTGATTCAAATTCTGTGTACCAAGGCTTCATTTAACACAGCACTTGCAGTTTATATGGCCTTCTTCTGGTATGATCTTCTTCTGGTCACATAGCATAAAAAAGACGCTAGCTTGTTTGGTGGTGCAATATCATGGAATCAGTGAAGCAGAGAGAAAAGCAACAGTGTGACAGGAAAAAAGAAGACCAGACTGTCAATGACAGAGTAGCTCATTCCAACCTGACAAAATCACCCTGGGAGTGCTCAGATCTCCTGACCGTTGACCTAAAAATTTGTGGTGCATGTTTTCTGATTATAAACCAGTGATATTTAAGGTTTCCTTTTATTGCTATCCTTCTAAACAGGTTCCCCCACGTTGCTCTCACCTTATTAATTCTGAAACTACAGGACAGTTTTTATTGGCTTATAAACAGGACCCCCAATTTTAGATTCTCTAAAGTTTTTCTCAAATAAGATTACTGATATCAGCTTTATGTCTGTCCATGATTTTAAAACAATGGTAGATGCCTTCATTTCCTCCCGCCTCGACTATTGTAACTCTCATTATATTGGAGTCAATAGGTCTTCCTTATGCTGTCTACAGCTGGTGCAAAATGCAGTGGCCCGGCATTTACAGGGCTTTACACTGTACAAGAAAGCGAGATCACATAACCCCTATTTTAGCTCAATTGCATTGGCTTCCTGTCTATTTTAGGATATAGTTTAAGATTTTACTATTGTTTTTAAACCACTGCATGACTTAGCACCATCTTATTTATCTTCCCTTTTATGTCCCTATATTCCTCCAAGACCACTGAGGTCATCTGACCAGATGCTTTTAGTAGTCCTTTCTTTTAAGTTACAGTTTAGATGTAGAGGTGCTTTTGCAGCGGTTGCCCTTAAACTCTGGAATAACCTGCCACTTAAAGTAAAATCTGCTCCATCCCTTGAGTGTTTCAAATCAAGTCTCAAAACCCACCTTTTCTCTAGCTTCCCCAGGTCATTCTGAATCTTAGCCTCTGTCTGGTTGTTTCTTAAATTTAAATGCTTTGTATGTTTGTTTGCTTTTTTAAATAACAATGAACAGCACTTCAGTCAACTTTGTTGTTTTAAATGTGCTTATAAATACATGTGACTTGACTTTGACCTTAAGCACAGCCTAGATACAGACCTGTCTAGGATGTGCATAAAATCAAGGCCAGTGGCCAAGGAGGAGTCATGTTTTTCATGAAATCATAAATGCCCAGATCTTCCGATCTTTGACAATGACCTTGACCTCAGACTGGATGCAGACCTATATTCAGAGAGATTAGCTTGATGTTGTTTACTGAGACGTGGCTAACAGAACTAGCAACAGATGCTAACATTGAACTGGAGGGTTACCATGCAATATGGGCAGACCGGACACCAGACAGTGGGAAGGCAAGGGGTGGAGGAGTGATAATGTATGTCAATAACAGCTGGTGCAGACCGGGACATATCACGGTTAAACAACAACACTGCAACAAAGACATTGAGTTGCTAGCTGTTAGCATGCAGCCCACCTATCTCCCGAGGGAATACTCACACGTGATTTGCATTGTTATTTATGCAAATCCGACGGCGAACGTGGGCACAGCGCGTGACGCCATTCACTTAGTAACTGGCAGGCTGCTGACAGAACACCCAGATGCTCTCCTACTCATCTCAGGTGATTTCAACCATATTTCACTGTCCCCCATTCTGCCCACGTTCACCCAGTATGTCACATGCCACACTACAGACAATAAAACACTGGACTTATTCTATGCAAACACTAAGGAGGCGTACACCTCATCACCACTCCCCCCACTCGGGAGATCAGATCACAACTTGGTTCATCTCCTACCGGTGTACAAACCCCTAGTACACAGACAACCTCTAGTCATGCGCACAGTAAAGTTGTGGTCTGAGGAGGCAATGGACGCTCGAAAGGACTGTTTTGAAACCACTGCCTGGGAGCAGCTCTGCGATCCACATGGTGAGGACATCGATGGCCTCACTCACACCATCACGGACTACATCAACTTCTGTGTGGACAACACCATACCCACCAAGACCATACGGTGTTGCTCAAATAACAAACCCTGGATCAACCCTGAGATAAAAACACTTCTGAGGGAGAAGAAGAAGATCTTCAGGTCGGGGAACAGGGAGATGCTGAAGTCCGTACAGAGGGAGCTGAGGAGGAAGATCAGAGAAGGCAAGGACAGCTTCAGGAAGAAGATGGAGGACAAACTGCAACAGAGCGACATCGGCGGGGTCTGGAGAAACCTTAAAACCATCTCTGGGCTCCAGAATACCTCCTCCCAGGCCACGGGGGGCAGGGAGTGGGCGAACAATCTGAACCTGTTTTTTAATAGGTTTGACCAACCGCCCCCCCCCCCGACTGCACAACAACCACTGCTGCCTCTAAAGTCATCGAGACCTGCTGTCCACACCCCACTCCTCCAACACCCCCCCACTCCCAGCACACAGCCCCCCAACCTGACCCTCAGTAAGACCCAGGTGAGGATGGAGCTGAGGAAGATCAAGGCGAGGAAGGCCTCGGGACCGGACGGCATCAGCGCGAAGCTCCTCAAGTCCTGCGCAGACCAGCTGTGTGGGATTGTGAAGCACATCTTCAACCTGAGCCTGAAGCTGGGGAGGGTACCACAGTTGTGGAAAACATCTTGTGTGGTACCTGTACCAAAGACTTCCCACCCCAAAGACCTGAACAGCTACAGACCAGTGGCCATGATGTCTCACATGATGAAGACCCTGGAGAGACTGCTCCTTGCTCACTTCCGCCCCCTGGTGGGACCAGCGATGGATCCACTCCAGTTCGCATTGGGGTGGGGGATGCAGCGGTCTTCCTCCTTCACCGTTCCCTGTCCCACCTGGAGAAGCCCGGGAATGCGGTGAGGATCATGTTCTTTGACTTCTCCAGTGCTTTCAACACCATCCAACCGATGATCCTGAAGGACAAGCTGCTGTGCGCAGGGGTGGACCAGCCCCTGTCATCATGGATCCTGGACTACCTCACTAACCGGCCACAGTTTGGGAGAACCTGGGATTGTGTGTCCGACACGATCATCGGTAGCACGGGGGCCCCCCAGGGAACGGTTTTGGCTCCCTTCCTGTTCACCCTTTATACTGCGGACTTCTCACACAACACAACACAACACAACACACTGCCATCTACAGAAGTTCTCTGATGACTCTGCGATCGTTGGCCTCATCTCCAACGGAGATGAAGCTGAGTGCAGAGAACTTATCCAGGACTTCATGGACTGGTGCCATCGAAACTACCTCCAGATCAACGCGAGGAAAACTAAGGAGCTGGTGGTGGAATGCCGCAGGCAAGGACAACCCCTCACAGCACCAGTAAACATACAGGGAACAGACATTGAGATGGTGACATCCTACAAGTACCTGGGTGTTCATCTGAACAATAAACTAGACTGGTCACACAATACCGACACACTCTACAAGAAGGGACAGCGCAGGCTGTTCCTACTGAGGAGGCTCAGGTCTTTTGGTGTACAAGAGGCGCTGCTGAAGACATTCTACGACACGGTGGTGGCATCAGCCATCACTTTTGGAGTGGTCTGCTGGGGCAGTGGCATTACAGCAGCAGATAGGAAGAGACTGAACAAACTAATCAAGAAAGCTAGCTCTGTCCTGGGGAAACGCCTTGACCCAGTGGAGGAGATAGGAGAGAGAAGGATGGTGGTTAAGCTGTCATCTCTGCTGGAGTCCGAGTCCCACCCTATGCAGGACATACTGAATGCACTGAGGAGCTCATTTAGCAGTAGACTACATCATCCTAGGTGCGCGACCGAGAGGTTTCACAGGTCCTTCCTACCTACGGCTGTCAGACTGTATAACCTAAGCAGGGCTGCTCGCAGAGATAGCAAAAAAAAACGTGACGACCTAATAGTATTGAATGCAAAAGACGCAACAGACTTACACAAATGGTCCCCTCCAGCATACAACTAGGACAATATCAGTCGCTACGGAGGGTGACAATATGTATGGGTACATATTCATACCATGTAGGGTTTATTCCATCTAGCTACAATGCTCTGCACTGTGTATATACTGTATATATTTATATATTTATGTGTACATATTCACTGCTCTTATTTTCTTATCTTCTTAATTATTGCTCTGAGTGTTGCAATCCCTGTGCTGTTGCAATCCTGGAATTTCCCCATTGTGGGACTAATAAAGGCTTATCTTATCTTATCTTATCTGAGAGTCATTGTGAGTAAGTTTCATGAGAATCAAGGTAATTTCTTAGGAGTAGTGATTTTTCTAAAACCATGTAAGTGCCCAGATCTCCAGACCTTTGACCTTGAGAACAACCTGAATGCAGACCCCCCTGAGGATCCTTGTGAGTGAGTTTGGTGACCACTATGGATATTGCCTAGCAAGAGTAGCAATTTTCATGAAATCACTTAAGTGCCCAGGTCTCCTGACCTTTGACCTTTACCTTAAGCACAACTTGGACGTAGACTCACCCAGGGTTTCCTCTGGTAACATTTCTCCGTGGCGGCCTGCCTCGCCAGAAATGTTACTGCCACCCCAAGGTGATATGAATTTAAGAAAAATATATGAAGCAATGACTTTCCGCAAGTACGCACAGGAACAACGTGCGTGGCCGTCATCCGCGCGGAGATTAGAAGCGCCCCGCTCACACGAGTTTTCCAGCCAGTCAGCAGCGTCTCGCTAGGCGTGACTGTCCGACAGAAACATGAGTTTATTAAAGTACTTTAAACGCGGAAAAAAATCATAAGAGGTACAGTATGTAAGCACTGGCGTTTATCATGGTTTTAACCCGCTGGAAACGGGAGCAATAATGGAAAAGTCACTTAGCTAAGAGATGTGGTTAGAATTCATATGCAGTCGGCTTCATATGAAGGGAAAGGCAAGGGACTGATGAATTGCTGAGGATATATTTCACCAGCCACTAGAATCAGAATCAGAATCAGCTTTATTGCCAAGTATATTTACAAGTAAACATACGAGGAATTTGACTTGACATTGGACGCGCACGTTAGGCGCATCCAATGACGCGGCGCCATGCAAGGCGCCTGTCAACAGTTGAGGTAAAGAGGGGAAGGGAGGGGGAGGAAAACACAATAGGAGAGAGAGAAAAACATAGTAATCAGAATAACGCTACATTATTAAGTTATGTTCTGTAGGAATTGCAGGAATGAAGAGACTGGCAATTTCTCTCTTTTCTCGCACGAGCAGGCATGCCGTTTTTATTCTCCAGCGGCAGTGACAAAGAGCAACAGCTAAAAATGCTAGCTCTAAACTGAGGTCCTTAAGCGGCTGCCTAGAGAGGTGCCTGATGAGAAAGCCTGAGAGCACAACTATAACTGCCTAACCAGATCATTCTGTACATGAACACATATTGTGGTGAATTATGTCTTTAGAGTCCGCTACAGTTCCCTATTATGTACCTGGCAGGTTAAGGTGACCGAAATTCACCAAGTCAGTGACTTTAATCCGTCAGCAGCCTTCAAACAAACTAATCGTGTTAACATTTGATTTCAAAATAAGGGTGGTTTTTCCTGCTGTCTGGGTGGTGAGGAGATTTCTAAAAAAAAAAAAAAAAACTATAAATATAAAGAAATTTTATAACAGAAATAACGACATCCTTGGTTATTTAAGTTAATTTATTTCATTAAATACAATTTTATTAATATTTTTTCTTTGTAATCAGAGTTAAATTATTGTTCTGTTCTGACTGCAAAATTATGGTCAAAAATGTAAATTGTTATAAGGAAAAAGTAAAAAAAAAATACCACAGTTTGTTTCAAATTTATCTAAAAAAAACAGTAATTTTATTTTAAAAAACAGACAAAAATTAGTCATAAAATAATCCACAAATTTATAATGAAGTTTCAAATGTACAAGAAAAGTCAAATTTACAAATGTGAGGAACATGGTTTCAACTTTATATTTACAGAGGAAAGTAGAAAACTATAAGAAAATTGTTATAATTTTTTGACAAAAACCTCAGACCTTCAACACTGAAGTCATTACTCAAGTTTTTAAGTGGGTGCTCTTTGTACCCTTAACTCAATTAGAAAATTTTGGTTGCCTACTTTTAATTATTAATTTCAAAGCACTGCTTTTACATGAGTAGAATTTCTGGTTACTATACCCACCTGATCATATAATTTAAGTATGCTTGAGTACATTACTATTATAAATGTTTCTTTCCCTTCCCTACTCTCTCAATGGAAAAAAAGAAATACTAGAATAAAAATACAAAAAATACACATATTTTTGTCATTTATGTAAACCATGACAAAAAAAAATCCTGCAGGACAAAACATGACACTTGATATTATCTAACCTGTTTGTATCCCACCATAGACAGACAGAGAACCTGAATTAGACAGCTCAGAGAGGGCAAGATGAGACAGAAGAGAGGAGCCAAGGAGAGGGAAGTGTTCAGGCAGAGGAAGGAGAGAAGGATAACACCACTAAAAAGTCTAAACCAGGGGTCACCAACGCGGTGCCCGCGGGCACCATGTCGCCCGCAGGGACCACATGAGTCGCCCGCAGGCCTGTTCTAAAAATAGCACAACTCGCAAGTGAGCTGCGTCTAAGATGTAATTTTTTCTGCCGCTATTTTTTATTTTATATTTTTTAAAATCACACTTGCATTTATATAGATTTTAAAATGACAATGTCTTAAAAATAAAAATATTAAAATATGTTTATTGTACGTAAATTTAAGGTGAACTCTGACCTAGTTCAAAGGTCAGTATTGTGCGCATGACAAAACCTTCGCGCTTGTGGAGCGTAAACTAGCGGGCAGTTAAGATGGTGGGCGGAGTGGAGTTTCCAAGCCCAAAAACATGGCAAAAAAAAGACAGAAAATTTATCATTTTCAAAGTGAGCAGGAGGAAGAGTTCTTTTTTACTACCGTGAAAGGAAGCTGCGTGTGTTTCATTTGTGGGGCGACGGCGAAGCGCGATATAAGTCCAAAAAAAAAAAAAAAGTGGGTAGTGAAGTGGCGCTCCACATAGGTAGATTTGTTCTCCAGTCCGATGACAAGCAACCAGCCGCTGCGTGCAGAAGCGCCCCTTAACTCCCTAACCTGCATGTTTTTGCATGAAAAACGAGAACATGCACACAGATCACTGTTGGCCGGGATCGAACCCGCGATCCCCCGGCTGAGGGTAAATTGCTGCCGCGGTGCTAACCACTGCGCCACCGTGCTTGTAAGCACTCAGTGCTGTTTAGCTTCTTCTCATGAAAGGACAGCGCTGGTTATTACTCCAGCATGATTCTTGGCAAGAACTGTATGGATATAATTCCAGTGAAGAAGAACACACAAAAGTGTGTTTATTAAATGTAACAGATTTTGAGCAGAATTGCAGCAGATTTGTTCAAACATGGTTCAACATAGTTCATGAATTAAAAGGGTTTAGTTTTTTATGGTTAAAAGGGACTGGTGAAAACTGGACATTTTTTTTATGAAATGTAGAAGTGATCATCTGACCAATTGCTGAGATTAATAAAAATAAAGTGTTGAATATTGATCTTGTCTGTTACCCACTGTAAGTTATTGATAATTATTTATATATATATATATATATATATATATATATATATATATATATATATACACACACACACACAATTTGTTATTTTAGAGGAGTGTGTCAAGCTGGTGCCCTTCACATGACTCGATACCCATGAAGTAGCTCTTGGTTTCAAAAAGGTTGGTGACTCCTGGTCTAAACATAGGATGTCTGGGTGGGACCCCAACCGGCCCAATATTAAAGCCTCGGTTGTACAATACTTCAAATGGTAAGTTCCATATGCAATGTTACTTTGTAAAATTTTAAAAAGAAATAAATAATATAAAATTAACCTATTCCAGTAGGGGGGGAATATGCTGCCACCGCGCCAAGGTCTTTAAGCCAAAGGAAACAATGTCACCTAAGGATCATTGTGAGTGAGGTTGGTAACCACTGGGACAATTGCCTAGGAGGAGTTGTGATTTTTCTGAGATCACATAGGTGCCCAGATTTCCTAATATTTGACCTTGAGCACAACTTGGAAGCAGACCCACCTGAGGATCATTGTGAATGAGTTTGATGATCATCAAGGCAATTTCCTAGGAGGAGTAGTGATTTTTCTAAAAATCACATAAATGATCTCCGGACCTTTGACCTTGACCTTGAACACAACTTGGATGCAGACCCACATGAGGATCATGTGGGTGAGTTTGGTGAGTATGGTGAGCACTGGGAAAATGCCTAGGAGGAGTAGTGATTCCCATGAACTGTGGACGGACAGATGGATGGACGGCCGAACAGATGGACAGACGGACGGACAACACGCCATTGCATCAGCTCCTTTTGGCTTCACAGGAATGAGCTAATAAAACCCAGAGAAAATGACAAAAGGTATCTCAAGTCTGGGATCATTTCAAACTCAAATGAAAGGAAAACACTGCACAGTGTGTACATTATAAAGTTGAGCTAGCATACCACAACAGTACAACATCAAAGTTACAGCATCTCACAGAATGCACCCAGGCACATCATGCACGAGCAGTGGACCTGAGACAAGGTACTGTATGTGGTTGAGAGTTTAAATTAAGATGAAAAAAATATAGTCAGCTATGCTAATTATGCTTATATGGCAGAAGAACATACTGCAGCTACCGTTCATAGCCAGGCAGTGTTTTTTCCCTATGTTGCAAGTTGGGGCTAACGCTACAAAACTGAACTTTATGGTGTAGCATAATGTATAACGCAACAAAAGAATGCCATTGTCATTTTACACCTGTACAGTGAAATATAAAGTGCAGCGCTTCTTTATGGTATAAAAGAAATAAAAGGACAAAAGAACAGGATAAAACAAATAAAAGGCAATGATGGTCAATGCAAGTTTCTTCAATACAAAAATACCAAGATTTTGGTCACAAGATTTTCAAGCTAACCCCCCCCCCCCCCAACTTATCCAATTACTCGATTAATTGATCGATTACAATGGCAAACTACTTGATTAGTAAAATAATCAATAGCTACAGCCCTAGTGAATGAGTAAGCAAAAAACTTGGAAAATGGAGGACATAGGAGTCATTATTAATGAGCGGTAAAACAACACAGGAATGATTTTGGTCTTCAAAACTATATAGATATGCCAATGAAGATGTCAAAATGTAAAATTAATCAGTGGAAATGGCAATATATATGAGATCTTAATACGTTTGTTGTGAATGAATGAATGAATGAATGAATCTTTATTTCGATAGATTAAAAGTAAAGATTAAAAGAAAAGAACAGAATAATATAACAAAGGGGGGGAAAAATCTAACAAGGTCAAATTAAACAATAACTCATCTGATTATACAGTTGAACATAAGTTATCTGAAATGGGTGATGGCTGAAGCTGCAGCTTATATTGCCCACCCATATTCCATCCAAGAATTCAAAAGAAAAACAAAACAGGAGCGATTACAATTCAGAACAAAACTAAGACAAAACGTGACTGACTCCTTGCACTGAGACACAGTGTTGCTTGGTGGTAGTTCTCACTAAAGGTTTTTGAAATATACATGTTCCTCTGAAATGATATTGTTTCTCCCTTTTTTGAAACAACTTTTGGATATTTGCGGGCAGTGATAGATTCTTCACTTTAAAAATTATTGCTGCAGTTTTAAAGTCAACCAGATCTTTCAACTTGAGAGCTTTTAATTTAAGAAAAAGTGGGTTTGTTGTTTCCCTGTAAGCAGCTTTGTTTATTATTCTAATAGCTCTCTTCTGAAGCATAAATATTGGATATATGTTTGTTTTATATGTATTTCCCCATACTTCAGTACAATATGTCATGTATGGGAGTATTAATGAATGATACAAAGTATACAGTGTGTGTTGATTCAGCAAATATTTCACTCTGTGCAGTATTGTGATTGATTTGGATATTTTACCTTTAACATAATTAATATGTGACTTCCAACACAGTTTATTATCAATTATTACTCCAAGAAATTTAATTTCGGATACCCTTTCAATCTCTACACCATTTACACTGAGTTTAGATACTGAGTTGTTGTGATGATCGTTAAAAATTATAAATTTTGTCTCACTTAAATTGAACGTTAATTTGTTTGAATCAAACCACAGTTTAAGCATTCCTAATTCCTTTCTGAGTGTATCCAAAAGTTGTTCCAAATTGCTTCCACTGCATAATAAATTAGTGTCATCTGCAAACAATATTAAATCCATTTTTTCCAAAACTTTACATGTCATTTATATACATATTGAATAACAATGGCCCCAAAACTGAACCCTGTGGGACTCCACAAGTAACCTTCAGTAACTGTGAGTTTTTGCTACCAACACATACATACTGATATCTGTTCTTTAAGTACCTACATAACCAGGACAGTGCTACCCCCCAATACCATAATTTTGTAGTTTCTTTAATAATAAGTTATGATCCACTGTATCAGATGCTTTTTTTTAAGATCCAGGAATACCCCAACTGAATACTCTTTATTTTCAATGGCAGTTGATATTTTTTCTAAAAATTCCATTAGAGCAAATGCAGTTGTCCTCTTATGTCTGAACTCGTATTGCTGCTCACACAATAAATTATTCTTCATTATGAAGTTGTCAATTCTCTCACAGAATATTTTTTCAAGTATCTTGGAAAATTGTGGCAATAGTGAAATAGGTCTATAGTTTGAAAATTCCCCTCTGTCACCCATCTTGTAAATCGGAATTACTTTAGCTATGTTCATTGCATTGGGAAATATACCTGGTTGGAGAGACAAGTTACAGATATACGTATGTCAGTGGCTTCACTAAGCATTCAATGATAGCTTTCACTAAAAGCATGTCAATACCATCACAATCCGTAGATGTTTTACTTTTAACAATTTAAATTTAACAATTTCAATGACCTCTCTCTTGTCTGTGTTCTTTATGAAAATGGAGTCCTTTATAGCAATGTTTTTGCTTATTGTATCACCTGTAGATGCCGTAATGGGTATTTCTTGAGCCAAATTAGGACCAATGTTAACAAAAAATTTATTAAATTCATCTGCAAGTGAGACTGCATTCACACTCTGAGTCGTTTTTTTTTTGTTTTTGTTTTTGTTTTTAAAGATTGGTTGGGTAGCTTGTATTTCTGGTTTTATTTCCAATAATATTGCTAAGTATTGTCCATGTACTTTAATGTTATCTCTGTTTTTCTCCAGTTTTTTACTATAATAGTCTCTTTTACTACATCTCATTATATATATATATTAACTTATTTTTGTATGTTTTATACCACTGCTCTGCTTCTTTTGTCCTTTTCTTTAGAAAAGTTTTATATAATGAATTGTTCTTTTTACACGCTTTTTGTAATCCTTTGGTTAACCATGGCTTGTCGACAGATTTCGGTTTCAGCTTTTTCTTTACTAATGGACAATTTTTTTCATAAAGAGTGGCTAATTAAAATTTTTAAAAAATTAAATCACCCTTATTGTCATTCAACCGTACAACCAATCATGTACAGTAGAACGAGATTGTGCTTTACCTATCTACAGTGTCAATCACACACACACCCCAGTGCAGAATCAGAGGGCTGCTGCCATGCAAGGCGCCACCACAGATTTCCCTCCTCCATTCCGTTATTGCTGAGCACCAAGCTGGACGGCAGGAAGTTCCACTTTTATATGGTCTTTGGCATGACCCGGCCGGGATTTGAACCCCTGCCTCCCGGGTGTGGGGCGGATGTTCTACCAACTGAGCCACCACTCCGGTACAATGTTCATGATGTTACAGTGTTACAATGTTCATGAATGTGTCATAGGCTTCATTTACATCTGATACATAGACTTTTGTCCAGTCTTGCTTCAGCAGGTCTTCTTTAAAAGAACTGATTGCATTTTGTGATTTGTATCTGAAAGATTTTAACGTTTTTTTCTGTATTGGCCCATGTGTGGCCATGGATAAGTGCAAAGACTGGCAAATGGTCACTTGTCTTTTCTGAATAATTGTATTTCTTATATAGAGGGCTTGACATTAACACCTGCCAATGGAGGGTAGATTTCAGCAGTGGCTGGTAAGGCAGCCACTCCCACTAGTCACTTTGGTAGGTTATAGTTTTCTCAAATGGCAACTAAAATAATAAATTCACATTAAAATATCACAATGTGAGACTACGAAAATACATCTCCTGATTTTATTAATGATAAAAACACTTTCAGCCAATCAGAAAACACCCAACCATCACTGTCACCTGTTCTGATAGCAGGGCTGAAATAAATGACAGAAGCTGGGGATGTTTATCTACAATGGATATAAAAAGTCTACACACCTCTGTTCAAATGCCAGGTTTTTGCGATGTAAAAAAAAATGAGACCAACATAAATAATTTCAAAACTTTTTCCACCATTAATGTGACCTATAACCTGCATAACCCAATTGAAAAACAAACAAATCTTTTAAGGGGAAAAATAAAAAAAACTTACAATAACCTGTTTGCATAAATATGCACACCCTTAAACTAATACGCTGTTACAGCACCTTTGGCTTTTATTACAGCACTCTAAGTCTTTTTGGGTAGGAGTCTATCAGCATGGCATATCTTGATGTGACAATATTTGCCCACTCTTCTTTGCAAAAATGCTCAAAATCTGTCAGATTGTGAGGGCATCTCCTGTGCACAGCCCTCTTCAGATCGCCCCACAGATGTTCGATCGGATTCAGGTTTGGACTCTGGCTGGGCCATTCCAAAACCTTAATCTTCTTCTGGTGAAGCCATTTTTTGTTGATTTGGATGTGTTTTGGGTCATTGTTGTGCTGAAAGATGAAGTTCCTCTTCATCTTCAGCTTTCTAGCAGAAGCCTGAAGATTTTGTGCCAACACTGACTGGTATTTGGAAATGTTCATAATTCCCTCCACCTTGACTAAGGCCCCAGTTCCAGCTGAAGAAAAACAGCCCCAAAGCATGATGCTGCCACCACCATGCTTCACTGTAGGCATGGTGTTCTTTTGGTAATGAGCACTGTTGTTTGTGCCAAATATACCTTTTTGAATTATGGCCAAAAAGTTCAAGTTTGGTTTCATCGAACCATAACACATTTTCCCACATGCATCTGGGGGATTTCAAATGTGTTTTTGCAAAATGGAGCCGGACTTGGATGTTTTTCTTTGTAAGATAAGGCTTCTGTCTTGCCACCCTAGGCCATAGCCCAGACATATGAAGAAGACGGGAGAGTGTTGTCACGTGTACTAAATAGCCAGTACTTGCTAGAAATTCCTGCAGCTCCTTCAATGTTGCTGTTGGCCTCTTGGCAGCTTCCCCGACCTGTTTTCTTCTCATCTTTTCATCGTCCAGTTCTTGGCAATGTCACCGTTGTGCCATAATTTCTCCACTTGATGATGACTGTCTTCACTGTGTTCCATGATATATTTAATGCCTTGTAATTCTTTTGTAACCTTCTCCTGACTGATACCTTTGAACAATGAGATCCCTCTGATGTTTTGGAAGCTCTCTGCGGACCATGGCTTGTGCTGTAAGATGTGACTACAAAAATGTAAGGAAAAGCCTGCTTGAACAACTGAACTTTATTTGGGGTTAATCAGAGGCACTTTAAATGGTGGCAGGTGTATGCAACCAGGTTACTGTAAGATTTTTATTTTTCCCCTTAAAAGATTTCAGTTTGTTTTTCAATTGGGTTGTACAGGTTATAGGTCACATTAATGGGGGAAAAAGTTTTGAAATGATTTATCTTGGTCTCATCTATCTATAAATGCAAGGAATCTCTGTCTGTGTGTGTGTGTCTGTGTGTATTCCTCACATATCTCTCAAATCGTTCATCAGACTGACCTCAGATTTTATAACTGCTTTGCTGAGGTTACGAGGGTGTGCCTCGCCAAGTCTGGAGTTGCTCAGTCAAACTGTGTAATTTTTATCAATAGAAGTTTAGCTTCTACTCTGTCTCATGCTCTGGCTTCTAGAAGTGTGGTCGAATAAGAGAAAAAGTTATAAGTTAAAAGACACATAACACTTAAAGACCAAGTGAACAAACACAGATTGGAAAAAAAAGAAAAAAAAAACCCAACAAATTAGATAACAAAAGAATGTGTAATTCAAGACTAATAATTGAACTAGAAATCTCCTATTTCTCAGTCAAGTAACAGGGAGAGTTGATGAGGAATTTTGACATACAAATAACAATAAGTAAACAAATAAATAATTGAGGAAAAATAATGTAATTAATGAATAATCAGATTAAATAGAATATAGCAAACTAGTAAAAAAAAATAAGAGTTTTTGTTGGCTGTCAAATAGCTGACTCTGAGCCACATCATTTCATTAAGTAATACTCAAGGATTTTTAGATAACAGCTAACAGAATTAAAAGAAACCAAAAATTAAAAACTTAATACCAATAATAATGGATGACAGGAGCTGGCAAATTATATAGAGATAAATTAATGAATAAATTGACATACTGTATAAAAATAAATGCAAAAACTATTGCAAACAATAATAATGAGTTGTCAGTGGCTTGGGTCATAATGATAATAATGATAATAATAAATAATAATAATATACAAGTAAGAACATTAATAATAGTAATAAGAAGGGGCAATAAGAATTTTTTGATAATTGTGCTTTTCTTGTGGTGTTACATAAAATATCATTATAGGAAACTATGAAATAGAAAAATTATATGCTTTAAAACTAATGATTCTTCCCACAATTCATAGTGCTAAAAGGAAAGGAAAGCTGAAGGATTAAAAAAAAAAAAGACCAAGGCTATGTGTTACATTCCTAAACTTGTGGCACCATTGAGAGGAGGAGTCCCTTAGCAAATCAGAAATAGCTGCCACCTCCACCCCCTCACCAAACCTGGAAACAGGAAATGAGAGGGATGGTGTAGGAGCTCCAATGAACAAATTACAAAGATCTTTAGCAGAGGCTAGAGCTAGTCTACAAAATTTATCTGTTTCTGGGGGAAATTCCCCTAAGAAAATCACTGACTACACAGACAAAAATGCATTATCACCTAAAGGCACACAAAAACAGCGGAAATATGATGATTATGGGTCAACAATAGAAAACCTGATCGAAAAAGCCCCTCAGCGCATGCATTTACAAGTAGGAATTATACCTAAGGTAGATTATAGGAACATGTCCATGGCAGCTACTGAAACTGGGGCGGCACAATATTCAGAATGGTCCTTTAAGGACCTTAAAGGTATTTGTGACACATTGCCTCCATTGACCTTGGGAGCATTTCCGTGGATCTGAGCCATGCAGAAGGCCACAGTCGGTTGCTGTTTGTGTTTAGCAGATATCAGGAGAATTGTAGCCATACATTGGCCCTGCGATGGACTGGCAATCTGTCCAGGGTGCACCCTGCCTCTCACCCAAAGATGCTGGGATAGGCTCCAGCACCCCCGTGACCCGAAAAGAATTAAGCGGAAGAAGATGGATGGATGGATAGTAGCAACACACACCTCAGCCTCTATCCTTAGAAACACAGAGGAAGAGGCTGGCACCTCAAATGAGCCTGATGAGGCTCCATTCAGACAGCACAGTGATAACATTTTTGCTGTAATGAGAGGAATGTTCCCTGTAGATCTCACTAGTGCAGAACTAACAGACATTCCCATGAAAAAAGGAGAGGAAGCAGGAGCCTATGTGGACAGGTGTTTGGCACTTTGGACTGACATGACTGGAGAAAACCCTTGTAACAACGCAACTACACAGGCGGAATTCCGCAATGTTGTTCAGACATCAGTCCCACAACCTGTTAGAGTCGCTCTGGAAGCAGTCGTGGGTTTGAATACCTGCCCCTGGGCAGAATGGTTGTCCCATGTGCATCACGATGTGAGACAATATAGTAAAAAACAAGATGAAAAAGAGACAGAAACAGCAGATCTGTCCAACCAGCTGGTAAAAGCCCAGCTAAAAGCTGCTAGGGATGTGACAAATAAGGATAAGAAACAAAAGAATGCTGTACAGGCTCCAGCTGTTACAGTGACAACCCCTCAGACCATTATTGGTCCTGTCCCTTCTGAGCCCTTTGTGTTGGCACCCCAACAACAATGATATCCACGCCCACCACAAAGAGGGTGTGGTAGAGGTGCATACAGAGGTCCATCCAGTGACATGTGCCTGCAGTGTGACAAGAGAGGCCATTGGGCTCATGGTTGTAGAGCTCCATCGACTGGCAGAGCAACTGTCTAGACAAACTATACACCCACCCCACCTCCAGCACCTGGGTTGTGGTCAGATCAGCCACAGCAGATGCAGCTGCCTCAGCAATCACACATGGCTCCCAACCACAGCATGATGCCTAGTCAACATTGACTAGAGAGCCACACAGAAGAGATATCACTTTCTGATCCAATGCTATACCTCACGGTGGGAGACAAGACTTATGAAGTTATGGTGGACACAGGGGCTTGCTTTTCATCAATATCAACTTCTCTATCCCTGTCCACTAACTATCTGTCCGGTAAATCTTCTGGGAAGAGATGTGATTCTGAAAGTGAGGGCACACATCTATTTTGGTTCTACTGGAACTGTTGTGTGTCTGCCAGGTGGGACTATGCTCCGATGCACATCAGATTTGTCTACTTCCCTAAATGCTCCACAGCTGCAGATAGACGAAGTAGACACAGAGGAAGATCAAGCCTCTTTTGCAGCTGTGTGATGGCTGCAGCTGAATGATGTCAGCCCTGACAAAAATCAACTGGTAGACAAATACATTTCCTGGGCCCCATGGATAGACTCTGTTCGACCATATGACCCCCCACATGATCCACTCCACTGTTCAATGAATTATTTACATGATGATCAGGAACTGTATGATGATCAGTGGGACACTTTGGTGGGGGTACAGGACTTGGTGTGCAAGGACATTTATATGGGTCCACAAGGAGTTGTTGTTGCAGTCTATTTGGACAAAGACTTGTTGCCTCTGTATGTTCTCTCAGACATTGCTGCCCCCCATGTCACACTGTCGCATCTCATGCAATGTCACAATTCAGGCTACTCCACAAACTTTGCACCCAGACAGAACACATGACAGAGAAAACACTGATCATCCAGATTCTGGTGCACTTTTGGATGCTCTGCCCCCCATTCTGTGGTCAGACGGCTCTGCAGTTGTTGGTCTGATTACCTGTTCACCAGTCAAAATCTCAGTGAAAGCAAATACTCAACCAATATGGCGAGTCCAGTATCCCCTCACAAAGGAGAAGGAGGTAGGCATAGCCAGAACAATACAGGGTCTTCTTCAGACAGGGGTTCTAGCACCATCACAGTCCCCATGGAACACACCAATTCTTCCTGTAGTTAAGCCTGGCAAAACGGACTACAGGATTCCTACAAACTATACTGTTCCAAATTCTTATCTGCTCCTGAACAGCATTACACCATAGCACTAATTTTTTACTGTGGTGGACATTTCTAATGCTTTCTTCAGCATTCCACTACACACAGACAGCAGGCCCCTTTTTCCATTCATCTGCCAGGGTCAACAATACACATACAGCAGACTACCACAAGGTTTTGTTGACTCACCAGTCATTTTTAATCACATACTGCATCAACATTTGCAGGATTTATTCCTGCCCCTGGAACATTGTTGTTACAGTATGTTGATGATCCACATTTGGCAGGCCCTACTGCTACCTCTGTGCTTACAGCCACGGAGATCCTCTTGAAACATCTTTACCAGAAAGGCTACAAACTAAGCCGCAAAAAGGTACAGTGTTGTCGTCCCAGAGTTCACTATTTGGGCAGGTTAATCACATCTAGTGATTCTGCGGTGTCTCCATCACAAAGGTCACCAATTCTCTCACACCCCAATCCATGCACTGTGAGGGAAATGATGTCATTTTAAGGGTCTTTCCGGTTACAGCAGGAATTTCATCCCAAATTACACTGCACTCATCCAACCTTTGCGAAATCTTCTTAAAGAAGCAGGACACAAAAATCTCACATCACCATTGAGATGGACTACTTTAGATGAGGGTACGTTCATTGAACTAAAACAACTGATGCCACATGTGTGTTCGGTCAAACCACCTGACTATAATTCCCCATTTCATTTGGACATTTCTGAACAGCATGGAATTGTAAATGTCATGCTGTATCAGAAGGGGGAAGGTACAGGATCAAGGTCTGTTCTAATGTACTACAGTTCAACATTAGATAACATAGAAAAAGGACATCCACCGTGCACACGTCATGTTGCCGCAATAGCCAATGCATTGGAGAAAACTTCTCACATTACCATGCAACATACTGTCATTGTACACACAATGCATGGAGTAGCTTCATATCTACAAAGTGTGTTGTTCACACTCTCAGCCAAAAGAACACAAAGGTTGAAAAGAATACTGCAAGCACCAAATGTCATTTACACAAGTGAAGGCACAAACATGGCAGAGGACGTGCTCACAGGCAAACCCCATGACTGTTGTGCAATTTTGGAAACAGACATGAAAGCTGTGCCAAATCTCCAAGCAAATGAACTTGAACATCCAAATTTGAATCTTTTTTGTGATGGATGTTGTTTCAGGAAAACAGATGGATCTTTGAGTGCTTCATTTGCAGTTGTAAAATATGATAAAGAGACAGGTACATTTCAAACTGTAGAGGCAGGAATGGTAGACCAGTCTGCCTCTGCTCAAAAAGATGAAACTGTAGTTCTCACTAAAGCATGTTTATATGCAAAGCAACAAGTGGTAAACATATACACTGATTCAGCTTATGCTCACCAGGCTGCACATGTTGATTTGCCACACTGGAAAAGAAAAGGATTCCTTACTTCAACTAACATACTGATTAGACACCTAACTGAAATGGTTGAGCTGTTGGAGGCCATGGGTCAACCAAAGAGGGTGGCAATTTTGAAGTGCACAGGACATCAAAAAGGAAATGCTATTGTAGTCAAAGGAAATGAAGCTGCTGATCTGGCTGCTAAGCAAGCAGGTAGCTATGCTACCCAGGCAAATATGATTGTACAGAAAGAAGATCAGAAGTACATGGAATTGGGTGAAGAGGAAATCAAGCAGCTACAAGAGAAGGCAAGTCCTGAAGAAAAGAGTAGGTAGCTAGAGAAAGGAGCAAAGGATGAAGAAGGTTTGTGGAGATCAGTTGATGGAAGGCTAGTAGCCCCAGCTAAGGTGATGCTGTTGTTGTGTAGAGATGCACACCTGAAAGGCCATGTCTCAAAAACAAAAATCTCTGCTTTGACTGAAGCACATTGGTGGCATCCACATTTGGCTGATGTTGCAGAACTAGTTGTTTCTGAATGTGAAGCATGCCAGAAGTTCAATCCCAAATGCACGTTAAAGGCTTCCATGGGAGCTTTTCCAGCCCCTGAAGGGCCATGGAAAGACATTGTGATTGATTTTACAGACATGGGCCCAGAAAACAGATTCAGAGGCTACAGATATCTGTTGGTGTGTGTGGATACATTTTCAAGATGGTTGAGGCTAAAGCATGTAAAACAGAAAGTGCAAAGGAAGTGATTAAATGGCTGACTGAGGAAGTGATTCCTAGACATGGGTTTCCAAGAGTGATCAGATCAGACAATGGCAGACATTTTGCAAATAAACATGTGAAGGAAGTTGAATGTGCTTTAGGCTTAAGGCATAAGTTTGGTTCTGTGGTGCATCCATCCTCCCAAGGGCTAGTTCAGACAGCAAATGGTACACTGAAAAGAATGCTAGCCAAACAATGCATGGGGACAGGCATGACATGGGTTGATACACTGCCATTAGTGCTGATGGCACTGTGCTCTACCCCCAACATGACACTCCTCATGAGATGCTAACAGGGAGAAAGATGCCAGGACCATTTGTTGATTCATTTTTTGACTCCTAGAAACAGTCAAGCTGTAGAACTGGCACAGTATATCAAGAGTCTAAAGAAAATATCTGAAGCTCTCTCAACAGGTTTCGGACATTCTCAACAAGAACGCGCAAGGAGACACTGTCCCAATGGAACCTGGTGACAAAATACTGGGTATTAGCCTGATGCTTTTACTGCATGGTTGCAGTCAATATTTGGATGTTGGGCAGGTGTGGTACGCTCAGTAATTCTGATTAAAGTCATCTTGCTAACAGTGATACTCATAGTGGGCTGTTGCTGTATCCCATGTCTGAGAACGCTGCTGGAAAAGATGTATAGTTACGACCCTGTCCAAAGAGCCAGTACAAAGGATGATGGCTCAACTCCACTCCAAAGTGGAGTCTAAGTCTCTCCTCCACGACAATGACCATTGTGAATCTGGGAATGACAGTGATGAAGGAGAGGCTATTGTTTGAAATGTTTCTATTATGTCTTTCTGCTACCCACTGTTCTGTCCACTGTACACACATCCAACATTACACACATGCATATGAATCTACATGAAAAAAGGGGTGTGCTGAAGGCACCCTCCTGCGGTGGGCCATGTGCTAGTAACCTCTGGTCCCTTCTTACTTTTTGTGCTTTTTTACAGGTATCATCAAAACATTGTGCTATTTGTGGTCATGAGGTCAGAATAGATGTGGAGGTTTAAAGCTCTGTTGTACAGCAGGTCTTGAGGCCCGGATACAGCATACATGGACAGAAATACCTTCTGACTTGAAATGTTTTGCTTTGCTCATATATCATTTGTCCATATTGCTGTGTTTTATTTCATTGATAAAAGTCATGTTAAAGGCCACCAGGCAGAGGGGCTGGCATGAGAATTTTTGCCCGCAAATATGCATCAATGAATAAAAGAAATGCATAAATATGATTGCTTAATGACATATATTCTGCCAACAGGTTTTTCGCTCGTGCCATAATCAATGAATAAAGCATATCCAGGGTCTGTGCAATAATGTGCCTGCTTTAAGATGTGAAGGAGGGATTCTGTGATAGGAGTGTCTAGATAAGCTAGGATATCAAAAATGTTTTTACAAAAAAGTGCTTGCATAAAAATGTCAGTTAAAAGTCTCGCAGCTTACATGCATAACATAACAGGATGTGGTTTCTTAGCTCTCCACTCAAACACCTGTTATAAGTCCTGCAAATGAAGAACTGCTTCTGCTTACACATAGAAAAATGGGTTAATGTCACTGGGATGAGGCTTGCATGAAAGAGAAGCTGAAGGAGACAGAGGAAGCGTAACCAGACGATGTCAGAGAAGAGCAGCAACAGGAAAGCACCTGCCTGAGCCGACTCCAGATCGAAGGGACATCTGGTGGAAATAGCCAACCGACAAGAAGACAGGCGTTGGGGACACCCCCGGACCAAAAGACTTTATATACCCTGTGCGTTTGTTTCTCGGGGTCTTATCCATTGAGCTGAGACAGACTCACAGCTGTGTTATTCTCTGCATGCTTCAAATAAACAGACAAGTGTGAAATAAAACTTCTTATGTGATTTTTAAATCCTCTGGTGTAGCTTTATGGTTTTGTGCTAACTGTCCAATTTTTGAACACACTTTCAGAAAGAGAAAGGTTTTACACACTAAAGCAGTTATAATGATGACTAAACAACCCCCATTCCCCAAAGTGCAAGATACAACACTTATGAATATAAGTCTAAAAGATCACATAAATAAGTGATCTGACAAACAAATAAACAAGGGTTCTTAAACAGTTGCTAAGGTTGGATGTCCCATTCATTTTCAATAATTCTGTAAGTAACCAATCACACAATCAAATAAATCTTAGTGGCGTTCAGTCCCTTTCATATTTGTCTAAGTCTAACATGTGTGATTGCCTACATATAGGCTACCCCTCTTTGTATTCCACTTTCAAACACAGCCTACATTTGGGCCTGCAAAGCCTAATTGGCCTACTTGTTTTCAGACAAGAATACTTGCTTTCTATGGGCATGCACTAGCCTTTTTACATCACAAAAACCTGGCATTTGAACAGGGGTGTGTAGACTTTTTACATCCACTATACCTGATTTCAGCAGGATCTGAATGTGCAGTAGGTGAAGGAGGAGGAATAATCAAGGACTGTATTTGGATGCATAAAGCAGCCCTCTGAAATAGCTCTATACATCCAAGCTGAAATTATTATTATTATTACTACCACTACTATTATTACCTCCGCCAAGGGAAGAGGTAATGTTTTTAGTGGCGTTGGTTTGTTGGTTTGTCTGTTGGTTGGTTGGTTGGTTTGTCTGTCTGTAAGCAACATAACTCAAAAAGTTATGAACGGATTTTGATGTAATTTTCAGGAAAGGTATGTATTGACACGGGGAACAGATGTTTAGATTTTGGTGATGATCTGAGAGTGCATACCTCCACCAAGGGCTTTGTTTGTATTTGTGCAGCAGGATTACGCAAAAACTACTGGATGGATTTGGATGAAATTTTCATCAGAGGTGGGTCTTTGGCTAGAGAGGAACCCATTACATTTTGGTGAGGATCCGAGAATGAATACCTCTGCCAAGGCTCTTATCTTCTCACAGAGTGTTAGCAACAATACCCCAAAACTACTAAATGGATTTGGATGACATTTTCACCAGAGGTGGTTCTTGGGCTACAGAAGAAGCCATTACATTTTAGTGATGATCTGAGAATGCATACCTCCACCAAGGCTCTTATCTTCTCACAGAGTGTTAGCAACAATACTCCAAAACTAATGGATGGATTTGGATGAAATTTTCACCAGAGGTGGTTCTTGGGCTTCAGATGAACCAATTACATTTTGGTGGTGATCTCAAAATGCATACCACAGCCAAGGCGCTTATGTTCTCACAGTGTGTTAGCAACAATATTCCAAAACTAATGGACAGACTTTGATGGAATTTTCACCAGAAGTGGCTCTAGGCCTACACACAAACCCATTACATTTTGGAGGTGATCCATGAGGGACGGAAGGAGCATTGGTGGAGGTATACGCTCTCCGAGTGCTTTTGAAGTTGTTATCCTATTATTAATTATTTGCAAGCCCATGTGATTCCACTTTGTGCTGTGTGCTCACTTCATTCTGTCTGTGCAAGTCTGGAGTTGAGCGAAAAATCAGGTGAATAGTTTCACTCTTTTTGATTTTCTTCTCATTTTTTTTCTCTGCCCAAGGTACTAGTTTAGTGAAAAACATCCTTTACGATTACTGATTGCAGCATCAGCATAAACAGTCTTATCCTACAGCAGGAAAAACTTATACACTACTCACAAAATGTCAGGGAAATTTGACTTTCAGGTGAATTTCAGGATGCACCTAAAATGCACTATAACCTTTACAGGTGAACTTAATTTGATCTTCTCTAACATTTTGAATGCACATTTTCAACTGTTCAGTGTTTCAATACTTTTTGCATAACTTGCTGTTCTCTAACAAGGTACTTAACAGCAAAATTTGCAACAGGTGTTTGATCCATGAATTGACCAATTAAATTTTCTGGTTCAATTAGAATTGGTATTTAAACAGTCCTCTTCATCATGCTGTTCACATTTTGACATCATGAGAACAAGACAACACCTAACAATTGAGCAACAGTACCTCGCCATTGCGAGTCTTCAAACAGGATGTTCTCAGAAGGAAGTGGCTACTGAGCTTAGAGTGTCACAGAGTGTCATCAGCAGGTTGCAACAGAGATACAGGGAGACTGGAAGAGTCACAGGAATGCATAGAAGTGTACATCCTTTGGCCACATCCCATGCTGATGACCACTTCATTGCGAACAATGCCCTAGTAGCATTAACTGCTGAGTTCCAATTTATAAAATCATTCTTTGCTGAGGAGAAATTGTTTCACCTAAAAGTCTGGTTATGAATTGCTTTTGTTCACTCAAGATCAGAGCAGTGAAACCCTATGCCATTGGCCAAAAAGGTGAAAGTTAATCCCTGCTCCAGACCTCCAGTCATTTCCCCTCAAATCCATTTGCCAAAGGAATGCCCCAAATGACAGGTTTATGACCTGATGTTCCACAGACCCTGATAGTAAGATTGCTGATTGAAACTCAAAAGTCTAGCATTATCCTCCAATGGATAACGCAGGAATATTTTTTTCTCTGAAGTTAAGCTATGAATTGTCAACAATGAAATAACTTATCATCTCCTCAAGACTCTCATTTTTCAGAAGATACTTCTCAGGACACTATTGAAGATATGGCTGGGCCCTGTGATGGACAATTATGGTTTGAAATGCTTTTATTGATATGACTTGATGTTTCTTTATTTTGAAAAATTTATTTTTGTATGCCTATCAAAAAGAAATTATGACATTTACAATGTAGACCCATTGTTTCTTCCTTTATTATTAAGTAGAATATCTTAGTCACTAAAGTTTTAAAGAATTTATGCTTTAATGGGCAGCATATACATGTTTTAGGAGGATCACTTCTCAAATCAAATTCTCTCTCCTCTTTCTGTGGGAGACAGACACTTCAGAACTTTGAACTGACCAATCGGCTTCCAAGTCTCCCTGCATTTCCTTTTTTAGTCAGTTTACGACCTCTGCCAAATAAAGAAACTCAGTGCAAGTGGTCAAAAGTTTACGCTAATGGGAAGATCCAACCCTGGTCTTTGAATGTAATTGGTCAAGCTCAGTTGTCATGAAATTTATTGTGCCATCCCTGCAGTGTTGCCAGACGTACAATAATTATTGTATTTGTATGATAGTTTTGGCCTCTGTACAATCAATATTTTAAAAAAATCCCATAATGTACGATAATTTGACTCCATTAGGTAGCTAAGTTAATATATTATCAAACACAATCAGAATACGGATCCTGCGCTTACATACTATGCTTGTTTCTACGCATCCTCTCATGTGCGCAGGCTACGTGGAAAAGAAGACGTGTGTGGATAGAGAGGCAGTAAACAGGTCTGTGGTACACTGAATCACCACTCAGTGCTGTACTGGAGCTCTAACTGTCTACCACTCACTGAACTGAGAGTCGGACGAACTGAGTCGGCGGGGCTCGTTTGCTGCTCAGGCGGGTGATATGATTCAGCTGGTGATCCCTGGCTTCCAGTACAGGTTTGGTGAGTATTCATACAGTATGTTCACCCATCAAAACTAGTAGTTCACTCCATTAATGCAGGCACAGCAGACTCAACAAGTAAGCAACATCACCAGCAGGTTGAGAAATTGGGGGGGGGGGGGAACAGACCCTAGTTTTACTGGGTAATTAAAACCTGTTGTTGGCATTAGCACTAAAGTTTTCTGTTGCTGCTGTGAAGTGCAACTGTCTGCAGAAATGTCACTGGTTTGTAGTTCTCAATAAAACTGAAACAGGTTTCTACTTCAATTATCAGAGGCATTTTAACAGTAGTTTAGGTGGATTGATTTTGATGTTTATTCCTAATGTATAAACAGATTACTTCTCAAAATATTTATGAGGCAAGACCTTGATATGCGATGATTAAACAGAAGACATAGTTAATAGTTAATTATGACTAATATTCTGGGTTGTTCAGTGCAGGCCAGGTGCTCAACCTGTACTCCGCACAGGTAGAGGTGCTTTTTTCCAACCGATCTGTTAGATTATTTAAAGGTAAAACTGCGTTATAGGATATAATACGCACGATCTGTGATAATGTTACTTAAGCAGATGGTCCTGAGCCACGTCAGAATGAAAATTGGGTGTCTATGATATTTTTTCTCAAAAATACAATAATTTTAAGCTGCTGGTACGATACTTCAACATTTCCCATCTGGCAACACTGCATCTCTGTCACACTTTGAAAAAACTTTCCTTTGTTCATCAGTTAGAGTGTTGCACCCCGGCCAGCAGGGAGTGACTCTTGAGGAGAAAAGGGGGTACTTCTTGTCAAACTTTGTTTTGACAGGTGACCTTCGACCCAACACATCCCCTGACCTGCCCCTGACCTGACCTAATTAATTAAATGGGGATTAGCTCTAATGACATGGGGATTAGTGTGGGGAATGAGTGCCAATTACATATTAATTAAAAATTATCTTTGATCTATGGGATTAGTGTGGGGATTAGTGTGGGGATAGAATGTCAATTATACATGGATTAAAAATGACTTGGCCTGACCCGTGACCTGACTCATCTAACAAATTCATTTTCTATGGGATTAGTGTGGGAATGGAATGTTAATTATATATCCCAGGCGCTTTTTCCCATTTCAAGCTGAACAAGTGAGGGTGAATCAGAAGGCGCTTAAACACACACACACACACACACACGGAGGAGTACATTCCCCTCATCCCTACGTGCTTTAAAAGCACAGCCCTCGTGGCAGTAACCACCGGTAAAACCATGAGCAATCCAAAGAGAAACTACACTGCCAGACGTATCGCGCTTACCTCTGTGAAGTCGGGTTGGGATCCTTCAAAGTTTTGGGGTCCTCATTCTAAAATTAAAACCTCGGACGTCGAAGCAGCGGAGAAACGGCTCACTTCAGTCCCCCAATCTCAACAATGCTTGCAGGCCCCAGAGATCCTACAGTCCGAGCAGACCCTAGAGACCCCAGGACCCATGCAATGCACAGAGACCCCGGAGCCCCTGCTGTCTGGGGAGATCCCGGAGAGCCAATATCCTCTACGACCCATAGATCTTCCAAACACACTGGCTCAGGACCTGGTCGGCACAGATATCTCCCACTCTCAGGCTCTCGAACGGGACACCGATGATATCAACCGTCCTAAACCCCCGAGTTCCACAGACGTCAAGTGTGACTGTGGGGAGTGTCTGATCTCACCTACATTACCGAACCCCATTTCACCAACAATGCCAGTAACATCTGCAGAAGACCAACCTCACAGTTGGATGAGTGACGTGTTCTTCAGAGTTGTGAAATGAGCCGTGCTCCCATCAGCTCAGCAAAACTCTGGAGGAGTACTAGCATGAGAAATGTCTGGGATGTCGTATTTATCACCCCATTCAGAGGCAGCATCAATGCTTGGATGTGATCACCGAGGGTTTCTACCAGGAAAACTTTTACTGGTTGATGGGGAGACTCTACACACCGGGGTTTATTCCAGCCATCCGACACTGTTGGAGCTACAATTGACCAGAGTCATCCACGAGCCCTTCCATGATATGTATGAGAAACTGGTTGGAAAAAATAAGATCGACCCGGTGCATCTCCAGAAAACCACAGAGCTGTGGATGAATACTTTGCTTTGGGACGTCTAAAAGAAAATTGTGGGGAATGGGGAGTTTCATCGAGAAACTTTGGAGCAAGTTTCAGACCCATCTTAACTCTCTTTACTTAGCAAATCTCTTGTATCGTGTTATTGATAGCAGAGTAAATAAAAATGTAGCAGGTGTAAGGGGTGATGTGGAGTTTGAGAGACTGGAGAACCTGCTAGAAAAAGTACGAACTCTATCCGTCGATACACCGTGGAAAAGACTGGTATGGGTCTGTGTGACTGAGTGCAACTCCAACTTCTCCCACAGTTTTAGAGAGATCATTAAAGGAATGGGAAATGACCCTCTTGGGCCTATTCATCTTACTCGCTTCTACGCTTTTTTTGTTGAGGTTATCCACAGAAACTTTTGCAAGCCAGACACCCTATCGACATCTTTGGTCAACTCCTGAAAATACACAACGTCATTCAAAGTACTGTAGCTCATTCTGTCCTAGCTCAAACTTTATCTATTGTACAAGATGGGTGCTAAGTTTCTTTTACATTTTGTAGTGCTAGAGTTAGATTTTTTGTTTGTTTACTTTTCACACAATTTATCATGTGTAGATGTTAGTTTTAGGTTATTTTTCTTTCTTTCAAAGGTCTTTTTATTATTATTAATTGAAGTATCAATACAATACAAAGTATTAGAAATTTTCATTTTTGTTTCAACCAAACAGTAAAAAACTAGAACTTAAAGCCAACAAATGTAAATGCTTCAAAGCACAAAAACCTTTAAATAAACAATTAAAAAAAAAAAAAATACAAAGAAAAATTGTGTGTGTGAAGTGGGGGTGGGGTAAAGGGGGATATGAGCTACTCAGAAACTATAATCGTGGGTCTTTCAAAGAAATCAAGAAACGGGGCGCCATAATTTATAGAATTTGTTTTTCAGAGCCACAGACTGTATATCTGATTTTTTCTAAATCCAAACAGGACATTATATCTTTTATCCACTGTAAATGTGAAGGGGGCGAAGAGTCTTTCCACTTCAGTAATACAGCACGTCTGGCCAATAATAATGAAAATTTGAATACTTTTAATTTGGAACTTGGCAAGACAAGTTCTGGAGCCACACCAAAAATGGCGCATAATGGATCAGGTTTAATTTGATATTGCAGGACTTCAGACATAGTGATAAAAACAGAATGCCAAAAATTCATCAATGCAGGGCAGGACCAATACATGTGAAGCAAAGTGCCAGGAGCGCTACCACACTTTTCACAAGTTGGGTCTATATCCGAGTAAATACGTGCTAACTTAACCTTGGACAGGTGCATCCGGTGTACAATCTTAAATTGAATAAGAGCGTGACGAGCACACATTGATACAGTGTGAACCTGGCCAAGAATAGAGTCCCACAGTTCATCAGTAAAAGTAAAATTAAGATCTTGTTCCCAGTTCAATTTGATAGCGGCCAGAGAAGAAGATTGTAAATTTGAAATTAAATTATATAAAACTGACATTACCCCCATTAGAAGTTGGTTTAACTAATAAAAAAATCATCTAGAGGATTATCAGAAGGTTTTTGAGGGAATTGTTTTGTCATGGGTTGCACATAATGTCTGACCTGGAGGAAGCGGAAAAAATGTGTAAGAAGTGATGTCGAATTTGGTTGAAAGTTTGAGAAAAACTGCAAATTGAACCATCAAAATATAAATCCGCAAAAGATTTTAAGACCTTTCTGTGCCATATATGAAATGCACTATCAATAGTTGATGGGGTAAATAAATGATTTGTGGCAATTGGACTTCTAATGGAAAAAAACTGAAGAACCGAAATTTTTTCCTGAATTCGAGGACCAATTCTAAGAGACTGACGAACTACTTTATTACTACCCGTTAGACAAAGCAGAGGGGAAGTGGTGAACCTAAAATTGCCGGTAGGGAATTTTGATTGTCCTCATGTGACTCCATAAGTGATCCAAATAGTGATTTGGGTTTCCAGATAAAGAATGTTTCCTATTATAACATGCACCTGATAATTTGCTGCCCAGTAGTAATATTGAAAGTAGGTGCAGATGTCCATGCCACCTACTGATTTGGGTCTTGAAGAAAAACTTTCCTCAATCTCGTATGTTTACCAGTTCCAAATAAATGAGGTAATCAGAGTAGTCCAAAGACTTAAAAAAAGGATTTAGGAATTAAAAAGAGTGGAAGACATTGAAACAAATATAAAAACTTTGGAAGTAACATCATTTTACAGAATTGATTCTGCCAATTAAAGACAAGGAAATGGGGGACCATTTGGAGAAGTATTAACTTTGCACTGGTCAAGTAAGGGGAGAAAATTATTTTTAAACAAGTAATTAAATTGTTTAGTGACACATATCCCAAGATAATTAAAATGATCAATAACCAACCTTAGAAGGAAAATTTTCAAAATCCTGAACTTGAATCTTTTCATTAATCAGAAACAGTTCACTCTTATTAAGATTAATTTTATAACCAGAAAACCTACTAAAACTATCCAAAATATTAAGTATAGAGCGGTAATGAAGTAAGTGGGTTGGAGAGAAATAATAAAAGATCATCAGCATAGAGTGAAACCCTATGCTCAATGCCACCCCCTACGAATGCCTAGAAAAGTCCCGGCTCCCACGGATTGCAATAGCTAACGCTCACTGCCAAGGCAAAGAGCAACGGGCTCAAAGGACAGCCTTGCCTCGTACCACGTTAAAGTCTAAAATAGTCAGAATAGCGACAATTAGTTAACACTGAAGCTAAAGGACTAGCATAGAGAAGTTTTAATACCAGAACAGAAGGAAGGACCCAAAACCGAACCTCTCCAAAGTAAAAAACAAATTACTCCCACTCAACCCTATCGAATTGCCTTTTCAGCGTCCAAACTAATAAGACATTCAGGTATGTTGTTGTGAGGAGTATAAATGATATTAAAACAACCGCCGCAAGTTAAAAAAAGAATGGCGATTTTTAATGAAACCGGTTTGGTCCTGTGAAATTATAAAAGGAAGAATCTTTCGCAACCTTGAAGCAACAACTTTGACAAAATTTAACATCGGTATTTAACAAGGAAATAGGCCTGTAAGAAGCACAATCAACAGGATCCATATCACTTTTTTAAGCAACACAGTGATACAGGCCTGATAGCATGACGGAGGAAGTGTACCAGAGTCAAGCGACTCTGTAAAACTTGACAAAGGAAAGGGGCGAGGTCATCAAGAGAATTTTTTGAAAAAATCAGCGGAAAACCCATCAGGTCCTTGAGTATTTTCCTGATTGCATGGATGATATTGCAGCTGAATTTCTTCTTTGTGATGGGAGCTTCTAAAAATTTGCCGAGATCTGAAAGAAATCGAAGGAATATCAATAGAATCAAAAAAAATTTCCAAATCCTTTAAGTTTGTTGTATATTCTGAGGTATAAATTGGGAATAAAAATGACCTGAAAATATCATTAATCGCTTGTTGGTCAGATGTCACCTCTCCTTTATCTGTCCTAACTCCAGTAATAATTTGCTTAGCTCTAATACCACGTAGTTGATTAGCTAGAAGTTTACTGGTTTTTTCGCCATGTTCATAAAATTCACTCTTGTTCCTTATTAAACAACCTTCAATTTGTCGAGTAGAAAGTAAATTAAGTTTAGTTTGTAATGTCATACGTTCCTTGTACAGAGCGGGTGATGGAGATTGAGCATATTGTCTGTCAATGTCCAGGATTTGATCTAAAATAGCCTTCTGTTCCTGTATTAAGGATCGTCTTTTAAATGCTGCCAATGAAATAAATTCCCCCCTAAGAAATGCCTTCATGGCCTCCCATATCGTTTTATTTGACATACCAGGAGTTTTATTTTCTTTCAAAAAAAAATTAATTTTAGAAGAAATATTCGCAACCAATTTTTCATCTGTAAGTAATAATGGATCCAATCTCCAATGCTTTCTCATGGAGTCACATCCATGGAGGATCATATTAAGTACAAGAGGGGCATGATCAGAAACCGAGATGCTATCATAACTGCAAGAGCAAAGGTTATTAATTAATAAATTGTCAACAAAAAAATAATCTATTCTGGTATAAGTATGGTGTACGTGAGAGAAAAAAGAATAGTCCCTGCCGTTAGGATGTAAAAAACGCCAAGGATCTGTAAGGCTATATTCCTCAAGAAAAGACTTAACATAAGTTGCAGATTTATTAAGACTAGCAGGTTTTGAAGATGAGCGATCTAAGATCGGATCCATATACAAATTAAAGTCACCCCCAAGAATTAGAGAATGAGTATTTAAATCTAGAAGTTGCGAAAAAAAGGTTGCGAAAAAAGTGCACATCATCAAAATTCGGTGCATACAGATTAGCCAAAGTGACATGTTTATCGCCAAGTTTACCTGATACTATTACAAATCGTCCATTTTTATCTGATACAACATTAGAGGGAATAAATGGGATATTTCGATCAATAAGAATAGCAGCGCCCCTGCCTTAGCTTTAAAATTTGAATGAAAAAATTGTCCTGACCAACATTTTGACAAACGCAAGTGGGTCGGAATCCTGCAAATGGGTTTCCTGCAAAAACAGTACCCCAGGCTTAAATTGGCTTTAGACGTGACATGACTCTCTTTCCGTTTAATTGGATGGTTCAACCCCTTCACATTCCAGCTTACCAAAGTAAGATTACTATTCATTCAAAGAGTAAAATTTATATATTATGTTGAGTAGCCCAAAGAAGAATATAGTGAGGTACGGGTAAAAAAAAAAAAAAGGAAGGGGTAAGGGGGGTGTAAATAAAACCATAACAAAAAAACAAACAAAAAAAATAAATAAATAAATAAAAATAAAAAAAATAAAATAAAAAAATCCAACAACCAAACCTATAACAACACTCCAGCCTGTTGCAAAAAAACAGCAAGCCGCTCGCATCTCCAGCTCTATTTTCATCCTAACAGAAGTGCTCCCCTACAACTGGCTTGCAATCCTGCATAATAGGAACGGTTTAACCCCTAAATAAAAAAAAAAAAAAAAATAAGATAAATTGTAAAAAAAAGAATTAAGTAAAACACAACGTATGAGGGAGCCAAAATTTTAGTTTTAGGGTTATTTTTAAGAAATTGGTTTCTCCTTCCTGGTTATTTTTTTTAAATCTTTGATCAAAAGTGTTTTTCACACATCCATCACTACGTTTGTAATGCTGGGTATAAAGACCTTTAATTAAGAAGAAGGACGAATAAAAGATCCTCTGTCCTGTCTTTTTTTTCCTCATTCTGGTTTTCATCATGTCAGAGATATGCTTCATGAAAACAGTGTATTACAACCCCGCACACCCGGGTAGTTTAGGAGGTGTAGAACGACTCTGCAGGGGCGTGCAAGATGAAACGGGAGAAAAAGTCGGGGTTGAAAGCGTCAAAAAGTTTTTATCTGAACAGGATGCTTACACTTTACACAAACCTGCCACAGTACATTTCCCTAGAAACAAAGTTTTTGTCCCATGACCGTTAAACCAGTTTCAAGCCAATCTATGCGTTATGCAGGCTTTAGCCAAATATAACGACGGCTACAATTATTTATTAATGGTTATAGATGTATTTTCCAAGAAGGCATATGTACGGGCTCTGAAGAGAAAGATGGCCGCTGAGGTGTTACAGGCCCTTGAATCCATTTTTGAAGAAGGCCAAACACCAAACGGATGCGGGAAAAGAATTTTTCAGCAAAAGTTTTGAGGCTTTAATGAAAAAACATGGTATAACACATTATAGCGATCTCAAGGCCTCAGTGATCGAAAAGTTTAATTGTACGTTAAAAGGAAGAATGTGGAGGTATTTTACAGCTGACAACACACTGCGGTACCTCAACGTCTTACAAGACTTGGTGACGGGCTACAATTGAGGTTATCACAGGAGTATTAAAATGACACCTATGCAGGTGACTGCAGAGAACACAAGCCAAGTGTTTCAAAACCTGTACGGTACACCCCGAGCTTGACAGAGTTGTGAATTAAAGATGAATTTTAAAAAGGGGGACTCTGTCAGGATATCAAAGTTGAGGGGGGTGTTTGATAAGAAATATGAACAGCGTTTTAAGGATGAAGTGTTCACGGTGTCTGAGTGCGCCCCCGTGACCCTCTTTCTACAAACTGAAAGATTATGACGGAGAACCGATTCAAGGTTCATTTTATGAGGCGGAGTTGCAAAAAATAACGCTGGGTAATGACAGAATCAACCATGTGGAGAAGATTCTAAAACAACGTACCGTCAAAGGTGAAAAGCAGGTGCTAGTCCGGTGGAAAAATTGGCCCGAGAAATTTAATCGTTGGGTCAAGGCCTCTGATTTAAAAAACATATAGACATTCGCATGCACCGCTGACCGCAGTGCTTACAGTCATTCCATCATGTGCAGCTCTAAAGATGAGGGGTTTTTTTTATCACCCTACCCTCCAATGCCAGTTTTGATGTTTTTAAAGACAACACAAGTTCCAGTTTTCGCGTGGACTTAGCACAACATATCAATTTAGAAGGACCGTGGGAGGTTGCTTTGACAGAAATTTCATACCCACACACTTGGAATAACCTAGCTCAAAAAGATGCCTACTTTTATTGGGGAGCAAAACCGCAAGAACCAGAAACAGAGGCTAAAGTGCATTATCAAAGGATTACAGGCAGTTATTACAATGATATAAATCGGTTCAGGGTAGAGCTAGAGGAGTTCTTTAGAAAAATTAATTCCGATATTTTTATGTTCTACGGCAACATTCAGAAAAGAATGGGTCTCCAGAGCGGAGGTAAAACTCCCGTACGCTTTGACGTGCCTGCAGCTTACATGCTGGATGTCAAACAGGGAGAATGGTTCAAGTTTGATCGGAAGTTGGTGCCCTATCCAGCCGATTTGAAGGCTGGATTTTATCACATGTACTGTTACAGCGACATGGTACATCCGCAGTTAGTGGGGGACTTTTGTGCACTGCTCCTGAGAACGATCAATACTGAAGGAACATACGGTGACTTTATCACAAAGCATTTCAATCCACATTATTATTTACCTGTAGCGAAACAGCACATTGAAACCATCCACGTGGAGATAAAAACGGATAAAACAAACCGGTCAAATTTACCTATGGGAAGACTATAGTGACGCTTCACTTAAGACCTAAACCTTGAATAAACAACATATATAACTCGTCCGTCCACATACACGCGCATCATTCGGTCTACAACCGCCATTGCGCAGTGGGTATCGGAGTGTGATCGGATGTGCTAAGTTACAACGCTACAACATCTCAGCAAAAAAAATGACTCTTGCAGGTCTGAGGGAGGATCTCCACTGTTTTGTACATTATTATGAGAATCAAGTAGGGGGTGCTTACCGGGTTTATGGAGCACCTGTCATGGTACGGACGTGGTATTGGCTCGCTGTTTTCAAGACTGTTCCATTTTGTAGCCCCTCTGGTGAAGAAAGGTTTTACCATGCAAAAACCTCATCTTAAACAGCAGCATCGCCTTGGATTGTTTCACCAAAGCGGTGGAAAAAATGATGAACAAAGACCCCAAACAAGAGGGCTCAGGAGGTATTATGATCTTGTCACACAGATTGAGGAAGCGACCCCGCGGCGAGCGTGTCTCATCACTCTCCCATAAATGCTCCGGTCCTAAAAAGAGACAATCAGCTGGGAAAAGTAAGCAGGTGATGAGGAAGGCCGGAACTCAGAGCTCGGATATATTTAAGCAAAGGTTTCTTTAACAAACTAAACCGGAAAACCATGGTGCTATTACATCAAAAATCTTGTGAATGTACCCTGGCTGAGCTGGATTTATTTTCAGCACCTATGACGCAGCTCTCGGTGGAGGATAAAATCTACATGGAAATTTCCCCCGTGTTGGCCATCACTGACGGAGGTCCTATAGAGTTTTTCATCCCCGGAGATGGGGAAAGGTATCTCGATATGAACAATACCCTGCTGTACCTCCGTGCGAAAATTACCAATGCGGACGGTGTGAACTTGGCAGACGACACAGCAGTGGGCCTCATCAATTACCTTCTAAATACAATTTTCAGTCAATGCGACGTGAACCTGGGAGATAGATTGATTTTGCAATCCAGTGCCACACACCGAGCCTTAATTGAGACGATACTCAACTATTCTGACGACACTCTCAAGAGCCAATTTAGCGCCGGACTTTTTTTTTTTTTTTTTACAAAGATACGGCTGGAGCTGTAAACTCTATCAAGACCGCAGATGGCCCTAATGCGGGGCTAAATAAAAAAGCCTGTTTCACCGCTAATTCTCGCGAAGTGCACCTGCTCGGTCCTCTTCACGGGAACATATTTTTTTGCAAGAGGGTCTTGCTGAATTCTGTCGATTTGAGAATCAAACTAACCTGCGCCAATGACGCTTTCTGTTTCACGGGATCCTGCGATTCCACTTTCTGTTTGAAAATATTGGGGCCCTGTCTATTTGTTAAAAAAGTGTCTGTGTCCCCCGTGGTCAGATTAGGCCACGCTGCAGCCCTAATGAAACGCAATGCACTCTACCCCCTCTCACGCGTCAATGTAAAAACATACTCCATTCCACAAAATTCTAGGATGTGCAACCAGGAGAATCTGTTTCTGGGGGCCATTCCTAAATACGTGGTTCTGGGTATAGTGCATCATGAGGCTTTCACGGGGACAAGAGACCTGTCACCTTTCAATTTTATTCACAACGATGTGGAATATCTGGCTCTCTGTCTTGATGGTCGACAGATCCCCGCCAAGGCTTTCCAACCTCAGTTTAATAACCAACTGTCTGTTAGGGAATTTTACAACATGTTCCTGGCAACAGGGAGACAAAAGATTTACCTTTATTTAAAGATTTACCTCTGAGTATCATCAGAGAGGAATTTAGCAATGGGTACACCCTGTTTGTGTTTAATCTCACCCCGGGGGATGACAACGATGATCTGTCCACCGTCTCGAACAGTAATTTAAGACTGGAGATGAGATTTAGAACAGCCCTGCCCCACACCACGACACTGATAGTCTACGCCTGTTACGATTCTATTCTAGAAATTAACTCTAAAAGAGAAGTGCTGGTGGACTATTACTAGGAACATGAATAATATTCAACTGGAGAGTCTTCTGCATCGTCTGCTGGGGGATGTGTTTTGTGGAGCGTGGCCCTCTGACCAGCTGCCGTTGCTGACTCCCACCTTTAGACCCCCCCACCTACTTCGTCGTCAGCATACACCCCACACACATGCCCGGAGAGCACTGGTTAGCTATCACCCTGGAAAGCCACCTTTTTTTTTTTTTTCCACAATATCTTTATTGAACCTTTTTTTTTTTTTTTTTAACAAACATGATACAAACAATCAAACACTAACACTAAAGTACTACAAAAAAAAAAAAAAAAATACCCTAAAAACACCAACAACCACCAACAAAATCAAGTCTTCAACAATGCTCCTCTGTTTAGTCTAGACAATCCAATACATTAGTATACATATTATGTTCACCAGTTTGGAATTTACAAGGTCCACACACATCATTCACCTTCTTCTTCAAGAGTTATGTTTAAATTTTTTACATAATCAATAAAGGTCTCCATATATTCTCAAACACAATTTCCTTTGATTTCAGTATATATGTTATTCTTTCTAATGGAAGGTTTGTTAACATCTGTCTTAACCACTGAGTCACATCTGGTCTATGAGTCTTTTTCCATAATAGTGCAATACATTTTTTGGCATTAAGCAAACTGAGGTCTATGAATGTTCTTTCACTTTTATTGAAATTATGCTTTTCTGGGTACAGACCCAACAAAAACAGTTTAGGATTCAATATGATTTGTTTTGAGATTATTTTTTCAATTGTTACCCTCACCTCCTCCCAAAACATTCTTATTAATCTACATTCCCATAAACAATGAAATAGGGTTCCTTTACTTTCCATGCATTTTGTGCATGTATCTGGTATATTTTTGTTATATCTATTTAACTCCTCCGGTGTAACATACATCCGCATTACCATTTGAAATGTATCAATTTAAGGCGTGCATTTATTGATTTGGTTTGAGCTTCTGTACAAGCCAATTCCCATTGTTCCTCTGAAATTTCAATTTGCAGATCTTCTTTCCAGTAGTTTAATCTTTTCAGTGAATTTTCACTTGAAGATAGTGTCAATGAGTTATAAAACTCTGAAATAATACCCTTTCTTTTACTATCTTTCATCATCATTTTTTCCAAGGATGAATAAATAGGTCGAGTGAGAGCTTTATTTTGATTTGATCGAATAAAGTTTCTAAGTTGAAGATATTTAAAAAAATGTGTTCTATTGAGATTAAATTTGATCCTCAGCTCTTCAAAAGACATTATGTTGTCTGCACATGGCAAATATAAATCCTGAATCTTTTGTATCCCTTTTAAATTCCATACTTTAAATACAGCGTCCGCTCTCCCTGGTTTAAAATATTGATTACCCCATATTGGACTAAATTGTGACAATAACTGTGGTTCTTTTAAATAGTTTTTAGCTTCACACCATATTTTGATCATATGCTTTACAAATGGATTTTTAACTTGTTTTTGTAATTTTTTTGCCGAATCTGAGTATATGAATATGGGAAGAGGTAAAGGTAAATTGTATGATTCCATTTCAGTCCAGTGAGGGAGATCATTTGATGAAAAATAATATGTCATAGACCTCAGTTGTGCCGACCAATAATACAACATAAAATTTGGACATTTCAGACCTCCACGATCAAATGGTAAATATAATAAAGACAAACGTAATCTAGCCCTCCTGTTGTTCCATATAAATTCCACTAACTTTTTTTTTATTCTTGAGAATAGATCTAAAGGTGGTGATAAGGGAATGTATTGAAATAAATAAAGTATTTTAGGTAAAATATTACTTTTAAGTATATTGATTCTCCCGATCATCGACATTGGTAGTGACATCCATCTCTGAGTTAACTCATTGATATCTGACATTAAGGCTTCATAGTTGACACTGGCGACTGATTCTAGCTTAGGCATAATTTGGATTCCTAAATATTTAAACTGATTTACAACATTGAATTGATTTACCTCAGGGGCTGGGTAATTTCTCTGGGTCTCATTTAGCATTAATATTGAAGATTTAGTTTTATTTATTTTATATCCTGATATTTCCCCAAAATTCTTTATTAAATTCAACAAGGTTGGAATTGATTTTTTTAGATTCGACATAAACAAAATTATATCATCGGCGTACAGGGAGATTTTATGTTCTGTTGGTCCAACTTTAATTCCATATATTTGTGAATGTAAACGTATCGCTATCGCTAAAGGTTCAATTGCCATAGTAAACAGTAAAGGTGAAAGTGGACAGCCTTGTCGACATCCTCTATTGATTTTTATTGGTTTTGAAATATTGTTATTTGTTAGGATTTCTGCTGTAGCATTATTGTATATTATTTGAACCCATTTTATGAAATTATTTCCAAGTCCAAACCTTTGTAGGGACTTCAAAAAGAAAGGGCCATTCAACTCTATCAAAGGCCTTTTTCGGCGTCCAATGATAGGAGAGCTGTATCCGGTGCTTCTTTATTAAAATAAATAATATTAAATAGTCTTCTTACATTATGGAAGCCTTGTCTACCCTTTATAAAGCCAATCTGATCTCGATTAATAATATTTGGTAAAATTTCTTGTATTCGTCTTGCTAAAATTTTACAGATTATCTTAAGGTCGGCGTTTAATAGGCTTATTGGTCTCATATTTTCACATTTATTAGAGGGCTTACCTGGTTTTGGCAGCAGTATAATTAAGGCATTATTTATGTATGATGGTAAATTATTATTTTGAAATGCTTCTAAAACCATTTCCAAAAAAGGTTTTATTAATTTATTCTTAAATTTTTTATAAAGGTCAACTGGAAGACCATCTGGTCCTGCACTTTTTCCTGATTTCATATATCAATGGCTAGCCCAACTTCTTCTTGACTAATTTTAGACTCCAATATCTCCCTGTTTTCATTTGGAATACACGGTATAGATAGTTCGTTCAAAAACCCATTTAGTTTTGTTAAATCAGGTTCATTTTTGGTATCATATAATTTTTCATAGTAATCTCTAAAGGCTCTATTAATTTCTAAAGGATCTATAACTACCTGTCCGTTACTTATAATACTGGTAATTGGTGTTTTAATTTCCAATTGTTTAGTCTGCCATGCTAATAATTTTCCTGATTTTTCACCTTGTTCATAAAAAGATTGTTTCAATCTTAGAAGACTCGAGGCAGCTCTATTCGCTGATTTTTTGTCGTATTCAGCTCTCAAAATCAGTAATTCATTCTCCAACCTTGGGTCACTTCCTGCATACACTTTTTCCTGAAGACTTTTTATTTTATGTTCCAATTTAGCTCTCTCCTCTCGAGTCTTCTTAGATTTTGATCCTGTATAACTAATAATATGTCCCCTAATAAAAGCTTTGAAAGCCTCCCACTTTACACATGCTGATGTTTGTGTAGTATTGATGTCAAAGAACTCGTCTATCTGTTTTTCTATATACTTGACAAATTCCTCATCCTGAAGCCATTTATGCTGAAATTGCCATCTACCTGATTCCTTTGTCAATTTTTTATCTACATATATTAGACAACAGGGTGCATGATCAGAAATCACGATGTTATCATAAAAGCAGTTTTGAATCTTGGACCTTAATTCTGTGGAAATCAAAAAATAATCAATACGTGAGAATGTCTTGTAGGTACTGGAATAACAAGAATAGGCTTTAACTTGTGGTTTCATTTCTCTCCATATATCTAACAATCTCAATTCTTTCATAAAATGATTAATAGTCATCCTACATCCAATGTGCGTACAATCCAGTCCTGTTGATCTATCCACACCTGGATTCAATGTACAATTAAAATCCCCTGCTATTATATGTTGCCCTGTAAGTGATGATAAGATGAGAAATAAATTAGCAAAGAACTTCTGATCATCTATATTGGGACCATATAAGTTCACAAGATTTATATTTTCTAATAGCAAAGAACCTTGAATGATTACATATCTTCCAAATTTGTCTCCAATTACATTTTTCACCTGAAAAGGAACTGATTTATGTATGAGAGTCATAACTCCCCTGGCTCGGGATGAAAATGAAGAGGTGAATACACTTCCCTGCCATCTACTCCTAATTCTTTTAACATCCTCCTCTATCAGATGAGTTTCTTGTAAAAACACAATTCTTGAACCCATGTCCTTTATTTTATTCATAACTTGTTTAAGTTTTTTTAAATTTTGTAGACCTCTGCAATTCCATGAAGTTAAATTAAGATTAACACTTTGGTCCATGATCAATAGAGAGTTTAGGATTACCTTGCAGTGTAAACATGCTCATACAGAGAAGCAAAAACATGAGTGGTTGAACATTCATCCTACAAACTACACACAAACAAATTTCCCCTTCCCACACTTGTGGCAAACCCCCCAAAATCAAAAGAAAAATTCTGTCTCCCGATATAGCCATCGACCGTTCCACACCCACGGGGAACAGCCTAAGCCACTCCTTCTTCATCCTCCCAATCACCCCAACTCTACTGCTTTTAATGACGTAACATTAACTCTCCTCTGTAGTTTTCCAACTTAACTCCAAAATTTTTAACAACTTTGTACATCATAGTTTTTTGTTTGTTTGTTTTGTTTTTGTTTTGTTTTTTTAATATATAATACAATCTATATTTTGTAAACTTACTATTTACTTCAAGTCAGTCAGATGCCTGTGTAAATGCTTAATTATTCTACCTTATATTTTGTTCATGCTTAGCTCCCACCAGTCTCTTCTTCTTCTTTGATCTTCTTGATGAACTCCTGCGCCTCCTCTGGGGTCTTGAAAATGTGGGTCCTGCCCTCATACGTGGTCAGCAGTCTCGCAGGATAGATTACACCATGACGAATCCCAAGGTTGCGCAGCTCCTTACGTATGGGATCAAACTGCTTCCTCAATTGCTGGATTCCTGTGGCCAAATCTGGGTAGAACCGCACCTGCTGGTCCTGGTGTTTAATCTCTCCTTTAGCACGTGCAGCGTTGAAGATCTTCATCCTGTCTCTGTTGCTAAGAAACTTCATAATTAAGGTCCTCGGCGGTCCCTTATCTCTCCGTGGGCCAATACGATGTGCTTTTTCCAGAACCACTGCTGATTGCAACTCCTCGCTGCCCAGCACCTCCGGAATCCACTTTTCCAGAAAGGAACATACGTCCCGACCTTCTGATTCCTCTGGAAGACCCACCAGCCTCAAATTATTCTGTCTCGACCGAGATTCCAAATCCAAAATATTATCTTCCAGAGATTTATTTTTTTTTCCAGAGTGCGCACCTTTAATTGAAGACGGGTGACGTCATCTTCAGCACTAGCAAGACGGAGCTCCATCTGCGCCGTTCGTTCTACACAGTCACCCAATTCCTTTCTTATTCCTTCCAACGCTGTCATAATCCCATCAAATCTAGAGGAAAAGTCCGCTCTCATTGAACTCATGGCAGCCATCAGCGCATCTGCGCCATTCCCCGCAAACATCGCACCGCCGCCAGCCTCCTCCGCCATATATGGAGTTTTGTTTGCTGCGTCACAGACCTGAAAGTCCGTTAATTTGGACTGTTTCGGCGGCTCGCTTTTTCCTTTTCCTGGTTTTCCAGCCTTAGGCTTCGCCGACATATCCTCGCCCAAACGCTGGGATACGTTCTGTCCCAAATGAGAGAGTTATTTGCCGATTTTTTTTCTCCAGGAGCAGAGCAGAGCGAGACACGTCCGTCCTACGTGGCAGCCATAACCGGAAGTCCGGAAAGCCACCTTTTTTGATTCTCACGGGCTTCCGCACAATTTTTTTTTTTACTATCCCAACAGTGTCTTAAAGTTCCTGTAGAACCATTCACAAAACATCAAATACCACAATGCCCAGTTACAGCATCAACTATCAACGACTTGCAGTCAACACTGCATCTATTACCTCGCACATTGGACCTGCGGATTATCTTTTGAACATGTACTGTCATTGTATGAAGAAGATGTGATTAAAAATTACCTGATGGTGTACAATTTTGGGAGAAAATATCAAGATTGTACGAAAAATAAAACCGATGAGCCCCATAAACAGGGGTGTTGTTCTTTACAATTGTTTAAAAACTGTCTTGTGTTGAAACTTAGGATAAAGAGTGTATGATATTCACTCTTTGATGATATAGAGTGTATGTTTGACAACTATGTTGCTAATACCGTGAATTACCCTTTTTGTGTTTTTATATGAAAGAAAAGACTGTACGCTTGAAAAGTATGATTAATAAATGTTTTATTGTTAAAAGACAGAAAAGATGTGTGGTTTACAATTATATCTAATCTCAAATTTCTATTCTACTTCTTCCTCCTAAGGTGTGATCCATCGAGGGGAGAGTTTCTTTTGTCTCGTATTCTTCCACGTTCTAGTCTCAAATTCACACTCTTCTTTCTCACGGGGTGTGATCCAGGTTGGAGACAGCAGAAGTTTCTTTTTTTTCCCTCTCTGGTACGGTGTACGTCTCAAGGTTTTTCAAAACCCACATTGGCGATGTCACTCACATTCGTCTTAAGAAGTCAATACTGATCACGCGCTTGTGGGTTGCTCATAGCCGATGAAGGTATATTGAGTTCTGCCAGCGTGTTTAAAAATTTTGACCACCCCGCAGGCACCGGGGGTTGGTGTTTTTTATAAGGGAGTGAGAGGTGTTTGAATAAATCAATCGTAGGTACATGGGTACATATTCATACTATGCAGGATAACTAAGTGCTGTTTATTCCATCTTGCTACAATGCTCTGCACTTTGTATATATATTTATATGAGTACATATGTATATTCACTGCTCTTATTTTTATTTTTCTTATCTTCTTAATTATTGCTCGGAGTGTTGCTATCCCTGCGCTGTTGCAATCCTGGAATTTCCCCATTGTGGGACTAATAAAGGATCATATCTTATCTTATCTTATCTGAAACCCTTTCAACGCTTCGCCCTTGTAAACAAATTCTCCTTTTGAATTCCACCCTCCATAACTCTGGGGCAATTTCCTGAAGATGTATTTGGCCTGGGCAGTGCGGTGGCGGAGTGGTTAGCACTGCGGCAGCATAGCAACTCACCCTTGGTCGGGGAATCCTGGGTTCGATCCCAGCCCCCGACCAACAGTGATCTGTGTGGAGTTTGCATGTTCTCCCCGTGTCTGCGTGGGTTTATTCCGGGATTTCTCTGGTTTCCTCCCACATGCCAAAAACATGCAAGTTAGGTTAACTGGCATCAAACTGGGGATTCTAAATTGTCCTTAGGTATGACTGTGAGAGTGAATGGTTGTCTGTCTCTCTGTATTGGCCCTGCGATGGACTGGCGATCGGTCCAGGGTGTACCCTGCCTCTCGCCCAAAGATGCTGGGATAGGCTCCAGCCCCCCGCGACCCGAAAAGGATTAAGTGGAAGAAGATGGATGGATAGAAGATGGATGGATGTATTCGGCGTTCTTACGATCACGCGTGGGTAGGTTTTGCAGAACCTCTTCAACCGTAACGTCAAAATCTAAACCGTCACGCATGCTGTGGGATGATGCGGGAGCACCTGCAGAGAATAATGCACGGGTATCATCGGGGGATGAGGCCCGAGCACGTTCGCTCTCACCAGCCCCTCCGACACTAGATAGGGATAGGTGGTCAGGCTCCTACTACAGAGTCAGCATTACCCGCCGTTGCTCATTAAGATAAGATAAGATAAGATAAGCCTTTATTAGTCCCACAATGGGGAAATTCCAGGATTGCAACAGCACAGGGATAGCAACACTCAGAGCAACAATCAAGAAGACAAGAAAAACAAGAGCAGCGAATATACATATGTACATATAAATAAATAAATATATAAACACAGTGCGGAGCATTGTAGCTCATACTAGCTTATGATCCTATTTCACAAGCATGAGGTATCTCTGCAGTAAAGCGTCATACTTTTTAATTTTTCCATAAGTACTCAATCCCGGTTTGTTTAATACAGCTCTCATTCTGGAGTCCAAATCATCCTCTGCATTTTTTCTGACGGTTGTCGGCTTGGTCAGATGGTTTAACTGTTGGGGTGTGAACAGAAACATCTTCTGCGCCTTCTTCAAAGTCATCTTCTCTTAATTTCTTCTCACCAGTCCACCGATAAGATCCCCAATCATGGGCACCACAGCGGATAGCAGAGGCAATAGAAAACCACCCGACTGTTTTTCAGAACCTGGTGTTTGTGTTTTAAACTAGTTTTCTTATCAGCCAACAGTCTGATAATTTTTTCCTGCCTTTTAAGTTTCTTGAACTGACAATCGGACAACAGAATGTTCCCTTTAAAAAGATTCAGAGCAATCCCGCACAATGTCTGAATAAAGTCCGGAGAGCTGTGAATGAGAATATCCCTGCGCTTTTTGGGTGAGGCGTAGTGCAGCGCTGTGACTAAGATTGCATTCCTCTTCACACGTGCAGACATGATAAACTAGGCGGATGTTTTGGGCACACAGACAGTCAACCTCTTGTGAGGAAGTATACTCGTCCTCAGCCTGTATTTCTCTGGACAGGAGGGTGTGAGGTTTACTATTAAATAGCCGTGGGGATCTCTGGTGGCGTCTTCAAAACTCTCTAGGAAGAAGGTATTTTGTGATGGAAAGATTTTACGAGCTAATATATCCATTTGTAGTTTATCTCGTGGATTTTTAAACATCACCAGATAATTGCTGTTCAGACTAATGGTGCGACTGTATTTACCCTGGTGGAACACATTTTGAGTCAACATCATGATGCTCATCTTTCTATGATGCTGATACTGAGTAAAAATTCTTACTACTTCAGGATGGTCGGAGGCTTGAAAAATAACATCATCCAGAGTAAACAAGTGTTTCTGATCGGGAGGGAACAGGATTTCATCTTCAAAAGAATCAGGGAGTCCTTCAACAAATTTTATTCTTTTATTCATCTTATGCAGTTCGCTGTAAATAGGTTGATGACACGTATAAATCCACACAATGTTTTCAGGTACAACGTTTACAACATGTTCACAGTCTTCCAGTACCTTTGAAACAAAATAAGTCTTGCCACAACCGCTCGATCCCACCACCAAACATGAAAATGGAAAGGTGAACCTGGGGTCAAAATCAATCTCCTCCATCTGGGTAAAATGTGACATTTTTTTTTGTTCAAAAAAAATCTAATAACCAAAAGGCAGAGTGGTCCCGTCCCTAAAGAGACATCTTTTATCATACACAACTCTGAACTTTTTCTGAAATGAAAAGTTTCTGAATGAAAAGTTTCTCAATACAATCCCCTTTTATCACGTTGTATGTTGTACTGCGGCATCTCAATCACTCTCTCTCCTGAATTTGTCAGATACCACCAAATCTCTGACGCTGTCAAAATTGACACGCTTGCAACATGATTGGGTTTGTGTGATACCTTTGACCTTCATGACAACCTTCTTTTTGTTCCTTGTTTGGTAGGCCTGCAGGTCTTGGGACCTGTGGATACGAATTCCTGAATGGTATTGTCGTCCAATTCATCTGTCAAATCCCCCAGATAATTACCCAACTCCAGAGGCATCTCACCATTCTTTACGACGTAAATTAAACTATCCATGCCGATGTAAAGGACCCTCTCTCGCAGTTTCTCCAGATAACTGTACAGCTTCAGACGCGTGTGGGCTGTGGTAAAGGCGGCTATAAAGATGTTATTAGTTTTACCGGGGAGTTTGATGCAATGATCGTTATATTTCCAACTAAGCAGAGCTTTGTCGTTGTCCAGAACATTAAAGTATTCCACCTTGTATTTACCTGAAAACAAGTAGGTGAAAAACTCTTCAGGTTCTGAGATCACAACAGTCCGAACCTGATTATCTCTCTGCACAAATTTCCCCAAAGCAAGTTCAAAATCAGTTTTGAGACAAAGCGACGGAGTGGATTCTCTTGTATTTTATCGGCGTCTAACAGAATACCCTGATGATGGTGATAGTCCCTGATGTATCCATCCTTGCTCTCCTGATCGGTGACATCTGTGGGGTAACCCGATGCTTCCTGTTTATCTTTTAGAAATTTGTGTACGTAATCTACAAACACCGTGTTGCTACTTTGATCAAAATGCCACACTTCTGTGATTTCACCCACCCTGTACCCCAGCCCCAGGGCTTTGTTAAACTACACAGTGACCCAGACCCCCGTCAATGCTTTCACCTCATCATCATGCACACAAACACCGTCTTGATGGTTGGTTTCCACGCATGTTCGACACAGTGGGAAGGTTAATTTACCTCTTGAACTTTTGTAGGGTAGAACGGGGAAAAAGAGGCCACGGGGTGGGTAGACAGTAGCTCTGATTAACCTGAAATAGCTTTGAGGATCCCCAAAATCTCTGTAAATGATGGTGGGATGACCTAGAGGGTAAAAGCATGTGCTGTTAACAGAGGGGAACAGACAAGTGACATCTACATAGTGCACTGTTTCATCAGACCTTGCGGTGCGTCCCAGTTTTAAAGCGCTCATCCTGCCCCCGTACAGGGCCTGGCGCGGTAAGAGAGGCTCGGGTGGGTTAAAAATTTTCAGAAACTGTCACCTCCTCGCATGATTTTTTCATCTCATTCCACTTGTGCTCTCTCATCACCGTAATGCGGATACCGTGCATAGAGCATAATGCCCACAACCTCTCCTCACCTTTCAAATGCAGCTCTCCAAATGTAACACCTCTCAGAGGGCAGATCTCCGTGCTTTTAAAACTGCAAACACAACCATGGAAATAGCAACCGTTGAACTCATAGACATGCTTCAAGCCATCGATCTCTGTGTAACCGTCTACAAAAAAAGGGCCCGATCCATTTTCCCCCCGTTTAAAGCGTGCTGGCTGAACATTTTCTGACTGTATATAACTCATTCTAACCAATGGATCGAGGCGTTAGAAAATCTTTTACACTGATGTCTATAGTTGTCGGGGCATGGGATGGCAAGGGTTGTAGGGGTCAGATAATTGGTTAGAAACACTTTCATGCAAGCCGAGGCTATTGTGACGGTGGAGAAAGGGTCCACACCCGTGTCGGTGAGGGAACGCTCTCTAAATTTAACGCACCCCGTGGCTAGAATCTCCACATCATTTTGACAATAATGCAGAGCCTTCTGTTCAAAGTCAACTGAGCCGTCTTTGACCCCGTTGTACCACTTGTCGAACTCCCCCACTTGGCGACCATCTTACATTCTATGCCATAGTCGAACGGTGGTGGGTAAGGACCTACATAATTTAGATGCTCCGCTGCAGAATATCTGTGAGGGAACAGTCCCTTTCTCACCTCGTTAAAACCTAAAGCTTTAGGCATCGCACTAAGACACATATGTAGGAAGGATAGCGAGTCAATGAATTTAAGGTTATAATGGGGTTCCTCAAAACTTAGAATCTTACACCCCATCATAAGAATTTGTTGCGGCATTATATTCTCTTTTATCATACTATTCAAGATCAGGTAACCATCAAATCCTCTGGCATTATGCACTATGAACACATTACGCCTGTACTTTTTAGGCCTGAAATGCAGAAGAAACTGTTTTACACAGTCTGTACCGTAAAACTACTTTTCGTCACCTTTCAATGTTTTAGTGTACATAAGAAGCAGTGCGTGCTCCCCTTTGTTGTCGACGAATGTTTCGGTATCATAAGAAAACAACTCGGGGTGTTTCACCTGCGGGGGGAGTGGCTGAATGTAGCATAGATGGTCATCAGCTTCAGAACCTGGTTGTAATTGCACACCACACATTTTACATTTTAACTGGCAACAATGACGCATGAATGTACCTGTGGTTTTACTAGCAGGATAGCAAAGGTTGCAGCAAGGACATTTTTTATCACGTCACAGATACTCCTGTGGGGTGTGGCTACACCACCTTGTTTGGCCTCTTTGTGTCTAGCATAACAGGCTGGCGAGCGACACTTTCTGCGACAGTCTAAACATTCTACGGGTCTGAGCTCTTCCGTAGGGCAGACGGGATTGTTGCAAACCTGACAGTATACTTTACAATAGTGTGTATGCAAGTTATTAAAATTCTTGTAACAGTAGTTACAAATAAATGTTGTACCTATGAAAGCTTTGAGATTTTTTATACCATAGTAATGGTTTTGCAATAAGAACAAAAACAACGGTCTGGAACGATCGCTATAGTCGATCTCAAAATGCAAGAGGGGTTGATTGTGAGATGTTCTGTGAAACACCACGATTTTACATCCTACAATCCATTCAAATTTAGCTATATCACTAAAAGTGACGGGCGTCTGGTCACCCAGACCCGCCTGATTCTGCAATGCTCCGCCCAGAGCCTTACAACCACCGCCGTCCAAATGGGGATTCATCAGGTGTGCAAAGCTAGTGGCAAAACAGAGTTGATCCTTCTCGCTATGTGTAATGTACAAGTAACGCCTTTTTTTCCCCCGATAATTTCACAGTTTAAGGTTTTCTCCAGCCTGCGCTTACTGCCACCCCTGGGGTTATACACCACCTGTAGGATTAATTCTAAACCCTTGTCTGCGGCAATACTATTGTTGGACTATACTATCCAATTGAGCAAACCCTCAAAAGCCGGTGAAATATTACCCCCGTTGTTGTCAGCTGTAATGCCGATCTTGTCCCTCACGCTTTCACCAACATCTTCCAGCTGGATTACATAATTGCATCCTCCGCCAATTCTCTGAGGATACCCATCACACCACTGTAAAAGTCTGTGATGTTGGGCACGTCGCATTGTCTAGGGATGGGTAGGCGACGCCTCATTCTCACCGTGTTAAAAGGTGAGAATATTCTGACTTCTCCATCCCCAGAGGACGCCACATCTCGGTCATGAGCGGGACGGCGCAACCCCGCACCCTGCTGCGCATCAGGGGAGATCTCTAGCTGTTTGGAGGAGGCTGAAGGATTTGAGAGTGATTGATGATTTGTGGGTGGGAGGGGTGGATGGTTTTGATTCGCAAATATATTTTCTAGATGATGACGAGCATTGTTATTGTTGTTGTTGTTTTTGGGTATTTCTACAGTTTCACCTATTTCATTCGCTCTATCCTGTAAATCAACCCGAAAGGGTGGTGGGATATGATTTAAGGAAGAGCTTCCTCATGGCGGTTGTCAGACTGGACCTCTGGAGTACGCGGAATGGCCAGATTCGGTGCTTGGTTTAATTCTTTAAACTGGGACAAATGGGCAAAAAAAAGCAACATTACTCATCGTGGTTCTGTAAGTACATAACATGTTTATTTTAAGTCATGTTGGTGGGTGACCAAGGTTTATTTCTATCTATGTATTTAAAATACCCTCGGTTGACCAAAATGGTGAATAGATTGTACAATTAATCATGCTTTAGTCACGTCTCGACTTGATTACTGCAGTGCACTTTATGTTGGCATATCTCAGTCTTCTCTCGGCCGCCTTCAACTTGTGCAAAATGCAGCAGCCCGTCTTTTGACCAACACACCTAGGCGAGAGCACATTACTCCGATCCTTTATTCACTTCATTGGCTTCCAGTCCATTTTAGAATTAATTTTAAACTTTTGCTTTTTGTTTTTAAAGCTCTTAATGGCCTTGCTCCGGTTTATATGTCTGAGACTTTGACTGTCTGTGACCAAGGCAGGGCTTTGAGGTCATCCAATCAGCTTTTGCTGGATGTGCCTAGGTCAAGGTATAAACATTGGGGTGACCAAGCCTTTTCTGTTGCTGCCCCCAGGCTCTGGAATAATCTCCCCCCGACCTATGTGCTATCTCTGACCTGGCCCTTTTTAAATCAGAACTTAAGACATATTTGTTTAGGATGGCTTTTAATACCCAGTAGTGGTGATATTTGTCTTGGCATTTGTTTTTATTTTATTTTTAGTTTTTTGTTTATGTTATTTGTTTTTAATGCTCTGTGTGTTTTTAATGCTGTTTATTTTCTGTAAAGCACTTTGGTCACCTACGGGTTGTTTTAAAGGGCTATATAAATAAAGTACATTACATGAAAACATGTTAAAAATAATAAAATACAGATTTCAGTTTTTATTCTTATTTAGAGACGGTGAATTATCTTCCAACCAAGAAGGTCATTTTAAATTGTATTTTTAATTACACAGCTTTAATCATTCGTATCACATCGGCAGTCAGCGTGGTCCCCCTCCTCCTCCTCCTCAACGTCACACGCTCCGGTGCACCAGCATCTATGGGTGAATGATGCAGGTACAAATGATGACGGGTTTGGGGGTTTAATAGTGATACAGGATGTGGGTCTATAAGTACATGCCATTAGGCGAACGTTTCACCGACGTCGTCTTTTTATGAGGGCACGTCGGTCTGCTCCGAACACCCGAACCTGAAGCTGGATGAACGGTGTTGGGAGTCCAACCATCTCCGGTTGATGTCGAAGGCCTTGGCTGGTATTCTGTAAGATAATAATAATAACTTTATTTCACATTCAAAAAACTATAATGCGGTTTACACAGTTTAAAAACACAAGATCACCACAAGATGGCACCAGCCACCAATACATGACCCTGCGGGGAATGTTTACGTCATCACCCTGGGACATTGTGAGAGGGCCAATGGTGACCTGCCACATCATCAAAGGGTGACACTCATTTAAAAGTGGTTTTGGGGAGACAACGATCATATTGGATCAATGAAAAGTTTTTTTTAAAAATAGAGGGAGCTTACCGGAGCCACGCACTGTAGAGTCGGTCTGTACCGGAATCGGTCTGTCTCTCCACAACGCTGGTTGTTTACCCCTGGTCGGCGAGATGCTCCCAAGTGATCCGTCCACCGGCTGAATACCGGCTATTGGTTCAGTAAACACCGCCGGATTCTGTCGCGCAGGACGTCTGGTGCTATTCTGTGGTGGAGCTGCCATTTGACGAAGGGTTGCAGACCATCCAACGTTGGTCCCAGGCTGTTCAGGCCCCGTTAAAACAACCAAATTGTCTTTGGCGCGTCCAGAAGCCCCACCAGACTGTCTTGGTCATTGGATCGGTGCTTATTCTCACCCTCCTCGAAATCTGTAAGTATATTTCTTTTCAACGACCGTTCATAATGTTTATAGATGTAATAATGGTTGATAGAGGGATAAAATGGACATACACGCGTCTGAGACGTTGAAGTTAACGCCTTCCAATTGGGCAGGAATAACTTTTAAAAAAGACAGAAAAAACACGATTTAAAATCGGTTCTGACTTTGAGACAAATTATGAGATAAATGCTTTATAAAATAAATAATAATAATAGCTTTATCTGTATAACCCTTTTCACAGACAAGTCACAAAAACAGATAAAAAGTTGATCGAGTAATTAGAAAAATAAAATGAATAACACTTACCGGGGTACCTTGGCGGTGAGTGGATTTCTGCAAGTGTTTATAATTTCTAAAAATGATCAAAATTTTATTTATCAATAGATAAAAAGTTTTTTTATAAAGTTTTGAAAGTCAGATAATATCACCTGTCATCTTGCCTGAGTCACGTTCCTTTGGGTGTGAAGATGGGTTTCAGAATTGGTTCACTCGTACTTATACACGGGGGAGACTCTGATAGGGGAATTGGAAAAAGGCTTTGAAATGTGAATGAACCACGGTGTAAAATCAATAGCTCCGGTCTTGGTAGAATCTCTGTTGTAAGATCCCTTCCTTTGTGCGTGTATGGGGGGGGGGGGTGAAAACGGTAGGGGGTTGTTGCTGATTCTCCGCATACAAGTGATAGCTTATGTTACACAGGGCAGACCCCACTAGGGGGTTAAAAGAGGCCTTAGGGAATGCGAATGAACCCAGAGTAAACCGATAGCTTTGGTCTGACCCCCACAGTCACACTCGATGTCTGTGGAACTCAGAGCTTTAGGAAGGCTGATATCATCGGTGTCTGGTTCCAGAGCCTGAGAGAGGAAGATATTCCTCTCTGTTTAGCTAAAAGAATGGTCTTTTCTTATTTAAGTATTTAGTTGTTTGAAAATTTAAACACATCAGCTGTTTATGCAATTTTTTTTCTGTAGGAAAATCCAAAAAGTTGATGCTACACTTTTGTGAAAATCTAATTTGAAGTCTTTGCTCCCTGTGGGTCAGACAAGTGCCTGTGTATCAATGTGTGAATGCATGTGTGTGTGTGTCTGTCTGTGTGTGTGTGTGTGTGTGTCTGTGTGTTTAAGCACCTTCTCATTCACCCTGACTTGCTCAGCTTGAAATGGGAAAAAGCTTTGGGAAATATAATTAACATTCCATTCCCACACTAATCCCATAGAAAATGAATTTCTTAGATGAGTCAGGTCACAGGTCAGGTCATTTTTAATCCATATATAGTTGACATTCTATCCCCACACTAATCCCATAGGTCAAAGATCATTTTTAATTCATATATAATTGACATTCAATCTCCACACTAATTCCCATGTCATTAGAGCTAATCCCCATTTAATTACATAGGTCAGGTCAGGGGCAGGTCAGCAGGCATGTCAGGTCAAAGGTCACCTGTCAAAACAAAGTTTGACAAGAAGTACCCCCTTTCCTCCTCTCTAGGAAGGAGCAGATTTTCTGCTTTCTCCATTTTTTCCCTTTATCTAAGTAGGCCCAGAATCCATGCTCTGTGTAAATTTTTTATTTTCTTTAAAATTCACTTTTTCCTATTTTGCTCCTTTTCCTTAAATTACCATGCTAAGAAGATTTTGTTTTTTACTAAACTTAAATCATCTCTGATCTGACCACAACACCTCCGAAGAAACAGATTTGTTTTTTTTTTTTGTTTTTTTTTCCAGTTTCATTTTCTGATTGGACTTTGAACAATAAACAAATATCTGGAATTTGACCACCTGGCCAAATTCCTTTTGCTGTAGATTAAAAAAAATGAATAAATAAATAAATCGACCAGCTTCTACAGTTGTGATCTCTGGAGTACGCCGAGCCGTGGGACAGAACCTGTCTGCCAGTTCTCTCAACAGAATCCACGCCCGTCCAGATGGAACAAGATCCAGTGGACCGCCTGTTACCATACGGGACACAATCTGACTCCGCTGTGCTGAAGATCTGTTGTCCAATTTAAACTTAATTCTTCAGAATATTCATGGTATAGGTTCTATAAACTTAAGATTTTCAAATTCCGTTCAGAACTTCAAATGCATTTGTATTTTCATTAATCTCTGTTCCTTTTCAGAGTGACACCAATTTTCCTTTTTATAAAATAGTTTAATCATCATTTTCTTCATAAAATTGCATCCACTTTTCTTAACCAATCTTATTTTATGGTTTTTCATTTTCCGTTACATTGCCAAGTTAAACTATGGTTTCTTTGGTTCCACAAATGTTTGATACACGTTATGCTCAGTAATTCAACAACAGTCTATGGTGCTCATGATACATGTTGAATTCCCTGTCTTAAAGTTATCTGAATGTGTTAATCTATTCTGAAATTTCTTATTAAACTATCAAAAAGACATATGGGAATTATTGTTTGATTTCATGTCCGTCTTCTTGATTAAAAGTAGACAAGAACTCACAGGGTTTTTTGAGACTGATTCATCATTGGTACAAATACAGAATTATTAATAAAATTGTCCCTTCTTTTGGATTGGTGCCCCACAAGCTTATGTGTGTTGGCAGTGAAAGGAAATTTTCATTCCTACTCACATGCATATTTACATTAATACTTGTACCAACAATAAACACCTATAGAACTGGATGATGAATGCCACTCAACTCCAGGAACATTTAAGGAAGGTGAGTAAGTGTCATGTCAGATCATTCAAAACCGTTTACATCAGCGTGGCCTGCGTGCTAAATGACCTGCAAGGATTCCTGACCGCACCACCAGGCACAGGTGTCATTGTCTTGCATAGGCAAGGGAGCATTTATGCTGGACCAGGGACCAGTGGGCCTCAGTGCTGTTCTCTGATCAAAGTCAATTCACGTTGAGCAGAAATGATGGTGGTCAATGATGTTGGCGACGTCAAGGAGAGCACTATGCATCAGCAACTGTTGTCACCAGACGAGCCTTTGGTGGTGGTGGTGTTACAGTCTGGGCAGGTGTGTCTAGTCAATACAGAACTGCCCTACACCTTGTGAATGGCACAGTGACAAGCCGATACTACCTGAATAACATCATTAATCCAGTCATTGTGCCCCTGTGTGAACAACACAGGCCTAATTTCATCTTCACGGACGATAACGCTCCAGTTCATCAAGGTCGCATCATTAGGGAACAGCTGCTGGAGGCTGGGGTACCTCAAATGGAGTGGCCTGCACTTTCTCCAGACCTGAATCCCATAAAAAAAACCTATGGGATGAGCTGAGTCGCTGTGTAGAAGCTCTTAACCCTGCACCCCACAACCTCAATGACCTGAGGGCCGCCCTTCAAGAAGAATGGAATGCTATGCCTCAGCAGACAGTAAGTTGACTTGTGAACAGCATGAGACGTAGTCAAGCTGCAATTGATGCTCAAGGGCCCATGACAAGTTATTGAGACATTGACATTTTTTATTCTGGTATACCCACTACTGTTGTTGGCTTTTGTTACAATAACATGTTTGAGATGAGGAAATCACCACTGCATGCTTCTACTTAATGCCCTACTTTCATGTTATATCACTGTAGTGTGAACTTTTTACATTTTCCATAAATTTCACCCGAAAGCCAAATATCCCTAACTTTTTGTGAGTACTGTATGTGGTAGGGTGAAGCCATTGTGGCGTGTGCAGCTCATGTTTGGCTCTGCTGTTAGAGCAATATTGTTAATTGGTGTGGAGGCTTACCTAGAACAATTTTAAAACTATAATTTTATAGTTATCATTATCGTGTTTGGTGTGGATAGCTCTTTACCCTCTAAAAATGTATTTTTAATGGGCTGGTCCAGGGGTGTCAAACATATGGTCCAAATTGTTCATGTAAATTTGAGACATTTTACTCCTTAAGATGAGACTTTTTTCTCATCAGTTTTCTATTCTTTCTCTTCATTTTTCTGGTGAAAACAGGTAGTGTCCTTTCAGGTTAAATCCATCAGCAACTACTAATGATGTGGTGCAGCCTGACGGGGTGACCCAATTCATAGGGGTCATTTTCAACCCTCAAGGGCTACGGGATAGGGGTAGGCAAAGGGGAAGGGGTAGGAGTACAAATGAAAATTGGGACAGACCCCAAATCTACCTGTACTTCACCCTTAGATTGCAAATATTTGTCTCTATTCTTTTACAGTATTTACTGCTTTTCATAAATAATTAAACAGTGTTTTTCTTGCTATTTTTTATGTATGTACAAATTTGATCATATTAAACATAATTTTCCAACCACAAAATTGTGGCTAGTGGAAAGGCTGAGTGGCTAGTAATTTTGGAAAACCACTAGCCACAGCGGCTGGTGAGCAAAAAAGTTAATGTCAAGCCCTGCTTACTTGTAATTTAAAACCAAACCATAGTGATTTTTTTTTCATACTCTTAGACAACATTATTTATTTCAACCTCAACAATCCAGAATCAGTCAGGATCACATCCAAATGCAGACTTAATAGTTCTATAACAGTATTCCCTTTTATAGACAGTTTAAGTTTAAATTTAATTTATTTATAAAAGAGACAATGCATATTAATGGTCATATATACATGTTAATGGCAGTGCGGTGGCGCAGTGGTTAGCACTGCGGTAGCACAGCAACTCACTCTTGGCCATGGGATCCCTGGTTCGATCCCAGCCCCTGACCAACAGTGATCTGTGTGGAGTTTGTATGTTCTCCCTGTGTCTGCGTGGGTTTACTCCGGGAGTTCTCTGGTTTCCTCCCACAAGTCAAAAGCATGCAGGTTAGGTTAACTGAAGACTCTAAAAGTGGCCCTAGTTGTGAATGTGTGTGTGAATGGTAAAGGGATAGCGCCGTACCGTGGCTGCTTCATCCATCCAGGTGGATGCCCTCAATTTCCCCTCTGGGGATCAATAAAGTACACAAAATCAAATCAAATAAAAAAAAATATGCAAGATTATAGCCAGAGCTAATTTCCATCTCCAGTCCCTTGGCAGGCCAATGTCAGCCAGATAAAAAACAACCCAATACAATAATAACAATAGCTGCAGAAGAAGATTAAACTGCACAACAATAAGAAAAAAAGTAAAAAAAAAAAAAAAAAAAGAAATATTGTTGATCTGAGACCAGGTAAAAAGCGCCACAGCGACCAGGATGATAAGCTATTAAAATTCAAGGTGTGAAAGTAGACCATAAAATGTTAAAATGTAAAGTGCTAAAGTGCATTACACAATTTATTAAAGTGCATTAATAAAATTATATTATGCCCATATGCTGATTATCTTGTACATTGTCCAATTTGTTCAGCACATACAGATGTGTGCGTATGTCAATAATATTGCACCAGGTCTGCAGACAATGTTAAACTCATGTACGCAGGATTGTGTAAATTAATATAGGTCACATGAGGTCACAAATCTAGACTGTTTTCAACAAGTTAAATAACACACAATCATAAAAAACATTAAAGAATATAGGAGAAAACCAGGTGAGTTTATGTCAGACTGTGAGAGCAGTTCTGACTGTCCAGCAACCATGATTTTAACTGTTTAGTAAATGAGTAGAGGGTGGGCAGATCACGTAACAGTAAATATTGCATTCCAAGTTTAAAAGGCATGATATGAGAACACTGCCTGTCCAAAGGTGCTTCTTCTAAATGGAACTAGACAGTCACATCTGGAATCTGCCCTGGTTGACATGTTTGATTTTCTTTTTTCTTTATAAATTCCTGTAATGGAGCAGGGGCCAGTCCTCCATAAAGGATTTTAAACACCAGGATAGAGTCTGCATATTTAATCATGTTTTCCCAGCTCAGTAAATCATGAAATTTTTGTTTTTTAATCTAAAATTTTTAGAGCTTGTTTGTATGATATTTCAAGCGGTTTCAGAGTGGTCTTGCTGCATGCCAGTGCCCACCTTGTCATACATTACATTGTATGTGATATGATCATTGTGCTGAAATACAGTTTAGCTGATTCAAGTGTTAAAAACAATCTCTACTGTATCTGAAATGTGA